>JAAXCT010000089.1:0-1453052 GCA_012490785.1 Eragrostis nindensis | reverse complement strand
CTGGCGTAAAGTGTCAATGTTTGGCTGCTGGCAAACTCTGAGATCCATGACTTGTTCAGATTTCTGATTTTGTTTGCTGCTTTAATCTGTCACTGCAATTACTTTGTAACTTCAACATGAGAAAATGTATATGTACAAGGACCTCTTTTCGGAGGGCCTTGATCTTCGTGTATGGTCTATCTTACGTCAGACATCTAAGCTTGGTTATAATCAGAAGAGTCAACACATTGATATTACAACAAACGAATCAAACACATTGGTCATCAAGACACAGACAAATGATCAACAGGAAACGTGTTTTCACGAGCAAGCATAACCCTGATCTTGCTGCTCCAGCCAAAGCACCATCCCCTGAACCTCCTTGACCTCTTCCTCTGTTCTTCCTGTAAAAACTAACACTAAAAGCAGTCGTATCACTCCATCTACTCTAATGTTGCCCTTGGCGTCCATTCCAACTTTGTTACAGGTACTGCGCGTGTATTCGGTCTCTGTTCTGCTCCCACCACACCTTCGCTCTCTCCTCGCCGAACCTCTCCCGGCTGCAGAAACACAAGAACGCAAATTCACTTAACATGATCATATGAATTCTGGCATCGTTAGTGATGTTTTTTGCTCGGTGGTGTTCAGATTAGGTGTCGTGGCATGAATTAGTGCATCAAGCATGGGCGGACGTACCTGAACCGGACTCGGCGGAGCTCGCGGGAGCCGTCGCCGAACTCACGTATGGTGATGCACACGCCGGGCTCGTCCTGCTCCACCCACTCGGTGGCCTCCATGTCGCTCGCGTTGCTGACGGACACGGACGCCTCGTCGCGGGACGACGTGGTGGCGCGCGACGCGTCGAAGGGCGGCGGCACCGGGGCGGGCGCGGCGTTGAGCAGGTTGAAGTGGTGCGCCCACACGTGGTCCGAAGGGTCCGGCACGGCCGCGGACGACGGGTGGCACGTCGCGCGCGCCGCCGACGACGCCGCGGCCATGGCCTTGCACGACGTGGCGCGGGCGACGGGCGGCTGCTCCCTGCCGCCCACCGCCGCCGCCGGCGGCAGCATCGCCGGGCTCTCCCGCGTCGAGCCGGCTAGGGAGTAGAGCGAGTCTCTCTGCACATCAGAAATTTCAATGGGTGGTTAGCGACGAGACGACAGAAAAACTCGTTCGTGCAGCTGTAGTTCACGGGTCTGGACCTGCGCGGCGTCGTCGACGGAGGAGGACGGCGTCGAGAAGCCCTGCCCCCGGCTGAACGTCTGCACGTTGTACAGCTCCACGACGCGGTCGTAGTTCTCGCCCCACCACCGCTGCGCCTCCCACTTGTTGAACATCTCACGGCTGCACACGCACGCATTGCTTGGTTAGTCCATCACTTGATCGCAATTCGCAGCTCACTACACGAGAAACCGAAACCGTTCTTGCTATACGCACCTGAATCGGATGCGCTTGAGGTCGTTGCCGGCGCCGCCGGGGATGGAGACGAAGGTGATCTGCACGCCGGGCTCCACCTGCGCCGTCCACTCCCGGGGCACGCGGTCCTCCTCCAGCACGACAGCCTCCTCGTCCTCGTCATCGTCTTCTTCCTCCTCCCCGATGCTGTGTATCCAGCTCGCGCTCGGGCTCCTGACGTACTGCGGGAAGCCTGCACGGTTCGCCTTGACCGTGTCCCACGCCGTCGTCCTTGACGCCGCCGCGTTAGTCGTCGTCCTCATGTAAGTCGAGTAGCCATCAGCAGCCCCGTCCGACGTGAAGCCGGAGTCGTCGATGATGCCCGGGTACGCCGCGAGGCGGCTGGAGCGGTGGAAGCGGTTGCTCCTGAACGAGGGGCTCCCGGCGGCCTTGTACTGCCGGCCGGAGCCGGAGAACTTGAGCACCATGTCCTTGAGCTGAAAGCACATTTTTGGATGCTTCCTTTGTCAGATGACCGGTGCAACATTTTCAGACAGACAAATTATATCAAGGATATTAGTAGTAGTGGTATAAAAGTTGCTCAATTTCCCTGATTTACGGGCGACCATATCTTTTGCTTACATCTGTGCATGTATTAATATTCACATGCTAATGTTGGAGCACCAATTACTCTTCTTTTTTCTGAACTGGCACCAATTACTTTCGTGTATAGAATACGCGCACATTTTAGTTCGGAACAGCGCGAAAGCACGCCTGGACAGACAATGAAGCGTAAGCGAGAATTCAGTCTTTAAGTAAAGTTCCAATGATAACAACAGAAGGTTAATGATAGATGCTGTTCCGATTAGGACCTAACAATACAGAGCAGGACAGGACGCTAAGCACTTGAGCTAAGACTTCAGATTAATTGCCTAGCTAGACGAAGGCCCTATAGAACACTAAAGAACTTAAGAGTAACCCCGAACATCTTTTGTCTGAAGCAAGGAACAAAAGCACCTCCCAAAGCACCGTCACAGCTGGTGCTGGTCATAATAACACTCAAGGGAATAAGTACATGTGCTTATGTATGCTTATGTATCTGCAAGCAATAGTGCAATACAGCAACGCAAAGGCGAAAGCGTGCAGGAGGCCAAAGCCAAGGACGGGCACTCGAGTTGCAGTGAGGCAAGCAAAGAGGATGCATGCATGCAGCTAGACGAGGCCCAGCCTCGGCCTATAGACCCCAAGCCAGCCCATGCAGAGGACCACGACCGTGAGTGAACGTTTTTATTCTTTACTTGACAAGAAACATTCTTTGGCCCTTTATTTTTTTAAAAAAAGGAACATTCTTCGTCGAGAGAGTAAAGCTCAGGTTAAATCAACCAAAGAATGTCTTTCCGCGAGAAGATCAGACCCATCCCTCTCAGGACCCAAACAACAGAATAAGAAAAGGGGCGGAAATCACAGCCCCAGCCAGTTATCTTTTGTGTGAAGTAAAGAGCAAAGACTGATGGCAGCTAGCTAGCGAACCCGTGAAAGAGCAAAAGTGGAGGAGGAATGGGCAAGCAAAAGTAACAAAATCAAATCACATTGTACACACTGCACAGACTGCTCAGACTCCAAACTCCAAAACCTGGGGGTGGGGATCCATGAAAGAAAAAGCGTCCTTCTTCCCTACCACCACATCTACTCATGCAAGTCATATTCCCATGGGCCTTGACCAACTTTATCAACGGACGTTATTTACTAATTCCACTGTCACTCACATTGTACTTTCAAATTGTACCAAGGCTGCACCAAATATTTATTCATCAATCGTAACGTCAAAAAACAGCTCACGGTTTTATATGTTACTCCTACGGCAGGGAGAAAGAAAGCTGAGCCTACGCTGCGGCCCTCTGCATCAGTTTGATTTGAACGTCAACAACGCAGGGACAAGTAAGCCGGACAAGAAGCAGCAACCGATCAGTGATGATCAGTGATGCAGCTGCGAGAGGCAGAGGCGGGTGGCATTCAATTGACCGATCAATGCGTCGCATGGTACCATGGTACGCGGTACTAACGGCGGAGGCCAGAAGGAAGGACACGAGAGGAAAAACGCAGCTCGGCACAGCCCATAGGAGTATCTACTGCTGTTTGCTTCGTTTGTTCCCACGTCCAGCAGCCGTATCTAGTGGTGTCACATCCATGCATGGGGGCGCAGTGCAGTACTAGCTCGACAGAGACAGATATGTTGGGAGTACGTACCTGAGAGGTGAGGGACTTGCCGCCGTGGGGCGTGGCGGCGGCAGCACGAGAGCCGTCCTCCCCACCTTCCTTGGTCGAGCACGCGATGCATGCCAGCATTTTCTTCTCCAGAAACCTCGCCGCCGATAGCTAGCTCAATCAGTCTTCTTCACCTGCGGATGTAACAGTAAACTCGTCAGTAAAGCAAGCATCTCTTCCTCTCTTCAGAACCAAATGGGCCAACAGAAACATCGTTTCAGTAAGGAAGAGAGACCGGAAATGTGCAAGAACCGCATCAGACATTTCTACTGCGTCCAGGAAGCAGGAAGCACATGCAGCAAATGGCAATGCAGCGTTGATGGCCCTGTGTGTGCGTTGATTCAATTCCGGTCCAGTGACGCCGTCCGTTCTAATGCGTGCCACGCCATTGGTCTGCAACCACTAGCTATCAAGAGCTGCACGGCTGGCAACAATGTCGATAGAGAGCCATCCCCCGCGTGCGCAAAAGGGGACCCCCGACCCCGACCCGGCCGTGTGCGCATGCGCCGGGCCGTAGAGCTCAGAGATCCATGTCGGAGGGCACACTGTCTCTACTCTCTAGCTACACACGCCTACACCATGACTGACGCACTGAGCTCGGCGGCACCGGCTAGGGGCAGCTACGACGAGGTAGGGGCACTATGGAGCAAGAAACGAAGTCAATGCCGAGGGCGAAGGCCGCTTTATGTGGTACAGAGATGCTACGGCAAAGTATAGAAGAATAGACGGATTGATTGATGCACGCGGTGATAGTAATTCTACTGTGCACCGGTGGGCTCGTCACGGAGCTAGTAGAGTGTTCATTCAAATGTGAATATATTTACTGAGCTCTAGTAGCGCCACGAGGGGCGGAGATGGTTCTCACAGGCTCACTGATGTGGAATTGTGGATACTCTGAAACCAGAGGGCGCGAAGAAGGCCGAGGATGTGCTGGAGGAGACAGGAAACAATAAACAGCAGCAATGGCCGACAGTGGTAGCAGTATCTACTGTAAGTAATAGGTTAGTAATAAACACTTGAGCCAACTAAGCCTACTTAAGGTAGTATGTGGTCCCCGGTGCCCCCTGCTTGAAAGCCATGTTTTTCCTTTGACAGGATGCTTAACGAGGGCAGAAGCAACAAAGACGAACATATTGCCTGGATAAATAGTCCCTTTTAGGCGTAGGGGCCCAGCAATTGCTTTTTCCAGACAGAGGCTGGGAGGGAGTGGCGCCCGCCAGCAAGGAATCGGCAAACATAAGATCTCCTAGAGCCCCTATCTCCGCTAAGCAACAATGTTTACCGAGATGTTCAACACTCGCTAATTAAGCATTTTCACCCGTCGGGAACTGCAGTAATCGATCAATAATCGGAGCATATGATGCCAAAGTAAGTCACAGTTAACTTACGAGTTAGTATCAGTAACTGCTCCGTTTCTCCGCTAATTTCCAAAGCAGAACTCTTGTCTGCTCCCCGCGCCGCAACAACAGTGGCGTTTCCTGCACACGGCCGCTTCGGAACGCCGCTAAAATGAAGTGAAGAACTGAACTCTGCAGAAGAAAAGAAGCGACGATCATATGAGCAAGTGGGGGCTGCTATACATGCGAAGGTTTGGTGAGCAAATTAACAACAACTCCGTCACGATAAAGAAGCAAGCGAGTACTCATTGCTGGGGAAGGGTGTCCACGCCAGAGAAAAAGGTAACAGTGGGAAACAACGGTGATTGCCCCCCGAATGGCGTGGACCCAGCACGGAAAGCGTCGGGGATCTTGATGATCGGCGGCATCGCAGCAGAGCCGGCCAACGCAGAGATGAGCCACTCCCCGGAGAAGAAAAGAAGTCGACAAACGAGCCCAGGAAACGGAATCTGAAAGCGAGGGTTCAAGAACAAGGCGTCTGCATTACCTGCTTGCTGTCCTCGTCCCCGGCTCCTCCTCACGGACGGAGTGGTCGTTGTGGGCGCGGCGGCGGAGGAGCAGCAGCAGCAGCTGAGATCCCGCGGAGACGGACGGCGACGCGGCGCGGCAGGGCAACCGGCTGCCCGCCGTTTGGATGGTAGCGAGAAGGAGGGACAGGGCGCAGGCGAGGCCAACGGGGACAGAAGGAGGCGGAGATTTCTTTCGCTTGTTTTTTCTCTGTCCCGAGAGCGGGGCGAAGCAAGAGGAGGTTGGCGAGTGGCGAGCGGGCGGGGGGCAGGAGCTGGACGGGACCCCGGATTCGCTCCCCGCCGTCTGATCCGCTTCCCTGGAATCGAGCGAGTGGCGCACGCGCCGGCCGAGCAGTCTACGCCTATTTATACAGGGCTCAGGGTGGACGCGGGGCCCACGCGATCCGGGCCGTCCGTATCGCCCGCCTGGCGCGCCGGGGACCGCCAGGCGGGAGCGAGGGTGTGGTGCTTACGTGGCGGGCCAGGCCCACAGGAACCCGTGCCCGGCGGTGCACGGCCGCCCGGCGGCCGGTGATCACCGGGGACGACGCGCCGGACGTGAGCAAGTTTTCGATGCCTCTGTTCGATCGAGCATCATGACGGCATTCTCGTCGGTGGTACGCATGCGTGTTGTTGCCTTCTGTTACCGTGGCCGTCCTCACGCTCTTCATGCACTTTGTTGCGTCGGACCAGTGATGTAGTATCAAAGCGTAACAGAAATATTGCTCGAACAGAAAAAAAAATGCGTGACAGAAACGTATTCATTGCTCAATTCTAGCGATAAGGCGGCGGTCTCGGTGGGCCGGCATCTAGAAATGGCAATGACGATGAACAGCTGCCCTTATCATGCCCGGTCCAAACGGTGGTGGCGCACAAAAACGCTGCCTTTGGCAATACGGCAGCCAGGCAGCAGCACTCGATGGGGCTTGATCGATCTGCATAGTCCCTTGAGAAGCTTTGCGAAAAGAAGCGTCGGCAACGTCAGGCCCGAGCCGCCCGCACACACAAAATTAAAAGCAAAAAAGAGAAAAGCGGCGAAGCTTGTAGTGGATGCATGATAGTTTCTTGAGAACACAAAATAAAGCAGAGGCTGCCGTGGGATCGAGGGGCGGCACGGTCACTCGCCCCTGCCTGCTGCTGGTGATGCATGCGAAGATGGCCAATGAGAGAGGGAGCATGATTGCGCGAACACGATTGCCACATCAGGAGTACGGTTTTGATCAGAAGATATACATTATCTGTTCGGCGCTATGGCTCCTGGTGCAACAGCACATGACTGCCAAGCCAACGCAGCTTGGGACGGCATGACACGATGTTAAGCTGCCTGATTCGCCGTGGATTTGTGCAGTACAAGGTCGGTGTGTCTGGAGCGGCACATATGTCTCTACTGAAGTAGTAGTAGGTGCCATGATGCGTTTGGCTTCCTTGTCCACATGTTTTGCCGGTAAGGCGGTAATCACCGGTGTAAAGGCAATCATTAGGAGACAACCGGCGCTGTCTCTGCTTCGTTATCTTATAGAGGACCAAAAGAAGCAAAGCCACGCACCTGGGTGGATGATGCATGCAAACGGCTACTGCCGCGGCGAAGAAGCAAGAATCTAGCATGCAGGTGTTCAAAACAAACCGGGGAGCTGTGTTAGCTAGTGCTTGTTGCTGTTAGTAGTAACAGGCGATGACACTGTTTTTCAGACCCAACAAATGTTTATGTTTAGCTCCTGATCCCAAGGCGCATCACATCTCGCGAAAGCAGATTCCGCCTGCAGAAACAAGCCCGGTGTGTGTGTGGCTTCTCTCCCCCGGCGCGAATTTTGTTGCAGGGGGGCAGCCACGACACATGATGCTGTTTTATAAGTAAACCGTGTGGTTCGTTCCCAGCACACACACGCATCCCCACTCGGTGGCGGTCAAAGCGGCAAGGGACATCGAGCACGTCACTCTTGTACGGAGCGCGCAGCCTTACATGCGTTGGGTTTCTCCGACGGGCACCGATCGAGATCGTCGACGATAAGGCTTGGAGCGTGCGAATGCAATCCCGATTCACCAGTCTCGACAGGCACCAGATCTTTGGTTAATTGCTTAATCCAGTCTGCTAACATTGAGCACTCGTGCTTGCTTTATCTGCAACCCTATCGTACTAGTAGTAGTAGTACTGAAATTGAAGATTGTTCGAGTGCTGCTGAACCAGCCGACCGCGGCTTTTGATGCATCCGGACGAACGAGACATTGTTGTTAGTACACGTACGTACGTACGTACGCGAGCCGTTCTGTCTCACCGCTTCATCAGGCCTGGGACAGATTCGGATATTGCAAGTCGAATCACTGCTCGACTCACGTCATCGATGGCCGCGCTACACCACTCGCCGCTGCTTTCCCTGCCCACAACGCCAATCACGAACCCCGCCAAACACATGCCTGTCCGGGCAACTCCGCAGCGCGCCTTTCCGCCGCGGCCCCGGTGCCTGGCCGCCCGAACGTTAACCGCGCCACCCGCCGCGTGGGCAGGCAGCACGGCGCCCATCTGCCCGGCGCGCGAAAACGACCAGACGGCGAGGCGTAGGCGCCGTGCTGTACTGCACCGGCGGACAGACCGAGGTTTTCGGGGAGAAAGCAGAGCGCAGGAGCGGATCTTTCACGAAAGGAGGCGAGCAATGGAAAGGGCGCGGCTGGCTGTGGTGGGGCGGGGTGATGAGCAGAAGAAGTGGCTCTCGGCGCAAAGACGGGCGCGAACTAAAGGCGACCGGCCGGCACAGTGCGTCAGTGCCGGTGCAGCAGTGGAGCGGATATGCGATCACGTTTGGGTGCAGCCTTCGGGGAAAGGCCACTCGATCGAGCCGAGTTGAGGTCTCGCCGCTGTTGGGCGCCGAGCTCGATGGCAACGTGACGCTGCTTCACTGTGCTATCTAAATACTGCTGCTATTCCCGGTGTGTGGCCGCGCCTGGCTGCTTCGGGTCCGAGAAAGGGATGGTGGAGCGCGCTGTTCAGCGGGAAAGCCTAGCCCATCTCGGCCCACCGGAACAGAGCTCAGTAAAAGATCCGCCGCACCGCTCAAACATTTCGTTTTTCATCATCAAGCGGACAGTGGTAGTACGCTCCAAAAGGATCGTCGATTTACGGCCAGACATCCTGCTTGGCTGCATCGTAGGTAGAGCACGTCTGGAAAAGAGAAACTCGCCGTTTGTTACGGCGCACTCTGCAGGCACTTGTAGATTCCTGAACAGGGAAGAAGGGAAATCCGGAGCACGAAACACGAACGCGTGGAGCAAAGCACGGGAGATCAGAGGTGATCATGACGCATCTCTTTGGGGGTGATTAGACGTTCTCTTCGGTGTCGCGTTTGACTGGACTGTCAAGTCGGCTACACCATTTTTGAGGGGTGCTCGAGCTCGACACGCACGACCACGCATGCCGCTTGCCATGCGACGATGATGCAGCCACGCTCGGCCGGCCGGCCCCCGCAAACAAGGGGGTACGTTCCTGCCGCGCCACCTGCGCCCGCTCGATCGCTTTCACTGAAACCCACTCTGCGCGCGCGCGCCATCGGCATCGGTGCCGCCCGAGCTCGCTTTCTCTCGGTCCGAGCCGATCGGCCATTGCCATGCACGCGTGCTGCGAAAGACAGCGACGTCTACTCTTGTGATCTTATCGCTGCTGCGGGGGGCAGAGTGGGGTGGACCTCAGTCTATCGCTGTCGCCAACGGGTTCCATCGGAAAGAAACTCGCGCCCGGTCGCTACGTACCAAACATGTGTTGCGTGACAGGAAAAGTACTACTGCTTGCCAACGGAAACGGGGTTTTTGGAGCCGGCGTAAGCAGTTAGCTTCACGCACTGGACAGATTGGGCAAAAGAGGATAAACTTGTTTACATTCTTCGCCCGCTTATTGTCTCTTGGCATCAATCTGATACACATTGTCTAGTCGTGGACGCTGGAATACGGGGCATGACATTATTATGTCAGTGCGAACCTACAGTTGATCGGTTACGATGGAGTAAAAGCCACAGGGAGTGTGTACATCGCCAGAGCCTCAGATCATCAGATGTCAGCAAAGGCGAACTCAGGTGCTAGGGAACACCTGAAAATGCGACGTGGGATTAGTATGAGACATACGGCATGTCACTGACTCACTTGCCGCAGGAGCGTGACAGCGCGCCAGAACTGAAAGGATACGGGCATACGGCCATACGGGGAAAGTACGAAAGTGGCAGCAAGTGCTAGTGTCAACACCAAAATCAAAGCGATGAAGTACAAAACGATCAACAACAAAGCGAGGCCGCCGGTACTCGCCTCACATATTGGGCTTCTCGGACAACAACTAGGTTCAGGATTGCAGCCCGTTGGGCTTTAAATTATAAAGTGCCCAACCCACAGATCGTGTTGGAATTTGAATTAGAGACGTACTGGGCTAGGAAATGATCCGTTGCGAACGGCGAACGTGGCGTTTTTACAATTTTAATATTTTCAACAAAAGTTTTGCATATTCGAACCTTTTAAAAAAATTTGTCTAGGAATAGATCCTTTTTTGGACGGCGCCTGGTCTGATTACAGGTCAGATGAGTGGACGTCGAATCATTTGGCGCCCACTTATGAATTTGGCCGGATGCTGAACTCGCGTGGTAAGCGCCATAAGCATTGGCGGGCAGGTCCCATGAGTGGACGCCAATTGACACATCGCCCACCCATCTGACTTAGTCGCCAAATAATGCGGCGCTCACAAATAGGTCCATTTCTAGACAAGTTTCCCGCAAAAGTGTAAATGTGCTAATATTTTTTTTTGATAGGTCCAATTGAAAAAATTCAACACGGCGAATCATGTTTTTTTAGACGGAGACACGGGGGGCGAAGAGCCCACACTGAATGACTAAATTAGGTCTCAAGGGACCGGGCTGCCGGAGGCAGTAAAATGTACAATAGTTCCGGGTACAGGGATAAGCAGAGAAGGGGGTGGGGGGGACACATTACGGTGAAATCTACGTTACACCAATGAGTCGGGAGCACCAAGTGTTGAGGGGTTCAGTGGAGATTCCGCGCCGGGCGCGGCATAGCCAGAGCATCAAGTGATCGCGTAGCATGCTGCACATTTCGTCCGGCGTTGTAGCGATTTGGTCGAAGACCATCCGGTTCCTCGTCTTCCAGATGACCCAGAGAATTAGTAGCACCACGGTGTGAGTTGCCGAGGCAGGGGCCCGCAGCGTCTGGGGCAGGGCTTGGACGATGTCTCCGATCTCCGCGGGCGAGGAATGGCCGGGCAGCAGCTTTGGCCACAGTTGATGGAGGCGGGCACAGCCGAAAAACAAGTGGTGAATGTCCTCCGTCGCCGTTGAACAGAACGGGCAGGTGGAGGTGTCGAGGAGGCCCAAGTCCTGGAGGAAGAGACGCGTCCGTGTCTTGCCATGGCGAAGGATCCAGAAGAAAATGCGGACCTTAACAGGAACGAAGTTGTCCCAGTTGACGGCGTGGTACGGCAGGGCCTGGCCAGAGAAGGTGAGCATGCGGTAGACGGCGCCGGTGGAGAACCTTGCTTGCGGCCCCCAGGCTAAGGCCCGGGCGCTGGGGCCGGCCCGTAGCATGTCGGGGGAGAGCGAGGCTTCAAGGTAGGCGAGCTCCGTGGATGCGGCGGTTGTGAGCCGTGGTTGGAGGGGCAGCTGGATGGCCCCCTGGCTGATCACCTCGCTTGTGAGTAGAGCGCCGGGAGCGCCGCGGACAGCGCACCGAGAGTTGTCTAGTTGTCGTGCCAGAATGACACATCATCGCCGTGCCCGAGTTCGACCGTTGTCAGGCGCCGGTACAGGGGGGATCAGAGACTGCATGGTCTCCCAGCAGGGGGTCGCGACAGCGCCATGCCCCCCCTCGTACCAGAACCGGACCCAATTGGCCCAAGGGTTGTCCTGGCCGGTGAGCAGCTTGTGGACGTTCTTTAGCAGCAGGCAGACGTTCTGAACGGAGAGGTTGATGATGCCCAGCCCCCCGTCCTCCTTGGTGCGACAGGCCATCGCCCACGCCACCTGGCAGTCACCCCCGGTGCACTTGGCGGCGCCCTTCCAGAACATGGCCCGACGGGGGCGGTCCATTTTGTCGACCGTGCATTGGGCGAAGAGGAGGGCGGCCATAGCGTACATGGGAAGCGCGGTGAGCACCGCGTTGGTGAGCGCCAGCCGTGCGCCGGGATCCAGGAGGGCCGTGCGCCAGCTAGGGATCCGCCTCTCGATCTTGATGGCAAGTACATCCAGTACCGAGGATGGGAGCTTGGAGGTTGAGAGGGGGAGCCCTGGGTATGTCTGGGGGAAGGCCGCGACGGGGCAGCCAAGAGTGGCGGCGAGCGTCGTTGCCCGGTCGCCGTCATCATCTGTCCTGTCGAATGTCGCTGTGAGGCCTTTTTCGCTCTGAGGTCGTGGCCTGGTCCTCGACGCAGGCAGCGAATAAATAGTACCATGAGTCATTGTCCAAACTAGAACTCGGTACCCAACATTTGCTAGTGGCACGGCCATGGTCACGCAGTCGATGATATAAATAACATAACGAGACAAATATAAAGACTGTTGGTGCACTTTACATTTAAGATTAAATAAATGCCGTGGCTAAAATGGTGAACAAATATATAAGAGGAACCATCTTGCGTCCTACATTGACACGCGCCCCACATTAAGGTTGCTTGGTTGCTGCCTGGCTGCAGTCGTCTGGCACATGCAGCATGAGCACATGTTTGATTTAGAGTGAAATGCATTGGTGGTCCTTAAACTATTTCGCGTGTGTCATCTAGGTCCACGAACTCTTAAATTGCAGATCTAGGTCTACAAACTATCAAAACCGTTCACCGGCAGTCCATACCGGTTTTCAGCACGGTTTTGACTTTGAAAATTGCAAAAAGGCCCCCAAATTTACCTTTCTTCCCGCACGTGAGCCCTCACCTTTAGTCGGTGCGCCTATAGTCAGTGCACGAGCTCGCGACTGCTCGTGTAGCAGCGCAGGTCGGAGAGGGCGATGGACACGAAGCGGAAGGTGATCTTCAGCGTCTACAACGCCAGCTTGATCAGGCACTCGTCGGACCACTCCGGGAATCACCCGACCTACCACAGCCTCGACAGCTCCGGCATGCGGTACTGCTGAGCGAGCTGCTAAGGCCGAGGGCTCGTGTGTGGGAAGAAAGGTAGACTCGGGTGGCTTTTTTGCATTTTTTGAAAAACCATGCTCAAAACTGGTATGCACTGCCGGTGAACGGTTTTTATAGTTTAGGGACCTGAATGTGCGGTTTGAGAGTTCGTGGACCTGGGTGACACATCCGAAATAGTTTAAAGACTGTCGGTGCACTTCACTCTTTGATTTATAAGATGCCTACTGCTCATTGTAAGGCTTCGTCATCCTTCTGTCTAATTTATCTCATGGAAGGAAGACGAGTGCACTTGGGAATCTATAATTTTGTAAGTGTACAATTTTATGACTGGGTCGAAAAAATTGGTGGCATCTTTGTGAATCCCTAATAATAACGATTGAATCATTGATTGATGTGTAGTTGAACAGTACAAAACTATTTGCTCACTTCTAGGTGCGCAAAGGGGCACACGTCCCCCTCTATACTTTTGAATCTCAATGAACATATGACCATATGTGGATCAATGATATATTTGTTGTTGATGATGGTTACTACTCCTATATAAGTTCTCATTCTTCACGACTCTATTTACAATTTATTGCATCTAAAAAAATAACGACAAATAAGAAAATGATTTAGCGAGATAAGATACGAGTGCATGGCGTGCATGAAGAGTTGCCGCATAGTATTTTTCAACTCTTCCACTTCGAGAAACTTACACGAAAGTATCTAAGCATCCGGCGCAAAAGAAAAAACCAAATGAAACTCTCTCTATAGCCTCAAAAAAAATCAAGCTTCCTTCCCTGGCCCTTTTGAATCTGAAGTTCCCTCTAAGGACCAAAAGAAAATTTCTCTTCCTTCTATGGCCTTCCGCCACTTGTACTGTGAAAAATCACACTGAAGCCATGCGAAACGACGAAATTACCCTCGTCTCTTTGTTTCCTCTGTGTTGAGATGCATCTTTCTCAGTCCACTATTTGTGCAAATATACACAATTCAACTTTCCTTCTTTCTCAAATTTGAGTAAAAATAAATTTAAATAACCCCAGATTTATAAATCATTAATACAATTAAACCAGGAAATAATTATTCGCAGGAAAATACAAAATTCGAAAAAAATATTGAGTTTATTCCGTCCAGGGGTAAAAGGTCTTTTTCTCCTTCATTTAACACCGTTAATGGTCCTAATTGACGGAAAGGCCATGTAGGGAATCAAAACTCGAAATCGGGCCTTACAGGGAACTTGGATTGAAAAAGGGCCATAGAAGGAAGCCTCATTATTTTTAGGGCCATAAACTTACACGAGGGAATTTGCATCCGGCGCAAAAGAAAAAACCAAATGAAACTCTCGGTCTCAGAACGCAATCATGGACACGGCGGCGAGGGGGTGGAGCCCTCCTAACATGCGGGGCAATTAAAGGCGAACGTTTGTTGGGGAGGAGGATGGCGTGGGGAGACGGGGTAACGAACGAACATTGCTTGTCACGGGCTCCAGGTGACAAAGCCGCGGATCCTGCTGCCCGATCATGTTTGGGAAAAGGGAGCCAGAGCCACGGGTCGCGCGCGCTCCGTTGTGCGCTGCTAGCTGGCCGATTCCGTGGTGACGGAGTACCACCACCACCTGCCGCGGCTGCAAGCAAAGCAAGCCCTCTCCTCCACTTCCAAAAGGAGTTGGTTGCCACTGGGAGCAGGGCGCGCGCATGATGAAAAGCTCCATGCAGATCGGGGAAACAGCCCAAGAGGGCAGGGAGCGTCACGTCGGGGCACTGTTACTGACTGGTTTTTGCATACAAGTGGCGCAAGCAGGATTTCAACCGCAGGGGGAACTGATCTGTCAATGGGGCCACACAGGCTTTGAGCCTAAGGAAAACGATGTCATTCATGTTCGCCCCCACACGCATGGGGGTGACTTATAGGTTACAGAAACATAAGGGTGTTGTGAACAGCTACTGATCATCGGTGGAGGCGAGGGCGTGAAGAAAATCAGATTGCAGCATCAACAAATACGACTCTCTCAGACATCATCAGTATGATCCCCAAAACGCTCAGTCACCTGCACACAGACCAGACGGTGTTTTGAATCAGCAATCGCGCAAAGCTGGAACTGCAGAACTCACACAAAAGTTCATTCAGGGGAAACTTACCGTTCGGCGACTGGGAGCTGGCCGCAGAGAAGTCCGAGGACGCCATAGGTGTGGACATGGACAGTTGGGTCGCCGAGAATGAGGTGAGCTTAGAGTTCTCATCGCCAAGGCCCGGCCAGGAGTCCCTTGACTTTGGCCACTCGTCGAAGAAGGGCCGCAGCTGATTCTCCTGCTTCACGGAGCCGACGGTCCCAAAGTCATTTCCTAGGAAGGAAAGTGGCTGCCTCTCCATCTTCGAGAGCGAGTTGACCGTGCTTTGACCCAGGTCGCTCAGTGCCCCGAGCTGAGGGTAGCTCGGCAGCGGGAATGAAGAGTTTTGCGATGGCGGCAAGCGCCATTGATTCTCCATGGATGAATCGATTGCTTCCGAAATAAGCTGATTGTGCTCATCTGCCAAAGATCTTATTCCGTAACCAGTGTACCTGAATTACAGAAAGTACAATGAACTCCACAAATCAGTGAGGATACAATCAGAACTATGATTCATACATCTACTGAATTAAAATTATGTTTTTCAAGAGAAAAAAGATGAAAGTTCTAGTATCAGACAAACTACACTTGTGCTGAGCTTACAGCAATAATATGTTCAGAATGGATTGAACCATTGCGTCAATAAAGAAAGCGCTTGTCACTTGTTAAAACTTGCATCTTCCTTGAAACAGTGTAACATTCAAAATTTCCTTTTGAGAAAATAATCCAGTTATGTTTAATCACCACATGTTACTTGTACCCTAAATACACTTATCATGATGATTGTAACATGATAAAACCATTTACAAGTAGAAAAGCAAGTAGTTCCAAAGACAATGATGTAGATTATATTTTAGTGCAAAAAAGAACCACTGTTCCATATGAACGCCATCTATAAAACCAAGCTTAGATATCACTAAGCAGTACATAAGTAACAGTATAGCAGCACAAAAGAAAAGCAAGAAAACAATATGCATTTGGTAAAGTGAAAGAGAAGATGATGTTACACTAAGAACTCCTGTACAGTTAGCAATTCGTATAGGTGAAAAGAAGGCAAAGGTATGGGCAAAAGGAGAGTAGCTACTATGATGCACTTGCTGCCTTTTCAGAATTTTCAGTTGCTACAAGAGCAAAAATTATTATAATCTGCACCCTAAAAGGTTTGAAAGAAAAACAGCTGGATTATGTGGCATAATAAAGTGATGAGAGCAATGGTCAGGGAGGCAAGGATCAGCAAGCAGCAGGCAGTAGCACTGCGACCACAGAACACAAACAAGCCTCATCTTTATGGATAGTACTGTAGTACGTGTTTTGAGCTTATTCTGTTCCGAAACAAAGAAGGCTGTGCCTCTGCGCTGCCAACTGAGCCATGGACACTGCTCTGGGCATCCAGGGGCTTAGAACTGATCACAGAAAGTATGGGCAGTGCTACGAATCAGAACCTGAACACTACACGTAATCTCTTTTCCGGGAGATGATGCTAACCACGCGTGGCAGCATCGAAGCACTGAGCACGCACTACTGGTATTGATTCCCAGTAATGAAAACAAAATGGAAGACTGTGATTAAAGGATCGCATATGAACACGCATTTCTGACGCCAATCAGTTCGAGGCACAACACTGTTAAGAAACAAAATGGCATTGGGCAAGAAAGGAACAGTCAGTCACCTGAGATCTTTGCCTGTTCCACCACCGAGAGCTGCGAACGTGGCGGTACTGTCCAGGCTCAGCGGAGAAGAACCCAACGACGAGGAGAATGGGCTGGAAATGTTGCTGCCCCCGCTCCCGCCATTGCTGCCGGCGATGGCCGGGTAAAGGGAGTGGCTCTGAAAGTTGCAGCCGTTGGTGACAGCTGCGAGTGGCTGCGCGGCGATGGCCGCCATGGCGGACGGCGGTTGGGAGTGGGGGACGAGCTGCGTTTCCACAGGCTTTCTTGAACCTTTGCGGCCGCGGTGCATGTGGCGCTCGCAGTACTTGGAGTCGGAGGCGGCCTCCTTGGAGCACCGCCACTTCTTGCCGTCGGTGCGCCGGCACCGGCCTGGCTCCGGATCCACCTTCTTGCCTACGCACGATCCATACACAACTGCACAAAACAAACCGAGCGAATCAGACGCTGTTATACATCTAAGCATCATTCGAAAAAAAAAATGCGTTTGGTGCTTGACCGTCCATTTGGGCAACGCAGTTTGTTTTGTGCAGGACACTACCGCAGCAGACGCAAGGTTAATCATCCCATTCCTAGCAATCGGCAGAAATGGCGAGCTGGGGTGCAGCTGTCGTGACATTTAATGGAGTTGCTTGCTCTCTACCTCACCATTTACTACTGATCATCGAGAAAGAGAACCGAGAAATGGCAAACGAAGCGAGTGGTTTTAAAAGCGAGTAGTAGTACTGCACTTTCAGCCACAATGGTGCTACAAGTACTTTTGAACCAACCCCACCTATTTCAGCGAAAACTAATAAGCTCCGAAACAAATCATACAGGGAATGATGGTCTAGCGAAACCATGTGCTAATAAATCTCGAAGAGAGCACGAGAGCGGATTATAAAACAAGATACTTTTTCCTGGAACAAATCGGGGCCTTAGACTGACTCCAACCCGGATGTCTACCCCAAACCCAAATTGGATGTAAATAGTACTCAACATTCAGTATCCAAAAACTTACATCTCCAACCGAACAACCTAAACCCAAACCAAATCCGGCGAATCGACGCCTCCACACCCCGTCAGCGCCGCTGCACCGCCGCGGGCCCCTCCAGGGTCGCCGCGGCCTCGCCGTCGAGCCCCGCCCCGACGACGAGAGGCAGGGGTGCTCCTCCCAGCACGAATCGAGTGCGGGGCGCCTCGCCGGCGTCCCGATTGAGCAGGGGAGGGAGAAGGGTCGGAGCCGCGTCGTGGCGGTCGCGATTGAGCAGTACTTCCACTCGTCCCACAGTCGTCGCAGTCCCCGGCCATCTTCCCCATCGCCGGCGCGCCTGGGCCACCTCGAGCTCCAGAAGCTGGCGTGCCTCGGGAGAAGGGGAGGAGCCGGGTTCGCCTCTGCAGCGGCCCGCGCGCGCGCTGTGCGCCGCGGCCTCCCTCCGAGCCTTCCGGCAGCGGCGAGCACGGCGGGGGAGGAAGACCTGGGCGCGGCGGCGGCGGAGGAGCTCCCCACCCGCACGCGCGCCGTGCGCCGCGGCCTCCCTCCGAGCCTTCCGGCGGCGGCGAGCACGGAGGAGGAGGAGGAGCGGGCGCGGCGGCGGCAAGCTTCGTGCCGACGACGCGCGGCTGGTGCGAGGAGGAGGACGGGCGGCGCGGCGGAAGAGATTGGTCGACGTCGCGTTCGTGCTCCATTTGTGGGTCATGGAGCCAGCGGGTCCTAAAAATAGGTAGGCGTTTTGGTCTTCGGTTGGAGACTGTTTTTTGACGTTTTTGGACCCATTTTTGGTATAAGTGACCATATGGGGCTCCGGTTGGAGCAAATCGGGGCCTTAGTATCAAACACACGCGCGGTTCTTGAATCGCGCATCAGGGATTAACAAATGACCGGAGCAGACTAACTAATGGCGGTAAAGTACACCTGATCGGAATAAACAAAGAGGTCGCGCGGGGGCACGGCAGAGGCGGAACAAGCTAGCACGCCAAAAAGCGACACGGCAATGATGGCGTCGAGAAGAGGAGGAAGAAGAAGAGGAGGAGGAGCCGTACCGGTTGGGTGGCCGTAGAAGCGGGTGGCCAAGGACTCGAGGCCGCGGCGGATGGGGACGACGAGATCCGGCGGCACGGGCACGCCGGCCACCAGGTACTTGTATATGAGCGCCTGCTGCTCCAGCTCCTCGTACTGCGCCGCCGTGAACGGCACCAGCGGCCACCTCCCGCTCATCGCCGCGTCGCCCGCTAACCCGGCGCCGCCGCTACCCCTGCATCAGCAACACACGCCGCGACGACCACGTCAGAGCCAAGAACCGAGCGAACGAACGACGGCGGAGAGCAAAGAAAAGAAGGGAACAGCTGTTGCTTACACCGAGGAGAGCGGGGTGGAGCGGCAGAAGGGGAAGGTGGCGGTGGAGGAGCGGTAGTGGTGGTGGTCGGCTCCTCCTCCTGCCGGGGAAAGAGAGGCATACGGCATCGCCATCTCTCGCTGTCTCTCTCGCGCGCGGCTTGCTCCCCGCGGCCGGCCGCGCCCTCTTGAATGAGCTCCCCCGCGAGCTGGCTGGCTCGTGATGTGCCTTGCTTCGCCCGCTCGCTCGGCTCACTCGCGCGCGCTGCCTTTATTACCGCGCGCTTTGCCCTCGCTCGCTTGGGTCGCTGTCCGAGAGCTGTCCGAGGGCCGAGCGGTGCGTGCCGCCTGCGTGCGACGAGGAGGCGAGTGCGAGATGTGGTCGAGCCCTCCGACACGAGGAGGGCGCGCCCCGGCTCAGCTACAAGACAAACGACGCCTGCATCTCCCCCTGTCTCTCTAGCGTAGTGGTACTAGTCCGTAGCAGGAGTGCAGGACTAGCGACCTCGTTTCTCTCTCCTCCCTCCTGCTGCCTCCCTTCCCTCTCTCTCTTCGCGTACAGCTTTCTTCCGTTTCCTATGCTGCTTTGTTTCGGTGCTTATTTTTCGCGCTGGTGGAGAGTGGATATGGATGCGGCACTGTAGCGATAGTGGTGACAAGTGTGGGAAGAGAGAGAAGGAGGTGACTGTGGGTTTGGGCCGTGTCTGCGTCGCGGTTACCGAGGGTGCGGAGGGCGCCGTTGCCGTTGCCTCCTTTTCTCCTGCCATTTTTTTACTCGTTTCGTGGCATCCACCCCTCCTCCTCCGTCATGTGACTTTTGATCAGCTGGCATTTTTTTGGACTGTTTCGGCATTGGTGTTTCAAATTACGGGCCTCTCTGGCAAACCGGCTTCTGGATTCTGCTTCTGCTACAGTGTTTTACAGTAGTTATTGTAGCTACAGTGCCAGAATCCGTAAGAAACTTCGATTTTGCAGATTATGGTGGCCGATTCTGCTACAGTGTTTTTGCTGTAGCTACAGTGTCAGAAACAGAATCTATAACCTAGTCCAGAAGCTGTACAAAACAGGCCCTACAAAACATCAATGTGGATATATGGATTTCCCTTTTGATGGAGCTAGTGAGTTGAACAAGCCCGCCAAAACAAGTGCATTTCAGTATACTATAATAAAGGTACACTACAGAGCGAAAACAAGAGTAAACAGGTGATCGAACGTTTCTAGGCCCCACTGACAAAACAGGCAATCAACGGAGTCCATTAGACAGCCGAACCAGCAAATCAGGCGGAGTGATCCATCATGTTAGTGCCACATCACACTCCAGAATGTTTTATTAAAATCATAACGTAAGAGTATAGTATAAGATGTTTGAAACACTCGATCACAAGACAGTAACAAGCCTTGTTTGGTTAATTTAATATTTTCATTTGTATGAACGGTAGGCTAAAATTGTTTACCGTCTTGTGATCGTGACTCCTAACTTGATCGCCATTACAACTATACTACACTCATGATCGACAAGTTTCAAAAGAAATTGTTCCACGAACTGATATAGCACAGTAAATTTCTTGTTTGACAGTTTTGATGGGTGCATTTGCCTGATGAAGTGTGAGGTTTGAAAGGCAGTATTGGGCAAATCACTTTGATATTGGCCAAACACCACCATCCAAATTCACACTGTATTCCATGGACCATCGAAGGGCCGGTGTATCACGTTTGCCGGAGCTCGCAGACCTGCAGCATGGGTCTATCCGTCTATGCATCAGCTGGTCGTCAGAAGATCCACGGGAAGCAATCCTCCTGAATCGTGGAGTCTGGCTCATTAATGAGCGAAATGACGAGACAAGCGACGCTCTGCTCTCAAGTGTCTATATAGACAGTTAATGCTTGAACAAAAGAGGGCAGGAAGCTGTCAACTCGGTCAAAGGGTGTGGAGCATCTGCTCTTCGTCTCACTCTACCGACAACAATATTTTTTTCCACTCTCTGACTTTCTACGTAATCTGACTTTTTTGTCATTGACAAATGACGCATCAACCTTACGGTAAGTCACGTGATGACATACCGAGATTAAAAAGTTGTGAAACGAGTACTGTTCGGCGTTCCAGATCCCAACAGCCAGAAGCGGAAACGACCACGAGCAGCGACGTCACGATGGACCGGCGCGGCGCCAGGCTCCGCCGCGGCCCGCGATGCTGCTGCCGTGACGACGACGATTCGCCCGCCTGCGTCGCGTCCGCCGCACTGGTCAGCGCGCGCGGCCGCGGCGACGACGTTGCCGTGGCGCGGCGTGAACTGTCGTCTACTGCCAGTGCCGCCATCTCTCTTGGAAGCGTACCCTCTCGAAACACGAGGCGGCCGGATTTCTTCCCTTTCCTTTCCTCCCATGCTGAGTTGCGCGCAGGCCAGACGTCAGCGTCGACGAACAGTGAAACAAGATTAAAGAAATCCGATCGATCGTGTCCAATTTTCAGCTTTACCAACCGGCCTGATAATAAAAGAAGAGAAACGAAGCTGCGTGCATGCATGGGCGACGGGTCGTGCGTGCTTGCATGGCAGATGGAAGTGGAACCAGCCTTGGCCGGGCCGGCGAGGCGTCACCCGGATACTATCTGCCGTGCAAACGGCCGCTGCAGAAGGACGGGAGGGTCGCATGGCGCGTCGCGGGTGGAAGGAAATTAAGAAACCAGTCGAGAAAAGTTTCCCTGGTGCAGGCAAAGGCCAAAGGGGGTATCGATTCAATCGACATGATCAATCCATTGGTGAGAATCTCGCGGAAGGAACAGTGTAGTGGCGAACTGGCGATTCCGTTGGAGGAGCAACAGGAGTAAATGGTGTAGGGGGCCGGCATCCTGGCCTCGATCGGTGTGGCCATGACACCTGCCTCGCATCCCTGCACGCATGCCATGGCCATGGCCATGGCTGCGGGTAGGCTCCTGTTTCTTGCCGCTCCTATACTGTGCTCCGGCGGAGGTGGGGGAAGAAGTTGGCTTTCCGTTGCCGTGGTTGGGCTTTGCAGGACACAGCTGGAGCACGTGACGGGGCCGGAGGGGGCATGCTTCCCTATATTAGCCCAGCTACGACCCCAGCCACCCCGCCTAGCTAGGCCCGGACGGATGGAGATGGATGCCATTGTCACATCACGCACCTGCCGCTGCCGCCTCCTCTTCCGGGGAGGAGGAGGATCTGGGTACCATGCTGCCTGTAGTACAAAAGGTGTTGTTCGGTTCACTTTAGAGGGGTATAAAGAGGTCACATCAAAGATGCCGGCCGCATTTATGTGTACTAAATAAAGTCAAATTACAAAACTAAGTTCAGGACCCCATCTATTTCGCGAGACGAACGTAATGAGGGTAATTAAGCGGCGATTAGACGATGGTTACTGTAGCATCACTGTGTCAAAACATTGATTAATTAGGCTCATTAGATTCGTCTCGAAAAATAACGCCCGTCTGCAGAAAGGTTTTGTAATTAAATTTTATTTAGTACCTCTAAATAGTAAGATTCTTTTTTTAGAGGACTATAAACTTTAGAGGGGTTTTAGAGGGGGATCCGAACGGGACCCAAGTACAGCTGTGAACCGTGATCTATCTATCCATCCATGCGCTAATGTTCTCTCATGGGATAAAGCGGTCGTTAGCTGGCCCTCGTGCTTGGACGGCACCGGCCGGATGCGTTGCCTCAAGTGGAAGCCTGTACTTGCTGATTCAAAGTTGTTGTTTCCCCATCAACTACTCAATCCATGGATTCGGCGGTGAGCTCTAGTAGGCGACGCGTTGGATAGAGTACTACTACGTACAGTACGATGCTCTAGTAAGCTTGAACACTGTTCGGCACGTTGCAGTGCATGGTGCAACCTCAATGCGTTCATCCGCTGAACTAGCTAGAAGGACGCGGATGGACAAGATTAACAGAAGCAACAGAGAAAGGCGCAGCGATCGAGTTGCCTGCAGCGCGCTTCCAGTCCAGTAGAGGCACTAGCTAGTTCTCGTCCTTCTACTACTGTACTGTAAGCTTGCAGCCCCTGGGAGCGCAGAGATCGATGGTGCTTGACACGATTCTGTACGGGCAATGCAGTACTACTAGTAGTAGGTATGTCAGTGTGGTGCAGCTCTCCGAATGCACAGCTTTGGCATCGAAGTTGACAAGTCTATTTCTGGGATGCCACAACATTTCGAGAGAGAGAAAAACGTCTACCGAATGCTATACAGCGTACTGCGTCGAAGTGGGCATACGACACGAGCAACACTCAGCTATGGAGTACTAGCACAGTACTGGTGCTACGGGAACTCGCCTCAATTGGTGCCCCATTTGACTCGCACAAAGCGTCGTCAAGCAAAGTGAGGATGTCCAGAGAAGAAAAAAAAAAGTTTAGTGCGGCAAAAGTGATGTGACAATGCAGGCGATCATCGGGGACGAACGTGATTTTCCCACCACCAGCATGGTACCCGAAGTTTACAGGCAACTTTCGTCGCACGGAGGAGTGGTGAGGTTCAGATCAGGTGTCTTTTTCCAAGAGCGCCACCTTCACGAACGAGCAGGTGCAAGCACAGAAGAGGACGAAGTCGTAGTCCGCTCTCTCCGCGCGTTGGCAAAAGCTGTGTCATGCATGGTCCCGATCGCGGAACGGCAGACGGTCCAGCAGGCACACGAGCGCGCGCGCGGCAATGGTTGGTACCACCACCACCCCTCTCGTCTGTGAGCAAACAACTGGCGCTCGTGTCGTGTAACCAGAAAACCTTTCTGCACCAAGCTTGCCCGTGGTACATTAACTGATGAAGACAACGAAAAGTCTGTGACCAAGCGACGTTCTTGCATGCTGACCGTGATGGCGTGATCCAGCGGTCACGTGCAGAGAGGAGAAGCACGAGGGGAACAACGTCGAACTAGCGCGAGATCGTCCTGGGGAGTTTGTTGGCTTGTGCTAGCTGGGGACTGCGTCCAGCTGCAATGTCTGCACAAGACCGTGCGTGGGTGGGCGCGGCGTCTTATTTTCATTCAACAGCTTGTGTCCAGGCAGGGAGCACCCATTTGCTCACTCTAGTTGCTCGTCAGCAATCTTCAAACCACCAATGAACAGCATGCATGAACACCATCGAACAAACAAGTGCATTACGTATGATTTAGCATGTGGGAGCAAAATCAGATTAATGACAAGTCTGAAGACAAAGGAAACGAGCACATGTAGTTCATTTTTTGTTACACGGGGAGCGTATAGGCGTTGGCCGCAATGTAAAGTTGTAGCAGCCATGCATTGACGGGAGATTCTTCATCCCGCCGGATGATTTATTCAAATCGAGGATTCTTCAACACAATGACGGAATTACTCAACCCATCTGGTGCCACCCAATATATAAGAGTATGCTGAACACGTCTCACACAACCTTTTTCCTGTTGTGCAATAAGACTGTACAACCTCTCATAGCCTCAAAAATGACAAGAACCCACTCCCCACTATGGCGTCGAGATCTCGAGCAGTTTAACCAGAGATGCAACAGACCTTTTGGATGGCTCACAGTACAGTGTGACAAGTAGGCACATGCTCTCAGGACCGGGCTCCTGGGCCCCTGATCGCCCAAGCCGTGGCAGGCCTAGGTCGGTCTGCCCCGCGGCCTACTCCCACTCGATGAAGGGGGCATATGCCTTCTCCCGGTGTGCAGGGACAGAGTTAGAATGGCATCTATTTCTGAACGGAGGCATTACAATGCAATTGAGAAAACAAAGAGGAGAGAGATAGAGATAGAGGTGTAATGAGAAGAGAAAAATGTGCATTGGGAAGTGAGAATGCCATTCTAATTAATTAACACCTCTATTTCCTTAATTCCCGTGTCTAAAGTTAGAATGACATCTATTTCTGAACGGAGATAGTACAATTGAATTGAGAAAAAGAAGGCCGCTATGGTAATTTGATTAGTGCTTAACACGTCTGACATGCATGTGGACTTGCGGAGCCTTCTCACTCGAGTATTACTACAACAAATGCCGCTACGATGAGACTCGCTAGCTGCAAGTTTGCCTCCAAAAGAGAGGAGGCAGACCATCCCATCGAATGGGGCGACAATGTCGCTTGCTGCATCAGTGGCGGCCAACGAGCTTCGCCTGAGGAAAGAGAAGGCATTTTGATGCATTTGACATCCAACTAACTTGTGTGCACTATGTAGGGGCCGTCCGCCCACTCAGTGACAAAACAACGACCTGTCAAGTGATGAAGTGAAGTGTCAACCCTACAATGGCTTAACCTACTCCAGTTCCTAGCTAGGTGCGGCCACCACACCAGCTGGAAAGGCCCAGCTACGGAGTACTAGGCATACTTGGGGAAATGATCGACCGTTAACTTGATCTTATCCTTGGTCTTGTTTCATGGCTTCATTTTTATACTACGACATAAGACTGACTCCAACAAGGAGAGCCAATTCAGAGATGCAAAGAACCTTTTGCCTGGCGTGAACAGTGGCATGCCTTTCATTCTCATCCCTTCATCTCCAACAAGCAGCTGCAACAAGGAGAGGCAACCGCAGCCTTTCGTTCTCGCCTTGTCGGGTACCTATTTTCTAGGTACTCTATACGGTATACACGCGGAATAACGTGGTACGGGAGCCGCCCGAGACCCAAAGGCCTTGTATATAGCTAAGAGATGGAAAGCTGGGCCCCTGGAGTGGTCCAGTCGGGCGGAAGGCACAACAACGGCCTTTGGGTCGCAGAGCCTCCGTTCCTCACGGCCCGTTAAGGGACCGGGCGCACGTGGCTGCACGAGCGCAGCCCCCCACCCTGGACCGCGATTGGTCCAGCGTTAGAGGAGCCCGCCTTGGACGTGGCAACGAGCCCGACTCCCCGCTGTAGGAGTCGGGCGCCGCGGAGTCGAGCGACGCCTCCTACCGAATTCCGGCCAGCCACCGTCCGCCGCCCATGTACCCCGGAGGTGGTCGGGATCGGCGAAGGGACACGACCCGAAGCGAACCCGACCACCGCGGCCGGAAAGCAAGCTCGGCGGCGACATGGAAGCGTTGGTCAAACCCAAGTGTACGGCCGGCCAGATTTGGATAAGAAGACGCTCCATATCCACTCCTGGGCGGTGCGAAGGTACACTATGCCTGACGTACGGCCGCGTGGGGGCGTCGCATCCGGATCAGGCGTGGAACGGGGAATGCATGCACCAAGTACGCTACACAGTAGCAACAGCGCGCGAAGTGACCGTCGCCCAACTCCACAGGTATCAACAGCACACCAACAGCGATCAACAGTGCGGATCAGGAAATGGGCGCTCCACAGCGCCCAGACAAGACCCGGATGACATCATCATACCACCTGGCGCGGAGATTGCGGCGGAAGACACCGGAGCCAGCAAGGACGGCCCGACTCCGCCTCCGTCGCCCTCTCACTTATCTTTCTCTTCTTTTCTTTTTCTTCTTTCCTCCATCTGTACCGTTCTTCCTTGTTGTATAAAAGGGAGAATTGGGCCCAGGAGGGGGAGAGACTTCGTTTTGGGCTCACACAACAGCTCATTTCTCACACGAACAAACACACTCGCACGCAACGCAGAGACAGAGACTTGGGAGCGAATCCCTCTCTCGCCACGGCTTGTAACCCCTACTACGAGCAACACGAGCGAAACCTCAAACTGGACGTAGGGCTTCTTTTGCCTGAACCAGTATAACCCACCGTGTCAAACACAATCCATCTGGTCGCCGTCGAATCGCGCACAAATCTACTCGTCGGCCGGTTACCAAACGCCGACAGTTGGCGCGCCAGGTAGGGGACCTCAGCGCGTTCGACGACGACCACATCGCCAGCTGATGGCTTCGTGGCCGCCAACATCTCGCGGTCGTCTCCCGCTTCGTGGGAGCGTCCGCGGAAGGGACCGGAGGCGCTCCACCGCGCCTTCTTCCCGGTTCTACACCCCAGTCACGGTTCCGTACCGTGTCTTCCGCTTCGGCGACGTGGACTTCTTGACGGACCACGCCGAGCTGCAGCGGATGCGCAGCAGCGCCGGCGCGGAGCCGCTGCGCGTTTTCACTTCGGATGTTTACCTCTCGCGTGGACCGGGGGCCCGGGCACTGCCTGTGCGCATCGAGGCGTACCTCGGTGCGAACCCCCGGCCAGATGAATGCCGGCGTATCTTTTACGCGCTGGCACTCCTCAACAACTGCCTTGTTGAGGGGCCACCACTCCCGCCTGGCTACGAGGCCTGGGAGCGTCGAGCCTCCCTGCCGCCGCGGCTACGGGAGTCCATGGAGGCGTTGGAGCACGAGCTCGCGTGCCGCTTCCCGCCAAGCCGGACTGGACCCCCCGGTCCCGCCATTGGCGCTTCCTCGTCAGTGGGCGCGGAGCCCGCTGACACCCAGGACCACGACTCCGTCGAGGACCTCCTTGCTGAGTGCTTCGACGCTCTCACGTTCGACCCATCCCGCGAGTGTCTCATGGCCGAGATTCGGGACGAGGATATTGCCGACCCCAGCAATGGGGAAGGTGATGACGGGAACGAGCCATCCGACGATGGAGGCACGGACCCGCGCCCAGTGCCCGTGGTAGGGGGCGCTACACCGCCACCGCAGGACCTGCCAGCACTGGAGCAGCTACTCGCGCGGAGGCGGGAGCTCGCCGACATGGAGTGCGGCATCGAGCGGGAGCGTCAGCTCCTGGAGCAGGCCATTGCCCAGCGGCGTACCCCCGCGGGGCGGGCTCGCGCCATGGCGCGCGATGTACAGCACCGCATCGTGCATGACATCGCGGGCACCCCGCTTCAACTCCCGCGAGCCAGCCAAAATCTGGCGGCGGCCGCGGCCCTCGCGCGAGACCTTCCGCAGCCTGCGACTCCGGAGGACGAGCGGAAGCGCAAGGAGCTACTGCGCCTACTCGAGGTAGCGGCGGAGCAGCAGGCCGAGAGCTCGCTGTCCCGGCAGCGCGTTCTGGGCGCCCTGCAACGCTCCGTCGACCGCCGCGACGACAGGGAGGTGTCTGTAGCGCAGCCGACGCGCGGATCGGGCGGACGCAACATGCCTCCCATCAAGGAGCGCGTGGGACCAGTACGGGATGCGCGCATACTCCTCGAAGCGCGCAGGCGTGACCAGGCCCGTGGCGCTCGGCGCGAAGCCGAGATGCGCGGCTACCACCCTCGACGAGGTGGACGCTACGACCCGGAGGAGGACCGGAGTCCGAGCCCTCCGCCTCCGGGGCCACGCGCCTTCGGGCGTCACATTCGGTGCGCACCATTCCCGCAGCGATATCGCGCACCAACCAGCATAACCAAGTACTCGGGTGACTCGAACCCGGCTATTTGGTTGGGTGATTACCGACTCTCCTGTCTGGCAGGCGGTGCTGACAGCGACGAGTTCATCATCCGCAACCTCCCTCTCTACCTCGCCGACCCAACGCGGGCATGGCTTGAGCACCTCCCGGAAGGGATCATCCAGAGCTGGGAGGATTTGGAGGACGTCTTCATCGGCAACTTCCAGGGGACGTACGAGCGTCCCGGGAACCCGTGGGACCTCCGCAACTGCCGCCAGAATCCCGACGAGACCCTGCGCGACTACATCCGGCGGTTCTCGAAGCAGTGCAATGCACTGCCCAACATCGCCGACGCGGACGTCGTCAGCGCGTTCCTCGCCGGGACGTCCAACAAGACCCTGGTGCACGAGCTGGGGCGCAGCAGCCCACGCACAACCAAGGACCTCCTCGACATCGCCACCAACTTCGCGTCCGGCGAGGACGCGGTGGGGGCGATCTTCACCAAGACTCCGGCTAAGCTCAAGGCCAAGGCCAAGAGGGAGGAGTCGACGGGAGGGGCCGGCCCCTCCAGCCAGCCCAGGAAGAAGAAGAAGAAGAAGGGCAACGTCGCGCGACAGGAGGCATCTCTTGTCGCCGCGGCGGAGCGCAAGCAAAAGCGCGCGCCTGCGGAAGGCGCGTCCAACCACTTCGAGAAGAAGCTCGAGGAGCCCTGTCCGAACCATGCGTACCCCGTCAAGCACGCCCTCAAGGACTGCGGGCTGCTCCGCAAGTTTCTTGCCGGCAACTCCAAGAAGGCGGAGCGCGACGACCCGCCGCCCAAGGGCGACGATGATGCCAAGG
Organism: Eragrostis nindensis; assembly: GCA_012490785.1. Classification (NCBI taxonomy): domain Eukaryota; kingdom Viridiplantae; phylum Streptophyta; class Magnoliopsida; order Poales; family Poaceae; genus Eragrostis; species Eragrostis nindensis. The sequence goes on along the minus strand of JAAXCT010000089.1, from coordinate 1,424,264 downwards.
GTGGGGATGACGATGCCTTCCCCCATCCTGATGGCTGCCTCATGATCTTCGGGGGACCGGATGCCTGCGCGCCGCGAAGGCAGCAGAAACTCGTCCGCCGCGAGGTCTACGCCGCGGAGCCGGCCGTCCCCACTTTTCTGAAGTGGTCCGACTCCGCGGTCACGTTCGACCGTTCCGACCACCCGGAGCATGTGCCTCGCCCGGGGCGCTACCCGCTTGTTGTCGACCCCATCATCGGCAAGAAGCGGCTCTCCAAGGTCCTCATGGACGGAGGCAGCGGCCTCAACATCCTCTACGGAGAAACTCTCGACGCCATGGGGATCGGTCGGGATCGTGTCCGACCAACTCGGGCGCCATTCCACGGGATCGTCCCCGGCAAGCATGTGGTGCCGCTCGGGCAGATCGATCTGCCCGTGACCTTCGGCACCGCTGTCAACTACCGCACCGAGACGCTGACTTTCGAGGTGGTGGACTTCCCTGGGGCGTACCACGCTGTTCTTGGGCGGCCATGTTACGCGAAGTTCATGGCCGTCCCCAACTACACCTATCTCAAATTGAAGATGCCGGGCCCAAAGGGGGTCATCACGGTGAGTACGTCCATCCAGCGCGCCTACGAGTGCGACCGCGAGGCCTGCGAGGTCGCGGAAGCACTCCTGCACAAGGACGAGCTCCCGGCTGCCGCTGCGGCGGCGGAGGAGGCCGGGCCCGACTACAAGAGCACGACCGGGTCGTTCGACCCGGCCAAGGACATCAAGGAGATCCCGCTCAACCCGGCCGACCCTGACAGCAAGACCGTGCGCATCGGCACCGCGCTTTCCGACAAATAGGAAAGCGCGCTCGTCGACTTCCTCCGAGCCAACCAGGACATATTCGCGTGGAAGCCCTCGGACATGCCGGGCATCCCGAGGAACGTCGCCGAGCACTCCCTGTGTATCAAGCCGGGCTCTCGCCCGGTGAGACAACACATGCGCCGCTACGACAAGGAGAAACACAAGGCCATCGGTGAGGAGTTATCGAAACTCTTAGCTGCTGGGTTTATCAAAGAGGTGTACCACCCCGAGTGGTTATCCAATCCTGTACTTGTCAAAAAGAAGAATGGGAAATGGCGGATGTGTGTTGACTATACGAATCTCAATAAGGCGTGCCCAAAGGATCCGTTTCCTTTGCCGCGTATTGATCAAATCGTAGACTCGACCGCTGGGTGCGAAACCCTCTGTTTCCTCGACGCGTACTCTGGTTATCACCAGATCCCGTTGAAAGAGTCCGACCAGCTCGCGACTGCGTTCATCACCCCGTATGGCGTATATTGTTACGTAACGATGCCGTTCGGGTTGAAAAACGCCGGGGCAACGTTCCAGCGGTGCATGATCAAATGTTTCGGCGATCTCATCGGTCGGATCGTCGAAGCATACGTGGACGACATCGTGGTGAAGTCCAAGAAGACCGACGACCTCGTCGCCGACCTCGATCGAGCTTTTCAAAAGCTGAGGGCGTGCGGCATAAAGCTGAACCCGGAGAAGTGCGTCTTCGGAGTTCCGAAAGGTATGCTACTTGGGTTTTGCGTCTCGGAACGCGGCATCGAAGCCAATCCCGAGAAGATTGAGGCCATCGCTAAGATGGGCCCCATTCAGAACCTGAAAGGCGTACAGCGTGTGATGGGATGTCTCGCGGCTCTCAGTCGGTTCATCTCCCGACTCGGGGAGAGGGGTCTGCCCCTATACCGATTGCTCAAGAAGTCGGAACACTTCGTTTGGAGCCCCGAGGCCCAGACCGCGCTCGATCGGCTTAAGACGGTGCTGTCGAACGCACCCGTCCTGACAGCCCCTGCAGAGCGCGAGCCTCTCCTCTTGTACATCGCCGCAACCACTCAGGTAGTCAGCTCGGCGCTGGTGGTCGAGAGAGGCGAGCCCGGACATGCTCTGAAAGTCCAGCGACCGGTATACTTTGTCAGCGAGGTTTTGTCCGACACCAAGACCCGCTGGACTCAGCTGCAGAAGCTGTTGTACGCGGTCGTCATAACCAAAAGGAAGCTACGTCACTACTTTGACGCGCATCCGATCACTGTGGTCACCTCCTTCCCTCTCGGCGAGGCGTTAAGGAGCAAAGAGGCCACAAATAAGGCCGCGAAGTGGGCCCTCGAGCTCATGGGACAGGAGCTCGAGTTCGCCCCGCGCACCGCGATCAAGTCGCAAGTGCTTGCGGACTTCGCTGCCGAGTGGACCGAGATCCAGCTGCCACCTGCGCCCGTCGAGCAAGAGTGTTGGAACATGTTTTTCGACGGCTCGCTGACAAAAAGAGGTGCCGGAAGCGGCTTTGTTCTTGTCTCGCCACTCGGGTCCCGACTGCGCTACGCGGTCCGACTCAACTTTCCTGCGTCCCATAACGTGGCAGAATACGAGGCACTCGTCAACGGGATGAAGGCGGCGATCGAGCTTGGTGTCAAAAGGCTGGAAGTCTTCGGCGACTCCCAGCTTATCGCCGATCAGGTGACGAGCGAGTCAAATTGCTCGAACCCGAAGATGGCGGCGTACTGCGCTGAGGTGCGGCGACTTCAGGAAAAGTTCGAAGGCTTCCAAGTCAGCCATGTACTTCGCCGCTACAACGAAGAGGCGGACGGCCTCGCGAAGATGGCCTCCAACCGGGACCCCGTCCCTGTCGGCGTCTTCTCCCACGACCAACAGAAGCCATCGGTGCGTGAGGCGCCATCCACACCCATGACGGACGTTTCCACAACCCAACCAGACGGCGTCGACTTCTCGGCAGTAGAAGGTACACGCCCTCCTCTCGGAGAAGACTCGGGTCGAGCCGTTCTCGCCATCCCGATAGCTAACGAAGCGGTCGGGGGCTCGAGTCCGACTGCCGACGAGGCGGTCGGGGGCTCGGGGGCTGTGCCCGACCCGGTGCCCGACTGGAGGACCCCATTTCTCGACTGCCTACTCCGAGAACAGCTCCCCGCCGACCAGACAGAGGCAAGACGCCTCGCGCGTCGGGCTAAGTCGTTCGTCATCGTTGGCGGCGAGCTCTACAAAAAGAGCCACTCGGGAGTGCTTCAACGCTGCATCCCCATCGAATGGGGAAAAGAGCTACTGTCCGACATCCACGCTGGCGAGTGCGGTCACCACGCGGCCCCTAGAAGTCTAGTCGGGAAGGCGTTCCGGCATGGTTTTTACTGGCCCACGGCCGTATCCGACGCCACCGAGATAGTACGCACTTGCGAAGGGTGCCAATACTACGCTCGGAGGACCCACATGCCGGCGCAAGCCCTTCAAACCATACCCACTACTTGGCCCTTCGCCGTGTGGGGATTGGATTTGGTCTTGCCCCTGAAGAAGGCGCCCGGGGGTTACACGCACTTGTTAGTGGCCGTCGACAAGTTCTCCAAGTGGATCGAGGCACGACCCCTCGTGAAGATCCGGTCAGCAGAAGCCGTTCGATTCTTCACCGACATCATCCATCGCTTCGGAGTGCCGAACTCCATCATCACCGACAATGGGACTCAATTCACCGGCAACGAGTTCCTCGAATTCTGCGACGACTACAACATCCGGGTCGACTGGGCATCAGTCGCGCACCCACAGGCCAACGGTCAGGTCGAGAGAGCAAACGGAATGATCCTACAAGGGCTCAAACCGAGAATTTTCAACAAATTGAAAGTTCACGCTGGCCGGTGGGTGCGAGAGTTACCTGCGGTGTTATGGAGCTTGCGCACCACACCAAGTCGGGCGACTGGGCAAACGCCGTTCTTCATGCTCTACGGAGCAGAGGCGGTGCTTCCGACTGACATCGAGTACGGCGCTCCTCGGGTTCGTGCTTTCAACGAGGAAGCCAACAGAAGCTTTCTCGAGGACGCCCTCGACCAAATCGATGAGGACCGAGAGGTCGCCTTGATGAGGTCCGCGAAATACCAACAAGCCCTGCGCCGCTACCACGGACGACGAGTGCGCGGCCGCGAGTTCAAGGAAGGAAACATGGTTCTCCGACTGGTGAAGAGCAACAAGGATCGACACAAGCTGTCACCGCCATGGGAGGGACCGTTCATCATCGCCAAGGTGCTGCGTCCCGGAACGTACAAGCTCATGGACTCGGAAGGCCAACTCGTCGCCAACGCTTGGAACATTGAGCAGCTACGTCGCTTCTATCCTTAGCTCTGCAAATTCGTTTGTTGTCTTTCTGCCGATGCATCAACATCAAACGAACTCGGTGTTTTCTTTACACACCTCTTGGGCAGCCGCCTGGGTGCACTCCCCTCGGAGGCTCCACCCGGCGGGTGTGGCTTTGTGCCGCGTTGATTTTGTATGCGCCAGGAGCGATGCTCTTAAGAGAAACAACGCAATTCGACTAAGAGCGGGCCTCCGCGAACGCAAAACCGACGTCCTAAAACTCGAAGTGTGACGAATCGCAGCGAAAATCGTGAGCCCCGGATATTGGCTTAAGGCTCGGCCAGTTCGATCAAGGGCACCCGACGCCCCAGTGGATAGGGTCGGCCCGAGCGGCTGGTCGGAATTGAGTTAATCTTCCGAGATCACGAGTCTTCGAGGCGAATCGCCGCACGAAAAGAGTTAAACGAACGAAAATCTTGCGAAAAGCGAAACGAAAATTCATATAAACAAACGGGCGCGCATGCCCACATCGTTGTTTACAAAATAAGGCCCACACGGGCCCGACTCCGACTATCACCGCCTAATCTATTGATTTTCACCCCCGCCACGGCGCGAGGGGATCATGTCCAGGTTGTCATCGGCAAGAAGGCGCGCAAAGGGAATCACCTCTTCTTCGATCCGCTCCAAGTCGGCCTCACTACAGGAAGGCTCGTAACCTCTCGCCAGCACGTCGATCTTGTAGTGGTCACCGTAGTGACTCCTCGACACGGCAAAGGCGATCTGGACTCCGGTCCGAAGGCACTCCTCCTCCTGTATGCGGAAGTAGGCGGGGAGCGCGGCAACCTGCGGGATCACAGATGTAGCGTCTGGCGGACGCGGCACACCGATCTCGTTGCAAGCAATCTCCATGGCCTGCCGCAGCAGGTCAAGATCCGCCAGCGCCGCCTGTGATTGCACCTGGAGCTCCTGTGCGTCTGGCCAAAACAACGGGTCACTCGCTCGGTCTAAAAACAACAAAATTCGACACGGCGGGATGATCAAAGAACAGGTAAATTAACTTACCCTTCAGCTCCTTCTGTGCCTTCTGGAGCTCACCGGTCACGTTGGTCAACGACGACTGGGCGGCGACCTTGAGTTCCCTCTCCCTGCTTAGCGCTGTCTCAGCAGCCTCCGCCCTCTTCTCGGCGGCCTCGGCGCGCTGAGTGGCTTCCAACAGCGCCTTGTCGGCGGCGGTCCGGAGTCCGCGCTCATTCTGCAGCTCCTGCTCCTGGGCCTGCACTCGCTTTTCCGCCGTCTCGGCGCGCTCGGCCATGCCGCGCAGCGCCGATTCCGCGTCCGCGGCCCTCTTCTTCGCATCCTCCGCTGCTTTCGTCGCGGCCTCGGCGGCCTCGGCTCGGCGGCGGATGGGCTCGGAGACGCGCAGCGCGCGCGCCAGCTCGTCGCCTCGCGCGACGTATTCCTTCAGCTGGTGCTGGATGAGGTTCGACTTAAGCTTGCTGTTTGCAAGCAAAGTCTGCGGAAAGCAGGAAAAAACTGTAAGGCAAAAAAGGCAAGTACGACGAACTCCCAAAGCAAAAAAGATAAGGGGTGGAAAATTCTCCCACTCACGTCAATGGGAACCCGCGCGTTCTTCATCAGCTCCTTCGCGGCGTCGACCTCCGCCGTGACCGACGTCTTGATTGTCTCCAGCCTGCTGAAGGTGTGGGAGAGCTCCTGGGCCATGTACGACCAGGCGTTCGCCTCCGCCGAGTCCTTTACAGGGACCGGACCCTCTGGCGTGTTCACCAGTACATCCGGCCCCCAGCCGGACCGTGCCAGACGTTGGATCAGCGGCACACCGGCGGCGGCCGCGTCCCACCGCGGATCACCGGCCGCAGTCCCCGGCTGCGAGGCGGCTCCCTGACGAGTCCCCGCAACGTTACCGGCGCCACCGGCCCTCGACGATGACGGGCCTGACGCCGGACGGACCTCGGCGGTCCGACCCCCTGCGCCGGCGACACCTTGTGCACGCGGTGGGGCGGTACCAGGCCGTGGCTCGCCAGCCCGACCCTCGGAGTCGGGGGCTGCACTCGCGACGGGTGCGGAACCTTGTCGCGTCGCCGCGCCGTCGACCCTCGGCGTGTCGCGCTCCCGCACCGTCTCCTCCGACGCTGCGGCGACTTCCGTTTGCCTTCGCGCGGTGTCATCCTGCCGCGGAGCGGAGCCCTCCTGATTCTGACTCTGCTCGGCGGCGAGACGCAGCGCCTTGTGAGGGGCCAACTGGGTCCCGTCCCATTTCGGGGCGGGGCTGCAAGGGTGCACGTCGCGATTCAGAAGAAGGGCGAACAAAGACAAATCAAACGACTGCAAAAGACACGATAAAGCAAACTCACATGTCGGACCGCTTGCGCTTCCGCGCGGGCTTCGTCGGCCGGCGACCCGAGCCTTGTCCGGCGGCCGCACGAGCTGTTGTGTCAGGAGTGGGCACCTCGCCACCCCGCGCCTCCACATCGGGCATCGGATGAGGCACGCCGGGTCCCTCGGGCGGGATCGTCTCCCGCGCGATCCCGGATTCGGCCGTCCCCGCGCCGGTGTCGGGGGCGGTCGGCGACGCGGAAGCCGTCCCGGCAAGGGAAGAAGTCCCGGCCGGAGCGGCGACGGCAACAAGGACCTCGAGGCTCCCTGCCGCCGCCGTCGACGTCGCGGCGACCGTGACCACCTCACCGGGACTGCTCAACGGGGGCCCCTGGCCCTCGCCGGCGACACCGCCGGCCGGAACAGGCTGCGCGCCATCGTCGTCCGGGATGACGTCGTCAATCCACGCGTCGTCGTGGTGACCGCCATCGCCGGCCTCTTCGCTGCTGTGGTCGAGCGCAGAGTCCGTGTCGAACTCGGACTCAGTGTCGACCGCTTCGCCTCTCCGACGGCGACGCGCCCGGTCTCTCCTCCTCTCCTCGTAGGCGTCCTTGCGGGCCTTGCGGCGATCCTTTCGCCGCTTTGTCCTCTCGCCGTGGGCACGGTTTACCGCCCGCCGGTCCGCGTCCTCAGGCACGGGGGCTGTGGAGCACCGAACGGCTAAACCCGGCTGCACCCAAAGGGAGAAGTAAGAATGCTGCAATCATTTATCACAAACAAAGAATGTCAATCAATCAAGAAGAGGCGGGGGAAGGACTTACGAAGCGAATGGCGTCGGCGTGCGGCAGCGCAGCGGGGTGGCCCGCGACGGGCCACTCGAACTCGTTGTCGACGAAGTGCAGGGCGGACTTGCCGGCCGCCTCCGACAGCCGCGCCCCGATCTCGCGGTGGCTCAGCGGCTCGTCGATCACCATCGCCGTCCCTCGGAGGTCGGCGCCCGGTGTCATCTCCCACATGGGGAGCGCGCGGCGCATCAGCGGCAGCACGCGGATGCTGTGGAAGTGGCCGGTGATGCCGACCATCGACACCCCCCGGTCACGCAGCACCGCCACGGCGTCGAGGAGGGGTTGGATTGCTGCAATCTCCCTCGCTCCGAGACCCCAGTGCCAGCAATCGGGGGGCCCGGACAACCGGGCGTTGGTGAACTTGGGCAGCGGGCCGGTGGGCTCGTTCTTCAAGTAGAACCACCGGTTATGCCACCCGGAGTTGGAGGAAGTATGCACCCACGTGATGTAGCCCGACGCCCGCTCCACGCGGAGACGTAAGCTCGCGGAGCCCATGAGCGGGACCCGCCCGCCGACGGGCTGGAGCGACGCCCTGAAGAAGTACCTCCACAGATCGAAGTTGGGGGGAATGCCGAGGTAGGCCTCGCACAGCGTGATGAAGCCGGCGATGTGGCCGATCGAGTTGGGATTGAGGTGCTGAACCTCGATCCCGTAGTAGCCCAGAAGTCCGCGGAAGAAGGGGTGCGCCGGCACCCCGAGCCCGCGGGCGTGGAAGTGGAAGAACGAGACGATGTAGTCGTCCGGCGGCGAAGGCGACCGCTCCGACGGCACCATCCACTCCACCGCATCGGAGAGCGGGCGAAGGAGACCCTTCGCAACCAGCCCGCGTAGCAGTTCCGGCGTCACCACCGACTCCGGCCACTCGTCTCCCTCTTCCGCCATCGGTTTCAACGGGATGAGGGAGCGCGGACGACGCCGGGACCGAATCGACCGACGGCGGTTGCGAAGCGGGCGGCGAATGGTGGCGATTGGGGCGAAGAACGGCGCGGAGCGAAAGGAATCGAAGCGATCGCAAAGGGAGAGAAAGGCGAACAGCAACGGGCGATGGAGTATGTGAGAAGACTCCCCTGGATAGGTATGGCCGATTTATATGTGCCGAACCGGCGCTATGCCGTTTCCCGCCTTAAATCTCGCGTCCTTTCGTTTTCCTCCGCCCTAACGTGTGCAGGTGGAGATAACGCACGCCTCGTCGCCGCGTTTCGTCCAAACGCCGCGCCTCTAGATCCGCGCCGGCGAAGCGACGCGACGCCTCGCGTCCGACGCCTCATGGGCCCAATCGGTAGGGAAGCCGGTCTGGGTTCCCAGGTAAAGCGGCTAGGAGCTGTACACGCTCCGACGGCCCATTCCTGGCCCAAGAGTTCGAAGGCCGGCCCAGCGTTGGGTTCGACGGCCGCTCTGGGTCAAAACGAGAGTGAGGGTACTGTCGGGTACCTATTTTCTAGGTACTCTATACGGTATACACGCGGAATAACGTGGTACGGGAGCCGCCCGAGACCCAAAGGCCTTGTATATAGCTAAGAGATGGAAAGCTGGGCCCCTGGAGTGGTCCAGTCGGGCGGAAGGCACAACAACGGCCTTTGGGTCGCAGAGCCTCCGTTCCTCACGGCCCGTTAAGGGACCGGGCGCACGTGGCTGCACGAGCGCAGCCCCCCACCCTGGACCGCGATTGGTCCAGCGTTAGAGGAGCCCGCCTTGGACGTGGCAACGAGCCCGACTCCCCGCTGTAGGAGTCGGGCGCCGCGGAGTCGAGCGACGCCTCCTACCGAATTCCGGCCAGCCACCGTCCGCCGCCCATGTACCCCGGAGGTGGTCGGGATCGGCGAAGGGACACGACCCGAAGCGAACCCGACCACCGCGGCCGGAAAGCAAGCTCGGCGGCGACATGGAAGCGTTGGTCAAACCCAAGTGTACGGCCGGCCAGATTTGGATAAGAAGACGCTCCATATCCACTCCTGGGCGGTGCGAAGGTACACTATGCCTGACGTACGGCCGCGTGGGGGCGTCGCATCCGGATCAGGCGTGGAACGGGGAATGCATGCACCAAGTACGCTACACAGTAGCAACAGCGCGCGAAGTGACCGTCGCCCAACTCCACAGGTATCAACAGCACACCAACAGCGATCAACAGTGCGGATCAGGAAATGGGCGCTCCACAGCGCCCAGACAAGACCCGGATGACATCATCATACCACCTGGCGCGGAGATTGCGGCGGAAGACACCGGAGCCAGCAAGGACGGCCCGACTCCGCCTCCGTCGCCCTCTCACTTATCTTTCTCTTCTTTTCTTTTTCTTCTTTCCTCCATCTGTACCGTTCTTCCTTGTTGTATAAAAGGGAGAATTGGGCCCAGGAGGGGGAGAGACTTGGTTTTGGGCTCACACAACAGCTCATTTCTCACACGAACAAACACACTCGCACGCAACGCAGAGACAGAGACTTGGGAGCGAATCCCTCTCTCGCCACGGCTTGTAACCCCTACTACGAGCAACACGAGCGAAACCTCAAACTGGACGTAGGGCTTCTTTTGCCTGAACCAGTATAACCCACCGTGTCAAACACAATCCATCTGGTCGCCGTCGAATCGCGCACAAATCTACTCGTCGGCCGGTTACCAAACGCCGACACGCCTCTCACCCCACCTCCCGCTCCGCCACCCCCAGCCCCAATCCCGCGCTCGCGCCCTCCTCCGCGCGCCGCGCCGCCGCCTCCCCGCGCAGCCCCGGCGGCCCCGCCTCGATCCGCCGCCGCCGCGAGGGCTCGCGCGACGGCCTCCTCGCGCTGCTAACCTTGCGCCGCCGCCGCCTCCTCCCCGCGCCGCGCCGGGGGCCCCGCCTCGCGCACCGCCACACCCGCGCTGCCCGGGGGCCCCGCCTCGCGCCGGCGGCCCCGCAGTGCCCCGCCGTCCGTGCCCATGCGCTGCTCGCCCTGCGCGCCGCCGCTCGTGCGTGCGCCCCGGCGACCTCCTCCGCGCTCCGCCGCTCGCCCCGCGAGCTCGCCTTGCCTAGGCGGTTGTCGACGCAGCCCGCCGCGCCCGCGCTGCTCGCCCTGCGTGCCGCCGCTCGCGCGCGCGCCCCGGTGACCTCCTCCGCTCCGTCGCTCGCCCTGCGCGCCGCTCGCCCCGCGCGCGCTTGCCGATGAGCGCGCGCTCGCCCCGCGAGCTAGCCTTGCCTGGGCCGCGCCCCGCCGTCCGCGCCCGCGCCGCCCGCCACTCGCCCTGCGCGCCGCAGCCTCCTCTTCTTCTTCTTCTTCCTCTAGACTCCGTGCTGGCGCTGCTTCGACTGGTGGTGGTCCCTCTCTCCTCTAGACTCCGCGGCGGAGGTGGTGGTGGTCCCCGGGAGGCGGAGGCGGTAGAAGCGACGAGGTGGTGGTGGCAGAGGGGCGGCGTGGATACCTCAGGCGCAGCTCGGCTATGGCGGGAGAGAGAGAGCGGTACCGAGCAAATGCATTGGAGGAGAGAGGGAATGTAATTTTGGCTCGCCTCTCTCCTCCAATGCAGACTACCTGCCCATATGCCTTGTGTTGTTGGAGATGGATTCTGTGTTGCACAGTGTCGTGGAAGAGGCAAAAATGCATTTGCATGGTGTTGTTGAAGTCAGCCTAAGCATATGTTGGAGGCGCCGGTTCCCGGGTATAATAAATCAAGAAGGATCACCACGCACTCTACAAATTTTCACAGCAAAATGATGACGCTTATCAATTGAAACGAAACAGAAAAAGACATTTGTAGACTGTAGTAGTATGTAGTCCAGTTAAGATTGACAACGGGCCCAGCAGCAAGCTGGATGGTGGGATGGAAGCTCAACTAAACCTGTCATGGGGAGACACGCAAACAATTCAATGATCGCAAACACCCAAAACGATCTAGCACGTCTCAAAACAGATGCTGGACGAGAGAGACGACGTGACAGTCGATCGATACAGGTTGGACACAAATGGCCTGTCCCGTCGCCCGTCGGTTCCGACCCCTAGCTTCAACATGGCTCAAAGCCGGCACCGGGCCACACTCGAGTGCGCGACGGGGGCCACTCATCACATGCCTCGGCAAGCCATGCATGGAGATACACCGCTTGCGAAAGGGCAAACCGATCGATCGAACGTGAGACCATGTGTCGTGTTGGTTGGCGCTGCTGTTGCCGCTTGGTAGGTGGCAGGTCAGGACTCGCCACCGGTAGGCCAACCTGCATGCTATTGCTCGCAAACGCAAAAGGGATCGTGCATGCATGGCATCTCGCTGGACTCTGTGGTAGTCTGGTGGATGCCGTCCATCTGGCTGGCTGGCTCCCCCTGTTGCCGATGCGCCGACAGGTTTGGCCGCGCGCGTCGAGACAGTCGCGCGGGTTCAGCTCTCTCAGATTGGAATCATGACGCATGTGACGTGCGAGCGGTGGCACATCATCGATCTGGCGCGTGTAATTGTGCCACAGCGCCGGGCTAGGGCCACGCAGATGTTGTACTCTTATCTGTCGCCGAGCAAAGCTCACACTGTTCGTGGACCTCCACGCGTACCTGAGATGCCGTGGTGTGCAGCGTGCATAGTGGCGTAGTACGTGTTCGGGTTACGTCGTACGCGAGTGCCCCCTACTGTGGTTTCTGTTTTCAGCCTTTCCAGCTCGCATCACTTCGCCAGCTGTAGTCGTGAGCATGCATGAAGACGACGGTATTTCTGTGCGCACAGTTTCAACGTGCCTGTTTCTGTGCGCACCGTTCTACCGGCTCATGTTGTAAGTTGTCTTTTTTTTTTTGAGCAACACCTCACTTATTCATCGACAGTGTTATAGGTGTTACATACGCCATCTGGCGGTTCAATCAACCAAACATGCCTGCCTAAAGCAACATAAATCGAGCTCCTAGCGAGAATATGAGCATCAATATTTGACGCTCGCCCCTCATGCACAAATTCAGAAAATCTAAAATTACCGGCCCTTGCCTTGATCTCCTTGACAATATGACCGTAGATACCCATACCTGATTCTTGCAAGTTCTTGATCACGCTTGCATTATCACATGCCAGCCTGAATTTTTGCGGGGCCAGATCACTTGCAAGTGACAGTCCTTCTTTACAGGCAATCGCCTCCCTCGTCTCAAGGTCGGTGATGCCTTCCAAAACCAGCGCCGATGCGCCTAGAAAATTGTCAGTTGAATCTCTTGCGACCGCAGAAGCTGAGGCTACTCCAGTATTCTCTTGTAAGTTGAATCTCTTTTTTTTTTTTTTGAGCAATACTTGAATCTCTTGTAAGTTGTCAATGTGCATGTTTGGACAGGCCCAGAAAAAGCAAGCTAATTTCCCGATCGCGTACTTGGGCCATATTCGGCGCCGTGCTTAGGCCCATACGAAACACATCCAACGAGAAGGTCCAGTTTGTCTTTGGACAACCAGAAGCCCACGAATGAAGACGCCTCTCACTCTGACTTCGAGAGTGGGGCTGGATCAGAAAGACGTTCAAGGGATTAGTGTATGTTCCTTGTGTGTGTTTTTTTTCTCGAAAGATAGTATGTTCCCTTTTTTTTTTTGAGAGGAATAGTAGTATGTTCCTTGTGGTGTCCATTTCCAGGTTACCGAGTCTCTATGCTGTGCTCTGTTTGCAATTCAATTTGCTGAATTGTACTAGTACACAATTGAACAAATTGACGCAGTTGCTAACGGTTGTTTATGTTCTGCAATCCCGGATCCAATTGTTATTCTCAAGCTCCTTAGCAACCATTTCTGGTTTTTTTAAGTGTGCTATCTTGTAGTACAGGTTAGGTGCTTTGTATTTGGGAGCGGCTCCATTGAGCCATCGGCCATGCCAGGACATGGCAGTTTAACTGGATTTCAGTGGAGGCAGCAAACAAAGCCTTGTTAAGGTCATCATCACACGGCAGCTTCATCCCCGTCCACCAGTTTCATATTGTTTGCAATTGCACTGGAAACTGTTTGCTCTGTAATTCTTACCTGCAGTAACGAAATCGCTTGAACTGCTACTCCATTCGACTCGGCACTGGCCAACGCAAAACTTGCTCCTCTGAAAAAGGAGTGGTCAAGGTCTCAAGGAAAAGCGACGTGACGGGGTTAGAAGAATCGAACATGACAGCGAAGAGACGGCAATAATACTGGCCAAACAAGAGGGAGAATGATGTACCGAGCCGAAAAAAAATGCGCTCAGGATACGAAAAAAAAAAAAGCCGCGTAGATCGTCGTGTTCGTTCGCCCGCCCCACCTTTCGCTCTCGCTCGGTTTCCGCTACTACCCACAACAGTTGTTGCGCCGCAGGTGCTACGTACGTACCACCACCACCACCACTTATGTGCAGTAGCTAATAATACTGTACCAGGCAGAGCACGCCGCCCCCCATCCCCGCGTGCCACTTGCGTTCTGCCGCTACCGGGCAAGGCCGATCCACCTGCTCCCGTTGTTTATGTACCGTGCAGGCACGAGATTCACAATGTCCCAGCCGGCGCTGCTCCACTCCCACTCAGCCCTCCTCCTCCCGTCCACAAGCCAAGCCGGGCGCCACCGCCGCCGCCGCAGAGTCGTGATGGCGTCGTCGACGACGGCCCAGGCCACGCCGGCGCCCGCGGGGCTGAAGGAGGGCATCGCGGGGCTGTACGACGAGTCGTCGGGGGTGTGGGAGAGCATCTGGGGCGACCACATGCACCACGGCTTCTACGACTCGGGCGAGGCCGCGTCCATGGCCGACCACCGCCGCGCCCAGATAATCATGATCGAGGAGGCCCTCGCCTTCGCCGCCGTCCCAGGTGCGTGCGTTCCCCCCTCCCTGCTGGATCCTCCTACCCGTACGTTTCGCTTCGGTTTACCTGCTATCCGATTGGTTAAAGCCCGGCCTGGCCAATCGCGGCTCGCCAAGCTGGCAAAATGGGAACGGCCGCGCTTTCCTTTCCCTTGCGATAAAAAATTGGCGCACGGCAGAGTGACGGCACGAGGCCTGCAGAGGACCGTTTTGTTTGGTTCGTAGTGAATGGCCCAGCGGCTAGCGGGCACGGCGAGCCACTCGCGAACGCACCAAATCTGAGCCTGCCTGGCTGCGCCTGCCATTCGTCGACTTCTACTAGTACCCGTGGAATCAGCGAGCTGGAACCGTATCTGGCTTCTACTTGCCACTCTTTCGTCATTGGCGGGTGCTTCGTAGTTTCGCTGTATTTTTCAAGTTGTTTTGTGTGTCAACAGCAATCTTGATATGAGTGCAGGCTTGGGACGCCGGATATCGATCATATTCTCTCAACCGTGGGAGAATTCCAAAAGATAGCAATTAGCGTATGTCCTACAGTACGCACACGTCGTGCTCTATCAGGATTGATCGATTCCATACAAAACTGTGCTATGCTACCTACCACTCACAACTCACGCCATTTGCCGCGTTTTTCTTCTTTTCTTCCCTTTCCCATTTGCGGCGTTCAGTGACCATGGCTTCGAGCCGAGCCATAAGAATTTTACAGCAAGATCTCTCTAGGTCCGAACAGAAACCGACGGTAGATGTTTCTCCCCTATGAGGTTCTTCTGGGATCCCTTGCAATAAGTTTTTTTTTTCTAAGGAAAGGACAGAACACAGCCTATTGAGTGTTTCATTACTTTTACTTGAAATCCTACGCACTTGCACCAATGTTCATTGTATAGTTTGAAAGTAACATATGGCTAATTTCCTGTTTTCTAAATGCCTGAAAATGATCTCTGCCTTTTGTGCACTGCTAGGCATAAAGACTTTTATACTGTACTTTTCACGTACATTTATGGCGTGCAGATGATCCCGCGAAGAAACCCAAAACCATAGTTGATGTAGGGTGTGGGATTGGTGGCAGTTCAAGGTACTTGGCTGAAAAATACGGAGCACAATGCAATGGCATCACGCTGAGCCCTGTTCAAGCTGAAAGAGGAAATGCTCTTGCTGCGGCGCAGGGGTTGTCGGACAAGGTAGCCACTGCTGCCACTAATATATTTCTAATACGGAACTCATCTCCATCACAAGATTGAATATTCGAATCACTATAGTTTTGAGACTTTGATGATATCAACCACTGCGTAACGTTTGCTTTCATCCCGGTGTGATGGAGCAGGTTTCCCAGCAAGTTGCTGATGCTTTGGAGCAACCGTTTCCTGATGGGCAGTTCGATCTTGTCTGGTCCATGGAGAGTGGCGAGCACATGCCGGACAAAAGAAAGGTAACCTTTATTTTTTCCCCGTGAACTATAGCAGCATGGCTTACTACAAATATGCTATATTTCGATATTGTCTATCAAGTTGTGTGGCGGCATGGGTCGCCATGCATCTGTTGGAACAACCACAAGTTTGTTAGAGTTGGGAGAAAAAAAAAGGACACAAGACTTGCTAACATCTAGTGGCCTGAGATAAAGCCATGGGTTACTGACTTCAGTAAACAATATTTCCCGCATTCTGAAGACTGAATCCGGTGTCACTAGTTTGGTATAGTTCGACAGGAACTATTAAGTTCAATATAATTCCAAGAGATGAAAAATTGAATGGCAACCTTCGAGATAAACATTTAGTTGCTTTGATCTTTTCTCTGCATACCGTCACTAGTGAAGTTCTTGTGCATCGCGTGAATCGTTAACTGACTATTGTATCAGTTTGTTAGTGAGCTGGCACGTGTCGCAGCTCCTGGAGGGACAATTATCATTGTGACATGGTGCCATAGGAACCTCGAGACGAATGAAACCTCACTGAAACCCGATGAATTGAATCTCTTGAAGAGGATCTGCGATGCGTACTACCTGCCCGACTGGTGCTCACCGTCAGACTACGTGAACATTGCCAAATCACTGTCTCTTGAGGTAAAAAGCTTCTCGTGTTCTGAATCCACCACATAAGTGACAGTATTGTGTCTACCTTGCCTGCAAAATTGTCTAAAGTGTGGTATAGCTTGATAAATTCATCTATTTACCCACGGACCATGGACCAATTTGCATGATCTCACAAAAAATTCTTGTGCCGATGTGTTCGCTGTCAGGATATCAAGACTGCAGATTGGTCCGAGAACGTGGCTCCATTTTGGCCGGCCGTCATAAAATCGGCATTGACATGGAAAGGCCTCACCTCTCTGCTAAGAAGTGGTATGCTCCGTCCCCCTTCTTCCTTCTCTGCACTGGTCACTGACTGCACCAAACTGAACTGATTGGGATATCATTTTGTCACTGGCTCTGTCACTATCTTAAGGGTGGAAGACGATAAGAGGGGCGCTGGTGATGCCACTGATGATCGAGGGCTACAAGAAAGGGCTCATCAAGTTCGCCATCATCACCTGCCGCAAGCCCGATGCAGCGTAGCGTGTAAAGGAGGAACTCCTGTCCCAGAACGGAACCTTCCGTTCTGCGCAATAATGTAGATTCGTGGCGAATTGAAAGCTCCATTGCGATCTGTTATCATGTAAAAGAATCGACAGACTTCAGCACGTGATTGCGTCATCAAATAATTCTTGAACTATTCGTCAAGATATTCAAGATTTGCTCACCGGCGCCAACTTGCCATTTCGAGGTAAGGTGTCCAGTAACCGTGAAACTCACAGCGTAGGCCTCTTGTTAATCATCAAGTATGGCACTATATTTGCTAGGCGCGACGTTCAACGGCCGCTGGTTGCTGGTCCAAGAAATTGCGCAACTCTTGGCCTGTCGCGTCGCCGTTGCTGGCCAAGGCGCCGTGCGAATCGCCGACTGGGAGTCATAGTACTCACTCCGTTCCAAATTACTTGTCATTCTAGCTATTTACTAGGTTCATTGAACATTATCTGAACATATCCAAGTTCACTGAACATTCTATGAATTTGGACACTCAAAAACACTCCTAAGATGACAAGTAGATTGGGACGGAAGAAGTACCTTTTTACAAGCTTGCGAACAAGATCGGCATGAAATTGCCGAGCCACAGACGCCAGCTGCGCGCTTGCATCGCATATGGCTCCGCCGGTCAGGGTCAAGTCGCCGACTCGCCGGTCACAGCAACAGTGGCGTTGTGAGAAGAGGCGCGGCGAGGTCAGCCCGGTATTTGAAATATGGGCTACAATGCCATGGCCCAATATCGTTCGTGCCAAACCAAAGGCCACGACTTAGTCCATAGGCAGAGGAATGAATGTTTGCGCCCGTCCAGTTTGTTCATATTGTATAATCTGTGAGAGGATGAGTAGCTCCCTGCATTAAGCACTACAGCAATATTGTATAAACAGTGATCACGAATACAGTTCACCGTTTTGAAACTGTAGCACATGTAATGTATCTATGAATCTGATTCATCAAATTGTTATCCAATGGTCCCCAAGACCTCCAAATGCACTGTAGCTCCTTTGAATTTTCTTCGCCAAACAGAGGATCTCAATCTTTAAAGGGGGTGCTGGTATGTTGCAGGCTTGCAGCACCCCCTGTCCAAGAATGACAAGGGCATTTTGAGCTCTAATCTTGACGAAGGAATTGAAAAATTCAACACAGTTTATACAATTGCAGCATTATCTCATTGGCTTAGCAACCCTTGACCTCTCATCTTGATTCCGCCACTAACTAGCAATAAAAAGAAGAATAGTTTTTATGAGCATAGGAGCATATGCCCCTTTGGTTTAATCTTTAATTAGGTCAATTTTATAAATCAAATTGATGAATTGATTGTTGAACTAGTAAAATTAGTTATACACATTTCGATGTTCGGTGCTGTGCAACCAGCTGGGTAGCAGGGGCTACTGTAACAGTTGCTGCCCAGGCAGCCGAAAAAGCCAAAGCAAGATGTTTGTCCGTGAACTAAAAAGGCAAAAAGCAAGCATCTTGTGTTGGAGATTATAAATGCAAATGAGATAGTTAATTGTGTTTAAGCATATGAAAAGCTTAATTATCATCGTAGGAAATTTTTAGACTTGATATCCAAAAAAAAAAGACTTGTATGTTACTATAGATAGAAGATTGTCTAGGGTTAGTTAAGATTTTTCCGACGGCGACGTCTCGCATATTTATGTAACCCCAGCATCTGACGCATTATGCAACCCTAGCAGTCTCGTAGTCACGTCATCACGACAAGCGCTGGATGTAGGATTTTTTTCCTTCGGGAGGCCTGAATCGCTAGAAACTCTCATTGTTTTAGATAAGTCTGATATAACTTGCTCTTTCAATTCAAAATATCTGTAAATCAGTCCAAAAAATCATTGCTAGTAACTCTCTCTCTCTCTAAACACCTCCTACCGCTCTAAGTCTAACCCTAAAAGCTTACTTGCTACATTTTTCTTTTACCGATGACGCGAAGGTTTTCAAGTTTAATTCTCAAAAAGTATTACTTTAACATTATCAATAGAAAACCAGTGGTAATATTAGCTGACTGACAGATTGAGCCAAGCTTAGTAAAAAACCGAAGTTGTCTAACATAGGGCATGTTTGGATACTCTAACAGTGCTAGAGGTTAGAGTTAGTTTCTAGCTCCAACTAGAATTTTCGCGCGGCGGATGCCACGCCGACTGTGTTAATTGTATTATGGCCTCTTGTGTGACCCTTATTTTTACTCCATTGGAGATTTGCTTTTGAAAAGACCTTTCAGACTATGTTTGGCATATATTGTAATTAGCTATTACTTTACATTGTACTATCAGTACATGATTGGAGTGACATCAGACATCATTAGTGTGTTCATCCAGAGGTTACATATACTGCATCTAATATAGTAGTATTTTTTATACAGAAAAATATTACAGATTTACTGATCAACTGTATTACAGATTTACTGGTCTAAAAAAGATGTAATAAATCTGCTCAAAATAAGAAAGGCCCCATCAACATTTCCCAAAAGTTGAGTTTTTGCAAAAGAAGTTAAGTCCTAGCACTTGTATGTAAGTAGTGCTTGGAAATAACCTGTACAAAAAAAAGTGTATATAGTAAGTAAATTAGTATGTGTTAATAAAGTGAAAAACGAAAGAGAACTCACTTGGTGTATTTTAAGATTCAAACATTGCTCAGACGCATATGTCATTTTATTGCACATTCCTTAGTCCTGAACATATTTTCAATTTTGGAGTCTAGCACAAACTATGCATTTGCTACTTGATATTTAGCAACGCTGATGTGTGAATGGCTGAACCTGACCCAGTTAAAAATACATGTCGCTAACTACTCCAGGAACACACACATGTGACGCAGCAAAGCCTACAAAAATAGTTTATCGAGCCTAAGTACTTTGCTCACGGCCATGGTTTGTGTCTGTGGTCGCCATGCACCAGCCACCAGTGTGAATTAGCGAACAATTGCAAAGATCATGGCGATGGGATCTAATTCATCACCAAAGATTAAACGAAAATAAAACTCAAATATTTGAATTAATAAAAGAAACAATAAAGAGAAGATGGATTGAATATTTAAAATCTCATACCTTGATTGCTTAGACCATGTTTAGATCAGGTCAATATTTTTGTTTTTTTTTCTTTGTATCATGGCGGGGAGATCAGGAGATTTGTAACTGTGGAGAAAGGTTCCAGATTTCTTCCTTCATCGGTGAAAAAGTATATAAGCTGATGCTTGAACTCTTTGTGGGCTAGGGGTGAAAGAACAAAAGAAAGTTTTATTGGGCCGTTTCTTTTATTCAGCAAAGGGGCTGAATAGAAGTTTCCATGAGTGGTGGAAGGATCGGGAATGGATTTTCTTTATTGCGAAGGGTCTCTAGAAGAAAGTTTCTGGGATTGGTAGAAGGACCGGAAGTCACTCACTGTTTCTAGAAGGGCCTAGTCGTAATATATCCGGTGCAAATCGAACGGCTCTTATTCATCAAGAGAGGGATCCGACGATTGAGAAAACTTGAGTGACATGGCATAGTCTTTTTGCAAGAAAACGCACGTGTTTTAGAAGAATAGAGATTAGCACCCCTTCGGTGGGATAGTTTTTTGGGTTGAGTTAGATGCATTTAGCCCAAACTAACCCCCCTGTTTGAAGATTTATGGCTAGTTGTGCACAAACTAACTTAAACTAAAAGCAACTCCAACAAACTCTCTATCTGCATCCAATTCGGTAAAAAAATAGATTTGCAGCAAAAAGCAGGTTCCAACAGTCTAGCCATCATCCTCTCCTCTCCATATGGCTCGGTAGTAGGGATGAAAACGGACGGGAACGGGCGGGAAAACACCTTAACCGTTTCCGTTTCCGTATTTGTAACACCAGACGGAAACGAAAATGGGATAGCCGGGAACGAAAACGATAACGGGAATAGCGGTCATCCGGAAACGAACAAAACCGGACGGAAACATGCCGGAAACGGTCGGTAACCGGGAATTTAAGCCGGGAACACCAAGATTTTTTAACACTTCTTTATGAAAACATGCCTTATAATTGTTCACTGCAAATTATCATAACATATTATCTTATCACCAATTGAAAAAAGAAATTGTAGAACGTTGTGACAAAAAAGAAAAGAAAATTAGAACTAGACTAGAAGCAAACAAAGGCCCAAAGGCTGCTGGACTCAACAGCCGCTGGGCATCGAGGGCCCATAACTCCATCAGCCGGCGGCCACTCCATAATCAGATGCACTGCTATTAGTCCCACCTCGCCCAGCTAGCATGCTTCTGTCCATACTCTTTCTATATAATTCATGGGAGGAGTCCTTGTTGTACTCGTACATCTCCCGGATTATAGCAAAACGGGATGAATACGGTGATTTCCCGGCTCAAAACAGGACCCCGTTAAAACGGGCAGGACATGAGCTCAACTGTTTCCTTTCCTGTTTCCGTTGAGCCTCTCCTGTTTACCGTACCGTTTCTGTTTTTCCTGGCAAATACGAAAACGGTCTGGCTAAGACCGTCCGCACTCGTCGTACTCTAAATTCATCCTCTAAAAGGAATATTCTGTTTTGGTCAGCAAGATTCTTTCTTCTATATCCAGTTTTTCCGCACCCATTCTCTATATCCATCCTCTATATCAACTACTTAATATTTTATTCTTTTTTCTTTCCCTCTTTCTCCCTTTTCCCTCTCCGCCCGGACCGCCCCGGCCATTCCCTCCCTCTCCTGCTCTCCTCGCCGCGCCCCTCCTCCTCCTCCCTACGCGCGCGCCGCCGCCGCCGGCCTCCACCTCCCCCGCACGCCGCCGCCGCCCTCCTCCTCCTCCCCCCACGCTTGCGCCGCCGCCCTTCTCCTCCTCCCCCCACGCGCGCGCCGCCGCCCTCCTCCCTCCTCCGGCGCGCGGTGGAGCTCTCTCCGACGGCGAGGCTCGGCGCGGCCGGTCCCCGGCGGCAGCTCAGTCGAGGCGGAGCTCCCCGGCGGCAGCTCCGTCGAGGCGGGATCCAGGCGGCGGCCTCCTCCGAGCGGGATCCAGGCGGCGGCGGCCTCCTCCGAGCGGGCGAGCCGACGGCGTTGTGGGTTGGGCTCCCTCGTCGTCGGGCGAGCTCACGAGGTCATCGTCGAGTCCGTCGACGCCGTCCGCCTCCCTCTCCCCTCTCTTCCCTCTCCGCCTCGAGCTCCCTGGCGGTGGCGGTGGCTCAAGCTCCCCGGCGCCGACACCTCTCTTCTGCTGTTGCCTCTCCGCCTCGGCGGGCAGCGGCTTCCAGCGGTTGGGCCGTGTGGGCCCCGCGCCACGTACGCGCATAGCGGCCGTCCGCTGCCCCCGCCAGATTTGGCGTGCGAGAGCCCCGTCCGCTTCGATAGCGTAGGGGTAGCGGACTCCGGTGTAGCATTTTTTCCGCTATGACGGTACTGGAGGACGGTTTCCAGTACCCAGTGCGGACAGTCTAAAATCGGGAACGGTTCCCGGACGGTACGGGATATTACCGTACCGCTTTCATCCCTACTCGGTAGACCTATGGCTCGGCATCCCGCGCTCCTCCCTAGCTAAAATTGCCGAGCGGATCTCACTCGCCAATCCATCCTCCCGCCCGCGCGCGCCACCAATTTTCTGCTCCCGCGTGCGCGTTCCAGGCCACCCCTTCTTCGCGTGCCCGATCTGCAGCCTGGCGAGCAACTCCCGAACGCCTGTCTGTTGTGCGGCCGCGGTGGCACCTGCCTCCGCTAGGCCGCCGGAACCGACGCGTCCGGCGAGCGCGTCGAGGTCGCTCTGCATCTGCAGGACTTCGGCGACGCGGTACCGCCACTTGGCTCTCCACATCTTCTACGGCCTCGCGTTGGCCGAGGCGCTCGCGGCGGCTGGCAGGGCGGCGCTGGGATGACCTGGGCGCTGCTCTGCGCGGCGCGCAGCCGTGGCAACTTGGAGGCGGCACGGGGCTCGCAGGTTCGTGCACTGCAGGGGACCTGGTAGGCCGGCGTGGACGGCAGCATGCAGGCATGTGCTCGTGGAAGGATTTGGTTCCTGCGGCTGGCTGGTGGTGTAGGATTCGAATCGAGATCCTATGCATTGCCGCTGAACTCCCTAAGATTTTGATTTTTTGCGCCGCTTAATTTGGCCTATTTGGATGAATGCTCATTGGAATCACATATGGTTGCCCTCTCCGTACTTGATTTGTTCGCAAGGAGCTCGATTGGGAATGGAAATATGAGCCGGATTTGCCGATGGTGAGGAGCTTGTTTATGCCGAACTAGAAGTCTTGGTGATTTGGAATAGTAGAGAACCTTCATGGCACAAATCGAACTCGAGTTGACGGCCGCGCCTGGCAAGCTCGAATCCGACGGCGTCGGGCAGCCACGGGGACCAGCAGCAACAATCGCGGACGAGGCGGCAGACGGCGTCGAGCCCGCGTCGATCCATGGCGGAGCACCTCAGGCAGCACGGCGCAGTGGGGATGGAGCAGCTCAGCGGCGGTGTTGAGCTTGCGGAGGCAACTGCAGGCGAGCAGTCGGATGCCGCGCCGTCGATCTGAAGCGCTGCGCCACGCGCCACCTCCGCGAGCAGCTGGACGGAGGGACTTCGCCGAGCGGCCGCGCGGCTTCCCCTTCTTCAGATGCGCGCCGGGCGCGGGGACGCCAATGGCCAGGGGTGGCATCCTTGGATGCGGCTACGGAGGGGGGGAACGATGGGGGAAACGGAGGAGAAGCTCGAGGGGGGCGGGGAAGGTCGTCGGGCGCGAGGTGCTCGACGCCGCCGCTGCGCGCGGCCGCTCCCAGTGGAGCCGCGCCATATTTGCCCGCTGGCCGCTGCACACAACAATTTGAATACAGAGTAGATAAAAATATAGAGAGGCTGTTGGGATTAATGATGTTTTTGGTACTATTTTAATTTTACATGACAGCTAAAATCAAGATTTAGCTAGTCATTTTTAGACAGGCTTTTGGAGTTGCTCTAACCCTTAAATTCAAATAGGGGCATCTCCAATAGTTATGTAAAAAAACACTCTCTAAATACTGATTTAGGGAGTTTCTAAAGATCTATTGGGAGTAGAAAAACTTCTCTCTTCCAACCATTCCCTATTTTTGGTCTCTAAAACATTTCAAATGTGCCCTCGTCATTTTTTTCCATGGGCTCGTGCCTATCAGGTGTTCAACGAATTGCTGACGAGAGAACAGAAACTATAACAGGGAAAAGGAGACCAAGCTATCTCATGGTGGACGATAGGGATACGCCCAGCCGCCGCAGGGCATCGTGAACTCCAGCTAGTGAGCTCGCAGGTGCGTGCGCAAGTGACCGGTGTTGACTGATACAGAGAGGCGAGATTTAAAAAAAAACACGGAGGCGTTCGTTCTCTCCGCTCTGTCCGCCATGGACGAACTCCAGGAGCTCGATCCAGAGAGACGAACAAGGGAAGAGGGAGGCCAAGGAGTGGGGGAATCGGATCCTAGGGCTATGGCACATCCATTTGAGATGGAAACTTAGGTAGTGCTGGACGGGAACGAGGTCTCTATCTCCTACCGGCGGTCATCGCGGGGAGCACCGGCGGGCGGAAAACAAGGAGCCACCCTATGGCAGTTCAATCGCCGATGGCCAGCCTGGTGGCGCCGCGATGCTCTTCTCCACGCTTCGTGCTCCAGCGGTCCTGTCCTGCTGCGCCAAGAAGGTGCTCCAGGAGGAGGAATGGCCCTGGAAGGTGCAGCTCGGTACTAGCACCAGAGAGAGAAGATTGACTTGGGGATGGGCTGGCGCAGAATCGCGCGCGCGAGAATTGCGGGAACTCGGGTTGGGAGTGCGAAAACCATCGCCAAATGTGGCTAGTAGATAGGGAAAAATGGGTTCTGCGTATATTTGGAGACCATGTTTACGGAACGGTTAGAAGCGGTGTTTTTCTGATGACGCGCCCTTAATTAGTGTTTAGGGACTGATTATACATAACTGTTAGAGTTTGTCACGTCCCGTGTTTTTGCCTCCATTTGAAATCCACTAAAAATTTGAAATTTCTCGAATTTGGAACAAATTAAAATCAAGTGAGTGTTTTAAGTTAGCCAAACCACCCCAATTTTAAAATTTTTATTTTGAAAACTTGCACAAAAACCTCATCATATGCATTTTGAGGATTTATTGGGTTTATTTTGAATAATGTTTGTTTTTCTCTTTTGGTTTGAATTCGAAATCTTCCAAATTCAAATTCTGGGAAAAGATCAAATCTTTTCCTTCTTTCCGGGCCGCCTTTCCTTTTCTCTTTCCTTTCAGCCGGCCCAACTCCTCTTCCTCCCTTTTCTTTTTCTCTTCCGGGCTGCTGCCGCCTCGGCCCAGCTTTTCCTCTCCCGGCCCAGCTAACCGCGCCAGCCCAGCCCGCTTCGCTCTCCCTCTCACCGACACGCGGGACCCACCCCGTTCTTCCTCCTTCGTCCCGTCGCGTCGACGCGACCGCGCCGCCCGCCCGCCCATCCCGCGCTGTCGGCGCCCACCGCCTTCGTCACGTCGGAGCGCCAGGAACGCCAGGAGGACCACGTGGCCGCGCGCCACCGCCTTACCCTTTCTTGCCCGCCCCGCCAAGTCCGCCGAACCGCCTTCCCCTCTTTCTTGGCGCGCCCGCCAAGACACCGGCGAGGCCACCGCCATTGCCGGCCCATAAATAGGGGACGAGCTCCCCCTTTCTTCTTCCTAAAGCCGCACACGAGCTCTATCTTCTTTCTTTCCCACCCGAGCTCCGCCTTTTTCCCTCTCTTAGGCTAGGGTTCCGGCGACCTTCCCTCATCGCCGACGCTGAGTCTCGGGCCACCGCCGCCGACTTGAGCTCACGGTGAGCATTCCCGAGTCCTTCTCTCTCTTCCCCGCCCCTCCTCTTTCTTCCTCTCCTCGCGCGCGAGCCCTCTCACCGAGCACCACCACCGCCGCCACTTTCTCTCTCGCCGCCGGCCACCCCAGGCCTTTCCCCGGCCAGCCTGAGCCCACCAACCTTGCCGCCTCCCTTCACCGCACGCGCACGACCACTCACCCGAGCCCAAACCCATGCGTTCTCCCTTTTCCCTTGCGCGCCGCCGCCACCTTGAACTCCGGCGAGCTTTCGCGGCTGCTCCGTTCGTCGCCGTCGACGACATCTCCCGCCATCTCCTTCGCCTCCTCGTGCGCATTCCCGGCATCTACCTCTCGTCGAGCCTCCGCCACTATAGCCGCCGCCGGCGAGAAGTCCGGCGAGCCGCCGCCGCGCGCCCTGCCTCAGTCCACCGTGGACCGATGAACCGACGCCCAACCCCGGTCCCCAGAACTATGAACCCGGTCCACCGTCTTTTCTAATAGGAAAATAAATCCAAAAATCCCAGGAAAATTCCAGGCCCTGCATTCTTGCAGATAAGCCCCTGATCTTTTTACTAATTCTGTTTAAGTCCTGTCTTTTTACAGAAAAGTCCCTATACTTTTCTGTAATTACAATTTGACCCCTACCTCTTTACACCGAGACCCCTGAACTTTCCCAAAATTACAGATAGGCCCCCGACGTCTTTCTGTATTTACCAAAAAGTCCCTGGAGCCTTTCTATTCTTACAAATAAACCCTCAGATCCCCTGGACCCATCTGTCAGCCTCTCTTTCCCTCAGGAAAATGCTAAGTGCACCCGGCTAGTGTACACACATTTATATTCCGAGCAATTTCCAATATCAGAAAAATCTCAGAAAATTCTCAAAAATCCCATATTCCTTTCTAATCATTTTCCAACCCTTGATCACTCCAGATTATTTAGGATTATGGCTATACTTAATTAAGTTAGCTTAATCCTGATCAATTTCCTTCCTTAAACTTGTTTAATCCATATCTCCTCCGTTTAAACTCCGATTTCAGTGATCCTTCCACCAAAATTCATCTAAAATCACCATCTATCCAATCATATCAGATCCATAATTTTTGGAGTTCATTTGGATTTTATTTTATTTATTGCTTGTTTAATTGTTTGTTGAGCGGTAGATTTATTTTCTTTTATCGCTAGATAATCAAGTCGTTGAAGAACCCGAGGACCTGGAATACGAGGACTTAGAAGAAGAAGATCTTGTTGAAGGCAAGTCTAACTCCCTTTGATCATGTTGATCCTATGTTTACAAAATATCCTAATTAGAGCTGTTTACAAATAAATTGCATGGTATTTAAATGAACTTAAAGGCTAGAATGGTCCTATGCAATATTTGATTGCCTGCCTTGACTTGATTATATCCTGATCCCTTGTTAACCCTAGGAACCAACGTCATTAAATTCCTTAATGATATGTTGGATTGCTTTGCCGCTTAGGACTTTCACCATGTGTTTAATTAATACTGCTCACATGATTTTCGTGTAAAATGCGTGCGTCTTGGTGGTGTGTGTAAATGTGAAATTGGGTGGTATAATAATAAGTGCAACCCTAGTGGGGGATCTTTGTGACGGGATCAGGCGAGGTAGTCCTCAGTGGGGAGGCTATCTCTGGGACGCCCTTCCACTTGTGGATTGGCTATTGAAGATGCCTGGTTCGGTCGTATAAGGACCGGTTCATGTGCCGCCTTTGCCTAGCACCTTACGCGCAGCCACAAGCCGTATATGGGTACGGGATTGGAACCACACCCTACTAGTACTCACCCGGTACCCCCCCGGAGGCAGGAGATGCAACGGAATCCCAGGAGAAGACTCGTTCGTTGGTGGGTGTTCGAGATCCGGCATTTACGACTGGCCATATTATTGATTGTGAAGCCCCTGGTGATGTCCGTGGGGATGCCGTGGTGGTACGAAGTAGGTATGGAACCTTTAGTGGGACAGTCCAAACTATGACGATAGGGAGGACTGGACCACCTTGTGGGGAAATTTGTGCACCCTTGGCCAAGGTTAAGAAACTTTCCGGAAAGCCGTGTTCCACGGTATTGGACAACGCGAAAGCATCGGCCACACTATGATTAGATTTTTTCGCGTGAGTTTCCTTGGTGTGTTTTCGGAATACACCGGTTTGGAGCCGTGTGCTGGTTGTCGGCCAGTGATAAAACTTGAGGCACTGGCGGGATGGACAGTAACTCCCCCAGGGCCGCCCAACCCCACTAATCTCTACAGATACTTGATTAGATTGTGAACTGCTTTGTTTTCAAAACAACCTTGCATAAACTTGGCTTTCTTGCCTCGTTGATATAAACCACAAGCCTATCCTTTGATGAACTCCCTTGCATAACTTACCCCTCGTGTTAGGCTTGCTGAGTACCTTAAGTACTCACTCTTGCTTCAATCATTCAGAAGGTGAGCCAGAGTTTGAAGCTGTTGAAGAAGAAGATTAGGGTTCAGCCTGCACGCAAGTCTGCCTGTTGGAGTGGTGCCGTTCCGTCTTCCGCTGGCGTAGTAGTCTAGTGCTGCTGCTGTAGCAGCTAGTCATTGTGTTGTCTGTTCTTGTGGTCAGGCCGCTGGCCTTGTTGTAAGACCTTTTGTAATAAAAAGGGCTTGTATGAGACTTGGTAATATTATAAAAAGGGTATGAGACTGTGATGTCATTCTGTGTAAGCGTCGTATCAGCGTCTGATCCAGGGACTGATACGGTAAGCGCTAGTGCTCCAGAAATGGGGTACGACAGAGTGGTATCAGAGCCATACTTGCCCGTAGGTTGAACCCTAGGTTGGATCGAGTGAGAATGAGTGATACTTTATACCTAAAAACTATTTGTAAAACTTTTCTATTTGCTTCGCTTCTATTTTGGAAAATCCCTCCATCCGAAAGGTCGCACACATTGGGAAACCCTCAGTAAAAAGATTTGATCTCTCCAGTTCCGACAACTACAAGTCAAAAGTACGAGAGTTTTCCGTCGAACCAAGAGATTGCAGAAGACGAGCCATCAGAAGGCCTGTCAGCATCAAGCAGCAGCGGCTCTCAAGCTAGACTGTGGAGTGCCGTTGTATTTAGTATCACCCTGCTGTCGAGTCCTCTTGTCTAGGTTTAACCGCCGAGTCCTGCTATATAGAAGGACTTGAATATGCGTGATCGAGCCCCTGTTATGATGTTGTGATTGCTGTAATGATGTATTGATGATGGTTTTTCTTGTTTGAGTGTGCGCAAGATATTCGGAAATTCTTTTCCACTGTCTTGTTCTGCTCGTAGCTCTAGATTTTCCGTAAATCCCTTCTCATCTTTCCTTATCCTTCCAGCAGATGCCTCCCAAAAGATCTGCCAGAATTCAGCAGCGCCAACGCCGAGAGCGTGTCGCTCAAGATGATATTCAGGATTATGCTCACAGTACAGGGCGTGGACGTGGTAGAGGTAGAACCAATAATCAGCGTGGCAGAGGTAGAGGAGGAGGTAGAGGTGGAGGCAGACATGATAATGAACAAGATTACCAGGAAGAGGAAGTGAGTCAAAATCAACAGGAAGTACAAGATGAGGTTGGAGAAAATAATGATCAGCACAGAGGTGGAGGTCAACAGAACCGTGGTAGAGGTGGTAGAAGAGGTGGTGGAAGAGGTGGAAGAATACCCGCAGCACCAGTCACCAACTTAGTGGCTGTAATGGATAATCAGACCCGTCTGATGGAGATTATCGCCCAAGGACTTCTGGACCGTACACCAGGCCCACAGACTAAGATGTCAGAATTTATGAGACTCAGACCGCCAACTTTTGAGTGTGCTGAAGAAGATCCTCTAGCAGCAGATGATTGGCTAAGAGGCATAATCAAGAAACTGCAAGTGGTTAATGCCAATGACAGAGAGAAAGTTATCCTGGCGTCTCACCAGCTCACAGGAGCAGCAAGCGAATGGTGGGATAACTATCGTGAAGCTACAGAAGATGCTGAGGCTATCACTTGGGATGAATTTCAGGAGGAATTCAGGAGATACCACATCCCTGAGGGTATTATGGAAATGAAAGCTGAAGAGTTCCGCTCCTTGAAACAAGGAGCTATGACAGTGAATCAGTATATTAGAAAGTTCATGAAGCTAGCACGCTATGCACCTGAAGAGGTCAGTACTGACAAAAAGAAACAGGATCGTTTCAGGAAAGGACTCAGTCTTAGTTTGAGAGTGCAGTTGGTCACTCACATATATCCAGATTTCAACACTCTCATGAACCGTGCACTTCTTTTGGAGGATGCACGCTCCCACATTGAGCAGGACAGAAAGCGCAAATTCAATGCTCAGAATTTCAAGCAGCAGGAGAGAAACCAGAAATCAAGGTCTAATAATAATTTTCAGAAATCAAAGTATCAGCCAACAATGCAGTACAGAACTTCAGCGTCCAATCAACCGAGCTCAGCACCAGCATATAGTAACCAAAATTCTGGTAGTCAGCAGAGGAGCAGTTCCAGCATTGCCCAGCCCAATAACAATGATAAGAGAACTTGCTTTCACTGCCGCGAGCCAGGCCATATGATCGCTAGATGTCCCTACCTGAATCAGAATAATGCTCCAACTCAGTCACACCAGGCAAGCAATAGGACTACAGCATCAGGAGTTGGACGCAGTGGACAACAATCCTCAGGACAACAGCAAAGGAGTAGCCAAACCACCGGTCGAAGCCGAGTAAACCATATCAACGCTCGGGAAACTAATGGAGCACCAGAAGTTGTCCCCGGTGAGTACCATAGCAACCCAACTCGTCCACGAGTTATATTTGGATTTTGGAGCCTTGCTTTCATTCAGAACTTGAAACTATTACTGCATGTGGTTTTCAACTGGTTGCTCAAGAATCCCGATCTCCCTGGGTAAAAGTCTTTTAAGTGGGGTAGGCCCCACGCCAAAGGTAGCAATATGGAAAAACAATGGATCACCTGGAAACAGATACAAGAACAAAGATCTTTCTGCTCTTCCCTTCCCGCTAAGATAGTTTGAATCTCGAGGACGAGATTCTGTTTAAGTGGGGTAGATTGTCACGTCCCGTGTTTTTGCCTCCATTTGAAATCCACTAAAAATTTGAAATTTCTCGAATTTGGAACAAATTAAAATCAAGTGAGTGTTTTAAGTTAGCCAAACCACCCCAATTTTAAAATTTTTATTTTGAAAACTTGCACAAAAACCTCATCATATGCATTTTGAGGATTTATTGGGTTTATTTTGAATAATGTTTGTTTTTCTCTTTTGGTTTGAATTCGAAATCTTCCAAATTCAAATTCTGGGAAAAGATCAAATCTTTTCCTTCTTTCCGGGCCGCCTTTCCTTTTCTCTTTCCTTTCAGCCGGCCCAACTCCTCTTCCTCCCTTTTCTTTTTCTCTTCCGGGCTGCTGCCGCCTCGGCCCAGCTTTTCCTCTCCCGGCCCAGCTAACCGCGCCAGCCCAGCCCGCTTCGCTCTCCCTCTCACCGACACGCGGGACCCACCCCGTTCTTCCTCCTTCGTCCCGTCGCGTCGACGCGACCGCGCCGCCCGCCGCCCATCCCGCGCTGTCGGCGCCCACCGCCTTCGTCACGTCGGAGCGCCAGGAACGCCAGGAGGACCACGTGGCCGCGCGCCACCGCCTTACCCTTTCTTGCCCGCCCCGCCAAGTCCGCCGAACCGCCTTCCCCTCTTTCTTGGCGCGCCCGACAAGACACCGGCGAGGCCACCGCCATTGCCGGCCCATAAATAGGGGACGAGCTCCCCCTTTCTTCTTCCTAAAGCCGCACACGAGCTCTATCTTCTTTCTTTCCCACCCGAGCTCCGCCTTTTTCCCTCTCTTAGGCTAGGGTTCCGGCGACCTTCCCTCATCGCCGACACTGAGTCTCGGGCCACCGCCGCCGACTTGAGCTCACGGTGAGCATTCCCGAGTCCTTCTCTCTCTTCCCCGCCCCTCCTTTTTCTTCCACTCCTCGCGCGCGAGCCCCCTCACCGAGCACCACCACCGCCGCCACTTTCTCTCTCGCCGCCGGCCACCCCAGGCCTTTCCCCGGCCAGCCCGAGCCCACCAACCTTGCCGCCTCCCTTCACCGCACGCGCACGACCACTCACCCGAGCCCAAACCCATGCGTTCTCCCTTTTCCCTTGCGCGCCGCCGCCACCTTGAACTCCGGCGAGCTTTCGCGGCTGCTCCGTTCGTCGCCGTCGACGACATCTCCCGCCATCTCCTTCGCCTCCTCGTGCGCATTCCCGGCATCTACCTCTCGTCGAGCCTCCGCCACTATAGCCGCCGCCGGCGAGAAGTCCGGCGAGCCGCCGCCGCGCGCCCTGCCTCAGTCCACCGTGGACCGATGAACCGCCGCCCAACCCCGGTCCACAGAACTATGAACCCGGTCCACCGTCTTTTCTAATAGGAAAATAAATCCAAAAATCCCAGGAAAATTCCAGGCCCTGCATTCTTGCAGATAAGCCCCTGATCTTTTTACTAATTCTGTTTAAGTCCTGTCTTTTTACAGAAAAGTCCCTATTTTCTGTAATTACAATTTGACCCCTACCTCTTTACACCGAGACCCCTGAACTTTCCCAAAATTACAGATAGGCCCCCGACGTCTTTCTGTATTTACCAAAAAGTCCCTGGAGCCTTTCAATTCTTACAAATAAACCCTCAGATCCCCTGGACCCATCTGTCAGCCTCTCTTTCCCTCAGGAAAATGCTAAGTGCACCCGGCTAGTGTACACACATTTATATTCCGAGCAATTTCCAATATCAGAAAAATCTCAGAAAATTCTCAAAAATCCCATATTCCTTTCTAATCATTTTCCAACCCTTGATCACTCCAGATTATTTAGGATTATGGCTATACTTAATTAAGTTAGCTTAATCCTGATCAATTTCCTTCCTTAAACTTGTTTAATCCATATCTCCTCCGTTTAAACTCCGATTTCAGTGATCCTTCCACCAAAATTCATCTAAAATCACCATCTATCCAATCATATCAGATCCAAAATTTTTGGAGTTCATTTGGATTTTATTTTATTTATTGCTTGTTTAATTGTTTGTTGAGCGGTAGATTTATTTTCTTTTATCGCTAGATAATCAAATCGTAGAAGAACCCGAGGACCTGGAATACGAGGACTTAGAAGAAGAAGATCTTGTTGAAGGCAAGTCTAACTCCCTTTGATCATGTTGATCCTATGTTTACAAAATATCCTAATTAGAGCTGTTTACAAATAAATTGCATGGTATTTAAATGAACTTAAAGGCTAGAATGGTCCTATGCAATATTTGATTACCTGCCTTGACTTGATTATATCCTGATCCCTTGTTAACCCTAGGAACCAACGTCATTAAATTCCTTAATGATATGTTGGATTGCTTTGCCGCTTAGGACTTTCACCATGTGTTTAATTAATACTGCTCACATGATTTTCGTGTAAAATGCGTGCGTCTTGGTGGTGTGTGTAAATGTGAAATTGGGTGGTATAATAATAAGTGCAACCCTAGTGGGGGATCTTTGTGACGGGATCAGGCGAGGTAGTCCTCAGTGGGGAGGCTATCTCTGGGACGCCCTTCCACTTGTGGATTGGCTATTGAAGATGCCTGGTTCGGTCGTATAAGGACCGGTTCTTGTGCCGCCTTTGCCTAGCACCTTACGCGCAGCCACAAGCCGTATATGGGTACGGGATTGGAACCACACCCTACTAGTACTCACCCGGTACCCCCCGGAGGCAGGAGATGCAACGGAATCCCAGGAGAAGACTCGTTCGTTGGTGGGTGTTCGAGATCCGGCATTTACGACTGGCCATATTATTGATTGTGAAGCCCCTGGTGATGTCCGTGGGGGATGCCGTGGTGGTACGAAGTAGGTATGGAACCTTTAGTGGGACAGTCCAAACTATGACGATAGGGAGGACTGGACCACCTTGTGGGGAAATTTGTGCACCCTTTGCCAAGGTTAAGAAACTTTCCGGAAAGCCGTGTTCCACGGTATTGGACAACGCGAAAGCATCGGCCACACTATGATTAGATTTTTTCGCGTGAGTTTCCTTGGCATGTTTTCGTAATACACCGGTTTGGAGCCGTGTGCTGGTTGTCGGCCAGTGATAAAACTTGAGGCACTGGCGGGATGGACAGTAACTCCCCCAGGGCCGCCCAACCCCACTAATCTCTACAGATACTTGATTAGATTGCGAACTGCTTTGTTTTCGAAACAACCTTGCATAAACTTGGCTTTCTCGCCTCGTTGAAATAAACCACAAGCCTATCCTTTGATGAACTCCCTTGCATAACTTACCCCTCGTGTTAGGCTTGCTGAGTACCTTAAGTACTCACTCTTGCTTCAATCATTCAGAAGGTGAGCCAGAGTTTGAAGCTGTTGAAGAAGAAGATTAGGGTTCAGCCTGCACGCAAGTCTGCCTGTTGGAGTGGTGCCGTTCCGTCTTCCGCTGGCGTAGTAGTCTAGTGCTGCTGCTGTAGCAGCTAGTCATTGTGTTGTCTGTTCTTGTGGTCAGGCCGCTGGCCTTGTAAGACCTTTTGTAATAAAAAGGGCTTGTATGAGACTTGGTAATATTATAAAAAGGGTATGAGACTGTGATGTCATTCTGTGTAAGCGTCGTATCAGCGTCTGATCCAGGGACTGATACGGTAAGCGCTAGTGCTCCAGAAATGGGGTACGACAGAGTTGCTCTAAACATATGACATCCAAAAAAACAAAAGAAAACAACGGAGCTGTCAATGGAAAATCTGAGATAAATTAATTCGTGTGATTGAATTTCGCTGAAAGATGTGCAAGGTAACAACTGGACAATTTCCGAAGACCCCGCCCGGTCATGGGTCATCGTCATCGGTCAGATCTGCCGTTCTCAAGAGGCCAAAATATTTACCCGGCTAGAAGATCTGCCGTTCCTCGCCGGCATGAGCGTTCATCGACCGGACCTCCTCGCACCTGATGGGCGCGACCGCGCAGAGTCCAGTACTCCAGTCCATGCGAGTGTGCTCTCCTATTCTTGTGTTCCTCGTGTCAACGCCACGTCGCCATCGCAGATCTGAGGATCCCACCCCTCATCGTCTTTCCCTCGCATCGCGCCTTCCGCCACAGTCCACTCCGGCGGCCGCTCCGCCCCCTTCTTAACCCCCGCGACCCCGATTCAACCCGCTCCACCGCCGCCGCCGCCCTCGACTCCACGCTGGCAACCGTCCCTCTCTCTGCATCCATGGCGGCGCTCCTCCTCCTCCTGGTCCCGCCCGTCGGCCTCCTGGCCGCGCTGGCCTTCCTGGCGCGTCCCCGCGGCGCGCGTGTCCCGCTCCGTGGCCGCCACGTCCTCATCACGGGCGGGTCCAGCGGCATCGGGCTCGCCATGGCCACGGCCGCGGCGCGGGAGCGCGCGCGGGTCTCCATCCTGGCCCGGAACGCCGCGCGCCTCGAGGAGGCGCGCGCCGCCATCCGCGCCGCCACGGGGGTGGACGTGGGCGTCCTCGCTGCCGACGTGCGGGACGAGGGCGCCGTGGCGCGCGCGCTGCAGGAGGCCGGGCCCGTCGACGTCCTCGTCTGCAACCATGGCGTGTTCGTGCCGCAGGAGCTCGAGAAGCAGGACATGGAGGAGGTCAAGTGGATGGTGGACATCAACCTCATGGGCACGTTCCACCTCGTCAAGGCCGCGCTCCCCGCCATGAAGCTGCGCACACGCGAGACAGGTCTTCCTGCGTCCATCGCCATCATGTCCTCGCAGGCCGGCCAGGTACAATTGCTTCGCTGCGTTGCTCGCCTTGCAGCTAAGGTGTTCGATGTAATGCGTTGTGGTGGGGAGATTAATGTCTTTGCTAGTAACATGTTTGCTGCAGGTTGGTGTTTATGGGTACACCGCGTACTCAGCGAGCAAGTTTGCACTGCGGGGAATGGGGGAGGCGCTGCAGCATGAGGTCATTGCGGACAATATTCGTGTCTCGTTGATCTTCCCTCCTGACACTGAGACTCCAGGTTTTGAAGAGGGTAAGTGTGGATTATGGGTCTGCTGAACCAGTCACTTATCAATCATGTTTGAAGACTGTTGGTGTGGTAGCAAGTGAAACGATTGCAAACCCGAGTGCAATATGCATAATTGCAGCTTGGCAACCTGAAAATTTTAGATCTATATGGCAATAAAATTATATTGTACTACTATCCTCATAGCTATATAGCTATTGATTGGTTGAACACTTAAATTAGTTAATATAAAACAGTCTGAATTATGATGATAATATGACTATTTTGCTCCCTTTAGTTCATGGAGTTTCGTATACATGTGTCACTGTATCAACATCGTAAGTTGTACCAGCACTGATGGAAGAACAAATTTAAATTTATCATTTAAATAATATTTTTCTTAGTTCTTGCTAAGCCCTGAAGTTATGATTGCACTTTCTATGCATTTTCTTACTGAGAATTTTCTTCGGATGGTTTCAGAGCATAAGAGGAGGCCAGAATTGACCAACATCATAGCAGGATCATCCGGTGGAATGAAGGCTGATGATGTTGCTAAGAAGGCTTTGGCTGGCATCAAATCTGGGAGGTTCATTGTCCCCTGCAATTTCGAGGGCGCAATGTTGGCTGTGGCCACTGCTGGTTTATCCCCCCAGAGCTCCCCGTTAATGGCATTCGCAGAGGTCATTGGCGCTGGAATCATGCGATTTGCAGCACTTTGTTTCCAATGGAATTGGTTCTCGATCATCGAGAACTATTATGCCAAGAACAAGAAGACCACCTGAACCTGGACACGTTTTTCTTGATTTCATGAGAGTTAATGTTCAACAAAGAAACAGTATTTGTCGCATCAATCTGAATGTAGTGTTCTGTGTAGAGAAGCTGCAGTTCTCTGTTTTTTTTCTCTCCTCGTGCTTTGTACAATGTAGATTTCAGCAAAACAATACAATAAAAGGTGCTGATTACTTGTATTATTGGGAATGAGATCCGCTCACGTCGAAGTCTCGGTGACATTGTCACTGACATGTGCCCGTGACTTCGACGTCAGCGGAGCTGCTTCCGTATTATTGGTTTGGCCTACTGCTGCTGTCCTCTCCTCTGCACTTGGTTTTGCATTATTATTATTATTATTTTTATTATGAAGCGTCAACATGGGGGTCCGTTAACGGACGAGATTGCACTGACTTCCTGGAGAGAGCAATCCAAGGTCTTCTACTGCATCCTGAGATTAGGCTGCTCCTTGCGGCGGGGACTGTCGAGCGGGAGTCGGATAGGAGGCAGCAGCAAAGCTTCTGATGCTCGCCGTCGATTCGTTCGTGGCGTCCGCCTCCCCCCGCTGCGCTCCACCTACACCGGTGCGATGCTCTCTCACCCTCTCGCTTCCTTTCTCATCCCCTCGCCCCGCTGTCCGCCTGCCCGCCCCGCCGCTTCTCCCGGGCCGCCTCGCCGTCTCGTGCCCGAAAGCCGCGTCAGCACTGGAGGCGCTGGTTCTGGAGTCTGAGTCCGACGACGAGTACGAGGAAGAGGGAGAAGAGGCCGAGGCAGGCCTGTTCCAGGGTGAGGCGTGGGCGGCGTCGGCCGAAGAGAGGGACGCGGTACGGTCCCCTGAGCTGGAGGTGTTCGAGCTCGAGGAGCTGCCGGAGCAGTGGCGGCGCTCGAGGATCGCCTGGCTCTGCAAGGAGCTCCCTGCCTACAAGCACTCCACCTTCACCCGCATCCTGAACGCCCAGCGCAAGTGGCTCACCCAGGACGACGCCACCTACGTCGCCGTCCACTGCCTCCGCATCCGCAACAACGACGCCGCATTCCGGGTCAGTACCTCTGTCACTCTGTGCCTTCAACTCGACTCTTCCGTCAGATATATGGCATACGATTCTTGTTCTCCAACTGTTCGACGAATTGCCATTGTTGTAAAGACACAATATGTTGCTGATATACGGATTATGCGATTATTGTTTTCAGGTGTACAGCTGGATGGTGCGGCAGCACTGGTACCGCTTCAATTTCGCTTTGGCCACGAGGGTTGCAGATTGTCTTGGCAGGGATGGCAAGGTTGAGAAATGCAGGGAGATGTTCGAGGCCATGGTCAAGCAGGGCCGAGTTCCTGCTGAGTCCACCTTCCACATATTGGTCGTTGCATATCTCAGTGTTCCAGGGGGGCGCCATCTTGAGGAGGCATGCACCATCTACAACCAGATGATACAGATGGGTGGCTACAAGCCTCGCCTCAGCCTGCACAATTCCCTGTTCCGTGCACTTGTCAGTAAGACGGGAGGGACGGCAAAGCACAATCTCAGGCAGGCTGAGTTTGTCTATCACAATATAGTCACATGTAATCTGGCGGTGCACAAGGAGGTTTATGCTGGGCTCATCTGGCTTCACAGCTATCAAGATGTCATTGATAGAGATAGGATCATAGCTCTTAGGGATGAGATGAAGCGAGCTGGGTTTGAGGAGAGTACTGATGTGCTGGTGTCAGTGATGAGGGCCTTCTCCAAGGAAGGGGATGTTGAAGGAACAGAGGCAACATGGCGTACGCTTCTTCAGAGTGGTTGTGAGATTCCTGCTCAGGCTTATGTCTGTCGGATGGAGCTTTATGCACGGACTGGCGAGCCTATGAAATCCCTGGAAATGTTCAGGGAAATGAAGAGTCGGAACATAGCTCCTAATGTTGCATCGTATCATAAGATAATTGGGATCATGGCAAAGGCTAGAGAGAAAGAGATGGCAGAAAAACTTATGGAAGAATTTGGTTCAAGCCAAATGAAGCATCTGATGCCAGCTTTTCTTGACTTGATGTATTTATATCTGGATCTTAATATGCATGAGAAATTGGAGGAAACATTCACAAAATGCCTTGACAGATGTCGTCCTAATAGATTATTGTACACCATTTATCTGGAATCACTGGTGAGAGTTGGAAACATCGAGAAGGCTGAGGAGATCTTTGGTGAAATGCATAGTAATGGGACAATAGGTACTAATGCTAAGTCTTGCAACATCATGTTAAGAGGTTATCTTTCTGCAGAGGACTATCAGAAAGCTGAAAGAATTTATGATATAATGTGTAAAAAGAAGTATGATGTACCAGTAGATTCTGTGGAAAAGCTTCAAAGCGGCCTACTCGTTAACAAGAAAGTTGTCAAGCCAAAACCTGTGAGCATGAAGTTGGATCAGGAGCAGCGAGAGATTTTGATTGGTTTACTTCTTGGAGGCACTCAAATAGAATCACATGCACAGAAAGGAGTCCACATCGTCCACTTTAAGTTCCAGGAAGATTCTAATGCTCATTCAGTTTTAAGGACGCACATTCATGAACGTTTCTTCGAATGGCTGCCTTCAGCGTACAGATCACTCAATGATGAGAGTGAGATCCCTTATCGGTTTTCAACCCTACCTCACTCACATTTTGGTTTCTTTGCAGACCAATTTTTTCTGAAAGGCCAGCACGTTCTCCCTAAGCTTGTCCATAGATGGCTATCCCCACGTGTTCTGGCATATTGGTTCATGTTTGGGGGCTTCAGGCTCCAGTCAGGTGATATTGTTCTTAAGGTCAGTGGTGGAAACATTGATGGTGTTGAGAGAATCGTCAACTCCCTGCAAACAGAGTCTTTAACATGTAAAGTGAAGAGGAAAGGAAGGTTCTTTTGGATAGGTTTTCAGGGAAGCAATGCTGCTTCTTTCTGGAAATTAATTGAACCTTATGTATTGGACAGTTTTACGAGTTCTACAATAGGCCGAAGTGGCAGCATAAGTTCTGATAGCTCGCGGTATAGTGACACTGATCATGAGGACGATACACACAGAAGTGATAGAGAAAGCGAAGAGTGAAGACAGTGTATGTTCAGAGGTAGTTTATAGGCTCTGAAATTCAATCAAAATTATAAGAAGTCTGCAAATCTTGTCAGAGGTTTGTTATTGATATTGCTTATGCATGCTTTCCTTTTAACACTAGGTTGCCCGGACTGATGAGTCACAGGTTGTCCAGATTCTTATCTATCTGGTCATCTGAGCTCGTAGGCTTGTACTCTAGTAGACGGTTGCCGAAATAAAGACTTGTACTCTAATTGGTTTCCGGAAACAAAGACCTGTACTCTAGATGGTTGCCGGAAACAAGACATGTACTCTAGACAGTCCTATGCAGAAATATAGAAAACAGTTTGGTGAATTTCCATGGTATTAATACTTGGTACTTGCACGTGTGGTATTATGCATTCCTTCAGCTCCCCATTAACTTCTGGGTTCCATTATTTCCAGCCTGAAATACATCTAGGAGTACTTCTGAAAAACATATGACAACATGACAGTTTGCCGGAACATTTGTCTGCAACCTGGAACCTGGTATTCCTCAACACCTAAAACAATCCTACCGTTTACTACCTACATGACGCTGCACATTTTTTTGCATGTAAAGTGAAGATGAGAAACCAAAGAATTCCTGCCAACAAACAACAATCTATTCTACCAGAATCCTCTCCTTTTCCCTACAGATCTCCTTGCAAGAGCCTGGTGAGCAAGCTGGTGAGGAGCGCGTCCCTCCTCTGGGCCCTGGCCTCGTCCCTGGCCCGCCTCTGCTCCTCGCGCTCCATCCACTGCTGCTCCAGCACTAGCCGCTCCCGCTCCATCCGCTGCATCGCCTGCCGCCACTGCTCCTCGAAGAAGAGCCGCTCCTGCGCGTGCCGCTCCATCATCTCCTGACGCCGCAGGTCGAGGCGAAGCTGCTGCTCGAAGAACTCCTGAAGCAGGCCGCGAATGCCGGCGGACGTGGGCGTCTTTCTGCGCCGCTGCTCGTCGCCGGGTTCCTCTTGGCCCGACGGCTCGCCCTGTCTCTTCAGCTTCCGCTTCGCAGGAGCTCGCCTGGGCTCAGACCCAGGGGGCTGTTGGCTCTGCATGGTTCTGCCAGTGACTCGTGCTAGCTAATGCGGCTCTTCGGGGAACTGATAAGATCGTTCATCAGTCAGAGGTGGAGTACGCGAACCGGGGAGGAAGGAAGCGGATGAGGCGAGGCGACCAACCTTGCAGGCGGCGGTCGACGGCGCTAGCTCTTCAGGCTTCCGTTTCGTCTCCCACGCGACAAGCGCCGTCATCGCTTAAAGATTACATTCTCAGGTGTCGCGAGTTGATAAAGGAAGAGCGTAAGCGCGTGCGTACGTGCTGCTAGCTGGTGAATGTGGAAGCCGAGACCGCTCCGCGTCAGCGTTGACAGGATTTGTACGATTGTACCGATGAAACAGGGCGCCTGCATGCAGCGGCCGTCGTCTTTTCTCGCGCGTTTTTCATCGTCTCTCTGACGCTTCCCGATCTCCTTGACCATCCCTCACCTGATTCTTCTTCATGCTCTGTCGACCATTGAATTCACCGTTTCACACAGCCCGTGCGCGCGGTGGAAGTGTGAACCGCTTTGCGCATGTCCACACGGGCAGCACACGTCACCGCCGATCTCCCCATGATCTTCCCTCCCAGGCTCTTCTTCTCATCTCAGCTGAAGACGAGTCAAGCAAGCACCCACAAGATGATCTCTTGGCTTATCGGATCTCGACGTCGTTTTCCTCCAGCTGCTGCAGCTCGCAACATTGACCCGTGACCTCTCCCCTCCGGCCACGGCTGGGGCGGGGCATCCGTTGTCGTGTGGGATCGCGCGACAGCGGAGACGTGCACGGGAGGAGTGTCGCTGTCAGTTGGAACGCGCCGCCCGGCCGTTCTCGGGAATTCACTCCGTCCCGCGGAGCACCGGCGTCACGATGAGGTCACGTACGTGCGTGCTGGTCAGAGCAACCGAATCCTTCACAAGTGCGTCTGCGGAGGCAGCGGGCGCGTTCTGCAGCTAGCATCAGTATTCAGCTACAGCTTGTTTGGGCCGGGAGCTTTTGAACTTTTGGTTGAAAACCTGGTGTTTTGGCTTTTGACTTGTGATAGTTTGATTTTTGCTATTACTTTTTAATAATCTTTGAGCTTTCAGTACATGAAAAGCTAGAAAATCAGCTTTTCATAACATTGTACCGCCCAACTCTCTGACTTTGGTTACTGCTCTGCAGGCCTGCAGATGTTCGGGGTGTTCGGTTGGAGGATGCAGTTGCAGTTGCAGTTTGAATAGTGAGAGAGAACACTGTAGCAAAGGAATCTCGCACTGTAGCAATCTAGTGGACTGTAGCAGCAGCAGCAGCAGTAGCCGGCTGCTTTGCCGCACGCCGAACGCGCCCGTTGAGAATCCATCACATTGCTGAAAACATATGTGAGCTTTGATGCGTGTGTTGTGATGACGCATGTCATCGTCATCATGGTTCTTGAGGAGATAATCCGCCTCTTTCATAGGAGCCGACCCGTTTGACGTCCGACAACCTGATAAGGAACTTCAAACATGAGAAGTTTGTAACATTAAACAATGACATGAAAGGAGAAGGGAATTAAGATAACCTTGGTTTTAACTTCACGAGCTGCCTTCTGCAGATACTCCTACTTCTTGCGCGGCTCAATAGCTGACATGGGCCAAAAATACTGACAGACAACTCCCATGTGAGTACACATCTCTTCAATTTTCCCTGCAAATTTGCACTTGGCACTGTAAAACAGAACATGTAAATCAAAGGAGCATCTGATCCATAGATACAGCTTACAAACCATGAAAATCTTTCGCTTGGGGCAGAATTACAATTTAAAGGTCTATCTCGCATATTCCGGACTGCCGCATGAAGTGGTGGTGCGCAGCCCACAAAATGTCTTCTATGTCGATGGAGCAGACTGGTTTTTCCTCGATGAACACTTCTGGAAGCAGGGAAAAATCCTATAATGTTGATCGTCAAAATTAGAGGAGTCATATGTAGTTATCTGTAACCCTTGGTCCAGGACAGTGTAGAAAATTACCATTCCAATGGACACACATAATTTTTTGAGCTTCTGACAGAAATTGTGAACTCTGTATTCAGACAAAGGTGCAAAACATACGCATGCCCAGTTTTGCACCCTTACTTCTTCAACCTGATAATTGGAGGGAAATTGTGTAAGGATGCTTCTCTTACAATATAATGGTAGGTCCGAAGAAGGGAATAGTAGATAAGCTGCGTAAGATTAAAAGTGGTCAAGAAGACATCTCATGTTAAATTATATGCACAAGAATCTTAATACGCTCTTGTATATCACTGGTAGTAAAAAGATAAAAAATTTAGTTGCTTCTGCTTACAACCTACTAGCTGTAATTCGGATCATAGACAAGAAATATCAAAACAACAATCGGATAAGCACAACCTTGCCTAGCTAGATAGTGCATCTCATCTGGGCAACACTAGACATAATTTGGTGGCCTCAGTTCGCAACTTCAAATACGTCTAATTTGCAACAATAAAATGTAAACTTCATCAACTTAATCTCTCGGATTTCTGAGTGTTCTTGTACTGTTGTACAGAGTTTTCTCTTCTCTTGTTGGCTCGGCTTCCTAACAACGAGATTCCATAAAAGATCACATTGATTACAGTTTTCAACCACAGTATTAATTCAAGTAATCTAATCATTTACATGGTTCAGTAATTAACTTCAGTCGGCAATAATGTGGGATTGTGGGATAAGCAAAACCATCTACCGAAACTGCAAGGGTTATCTGCAGGTCATCCGTGTCATCACGCTTTCTCTTCTTAGAGATACTCTTCTCAATCCAAGGGAATACATGGTTGCATAGTTGAACATAGTTGGATCCTGACAGATATCCTGCAAAGTTGATGATCAGAGACAGATGTTGTCATACGTGCTTATCTGAATGAAACCGTCAGGGAAAAGAGGACTTTACCAATCCAAGGGCCATGCACATCTTTGGAAGCTCGGATAAGAACTCGGATACCTCTGCAAGACTTCGAGATGTAAAGCTTACACATGCCCAGCTCCATACCTTCACTGTTCTAACCTAACAGATGGAAAATCCATAAATAAATTTGAAAAGGCTGTCAGTACCAAACAAGTTCCAATAAGAACTGCATAACAGTGAGAATGTACACAAAGAAATGTTAAAAACAGCAATACCTCTAGGTTGTCGTAATTTATGGTGGCTAAACACTTGCATAAGGCCGCTCCTCGGTTATCCTATTCTGAAATCCACTGACGTCGCTTGCCTCAGGTCTCTTCTTCTTTTCGGGAGTGTTGTCGATGGTGGAATTCTTGCTCTCCATAGGGGCAGCAGCAGGAGCGCAGGCACTGTCTTCCCAAGGGGGAATTGTCTTTCTTGTAGAGCAACATTGTCAGTTCGCCAAGCTCCCCATCATCACGCTCCACGTCGACTACGCCGCTCTAGGATTAGATTAATTGCATGGGGAGTTTTCCTTTCACCAGGTTTCCGATGAAAAGGGTGTGAGAATAAGCGATCCCGGACCCAATTTGTTCCAAAGATCTTGGCTAGGCCGATCCCGATTTCAGATAGACTGGGCTGGAACGTGATGGGCCATGAGTCACAAGTCGCCGTTGGCCGACCCCTTTCCAAATTCATTTCTTCATAACCTCGGACATCAAAGTCGTCGATGGAGAACCATGCGAAGAACCGAAGACGTTTTTTTTCTTTAAACGTGTAACATCGAGCAGTACTGATTTTTTTTTTTTTGAGATCAATCGAGATTTCAGAGACATTGGACGACGATGAATGTGCTGCACTCCACTTTCCGCCTGTAATAGCACAGCTCAATGCAACACGCGAATGTCATGTTATTTTCAAGATCCGGTACCATTAGTGCTTGAGAGCTGCGAGGCCCTCCTTTCCAGCACTTCAAAATTCAGAATCAGCATTCCTGACCAACTGAAGAAACCATCCATCGTTTTCGCCAGACCTTTGCAAAGTGCACAGCCGCCTAACCCCGAGTCCCCGACCCAGGTGGCTGCTCGGCCGTGCAGACGTGCGTTACAGGCGTACAGCGTGCGTTACAGCTGCGCTGCTCCCGGACAGCACAAACGGGCAGGAATTGATGGCGGCGGCATCGTCGCGTCCGAAGCGCACTCATCAATGGGAGATGCGAAAA
This sequence comes from Eragrostis nindensis, assembly GCA_012490785.1. Taxonomy (NCBI): domain Eukaryota; kingdom Viridiplantae; phylum Streptophyta; class Magnoliopsida; order Poales; family Poaceae; genus Eragrostis; species Eragrostis nindensis. The sequence goes on along the minus strand of JAAXCT010000089.1, from coordinate 1,380,004 downwards.
AGACGCGGCCGGGCCGGCGCTCGGCAGGCGCGCCAGACGGAGGGACGCGGTGGGGAAAAAGAGGGAGCCCGACCGACCTTTGGAAAGCTCGAGCCTTTCGAGCTGTTGTTGGATTCCCCCCCTCCCCACCTCCTCCGCCACCGGCCTGCGCTCCCCGTGAGCGCGGCTGCCGTGCGAGGAGGCGACGCCTTCCAGGTCCGTTTCACATCTCCTGCCCTTCACCGGCCGCTGATTATATATGTGCTTCTGCGAACCCGTTTGTTTCCACCGCCGTCTCACCTCTCGGCTATCGCTTCTCAGGATGGCGCGCGAATATCTCTACGCTTGGTGCTCTGCCTTCGTCTGGGCGTTCGCGTTTGCGGGGCGCGGAGTGGACGGCACTCTCGTGGACATCACTTATGTCAAAGGCGCTGTGGCCAAAGGAGCAGGTGTGTCCACACAGCTTCTCGCCATCAGTTTACTCTGTTCCTCTCATGTCGAAGTACGGAGTTAATCTTCTGTCACGCGTTTGATTCGTGTGCTTGATGTGTTCCTAGTGTGTTTGGATGGAAGCGCGCCGGCGTATCATCTCGCCCGCGGTTTCGGCTCCGGGGTTAACAGCTGGTTGGTTCATTTCGAGGTTAGTTGCAGTAAGACCGGTGTATCTGTCTGAACTTGCTCACTTACACTGCTGGGCAATTTGTTCGGTTAAAACTCAATTCAGTTCACCCAATTACTGATTGATGGCAGGGAGGAGGATGGTGCAACAATGTTACCACCTGCCTGGAACGGAAGCGCACCCGGTTGGGATCCTCCAAGAAGATGGAAAAGCAGATTGCCTTTTCTGGTATCCTCAGCGACGCCCCAGAGTACAACCCAGGTACTGAGTTTCACTAGTTTTCAAGCAATTCAGACCCCACCACTCCACCAGCTTGTAAATTCATAGTCTTGATCCTGTGTAATCATCGAACCCAGACTTATACAATTGGAATAAGGTCAAGGTTCGGTACTGTGATGGATCATCTTTCACCGGCGATGTTGACGACGTGAATCCTGTGAGTGCATTGCATATACCACACAGTTTCTTCATTTTCTGTTTTCTGGTTTCATTGAGAAACCGTGTACCTTAGTGCCCCCACCTAATATTTTTCTTAAACTTTGCCTCCTGGTTAGGCAACGAAGCTACACTACAGAGGTGCAAGAATATGGGAAGCTGTTATGGAGGACCTGCTAGCCAAAGGAATGAACAATGCCGAAAACGTACGAGTTCTTGTGAGCATAATTACTGGCGATTGCAGGGGTTTGCAAGACTAACTAAATTGTGTCAGGCTCTAATTTCAGGGTGCTCAGCTGGTGGATTAACATCCATACTGCACTGTGACAGATTTCACGATCTTCTGCCAATGGGAGCCAAAGTTAAATGCCTTTCTGATGCTGGTTTCTTCATCAACGTGTAAGGCAACAATCAATACTTATACTAGTAGCTCGTTCCCGGAAAGAAAGGAAGGAAACATACCTTGTAATTTTGAGCCTTTTAAATGTACTGGCTGTTGAAACAGAGAAATGCACATGGTCTGGAAAACAGAATAAATTTCCACATATATACTAGTATTTATGAACATTGAATTCCTTGTCTAACACATATCCGAAATTTGTGCCGACAGGAAGGATGTTGCTGGAGAGAGTTATATTGCTACCTTTTTCAACGATGTGGTCACAACACATGTATGCACTTTACTTTTGCTTACCCTTTTGTACTGATATTGATTAATGATGTGATTACCTACACATGTATCAACAATAAAATTTTCACTTATTGTATTGTTTTCCCCCAACCTGATTACATTTTGGTTTTAAATACCTTAGGGGTCAGCAAAGAATTTACCATCTTCATGCACATCGATGTTTCCTCCAGGAATGGTAAGATGAAAATTTCAAAACGGTATTGAAAGTGCACCTAATCTCTGGGCCTTCTAAGAATGTGTCTTCTATGCAGTGCTTTTTCCCCCAGAACGAGGTCAAACAGATACAAGCACCTCTGTTCATCCTGAATGCAGCATACGATTCATGGCAGGTTGTGATTCGAGTACTTATGTATCTGTTTTATGCATGTCTCTTGGTTGATGATCTTTTTGAGATGTTGCCCTTATACAAAACATCCTTGCTACAGGTCAGAAACATTTTGATACCAGGAGTAGCTGATCGTCATGGTAAATGGCGTAGTTGTAAGGATGACATAGACCAGTGTTCTGCTGAACAACTTCAGATACTGCAGGGTTGGTGCCACTGACTCCGTATTTTTTTCTTGGCAAGCCACCTGTCACATGTCTAACCATGCATTATCGGTCAACTTCTGATACCATCAAATTCAGGATTCAGAGATGATTTTCTGAAGGCAGTAGAGGAACAAGGGAGCTCTGCTTCCAGAGGATTGTTCATAAACTCGTGCTTCGTGCATTGCCAGTCCGAGATACAGGAGCTGTGGTTTGCATCTGACTCCCCCATGCTTGGGAACACAGTAATGCACTCTTAAACCCTGAAGCTTCGTTTCCATGAAATTTAACCAGATGTTCGCGCCTTTAGAGAGGGTGTTGACAATGGATTCTTTCTCACTTTGTGCAGACGATAGCAAGTGCAGTTGGAGACTGGTTCTTTGATCGTAGCCCGTTTCAGAAGGTCGACTGCCCTTACCCCTGCGACTCGACCTGTCACAACCGGATCTACGAGGACTCGTCAGAAACATAGCAATTACAGCAGCCTCACTTCGTATTGCCACTCATCACGTTACTGTGTTTGATGCTCCACTAATGATTGCAGTTGAGCGATTCATATGCATTGATAACCATTGATTTTTCATGCATAAATAAGACTACGCACCAGCGACTAAGTCGGCTGGAGCCGGAGGCTGGATGCAGCTTCCGATGGTAGATACAGTACAAAGGATAGTGGATGTTTCCTATACTTTTGTACTGCCCATTGCCGTGTATACTGTGTTTTTTTTACTAAAAAGTAACCACCAGGTCATTTTACCGAAGTGACGAGGCATGGATGATTAATTTACCGGAAATTAGATTATTTCACCTTTTACACTGTACTATAGTCTCTAACTCTTTGTCCAAGATATGCCCATATCCCTGTGAAGCTACTTCGCGTCGTTGCTTGATTGAGAGTTTGTGGCGTTCCAGATTGTGCAACTGCTAAGCTATAAGTGGCAAGTAGCGTACGGTGCCGTGCCAAAGCGTTAGATCATCCAGGATTGATCAATCCACCGTCCACGGCTATCGGCACTGTCGCCCGCCAATGGTTTGCGGTAGACAGGCAGTTGGCGAGCCGACCCGAGCCGCAGCCTCAGCTGGCGCATCAGCGGGCATCAGCGGCCTCACGTTCCTAACCAAAGCAATCACCTCGCTCCGTGCCGCACGGCGTGCTACATGAGCCATCTCGACCGGGCACTAGGTACAGTGATGTATAGTCAGTCTCACCTTGCAACGACTGAAACAGGACTTAACGCTAAAAAAGGGGGGAACGAAAAGGCAGAGAAGTGAGAATGAGAACTAGGCTAGAAAAATTCTCCTCAAGCTTCATGATCTGTAACTCACAAGATCTGTACTAAGGACTAGCATAAAATAGGATAAAGGGGTTCCGAAGGGGAGCACAACTGACTTTTCCACTGAGTTCTCCAATGTATAACAAAGAACAAATCCTATAACTATAAGCCACGCCATATAGTCTTATGAATCGGAGCATCTCAAGAAGACAATACGTCCGAGGAATGCAACAGATTGCAAAACCAACAACCAACCCAACCCGGAATTGCAAATGAAAACTGATGCCATCAATTTGGTGGCATGATGCATTCCTCCAAATCAGAACCAGGACTAAAAGATCCTCCCAAAATCCTTTCTTGCCATGGAAGGTGGCCGTCCGCTTGTTGCGAAAGAGGGACCAGCTCTCCCACCTGCACAGACGTGATTTATTTATATCAACATTATTATGCTTGCTTCTCCTAAAAAAACATTATTATGCTGCAAGATAAATGCAGGCAAGATCTTAATATAGATTGACATTTAACAGTCAACTTTTTTCCAGTCCCATGTGCACATAGATTGACCAAGGCAAAGGTGCACATTTCAGCATACTATAAACAAATATGTATTGATGATTCAATTAGTGATGTGTACTGCTATATCTCTGCCTCTAAAAATTAATAGCAAGGCTATAACATATTGCGAAACTGATGCTGGGTTATTGGTTAAGAAGGAATTGCGACAAAAGTGCCAACTACATTTCAAGACCTACCCCAGGAAAAACAATGAACTATGAAACGGAAGGAAAAACAACAACTATAGTGGAAGGAAAAACAACAACTATGCTAGTACACGGGCATAATGATTACATAGACAAATAAATCTTAGGCATAAAACCTTACCCCAGGGCATTCCATCACCCACATTAGTGGGTGGAAGTTCCACCGAACTATAATTATTCCATACAGGCAGACCATTGTGGTGAGTCCTTATAGGTCGTGTGGAACTGGAAGTCATGTTATTGTACTGCTGAAATGGTTGTCCATGACGAATTGGGAAACTTTGCTGAGAATAATTTCCATGGTTGTAACCATCAACGGTGATTAGACCTGTAGGATGTGTATTCTCTCCAACAGATGATGCATGAAATCGGTGTTCACTTCTGCAGCAAAAACATGGACCAGAATCAGTGATAGAACTAAGGACTTCAAGCAGGGGTAAAAAGTTGCTTGTGATACGCTATGGTTGACAAATTAGAAAACCAGATCCAGATCATATTCGTCATCGAGTCGCAAATACAAATTATGTTTATCATGATTCGTAAAAGGTCAGGGTTCTTTAACTAAATGTACTAAAGCCAACAGTGTATGATAAAGTAGATCAGAAAATTTGCCCCCGACTACGGGTATTCACAAGCAACAAATCTACTGAAACCACCTGAAGGACAGTTCGATATATATGGTAATATGTGCAACTAGATCCTTTCAACACGGGCTGGCAAACTTAAATAAAAGGAAGTGGGAAAATCATCATTGATTTAATATATGGAACATCGGTTTCAATGACGAGAGTTCGTTGAAGGTACGCAATGGTGGAAGATATGATGCAATAGAAATCAGGAACACCGAAAAGGTGGAACTCAGTTGTGTTGCATTAAGAACTATCTGAATGCATTAATAACTAATAAACCGCACAACATAAAATCTAACGTTCCTCCGTGTTCGAGAAAAAAAAAATCTAATGTTACAAATGTATCCTAATAATAGTTGACCAGAAGCAAGCTATCAAAAGAGGGTGTTCCAGGTATTGACATTTTGTAATGGCCAAAGACATAACCCATCAAGAAAATACACAATACCTTTGATTCAGCAATGAAGGGTTCAAACTTGCCAGATCATGACTTTGGATAGGTGCCAATCTGCTGGATCTGTTTGTTTGACCACTTGCATCTCTTAACTGAAGACTACTTAGCTCAGCTGACAAGGAATTATCCTCTTGCAGGAGTGACTCATCACTGCACATTATATTAGAACATAACCCTAAGTTGTGGATACATTAAAACAAAATAACTGTGAAATGATCATTACCTGTAGTTGGGATCCCAATCGGCTGGATTTGGTACCAATGAGGTGGAGGGAAACGTATCTGCTGAAGTGTTGGAGGGGTGTAAAGGAGGAACACCATTGTAACGGGTGGGCGGAAAAGAACCATGACTAGAAGGGTCTGAAGATAAAACACTGCTGACACCTCTATGCGGTCTCCAACTAAAATGACCAGAATCAGGGAGTGCATTGTGCATGTAGCCAGAATTTCCTCGACCATACGCATCAAAGCGAGCAGCATTCATAACATCTGCTTGATGACCTTGGATCGGTTGAGATGCATGCTCATGTGGTGGCACTGGCATAGGTGGATAACCCAGATTCCTCCTCCTATTGTACTGCCCTACAGCAGCAGCTTTTCCCAATGAGCCATGACCACTTCTTGCAGGAGAGGTACCATACTTTCCAGTAGCATTAGTTGGGATTTGCATCTGGGAAGTTGGTGGAGTAAATTGTGATGGACTGGCACCAAGGGACATAGGTCCAGGACCCCCAGGACTCAACCGAATGCCGCCACCATATGAGAGATGAGGTCTTCGTCGAAAATCTGGACTAGAACCTAAAAATGATCCTCCTGCTTGTGAACGTAAATGAAACCCAGAAGGATCCATCGGCGAATTATATATGTTGACACTATTGAAATCATAGCTTCCATAGCTGCTTGCAAATCCAGCATTATCATTAAAGCTACCATGGCTACCTAAACTGCCACAACTGCTTCCATATGAAAAAGGGACATTTGGTTGATAAGCATTATTAAATCTTAGGCCTCTGTTACTGCTTCCAACCTAAAGATGCCACCGATCAGATATCATGGGAACAGATTACAACTTGTCAACCTATAAGAATCATAAAAGAAAATATTTACAACCTGAGGAGAAAGACCGGCACCTAGCAAGTGACCTCCTCCAGGATTGTGATCAACCATTGCAGCACGAGAAACAGGCTACAATACAAAGAAGATCGAAGAGGTTTGACTTATAAACAAGGATGATTGAAAAAGTGTTAAAGACTTCAAGGATTGGGACAAATACAACAGTTCTTTTGAGATTGGTAGGAAGAAAAACAGTTTCATATATGTCTGTTAGTTATACGAATGGAGATGTCCAAACTCCAAAGGTCTCCTACACCCAGGAGATGAGCCCAGGGCAACATAATTGAAGTTAATTTCCAAAGTTTTCACGTCAAAAGTAGGACAGGTGAATAATGCATGCAGAAAAATCTCTGGAGTCCAGATTAGGACTGTACTTACAATTCTTGGGGTCTCCTGGACAGGCTCGTACGGACCAGTGAAGGGTTCACTAGTGATAAATGGGTGATGTGAAGCCTGAAATAGGTTTTTGTATTAGTGAAGTGTTTCCAAATATTCTTCAAGAAATAAATTAGTATCACAAAAATCAAGCTAAATATATCATATTACAACAGTTCAAATGATTCTAATAAAATGAAGGAATTTAACAACATCAAAAGTATCCAGGCATGAATTCACAAAAGAAGATTAAAGCCACAAATAAATGCACTGGTATCATCAGTGAGTACCTGCAACGGTGACCAGCGCTTATTAGGATCAAACTCAAGAAGTCCCCTCAAGAAATCAACTAATGCTAAGCAATCAGCCTTTTCTGCATCTGAATCAAGACTGCAATAAGTGAAAATATATTGTAGAATTTGCAAATCTACACTGATGAAGAATGTATTCTCATTCTAGACATTGACACTCATCAGTGCAATGAATTCAAGCACGCCCATAATATGTTGCATAACTTGAGTACATGCAAGGATTAAAAGCCTATCATCTACATTGTCCTGTGTGATGATGTACAACTGCAGCAAGCAATATGGATAATGGTTGATGGTAAGGGGAGTGGTTAGCAGTTTAATCATCTGCAAAAAGTGGTGGAAGAACAGAGCTTGTGAGACATGTAGCTGCTATTTTATCAGTGACTCGCAGGACCATAAGTTAATACACATTACCTACACGTCACTTACAAATAGAAATACCAGCTCAGCGATTTTAGCAAATATTTCGGCTAGAGTGAGACAATCATCTCTAAGTCGAGGGACAACCCCCTGTGAGTTGTTAAAAACGAAAGAGACAAAACCCTTAAGTTATCATGCAAGTTCATGCATACAATTCTTTTCTCAAAAAAAACATTGTATGGACCACAAATATTGTGACAGAGTAACACTTATCACTGCGATCATGCAACACAAAAGGAAATGTGACATTGCACTGAAACTACTGCCAAATTTTCACAAACAAAGGTAAAGGCAAAATAGCTCCATCTGAAAGGAAGGATTGCAGAACAAACCTGACAAGTTTTCCTCACTCGAACTCTGCCAAGGGTATGTCAATACGAGTTTCTCAAGACTTCCATGAGGGAAATACCATTTCCCCATCTTTAGCTTCTTGGACTCTCTCTGAGTTGCAGGACGTAGAAAGGGAGTAAATGATAAAGAACTCGGCAAGGTATTGAAGGAATCTCAAGGATAACTTCAAGAAAACCATAAACTTACTGCTTCGATCTCCTCTTGAGTTAATAGTCTGTAAGCACTGCCAGAGCCATTCCGCGACTCAGTACCAGGATAGTTGCTTCCAATATATTTAAAAAATCTCCCAGTGTGCTTAGCCTCCCGTAGCATATCATCTGGTGGCTGCACACTGTATATAGTTGAACTTCCATAAAGCAGAAATTTTACATCTTGGGAAATCTTATTTCAAGTGAACAAGCTCAAACAGTTACCATCTAATCCAGTATAGGTGATTCACCCGACTGACAGAAACTTAAAATGAAGAGTATAGTTTCAAAGAGGTACTCACCCAAGAATCTCTATCATACGCCAAAGGACATCGCATTCAGATGCCCCAGGAAATAAAGGTAATCCGATATACAGTTCAGCAACTATGCATCCGAATGACCACATGTCAATGGCAGTAGTATATCTAGCATTGTCAAGCGCACAAGCTCACAACTCATAATGAACGTGCTAATGTAAGTAACAAAGCAGAAGAAAACTCATGCTTTATGAGATGTGTGCATATCTATAAATAATGCATCTGCTTGTAGCGATGCCAAATAGGATACGGATAACCAAGAAGTACTTCTGGAGACCTGTAATAACGACTCTGAAAAAGAAAAAGGGTAGAAACTTGACTTGAAATTAATTGATACAGGATAGTGTGAGAGCACAAATTTCAGACAGAAGAGTTCAAACAAAACCTGAATATATGAATAAACGGTTTTACCCTCCATGCACGCTGATCCAAAATCAATTACTTTCACTCCAGCTGCTGTTTTTACACTGAAAAGGCCATCACGTAATTAGCAAACTACAGCACTGATGAAACGCAGCGCTGATACTAAGATATGACTTACGCTGGAGTTATGAGGATATTTTCCGGTTTTAAATCACAATGAATAACGCCGGCATCTTTCATCACAACCAATGCGTCCAATATCTGAAAGAATAGATACATCACACATGGTAACAGATTAATCAAGCGTATTAAAATGATATCTCACCTGTCTTGAGAAAGAACGGACGAATTTCATTTTCAGACCTCTTAAGTTATTCCTTTTCAACAACTCATACCTATAAAAATGTGAGATTATGTTATTCATGAAACAAAAAAAAAATACTGAATACTCAAATTGGTGAAAATAAGTTAAAAGAAAATTATCTTACAGGTTGTGACCAAGCATTTCAAAGGTTATACACAAATGATTTTGCCAGAGAAAAAAGTCCAGCATTCGGACAATGTGGTGTTGATCATCAGGATCAAATTTCTCATTTAGCTGCAGGTGTACATATATAATCAAAGTTGTGATTCCAAGTTTTACATGAATTCAGCGAAAAAGACGAAGTAGAGAACTGTACCAAGCTCAATAGAGAGACCTCCATGATAGCTTGCTGGTAAAAGGCAGGCTGATTTTTTATAACCTTCACTGCGACAAAGTTGTTGGTTTCTGCATCCCAGCATTTCGCAACCTGTCCGAAGGTACCTTGACCAAGCATTTCTTGAACAACATACCTAATCACCATAATGTCAAAATAAATTTAGTCCGTTAACAATAGCTTAACGATTCTAAACCTGAAAATGTGCACCACTTATTGGAAGAAGAAACTAAAAACTGTGAAAAGTTGTTTAAGCATTTGGATATATTTAAGCTTCCAATACTTTGCTTTCCCAAATCCAAAAAAAAAAAAAAACAATTGGGTCCATCAGCTATTTCTAAACAGTTCTAGTTCATTATATGAAACCAACTTTGCTCGACAGAAATTTGTGGGGCAACAAAATGAACACATAATTACTAAACAAATGAATAGCAGTCTGTCCAATCAATAATGTAAGTCCATAGCCACACACAAGACTAGGATGCATTGAATCCAAGAGAAAAAACGATGCCAAATAGTTACCGATGCCCCTATTAAATGGCGTGGTACAATATGCTTACATTGCGAAATGGGCACTCCTAGGTAAATGACCTTAAGGACCAAGTAGCACACTGGAAACTAAATGGAGAGAAACACTAACCTCCGGTCTGACTTTCTATTAACCAGTTCCAAGTTGACATACAAGATGAGGTCAGAGTTTGCATTGTCATGGCCGTTGTTGTGAACAGGAACTGCAGGATTGGTGAGAAAGCGCTTGGGGTTTAGTGAATCTGAGTACTTAAACTCCGGATTGCACTTTTCAAAAGTTTGGATGATGTCTGTAGTTAATCTTGCAACAAACTGCATGAATGAACATCTGTAGTTTAGAGCAGAGCATTTTTACAGATACATGAAAAATAGGTGCATATTATACACATGAACAACAGTAACAAAGTGGATTGAAGCATATCCACAGACTTTTTAAAAAATCAACAATTAATGGATAGATGCAACACGCTAGAAGAATGATCTTATAGAACTTTGTCCTCTATGCAGGCTTATGTTGTTTAAAGATTTAAAACAACCTAAAGAGTGATTATTTGACTTCAACATAACATGGATCCTATTCCTGGCACAAACTTAGTTGTTTATATCTCCAATTAGCTTATATGATCAAATAGTAATACTTATGTTCTCCTTAACTACAGATTAATGAAAAAGTACTAGGACTACGAGATTTGAACAGCCTGTCAAACACATGAAGCTAGCATGTATTGAATTTCAACACCAAAATGAGTAAGATGCATATACCCTAAATGAACAACAATCCTAAGAGCATCAGGCACGAAGATTGCACCACACGAGATTAAGGGTTAAAAGACAGTTTGAGTGAATCCACTGTCCCGCTGGTGAAACCAAAGTTGGTTAAACTATGCGTGCAAGCAATGAGAAAAGCTAACAGCAGGAGCAGCAAGGATGCTTATTTGAACAGTTCAGGCCCTCGGAATTCAGCTTCTACTAGTTCCCTAGTAGCACTGGAGCACCCCAATTACGATCCAGCTGCGCCACCCTTTGCTAATTGCTCAACGCCACAACCCTCTTGACAATTCAGCACGGCGAGGCCGTACAACGGCTGCAGGAAGCAAGCATCTCTAGGTAGCCGCGTGAGAGGGGAAGGTGCAGGAGACGTACAGGCCTCTTCCTGATGGCGCGGAGGTTGCTTGAGCGGGCGGCAAGCCCACTGCCCGGGGCGGATGGCGACGCCTCCGCCCGCTCCCCTGTCGCTGCAGCGAACGCTCGAAACGCCGTGGACACGCTCGGCGCCCACGACGGCCCCGCGGCGTCCGCCTCCCTCCGAGGCTCCTCCATAAGCCTCACGCAACCGCCTCCCTACCGCCCGGCGCGCCGGCGCCGGCGCCTGCGGAGATCAACCGGCAGCCCAATCAACTCCACCGGTCCACTCCGCCGCACTTAATGGGATCAAAGAGCCCGAAGCATGAGAGCTTCAGGAGCAGCAGTTAAACAGCCGCCGGCAGAGTCCAACTGCATCCTATGGGGCGGCCATCGCCCAATGCTCCTCCGGCCGCCGATCCGATCCTCCGCCCCTCCCCTGCCTCGGGGCTCCCCAGGCGATGATGGGAGCTGGGAATCGGACGGATTGGGCGCGTAGGGTTCTGGGAACAGCGACCGGAGCGGGGCTAGTCGGCGGCGCCGGTTTCGACGGCGGAGCGGAGGGAGGTGGGTGGTGGCGGTGGTGGTGGTGACGGACTGGGTAATTCGGAGGCGGGGCGGCAACTCCCAGTTCCCTCTCCCTCTTCCTCGGCTGCGTCAGCGTCGCCTCTTCCTTCTCAATTTTTTTTTCGCTCGCTTTGCTTCCAGAGTATATATATACTCTGCTTGTTTAATCGATGGTTAATTAATTGAATTTACAAATGTTTATATTAGTGGGGTGATAATGTGCTCCCAGTGGCAAAGCCTCTGGTCATCGACGGCTCACATGCTTCCCTTGCCAGAGTAAGCATGGTTGTCACAGCATCGCGGACGACGGGTCCTGTCTAAGTGCCAGCGTCACCGTCTGATCATGTGGATGAGATGGATTGGCGTGAAATCAGTTTGTTATGTTTTATTGTTGATGATATCCGTTACCAGAGACAAGCTGAACTAAAGGAAAATATGTGACCGTTTTCAGTGGAGCAGAATTTAGGGTTTAAATCTTGAGTTGTTTCAGCTCCAAATAAACAAACACCCCTATAATATGAAAACGGTTAGCGGATATGCATGCGTGGGCAATTTGACACTAAAAAAAGGATATAAATCTATGAGGTAGAAAGTAACCAACGAAAGGCCATGTAGCCTAGTGGTTACAAGAGTTTCAGTAGCCTGATTATTATATAAGTGTGTTTATTATGAGGCGGGAATGAGGCGTAAATCTAGTCAATGCCATAAATAATTGAATGTGTATATGTCCACACATAATTTTGAGTATATACTTCCGGTTGATTTTCTTTGCTTCCGCTTCCAATCTTGCTTACCTTGTTCATTCTGGGAAAGAAGAGAGCTTTCTTTAAGTATATGCATAGCTGGTATGGAAGAGAGTTAGGAACAAGCCCTTACATATCAATCAATCCCACTTTTACAAATTAAATGTAGATTGTGTCCAAACCACATATATGGACCGAGCTTACTGGTTGTGTCTAGGTATATATAAGAGCTAGGAACACTCCTTACATATCAATCAATCTCAGTTTCACAAATCAAATGTAGCTTGTGTACAGTGTGGTTGAGCTTACTGGTTGTGTTTAGGTCACAAATGGTGGTGATCATTTCTCACGTGAGGCAATAGTTTTGCAAACTTTTCCTTCATGTTTAGGTCACAAGGTGAATTCTCCTTCGATCGCTGATCCGATCCTCCGCTAGTTGGAAGCGTGGACATCTTCCAACTCCGAAGTCAGAATACTGTTCCCGCAAAAGCTCCAAACGTGTCCCTGATGTTCTCTTCAGCGCCTGCCGCTTTGCCACATAATTCTCCGCCATCAGCAACAATAAGCTGTATGTCATTGTCATTGTCGATCTGAAACTGTAGTCATATTCTCGTTTCAGTAAGTTTCGCCGTATGTCAGCCAGCCGCCTCGTTTCCTCGTGCGATTGCTTGATTTCGCACCACCTTCGCTCGTGAATTCCATGACCTTGACGGTGTGAAGGAGTAGTAGTAGCCAGTACTCTGACGAGTAATCGTCTCCATGAGATGAGAGACGAGACTGTCCAGTCGGAAGTAAGTCACCGACGACTCTGTCCCGGACAGCACACGCATGGGCTGGTCAGCAAGAAAAGGTACGAGGATATCAGCCATCGGCATTCTGTGTCGCTGTTCCAACGCGTGTTTGATCGCGGAATGCCATGCAATCCCGCAAAGACGGCAGCCAGATTCAGCAATCGGGGCTAGTTCGCGACGCCTCATGGCCTTGCCGCTGCCTGCCTCTTGCAGGACCGTCCGCCGCCGCGCCGGATGTTTTGCCGGTTTGCCGCCGAAGCGACGGGCGTTTGCTTGTTTGGCCCCGGTGCCCACCGATGCCATGCGCGAGCGCGGAGTGCCCTTGCGTGGAAGGCTTATCGTGGCGTGTACATTTTGCCTCTTCTGAAACAGTCTTTGCTCCCGTCCCGGGCTCCAAATCTGACCCCGAGAATTCACGAGTTCCCTTGTTCCTTGTTCTGAATGACCCCACTGGACTCCATCTACGATTGATTACCAACTCCAGAATGTGAGAACGCGTCATCGTGAACCCGTCAAGCAAGGTCTCTGCCTCCAACTACACACGCTTTCTGCTTACCTCACGAATGGTGACGTCAAACATACGGCACAATGTGACATACACACGCGTACTCCCAACAAGTACTCCACCATGAACCGAGCAAGCAAAATAGCTAGACTGATCAAAGGTGCTCAGATGCAACATTAGTACATCACCATCTGCATACTGAATGGTGACCAGAACGATTTGCCCGACGCTGCTCTTACAGTATACTACTATGCCGAAATACATGAGTAATACTATTGATACGGTAAAGTCATGGAGCGGACACTGATCCCAGCATCACCCTGTACAATGCCAAAAAGCTTGTTCACTATACTGCCACCGCCATCTACGCTTCTCACCACCTCAGCTGCTTCACTCCTTTCTTCTTGACGACGGGGTCGAAGCGCCCGTCGACCAAGCTGATCTGGTCCATAAGGGACCGCCTGATGTGGCCCGGTGGCGTCTCCGTGATGCCTGCCAGGTACACGTCGGACGAGAGGTCGAACTTCAGCGTGGCCATGGGCGTGTTGGGCTTCTTGATCAGGTCATCCTCCAGCAGTATCTCAGCCACCCGCGACAGTATGCTGAATGCAACCCCAACAAGAACCCTCGAGTAGGCCTCCACAATGGCATGCCCTACGTCCTGCATACAGCAGTAGAATAATTCAATACATGTGCAGAACTTCAGTAGACTACAGAATTTATGTGCTGTAATGCAATGCCAAACTTACCACGTTGTATTGGACCTTCAAAACATCTATAAAAGTTGGAGGCAGGTTGGGAAATCTGGATTTCAGAAGCTGAACTAGAGTATCAACCCTTTCGATGCAAGCAGACATCTTCTCAAGTTCCGATGAACTATCCTTCATGAAGTTCCAGGAGTGTCGTCCTGGGGATCTCTTGTTTCTTTCATCGGAAATCCGTTGATTCCATGCAAATACTGCACCCTCCAACCGGTTAATAGTATCAAGCACACTGTGCTCAGTTTTCAAACTGAGCGAAACGAATATTTCCTCTATAGGAATGTACTCCGTGGTTATAGCATGATACAAATCTTCACCCAAGCTAGCTCTCCCAGACTGAAAAGTACAACAGAAAACTGTAGTGTATCAGACTCTTAGAATTTTATTAGAGTAAATAATAAATCTCTACTAGCACTAGTAGCACACCGAGTAAATTGAACGGATACTTGCCTTTGGGAGAGCTTCCATAACAGCTTCAGGAATAGGCATCTGGAATAGAACTTGCTCGTTGATGGATTTTGCTGCTTTGAGGATCTGAAGAACAAGCTTAGCCTGAAAAACAAGCCTTTTCCTCTGAAATTGAGATAGCCCAGTCTCAGGGACACGAGGGGATGGGAGCCACCACTTTTTATTCTTCCTTAGGCCTTTATTTTTTCCCCGTCCATCAGTTCGGCTACCACTCTCCTCATACCAATACTCTGTGTCTACCATCGAGTCCATCACTTCCTGCATATTTTGTTGCATTCACCTCCCGTAAATACAGACTTTGCTAGTGTAAATTCAAGAAAATCAATGTGCAAGGAAAAAATTGAGCACAGACAAATAACTGGCTTCTATCTATGCATGCACATCGACCAACGACAGAAGGTGAAAACATACAATGAGCATGGAGTCAAGCTTCTGAAGAGCAGGAAGGTTCACATGAACATCTGAACGTGCCTTTGGTGTCATGATCTGCATGATTCAGTAGGAAATAAGAGTCTGAGTCATTTGAACTGCTCAACACAGTGAAACAAGTAGAGAAAATTTAACTCGGTGGATAATCACCTCAAACGTGCATCCATCTGCTCCACTTTGCTTTGTTGGAACAAGCTCGACCATGTATGTCGTAGGAGAAAGTAGCCAGTCCATTTCCTTCCGCCATCTGATCTTTTTCTCTTCACACAATGGTTCCAGCTTCCAAAGTTCTCCAAAAACAGTGGCTGCCAGGACATATCCTTTGTTGTCATGATCAGGGACAGGAAAGAACAATGAATCAACATAAATTGCTATGGGGAAAGAATACCTGAGAGATTGGTTATAGCATTGGACAAAGCCAGAGCAGTGCAAACGCCCCTAGCTCCTCCTGAACTATCATCACCAAGCAATAGTTTTGCAAACTTTTCCTTCATGTTTTCAACATCAGAAGCGCTCAAGGTATATGTGATTGGTGTCTTCCCTTTCAGAGGAAGTATATGAACAGAGCTGGGTGTACCCAACTCACAAAGTGAATGCTCATCATCCTGCTTGCTCGACGAAAGGCAGTGGGAAGAGAAGGAAGAACCGCAAACATCTTTACTTGATGAGCAACTCGAAACTTCATCATCAAGGGAATCCGTGGTGACACAGCCATCAGCTCCAGTTGTTGCGCTAATGCCACTATCATCATCATAGGAGGAACTGTTGATAATGCAGGCTTCAAGGCCATTGTATGTCATCACTCCTACAACAGATGGTAATTTCACCCTATTTAGCTATAATAAACTAGAAAGATGTTCTGTAAAAATATGAATACTTGTTTAAACAGATGCATATTCCACACACACACAAAAAAAAAAGCATATTCCACAAAAGAAATTGCATATTTGCCTGCGCTTAGGATATTGTAAAAAGAAGAGAAGAAACCATGTAACAAGGAGACCGATTTTCAAGTTACAGCCATGAGACTTGGTTGAGCGACTTTCTTGGCATGCACATTGCAATCACATGCATCACTGGAAGTAGAATTTAACTATTACCAATTCACAGTGCATAATCAGAAGTTTTCCGGCAATTGTGTAATGTATACTGTCAGAAGTTGATTTAAGTTTAATCATAGTGAGATAAGGATTATGTCACTCAGGCCAAATCACATGGCTTTCTGTTCAGATGCATAGGAATCTTGTGCATTCAGCATTCTAGTGTCTATAGTATAATACTTTCCGCTGCTAGTAGAATGCAGGAGCTGCCTATTCATTCACACTTCAACCAAAACTGTGAATACAGGGTCATTCTCCAATTACATTTGCGTAACGGCTAGAGGTACATGGCACGGCATTGCCGATTTGTTCAGTTGCAAGGTACGTGCAAGTGCGTGAGTCCAAAACCATGGACGTGGCCCCCTATTTTCCTGCCTTTCCTCTGCGCATCCCGTCTAAAAAGGAGCGTACCACTACGCTACACCGGCTACTACAGTCTTTATCCCCCAAAGTCAATGACGCGCAGATGCCGCACTTGACCTTGCGCGCAACGGCCCGGGACCACATGAGCCGCTCCTCTGTATAGATAAACAGCCTAGTACAGTAGTACTCCACGGAGCACCACACCAGTGATCCGCAACTTTTTAAACCAAATCTAACCAACAAAAGATTATTAAAGAAAACGCATGCAAAAAAGATTCACGGATTCGATCATATGGTCAGGTCCACGTAGAGACAACCAGAAAGGCAAACAAACAAAAGGTTCTTCAGTTCTTCAAGGAGCGTAACGGCTGAACAGTGCAACGGGCAGCTGTTAAATGCGACCACGATGCGGCCGGGCAGGCAAGCCGGCCGCCGACCGGCCGGTCGTGTCAGGTGGCGCAAGGCCACGACATAACTGGCTTCTCCACGAGCTCGAGCCAGATCCTTTTCCCGTGAACCCCATTAACCTAGCACGTTCCCAACCCACTGCAGCAGGCTGCACTGCACACACCGTGCTGCAGCCGCTCAAAGCGAAGCGTGCAGTGGGGACGGGGGCCGGACGGGACGGGACGGCTCCGATGAACAGTCGCGTCGGCCGTGAGCTCCCCCACGTTCCCATTCCTGGCTTCAACTGTACTACCCGACTATTATCTCATCCTTTTTCTCATCCTCCTCGCCTCTTCCAAGCAACAAGTGTTCGATTTGGGCAGGTGAAAAGGTTAGTAATAAGCTTGGTCAACGCCTAAATCAGTGGATCTTTGCCCGGAGGCTGGAGCCACGGATTGCAGATACGGAGCAGGTCAGGTCACCACCCAACCACTCACAAGTCACAACATCTACTAGTTTTGTACTGGGCGTAGTAAGCAACTGGAGAAACTTGCAATTAAATTGTGAACACAAGCTGTATAGTCGAATGACAAGGTACAGCCGGCACAGTGAATCAAGAACAGCAGGTACAGACTACAGTAAACCAAGAACATGCACGAACAGATCAAAATCTGGCCAAACGAAGCACTCAAATTAGGGGACGGTGCAAATTGAGATGCAAGCTTACTGTCTGGTTCTCGGTCCATGTCGATGCTGAAGTCCTGCGGCCGCCGCCGGCAGCACGCCAGCGTCTTCATCCTCATCTCTGCCGCCGACGACCTCCCGCTCCGCTAATCCTCCTCCTTTCCCCAAGCCAAGAGCGCAGTGACCAGACCACCCGCAGCAACAGTAACTGAAAGAGACCCACAGCATCACGATTTGAATGAGCGGGCTGTTCGTCAGACCACAAACTGTTACAAAAAGCAATAAATACAGCGCTATCTTGCCAAAGGATACTACCGTCCCCTACTCGCAATAAACACGGAAGCGTACTACTCCTACATGGCGAACTCCGCAAAAGAAGCGACGCTTTAACTTGTTTATTATCGCTCGGACATCCTACCACACCCACGCGATGACCCAAACAAAACACCACGATCCGCAACGCGCCTTTTCGGGCGCTCATGATTAGCGACTCATCAATGCGGGAGATTACGAAGGGGAGGAGCTAAACCTGCAAGTTAGGTGCGGCTAATGATGATGCCGTGATAAGGTACACGACGACTAGCGGTAGCAGTAGCAGCCCCTCGCTCGCTCGTCTCGTCCGGGCAAGAGTAATGAATGGATGGATGCGGGCCAGCGGCGAGTGATCCTGACGTTCTCCTACCTTTCGCAGCACCGACGCCGCCACAGGCTCTGCTCGGCGGCCGTGCAGTGCGGAGGCGTTTGAAATTTGAACCGGGCGGAGGAACGGGACAACAGGGTTGACAGGGGACGACGCGTAGGCTTTTGCCGGTGGGGGCTGCCTGCGTCTCTCTCTAGTGCGGCATGGCCTGGCTTTCCCAAGGGGAGGAAAGTGGTGACCTGAAAAGGCGAGGTGGAAAAGAGGGGAATTTTTACTGTTGGTTTCAGACAAAATGCTCAGTTCCTCGCACAACCTCCTGGTTTCATTGCGCAAGCAACCGGACTGAAATTGACCGTGCTTTGTTTAATTTTCTCCTTGCACGGCTTCGGGCTTCGGCCTTTGGTGGTGCGGCGTCGGCGACGACCTAGAGCAGGGCGCCGAGCCGCCGATTAATAGGGCTCCCCGGAGGCTGCTACGGCTGCGGCTTGCAATAGTTTGGTGGGAAATGCTGGGGTTCTGGGAGCTACAGTTACCTTCCCATACTCCCATTTCGGAACGGGGAAGACAGGGAAAGCTGAGAAGGTTATGAACTGAAACAACATGGCGCACCCTCGCCGGCATTTCCGGGAGAATTGTTCTCGACAGAATGCAGGTAGAAAAGTAGACAGCCACGGAGCCGGAGAGAATACCTTTGCAGCACCGACGCTTCCACCGCAACAAGTTCAGCAGCCGGTGCAGTAGTCCGCTTCCACCGCAACAAGTTCAGCAGCCGGTGCAGTAGTCCGACATGGATCTGCGCATGCGAAGAGAGGAACGAGCAAAATGGCCTGAGCCCATGAGGGATTGATTCATCTAGGACAACGAACGGAAGGGGATAGTAGGAACTTACCACTGTAGCAGAAGGAGAGTGCGAGGACGCCGGCAGCCACTTGAATGTGAAAACATGTGTGTGGGGGGAGCAGAGCAGCGGAAGCAGTCAAGCAGGGGACTAGCAGGGCAGGGAAAGGAAGGGGAGGGAAGAAGAAGGGGAGTGTGTGTGAAAAGGGGTTGGAACTGTCTGACTATCTCGAGTACAGTAGTAATAAATGCTGCGGATGGAGAGCATACCAACAACAGGCAGGTGAAGTGAAGAAGAGGGGAACTGGGGAACGAAGCCCGGAAGCAGAGCCTCCTGGGATTTGATCGGTACCGCTGAACGCTGGACGGAGCGCCACGATCCCACGTTAGCCAAGGTGGACAGGCTGATGTCCATCTTTTATTCATTTTTTTTACTAGCACGTCTAAAGATTAAAAAAACTCTCTTAGTACAATTAGCATTACATTTGCATCTCCTGTTAAGAAACCTGTTAGTACTAGCATCTGACTTTTCGCTAACCTCGTCATTATAATCCTTCGCTAAAGATAAACTAGCTTTTCGTTTCGCATTGACGAGCCACGAGGCCGTCAGGTCCGCCACTAAAAAAAGGGGTTGCAGGTGCAGCCATCTTGCATGCGGAGGAGCACACAGCATCCAATGCTGCTGCAACTGCAATGCCGGATCGTTTGCTTCCTCCTCCTCCCACTCCATTCCCTGCCAGCATCTGTCATTTTTCTCAGCTGCTACTGAAACCAGACCACCACCTCGATTATCTTCTCTCCCCTGACGCCCTGACGCCCTGGATGACCGATCGCTTCATCTTTGAAAGGTCAAATTCTTACTACACGCACGAGCCGGCAGAGATGCCTTGATGGCAGCGGCGTCGGCCCTAGCCATCAGCAGGATAACGAGGGGAAACCGCAAGACGGCGCGCGGCGGCGAGTCACCGCGCGAATAAGAAAGGTTCACAAATCACAAGTATACTGAAAACACAGATCACAGCCCAACTTCCTGGAGATCCTTACACAGATCACAGCCAAATTTCACAAGTATTCTGCAATAAGTAAATCTCATGGCAAGGTTGAACAGAAGAAAAAGTAAATCTCATGGCAAGGTTGAACAGAAGAAAAAGGACGATATACACTTACAGTACATTGCAAGGTTAGACATCTATATTGGACACGTCACGTGCACCAGCTTGACGCCGCCGCTCGTACACGCCCCCATCCGTACGCGTGCGCATCCATCCTCCGAGCCAAAATGGTAACGAGTGGAAATCCACATGCGTGACTGTACAACAACGCTAGACGATGCCGAATGCCTCGGCGTTCCTGGCTGGCCCGATGGCGCCCCGGAGCCCTGACCGTGTCGCACAAGAACAAGCGGCAATTATGAACACACGAGCACGGAAGAATAGAAGCGGTGCAAGAAACAAAGCAATCGTTCGGCCGGTGGTTGCCGCAAGCAGACATCCCCATGTTTTGGTTTGGTCCCCGGATCGCAAATTCGGAGTGGACGACGCGACATTTCGGCGCATGGCGCTTCTGGGGCCCACACAGATTTGAGAGTGAGTTTTACGGCCCTGTTCGTGTTTATAGGCCTAAAGATCATATCAAAACTAATCTTGCTATTTAGACGTTTTAAATAAGTTTAATTACAAAACCTTTTTACAGATGTGTGCTAATTTGCGAGACAAATCTAATGAGCCTAATTAAGATGTGTTTTGCTACAGTGATGCTACAGTAACTGTCGTCTAATCACGGCTTAATTACTCTCATTAGATTCGTCTCGCGACTTAGTATAAAGTTCTGTAGTTAATTTTCTAATTAGACTTTATTTAATACCCTTAAATGACAAGATTCTAGGCGACCTAAATTTAGGGCATAGAGAAACGAACACCACCGTAGTTTTACGGCCGCACGGCCTCCTCGATCGCGTGAGCCGTCGGGAACGGTGTGCGTGACCACGAACGCACGCAAGCTGCCGCGCACCGGTCCTCCGCCCAACATTCCTTGCTGAAAGTAAAATACTATTGGCCTGAAAGTGAACTGATGAAGTGTGGTGTATAACCAATTAAGCCGTTGAATGTCTGTTGGAGCTTAGGAAATCGTGGCGGTGATCTTCAACAAAGCATTTGGCGTTTCTGATAAAAAAAATCCTACGTAAACCAAAGAGAAAAGTAACTTGATTTTTTTTTTTTGGATCGTAAAGTAACTTGATTTTGCTAGTCATCACATGATCCACTCGAAAGCATGCAGATACGGTTTCCGGATCAACCAATTAGGCCAGCACACCTGGGAAGGACAGGTAGCGCGGGCAATCATGGGCATCCAACCGTTTGTCTCAAAGCGGCGTAGTACGTACGTCCTGGGCCATTCCCACTGTTACGTGAAGTTTGGCAGATCGTAAAGATCCATCACACGAACTGCGTCCATGCATGTGATTAGTGAGAGTAAGAACGGCAACCTACTACTAGCACCTCGGAAGCCCCTCAGGTAGATAGATCTCTTAAAAGTGAACTAATATGCGTTGTGCGATCGATGTAGCCAGCGTCGCATGTGAGAACGAACAGTAGTACGATTGCCTTGGACGAGAGGGCACGCAAGCCGCAGTAGTGCAGGCGTGCCAGCGCTAGCGCGGTCCAAGCCGCCGCTCTGGCTCGAGTGGCTAGTGGGCTAAGCGGCCATGGAGTACGTGTGGAGAACGAGCCGCACATGCGAAGAGCGACGGTGTTTTTACCGTCGCCTTCTTCGCTCGGGGCGCCGAATAAGCGTTCCAGAGCTCAGGTGCATCAAGATCGCGCGACCGAACCGGACAAACGCCGCTTGCAGCTGAAGGAATCGGCAGACAGCGCGTGCATGGGGGAGTGGAGCACGTTGAATCACGACGAATCGATGGATCGATCGGTGGAAGGGACACGTACGTTTGGCTTGGTAGCGTCGTGCCGGTTCCGACACTTTCACCGCAGCGTGGGAGACCTGCGAGCGAACCCCGGTGCGCGCCTCTCGATCGCACGCTGCATTTCTCTCTCCGCGGCATGGGGCCATGAGGTGGTGTCTTCGGTTGCCTGACGGAGTGACGGGTTTGCAAATGAAGGCGATCAGGTTAATAATAACGATACATCTAGAATATGCAGTGCTTATCTTCACTTTCGGAGGTATATCTGCAACGCGGAGGGATGTCCATTGCACACTTGCACTTACACACGAGTGACTATGCAGTGTCAGCGGGCAAATGCATTCTCGGGGCGCGTTCGTTGCATGAGGTCTAAACTTTAGAGGGTTTTTGTAACGAATATTGTAATTATAAATAAAGTTTAATTACAAAACTAATTTCAGGACTTCGCTCGAATTCGCGAGACGAATCTAATGAGCGTAATTAAGGTGTGATTAGAAGATAGTACTGTAGCATCACTGTAGCAAAACATAGATTAATTAGGCTCATTAGATTCGTCTCGTGATTTAGAGGGGGGTCGTGACATAGGTTTTGTCATTAAATGAATAAAAATATTCTTAAATAGTAAGATTCTCTTTAATGTGACAGGTCTAAACTTTAGAAGGGGTGCAACGAACGCGCCCTTGGTAAACTGAGCAAATTATCTGTAACATCTGCCCCCAAATGCCAAAGTACGACCTGAACAAATCAGAAAGCTGCAAAGGCGCTTGCCAGTGAGTGACATTTTTTCCCCGAGGAGAATTGCTCATGGGCCGCACGGACCGCTTAGGGACACGGTAGGCCGATTGCAAGGTAAGTAGGAGAGATGGCCCAACTCTTGCTCACTTCGCTGTCCACGGTCCAGCAAACAGGCCTGCCAATGTGTCCATGCCCTAACTGGACCAGTCCAACAAACAATGGATCCGCTTATAAGCAATCAAATCAAACAGAAAATCCGGAAATTTCCTCGCCACGCGAAGTGACAGATAGTTTTGTCAGGGTACATGAAACAAATTCAAAGTTGAAAATCATTTCCCTTCTTTATTGGACGGAAATACTTACAGTGTGTCAAGGTCCCTCTCAAGCAAACTTCCAAAACCCAAAGGAGCAAAAGAGCATCACTGTTCACTCAAGGCAAGCCATGAAAAAAGGACTCACGCATGACACAGGTACATACACTAACAAATCACAAATGAGAATCCTGACGCTACGCTCGTGGTATTTCTTAGCACACAACAGTGAACGTCATGTTAGGCGAGCCTTTTGGGAGATGCAATCTTCAAACTGAACTCCGATAGTAGCTTCAAGGCTCTAGTATGGAAGATACTCAAGCCGCCAAAACTATAATCACAACAAGCAGCACGACCCCAAAGATTACCATAAGCAAGCAAAGCTGCAAACAAAACGCTTTGTTAGGGTAGAGAGTCAACACAAAACAAAGTTCCAGTAAATTTGCACCTAGTCTGAACATACCAAAGAAGAATTTGATTTCTGAGTCTTTGATGCTTTCGCAACCTCTGTTTTTGCCTCTTTGGTAGCGGCGGCAGAATTGTCAAGGTTTGTGTCGATTTCCTCTGAAACACAGCATGTATGCGTTAGCAAGGAAGCCAATGAACATGGGATCATATGTAGAATCCAATGTAATACTTGCCAATTATAACTCCTTGGGAATGTACTAGCGTAGCAAGATCCTTAAACATTTCATGCACTTCACCGATCTGTCCTTGGATCTCTTGAATGGCCTGCTCCCTTTCCTCGATAATAGTTTCATTGTATACAATTTCATTATCCAATTGCAGAACCTCTTGCCTGCAGATTAACATGATAATAATTCATCTTATGGTGAGGAAACTGAATGTTACAGAATCTTCAATAAGATATCGGAGTTTTCATCCCATATTCAGATTTAGCTCAAAATCATGTTTCAACATGGGAGGCTCATTGGGTGCATAAAATAAGTTGGATCCGAATGTTTGCTTGGTAATCCAAAGTTAATCTGTATCTCTTGTGAAGATATGATTAACAACTCGTATGACACTGTAATTGTATCAATGAAACTACGCAATCACATAGTACTACCAAACAATCTGGGGCATATCTGCCTTGAGGGTTGACTGTTGAGGCATGAGGTTCGGTTGAACCCTTGAGCTTTCCTTAAATTCAAACTACAAGCAGGACCTGTTTAGGCTAATCCATATCCTAGTATGTCTACGCAATCACTGCAGAGGCTTTTACCTCCACTGGCAAGAACCAAGATCTGCCTATTTGTGATTTAGGCATGATGGAAAAGAGAAAAAGTATAAATGCAGTATGGAGTTGTGTTACATTATTCATAACTTTTGGAGAGTTCCAACAATTAAACTTTGAATTCTATAATGGTTTCATGTTACACACAAAAATATCAAAAGAAAAGGAAAGCAACAAGGAAGAGTAGACAAATGCTATTGGAGAATCAAAGCTGGGATTCCCCCTTTACAACCAACTTATGTACTAATAACAAATTGTAAGGTAGAAAGAAACTTGTGAGATGACTGACCTTTTCGATTCAGCAAGTAACGCGCGCTGCTCAGGCATTTGACCAGAATCAGCACTTCTGTCATCTGGAGCATAGCTGCATCATAATTACCACGACAACACCCAGATACATAAAAAGATGATTCATAACCAAGTCAGATCAGCACAGTAAATATCTTAGATAATTAGAGAAGCTTTGTCACCATGTGAAGCAATACAAATAAATTACTCATACTAAAATGGGGCACAACACAAAGGGAAAAAAGGGTCAAAGACTACGCAAGCATCTCCTGGGATGATTGGGATTTCATTTGAAAAATAATATGTATTGATGACTATCTCCATACAACAAAGGGAAAATGTAGCAGAGCCGCTCTGCTAAATGCCTATGGAAGGCTACAACACCTAGTCAAAGAAGAGGCAACAATACAAGTCAGGCAACATTCCTGGAGGAGTTTTAGCATGAGAAATGTCAAATACTTTGCCATCCCCATTGTGACAGAATTCTAAGGTCATAGTTGGCCAGACCTCATCTGAATGATTTTCACACACAACAGCATCTGACTCGTTCAAATTTGTGTTTCTCTTTGTACAATGATGAGGCAAATGCAATTTATCTTAGCTACAAAGCAGTCCAAATCTGGCTAAATTTTCCGAGCATATCAAAAGTAATATGAAAGCAACATAACCCACAAGAGCCGGTATTCATGTGTCTCCTGTCTCAAACTGAAGGCAAGTCATGAGGGCTATGGAACACATCAGACAAACATTGTGATGACGTGACAAGCTAAATTAGAAGTGAGGAAATATTACTTTGTCTTAGCGCTCTGGGGAAGATGCGGCTTATAAGCTGTCTCCCTCTGAATTGCAAGGTTCTGAAGTTTCCTGAACTCCTCCATTGCCGCGGCAAAATCTTTGGCAAGCTTCATATCTTCCACCCTCTTGTCTGCCTGTACGTAAAACCCAAATCCCTGAGCACGGTGACAGCTAAAATTGCTTATATGTATAACTGCACGTAATCATGACTTAAATTTATCTTCACTACAAGTGCTAATTAAACAGCTTCAGGCATGCTAATTATGGCAGTGACCAAACTCAAGGGGCCAGACAGGAAAGGGGTCACCACTAACACTGGTATCGAAGCTCTTGTGTGCTTCAGTAGCTCTCCTGAGCTTCTCTTTCGCATCCTTTGCCAATTGGAGAATTTTCTGACTAGTCTTCTGCCTGCGAGGAAATCAAGCTCATTAGAACACAAAAAAGTTCCTTAGACAGGGACATCATAGTGTGAAAAAAGCGATATGCTAGCGACCCTATTGATTGACGAGTACGCTAATTGCTCCTAGTTCTAACTTGAATTGGGCGGAGTTAAACTGCAACTAAATGCTGCATGGGTTTATGCTGAATATGCAAGCTGACAAGAGGAGGGCGCGGATACCGACAGTTGATCACGAAGCGTGGGGGTGTCCTTGGGCGTGCCGAGCGAGTTGAGAAGGCGGCGGTAGGAGGCCACCGCGGTGGTGATCTGGAAGACGAGGTCGCGGGCGTCGTCGGGCCCCCTCGCCTTCCTGGTCCGGGGCGCCCTGACCGCCCCCGCCTCCAGATCCGCGAAGCTCATCGCCGAACCCCTTAATCGACGGCGGCGGCCGCGCGGCGGAGGGTGGTGGTGGAGCAGGAGCAGGCGGGGAAGAGACCCGTGGCAAGTGTGTCGCCGTCGTCGGCACCGGCCACGCGGGACGGGAGGGAGTTGTATATTCCGTTGGATCGCGCTATTGCTACAGGTGGGGAGGTGAGGTGGAGGTGGGGCGCCACCACGAGCCAAAAGGAATAGACATACGCCTTCTCCTCGGGCGGCGGGGGCTCGGGGCGCTCGGCTCGACGCCCAGAACTTGGGAGCAGCGTAGTTGGACTGGATTATTCGACAGTCGCGGCGTCGCACGACTCGGCACGACAAAGGCCGGAGCAAAGCAGAGATGGGCTCAAAAGCCGGGCCCGAAACTGTTGTCCAAGAGCTCAGATTGGGCTTTGCCTACCTTAGTTCGTTTTTTGGAGAGAACCTGGAACTTTACATCCAACATTTCCTACAATATTTTTAGCTCAAAAAAAAACAAATTCCTACAGTATTTTTTTGAAGACATTTCCTACAAACTTAGCTAAATACCAAGTAGACAGTCCCTTTTATTTTCCGTGACGGATATAAACGGAAAATAAGGAAAATCAAAAGCTTGAACTTTGTCAGTACGTATTTTCCAAGCCTGATTGATAGCGTAATTTTTCTCTGTTTCGTTTATTACTTTCTCCATTTTTCTTATTCAGCCTGTTCGGCAGGCTGCGCTGCTGCTGCGGCTGCTCAAGAAATAACTGCGAACACTATAGCGGCTGCTGAAGAAATAACCGAAACACTGTAGCTGCTGCAAAACAGTCAGGCGAACAGGCTGATTGTATATGATGTTGTTACTAGTCCTACAAAATTTTCGGGAACTCTCAGCAAGTTACGACGTAGAGTACCAGGGATTAAGCCGTTGCACAAAGGAATGAAAGGACCATGATTCTTGTCCCGTAGGTACCGAAAAGGCATCACTAGCCTATAGCCCACAGGACGCAATTGCTTACAGATGCGTTGCTTTGCCGATCGAATAATCCTCAAACGTGCATAAACTTTTGTGAGACGACGCTTTTTATATCAACCTCATGCCAAACGCAGGAAGGAGACGTGTCGTGGTACGATTCTGTCGTCCTAACACCATGAATAGACCGCCACCGAAAACCTGCTCCCTCCATGATCCAAAACCTGCAACTGCCTTGCTGCTGCGTACAATCGCGAATATTCAACCGGTCCATGATCCTGGGACCGCCGGTGGACGGAGGCGATGCAACGGCGGGCGGACCACGGTTTGGTTAATTTCGTTGGTGCGCTATGGAATCCGCTAGCGAGGATAAGCAAGCAGTCCATGTCGGGCTGCGGCTTCGGTTACAAGGCAGCCAGCCTGCGTGATTAGAAGGTCAACGATCTCGACGTCAGGCTTGGCCGTTGCGATCAAGTTGCGGCATGCAACCATGAACGGTCAAGGAAAAAAACGACGTTTCTGTTCCATGATCTTTTTTTTTCCCCCGAAAACGAGGCAGGAGCACTGCCCTTCTGTTCCATGATCTTCCCTATCGTTTCCAGTCACTCATTCGTGCACGCGCGTGCAGTCACTCATTCCGCATCCTCGGCGTTGCTCCCGTCTCAAGTGGTCTAGTCGACGACACAGCGGATGGAGGAGACCAGCGCCAGCCACGGAAAGAGAGGCGATCGTTCCATTCGCCACCGTGCGGTGCGACCAGGAGGAGTGGATCACGGCAACAGCGCCGCCACTTCGCCCCCACTTGCCGCCGGCTGGGCCTCACGCGCACTTCCGGAAGCGGCAAAGTCCAACGACGAGGAGGCTGCCGCTGAGGTCCAAGACGGGGGACCCAGCCGCTCGCGGGCGCGTCCGCCTCCGCCGCGGCAAGGCGGACCCATCCAGTAGTGCCCAGGCAGCCTCTCCGCCCAAAATGGTCGCGAACCCGACGTCCCCGTCGCGCTGCCCCCGAGCGGACGCAAAGACCACGGCAAAAGCAAAGCAAGCCCTGTGACTGAAAGTTGCGTGAAGCAGGGGCGGAAGGGAGGGAGAGAAGAGAACCCCGACGATTCCTTGCGATCCCACCACTACGCCGTCAGTACGCACCTGTCGTCCTCAGTCAGACGCGGTCTTTCTCAAGCTTCCCCTCGCTCGTCGTCACCGGTTCACGTCATGTGTGTTGCCCTACCCTGCCATTCCGTGCGGCTTGACCGCGACACGAATGGCTTAAAACGAGACCTGCAAAACAGAGGCAGTGTTGCCAAGCCAGTTAGCTAGGAGCGGATAAACAATTACCGAAACGGGTAGCGGCTGGTGCGGGTTGATCAGGAACAGGATTAGGCTTTAGGCGTGATGAATGATGATGCGTGTGATGCTTTACGTGCAGGCTTCCCTAGCTCTTACCTTCCCTCGACGGGGTTCTATCTGGTTTTTTTTAGAGCTAATGGGTCCTATCTGGTTGACCAAACTAATCCGCAAAGCCGGTCAAATCCATCGTCTAAATCTGATGAGGCCGGGATCCGAATTCAGAGCCGCTCCTTTTACCAAGCCCCGGCCTTCATCGTCGTCATTCGTCCTCACCTTCTATTGTTAGTTCAGAATAAATATTTTTTTTGGGAAGATCTATTCGAGTCTACAGGTGGACGAGTCCATGTGATTTGTTTAGCATCCAACCGCCTGTTCGCCTGGCTGCTTTGCAGCAGCTGCTTTGCAGCAGCTACAGTGTTTCAGTTATTTTTTCAGCAGTCGTTACAGTGTTCGCAGTTATTTCTTCAGCAGCCGCAGCTGCAGCGCAGCCTGCCGAACAGGCTCCAAAGTCTTATCTCCCTGCCTCTGTCTTTCTATTCCTCCTGTTCAATTATCTTCCACAACCCACCAACCCTTTCGATTCAACGCGCGCAGCCCTCATGGTACCCGCCGTCTCTCGGTGACCTGCTCGTAGAAATTCGCTCGTTTATATGCCCGCTTCCATGACGCGAATTTTCCGCGCCTGTGTTTCCAACAACGAAAGCGAGGCAGACAGCCAACAGCGCAACTGTTAGTCGATTAGGCACAGCGAATTTGCAGAATTCAACAGCGTGAGATGGAGAAGGGGAGCCGGGGCCTGTCCTGCCGCGCCGCCATCTGCGGCATCGTCGCGCTCCTCAGCGTCGCGGCCTTCTCGTGCTCCCTCGCCGCCGAATTCCGCAAAGTCAAGGTCCGGCGGACCCTCCTCCTCCGCGCTCCTCGTCCGGCAATTCGGCCAGAAACCCCGGGTTCCCGGATCTGACGAGCTCTCTCTCTTTTTTTTTTTGTCGGTGCGCGCGCGTGCAGGAGAAGGACATGAAGGTGGACGGCAGCCTCTGCTCGCTGCCGAGGAGCGCCGCCTTCGAGCTGGGCGTCGCGGCCATCGCGTTCCTCTTCGTGGCGCAGCTCGTGGGCACCACCGCGGCCGTGACCGCCGCCGGCGCCGCCAAGCCCAAGAAGAGCTCCGCCACCAGAGGCCGCGTCGCGTTCGTCGCCCTCCTGGTCCTCTCCTGGTACGTTACGACACGAAAATATTGAGCAGTTATTGCAAGGGATAGTGTGCCGTCTCTGTGAGAGGATTGAGCAGAATTGCTGACGAGCGAGGCCATGATGCAGGGCGAGCTTCGCGGTGGCCGTGATCCTGCTGGCGACGGCGGCGAGCATGAACCACGGGCAGCGCTACGGCCGCGGGTGGATGGACGGCGACTGCTACGTGCCCAAGAACGGCGTGTTCGGCGGCGCGGCCGCGCTGGTCGTCGTCACGGCGCTCATCACGCTCGGCCTCACCTTCGCCACGGACCCGTCGTCGTCTCCGGCGGCGGCCGCCACGGCGTCCGCGCCGGCGCCACGTGCCGCGGCACCGGGCACAAGCACGACAATCAGTCTCCACGCGGAACAAGCTGGCGGGCGATCCAAGCAATGATGCAGGCTGGACAGGGGGGCGTGGCGGACCAACCGGAGACGGAGGGTGAGCGGCATCGTTCGTGCCGGAAAAGGCCGCGACGCGTGGGGTGGGCTGGCATGGCAACCGAAAGGGGCAGACGGCCGCCGGATCGAAGGGTGCGGGGCCCGTGCCGGACAATGGATATACCGGTAGGTTGGATATTTTGCAGCAGCCGGACAGAGGTAAATATAGACTTTACTGTCCTAATTACTGACACATTTTACTGACACGATCGTGTAACAATATGTAAATGATAGCACCAATCATCTCAAAATCAAAAGTGAAAGAAAAGAAGATTCAGATTCGAAGTTTTTTTTTGTTTGTCTCCTTTGATGTTGTTGCTGCGGGTTCCTGTGCGCCAACTTGCTGTTGGTGGCATGTTCTGCTTCGTGCTTCTTTTAGCATAATTGCATTGGCGGAATGCCTGGATCTGGACTCTGTTCCCTTTGCAGATGGAATGACGAGGCTCATCCAACCAGAAGGACATTATTTTATGGTTGTAACGGCTTTGAAATACGTCCAGGGTGCATTTGTAATTTAAAACTAGTGACGCTAGGCTGACACTAACGGAAGAGGAGACTCCGAGAGGATGAGCGCACGCGCTCCTGGTTGGATGGGGATATGATCGAAAAAACAATCGAATTCTTCTCGAGTTGGATCTTTCCGAAAGGCCGCATCCCCCGCGGGAAACTGGAAGCGACTCGGTAGTCGCCAAGCCGGAAGCAGACGCGTCCGGCGTCCCTGGTCCAACAGAGCGGGCGAGCTATGCAGTGCAGAAGCGTCCAAACTCATGACACTATGTATATGCGCTTTGTTCGGTTGTAAAGATGCAGGTGATCAAGGGCAGGTATAACGCTACACATAGGCAGTTTTATAGCCCATCTCATACGTTCAGGGCCGGCCTTGACTTTTTGGTGGCCCGGTGCGGAACAAAAAATGGAGGCCCCCATTCACCATAAAAGATACAAGATAATATATATCAATTGCAACTATATTACAAAAACTCATTGCCATTAACGAAATCTCACACTAGTAAGTTTAAAATACAAAAGACAACACAAATGTCTCTAGATCATTTAAAGCAATTTCTTCTAACAGTTCTAGATGCAAAATCAGTAATGATAAATTCAATATCAATCTCATCCAGCAGCCTCTTCTCAATGCACAAAGTAGCTTAACCATTGAGTATGTCTAACTGTTAGGAAAAACTAGACAAGCGAATGTGATTGAGGAAGATTTTGAACCTTGATCCGGCGATGGCAAATTGGCAATCCAGCAGGGCAGGCAGGCCGGCGATCTGCGGCGGCGTCTCGCCAGAAGTCGAGGAGGCGGGCAGGCGGTGGAGGCAGGAGACGAGGTGTTGTCGAGTTGATTGAATCGATTGGTCTTCCTCTGTACGTAAACCTGCCTATTGGAAAAGAGGCCAGCCCGGTGGGCTTCAGCCTTGCGTGGCCAGACCAGGCCTGTGCGTGGTGCTTGATTATTTTAGGTTTCCTTGGCACTTGGCAGACCTGTTCGTTGGAGAGCAAATAAAACTAGCACAGCAGGCCGAACCTGTATACTGCTTGTATCTCAATTTGGAGGCCCCTAATTTTCGGAGGCCCAGTGCGGTCGCCCCGTTGGCACTGGCTCAGGGCCGGGCCTGCATGCGTTGCTATATATAATTTTTGATGATATGGAAGAGAGAGAGGGAGGTGAGAGAAAGAAGCGGTTGTTCGCGAGGCAACCACCTCATGCGCTAAAATTTAGGAGTATGAGACGGCTTTCACATCATTGTAGGAGTTGTAGTTGCCATGCAACTCATAAATATCCCCTTTTTCATCCATAAATAAAGGAAGTATGGTACTCCTAACTAAAACAACCATCCATTATATATGTGGTCTCATAAATTGTCTTATTATGATGAGACCACCTATAAAACAACTCTTTTGTACCTGCCCTAAACTGGGTCACTGGAACCAACCGACGCGCGATTCATGGCATGGCAAACCATGGGATGATTTTATTGGTTACGGAACGTTCTCTATTCTTTTTCGAGGAATCTACGGTAGGGGAGTTCCCACCTGAATTTCTCATTGCAATAATGACGGTTTTACATAGTGTCAAGTGCAGGCACAAAGGAGTTACAGAGAGGGGGGAAAGAAATCTCTCTACTATCTGATTACTTCGACGTTCAGGGTGCACCAGTCCTCTAGTACATTAGTGGGCATGGATGGAGGGGCGCGAACCACCCAAAGTCGTAGGTGTTCATGCAGAAGAGCAGCAGTGGCTGGTAGGGACATGTTTATGTTGTCAAAAAATTTTCTGTTCCTTCGTTTCCAAATCACTTAAAGCAAAGCGAAAAGGAGCGTGTTCTGAATGGATGGGTGCCACTTTGCAAACGCCAATGGAACGGCATTGCAAATCTCATCGACCTCAGTGAAGCTGACTGCGGTAGGAAGCAGCGCAGCCCAGAAGCCTTGGATAGAGGGGCAGGCTGCCAATGGAACGTTCTCTATTCTTGGTCTGTACTGCTGGAAACAGCGGGATTAGGGTGTGTTTGGATTGAAGGAATTTTAAAGGAATTTTAGAGGAATCCATTCCTATGGAAAGTTTCCTTCGTGTGCTGTTTGGAACGCAGGAACGACGAGTTTCTTTCCTCAGGAACGGTGGCCCTTCCAGTACAAAATGGAGGAATCAAAAAATCCACCCAAAGCTCTTGGGAATTTTTCCTTTGCTTGAAGTGAAGCTAACCGCTTTGCTAATCTCATGAACGTTCGCCTGCATCTTAAGCTCAGGAGCTTGTCAATCTGCCATGCGCTTGTTGCCGGAGCTCCGAAGTTGAAGTGGAATAAAAAAGGACGGCAAGAAGAGAGCAGTGAGTGAGTGACCGAGAGACCAATGGGTGGACAAGGCTTTTCTGATCTATATAGGCCGATCCATGATGCTTCAGAGAAACAGATTTTTTTGTTATTTAGTTTTTAACTTATTCAGATTTGATACTTTATTATAGTTTTCAGTTCCTGTGTTACAAATTCCTGCAATCCAAACAGCAAGAGTTCCCAATTCCTTTGTTTTCGATTCCTGCGGTTTTCTCACTTTCTCCATTCCTGTATTTTCTTCGTTCCTGCGTTTTTTCCTATTCCTACGTTTTTCATTCCTGTGTTCCAAACAGCCCCTTAACCTGGCGCGTGCCAGGCAGATGCTCTTCCAGGTTGGCTTGAGACGCCAGCAGGAGGCCAGTTTGCCTGACCCATAAGTAACAGTGGGAAATTTGAGCAGAAGATGCATCAAAACTTCAGGCAATGCCGGGCCTTTGCAATTACAAAGGCAGAAATGTATGAAAAACATGTTCTTCGTGCATTTTAGGCCGCCGCGGCGTATGGAAAGAGAAACGGTCCAACAGAGGACCTGCCTGACCCATCGGACCATAACTGGGCCGCAGAGCATGTCGTGCTCGCCAGTGATTCGCACTTGCCAAAAATATTGGGCCCGAGTGGATCGAATACAGGCCAGCGTATAGTAACATCCTCATCTGGCCATCACCTTGTTCACTGGCCTAGTGGGCTAGCAGGCTGGTTAACGCCATGATGCCTTTTTTCCCAATGTTTTCTGAATCAAAGCTTCTCATGTTCTATAAATGTCGTATCCAATAATTTTTTAAAAAATAAGACGATTTATGATATTTTATCTTACCAAGTTTCAAGGCACAATTCGTTAATTGTACATCGTAGCAGTTTTTTTTTTCCGAACCAATCTTCGTAGCAGAAATATCATGACATGTTTTTTGCTCACAAAGCCTTAAGTTTTTTTTTTCGAAAGATACAAAGCCAAAGCCATAAGTTAGAAAACAATTTTCCCTAGACCACTTTCTGACAGATAAACTGAGCTAGCTGTCTCACAAAACGTACACCAGCTCGCAGGACGAAGAATTGTGTCCCGGATGTGATAGGTCGCACAATATCTCGGAACCAGAGTGGTCCTATCTCAGCAAATATGATATCAGAGGATCCACGTCCAAAGTTATTCCGCCATTTAGCGCACCGTCCGGTCCTGAACACAGCTGAAAAGCTGCGGCTCTAATCAGTCGGTCCATGATCAGTGATCAGCTTTAAGCATGCACTGAAATCCCCCTCTCCGGCGACTGTCAGACAGACACACACGCAAAAGTGCGCTGTAAAGCAGATGGCGCCACGTACTCCGCCGGGTTCGTGATCGCTAGTGGAGCGCGAGGCATTAGTTCGCGGTGACTGTGATCACAAAATCTGAGGACCGGCGCCTTTTGTGTCCTTTGATTCCCCGAAAGCAACGCGCAGCCAGCTGCGAGGCCGCACCGTGATCATGGTGACCTCTTAAAGCCTTTTCGAGCTAGTGAAAGTAGAAAGGCGCGGCTCGATCCAAGTTTGATCCGCCTGTCAATTGCGAGTGCATGGGCGGCATTAACAAGTACATTAGAAAATCCGGGCGCATTAGCGCAGCTGGTGTCTCTGCTTCCAGCCAGCTGCTGACAGAATCATGCCTTCCTCTCGAGCGAATGGCACATGTCCGATGTTGTGTGACGCCTGTCGACTGTGCCGTAGTGGCCTGTGACAGTGGGAGGCGACAGAAAAATCAAAGGAACTCGTTATGATGACAGTGATTCCTGTGGAAGAACGAACACTAAGTAATAAACTGAAGAACTGGAGGGAAAAAGCTGATGATGCCGCGCATGAGCCCGTGCCACGAAGTCCACCGAACAACTGGATGAGCACGGCAGCAAGCAATTTCAGTCGCTTTTGGTTCGGCTAAATTAATGAAAGACTCGATTACTTAATCCGGGCCTAGTGCTTTTGGGACATGCATATGGGGAACAAAAGGGGATCAGAACAAGGATGACCTGTCGCGAGAACGCTTGCAGCAGAGTATTTTTTTCCCCATAATAAAGAAAAGAGTCGAAGACCAGCTAGCAGCTGGATCCCCCAATCTCCCCAGATCGTCGCCACTGACCACCTTTTCGCCTTTCGGATATCATCGACAACGTGAGGAAGCAACCGAGCAAAGGAGGCAGGCGCCAGGACGGAGAAGCGCGCGAAGCATAAACAATGGCGATGGAGTACGTGCGCATGCGGCTACATCTTACTAGTATCAATTAGAAAGGTGGCGTGAGGTCAGGAACCCAGGGAAGATCGATCCGAAGCAGTACTCCAAACGTACTAGCTGTAGGTTCAGTGCACGGCGAAGCGAGGCCACCCGAGTGACAGGAGAGCAACGCCCAAAAAGGCGAGGCAAAAGGGGTGATCGCCGAGGAAAGGGAAAGAAGAGAGGATCCCGGAACGGGGCGGGGGACGGAAAGCGAAAGCGACGGCACACGCGGGGGCCGACGGGGCAGCATTTTTTTTTAAAAGATTAGCGGTATTTGGACGGCCGACCAGGTGCAACAAGAGCAAACGCAACAACCCAAACCACTCGTGGCTGGAGGAGCTAAAAGCCGCTTTCAGGCGTTTCAGGTCTCGGTTTCGAACCGTCGTGGTATTTGCGGGGCGGGGCGGGGCGGGGCGCCAATCAATCAATCAGCCACTCACTCACTCCCTCGTCCATCATCCGCATATATCCATCTTGTGCTTGTGCGTGCGGGGCTTTGCACCTGCCCGTGCCCGTGCTCCCCCCAGGTGCATGCACGCGCCGCGCGCGGTTATTCCTCGGGAACAAAGCGGGGGGAGCCTGCCTGCGCGCGGTGTCGCTGTCTCTGGCGACCTCACGCGCTATCGCTCTATCGATCGACCGGATCGTCGGTCGCCACTTGCCGAGGGCCCCGCGCGCCCGCCCGCCCGGCGCCGGATAGCGGCACGACGCGACGCGACGCGCAGCGCAAAAGCCACGGCCCCGTCGCGGTCTTGCGCGGATCGACGGCGATCGGGGACGGGGGCACCAAAAAGCGCTCGCGCGTCGTCTCCCCCGGGGCGCGCGAGGGTGTTTCCTCGACGAGGCGATGAGCCGAGGACGACGACGTATCTGTGTCATTTTCCGGCGAGGAGGCTAAAGGTGCCTTTGCGGCAGCAGAGAACTGGTGGATTGGATTGGATTGTATTGCAACGGACGACGACAGGTGGAAGTGGAACCCTTCTTTCTTGCTGCTTTTCTGTCACCCGACCGATCGCTTTTACGTGTCCGCGCGCTCTATTGGGGGAATTGATTGAGTGATACACAATGCGAAAAGCAAATTGTACATGCATCATGCTTATGACCGTACCAAGCTAATTAAGAACACCACCGCTTTTCGAATTTTGATGCTCTCTATCTATGCGCGCGCATGCACGTACCTCTAGGCGCCAGTCGGCACCGTTCGTTCGCCCGGACCGAGTCAGCTCCTCCGACCTCGCCGCTTTCATGCATGACGTGTGGCGCTGGGAAAGGCGGAGGGGGGCCGGCTACCGGAATCGGAGTCAGCGTGCGTCGGACTCGGGAGTACGACGAATCTCGATCGGACAACAAGCTAGCTAGAGCCCCGGCCGTCCGAGAGATCCAGCCAAATGATTATGATTATTATTGTTGTGTGTTGGGACCAGACCGGACCGTGTGCATTATTGGCGTATCGATGGATGGGTTCCCTCTAACAGCAACATATGTGTTGATCAAGAGCGAGAGGATGAGGAAGCTTCTATTTAGGCCGAATCAAGCACACACACCCCCCCTGATTAATTACGGGTCTCGCTTGTGTAGTCGGCCAGTTTGTCGGGCCTGTGTTTGCCTAGTCAACCGCGACCTTGACATGCACGCACGCACGATCGATTTGGGTGACTGACTCTGATGACTCGGCGCTGATTGGACGGGTCAGAGAGCGCGCGCTTGCGGCACGGAAGCAAGCAACACCACCGGCGTGCGTCGCCAAATGTGCAGTCGGCATTGACTCCGCTGCACCAGACTACGACTACTAGCCCCGTCGCGATCGGTAGCTATATTTGGTAGGGACGACGAAATCTAACGCGCCCTATGGCCAGGCCGACGTCGCGGGTACGGTCTCGGCACCTGGCGCGTGCAAGCTCAGGTGCATGCGCCGTTAGGTACCTGCCGCTCTCGATCGATCTGTTCGGCGATTCGATCTGCCGATGGTTCCGGCAGCTGTATCGATCGTACGGCGAACAGTGCATCCGCCATGCCGGCTGGACCATACGAACACATGCACGAGTAGTGGTCCGCAGTCCGTCGATCAGATCGATCGGTCAGGAGAGGATGGCATAATATCATTCTATCATGCACCTGGGCAGGCCCGGGCGTACGCATCAGAGAATACGTGGTGACCCGCCACCCGCCGCGTTTCGAAACGAAGGGAAGCGAAGCGGCCGGGGACAGCCACTGCGGGGACACCGGCCCATGCATACGGAGTGTTTGTGGCAGGATCCCATGCCGGGTGTCCGCCGGCTGGCGAGCACGGGGCGACGGCCGGACGTGACGAGGGACCAACCGCCCCCACCACTTCCCGCAACCAACGCCGGCGCGGCGGATCCGTGTGTTCGATGCCGATCAGTGCGCGTCGATTCGGCTATCCATCCATAGATGCGTGCCTTGTCCTCTTGCTACCAACAGATATGTGCGTGAACAGAATAATGTCGCCAATGGCCCAATGCGGCACAGTGGACAGAGATCGAAGTGGAGATCCTGTGGCTGTGTGCGGCCTGTCCGTACGTACGCCCGGGTACTGCTGCTGCACGGTCACGGACTCATCACGGGGACGGAGCCGTCCGATCTGAGCTAGGACGATTTTTCTTCCGGGGCCCGCTTCTGTTTGCTTCTGAACGTGCTGGGGCGCACTGTACTAATTAACGCATGTCGTTTATCAATAGCCTAATATAACGAATGTATATTGCCTACACCAGATCCAGGGTCCAGGACATACATGTACCACACGATGCACTATCCACGCAGCATGACGTGGCTCAGACATAGGATCAGTCAATATCGTTCCAGTGTGTAAGGACTTTCGTATGACGGCAGCCGCGCGACCAGACATGGCTCTAGCTCAATGCTGACCGTGAAGCTGAAATCCGCGGGAGGATTCGTCTTGGATATGCATGCATGCATGTAATCAAAGTCATTGTATACAGCCAGAAAAAGAGTTTTTCTCCCGATCAAGGATTATGGATACCGACGTGTCGATCGTCTCATGCAGACTAATGCAACGGCACTAACTGTCGACGCACGCGCATGCAACGACTTGCATGCTTCAACCATCAGCAAGTAGCTTTCCACGGTATAAATTGACCAGACCAGCTATTCCACGACTTGCTGCCGGGCTTGAGGATGACCTTCTCGCGGAGTCTTGTGCCGACATTAAAATTGTGCGTGAACTTTACCACAGCACTTGCTTGGTCAAAACTCAAAGAGTTGCCTGATGATTTCTTCTAGTTTGTTTTCCAATCTATGTCTAGGAACTTTTACAAGACACATTATTCTTCTCTTCCACCCCCCCCCCCCCCCCCCCCTCCATTTTTAAATATATGATGTTGAGGGGACAAATTAGTGAAATTTGATCTAGATTAATTGTCCTAAATGCCATATAGAACAAAATACGGGTGGACCTCGAATGGGACAATGGTGTGAATCTGCACAACCAATAATTTTTTTGGGAAAAAACTGTCCAATTGATATAAGACAGGTATATCAATAATTTGGTTTCCACGGTTTATTTTGGCCTAAAACTTCAAAGGGGAAATATCTGGTGCACATAAATTATTTGGTGCACATGTGCACAAACTCATTGGGAACCATTGGATTGCATCTAAACGAATAAAATCATGAGTGGGAATTTCCATTTAAAAGTTTGTGCACATGTGCTTGTGCACTTGATATTTCCCCAACTTCATATATCTTGCCTTCTCATTGAAAGTCAATTGTAGTATTTCTTAATTGTTTTATTAGTTTCTAGTGGACTAGTAAATTGTGTGCATTTGAATACTTTTGTAATCAATCATTTGATTCATGGATCTTTAATGTTTTTATGACTGGTATTAAAGATGTGTAAGAGTAGTACACCTAAAAAGTAAAAAAATATATAATAAAAGATTATTCCAATACTTATTTTACGTTGTTCTTCAATGGTGTGTGGTACCTTTCACACTACATCGATCAGTGGACCAAAAAACACTGAACGCTACTATCACATACCAATATTCCTCTTACTGGAACCATTGAACAATCCTAAAACTTTGAATACGCCGCAATATCCTACACTCCAAGGCTAAATATGGGGCTCATATGCCTCTATTGTCGAGAACTGGCAATTGGCATGCCAGTTGCAATACATTAATGTCGATTCTATCAATTACCTTGTTAAAGGTTCGTCATAACATATGTTGCACTTTATATCTTTAGAGCCTCATACTTGGATAGTGAGATATGCTTAATTATGTTCCACAACTGATTTGAAAGCTTCATCAATATAAAACTAGTTGGGTGGCAAGGCCCAATTCTTGCTTGGTGCATTTCTTCTTGATGGGCATGAAAGCATCAGCCTTGGAACAAAATAGGCTTTTCTTCGGATGGCCCGAGCCCGACCCATGTATGTAAGAATTTAGTTTATTTTATGTTTGTAATTTTGGAATGTTGACTAAACTAGGGCTGGATCACTGGCATGATACAAATTAGTTATATCAGCTTGTGAGTTTTCGCAATTTTTGGGACGAACGTCCATGATCCTACAAGCGTATTGATTGCATTAGGACTTTCAGGGGTTGTGTAGTGGGCAGCCCTGATCTTTTCTTAGGCAATATGGCAAACTAGACCTAAACATAACCTACCAGCTGCCGGCTTCCATCCTCACGGCTTAGTTATGTTAAATATGTAGACATCAATCAATGCAAGAATCAAAATTCACTACAAAGTCAGACTGAAGATATCAAGGGCACGCGTGGCGGATCCGCACACTGTCAATATATGTGGCGCTCTGCTATCGGCGTACTTTCGTGTCAAAAGCAACTCAGATATCTGCGGGAGTTCCCCACGACAAGGGAAGGAAGCCATTTTGAATAATGCTTTTGTATACTACGTCAAGAGCCACCTGTTCCATCATGCATGCTTGCATGCATGCTTTTTCAGCGGTAGTAGAAACTGGCCACAATGATTCCACATGCCCGCGCAGGGCGTTGGCCGCCCTGTGCGCGCTCGCCGGCCACGTACGTCGCGGACGACGAGGCACGAGCAGACGCCATCACGCATGGCCCACGACGGCCGTCACCTCCGCCGCCGGCCGGCGCTGATGCATGGTGATTCTTGATTGATCGGGCGCGCGCTAGTAAATTATTCGGGCGGCCGGACACGCGCGGCCTCGCGACGGGCCGGTCCGGTCCGGCGCGCGCGCTTTTCGGTGCCCGCGCGCCCTCGATGATTACTTACCCAAACTGGCAACGATCGACCAAATCCGCCGCGCCGAAACGTGCCCGATGGGGCGCTCTGCCGCATGCATGCCCTGCGACGGCGGCACGCATTGCGACGGACCGGAACTCGCACGAAGCGTCGATGCAGACGCACCTCTGCCCTCCGCCGACCGACCGATCGACCGTCCACGCGCGAGCGCGAAAGCCCGTGGTGTGCTAGCTGCTGGGTTGCGGCGGGGCAGGACGGCGCGCCGACCGGTCAAGGCGCGCGCGCATGCGGTTTGACGGAAACGAACAACGGAAACGGGCGCGAGCACGTAAACTAGCTCGCAATCATACAGGACACGTACGCCCGGTAAACGTGGCCCGCTCGATCGATCGTCCCGGCGCCGCAACGCCGCCTTGCTCCGGGCGGCCTGGCTTGTGGATATTTTGGTCCCTACGTACCCCGGTGATGGTGGTGGGTGGTGCCCGGCCCGGCTGGCCTGTGACGACGTACCGACGCGCGGGGCAATGGCCACGCGACAGATGGACGGCTCCCGGGACCGATACGTCCGCGCCGATCCAAACTCGACCGTCAATGTTAGAGATTGCGGCAAGTACGTGCCATGCACGAAGGCAAGATCCCCTCTCCATACAGCTAGCTCGTTCGTCGTCCGGGACCGAACACCCAAACGCTGCGGCGCCATCCAACTCGTGCGGAGGGAGGAGGGACAAACGCAGCACGCAGGTGTCCGTAAGCGCGGGCGAGGGGGCGGCCGCATTGACCCCCCACACGGTTGCTCGCGCGCGCGCGGCGGGTCGGTCAGGCTGGCTTCCCGGGAGCGGCCGGCAAGCGGACAACCGGCGAGTCGTCCATGAGTCTGGGCTTGACACCTGAATTTAGACCGCACGCATATGCGGATCGGAAGCGGTTGATTGGTTCCCGGCGGCGGCTCTGTCATGGCATGATACTGACAGAGGCAAGCACGTATTTGCAGGGGCTGGGCTTGACGCCTGATTTGATCGCATGCACGTACGTACGCGCCAGCAGCGGGCGCGCGCCACCGACCGCCGAGCGCATGTGCGTGTCCGCAGGTCGATCTGGCTACGTGCGCGCGTACGTGCCCCGGCCGCCGGCGTGCCAACACCGAGGTAACTCGCGCGGCATGGAGCGCTGCATGCTGTGGTCCGGCCCACGACGGACCCCCTTCTAGCTCCATCGAGCATATCCTCCATCCAATCGAAATGCATATGCAACTAGGATACTACTCTACCCGTGCTCACCTTTTCGGCAGGACGGCAGCAGAATCTATCCGAATCACCGCACATTCACGATGTACGTGGTTACACCACTTCCGATCGAAATCGTCCTGCTCCTGCAACCGCGGGATCTGACAGGATACCAGGGCGCACTTACACGTTCCTGACAGATATTAACTTTTTTTATTAGTCATAACAAAGATACGTAGATAAACTTTGCGGCTAGCTAGCTAGCACACGAGTCACCGGACACATGCCTGCAGTAATAAGCATACAAATTGTTCTTTTGCTGTAAGAAGTATCCCATCAAATCCTCGACATATCATATCCAATCGAGCTACGATTTGATTATGTGCTGCTCCACCAAGATATATTTCATGGCATTATAATACTGCAAAAAAGGTCAATGTTCGGTTGCTCTCTTAATTACTCGTACGTGAAGAAGAATGCACGCCCTGTTTTGATATTTTTCGTGGTAGCACAACCCCCTGTGCTCTGCTGGTAGCTTATGCGCGCGGGCCAACTTAATATAATGTCATCATAACTCGATAAAACACTTTTCTATGCATGGTATATCCCTCCCCGTAGCATGGCGCATGCATCTAGAAGGTCATGGCCTCAGCGATGACTAGTTAAAGAAAATACGTTGAGTATACGCTTGGGACGCGAGAATGATCATGATACCGGTGGAGACGATATACTTCAAAAGTTCTCATGCATTTCCTAGGTCAAATATAAAGAAGGAGCAAACACGCTCGTTTGCTGCCACTTGTCCCTTGCTTGCACGGTGCGAGGAAGAGATGAGGAAGATGAGGAGGTAGTATCTTCACGGGGACACGTGGCGAGAGAGTTTTTTTTTGTTCGCACAGTACGGCGTGTTCGTCCTCAGAGACATTCAGATTATTCGATGTATGTATTGAATCATGGCCCGAGCGGGAAAAAGATAGTCTAACAATGCTGCACAAGCTCTCATGAATTGATTTACGCCTTCACAGCTGTCCTCCTCTCCGTGCAAAGGTCAACTCCTCTGACTGCACATGGTTTTTGATTTTTTGATTGGGATGTTAACCTACTATCGTCCTCGTCTCATTTTGAGGAACGCATTTCACAAAAAGAAGACAAAATAAAAGTACTCTATTTCTTGTTCAAAACTCGAAAAAGGCAAAGCAGCGTGCATACGTACGAACCTTTACCTCCCGCAGACTAAGTATACTAACACGTAAATCAGTTCCCCACGTACGTGTAATTCCCATAAAAAACAGAATGCAGGAATCAGCATTCGTACGCACATGCTTCTAAAACCCGGTCAGTGATACCGGGGCGGATTCATTCAAAAAAGGTGATACCGGGGACGAAGCCGTCATCTTTGTTACTGCTTGCTCCCGGGCTTGATCATCCAACCATAAATTAATCACAAAAATAAGTACACACTGCTGAAGGCTCGGCTGCTACCCTACTAGAAGGACTGGTTTATCTTTTAATTTACAAAAAAAAAAACAAGGCACATGCAATTGGCTCAATTAATCAGGAGATATGTTTAAATGATTTTTTTAAAAAAAGGTTTTACCACCAACTAAGGAGAGAGAGCTACTAGTAGGGCAGCCAGCTGATTCAGTGGCGAGGCCAGGAGGACGGATAAGCAAGCGGCCAAAGCGAGGTGCATTATAGCACTGGGAGACCGGGAGTACGAGAGCGATCACAGCAGCTGCTAGTGCGGAGAAAGGGAGAGGTGTGAGCTGGAGAGAGGGATTCCCCGCCGGGCCGGGGTTAATCAGTTGATTGCTCCACTTTTCTTTATTTTTTTTCTTTTCAAATTAATCGCGCAATAATTCTCCCTCGCGCGCAGGGGGCAGCTCCTGTTCCAGT
Source organism: Eragrostis nindensis (assembly GCA_012490785.1). Lineage (NCBI taxonomy): Eukaryota > Viridiplantae > Streptophyta > Magnoliopsida > Poales > Poaceae > Eragrostis > Eragrostis nindensis. The sequence continues at coordinate 1,336,121 of JAAXCT010000089.1, read as the reverse complement.
GCGCGTCTGGTCTAGTGGTGGTGGTAGATTTTTGGAGGCCAAGGCTCACCACCAATCTATAAATAGCCGCCACCTCTCGCTCTTTGCCTGCATCCCAACAGCACCGCCCATTCTCCTCTTCGTCTCCTCCCTCCTCCTCCCACCCGGGCAGCCTTCTCCTGCTGATATCCTCCCCTTCGCCGCAAAACTAAGCCGAGCACCAGCAAGCATACCTAATTAGCTTGTGTGGCCATGGGCGCCTTCTTGCTCTTCGTCTGCCTCCTCGCGCCCTTCATCCTCGCCTGCGCCGTCCGCGGCAGGAGGGGCGCCGCGCGGCGGCAGGGGACGACTGCCGTCTCTGCGTGCGGCAAGGCGCTGCCGCTGCCGCCGGGGTCGATGGGCTGGCCGTACGTCGGCGAGACGTTCCAGCTGTACTCGTCCAAGAACCCGAACGTGTTCTTCGCCCGGAAGCAGAACCGGTACGGGCCCATCTTCAAGACGCACATCCTGGGGTGCCCCTGCGTGATGGTGTCGAGCCCGGAGGCGGCGCGGTTCGTGCTGGTGACGCAGGCGCGGCTCTTCAAGCCCACCTTCCCGGCCAGCAAGGAGCGCATGCTGGGGCCCCAGGCCATCTTCTTCCAGCAGGGCGACTACCACGCCCACCTCCGCCGCCTCGTGACCCGCGCCTTCTCCCCCGAGGCCATCCGCGCGTCCGTGCCGGCCATCGAGGCCATCGCGCTGCGGTCGCTCGACTCGTGGGACGGCCAGCTCGTCAACACGTTCCAGGAGATGAAGACGGTGAGTGATGTCTGACGCGATGGGCTTCCTCTGCTCTTCTTCTTCCTCTGCTCTGTTTTCTGCTCTGTTCCAATCCCAACCAACCGTGCAACCATGCTGACAATATATTGATTGGTGACCGATCGCAGTACGCGCTGAATGTGGCATTGCTCTCCATCTTCGGGGAGGAGGAGATGCGCTACATCGAGGAGCTGAAGCAGTGCTACCTGACGCTGGAGAAGGGGTACAACTCGATGCCGGTGAACCTGCCGGGCACCCTGTTCCACAAGGCCATGAAGGCCCGCAAGCGGCTGGGCGCCATCGTGGCCCACATCATCGCGGCCCGGCGCGAGCAGCAGCGCGGTAGCGACCTCCTGGCCTCCTTCCTGGACGACCGCGAGGCGCTCACCGACGCCCAGATCGCCGACAACGTCATCGGCGTCATCTTCGCCGCCCGCGACACCACCGCCAGCGTCCTCACCTGGATGGTCAAGTTCCTCGGCGACCACCCGTCCGTCCTCAAGGCCGTCATCGTAAGTTCCTTTCCCATCATTAATGAATTCCGGTTGGAGCTCTCAAACTGCTGCATCCAGAGACTGATCTGAATGCTTCCGCGTGCGCAGGACGAGCAGCAGGAGATCGCGAGGTCGAAAGGCTCCTCGGGCGAGCCCCTGACGTGGGCGGACACCAGGCGGATGCGCATGACGAGCCGCGTGATCCAGGAGACCATGCGGGTGGCGTCCATCCTCTCCTTCACCTTCCGGGAGGCCGTGGAGGACGTGGAGTACCAAGGTGAGATCACGTCGCCAGCTATTCGATTGCTCGGTCCAGTTCCATGATCGCGGGCAGCGGCAGCGTCCCTGTCGTGCGCCGGCTGCCAGTGAACTGGACGGAGGGGACGCGTTCCCTCCCCACCTAATAACAGCAAAATGAATAGACCAACTCACTCACAGTCTCTCTGGTTGATGCAGGGTACCTGATCCCCAAGGGCTGGAAAGTGCTTCCCCTGTTCCGGAACATCCACCACAGCCCCGACCACTTCCCCTGCCCGGAAAAGTTCGATCCGTCCAGATTCGAGGTCAGTCACTTCACCCGGTCTCACTCGCTTTCCCTTTCGCTGCTTCGCTATAGCTAGCTGTTGTGCCTCAACATGTCATCTCACAAGGCTGGCTTCCGTGGTTTGCAGGTGGCGCCCAAGCCCAACACGTTCATGCCGTTCGGCAACGGGACCCACTCGTGCCCGGGCAACGAGCTCGCCAAGCTGGAGATGCTCGTCCTCTTCCATCACCTCGCCACCAAGTACAGGTGGTCCACGTCCAAGTCCGAGAGCGGCGTGCAGTTCGGCCCCTTCGCGCTGCCCATCAACGGCCTGCCCATGACCTTCACCCGCAAGGACTGAAACGCAACTGAAACCAAACGGAAACAAGAAAGCGGTATTGGTCTCTGCACTGTACGAGCGCGTACGGGACGGGGGAAAAAAAGGGAAAACCGCTGCCGGAATTGGCCGACCGCGGAGGTCGCCATCGGACGGGACGGGGCGTGGGATCAGTTGCTCCAGATAAACGCAAGTCCGTGTACAGATTCTTCTTCAGCTGGTAGGACCGCAATCAAGCCGGAAGACAGGACCAAAACACAAGATTAGGCGTAGCTGCGTAGGTGTCAGTCAGTGTTAAGCTAGTAGGGATCAGCCAGCGCCACAAAGAAGTGGCGCTTAATTGTATAACAAAACCATTTTGATCTTCTTCTTTTTTCCCCTTAGATTTTTTTAAGCCACCACCTATAGGCTATAGGAAACAAGAGAAACAAACAATCAAAAGGCCCTGATTGGGATGTAAGCTAAACTAGGTTGTCCGCCTGAAAGCAGGCTGGCAGCTATAGGCACAATAATCCTTTGATGGATCGCCGGAGTCAAAAGGGAAGAAGAACGTCGTCATCCTGCCGCTAAGGCCGCGGAGAGCGACTCCCTTTGTATTGTTTCGTCCAACGCAAGAGAAAGTGACTCCTTCTGAACAACTGCTAATTTAATCGCCAAGGCCCCAAGTGCATGCACATTGTGTTTCCTCCATCTCTGGCCATTAGCTAAGCAATATTCTCGATCGCCTCATGTGATGTGTCCGTGCGTGCCTTGAACAAACAAAGTCAGCACTATACTGCACCCTCTAAAACAAATCGGTTGGACTTTAAAAATTCAGAACGAGTTCCTCCGGGTCAACCGCAAGAAAACCATATTGTGGTTGCGATCATCTTCAGACTGTTCCCTCCCGTACTGCTCTTATTCCCCTTTTAGAATGCTTAAATCCGTCCTCTGTTTTAATTTTTTCCCCAGGAAATTTCTTTGACTATCAGATGCCCATGAGACACTTCAGGGTTCTGTGTTCACGTGGTTAAGGCTCTAAGTTCATCGCGTCCCTGAGTTAATTTAGAGCGGGAGTAGGATGGCAGCTACTACCGCTAACCTTAGTCGTATGAGGATTCAGGTTGGCAGCAGATGCAAGGTTTTGGTATTTTTGGTTCGTTGCTGCACTTTGTTAAAAGTGTGGTGAACAGATTGCCCACCACAGTTTTTTTTTTTTGAAAGACCCGAACATTGTCGGCATATATTAATAAGGGAAGCAGATTACAATGGTGCACTGGGAGCGCACCCCGGGCAAAGCAGGACAACCGAAGTCATTCCACGCCCCAACAAAAGAGTTTCAAAAATTTCAAATTACAATTGAAACGCTTAATCTATCATGGACAGCCATGTTTCTATAGCTGCTGCAGAGGCAGCAGCGACTTCAGGTCCTTGGCTCCTGCGAGAATCCAGTTTTGGCTTCGTCTTTGATGATGGACACCACTCGCTGTACTGGATGGAATTTCTGCCTGAAGACGCGTTCGTTTCTCTCTAGCCAAATATGCCAGATGACAAGCATTGCTAGCGTCTTCATTCCTTTGGTGTTGGCTGTTGCACTGGTGATGGACGAGTACCATTCTTCGATGGAGCTCCCAGACAACCAGTTGGACGGGTGTAGTGCTGGGCAGTGAGCCCAGGAGCTTATGTCGGCCCAAATGAGTCTGGACGTCTGGCATTCAGCAAATAGGTGATCCGGTGTCTCGAGGTTTCTTTCACACATCTGACAGAAATAGCAGTTTTGCCAGCCACGCAATTGCAACCTATTAGCCGTCCAGATCCTATATTGCAGACAAGCGGGGTTTCAGTGTGCAGTTGTGGCACGACTAATGTCTTGTTTGGCAATGTTCGACAATGAACTGTATACATTATAGTGTGGTTGACAATTAGGCATCAACAACATAAGTCCTGGTGCACGTAGCTCCTACTTACGCAAGGTCCAAAGAAGGGAAGGGTCCAACCACTTTGGGTCTTTTGTACGCAGTCTTTCTCTGCATTTCTGCAAGAGGTTGTTTCCATGCATCAACAACACAAGTAACGCTACCAAAGCAGATCAGAGTAGGAGAGGTTCCATCGTAGGGGACAAAGTTGAAGGAGGTGGCAGAGCAAGATAGAGTGACGCGCAAGAGACAATGTCTGGAAAGCCAGTGAAACGTCACTAATTAGACAGAGTTTAACTAAATGATCCATAATTGCTACAGTAGTTAAAAATATGAGGTTGGGGAAGGTGTTTCAGAGATGTTGGCTAGATATATGCTAGATTACAGCGACCAAGATTCTAAGAGATGTTTAATAAGTGTTGCCATACAAAGTCAGTCTCTAAGCATGGATTGAATGTTACCCAGATTGAAAATTCCTTTTATTTTTCCTCACGCTCCGTATGAATCCCTCCCTACACTGGCGGAGCAACTTGAGGGCCAGCTCCAAACATCCACATAACCGCACAACGTTATGCACAGACACTACATAGCTGTTGTGGTCTTTGCTCCGAATAAAAACACCAACTACTACATCAATGTGTTTTGCTTGACCCTGCTTCACACCCAAATCCCCCACTTTCTTCGTTAGAGCGCAAAAAGTTAAGATTATTGCATAAAAATTGAACTTCTCATTAATATTTGAAAACAATTTGGCTGCATATTTATATTGTTTTTATGGATCTGTCGATGTATTGATGATTTATACAAGGTTCCTTTTGTCTCGATGATAAAAACTTATGGTAAAAAATGTGCACACATGAAAGATGTCCAAAGAATCTAAAAATTTAGGACATTTTTCATGCGCACACACAAAACAAACCATGTCTCTCTGACCATGTAAAAAATGTGCATTATTGGACAACACATAGAAGATGTCCAAAGAAAAGGAGGTACCCTGTCTCTCTGACCATGGAAGGGCTATTAGCCTATTACCTCAGACACTGGAAGGGCTAGGAGTCAGTGGCCTATCACCTCTTTATGTGTTGTCCATGGGCAGCATGCATGATTGGATGACTCCTCCATCTTCATCGGATCTGCCACCAAATAATTAAGCTAAACTAACCCCCGTTTTCCCTCGGGATGAACCGCGGAAGTGTCGTCGTACGTACTACTCATTTTCTTTGGACATCTTCCGCGGAGTAGAGTACATGGGATAGGTGGGATTGCAATTGACTTTTGAGGCGGAACATGCGGTAAACCGCAATAGAAGCGGTTTCCCGTGGACGATGGTGGTCGCAACGGAGTTCCCGGCCGACGCTTGCATCTCCCGTGGACGAAGAAGCACTGCGATCGGAGATGAATTAAGCGGCCGGAAGAGCAGGCAGCGAAGCTTCCGGGAAGCGGCGGCACGCGCAGCAAGTCGTGCCTGCTCCCTCGCATGGCGAGACAGATGGAATCCTATCCTCTGTGCCAATTATTCAGCCAGTCGGGCAAGCGCGCGGTCACGAGCCGGCATTACTGATCCGCCACCCCGCCGGGGCCGGGGCCAGAGGCCCGGCGGACGGACGGATGCGCGGACAGGGCCAATCAGTGCTCGATTTCTTTACTCGCGCCTCCACCGGAGACCCATCTGGCGCGCGCCCTCTTGCGGCCATAGATAGAGATAGAGTAATGCTCCCCGTGGCCGTGCGTGACCGAATCGCTTACGATTGGCTTCCCGGCCGGTTCCGTACTAGCCTTTCTTCTCGCTCCGCCCTGTCCATTTCCGGGCCGGCGAGCTGGCTCACCGCTAGCAAGCGCCGCATTCGCGCATGCATCTCGATCGCTTAATTTGTCCGCTCGTGGCCGTCAAAACTTTGTCTCCTCTTAACATGGTTATCTGCAACGCTATAGCAGCACGATGCTGCCAGAAAGCGTAGCAATCGATCGAGTTGTCAACGCATGTCGTATATCCGGGGCAATTCATTTTTGAAAGCTTCTTCTTCGCATCGGCTGGCCTATTAATTAGCTTGAGTGTCTACACAAAGAAAAGGAAAGATAGGAGAAACCAAAACCAGGCCAGAAGGAGCAAAACAGCGGCACCTGATTGAGCCACACGTGGCGCCGCCATATGCATCCCTCTCGGATGACGGCTCGCCGATTGCGTGTCACCTGAAAATTACATGTCAACGAGCATTGTCCATATGTGCGACCGTCTCATTTGGTTTTAAATGTCATGGAGTCAGCCTCTTTTGAATACTAACATGTAAGTCCATCTCACAGATCTTAAACCAAATCTACAATTTCTTTTTTGCAATTAATACGGTTGAAATTTGTGTGAAGTCAACATGGAGAAATTAAAGCGGAAAATTTGAGCTCCTACTTGGTCAGATGGAAGCACGTGGCGTGTGTTATGTCTTCGTGGATGATGCACGCTCACAAACCTGATTTCTCACATGAATACTGCATGCATGTTATAAAAGTTTATCTTTTGATGAGATATGGCTTGTGTAAGATAGTATTTTGATTGCTATCTTTTTTCCCCGAAGACACCAAAAAGTCAACCTCTATGAGGGATACATAGAATCGAAAAGAACACCGAGAGGTTTTTATGGTTTCTAGACTCTCCCATTGAAAATCTCTATATTCTTTCATGTGGAATCAACAATTGTTTTCATTCTAGGGGATTTCAGATTTACCTATACATTTTCTTGTATTTTGTAATATAAAATACTGATATTGTTTGACTCATGTACAACTATAGACAAATTAATTGACGAAAAGCCAAATTAGAGAAAAAAATAGAAAGAGTAATGGATAAACAAGAACTTTTCCCCGGGTTTCCTTAATTAGGATATTGACATTGAACACAGTTTTTGGGACTTCCGGAAAGGCTGATGTGATAGTAAGAGAGGTCACCATCCGGTAGTTTAATATCAAGAGGCTAGGGTTCTCTACTCTGATGACACGGTATATATTGTGTACCGTCATCAGTTGATTTTTGTTGAGTTGACGCTGCAAAATTTTATCAAATAGAACTTCAAGGGGCAAGTTTTGTCAACGTGTAAGGTTAGGTTTCAAGGAGGATGCACGGATCATAAAAATATCTATAAGTAATGCGTTGACGAAGGAGCACTCTTGACAAAGCATATATAGTTTCTCTGATGAGGTGTATCACATATATTGCACCTCTTAAATTACTTTATTGTGGAGTTCTGACTCCAGTTCTGCCGATCGAGTTGAAGAGTTCCCGCCAGTTTTAGATTTTCGGTTGTGTGCAAATAAAGTGTGGTCTAGCCCCTTGCACACAATTATTTGATCATACTAATTCATTCCATACATCTAGAATTCGTTATGTTTTTGTGAGGGGTTATGTTTGACCATACTTTATTCCATACATCTAGCATTGTTATTATTTTATATTTGTACATTATGGCAAATACAAAATAATATTCAGCTATTTTGTACAAAAGAAATAGTGTAATATTATGCCCCTGCTGTACTGCCAGGTTGGCCGCCTCCATGTTTATCGCTTGGCATTCTTGTCTTCATGCTTATAATTTATATCCACACGTTTGGTGTACGATCCAGCAAGCAACTTCTACACAAGACTTAATCTGTACATTCCATAGAAATATATGCATTATAAAAGTAATAATTATTGTGGCTTCCAGCTGCTGAAAGGAACGGGACGAACCACACATACGTCTGCTTCAGATCGAGCAGACTCGATTGTATTTAAATTGAAAATGTAGTAGATGAAAAGCCATGTCAATACTCAATAGCGCCCTCATACATGCATGTAAGCATGGACCCTCCAAGTAGCTGGCCTGTGCTTGCTACGAGACGGGATTTCCACAACTTTTTATATTTCGCAGGTGGCGGAGAATACGCAACCATCGCATATTTTATGAGGGCATCAATCGAGTCAAACTCAACTGCTTTGACTGACTTGCCTTTATTTTTTTGGTTGAGTTTTGTGCTTTGTTAAGGTCAACTCAAATAGCTCAACTGTGCAAGCCTGATAAATGCCAATGCTCGCCTTTTCCCCTTGACTTTGAAAATGAAGCCCCACAAAAAGACAAAGATTGTACAATGGATCACTTAGAAAAAACCTATAACCAGCGTTTTCTTGGATATCAGTGAGCAAATATTTATGTCAACTTATACATATATGACATGATAGTGTTATATCAGTCAACTTTTATACAGTCCCTTTACTTCTAGCACGACCACTGAACAGTGTTTCGAGTAGCGTAATGTCAATTATGAGAAATGGCATATGCTAATAATACACTATTTTTTAAGAAAAAAATGCCAGTAAGAAGAATAATTGATTAGCTAGGAATAAAAACTAGTTTGACTTAGAAAAATGGGAAGGTTTATTCAGTGGAGTACTGTTATGGTTTGACAAAAAGAAGGACAGGTGGCAGCAATGAATATGGTCCATGTTCTTCCATCATCTTCATAAAAACCCCACGATGCATTGCTCGGCTGAGTCAGCACAAATGTTTGTTTATACTCCAACGTATCGCGGTACTATGTATGATAAAATACGGCTATGGAGTCAACCTTGGTTAAAATATGAGGGCATTTAGATATTAGAAAACTTATTCCATGTTAACCATCAGAGAAAATTTGAAACAATTTGAGGAAACATTTTGAAATGCAATGTTGCAATTCGTTTAGGCTAGAGTCCAGGCCCAATAAAGCAGAATTATCGCAGCTTCTTCGTACTTTAACTTTGTGCGAGTGAAAGAAGGCCCAGCCCATGATGGCTTCAGCAGGAAAGCTGTCTTTCTGAGCCTCTCTCTACGTCAACTAGGCCAGACGTACTGGACTGACGAAGAAGCCCAGCCCAACCGACAAAGAGCATGTCAACGCGACTGCTGCAACAGTGAAGCCGACGACAGAAGACAGAGCGGAGATCGGCATCGGCGGGGATGGTGGTCGGGGAGCGGGACGGCGCGGGGAAGCTGGCACACGCGGCGATGGTAGGCTTGCAGCTCATCAACGCCGGGTACCACGTCATCGCGAAGCTGGCGCTCAACGTCGGCGTCAACCGCGTCGTCTTCTGCGTCTTCCGCGACGTCCTCGCCCTCGCCGTCCTCGCGCCCACCGCCTTCTTCCAGCAACGCGGCTCGCACGCCAAGGCGCTTCCAGCTCTGACCTGGCGCCTCCTCGGTTCATTCTTCCTGCTCGGGCTTACAGGGTAAGCTCAGTTCAATCAGCAGGGATTTGGCGCACCAATGCTGCCGCGGTGGCTTGTGATTTGACGCCTCTGTGTCTTTGCAATGCAGCATATTTGGCAACCAGCTGCTGTTCTTGTTCGGTCTCAGCTACACGAACCCGACCTACGCCGCCGCCATTCAGCCGTCCATTCCTGTCTTCACCTTCATCTTAGCCGTGGTCATGGGGTTAGTCTCTCTTTAACTCACGGCAATGCAGTCCAGTTCACGCTTCTATTTGCCATGAATTCGAACATTTCGCGTGTTCAGGACAGAAACAGTGAGCCTGGTCTCTAACGAAGGCCGTGCCAAGATTGGTGGCACAGTCGTTTGTGTGCTCGGTGCTGTCTATATGGTGTTGTACAGAGGGCCGGCGGTATTTGGTACTAGCGAGGAGCTGGAGCTTGGTAGTCACGGTGTCGTGTCTGTCCTGTCAGCGCCTGAGCCATCCGGGCCGTTTGGGCTGGAAAAGTGGCACATTGGAGTGTTGTGCTTGATAGGGAACTGTCTCTGTACGGCTATTTATTTAGCTTTTCAGGTATTTCCCATTTTCTGGCTGATATGCTATTTTGCTTATGTATTTACGCTTGAAAAGTTCTAAACTTCTGACCAAGTCTGCAGCACAATATCAAGCACAGTTGCAGCACAGGTTCAGCAAGCCTCTATAAGTAGTTCAGTAATTTAGGAGCAAGACTTTATATAGCATAACCGTTAGGAATGTCCTTGTTTGATAAACATTCTACCTCCTGTTTAGGGATTGCTCTCGGAAGTTTTACTATCTTGCTCATTTTTAACTGAATACTAAGGATCTATATTCAAACTGTCCTATTCAAATAGTTCTCGATAAGTCTTAATGATTTCCTCGTCGCTTCTCTTCATTGTCTTCTAGAACTAGAATTGTAACACATAGGTTGGCTCGTGAGAATCTCCCTTACATGAATTGGCTAGTGAGGGTTGGATGTCACCAGCTTGTCTCCTCATAGTCTGATTCTCACCTTTGTCTTATTAAAATGGTAGGCGGATGTCACCCTTTAGTCGAGTTTTTCTTTAACACATTGGTTGGCTCACTTCTCTTCCTAGAAAGAAGACATCCTATATGCCGTGGGCCAGCTGGCCCTTGCAGCATTCAAGTTTCGAGCAGTTAAAATGATTTGTTATGGCTATGCACACTACAGTTTGCTGTAATGATGAAATTTTTGTCTTCATTAAAAAAATATATGCCTTACATTCTTTGACTAACATCATATTTATATTGCATCTAAATTTAGTCTCTCTCTCTTTTTTCTATGTCTTGTGTATGGGTACACTGAAACTCATACTAGGATACCAATTAGGTAGAATTCCTTTTGATGACTTCTTTCTTGTTTTATCTTCATCTTATCACTGTTACAATTTCAGGCTCCAATTTTGACGAAGTATCCTTCGAGCTTGTCACTGTCAGCATACTCATACTTTTTTGGGGCTATGATGATGGTCATTTGTGGAGTTTTTGCTACGAATGACAAGGATGACTGGACTTTGACTCAATCTGAGTTTGCTGCTGTTGTCTATGCTGTAAGCTTTGCATTAAATTTACTGATCCCAGACGTATATACTTTCATGTTGCAATTTTCATTGCTTGCATTCGTGCATCATCAGATACATATGCCAATATATGTATCTGATAATTTTCAGTTGGTGATTCAGGGCATCCCTTGCACGGAACCATTAATTGATAGTCCATGCATATCATGCAGGAAAGGTTTATTTGCCAACTCATATTTTCTCTCCCATGTTCCAGGGGGTTATTTCGTCTGCTCTCAATACATTTTTATTAACGTGGTCCAACAAACTTCTGGGCCCTGCTATGGTGGCACTGTATATCCCTCTTCAGCCAGTGCTTTCAGCTCTGTTGTCAATGCTTTGTCTGGGAAGCCCAGTGTACCTTGGAAGGTAAAGAATAAGTTTATCGCTTTGTGATCTTTTATATCTCAATAATAGAATGTTCATGATGTTGTTGTGCTCCTGTTCTAACATCGAGCAACAAAATACGAAATGTTCTTTTTCTAGCTATAATATTTCTGGTTCTTTGGTCTGAACTCTGAACTATATTATGCCATGTCGCTTTCAGTATTATTGGTGGACTTCTAATTATCTCCGGTTTATACCTTGTCACCTGGGCCCGACACAGAGAAAAGCTGATCAGCAATGGAGCTTCTTATGTACGATGCTCTTCAGAATCATGGGACAGTGCTTCTCAAGTTGCAAAGAGTGTAAACTTGGTCTCGGATTCTTTTATATCTCTGTCTAGACTGTGAAATGTGGCATCTTGACATTTTGACTAGCTTGTAACTTGGGTTTATAAAGCCGCACTTAACTTTAGGCAAGTGTGGCAAGCCACAAAAAGTGTGGCAAGAAAAATTGATGCAAAAAAGGAATCTTGCCACACTTTTCTACTCTATGACATGTGAAGCCAAAAAAATCTTGCCTAATGTTTGTTGCCAACAAAACACTTGCCAATTTGGTCAAACTTACTTAAAGTTAGGTGTGGCAAAGTGTGGCTAGCAACCAAACATGCTCTATCCAACATCTTTTTTCCCTTAGGTACCTCCGTTACTGGTAAAGCGGTAATATAGATACAGCTATACAGAAAAATGCATTAGAATTTAGAAAGGGTGAAATGCTAAAGAGAGTATTTGGATTAATATGGGTATGGTTGTCCCAACCATTTTGTGTTCCCTCCTAGGGATCAGTTAGGTTAATATGTAAGCACAATATTTACAACTAAAAAAGATGGACGGCGCATGTTCTCATTTGCTTTTGTGAGACTTATTATGCACCATGGAAAGTCAGTTCTGCACCCGGTGTAATGTGAGAAACGGAATTTATCGTTTTAATTCGTACATACCATATAACTTTTATATGCTTTGCTACTACTTTTCCAGGAAAACGTATGCTACTTGGTATGCAATCATTTCCACACACCAAAAAAAAATTATTTCAATATAATTGTCTCTAGAAGTTTTTTTTTCCCGAACATCTGATTCTAGGAAGAATAACTGTCCTGGACTTAAAACTGGGAAGAGACTAGGGTATGGAAGTCCCTCTTTTGATCTCCAGTAATGAACCAACAATCTCTCAGGCTGTTTACTCTTCTTCTACAGTATTCATCATCGATCAATCTATCTTTGTCATGTTATACCCACACAGGATAACATCGATTTCAGTTTCTCCATTGTATTTCTCCTTACAACAAACGAATTTAGCTATGAATTATCATATGGTGCTAGTATTTCCACACGACCCTACCTCCATTTTCCGTTGATTTTTTTTCACTGCCATAGAGGAGGCAAAATACAGGGAAACGTGCCAAAATTCATCGATTTTTTTTTTTGGAAAGCTGAGGCCCACTTACATAATGCTCCAGCCCACTAGACTAAAGAAGAAGCCCCGCCCACCCAATGAAACTAAAGAAGCCCCGCCCACTAGACTAAGCACGTTGAGTTGACGGCAAAGGACGGCAAAGGGACGGCGACCGGAGGCCGAGGGCAGAGATCGGGATCGGAGGCGATGGCGGCACGGGAGAGGGACGGCGAGGGGCGGCGAGCACACGCTGCGATGGTCGGCGTGCAGCTTGTATACGCCGGTTACCACGTCATCGCCAAGCAGGCGCTCAACGTCGGCGTCAACCGCGTCGTCTTCTGCGTCTTCCGGGACCTCATCGCCCTCTCCGTCCTCGCCCCCCTCGCCTTCTTCCAGAATCGCGGCTCCCCCGCGCAGGCACGGACGCCGCCCTCACCTGGCGCCTCGTCCGTTCCTTCTTCCTCCTCGGGCTCACAGGGTAAGCTGCCTGGTCAGTGGTCACTGACTCACTGCCGAGTCTGAAGACTCTGAACCACGAAGAGGATTTTGTAACCAAATGCTGCCGCGCAAACTTCGTTCTTTGATGCACTCACGTGTTTGTCCTGCAGCGTATTTGGCAACCAGCTGCTGTTCTTGCTTGGGCTCAGCTACACCAATCCCACCTACGCCGCCGCCATTCAGCCGTCCATTCCTGTCTTCACCTTCATCATGGCCCTCATCATGGGGTCAGTCTCTGAATTGCCAATTTCCCACACGAGCTCGCACTCCCACAGTCCCACCTGCTCTTGAATTTAAATATTTTGCTTCTTAGGACTGAAACGGTGAGCTTGGTATCAAAAGAGGGCCGAGCCAAGATTGGTGGCACAATTGTCTGTGTGCTGGGCGCAGTTCTTATGGTGATGTACAGAGGGCCAGCGGTCTTTGGTAGCAGTGAACTTGAGATTGATGTTCACAATCATGACATAATGGTTGATATGTTACAGCCTGAGCCAACTGGATCCGTAGTATCTTTGTTCAAGGATATTGGGCTGCAAAAGTGGCACATTGGAGTGCTCTGCTTGATCGGTAACTGTCTCTGTATGGCCACCTATCTTGCATTGCAGGTATTTGTGATTTTCATATTGTCTGGACTCTCTTTTGCTTATGCACTATCAATCAGGGATGCTTGGATAGTTTGATTTCCAATCAGATATAGGTGCAGAGCATCAGCAATTTAAGAGGGCAAATTTGTATAGCCTCAAATCTGTATAGAGCATTACGTTTTTTTTTCCCATACATTTCAGTCTTAATAGCTTGTTCATAGCTTTTCCTCCTCTCCGCCCTCTTGCAACAGCAATGGTGAGAGTTTAGCTTTACCCTTTTCTCTCCAAGAAAGAGCATATTCGACATACTATTTAGCTAATTGATCATTAGACCATTCAGTGTTCAATTTGGTTTGAGCTTGAGATGACTGTTATAGATGATTTGTTGTGGTCTTCATAAATGGAGATCGTCTCTTTGGCATTTCTTTTATTAATGCTTTCTTATATGGCGTACTTTCTTTTGATTCTGCATTTAGTGTCCTGCCTTTCATTCATCGTATTCTGAAACTACCTCTGAAACAACAATTCGGTGCATTTATTTTGCAGGAAGCTCACTTGCTAATCATTCTTATCTTTTTCATGTCTTGATATTTTAGGCTCCGATTCTGGTGAACTATCCTTCGAGTCTGTCTCTGACAGCATACTCGTACTTTTTTGGGGCTATTTTAATGGTTATATCAGGACTATTTGCGACAAATGATAAACGTGATTGGAGTTTGACTCAATCAGAGCTTGCTGCTGTTGTATATGCTGTAAGCTTTCAGTTATTTACTGTTACATATATTTGCATGCCTTACATTTTTATACTGTTACATATATTTGCTATCATATCATGTGACAGCTTATCTGTTGGTACTGTGTAATGTAGGAGGTTTCATTTGCACTTTCCTAGTCTATCCTGTCCATACATTAACAATTTTGCTTCTCAAACTTCATTTTTCTTCCTTTATTCCAGGGAGTAATGGCGTCTGCTCTTAATTATGTTATATTGACATGGTCCAACAAAATTCTGGGCCCTGCTATGGTGGCACTTTATAACCCTCTTCAGCCTGTGGTCTCTGCTCTATTGTCTATGGTTTTTCTGGGAAGCCCAATTTACCTTGGAAGGTAATCATAAACTTCTCACTTGTTGTACTTTTGAATTACCAAGTCCGTTCTGTGTGAAGAATACTGATGCCAAAGAGCTTACTTACATGTAAATATGTCATACCATAATGCGCTGTATATTGACGTCGTAATATAAATGATCAGTGAACTGCAATTTACTCTAGGCTTCCAGCAATTCATGTTTTGTCATTTTATTTTGATTTTAGTTGTGATGTATAATTTGCATTGTTTGTTTACAGTATTATTGGAGGAGTTCTCATCATCTCTGGTTTATACCTTGTCACCTGGGCACGACATCGAGAAAAACTGACTGGCCTTGGCGTATCTTATGTTAAATGTGCATCAGAATCACGCGAGGGTGCCTCTAATGTCATGAAGAGCGGAACTTTGGCCTCCGTGCCCTTTATATCTCTTGCTAGGCTGTGGAATGTGCCCCATGAATCTTAGAAGTCAAGTGTTGTCGGTCGAGCTATCCAGCTTCGTCAGGTGGTACCTCCCTTACATAGAATACAGATACCAGAAAATGATACGGAGTATGCTTTAGAAAGAGTGATGCTGCTGAGCATTGTAGTGAAGATAAGTAGGATCATCGTGTAACAGTGTTGTCTGCCTTACTGGGAGGGTGTTTGTGTAGTTACAACTTACATGGGAGACTTAGCAAGTTAGGTTTTCATCCGATTTATGACTGTACGATGCTGATGAAGTGATGATGATGTTGAATGGTGTGACACTGAACGCGAAGTAAACTCCATCAAGTGAAAGTAATAGTATTGATGCTGCTTACTCTGACAAGTTAAATAGTCAGAAATCTGTCACTCTCTCAAAGTGCCTGTAGTTCGTGTTGTCCACAGTTCATACCGCGTCCAGAAATCACAGTTCCTGCTATGTGTTAGCACGTTTTACATGTTGTGATCAGGTTCTTTTAAGCGTTGTTTGTCCCTGCCCCACATCATTGTGCTATCGTTTGCTTAGTGGTCTGTGGCCACGTGGCCTCTGTGCTGTATGATTGATGGATTTTCCTGTATGCGTGCATTGCTCACCATGTTTGTAGTGGATCTAAGATCGACATTGTACTCCAGTAATAGTTAATGAGATCTCGGTAATTTCTACTCTATACATGAACCCTTTTATCGGTCTGGCTACATTTGCACTTCCATAATTCGTACATGTGCTTAATGTGTATTGCTATGTTACCTAGAGCTCTTAGTATTAGTACTGTGCTCTATTCACTATTCAGTAGGAGTATTCATTTGTGTGTTTTCTTGGAATCCTGCGCGCCAGATACAGGGAGACATAAGCACCGGAGGCATGGCTGGATGACGCGTTCGATCATTGCTGCTGCGACTGGAGCTCAGCCTGCGTGACAAAGAGGCCGTGGAAGCCGTAGGGGACGCGGGCCGGCAGCTGCACCTCGGCGACGATGTCCAGCTGCGGCGACCGCGCGTCCATCACCACGAACCGGTTCTCGTCCGTGCGCTCGTTGTGGACGTAGCAAACCAGGTAGCCGTCGTCCTCGTCGCCGTTCCCCTCGACGTCGTCGGGGACGAAGAACGGCTCGCCGGCGAAGCACCCGGGCCCGAAGTCGCGGCGCGCCACTGTGCAGTCGCCCGTGCCGGCGCGGTCGAAGTCGAGCTTGGCCACCCCGGCGATCTTGGGCATGGGGTCGCCGATGCCGAGGTACCCGTAGCGGTTGCGGCGGCCGAGGTAGCCCGGGTGGATGACGCCGAAGTCGAGGTTCCCGGCCGAGAGCGGGGTGCGCGAGACGGCGCCGGTGCGGAGGTTGATGCGCACCTTCTCGACGCACGAGTGGACGAGCTCCATGTGCTCCAGTGCGTGCTCCACGGACAGCACGTTGGGCGCCACCAGCACGATCTCCTCGCCGCCGGCCTCCTCCCACGCGTTGAGCGAGTGCATCATGTTGAAGCCGGGGACCTCGAACCAGCGCATCTCCGACTCGTCCGCGGCGTACCTGGGGAGCACGCCGAGGCGGGGCACCTTGCCGGAGTCGGAGCCGACGGGCGAGCCGCCGCCCACCACCATGTCCATGGGCTTCATCACGATCTGCAGCTCCGGGAAGATGGCGTACCGCTCGGTGACGGCGAAGTCGTGCATGAATGACGGCTCCCGCACGGAGAAGATGGGCACGTCGGGGCTCTTGTTCCCGGCGGCGTCGAACCGGAAGTAGGTGAGGAACGGTGGCATGGGACCGTACCGGAACGCGAAGACCTCGCCGGTGGCGGGGTCCTTCTTGGGGTGAGCGGTCATGCCCATGAAGAGGCGGCCGCCGAAGTCGCAGCGGCCGCGCGTGGTGACCTCGCCGGTGGCCGCGTCGACGCGTACGGCGTAGGGGAGGTCCGACTCGCCGAGCGCGAAGAGGCGGCCGCCGAAGAAGGTGAGGCTGGTGTTGGCGAGCCCGGCGCCCTGGGCCGGGTTCATCTGCCCCGTCAGCACCCGGGCCGCCACCACGGCGCCCCGCGCCATCCCGGCCACGCCGTGGAAGCCGGAGAAGACGTTGGGCATCACCGGCGCGCCCGCGTCGCGCTCCACGAGGTACTTGTACGTCTGCACGTACCGCGAGCACAGCACGGCCGGGTCCGACTCCGACGTCGGGAGGAGGAGGGAGTGGAGCATGCCGTCGCCGTCGAAGAGGTGGTACGGGCCGCGTGGGAGGTGCTGCGGGTTGGGCCCGTTGCGGATGTAGGCGCCCCCCGCGAGGCAGCGCGGGATGGCGCCGCGCACCACCGGGCACGGCGTCGGCGGCAGCTCGTCCACCGGCGCGAAGTTGGTCGACAGCACGTTCCGCGGGTCCACCGCCGGCCGCAGCGCCGGCGGGTCCACGAACGTGTTGATGGCCTCCTCCAGCGCGTTGCACAACGCCATCGGCAGGGACGCGGCCGCAGGCCGGCGCCGAGGCCGAGCCTGGCTCGTTCTACTTCTTGAAGTGTTGTTAGTCTTGGCCACCGCTTGCTCGTCCTGCTCCCTCTGCTTCGGGCGAGTGTACTGAACATTGTCGGTGGCCGGAGGAGAGGTGACGACGGTGGCGGTGGCAGCGGCCGACAGCGGCGGAGACGCGGCGTTCTTCTTCTTTCTGGAGCTGGAGTTCTGACCGGCGGCAGAAGCGGCGGGAGAGATGTAATGAACTCTCCTGCATGATCTTACAGCCTGTGCAGCCCCGGCAGGGTACAGATCAGTCATGGCGAATTTAGACGTGATCAGTGTCCTCTCCATTTTGCAATGTGGAGGATCGACTTGGATCGCAGCCTAGCTAGGCCTAGTTGGTCGATGGTTGCTGTCTATGTTCTACCAATCCACTTGCTAAATTCGCGAGTGGTGTGATCTTGCAACTAGTAGCGTGGTGTGGCTATTTATAGGCTTAGTACGTGTGGATCAGGGGGATACTAATCCTAGAACTGGTGGTTGTTACTTTATATAAAAAAAGAAGACCCCTACAACCAGGCATATTTTGTATTTTCAACGTTCTACTTTCTCTCTTATTAAAAGTATCTGTTACAAATATTTCGATTGAATAAGAACACATAAAGCATATTTTTCAAACAAAGGAGTAGATGTGCATTTGTTTAGTTATTGTTCCGAACTCACACACCCATGCATCTCCCACACACCTTAGAATGAAAAAAGAGAGAAGGAATTTGTAACACTATTCCTATGTAGTATTGTCATTTTACATAGACTTAGTAGAACACTGTAAAGTGATTTCCCCCCTAAAAAATGTACAGGTACCATCTCTTCTGGAAGAAATGTACAGGTACCATCTCTTCTGGAAGAAATGTACAGGTTCCATCTCTTCTGGATTTGCAGCATATTTTCCAGATCACCATTTTACTAGTTGGATGTGGACTGACGGGGCCCATTGTCATTTTCGACTTTAATCCTTGCACTCCAATTCGGGCCCAGCCACCACTCGGCCGTGACCCGTGAGGCTGCCCGTTCCGTCGCCGTCCTCCTCGATCGGTTCCCTGTTTTGTAACAAAATACGAAGCGCGAGCACAACTGTATTCCTTCATAAATTCATATTCCCCCCTTGACAATTACTAATCTCTGGATACATTGTTCGAGTTTTTTTTTTTTTACCAATCTCTGGATTGATGCATAGCACATACAGTCTATGATATGCGATTCATGGATACGGAATTTTCGAGGGACAAGTTAACGAGAGCTTCAGAATTCCCAGCACAAAGTTTATTCTTAACCTACTAGTAATTCACAAGTACCTGCTTCATATTTTCGAGGAATCACAAGTACCTGCTTCATATTAGCTCCACATCGTCTTCAGCCTGCTCAGATTTTTGTCCGAAGGAATCGTTGCTGAAAGCGTGCAAGCAATACCACCAGTATATGGTGCTCCGAGGATATATACAGCTCGAGTCTAGGATGCAGGAGCCCACATGACACAACCAAACAACTCCATAATATCTAGACGCAACGTGCTCCCCCCACAAATAATGCAATGTGTAGAGTGAAATGAGATCGGAGGACCACAAGTGCGGTTATTTGCACGAAGCAAAATACTGGCAATTACTACGGTGGCCTGATTGCGCGGGAGGCGAGTGGAGAGCACGGTGGCGCCGGGCAACGTCGTCGGCGGCGTCACTGTCGCCGTTGCTGCCATGTCCGTCCTCATCCATCATTTTTATGAGCCTTTGGAAGAAGAAATGGATAATTTGCCCGCGGATCGACCGCCCTTGCGTCCACTCGACCCAACCCAAGGCAAAGAAGCATTGCCATTTATAAGCGCAAAGCCGCGAGGCAAAGCATCCGGGTTGATCGGTTTCTGCGTCTGGTGGATGTGGTAAAACACACAGGCAGGAGCGAGCCGAAAGATTTCAGTTCGGTGTGGCGTCTGATGTGCAGAGTTCAGCTTGGTATGGCGTCTAAAACTTCACGGGCATCATCTAGTTGATGAGACAGCAACCGTGGCGACGGCGATGCGACAATATCTGCGTGTGCTGGTATGCGACCTGAATCATCCGCGGCCCATGCACGCCGCTAGTTTTCTCCGCTAAAAACCCTCACGCTTCTGCGCGTTGATCACAAATAATATGCAAGTTTACCACGGAGCTGGGCGATGGGACGGAAAATCGCAATCCAGATATTATTAGCGGAGAGGTTGAGAGAGACAGTCGGTCAGTGTATTATCTTCTCTACAAATTTTTTTTTCTGAACGATCTCCGATTTCCTTGTCACTGTTTTCTCTTGTTTTACCTTCTTTCTTTTTTCCTGGCGAGGATTCATGTTACCAGATTGAGGTGAACATCTATAATCATTACGTATATAGGATTCGTGGATTGAGTTTCGGAGAAGTGGCCTGGAATGGAGATACCAAGATGTGTCATCGGTGTGCATTTGGTGCGCCGAAGGGACACTCATCATTTTGGTTTAGTATTAATAGTGCGTAGATTTTTTATTCAGCTAAATGACGAGCCTCTGATCTCCAGAAAAAGAATTGTGAGCCTATAATAGTTGGTTATCATTCCTCCCAGAAACGAGAAATCCCGCAACTCTAGTCCGCCTCTATTCAGGATCCGTCAGACTTCATTCCTCTGTCCAAGTTTCACCCATCAATTGACAAAAGGTGAAAAAGAAGAGGAAAAGACATTCAACACGACGACGCAGTTTTCAGACTGTTAACCCAGAGCCGCTAAATGACCATTATACACTAACCTTTGATTGGACTTGACCGGCTTGAATCTCTCATCCTTTGGTTAGGCAGACGCATGAATTAATCACTGTGACCCTGCATGCCGTACTGACAACAGCGATGTGTTAGACACCTCGACAAATACATGTTTGTTTTCAGTACACATGGCTCGTCCCAGCTTCAGCACTCAACTTCGACGACAGCTCCATAAACGGTGCATACGGTTGAATATACGTGTACAACAAGCATGTTACTTTCTGTGTTATGCAAGATGATGCACATCAGCCGATTAAAGACCGATCGATCATGTACGTTCGCTATATAACAGCAACATATCGAAAACTTTCAGTGGCAAACGAAACGATAGTAAAAGAAAGTTCATTTGCGTGGGAGTTGGTTTTATTCTTGATTTCCCAGAGGACAACTTTTTTTTCTTGAATACACATGAGAGCTACGTATCTTTGTATTAAGGAGAAAAAAGTCGAAATAACCATACAACGCGAAGCGCTTGGCATTCGCGCAGTAGCTCCACAAGATGAGCATGCATATAGAGTCCAGACCTTTCCTTGACACTTTTTTAGTCCCGCTCTTAGCGCCATCCACGCGTCCACTAGCTCTAGGCCTAGGTGCATAAAGCTCAGAACTTCCCACCACACACTTGTCTTGCAACTGGGCAGTGCAGTAACAAGTGCGTGATGCTATCTGGTTTCTGCTCACAGAGCGCGCACCTGTCGTCGTTTTGTAGCCCGTGGCGTTTTCTCCTCTCCGCTGTCCAGGTGCGCTTGTGCAAGGCCAGGTACATGATGAATTTCACTTCTAGAGGAGCCCATGTCTTCCGTAAGAGCTTCGCACCATGGAATGCCGTTGCTCCACAGAAGAATACGTTGTACGCCGACTTGGCATTGTACTGTCCGGATGCAGTCCAGCGCCACCGGATTACATCCTCGACTCCTTGGTTTAGGTGCAGTGGCTGCCGCTCCACCTGAAGCCATATTGCAATGTATTGCTTGATAGCCGCTATGGACAATGGCCCAGAAATGTCCCTGATCCATTGCTTGTTCTGCAAAGCTTGGTGCACCGTTCTGTTCTTGCGCGTTCTGTCATCCACAGAGCTGCATAGGTCCGGGCCCATTGATTGCAGCGACAAGCCGTCGAGCCATCTGTCCGACCAAAAGCGGGTTGTCTTCCCATTGCCAACAATCACCTCAATGGAGGCATCGAACATAGACTGTACCTCCTCCTCACAATCGATGGGCAGTCCAGACTCCAGACCATGGTCTTGTTGTGTCTGTTCTTTGGAACCACAGCTTGCCGGTTTTGCCCTCGTGCTAGGCGGATCCGCTTGCCGGGTGCGCCGTTCAGGAGGATTCTTGTGGATGAGGTGGACAGTAGAAGCGAAAGCCAATTCCGCCATCTTGTTCCAAATCCGGCGTGTTCGAGCACCTGCAGCAGAAATGGCCAGGAGACGGTGTCGAATGCTTTCGCAATGTTGAGCTTCAGCAGCACCATGGCTATCTTCCGCTGCTTGAATAGCTTTGCTGAAGCTTGCACAAACTTGAAGACGGAGGACAACAAATGCATGGTGCAGAGTAACAACCTAAATTTCAACATCCAAGACGGAAAAACGAGAGCTGGAAGAGCAGGCAGTTCAGAGATACCTTGCAAATGTTGACAGCGTAGCAGGGTGCTCCAAGCCTGGAATTTCCAAATGAAAATGACCAACGAAAAGCCTGGAATTCAATTGTGATTTGCCAATTTACTATAAATTTCTGTATTGGGTGCTCCCCCATGTCAACAATGCTGCATTTACAGGAATAGTAGCATCGTGTCAGGAACGCAACAGGTTAGCGGGCCCAGGAAAGTGGAAACTGATGTCTTCCTCTTGCTGAATCAATCGTCATGCTCATCAATTCAAAGATTACAAGAACGAATTGTGCCATTTAGGTTCATCACGTTGCCCATGCCATCATGACAGCCACACCTTGAGAAGCTCTTCGATGTCTATCCATGAATCACTGTCTGCATTCTCTTCACAGATAGATACACGGTGATTCATGGATAGACAGCCTAGCTCTTTGCATTATACACAAGCTCAGATGAGCGTATGTGCGAAGCAACTATGTCACTGAGGCAAAAATTTGTCAAGAGCGCTAACTGATCGAGGGAAGAGTTGGTTGACTGAAGCCAATTCCAGAAATCCCATCCAAGGAACCAGGGGCAACGGGCTTTACTTGCCCATAACGTCTGATGTGACGAAGGAGCCTGGCCAGGAAGGTGCTGTGACAAATAGTAGAGGTATCACAAACAATGGTGACATGCTTGCGTGCCCTCGTAATAGCCACATTGATGCGCCTGCTGTCACCCAAGAATCCCACTGCTCCCAGTGGATTCGAGCGAACCTATGATTGAACAGAGAAATAAGCATCACTCAAAGTATGTTACAGACTCGAGAACTGAAGATGAAATGATCGTAGTCTGATCGGCACTGCCATGGCGAAACTAATTCACATTATATGGTACTTGTATGACATATGAATCATAAATACAGTGCATATAGTACTGCCTTACCATTGATATGACCACCGCATCTGCCTCCCTCCCCTGAAAGCTGTCTATGGCTGAAACCTCGACCGCAGAAAGCCCTGGATATTCTTCTAGTTTCTCTCTCAACAACTGCACTTGAGCAATGTAGGGTGACTGAACAGCAATTGCAGTTGGAGACACTCCTGCAAACGTGATTTTCCAGGTGCTTGTCAATTAAAGAATCCGAGCATAAAAAATCAGTGACCACTGGGCAAGGGTGATCAATGAATGAGAAATGCTCCTCGCAAAAAAAAAAAAAATGAATGAGAAATGCTGACTACTAACTGATAATCCTGATGTAAAAACACTATGCATAAGAGAGCATAAAGATATCATGTATCATTAAGTAACTAGGTAAAATATGGATACATACCACAATGTACAAAATTAAGAACATGTTGTGTGACTATATCTGCTTCTCCTTCGTTATAAAATGAGCCTGTGCCGGCAGGGTCTAAATACTCCTTGCAACCAATGTTAAGGTCTCCATATGGCACTCGGGTATCAAGTAAGAGCAGTGGGCACCGAGTTATCCAAGTAGCCTAAAATCAAAGGTACAATTCAGATCTAATGTGCTGGTTTACATTCACCAAAGAGTTCAGGTTTGCTACCAATTCAAAGTACATTCATGGACAAAAATCCAAAATAAGTGAATTTCAAATAACAAGACACGAAAAGATAAAATAACATATTATGGGTTTGGATTCAACTGTCTGTTTCATGCATACAACGATTTTAAAAATACCTCCAACACCGATATATGAATATATGATATATCTATAGCTAGATCGTCTAAGAAACTGACACAGTAACATATATGTGGGTTCTTCTTCGTTGGAATTCCCAATTAATTGCTAAGTGGCTTGATTAGAAAGTACAAAAAGTCTCAATTAAAATGATTAACATATGTAAAAATCTGAAGTTAGCCTAAGTTCTGGAGTTACCTTGTTGGCAGAAGTTATAGAGAAAACCATAGACTGGATGAATTAAGAAATGTTTAGAGATTAAATTGCATAAGCTCCGATCAAACAAAAGGGTAAATTCAGTGACAGTGAGTTCAAATCTCAAGTCTCCATTTTGAGCAAGTGCTCAAGAAAGCCTGTAAATTTTAAATTTGCTGACTACAGAGTTAAACCGGGATTTTTCGGAGGCAAGATCACCCACACCCACACTGAAAGTGTTTATATTCAAACCTTGACAACTGGAGAGTCGGCAAGAAGATGTGACGCAACCGAATGAGACGATGTGAGTAACCCCTGGTACATCTCATTAGATGCCCACATGGCTATTGAATCATGCATTCTGTATTGGACTGTCAATTGTGTAGTCAGTAATCCATCATGCAATGATGAAGCTCTTTCCAATAAAGATTTACCAAGGCCACCATCCAAGGCCGTCCTAGACAATATAACAGGTGCAAGCTGGCAATGATCCCCGGCAAGAATACAACGCTTTCCCTGCAATATAGGTATCCAGCAGGACGGCTCAATTGCTTGCCCTGCTTCATCTACAATTACCAAGTCAAAGGAACCAGTTTTCCTGATAAGTGGATCAGCTGCCCCTGTGTTCGTAGATAGTACGACCTGTGCCTCAGAAAGCACTTCCCTGATCGTTTCTTTTTCTTTATTTTCCAGATCCCTTGCAACTTGCTTCAGCAGTAGGCGAATGCCGGCCGCTAAAGAATCATCTTGGATGCAATGCCTTAGGTCCTTTCTTAAGTCTGTTCTCTTTCTCTCAAGCTTTTTCCTGAACTGTCGAAGCCTGCCACTCACAATCTCTCCCAGGGTTTTCGAACCAACTGATGGTGATAGCCGGACAGGGTTTCCCACTCGCACAATATTCAAGCCCGTATGAGACAACCTTTCAACCATGTTATCAACTGCTGCATTGCTGGGAGCTGTCACAAGTACACGCTCACCCTGCTGGACAGCACGTATGATGAGCTCGGTGAGCAAGACTGTCTTGCCTGTCCCAGGAGGCCCTTGAATGATTAGAACGGGCCTATTTTTGTTCAAGCCTAACTTGAGAGCCCTTAACTGGGAGGCGTCAAATGCATACCTCTTTGATAGCCTCGGATCAGGCCCACTCGACTCATCCGAGTGAGTAAAGCTATTCTTTACCATCTTCACCACATCTTTGCCATCTCCAAACAGTGTTGCTACCACGCCAATGGAAACATTATCTTTCTGTAGACCATTCCTTTGGAGAAGCATTAGTGCTTCAAGATTGCGCTGCCAAATCAAATGAATAGGTGGATAAGCTGAACCTCTCAATCATAAAATAAGCTAAGAATGCCATTGTCATAAAAATGCAACAGGCAGTAGTTTCAGAATAAGCATGGAAAATGATTAAGATTTACATAGTTCGTCATCCGTGACTAAAAATTGCATCTGCTACTTCTGGTTCACTCATTTGCTCAACCTAAAGCAGGATATATAAAAGTGGAAAGAGAATAAGGTTCCAGAACAGATTAGCCTGATAAAGGTGCTCCTGACAAAGTTGCATCGCATGATATACCTAAAAAACAGTTTTGATAAGGTTCTAACCCTGTCACCAAAAAGTTTCAAAACTAGCTAAATACTCCCTCCGGACTCATTACTTGACATTGGGAGGGTTGAGTTTCGCTCTCCAGAATGTCAAATATTTGAATCCAAAGGCAGTACCGAACATGCTGAAAGCACTGAACATTCAGACATTTCAATCCTGTGGCAATATTAGTACTCTACCTCATATGTAAGGGCATCAGCCAATCCCTGTATTCGGTCTATGCGCACACTTTTGCCAAATAGCCTGGAGAAAGTTGCATCTCCATGTCGTGATTCTAGAGCCACGGTTATGCTGCAACCATCTTCCCCAAGATTATAAACAATGCCTTGCTTGCAAGAAGTGGCGCCCTCACCACGGCTGTTACATGTTCTCACACAAACCATATCCCCAGGAGACAGTGTAGTTGGGGGCAGCTTATGTCCACCTTCAACTCTGAACAGAACCAAATGCAGGCCTCCTAATCCTGCACACAGGATGATTTGGAACAACAGCAAACATTTTCTCAATCAATATTCCAAAGTAGTTGAGGATGAAATTGGGTCATACAAAAGGAAAGTAAGTAGAACATACGAGTTTTGCTCCCTCACCAGTTGAGCTGCTGATCACACTCAGGTTGCAAATGGTGTCACATTGCTCCTGCTGAGACTGCCCATGGCTCACCAGGTACTCAACAGGCTTGGGTGGCCCGGGATAGTCACCGAGCATGGGAGTGGCATTCAGCTCCTCCTGCATAAACTCCAACTCCACATCTCGCTCGATGCGGAGAAGGTCGGACATCTCCCTAACAAATTCTTCAATTCTGTCTTGCATCAACCTCACCTTCTTAAGGCTTACGCCAATGCTGCTGTGCACGGCTTTTGGCCGTGGAGATGCCCTGCGCACGGCAGCCCGGTGCTGCGAAGAACTGGCCATTTCCTTCAACATCCTCCACGACTGCGTGCATCGCCAGTCGGAGATGAGCCCCTGGTTCTGGTAACCCAGCAGGACGTCGCGGAGCTCGCGCTGGAAGTGGTCGAACAGGGTGGGGTAGTGCGTGCAGGCCTTGAGGCAGAGCGCCTCGAGACCCTGGGGCATGGGGATGGCCGAGAGGTACGGCTGCGCCTGGATCACGAACCCCAGCCGGCCTTCCGCCGACCCCCATTCCAGAGCCAATGCCGCCGCGTCGCCCTGCACCTCGGCCGCCGCGAACTTGGACGCCATGGAGCGCATCCCCTGCCTGAGCCACTCCACCACGCACCCGCCGAGCTCCTTCCTCCCCAGCGGGTCACCGTTCTGGTATAGCAGCGCTCCCACGCTTGTGGACGCCTCCTCCGTCGACGGCACGCATTCCCCTCCTCCTCCTCCTTGCTCTTCCTCGACCTTCCGCCTCCGCCTCCACCTCTTCACGGTGCCGCTGCTGCTGACGGCAGGTCGGGCCGCCTGCTTGCTGGGAACCGACGGCGCGGCTTGCACACGCCGTCGCCGGAGAGAAGACGCACCAGGAGACGACGACGGCGAAGCACCAGCGGCAACAAACGTGATCCTTCTTCTGCCGGGGGCCCTCGCCGCGGCACAGAACGAGAACAGGAACCTGCCCGAGAGAAGGTCATAGGACATGCTGCTGCTGCCCGGCGTGCCCGGCCCCCCTCGGCCCCAGCTGCCGGCGTTAGGCGCTCGCGCGGCCAGCACAGGTAGGCGCGCGCGCTGGGGTGGAGCGATGCAACCAATCAGTAGCCGACTCAACAGCTGGGCTCAGGTCGGCGGGGACGCGGCGGAAATGAATCCTCCGAGGCCAGGCGGCGGTGATACGTTGCGTGGCGCGCGCCGCCGTCTGGTGGCGCAGGGCGCGGCTACGCCCCCCTCCTCACGAGTGAAGTGCCGTCCCCTGGTTTGGTTGCGCCCCGCGCGCCCACGTCGCCAGCGCGCGGTTTCCGTGGTCCCGAAAGCTCCCCGCCGGACTCGTCCACCCAGGGCGTACTTGCTGCCAATCGCGGCGCGGTCCACGGCCACGCAGACGCCGGCGCGTCCAGACGATGCGGAGATCCAGCGCAGATTCCCCGGGTGGCTCGGCTCGGTCGGTGGGTGGTGCCAGCTGGCACGAAAGGTTCCAAAGATATGCAGGTACTGAGGAGGACGGAAGCGGCCGCGAGCTGAGTGCGCTCCTGACAGCCACGGCGTGGGGAAGACGCGGAGGGGTGGCTAGGTTTCGCTTGCCGCGCGCGGGCATTACGTCGAACACCTTCGCTGGCGTCACGGTCCGGGACGCGGTTGCAAACGACAAGCGGGGAGGTCGGGTACTGGGTAGAGGACCTAGAGGTGCCTGAGCAGGAGATGGGTCCGCACCAGCGTGGTCATCACGGGCACATGAGAAGGCGGCGCGGAAATGTTAACTCAAGGCTTGTTTGCTTGTTTGAATTGGAGGAAAACTTTTTTTTTCTACGTTTTTTATGTGAGATGAAATTTTTGTGTAATTTCTGTGAAATTCCTGCGTTCTAAAGAAGGCCTCAGCCACCAACTGCGAACCGCGGCTGGACACTGCTCTTCATTGGCAAAATGTGGTTGTGCTGTGTAGTGATGGCCGAATGGGCCGCGCCAAATAGGCGGGCACATAATTTTTGCCGACCCGAGCACGGCAAGGCCCAGTGAATTTCGGGCTTGGGCCAGCACAGCACGAGGGTCGGGCCTTGCCGTGGGCCAAGGCTGCGGCGCGGCACGGCACAATGAAGTTTTATTAAATATATTTTTAATTTATATGTATACAACTAGTAGTCTTAGTTTAGTGGTAAGTGCATTCCCTCTTGTTTTTAGGTCCTAGGATCAATTCTCCATCCTTGCATCTATTTTGCATCATTTAACACAAAATCCCTTCAAAAATGAATAGATGAACGGACATTTAAAAGGGGCTATCGGGCTTAACGGGTCGGCCCGACACGATTGCTCTATTGCATGCCGTGCCATAGGTCGGGAGAGGAGCCCATGTGCCGGCCTGACACGGCATGAAATTAATACCGAGCCGTGCTGGCCTGAAATTAAACAGGTCGTGCCTTTTCGGGCCCGAGCCGTGCCGGGCTATGCCGTCCGTTTGACCATCACTATTGCCATGCATGCACCAGCATGAAATGACACCGGCCTGGCTTCATGATGTCACGAGTGGCTTCGCCAGATGGCTATGATCGCCAGGAAGGCGGCGGAGCCATGCCACTCAACCAAAGAACAAGATATGGAGGCCAGACCTAGCTGGGCCCTCTAAATTGGGCCAACCCCGTGGGTCCACCACTGCCCACTGCGAGGGCTGTGATGAGCAATCCAGAGAGTTCCAGACGCGAGCAGCCCTGGAGAAGATGCGGAGCTTATCATGTAGGTCGTTGCTCTTCTAACGAGCCACGGAAAGCTTATCACCTCAATTTAGGACGGAACGAGAATGGATTTTTCCACCACCTCCTCCATGAGAAACTAATATTTCGATGTATTTGAACCGTCTATTTTCAATCCAACGTTTCACAACATTTCTTTAATCTCCGGCCATATGCTTCTCTCAAACAAAATGCCCCCGTCTCCCATTGATCTCCTACCACGCTAAAACTAGGTTCGTAGGTATCAACTCGATTGGTTGCCCTGAACGTTATAACTTAAGAAAGGGTAGTAATCTTTATGTTTCGAAGCTATTTTTTATATACTATTGAGAGTCAAAGTTTCAAAAGATTAACTGAGTTTTGGTCTAAATGTCATATATTATACTTTGGGAGGAGTATCAATTTTCTTTAGCTTTAAATTCTTGAATCATTCATTATAGAAATGTTAATCTTGAAATCGTCCAATGTACCACCGCCAATCTAAAACACATTGCTTCTGGGTTGTGATCCAGGGTTCGCAAAACGAAAAAAAACACGCAAATCACTTCGGTATGGTTGGAGCGGACGACCGGTTTTTGACAAATAGATTTGATTTTTTTAAAAAATAAAAAGTTTGAAATTTCTCAAAACCAAACCGCTAAAAACTACTCGGTTTACTTTCAAAAGCATAACTTTCTCGATAAACCGAGAAAATCAAGCGGTACAATAAAAAACACTTGGCTTGAGGTTTTTGTTTCTTCCAAATTTCAAAATCAACGTGCGAAGGATTTTCCGAGCGGTTTCCATGAAAACCGCAAAACCAGTTCTATCGAGTATTGGTTGTGATTTGAACGGTGCTGGAGTGTGCCTGCGTGTGGATTCAAACATGAACTTACTTGTATTCATTGTTGAAAAAAGGACTAGTCCCTCGTGATTAATATGCCTAAGAGTTATACCAAAGCACGTAGCCGTTGTGGTTGACACATCATTTTCCGGCTTATTTCCAACCTTCCATTAAAAAACAGTCGCACAAGCATTTCCGTCGTCTTCTTTCATATTTGACGTCTTTTCTCTGTTCCCATCGTTGTCAAGAGACTGAGTCCTTCAAATCGAAAATATACTGGGATTTAAGTCATGGCTAATTTTGCTTGCTCAATCGCTTGGATGCTTCCTACTTTGATGTTTTCTATTCGAATTACTATGAGAAGAGAAACCTTTGTGCCGGTCTCACTGATGACAAATGGTGCGTGCCTTTGTAGATGACGACACTGAGGATACCGTCGCATCGAGCATCAATACGGCGCCGTACGACAGTGAGAGAAACGAATGTCGTGAGCATAGATTACATCCTGTTATATATAGCCTAACGCTTGCATTTTCTGCTGATGTTCAACCACCGCTATCATGTTCAACCACTGCTATCTAAATCCCAGCCCTGAAAGCAAGGTATTGTCATTTTTTTTCATTGTAAAATCACACCCCAACAGCTAAGCCGCTCCATAAACATCTATCTCTCTCTCTTCACGTGATTTTAACCTCAGCAGTTGAAGAAGCTATACACATCACTAGCTTCACATATACACATACTCTACCTTAGTAGAAGTTTTTATCACGCCTCAAATTGAAATGGCCCCATGTGATAAGCACCTTACTCATTTGAAACCAACTCTCAAACATGCACAAACCCTCCGCAAATAGCAGTCTCCCGGACACCGGTGCATTGCACCGCGGGCTCTTCTTGGTCAGACGGACCCAAAGCTTTGTCTATTTGTTGTCCTTGCCTTCTTCTCCCCGGCCTCCTCCAATCCTCCCACCGCCAGTCATCTTTCCCTATCCCGTCAGCCACACCAGTTGCCAAGTACGACAATCCGTCCAAACCAACGCATCCCCTCTCCCGTAACCAGCCGAGATGCTCTCTTCCTCCGCTAGAGAATCTCCCGCCGCGCTGTCTCTCCGGTCGCAGCGCCAAGAACCATGTTTTGCTTGCTAGTACTTCCAGCTTCATGCCATCGCCCTGGTTTGATCGCCTCCGTGACTCGGCCGCCGCGCTGCAAATATCAGTTCTTGTCGCCGCGGGTCAGTAGGCGGCCAAGGCTGCGACTGGGGGTAGTGCGCATGGCCGAGATGGCCCGGTTTGGGCTCGGGGCCTCGCCGGAGATCGGCGTTTCCGGGGAGGGCGACGCGATGCTGGGAGAGGAGTCGCCTGGCGCGAGGCGGGAAGCGCCCCTGCGGGTGCAGGTGGAGGCGGCGCTGAATCGAATGGTGAGTGTTTCTTGGCATCGAGCTATGGATGTTGCTTGTAACAATTACTACTGTAGTAGGTTGACTTCATTGGATAGGCTCTGATATTCTCATTTGCTTTATAGCAGTTCTGTTGCATGTAAATGAGCTCTTAAACTTGCTAGAAAAGCTCGAAAAGCTTGGATTGAACTAAACAGATTACCAAAAGGGGCTAAAGCTCTCAGGATATTCTGATTCCTCGATCTATAGAAGTATGGATTGCTTTAGTGACACTACTTTATCATGCTAAATGTCCAGTTGCAACTTGCAACACTGCTTTATTTTGTCGCCAAATGTCATTTTGCACTTGCAGTTTGCAATATGCTACATTTTACGAGTTACTAGATTCATACTTTTATATACCTATGCAAATATCCTTTCCAATACTACTCGAGCTTAATGTTGTAATACCCTGTGCTGAAACCACAAAGCTGTGCGCCAGAGTAAATGGCTGGTGGCGTGTTGTTTTTCTTTTGCAGCTCTTTGGAAGCATGATGTTGAAATTATGTGGGTTTTGCTGGGTGCGATTGGCAACAGTCTTCTTTCACAAATTCTTAAGAAGATGCTAAACCATGAAAGACCCGCACCGGCTTTACGGTCTGATCCTGGGATGCCGTCGTCCCATGCACAATCCATATTCTATGCCGCGACCATCCTAGTGCTTTCATGTAAGAACTGTAGAAACATTTACTTTGATCATGATGCAACAACTTGTCAGTAGTCTCTATTGCCAATTTAAAAGCATAAAGCATTGTTAAAGCTCATTAGCTGTTCTAAATGCTGTAGTATTACATAGACAAAGCAAGCTAAAATCAAACATTTAAACTTAATTGAAGTCGGGTTTTTGTTTTAAAATTACTGAAATTTAGTTTTTTCTTCTAGGAAATTTTGCTTTTCCTACGTTGCTCTTCCATGTTTGTAAAGAAAATAAGTAAAACCAAATTAAGCATATATTTATCTACTCCCTCTGGTTTCTAATTGATGATGTTAGGGCAAACTTTTAGTTCATTTTTTGAGTAAAAAAGTTATCCTAATTTGATCAATAAAAAATGGAGGCAGTATATTCCTTAATCGCTGCTATAATTATTTAGGACACATGAAAAATATATTTTGCAATCAAATTCCCTTTTCTCTAGTGAAATGGACTGCATGGCTTATCTGCACCTTCCTTTTTGCAATGCAGTGTTCTACTGGCTTGGCTCACATTATCTAACAATGATTCTTGTGCCTGCAACTCTGTCAGCGGCCACCTATCTAGTAAGGATATTGCTGGACTTACTAAATTTTTCCATGTCTATAACTTTGATGGTTGTATCCTAAATGTTGCTACTCTTCTACATGTTTAATCATATTCCAAATGTTTGCCATTAGCTTTAAGTCATTGACTGCAACCTAACTGTCGTTCTGTTGAAGTGCAGTCGTGGTTACGGGTGTCACAGCGTCTTCATACACTAAACCAGGTTATTGTGGGAGCTGCTGTAGGATCTGCCTTCGGTGCTCTATGGTTTGTGCTCTGGCATTCGCTTGTGCGGGAGGTACTTGCTTCTTCATCATTGGCCCAGAGTGCAGTCGTCCTGGTATCAGCAGCATTTTGTCTTTGCTTTAGCATCTACGTCATTCGTGAGTGGCTCAAGGATGAGTAGTGGCACTTCAACTTCATAGCTGCAATGGGAGATTGACTGATAGGCACAAGATCCAATCGTAAACAGAAAAGATTTCTCTGGATTTAGGATCATTACACTGGAAGAGTTATTCATGGGTTGGCGGTTCAAGGACTACTGAATGGAGAATAACAAGACAAATTATAGAATTCTTCATTTACCTCTGCTGCGTAGTTACGGCAGCAAACGTTTGATCCTTCTTTTTTTCATCTTCGTTCTTTTTGGCAGATTGTAGTTATCCGTCGCTTCCATTCTGTTCCGGAAAAAACATGATCATAGAGAGCATTGTCACCGGAGTACGTACAATAATTGAATTATTCACCGATAAATCTATTGGGCTTGTTTGGCTATAGCAATCCTATGGAATTCTTTCTTACGGTGCTGTAAAAAACTGTGAAGTATACGCGTGCAATCTCTATAGACATCAGTTGATGTTCGAAAACTACACTGGAGTCTACCGAAACAAGGGTAGAGGAACACAATTTGATGTGCAAGTACCACTGGAGGCCTCAGATGATCAGAAAGATAGCCTTGGTTTCACAAGGGGGAAAAAAAAATCATGCAGCCGGAGGTCGCAATCGCGTGACAAGCAATTCCAGAGCAAACAACTGGGAAAACAGATGCAACAAACATCAAAACTTCCATGATTCCAATCTTTGTTCGAGAACAAAGAAAAGCGGAACAAAACTGCGGTCGACAATCAACTCCAGTTGAGCTGATGAATTGCTAACCATATCCACATTCCTCATATTATTTGCTTAACCAGCTATGCAAAGAGATTTACGGTGAAGGAATGGCGCCAGTCCTGAGCGGAGATGACCCATCCATTTTTTTTACAGGAAGCGGCAAATGAGGATTGTAGTGATCACAGCCGATCACCAAATGAAAAAACTTATACAACCTTTTCCTTCTAGAAGTATAGTTAGAGCTTTGTTAGGCTTCTGAAAGGAGATGCATCTGCATCCTAGCTCTAGTCGCTGCTGATGCTATTCGATTCTGCACTAGCTTCGGGCTGTGATGAAGGTAGGTAGGACCAGGCAATGGCTGCTGCGCCAATAGTGACCGCAAGCCCAACTGAACCCCAGAACCACTTCTGTTTCTTCTTACGGTTCTTCCGCTGTTGCCGTGACATCTCTGCAAAATAAGAGAAAAACGAATTAAACAATAAGATCGTTTGAGTGCACTCAAACAAAGAATGTGTTTAGCTCTTTTTCACCCAGTTACCAGAGATATTATATCTCATCAAAGCAAATATCTATGCAATAGGCACGGTGTTTAAAACACTACTGGGAGCTAAGTATAGGAGTGTAATGCTACTGCTTAGTATGGTATTTGCTTTGATGAGATAAAAACTGAATCATTGTGCAGCTATGATAAGTATAGGAGTGTAATGCTTCTGAAAGGAGATGTTTCACAACTAGGATGTCATCAGATCGAGAAGCATTTAGTATGGTATCAACAAATAAAAACTGAATCATTGTGCAGCTATGATAAAAAGTATTACCGATAGCTTCTTGGTTTCTTTGAGACATCTCCCTGTTTGCCGCTTCATAGTACTGGACCCTATCTGACAGCCTTGCAATCTCAAAGTTCTTTGCTGCAATCACGGTTTCCATCTCTGATTCAACTTCAGCACGAGCAAATCCCCTTGCAATAGCGGCAGACACGAGTTGTGAAACAGTTATTTGCTGGCATAACTCTGCTCCAGGCTCCATACTTGAATCACTAGTATTCTCAGCTATACTTGGAGGTGGAAGTGACAAGGCAATGAATGATAGGTGGTGACTGAGCTTCTTCCACTCATTTTGCCAGCTCTCAAGTGCTTCTTCAGCTTGTTTCCTCCTCTCAATTTCCATTAGCAGACTTAACCTCATTTCACGAAGGTCATCATCTACGCATCGCGAAGAACGAGTTCCACCATCACTGGATATTTCTACATTTGCGGCAGAAAAATTGAACTTAGCACAAAAACAGGAAAGCAGCCATTTTGTTGGTAATTGAAGAGAGGAATCCATAAATTTTGCCGGATCAAAGATTGGAGAGATGTTCTTCAACCAGCACAACGTAAGATGAGATAAAATAAACCAAACTCATATCTCCATGCAACATTAAACATGTCCTCAACAGGCAGCACACAGAGTAAATAACTAGACAGTTTGGTCGCTGCGGTGCATTAGATGCAAACAGATTCACATGGTTAGACACAAATTACATTCAATCAAATAATGATAACTTGTGTAAACAAATCACACCTTTGCAGGATAAAGGTAAAGTTCAAAAACAAGGGAAGACTACGCATGCTGTGCGGGAGGTAGCCTGAAATTGCATATACCATGGAAAATGTGTATGCAATATTAGGGATAAATCGCATCTCTAAAACAAAGTTGTTCCACGCCTAAAAGTACAGATAGGGAAAAACTAGTCCATTTATCTGTAGGGCAACCAATTAGGACCAGATCACAATACACAGCCAAAACACTAATGACCAAAAGCAGGACACGGTCGACTTTACATATACACCCAAAAAAAAAATCAGGATGCTCACCTACAGAGTTTCTACTTACTTTCTAGTTTTGTTTTAACTTCTCTGCTATAGAAAATGTATTATTACTAATTTAAGGTACTCAAGTAGCAGTTTACACAATTACACTTAAGTTGGCTAGTCTTTAGTATTGCTGTAACAATCTATGACCAAAACAAGGGAACTACATCGATAAGACTTCCCAGTGGCATTAGGAAATGATTGGAAGCCTTGGAAAGAAACTAACTGATAGGTACCTTCAAATGCATCGTAGAATTCTGCACCAGGCGTCCCAACAGATGTCCCTAGAGGGGAACTGGGCTTCCACCACCGCTCATGTGCACCAGCATCATCAGTCTCAGAGTTACTAGCCACACTCTGTGAATCTTGTAGTTCAAAGAAGGCATCGCTCTCACCATTCCTTGCTGTGCCACCATTCAAAGGCTTTGCAACATTCACAGGCTTCACTAATGCATCAAGACTTCCATGCTGAAACTCAAATTCAGGCATATTCTGCTCATTGACTGATGTCACCGAGTACTTCTGGATCATGCCATTATCCCGGTCCAAAACCTCTTCCAAAACATTGTGACCTTCATCTTGACCATTGGCCTCCTGCTGAAACGCAAACTCAGGCTCCTGCACTTCAACGGGCTCGCTCCTTTTTGTCAAAGGAGGTAGTGTCACAGGGAGCTTCGTCTGGCTGCTCTCACTCCCACAATCACCCAGAGAAAGTGTCTTGGCAAGAGAGGCCCCCCGTCGCTTATGGTTGATGAGGTACGGCGACCAGGTTCCAGGGAAGGAGGAGGGTGAGTCTGGAAGAGACGTGCTCTCAGGCGTGGCATAGAGAGCCGGCGACGTCTGCGTCCTAACAGGAGGAGCAGACGGCACAGGTATCGGCTTCTCGGTGACCTTGTATGGAGGCACGGGCGGCGGCTTGGACACGGCCTTCTGGGTCTGCGCAGGGGACCCGGTCTCCAGGAAGGGGTCCAGGACGTAGTGAGTGATGGTCGGCATGGGGCTGCGGCTGCCGGAAACGGAGTTGAATCACCGGTGGCTTCACCTCCCTGGCATCAACCAGGCCCTGAAAACGAAATCGAAAACAAACACATAAGGTTAAAATGAATCAGTCGCTTTCGTTATTCTCGGAGGCGAAATTGTAGCGGGTTGGGGGATTCCGATCCAAAATATATTCGGAAACATCTCCAGCGGAACACGTACGCGCCCTATCCTTTGAAAAAGCCGCCGGCATGAGATGCCGATAACCCGCACAAACCATTCACCGAAAAAAGGGGGGGAGACACGCTCAATATTCCCCAACCTGTGATTACACATACCAGCACGAAATCGCGCGAACGAACGCCTGATTCAGATGAGTCTCAAATCGAACAGTTTCTATTTCAAAATTTGACCAAAAACCCGACCAATTCATGCACGCGGAAGAGGAGCACTCAAATCCTCATCCCCGACGACCTAGCAACGCCTCCAGATCAGGCGTGACCCCATCCTCACCTCCCCCTGAACTAAACCAGCCGCGCAGGCAGCAGCCTGGCAGACGCCCCCCGAACCAAGCTCCAAACCGGCCGAGATCGCTCGTCCTCCAACCCCAACCCACATACACGGCGACGGGAGGTAAGATTCGTCGGAGGCGGCGGCGGCGGTACTCACCTGACCGGGACGGACCGGGTCGGGGTCCGGCGGCGCGGCGCCTCGAGCGAGAGGGAAACCCTAGCGAGCCAGCTGACAGCCGCGGCTCCTCCGCTCCTCGAGGAAGAGAAGACGGCGTCGTCCTTTGCTTTGTGTCGTGGTTTCCTTTCCCACGGCCGCAGCAGCGCAGGTCGCGTTTGGATTCGAATTTATGGGGCCGGGCAGAATAAGCGGCGCGAGGGCGAGACCAACCTGGAGCTAGGCAACAAGAACAAAAGGGGAGGGAAGCTGCGCGATTTTTGCCGGTGGATTTATCTAGGAGTATCTATTTATATACGTAGATATTTATATATCCAAAACAAGTATATATATCCCGCTTTTTTACTGCGTGGAGTGCTGGAGAGGGGAGTGGAGAACACGAAAGAAAACGGGACCGGGCGGAAGAAAGCAGCCACGGCCACGCCGCACCCAATCCCTTACGTACCTTCCACGGCGCGGCCGCCGGGCCCGCGTGTCAGCGGCGGGTCGGGCCGGGCGCGCGCGGCGGCTGCTCTCCCCTGTTCTTGGAGGGAAAGAAAAAGGCCGCTGCCGCTGGGAGGCGCCAGGCGCGTGGTGGCGGGATGCTCGGCTGCTGCTCGTGCGTGCGTGCGGGGCGCGCGCGCGCCGTGGCAGCTGGTGGGCCGCGCGGCTGTGCGGGTCGGGGATTTGATTTAATTTTCGTGTTGGGTGCGCGCGGACGGACCGGTGGGGAGCCGGGTTGAGTGGCGTACGCGGGAGGGGTGGTTGGATGTCGGTTCCCGGCCCGCACCGCACCGCACCTGCGCGGTGGGGGCGAGCTGGCAAAGGGACCGAGCCCGAGCGCTGCTCAGTTCGCACAGTTGACCACGTGACGCGCGCAGTGGCGCACGAGGTGGGTCAGGCAGGCGCTGTGCGCTCGCGTGGATGGTTCCGGGGCTTTTCTCGTGCACGAGGAAGTGTGGCTTTCTGGACACGTCCTGGGCCTTCCGGTTGGTGCCTCTGTTGGTGGGGGAAGGTCAGGGTCAAATGGCGAACGATGAGGCAACGGACGACGTAGCGGCAGGGCTAACTCGATTCCATGGAATGGAAGGGGTCAGACTAACGAGTCAGATTCTTGCGCGACGTCATCGATGATTTAGAGTCTACTAGTCTTAGCGATAAAGAAAGGGATGTGTATTGCAGTATTGGTTCTCAGACTGTTCTACTAGTCTCGGCATAGGAGGTGTTCGTTTCTTTAGAAGTCTGTTCGGCAGGCAGTTTTACTGTAGCCGCTGCGCAGTTTTTCTGAGAGAGAATACTGTAGCTGCTGAAAACAGCACTGTAGCCATGTGAGGGGGAAGCAGCAGCAGCCGGCTGCAAAGCCTCTAGCCGAACACGCTCTAGGTCTAAAGGTCACATCAAAACTAATCTTGCTATTTAGACGTATTAAATAAGTCTAATTATAAAACCTTTTTACAAATATACGCTAATTTGTGAGACGAATTTAATGAACCTAATTAATCTATGTTTTGCTACAGTAACTATCGTCTAATTATGGCTTAATTACTCTCATTAGATTCATCTCGCGAATTAGTACAAAATTCTGCAGTTAGTTTTTTAATTAGACTTTATTTAATACTATTAAATAACAAAATTCTAACAGGCCTAAATTAGGCATAGAGAAACGAACACCCATATCCGTATGTTCAAACGGGCTCCATTCGGTCACGAATGACTACAGCTGGTTCTCAAACTGTTCTCGTTCTAAATAAAAAAGGATCTTGTTGTTGCCTTTTTCTTTAGGGGACGATCTTGTTGTTGCTTTTTTTTTAACACACGATCTTGTTGTTGCTGAAGCGAACAACAACATGTGTCTGGCCAGTCCACGAAAGCCCGCAAACAATAGACGTGCCAATTTGTAAGAAGAGGAACTATGCGGCCTATAAAATAGAACTATGAGTTAAAAAAAGAACTAAGAGGCTCATGGTCCATCAATTGACATACATCCCCTCAAAAAGAAATAACGAACAGAATCCCCCCAAAAAAGATAACAGACAAAACAGGGGGGAGGGGCTCAAGCCCCTCCTACTGGCCGCGGCACCATGGATCTCGCGAATTAGTACAAGATTCTGCAGTTAGTTTTTTAATTAGACTTTATTTAATATTATTAAATGACAAGATTCTAATAGGCCTAAATTAGACATAGAGAAACGAACACCCATATCCGTATGTTCAAACGGGCTCCATTCGGTCACGAATGACTACAGCTGGTTCTCAAACTGTTCTTGTTCTAAATAAAAAAGGATCTTGTTGTTGCCTTTTTCTTTAGGGGACGATCTTGTTGTTGCTTTTTTTTTTAACACACGATCTTGTTGTTGTTGAACATGTGTCTGGCCAGTCCACGAAAGCCCGCAAACAATAGACGTGCCAATTTGTAAGAAGAGGAACTATGCGGCCTATAAAATAGAACTATGAGTTAAAAAAAGAACTAAGAGGCTCATGGTCCATCAATTGACATACATCCCCTCAAAAAGAAATAACGAACAGAATCCCCCCAAAAAAGATAACAGACAAAACAGGGGGGAGGTGCTCAAGCCCCTCCTACTGGCCGCGGCACCATGGATCTCGCGAATTAGTACAAGATTCTGCAGTTAGTTTTTTAATTAGACTTTATTTAATATTATTAAATGACAAGATTCTAATAGGCCTAAATTAGACATAGAGAAACGAACACCCATATCCGTATGTTCAAACGGGCTCCATTCGGTCACGAATGACTACAGCTGGTTCTCAAACTGTTCTTGTTCTAAATAAAAAAGGATCTTGTTGTTGCCTTTTTCTTTAGGGGACGATCTTGTTGTTGCTTTTTTTTTTAACACACGATCTTGTTGTTGTTGAACATGTGTCTGGCCAGTCCACGAAAGCCCGCAAACAATAGACGTGCCAATTTGTAAGAAGAGGAACTATGCGGCCTATAAAATAGAACTATGAGTTAAAAAAAGAACTAAGAGGCTCATGGTCCATCAATTGACATACATCCCCTCAAAAAAAAATAACGAACAGAATCCCCCCAAAAAAGATAACAGACAAAACAGGGGGGAGGGGCTCAAGCCCCTCCTACTGGCCGCGGCACCATGGATCTCGCGAATTAGTACAAGATTCTGCAGTTAGTTTTTTAATTAGACTTTATTTAATATTATTAAATGACAAGATTCTAACAGGCCTAAATTAGGCATAGAGAAACGAACACCCATATCCGTATGTTCAAACGGGCTCCATTCGGTCACGAATGACTACAGCTGGTTCTCAAACTGTTCTTGTTCTAAATAAAAAAGGATCTTGTTCTTCGCAAAGAAAAAAAAAAGGATCTTGTTGTTGCCTTTTTCTTTAGAGGACGATCTTGTTGTTGCTTTTTTTTTTAACACACGATCTTGTTGTTGTTGAACATGTGTCTGGCCAGTCCACGAAAGCCCGCAAACAATAGACGTGCCAATTTGTAAGAAGAGGAACTATGCGGCCTATAAAATAGAACTATGAGTTGAAAAAAGAACTAAG
This sequence comes from Eragrostis nindensis, assembly GCA_012490785.1. Classification (NCBI taxonomy): domain Eukaryota; kingdom Viridiplantae; phylum Streptophyta; class Magnoliopsida; order Poales; family Poaceae; genus Eragrostis; species Eragrostis nindensis. Next base: position 1,295,557 of record JAAXCT010000089.1, on the reverse strand, counting down.
AGGCTCATGGTCCATCAATTGACATACATCCCCTCAAAAAGAAATAACGAACAGAATCCCCCCAAAAAAGATAACAGACAAAACAGGGGGGAGGGGCTCAAGCCCCTCCTACTGGCCGCGGCACCATGGAGCGCCCCCCCCCCCCCCCCCCCCCCTTCTACTTTTCTGTAGCCATGGAAGAGAGGAGAGAAGAGATTCGAAGCGCAGCCGTGAGAGAGATCGAGAGGGCAGAGGTTGAAGATGACCAATATTTGGTCTGCTCAGTCGACTTAGGGTGCCTTTGGTTCAGCTTTTTGCACCTGCTTTTGCTGTGAAAAAAGTCACAGCCAATCAAAGGGGCCTGCTTTCTCTTAAGTGCTTCCAAGAAAGCTGCTTTTAGGCTATCCGCACTCATGTTCCTCGATTTCATCCCTCTAAAAGGAATATTCTGTCCTAGTCATCAAGATTCTTTTCTCTATACTAATTTCTCCCGCACCCGTGGTTCCTCTATATTCTTCCTCTATCCCAACTACCTCTAGTGGGACCCACGCGTCAGCCACCCATTCTTTTTAACTCTCTCTCCTTTCTCCTCTCTCCTCTCCTCTGCTTCTTCCTCTCGATCTCATCTCCGCCGTGATCCCCGCCCCCCCCCCCAGGCCAGCGCGGCGTCCTCCTCCCCAGCGCCATGGCCCGGCCGCCCCTCCCCTTCGCCTCCCCGCCGTCGTCCCGCCTCCCGTTGCCCGCATCGGCCGCGATTGGGTGCCAGGAGCCCGCGCCGTGCCTCGCGATTGGGCGCCGGGAGCGCGCGCGGCGGCCCCCAGGTGCGGCGCGCGGCGGCGGCGGCGGCCAGGAGGAAGCGCGGCGGCGGACGGCGGACGGCGGCGAGGCCTAGCGAGCACGCGGCGGGGGGGGTGGAGGAGGCCGACGTGGTAGGAGGCCGAGAGGTGGTGGTGGGTCGGGCTGGACGGCGCGCTGACGAAGGGCGTGGAGCACTCGCTGTCGCACCCTCCGCCGCCTGTGATGGTGTGTGGTGCTGTGATTTGGGAAGGTGGCGAGAAGTGGGGGGTGGAAGGGCGACGCAGCCGGGCGCGGTGTCGCTCAATGACCGCGCGGCTCCCGGTGTGCGGCGAGCCCGGCGAGCGGCGGCTCCTGGTGCGCGGCGGGCCCGGCGAGCGGCGGCTCCTGGTGCCCAGTCGGACGGTGCGGCAGCCTCGATGGCGGCCCCGCGGACGGCGTGCGGCGGTCCCGGCGGCCCCCTCCTCCCTGCTCTCTGCCAGGCCAAGCAGCCCGGCGGCCTGTCTCTTCCTTCTCCTCTCTCTCTTTCGGGGGGGGGGGGGGGGGGGGGGGGGGGGGCGGCGGCGGGGTCGTTGCGAGGTGGGCCCGCACGGAGTGTAGCGGAGAACCGGTATCGCGCTAGATTTGGCGGAGGAAAGGGCGTGCGCTACTTTAGCGTATGCTTTAGAGGACGCCGGTGCAGCTGCTTTTCACGCTAAACGTTCCTGCAGGAACGCATACCGGACGCCGGTGCGAGCAGTCTTACGTAGTGCAAAGTTCACAGCACCTTTCGACTTGCTTTGAGCGGCTGTGGGGGGAAGTTTTCACGAAAATTACCCACTGCCACCGGTTATGTGGTAACGGTTCGTTCTTTTCCTCTCTATTCCCCTCCCCATTCGACAGGGTACCGGCGAGAGGCGACGACCGCGCGCTAGGGTTCCTTGCCGCCAGCGCCGCCCCTGCCCGGCCCCGGCCCCAGCGCCCGCCCCTGCTGCTGTCCCGCTCGACGCCGGCGCCCCCATTCGCCGCCACATGTCCAATCAAAGCTCCGCCCCGCCTGCCTTCTGAAGTGCGACACTCCTGTTCGATTCGAGGTCAGCAGCAGGAAATCCGCCCCTGTTCGATTGGAGCTCGCCAGCAGGACAGCCGCTTCACTCTTCTCTCTACCATACTCATGCGTCTCCAACTGGAGGCCATGGTGTTCAACCCGTCATGGCTGCTCCTCCTCGAAATAATCCACATCTCCACAGTTTCGACCCAAAATTCCACATCAAACGGGTGTGTCATAGCCCGGGGATTTGATTCCCCCACTTCTCATGAACTATTTCCCCTTGTTTCGGTGCCAATTTGAGCTCCGGAGATCGTCAATGGTGGCTGGAAAGAGAAGGACGCCATTGAAAGAAGCTTCTGCAAACAGGCCCTCACATAATATTAGTATTTTGTGTCTTGACGTTTTTGTACAAAACCCCCCAGATGTTACTATATTTCTGAAAATCTTTTCAAATTTAGCCTATGTATGTTAATGTGGATGCAAAATTTAAGTAAATTAATTTTTTAAATGATGTTTTACATGTAAATATGTGAACCGCACATCGTTTAACAATCAATTTACATATAAATTGTCTCTCCGACCTTTAGGGGTATTACAGACATTTTAGCAATTTTTTCACAGTCACAGCTACTTCAACCAAACGGCTTTTAGCTTTTCCACAGCTGACAGCCCACAGCAGCTTTTTCCACAGCTCACAACCCACAGCAGCTTTTTTCACAGCCACAACACAACCAAACACACCCTTAGGCTAAAATTTCCGTAACTACACGTCTGGCCCATCCCAGGAAACTTACAGGCAACAGCCCAAAAGCCCAAATGGTGCAATCCCTAGCTCTGTCCCTTGTGTTTCAGCCTTTTTTTTTTTCCTGTTTGAAGGGATGCCGTGAGCAGGAGTCAGCTGTGGAGAGGAGCACACGCACAGCGATCTTGTAAGCAGGCAACGACAACTAATAATGGTTCACTTGTCGTAAATTGTGGTATTGCATAACCCTAGTGCAAGTACAAAATTCCAAAAGAACATTGTTGACGTATTTTTAAAAAAATGTTAGCAATACTACCAACGTTAATAATGCACGACTAATGACTCTTCTAATAAAATAACTCTATTTTAAAAGTCATTAAGTTCAGCCCCTTCGAAAAAAAAGAGTTTAGCTAGCCCTCTACAATTTCCGTATGAATCCGCCACCGGACAAAACATAAGGAAGATCGAATCTTGTGCGAGTATGCTATGAAACATCGTGTGGTGGAAGGGGGGCAACGGTTAGTATTCGCGTGCCCGTTTCGACGTCTCAAGCACCCTTTCTATCCATCAACGGTTGACATACGCAATAGCAGTGATGCCTGTGAAGGACACGACTAAACTAATTTCTAAGATGGTTTTGAGCTGAGAAGTGGTGACTATAGGCATATGGAATTGAAGAGGTTAGCAACGGTGACGTTTGTGGATGGTGGATCAATCGCCGACAACCGTCGTAAATGGAGAAGGTGGCTTGCGGCGAGGGCATCTCGCTAGAGATGGTGTGGAAGTTTGAGGACTATATTGAGAAGGGTATGACATGCAATGGTGAGAAAGAAGACGATTGACTTTTTTTTTTGTGGGCCATTTGTGGCATGCAGGAAGAGCCTGAGCTGCAGCCGGCTTTGAAAAAGGAATTGATTGTGATTTGGAACCTGTTCTTTATATGATATGACCCCTCTTAACTAAGATTTTCTTATTTACACATTTTCTACTGTTTTTTCTTTTCTGGCTCGGTTATTCTATCTAGCCAAGCCATTAATATAAAAGGACAGAACAAAGAAAAACATATAAAGAAACAAATGTATTCAATAAACAAAAGCACTTACTCGAAGAGGTGCCCGAATAGCTAACTTACATGCATTCCTCTCAGCCTCACCAAACCTAGGAGCTAACCCTTTGATTTACTTTTAGAGCGTCCCCAACGGCCAACGCTAGAGCCAACAAATATGTTTGTTTATTGAGAAATGAGAGAAGAGAGAGGGCCAGTAGCGCTTCAGGAACCGATAGCGCTTACGCGCTCACAGAGACTGACACACCTGTGCCCACCGAAAAAAGCACTCCACAAGAGTCAGCAGCCATAGTTGCCTTTGGGCACGCTCTTATGCTGAATCAACCCCCTACTAATCGCCTCCATCCAACAAAATTCAGTAATCCTCCTACTCCGGCCAGTATCCGAGTTTTCCACTCACGCACCCATCAATAACACCTGTCCTTCCTCGTGTCCGCCGCCTCAGCATCCCAATCGAACGCGACTGCGCCATCCGCGATGGCGGCGGCGGCGACCTCCGGCGCCCACCTCTTCCTCGCCTCCCGCGTTCCTTCCCGCGGCCCCCGGCAGCAGCTCGCCCTCCCTGCGCACGCCGCGCGGCCAATCGCCGCCGCCTCTTGCTCCGTTGCCCGGCGCGCGGTCGCGACCGCCGCGGTGTCCAGCCCCGTGGCCGCCTCCACGGGGAAAGATGGTTGGAACTTCAACTCGCCTTGAAGCATTTTTCTTTTCGTTTCCTGATGTGGTTTAGCTCGATTGGTAGGTAGGGTTCTTATGGGGGTTAAGGATCGTGCTCGTGCGATTGGACGAGGGGGAAGTAAGTAATCTATTGGTCGCGACGAATTGCGAAGTTTGTATGGTTTGGAACGTGAATGGTGAATATGTGAAACGCAAATGTTGCTTCCTTATTGATTAGGTTGCTGATAGTTCGAAAGTCTTAAAGTAGTTTTTCCCCTTTAAACTAGAAATGAACGCTGCTGAGAAATGCTATGGTGACGCGCCATTGCCTACATCAATTTTCAGGCTACTTATTTTTATCTTCCGTGTAGCCATTAGATAGACGGAATGTTCTATGATACGCCGTGTGCTCGGAGACTATGCTACGTATATGAATCATGAAACAATGAAGGGACCAATAAACCTAGCATTTTCCCTGGTCTTTCTACTACACTGATACTTTTTGTAGTTTGATTTTTCGTTGCATTGACATTGGCCTGTTTCTGCTGTAAAAAAATTGAGGTTTTCCGTTCGGCATGGTGTAAAATACACAAAGACAATCCAGTGACAGAAGTTGACTAAGAATCCGGGGTGGGAGGTGGGGATGCAACACTAGCAGATGCTTAATATTGAACCAGGAAAGTCACTATTTCTTGTTCAAAATCCGAAAGTTAGGTGGGCGATGGTCAACCCTGGTCCTAGAGAAGCTCCGTCAGTGAGACAATCAGTCTAACTTAATATTAGTTCTGAATTTGATCCTCTGGAACAGTCGCATGCGGGTTAATGCTTTAGGCATCAAAGAGAAGCTTTGATTACTGAACATGTAAAATTTTCTGCTCTTACACTCTACTTTCTTGACCTTAGAAATTTCTTGCAGTCAAACAGGTTCCTAAGGATTTCCTTCATATCAATGATTTTGACAAGGAGACGATCATGAAGATCCTTAATAGGGCGATTGAGGTTAAGGCAATGTTAAAGTCTGGAGACAGGAGCTTCCAACCGTTCAAAGGGAAGTCAATGGCAATGATTTTTGCCAAGCCATCGATGAGGACCCGTGTATCATTCGAGACAGGATTCTTCTTACTTGGTGGGCATGCCGTTTATTTGGGTCCTGATGATATCCAGATGGGTAAGCGTGAGGAAACTCGTGATGTTGCTCGAGTACTTTCTGGCTATAATGATATTATTATGGCTAGGCTCTTTGGTCATCAGGTACGTGAGTTGCACATCCAAGATCTTTTTTGGGGAGAATTGTTAATCAGCATATTCTGCAAAAAATTATATTATTGATCAAATTTTTACATATTTCATCTGTCTGCGCCATGTTGCTTGAGCGCAGCAATTAGATATCTACCTGAAAACCATGAGCACAAAGTGTGCAGTTAAGCTAGATTTTCTTGGGCTGAAAATTGATCAAGATGAAATATCAACTTCAACTTAGTGTAGATTTTCTTGACAAAGTAAGTTTGTTTCATTCTACTAATCTAACAGGCAACCTGGAAATTTGTTCGGGTCCATGATGTTTATAGAAAGTATTGCTGCTTTGGACATTGTCTTCTGTGGCTTCTTCCTTCGCCTATTTTTATTTGATATAGCAAACATCAGACAATAGTAGGTTCATTCTATGTACTTACAATTGTCTGAATTTACGTTTTCCATTCTACCTCCAAAGCATCAGCTTTTGATAATTTCATTGAAGATTCAACCCTCTTTGGTACCAAGTATACTGTCTTCCTAACTAATATGGTTTTGGCAGGATATTTTGGACTTGGCAAAATATGCACCTGTACCTGTCATAAACGGTCTCACAGACTATAACCATCCATGCCAGATAATGGCTGATGCACTTACAATGATTGAGCACATTGGTCGTATTGAAAACACCAAGGTAAATCATGTTTACCATGACTTACTGTATATGCTCCTTTTGTCATGTCAGCTGTATCCAACTTTTTCAACCGCTATGTAGGTTGTCTATGTCGGCGATGGAAACAACATCGTGCACTCATGGCTTCTATTGGCTGCTGTAGTTCCTTTTCACTTTGTATGTGCTTGCCCAAAGGGATTTGAGCCAGATTCCAAGACTGTGGAGGTTGCCAGGAGTGCTGGAATCAGTAGGATTGAAATTACAAATGATGTCAAGGAAGCAGTTAAGGGAGCAGATGTTGTTTATACAGATGTATGGGCCAGCATGGGCCAGAAGGAAGAAGCCGAATATAGAAAACAGAAGTTCCAAGGATTCATGGTTTGTCTATCTCCTCATTCTTATCCTGCTTTTGATCTTGTCTCATGTCGTTCAAAGTGACTGGAAAATAGTTGCCTAGCATAAATCATTCTATTTTTACTGGATGCCTACTAGCTATACTTGGGTTAGGTCAATGATTTGCTAGAAACTGGAGAATACTGATTTTAGGTACTTCAGGAACAATGTCATGCTCTCGTAAAGACCATTATACCTAGTGACAATGACAGTTGTATAGGGATGTGGAACACCTAGGCATATCTTGTTTTAGTCTACCTCAGCAATGATGCTGCACAAGCAGATATGCTAGCTCATAAGATGGCTCTCATTCCAACACTTTGTTATTCTTTGATCTTACAGGTGGATGAAGCGCTAATGGAGATTGCTGGTCCACAGGCCTACCTTATGCATTGTCTGCCTGCAGAGAGAGGAGTGGAGGTGACAGATGGTGTGATCGAGGCTCCCAACTCAATCGTCTTCCCCCAGGCAGAGAATAGAATGCACGCTCAGAATGCTATCATGCTTCATGTGCTTGGCGCTTAATCCTCCTATTGCACCAATACTACTAGGGGATTACTGAGAGGTTGAGGCTGTTTCGACCTTTGCGCTGTAATCCTAGAGTTTCTTGGGAGGCAAGACGGTAGTGGTTTTGAAACATCTCACTGTGTTCAGGTGATTCAGATTGTCTGGTAACCTGATACTTTGTACTTCAGGGTGTAGCTTGTACTGTAAAAGGTTGGTAATCCTGAATAAAGAAGCGTGCTTTTATAGTTCATTTCCAAGTTCTGTTAATTCTATATGCTCATCAGATCTGTACCACCTCTGTAGCTTAGCCATTAGCATACATAACAATCTTTGCATTCCGTAGGAGAGGCGCGCTTGAAGCTTTGAACATAACATGAACTAACAAAAATAGTACTTACCAGGTATTATGTGCTTTACATGTAACCTGTCTAGCTTCAGCGTTAAAATTTCTGACAACTACCGACAACCTATTGACGTGGTGGAAAACATTTCTTGAGAATGCTTCCCCAACTTTTCAAAGGTAGAAAAATCCTTCACGGAAGAGGTCAACCTGCAGCCTCACAGAGTTCCTGCAGACCTCAAGGAGTCTGCCTGCCTTCATGGATCAACAGCGCCTAATAATGACTTCTCCTAATTTTGTCTCCTTTCCTTTTCTGTTATATAATACTTCGGCTTTTTTTTTTATTCTTGTGCTTTGCCCCTGTATATCTTTGTAGTATTGTCATGGGCAAGTTCTTGACAAGTATAGTTTTGCTCTTTGGTTTCTTTGGTTAATAAAAACACAGTGAGAGCCTACGTGGTTACAGGCTAAACAGCGTAGCAACCTACCAGTTACCAACAGGCAACAGCAAGCGATAAGCATCACGCAACACAACAATAAAAAAAAGATAGTGAACAGACTGCATCAGATTACGCAATGAAGCGAGGCAAATGAACAATTATGTATGCCTTTCTATTAGGCAACCGTTCTGTAAAGTCTCCGTTTGACGGCATAGCTTTCAATAAGGGTCAAGTTCTTGGACTTGACATGGCATATAACAGGGTGAAAAAAAAAAAGACACTGCTGCTTGTCTGAACATGAACAGCAGGTAATATCAATTGGTCATGATTTCAGTTCGTGCCATGTTAACACATGTCGTAGTGTCGATAAGCTGCTGAGTAAAATATGCAGCATCTGCATTTGAGCAGCTGGAGATTACTTCCTCAAGCTTTCAATGATGTACGAGCCATACAGATCCCTGTGTGCCATTTGGAACAACTTAGTGACCAGTTTTTTTTTTTTTTTAGTAAGGCAAATTGGTATAGAGTATTATACGCGAGTATGAAGAGCAAAACTCACATGGAGTACTTGATTACGTTGATGGCATCTTTTGCTGGGAGGAACTCATTCACTGCAACCTCTTTGTTTTCATTCTTCTTATCTGTAAATTTAGAATAAATATAACAATTGATCACCAGCAGTGCAACAAATGAATGAGCTATGGATATGGTTTAAGAAATATACAATCTTCAAAGAAGCGACGGATCTCTTGAAGGCGGTGCGGGGGAAGGTCCTTGATATCCGTGTAGTGACGGAATTCAGGGTCATCAGCACAGACTGCTATGATCTTATCATCTTTCTCTCCCTATTGGTATGCATGGTGATTAAGATGTACAAACTTAGCTTTGAGATAAAAATATATATATATATACAAAACACTATAAGTCTTTAAATTCTTCTGCTGCCTTTGCTCAAGGTTCACTGTCTCAAAACTTTATGGGAAAAAAAAAAAACAAAGCAATAGCCCATAGTCAAAGTGAAACAGAAACTTCTATGCAATCAAGTGATGCAGAATTTTGACCTGATCTATCATAGGCATAAGCCCAATAGCACGAGCTCGCAGGAAACATCCAGGGACAACTTGTTCCTGCCAGAGTAAGGGCATGCAATGTTTATAGTAAGGCTGATGACAGAAGAATATTTAAACTTTACAGACATTACATACCTGCATTAGGATAAGGACATCCAAGGGGTCACTGTCCTCACAGAGTGTGCGTGGAATGAAACCATAGTTGTGTGGGTAAACTACAGAGGAGTAGAGGACACGATCAACCTGAAACAAGTAAACTTCAGTTATCTATTGTCGCTGTGAAACAAAAGGTGTATATCATGCAAGTTCTCCATAATTCCATACATTGCTAATCCACATACAGTTAATTTAACACTTGGAAGACGTGTTTTTTTAGTTCCTTATAAACAACGATAAAATGTGTACGGAACAGAGCTAGTTGACAGACTATTCGGTCTCCCAGCATGTTTCAACATAGGTTATAAAGTGCACATAAGAACAAATTATTCAAAATTAATCAATACATGCAGAAAATATTAACTTACTCTACTCTAACATCGAATAGGAAATCACCTTGATAAGACCAGTTGCCTTGTCCAGCTCATACTTTACCTTGCTGCCCCTAGGAATTTCAACCACCTGACAATAATTAATAATAAAAACTGTAACTTACTATACAGGTGTTTGTTTCATTAAAGAATAGGTAAAGAAAGATCTAAAATATGCGATATGCCAATGCACCAGCTAATTACATAAAGGAGCTCGGTCTATAACAAATACTAACAGGGTTAGCTCAATTTTTAACTAACTGCCCTGTCCAAACGCCAACAACGCTCAATTGGAATAGTAGGTAGTCTAACTGGTATTTAAAAAAACCGCTGATTTGTCCATATAGATACACCCTCGTAAGACAACTAGAGACTTGGGGATATTTTGGAACTATTATGTTATAGCTACATATCATGGCTAAATTAACAAATTCATATGAGTGTTGATTTCGTACATCATAACTTGGAGCTCTATTGTCTGAACAAGTTTCAATAGATATATGCAGTGAGGTTTTAAATTGAGGAGTCCATGACGGAAAAAAAGGGTCAAGAATTTCAGTCACTAACTCCCTCTGCTATCACTTGAGGTTCAATTTATGTATGAAGATAAACTTCAATTTGGTGTCGATCAATACAATCATAATCAGAACGCGAAGGCAAACTTACACAGTTGAAAATTTCAGGAGCACCTGGCCCTGCATTTGAACAAATATACAATAAGATGAAACAGCAGATTACTTATAGAGAAGAACAATTGTGTACTTTGATACCCTATACACCACAATAAAATGGAAAGGTGACAATGTTATAGCATAAGAAAACATAGAAAAATGATAATATCCGTGGTAACAACAAGCATTCAGTACCTATCTCCAAATCATGCCATGGGTGAGCAGCAACATGTTTCTGGGACATGGAAGAAAGGATACGCTCATTGAGAGTGGCAGGGGGGAATCTTGAGCCCGTTTGAATGCTTCCATCAGCTTCTCCAGCCATGGCTTTATAATTCAAAACAATACCATTAGAAGAAAACATGAATAGCTTAACAGGGTAAGGTTATTTATGAGCCCAAACCATATCGTAAGAAAAAGAATGCAGAAGACAATATGCTTAGCAAAATACTATTATCAAATGCGTAGCTATTGAATCACGGCGTCACCAAGGGTTATTATCTACTGCAGTAGCTATGCACCAAAGATACAAATATAAAAGTGCTACCATTGCTGATGAACCAAATTCAACATCGTTAAACACCTGTACTATGACAACATCATGCTCAAATAGCAGCCAGATGTTGAATGCACGGCTTTTATATTTTGCTGCTTCTTCTTCTTGCACAAGGTTGTTCACAAACACTGTACAACGTACAACACTAGTGCAAAGTAACCTGCCCCTGAATTTACACATTTTGCGCATGAGTTGCCTAGTCCTCAATACTTTTTTTTCCTCATAATAATAAGGCATCTACAGGAAAGTGGATATTATAAACTAACGGCACGACATTAGATGCAACTTTGTCCATCTCAAGAACCCTGATTATGCTACTGTCCCTGATCTCTGTGTAATAGTATCCAAGATAATGCAGTTTTCGAGTTTCCAGAGCAAGGATCGCTCCAATCTATTGCTTGAATATCAACACCGGATACCTAGTACTACTTAGCAAACAAGTTATGCAGTTTTCAACTGATAATATAATAATAACAATCACAATATCCATGATCTCGGAATATAGACGTTCCTGCCGTGCTGCCAACCAAAGTATAATTTATTTAATTTGCAAAACACGTTCTAACTAGCAGCCAAATAACTTTAAGAGTCGTAAGCAATCAAGCTTCAAGAAACTGGAAACGCAGAAAAGTTCTTCTCCAAGTAACTTCGAACGTGAGAAAGAAAAAGGCAAATGGAAAGTGCCCTTCTAAGTAACTTCAGCAAAGCACCGAGAAAGAGGCCAATAAACAATGCCAAGTGAACTTAGTTAAAGCGATTGACAAGGGATACGGTTAGAATAATGCTATCCTATGCAGTTTACGAGCAGCAGTCTGACGATTGCGATAAACTAATCAGAACTAGCATGATCTTAGTCAAGAGTTACGAAAAATACGAGAAAAAGATGACATCAGTGTCATAACTAACACCGCATCAGACAAGACGAAGAAGAATCTAGTCCTGAGTAGAATAACTGCAGCAGCAGATTTTGCAAATAATGGAATCGTCCACAGGGGTAGTTGGTACAGAGAAACGCATACCCGCTGCTAGAAATGTACTGCCTCGGATTGGAAACAATCCTCAGAAAGAGCAGGCCGGGGAGTAAAGCCGACGAGGCTGCAGCGCTGCTACTACATGTTTACAGCGAACCAAAACAGGAAAGGGACGCTCGAAGAGGAACACCACACACAGCGAGGAAACGACCCTATCCAGAACGAATTGAAGTAGGAGTAGATCCAACGATACCGAACGAAAATGTCGGCGTTGTCCTCGGCTCCCTTTCAACGGTTGAGGAGAGCATCCACGAACACAAGACAAGGAAATGGAAGAAAACGGAAAATACAAGAAAAAAAAAAGGGGTCCAAACACACACTGCCTACCAAAAGATCAGAATAAAACCGTGATCACGAAATACAGCACTGTCAGATCGTAGCGCAGGAAAGCACACCAAAGGAAAACGACCCAACGAGCGCATCGGCAGGCAGGAAGCAACCGTCGAGCAACAGACAGCAGCGCATGAGCACGCACCGCAGGAAATGCGCTCGCACGGCACCACGTCCCAGGAAACCAACCCCGTCAAGCGCTCGATCGGCGCAACAACCAATCTATCTATCAGGCTGGAACAGGCAGGAGGAGAAGGAGGAGGAGAAGGAGGAGGAGAACCTGGCCGCTCACCGGAGTCGATCGGGGAAGGTCCGTTGGTGGCGAAAGCGAGGAGAGGGAGGCGAGTGCGAACCGGCGGAGTGGCCTCGTGCCCGCTGCTCCTGTCCGGTTCAGTACAGTCCCCCGGGCTTCGCTTTTCGGCGACGCGAGGAGGACGAGTGGGCCCGGGGTCGCCGTACCGAACTGAGCGCCGTCGATGCCCGCGTGACGCAGACGTGGACGGTGCAGATGGCGCCACGAGAGGGATAACGCTTTTTTTTTAACCTCTCAAATCTGAATATAAATGTAGTATCTGTTCGTACACGTAAAACATGCCGACTCACACCGACGCACTTCAACGCACACGAACACCCCTACATCTATACCCAGCATAAGCAAAACGCATCCATCGAGAGATCATCAGGACTATGAGACCCCGATGCGCGACGAGGGACGTCGCACTCCCTTTGTGCCACCATGCGTGAGAGGTACCGAAGAGATGACAAGCTCTCCTCAACTCCACAAACTCAACAACGACACCGGAGAGAAAGACGTCGTCGAGACGGCGGAAGCTTGGGAAAACTTATTTCAAACCTCGGCGCGCCGTCACCGCCGCTTCTCCGACGCGCCATGGACACAACGACCCGCCACCAGTATGAACCAGCGCCGGTAAACGCCGCCAAGACAAAGTCCGCCAGGGAAGGCCTAAGCATCCCCGGCGAAGACTTTGCCGGCACAAAAGACCCCGCCGTCGACTCGACGGCGCGGGGACAAAAGACTTCCCCGCCGGTTCGGACACGAAGCCATCCCTACCGCCACCTCAGCGGCGCAGACGCGGAGGCGCCCTCCCCGACGAGCAGGAAGCACGCACGCCCTTCACGAAGCTCCGGACCATGGCCACCGACACCAGCAGAGAAGAAAACAATCTCCAAGGATTAGCTCGCCCATGGAGAAAATCCTCGACACCGCCGGCTAAAGACAAGCACAACGATGCAAGAATTGACTACCCTAACCCTAACCTATCTAGAAGAAAGGAAAAAACGAGGGATAACGCTTTAGTGGAAGCAGTGACGCTTTAGTGGAAGCAGTGTGAGGTGGGAGCTGGGGCGGAGAGGGAAGGCCGCACCGCATCTGGTTCCCGTGTCCCACGACCACGGGAATATACGGGGAATCGGGAAGCAGACGCGGGTAGACCTCGTTCGCCGTGGACCATGGGGTCCGCGCCAGCCCGTACGGCCAAGGATTCCATGCCGGAGCTTCGGACGGGCCCACCAACCAGCCTCGGGTCGTGTCGCGAAATACGCCTCCTGACCCCACGTGTGCCCAAGCAGGCCGGCTGGTCTCAGCCCGCGAGCTCGAATTGGGCGGGGACCGGTCCACGAGAGTAAGCTCGGAGGCGGAGCGGCCGAGCAACGCACCGCAAAGGCGACCGTTTGACCTCCCTCAATTATCATAGGAGTTGTAACTTTTTCTCTGAATTACAAAACCGAGTAATCAGACTCCCTCAACTCATCTAGTCGGTCCAAGTTTCCTCCCTCGACGGTTTTCAGAGTGGTTTTGTCCGACGTGACACAATGGGTCCCACCTGTCAGATGCCACGTCACCTTTTTTTTCTTTTTCTTTTTTTTTTTCCTTTCTTCTTCTCTTTCCCGGTAAGCTCTTTTCCCTACGGCTGGTCATCCCGCCCCGCCTCCCTCGCCGCGGTCCTCCACCTCCGCTCGCTTCTCGCCTCCTTGCCGTTGCCTGCCCCAAGCACCACCATGAAGACATGCGTCAAGAGCTCCTCCATCACTCGGTGCCACCTGCCTGTCCTCTCCCTCACCCAGAGTGTAAGATCGAGCAACTTCCTCAATCCCGGCCACTAGACCAAGCACCACGCACAGGCAAAATTGATCCAATTCAAAATTAATCCAATCTTCGATTAACTAATTCCACAGCAAGCTCACCTAGTTAAGCTCATTCCTAATCCATCTTCTATGCGAATCAGCTGCTACACCGAGCGTCGTTGGCGATGGACTCGCGCAGCCGGGGTCCTGCTCGCTGCTGTGGCCTGCGCACGCGCACAGTGAAGCCTGGCGCGGGCGGTGCGTTGGCTAGCGGGTCGCGTTGCTCGTTGATGGGATGGAGCGGCAGCCGAGCGGTGGAGCGGCAGCGCAAGCTGGGCAGTGGAGGCGGCGCGGAGATGGGCGGTGGCGCGAGCTGACAGTGAAGGCGGCATGGGGCGGGGCAGCACGGGGACAGACGGCGGTGTAGGGCGACGTGGGGAGGGGCGGCGGCGCAAGCCGGGCGGTGGGGGCAGCGCGGGGAGGGGCGGCGCGTCGGGTGGCGGCGGCCGGGGGCGCGGCGTCGCGTCGAGTGGCGGCGGCCAGGGGCGCGACGTCGCGTCGAGTGGCGGCGCGTCGGGGGCGAGAGGCTAGTTGCTTCAGGTGGCGGCGGCGCGGCGGGCTTTGGAGGAAGAAGAGAGCAGGCGGGCGTGGCGGTGCACGTAGCTGCTGCACGGAGTTTGGAACGAAGCCGCACGCAAGATGTTTGATGAAATGTCTCTTTGGACCAGCAGAGGAGGAAGAGGGGAAAAAAATAAAAAGAAAAAAAAGGTGACGTGGCATCCGACAGATGGGACCCACTGTGCTACGTCGGACAAAACCACTCTGAAAACCGCCGAGGGAGGAAACTTGAACCGACTAGATGAGTTAAGGGAGTCTGGTTACCCGGTTTTGTAGTTCGAGAGAAAAATTGCAACTCCTATAATAGTTGAGGGAGGTCAAACGGACTTTTCCCACCCTGGAACGTGGCGGGCTGATGGCCTTTTCCACCCATTCGTCCACTTGTGCGTTCGTGGAATCCGGCCTACCGCCTTTCTCTCAAAAATATGAAGCTGATATGCATAACACAAAATTATACGTGTTTGCTTTCATTTGTATGCAACAATACGTTGCCACATAACGCGAAGGCACTTATTCTCTACACTTTTTACAGATCCAAGCCAGCTGTGTTGAGGAAGTATTCAGTTCGACAAGTCTCATGACCAAAAGACCAAATGCAAAAGAATTTAGCGTGTACCACTCTGCGATTGCGGATGCACCAGCAAAAAGGATGCACCACAACCCAACTGCACAACACAAATAGCAAGTACCACGGCAACAAAAAGGGAAAGCGGATGTAACCCAGAGCCAAGCCATTGCCACAAACAGAAATTCTGCACAAGTGAACCACCTGAAGCGATTCACGCTCCCGTTGTTCTATCAATTTTCGCCGCAGCATATCAGATCAGAAGTCTAAGGCCGATGGTCATGAGCTAACTGACAAGCTCTTGCGGTGGATGCTCATGAACTTGGCCACAAATTCTGCCAAAACAACAAAGGAAAGTAGATAGTTGTTAAAAGGTGTAATCTATAATGCCAATGGTCAAAGAGGTAACAGAAATATACAATAAAAAATAATCTTCTATTTTCCAAGAGCCGTTCAAAAGCTAGATATTTAGTTCCAGAAGAAAGTCTAGAAGGTCTATATTTGGCCACATATGCCCGAAATTTTGAAAAAACTATCGAACAAATTAACTACAGGAGGAAATGGCATTTTACCTTCCAGTTTGAGCAGTGCACTTGCACCACCAGGCAGCCTCTTATCCTGAAATTCGTTATTCCCATTGACCATTAATATAGTTCACTGGAGATCAACATGTAATGTGGAAATATGAAAGAGCAAGCTCACATAATAGGCGTGCCAATAGTAAATTTCCCTCTTTATACTGGTCTGAATTCCCTTCAAAAAGAGCTCTACAAGCTTCTGCAAGAGATTCAAGAATGAAGAGCGTACGCATGGTTACGTATGTTGGGATAGTAGCGTCCCTGAATCATAAAAGAAACATTTCATCTCTGATTTGCATAAAATTACCTGGAGTATTAGTTTAGGAGGAACGAATTCCACCAAGAGTTTTTGGAGCTTGCTTCGTACCAAAAATAACCTACATGATATTCTTTCATTTGTCAGGCAAATAGAGCTATAACTATACTAAGTTGTAGTCACACAGTTCGATGTCATCTCTGTCAAATTAGCAACAAAACTCAAGTACGTATTGGGCGTTTGGTTTGAGGGATGAACAAATCCTAGAGGAGATGATCCATTATGGATTCATCCCATGGATTTTGTTGGGATGACACCATAACTAATTATATTCTTGTGAAGAATGGGATTTTGATAAATCAATCCATTCCATTCCTCAAACCAAACAAGCACATCATTCCTCAAATCAAACACCCTTTTAGCGACTGATCAATGCAGCACAAAACTACAGAGTGAAAGTTGGTGGTGGGAATGGTGCAGTCCTCCCACCACCCCAACCAATAAAAGGTCATTATGGACATTCAATATTTAAAATCTTCTGAATCTTGTATCAAACCTTTTAGGAGAGGGGTCTTCTAAAATTTCTTCTGCAAGTTCCACCAGAACATCCTCCCATCCAAATGGTATAGCTTGTCCATCAATGAAGGGGTAACTGGTAAGTAGAAGGAGAAATGTAAACACAGAATAGTTAAGTATGATATAAATCAAGAGAAATCTATTTTTTCACATTAGAAGATGGTCGTACTTATTGGCTTTGCATGCCTCCAGAGCCAATACTGCCTCCCTCAAATTCTGCCTGGACTGACTTGCAATAGTAGCAGCAAAACTTGCAGGAAGATCAAAACTCTCCTTTTTTGATATATATGTAAGAATGTCTACAATCTGACAGATTTTTGATAGGTCAATCAGTGATACTAAAAAGTTAGAAATGAAGTTGCATGTGCTGCTTGTAAAGACTGCTTTATAAAGACTGAAAGCTTTCACATGCCTCAAACTGTGAGTGGTCATCTATAAATGACACATGCACATGCACATCACATGCCAAATGAAAATAGCAGTGCTAGTGTTGAACACTCATGTGAAGTGCGTTTTGAATTTGGGACTTAGGTAATTGATGAAAAAGCTGAAATGTAATTGCTGAGAGTTTACCTCGCGTGTGTCAGGTGCACTGATGGTAATAAGCTTGAAACGACTCTTTATAGAATCAAGAAGATTAGATTCATCCCGGCAAGTCATTATTATCTTGCATGCATCAGAGGAAGAATCAATTATCCATTTTATCAAACGTTGATTATTCTCACTGACTTTGTCCACGTCACAGAGAACCAACACTGGAGTCAAAAGGTAACCACGTTAGGATTAGGGATATTTCTGCACGAGAAGGCCTGTTGAATAACACTCGCAAAAGATTTGAGTATGAATGTAACCTTTGAAGTTTTTCCTCGCAACTGGCTCAGTGATTTTACGCTTACTCGCCATTTCATTTGCTAAAGTCATCAATGCATATCTAGCATTCTTGGATTGAGACTTCAGGTTGAGTTCAACATGGTGATCGCTTGATGACAATGGGACAAGAATGGGCATAGATGAAGGTCCCTGCCAAAATTAAGGAAAAATTTTCACAATTAAACCCACATATAACATAAATACTTCACAATTCAAAATCGTGTCCTCTTTTGAACATATATAATGATAGTAAATCTTTTCATGTCAACTAGTTGTACATTCTTGCAAAATAAGCAGATAATGGTGCCTCATAGTATAGATGTTAGCTGATAAGCAGTAATGAGAACTAACCTGACCATTGCAGCTCTTCAAAGAGTGAGATACCTGGAAAAGCCACATTAAACTTAATGAAAATCAGTAACAAGCATATATAAAGTTCTTAACTTATCAGGGTGTTTAAGTTTGTACATTCAAAGAGGAATCACCAAAGATCTCGTTGAGGACGGCTCTGCATAAAGATCTTTTTCCTGATCCTGGAGGTCCTTTGAAAATGATATGTGGGCAACATTCCGAGGATATCTGACATAATATGATACTGGCATTAGAAACAAGAACGCCAATTTTGAGGAACTAGGGCCACAGCTTACAAAACAATATAGCCATTCAAATGACAAATAGGCCAATACTCATTAGCAAATTCTATATCAAGTTTAAATGGTGGGTAGGGCAAATGTAAACAACTGAAACTTTTTGGTCCTGAAAATTTCAAAGACTATAAATACTTTAGTTCAAGCAAGAATTATAAAACTAATAATATGTAAACATATAACAGGTAGGAAAGAGCTCGAAGAGGTTACCAATTGTTTAAGCTGCTGAACTTGCTCCCTGTGGCAAGTAAATCCACTTAAAGTTCTTGGACGATATTTATCAGCCCACAAAAGTCTAATCTTCTCAATGACGAGTGCCTTCTGAATGAAACTTGATTCAGACTCTTCATTCGTTTTGTAGGATGGTGGTTGTGATTTCCGGCATGACTTGCCGGTCACACATGGAAGCCAAGTATCATTTTGAGCCTTATTCATGTTGGACGTGAATTTCATGACGCCTCCAACTAATTTCCCTGTGAAATCACTGAATTTTCCACTCTCACCACTTAATCTGCCATTGTTAAAAGGGCTACTCAAAGAGGTCGTCGTACTTATTTGGGTATGGCGACCGGTAGCATAACTGGATTTTGTAGTTGCACGTGAAAGACCTGCCTGAGCTGAAACAAACTGTGATGTCTGTCCCAAATTACTGGTACTTTCATGGGTAACAGCACCATCATTCCCATCATGGGCATTTGAATTTGAGGTAAGTTGTTTGTTATCATTGCTATGCTTTGCTGATATTTTCCCAAGTGGAGCCCTGCAATCACGAGAGAAGAATATATCACCTGTAGGTATTGACTCAGTGCTCGTAAATGCATACTCATTATATCTGGAATTAGGTCCCTTGCCATTTGTAATCAATTCATTAATTTCCTGGGAACAAATTTCTGCAAGTGAATCTTCTTCTACATTAGCAGCAACTGCTCTCCCACTCTGTGCTGAAACAGGGTTAGTACCAAGGAATGCAGGAGCTCTAGCAGGGTGTTCCTTCTCATGTGCCCGCAGTTTAGGTGCAGAAGTTGACCTGTTACGGGTAAACCTCTCCTTGATTGATGACCTACTAAAATTTTCCATGGAAGAACGAAATCTGGGAGGTGTTCGACTGGTCTTCTTGCGTGATTCATGTTTCCCACCTGCATATGGAGAAGGTTGGCGCCTTTGTTCAGTGACCCTGGGGGGCGTCCGGTTATTCCTCAAGTTTGAAGTTTTCTGATCATGATACTCTTTTATGTGGTCAGGAGATGTGTTTTGCCTTCTAACACCAACTTGAGTAGTCCTACCAGGATCTTTAGGCAGACGAGTCCTTTCTGATGTCAATACTGCATCATTCCAAGGGCTTTCATGCCACTCTGTTTCTGTGTCTGAAGGTTCGTAGCCACTTTTGTGTCTTATGGCAGAATCATTGCGAGAATGCCTGCTATGCGCAGAGTTGATCGCTGCTGATAGCATACTTGATCAAGCTTCGAAGCTTCTGTTGTTCAGAGGAGTCTTGATTTAACCAGAACAGAAAGTAAATGACCAAAACTTCAAACAGAAAATACAAATTTAATTAAATTTCTAAAGAATCAGTATTCATGATAATATGCTAAACATTTACACAATTGTTTTCAACTTTTGCCCCCTTCAGATCTATGATAATTTTCATAGCACTCAATGCAACTTATACAATGGTTAAGTCAACCCGCTAGTGCAACATAATATAACTCAACATAATAAAGAAATAGGAAAAACAATATTTCTACGGAAAACAGGACTCATAATTTAAGTGAGTTAATCTGAATTCTGAACCTGATCAATTTATTCAGATTGCACAGACCATAGCAAATAGATAGACTCGCACAGGTTGTGATTTTCCCTCTTTTTTTTTTCTTTGTGGCATTATTGATTAATAGAATATGGATCACAAATAATGCTTTCATGTCACTTTTGTTTGTATAATCAATAAAAATACACTTATTCTGAAAAAGTTTGGATGAAAGAAGAAAAGAAAAAGTTTGAAAAGAAAAAAACGATCATGGTTTTTATGTGAGCTAGGATCCGAAAAAAAATATGGCTCATATGTTTGCAGAATACTGTTCAGAAGGCTCATGACCAAACAACCGATTCACAGAAAGGAAGATGATGGAATTTGAACAATGGTATTCACCAGGTGAGTGTCTTGCTAGCTGGAATAGTGTACTACAGGGGTTGAGAAAAGCTGAAAGCAATGATATCTAGTGTTTGTGTCTGGATTTGAAGTAAAGCATCCTATTACTTCTAAAGTTTTAATTCAACTCTATCATCAACTCACAGTGCAAGCATAGGTAGGTTTATTGATGGATGATAATGAGCACATAAAGTCATAAAGGATCTAGAAATATATCATATGAGCAGATGGATCAAAGGATGAATCAGAAAGTTGTTACCTCAAGAGCAGTATGGCACTCTTCAACTATCCACCATTGGAGGGCCAAACGAAGGACAAAGCAAGAGTTATAAGGTGACAAACAAGAAGACAAAGACAAGAAACACAGATATCCTTTTTGTATGCTGTACTGGCATTTTTTGTCCCCTTCTTCCATTCCAACAAGGGTAGAAGAAACCAAAGCAGAAGAGAGGAAGCATCCACTTTTCTCCATTACCTAGGCTGTTTATTAAAAATATTACCATCTATCCCTAGGAAGACAAAGCATATCATATTAAAGAACCTGCATAGTCGGACGCAGGCACCAGGAAGCTGTAGAATTTCTGTTACACTTCTTAACATTTTCTCAGTATATGAACCTTATAGACTTCAATAAGACAAATTTGAGGTATCTGGTTGCACCAAATTCTCTTGAAAGGTATATTAATGACATCGACCGTGATGAATGAAGCAAGGAAGACAGAAGAAAACAGGAACATTGTATTCAGTTATCAAAGCATACAAAACTGGATACAAAATCATCTCTCCACTTCTTACAATATTCCACTTGAACCAAAAAGGCACTCTCTAGTCTGCACAAGCAAGAAATAAACCAAGCAAATATTCTAAACTAGTGTATCTAAGTACTCAGTCACTGAGGTATAGTTTACATGGGGATACAATTGAGTTCCTTCAGTCGACGAGTCAATTTCAAAATATGTGTGGTCACCCTTAACGAATGCTGAATATATAAAAATTAAATCCATCTTCAAGGGAAATGGTGCATCTGCAATTGAGAAAAAGGGAATAAGATTACATCAACTCAAAACAGATGTCTTTCAGCTTTTCAGGATATCATTTGCAATCAGAAATAGAAAGAATTCACAGTTTATTTCTATTCCATCAACTCCATTCTTCTTTGGTTCTACTTGCCGAGACAGCAGTACCAGCAAACTTCTACTTACCATGGATTTCTTTAAGGAGCTGCTCTTCTGTTATATATATTCTCTTCAGATGTTTATTGATTTTTGCCTCCCAGAGGTCAACCAATTCATTCATCGAGCATACATTTCCCGGAGGTCTCAGATACAATGTCTTGTTTAATGTCCTGGGATCCTCTATGGTACATATTGCAAATTCAGCTACATCATCTTCTTTGACAAACACGCCTGCAAAGAAAAGTATGTCACTGAGGTAACCAATACAACTGTGAAAGATAAATTTCACTTTTCATCAATTCAGATAACAGACTGGAGAGTACACTTTTGTTAAGTAACATTATCAGACCTTTAGTGTTTCCTTCACCAAATATCCTAATTTCATCTCTAGGAGGAGCATTCAATCCTGGCTGCACCAGTGAAGGAAGCAAATAGCGCATAAAAAAGTTGCAGCAGATATACGTGTGAGGAATGCCTTCACTCTCTATTAAACGGCGAATTTCGATTTTCTTCTCATAGAATCCATAATCCATGTCACCAATTTGAACTTTTGTCGGATCAAGTCCAAACTCTGCTGGAATTAATTTCTGCAATAAATCACTGTAAAGTCAGAAGCAATGCTTCATTTTATTTTCTAATGCAACAAATGTCACCATAAATGTCTCGGTGCAAAAGGTCAGAAAAAGGTGATAAAATTCCACAATAAACCTCCTTTATAAGTGTTTTAAAAACAAAAACTTAAGTCGTAACAGCGCGTAGCCAACTTAGGCTTCAGAGGTATTGTATATGATTCGAGCTAGGCATATGGACAAGGTCAGAACCCATGCATCAACCAAACGAGAGCTCTATTTTCAAATGGTTTTGTTTCTCTATCACTGTAGTGCCACAATGGACCTCTTTCCATTTACTCTACACACAGGATTAATCGGGCCTAAATAGTGCAGCGAATTTCTTCCCTTCAGCTTGAAATCATAGAGGAAATTTATTTCACTACATGTTCCCAGTTCGAAATCACAGGTCGATGTCGAGCCCTTTGATACAACATCGTCGCTAACTAACCCAATTAATCAGAAATGTAGTGTGGCTCACAGGCCTGTGAGCTCGCCACTCACCTTCACGCATCCAGCTTCCTTTATAGCTCGAATTAGAGTCTTCTGCTCGAGCGCCTGCTTCGTGGGAACCGCGCATATCACGACATCCACCTGCCGCACCGCCTCGAGCAGGCGCGGGTAATCTTCCAGCGATCCCTGGATCACAGGAAAGTTGTGAGCCCTTAACACGGTGACCAGACAAAACATCTCTCGGCGCACGGAAAGTGCTACGGGCAACGCGAATTTACCTCGAGGAGAGTGGCGCCGGCGGCGACGAGCGGCTGGATGACGGTGAAGTCGGGGCGGGCGAGGTGGTGCGGGCGGACGAGTGCGAAGGTTGGGTGGCCGGCGGCGAGGCTGGCGCGCGCGAGGCAGTTGCCGAGGCGGCCCGTGGCGCCGACTACCAGGACCCTGCTCCTCGCCGTCGCCGCCTCAGGCATCGCCGCCGCTTGCCGATGGGATCTTCTAGGTGCGAAGCCCCTAATTTAGACTGACTCCAAAAGATGACCCAAAGAGCCACTTATACACAAAATGGGTATTGAAAGGTGGAAAAACTGCCTCCAAAAGAAGACCCAAACCCCTTACCCATTTTCGGAACAACACGCCTCGTGACCCAGCAATCGGGCAGCTGCGCCGCGCTCCCCATTCTTTCGCCGCCGCCCACGCCGTCGAATCGTTTTCTTTCTGTTCTCTTCGTCTTCCTCTTCTCTTCCTCGCGCCACCCACGCCGTCGAGATCTCCACTGCGGTCCGGGAGGGAAGGGAGGACAGGCCGCCGGCCCAGCTCGCGGCAGGGGCCGCGACCGCGGAGGCCGAGCTCGCGGCGGCGCGGGACAGGGCGCGGGAGGCCGCAGCCGCAGCAGCAGCAGGCGGCGAGGCGGGCCACCGCGGTACGCGTGTCCGTGGCGGGGAGGGGCCCGGCGGCGAGGCGGGCCACTGCTCCCGGCCCCGCGCCCTCCTCTTCTTCCTCATCCTCCTCCTCCTCCTCCGCCGTCCCTGCTCCCTTCCACGACGACGCGTCCGCGCGGGCCAGGGCGCGGGAGGGCGGCGGCCGCGCATCGGCGCGGGCCGGGGCGAGGCGAGGCGCGTCGGCGCGGGGGCAGGGCGAGGCGGCGCGTCGGCGCGGGGAAGGGCGAGGCGGCGCAGGGAGCGGGAGGGCGACGGAGCCGGCGCGGGGCCGCGGCGGCGCGTCGACGCAGGCCAAGGCGAGGCGGCGCAAGGCACGGGAGGGCGGCGGAGGCGGCGCGTCGACACAGGCCAGGACGAGGCGGCGCAGGGCGCGGGAGGGCGGCAGCGCCGGCGTGGGGCGGCGGCGCCGTCGGCGCGGGAGGAGATGCGGCGGCGTTGTCGGCGCGGGAGGAGATGCGGCGGCGCGAGGCAAAAGAATGGGGAGGCTGTTGGAGATTGAAGTTTTTAGGTACAGACCTTTCAGTGTTTTGGATACCTATTTGATGGTTTGGGTCTAAATTTTGGGTGTCATTGTTGGAGTCAGTCTTAGCAGCA
This sequence comes from Eragrostis nindensis, assembly GCA_012490785.1. Lineage (NCBI taxonomy): Eukaryota > Viridiplantae > Streptophyta > Magnoliopsida > Poales > Poaceae > Eragrostis > Eragrostis nindensis. The sequence goes on along the minus strand of JAAXCT010000089.1, from coordinate 1,271,408 downwards.
GGACGTGGACTGTGCCGCGGGCGTTTGACCAGTCCATTATCTCACGATCAAATCCGAATGCAACCGTTGATTCAACATCTCCCGCTGATGAGACGGCTTGAACGGAGTTTAGAGCGTACTATCAACTATGGGCGCGTTTGGATTCTTTGCCGCTGCTTGCTTTGCTTAGCTGGGCAACAAATCAAACATTTGGTTTCTTTGCTCACTGCCTCGGTGCCCGTGCGGTCAAGGAATTTTGTTGCCAGATCGAGAGAGCTGAAACGGCTCTCCGCAGCTGGCAAGGCAAGCTTTGCTGGGCAAGGTGAGCCGGCAAGGGATCCAAACTGACCCTATATTTGCAAGATGTTTTAGGAGTTCAGACGGGAACAAGAAGCTACCCCTATTAAATGGAACTCCACTTGTTTTTTACAGTGACCTCATGAGCTTTCATTAATGAGGCATCCCATGCTATGGGTTGCTGCCGAGCACCAAAACACCATAAATACAGCTTTTCAAAATTTAAAATCACACAATTTACAGCATATGGAGGCGAAAGCACACAATTTACAGCCTCTCAAAATTTGAAATCTACTATAGTTGATAGAGCAGTTCCAGAACACATAGTTTTTTCCCTACATAATGGCTTAAGCTGTCTTTGTAAAATTCATATATTCAAATCCTTCTTCACCAGTCACTCATCCTCATCCATACTGAACACAGCCCTCCGTTTTCTTGACAATCTGCTTCTTGGTGACGGAGAACTGGTTAACAACATACGACCTGTTCGGCAGGCTGTTTTGCAGCTATTTTACTGTAGCGGCTGCAGAAGAAATAACTGCGAACACTGTAGCGGCTGCAGAAGAAATAACTGCGAACACTGTAGCGGCTGCAGAAGAAATAACTGGAACACTGTAGCTGCTGCAAAGCAGCCAAACGAACAGGCTGATAGTTGCATCCATTTCCTAGAGAAAAGAACTATACTACATACATACTAGACCGTGCTCCAAAAAATTGCTACATACAAGGGCATCACAATAAGAATTCCTCCTGCTACGAAACGAGCACTGTGCTAATAATTTTGACACGATACAGACACTTGCAGGAGTCATCATTGTTATCCACCGCTGCGCGCCGTCATCCGATCGATCAGACGGCCTGGAGGCTCGGCTCGGCCGGCGCGGCGCGGGCGTCGATGGACGCGAGCCACTCGAGCAGCGCGGCATTGGCCTGCTCCGGCGCCTCGTCGTGGGGGCAGTGGCCGGCCTGCAGGTGCACGACGGCGGTGTCGGCGTAGAACTCCTGGATCCGGCGGGCCTTGGCCGGGCCCACCCACGGGTCCAGGTCCCCCCACAGCAGCAGCAGCGGGCACCGGAGCTTGCCCAGCAGCCGGTCCAGCGTGTACCGGCTCTGGTTCGACATGAACCGCGACATCAGCCTGCACAAGCGTTTCAACGATCACTTGAAGATCTATCTATCGCGTCGCAATAATCATCGATCGATCGGTCGGTCAGTTTGCACACCTGTAGTAGACCTCGCCGGCGTTGGGGTCGGCCGTGGGCGCCGTGATGGAGCCGACGAGGTACTCGTCGACGTTGCGTGGGTCTGTGTACACCTGCAGGTTCCAGAAACAAGAAACATGCGACGGTGTCAGTCAGACAACCTCGCGGCACACGGTAGTGACGGTAGCAGCGGCGATGTGAGATTAGTTTCATCGGGTTTCAGTTACGTTACGCTTTTCAAGACTTTTTCGACCCTGGCCGGCTGCTTCTAAACCCTTAAAGAACCAGTTGGGCGGAAAATGATTTCTACCCTGCCAGGTTATACCCACCTGTTGATCTACCGTTGATTAGCACCCTAACCTTCCTAATCTACCGTCAAATCCTGCCAAATCCGGGCCCACGGCGGAGGAGGGGACATTTTCAGCGTTACTCCCGTCAGATTCAGTGCAAAAAACCTGACATCGCGAAATCTTTTCTCACCGAGCTTTGTTTCTCACCCGGCGATCTCCCACCTCCCCGATTTCCTCACCCCTTTCCTTCCCTTCTTCCTTCCCTTTCCAAATCTCTCGCGATCCCGGGCGGGCGAGCAGCAGCAAGAGAGAGAGAGAGAGAGAGGGAGGGAGAGGAGCTAGGGTTGCGGCGCCGTCTGCCGGGGGCGGCGCCGAGCCTACGATCTCCTGCCTGCCTGCCGACGATCCTGCGCGCCGCTCGTAGCCGCCGCCTCGCACCGACGATCCTGCTCGCCGCTCGAAATCGGGATTCGCCGCCGCCGCCGTTCCTGGTTCATCTCCACCGAGCGTCCGCCTCCACATCGAGCCGCCCGCCGCCGCTTTCTCTTCTCCGCGGCTACTTTTCACGCGATGGCGGCGGCGGATGCTCTTCTCCCGACGACGACTTCACACAGGTGCGGACCATCCTCATCGATTTTCTTCCACGACCTTCCCCTTCTCCCCATCGTTCGCCTCCCTCTCCCCTTGCTCCTCCCGTAGGGTTTGAGTGAATCCCGTGGAAAACGAGTTGAATCTTGCTACTCTCCGTGCTAGATCTCCCTGCGGGCGACCCATCGGCTCTCCTCCTTGTCGGTGCAGCTCCAGTGTCTCTTCACGAACGGCTGGGTACTTCCCCTCTTCCTCCCCATCTCTCTCCTCCACGTTGCAGAAGCAAGAGTAATTCTTCGACGACCACATCGGCATCGTCTTCGCGATCACCTTCTACTGGCCCATGAGCGTGAAGGACGGCTTCAAGGCACATGCGTTCTTCTACGGTGACGAGAGCCCCGACAATACCGATCTTCTTCTCTGGTACGCCACCCATCTGATCTGAGACAGTTTCTATGACAATCCTTGTCTGCATGCCCATAGTTTTCTGTTTAATTTCTCATGCGAAGGCTTTAGTTTTAGAATTCAAATGGATCAATAGATTCAGTACAAAGGGGAAAATTGGTATAGGATGGTACCTGTAAATCCGTTTCATCATCCTTCGCACTAGGTTGCAGTGCAGATGCTCCTTGAGTTTTTCCAAAGTTATCAACCTTTTCTGTCGCATTTCTGAATAAGGTATATATACGCGCAAAACAAAATTGAATAAGGTATGTGCAATTTCCCTCCGTCTTAATGCTTATGCACGAAAAACTTCACGGTATTATTTCCTTGTATATCTTGTTTCCCTTCATTATTATTTTCCAGTACTATAACCTTTTTCTCTTGACGTTCAGGTCTGTATGAGTATGATCAAACATGCGGGTGCTGTATGTCAGTACTTGGGCTGTTTCATGTGCATTCTGCATTTGTAACCAACAATTTCTTTTTGGAAGTGATAAATTGGCAAAGTTTTTCACACTATAATTCTGGATTGTTATGCTAATGTTATCTCAATGGGGCATGAAACACCAAAAAAAAAGTGTGAAGCACTAACACATGCTTGAAATTTGTCCAGGATAATATTACATATAGCCTCCATTGTTATTTGATAGAAATGTACTGTTCGTTTATCAATTGTACTACAAAGGATCCTATGATTTAAACGTTTCCATTGGTTGATTCTGTTTCTGAACTGCATTGCTACATGTTTATTTGCTTCACGTTTCCACATTGCTAGGGAAAAGATTCACCATTTTTCTTCACCTCTTTGCAGATGCTTACCTGATGAGTGGCAGGCACAATAGGTTAAACTTGTAGTAGCCTGGGGAGATGAGGTCACCGTAGGACCTCAAGATCAGATGGGAAAAAAATAATTTCTTGCAAGAATGGTGAGTGTTTTTGTTCCTTAGCGGATTGAGGAGTTCACTTCATTTGCCTGAATGGGGAAGAAATACTACAAGTGGAAGCATCACATTTAGTTTTTATCTTTTGTCATATTCTCTATGTGACTGTCGATATCTATGTTCAATTTTCTCAACCATGCCATGTTAGTTTTTCAGATCACAGCATCTAAGACAAATTAAAGTAATACATGAATCCTATACTAAATTGTTATATAAGTTGACACGTACTCCCTCAGCTTTGCAAGTTGTTATTTCTTTTCATATACCTGGATAGATGGGGTTAACATTTTTTAAACAAAAACATAAATAAATGCTATAGAAGATATATTAAATGCCAAGAAATGTGGTTTGCCATGTTGCTTATTTAAGATATTTAATTCTGCCATTGTAAAATTCTGATTTGAAATGAGTAAATTGGTACATATATGGACTATTTGATTTGCGTGTGGTATACTTTTTTAAATTATTTTTAGCACATAGATAGTTCCATCCAAAATTCAGCACATGTTTTTCTGGAAAAAGAAAATTCAGGCTGTGTAGCATAGCTCTTTGCTTTATGCAACCATTTGGATAAATAAAATGCCAACAATACTTCTTTAGATTTCAGAATTTGGCTTTGTTTCTTGTGGTTACTGAACTGAAGGGATACAACCATTTTTCCATATCCTCTTCTTTTTTTTTTTTGGAGCATGTAGCCATATTGGAATCAAATCTTGTATGCATTATTTCTTATTATTATCTCCATTTTTCCATACCTCGACTGAAAAATGTATGAAATTTATGGATTGACAGCTCTTCTACTGGATGGTGTAGCTTTACAATATCAGCTTTATGGCTTTCTTACTTCCTGCAGCTAGAAGGTAACAAACACTCACAGCATCACAGGTCATTTTAATCTGTCAATTTTTGGTAATCCTGACAAGACATCTTGCCCACTGTAGATAGTGCACCCTTTGGGCAATAATTGTTTTCCAACTGTTTCAATCTTTAATGTGCCAAATTGGTTTGAAGCATAGTGTATAAAGTCGATTGTTTTTAATTAAATTCTGGACTTGCACGAGAGGTGTAAAACTGAAATGAGGACTCATCATTTATTTCTTCATGATTGATATGGATGTTCAGAATTTAAGTCACCGGCATCTAACAAGTTAGAACTATGCGCCACATCATGTCTTTTATGTCTCAAAGTCAATTAACGTCTTTAAATTCAAACAATATCGTTATTTTATCAGATTCTCGATTTTGTCGTGTTAATGTCGAGTTGGTACTTAAATGCAATGATGTGTCAGAAGTGTGTTTTTTTATTGTACGTCCACGGTACATCATATTATTTTCTTTGTATGATAAAGTTCTGCCAAGTGAGGTCATTTGGTCGGACACGTGCGTGGCGCACGTGCATTTTTACTAGTGGACTGCCAGAAGACGAAGCCCAGCACCACCCGCTGGAACGCCTCCTTGAGCGGCTTCACGACGAACTTGGCCAGCGGGTTGCTCTGCTCCTCCTCCTCGGCCGGCGCCGTGGCGGCCGGCTTGTCGGGGTCGGAAAACTGGCCGGCGGAGTTGAGCAGCACCACGCCGCGCACCAGCTCCGGCGCCTCGGTCGCCGCGAACAGCGTCGTGAAGCCGCCCAAACTGTGATCATCACGTTTACAAACGTGGGAACACCGTCAGAGCTCCCTTGAATGTTTCGGTCGGACATGGACGGTGCCGTCAGGAGCTGCAATGTCATCAGATGATCAACAAGGAGTACCTGTTGCCCACAAGGACGGCTGGCTCCTTGACGATCTCCCTGAGGAAGTCGGAGACCTGCTCCATCCAGACGGTGGCCTCGTAATCCACCAGCGCCTTCTCGCTCCAGCCGAACCCCAGCAGGTCAATGGCGTACACCTTGTACTTCTTCGCCAGCTCCGGGATATTGTACCTGCACTTGTCACAGCAGAGCGTGTTGGACATTCAGGTTGTCCGACTGAAGCACGGCAGGCTGTCCTTTTGTTTCCGACAGACACACACTAGCAATGCCAGGCAACAAAGGCAACACCCCAGCCAGCAAAGCCAACGAACGAACCTCCAATGGAAGGCGGACGCGCCGAAGCCGTGGATGAGCACGATGGGCTTCCCGGCGCCTTGCTCGACGTAGTGTATCCGGCGGCCCTTCCACGTCCAGAAGTTGTACCCGTCCGCCTTGAACGGCAACATCTCAAGTCCTGCAATCACAACAGCATACAAGGTTCACCGCAGGGCACATCAGGTTTGGATCAAGACCACAACGATCAATACACCGATCCCAAGAGAGGACGATATCCATATACTACTAGTAGGAGATAGAATTTGCAGCGTTCAGAGTGCCAGTCGATATGAGCGACGGGAGCCGTGAGCCCGTGACTAGAAAGATACCTTGAGCGGAGCCGTTGGCGGAGGCAGGGGAGGTCGCCATCGAGCAGCAGACGGAGAGCGCGATCCCGGCCTTGGTCACGAGCTCCCTCCTCTGCATCATCAGGAACCTGCCCCCTGCGTGCCGATGGCCCCGCCCAAGGATCAGCAAGCCTTCTCCAACCACACGCAATTCATGCGATGGAAGAGTAACCGAGCTGGACTTGGCAGAAATGAAGGGCTGGATTACTCACCGTTGAGGCCGACATGCGGGGAGGCCGCGCCGCAGCGGCGCCCGGAGCCGGCGGTCTGGAGGGCGGCCACGGACGCGACCGACATCGGCAGGGGTCGGAGCTGAGTCAAGGATTCTGGAGAGGGAAGGAAGCAGCGGTGGGTGCTCGCGACGGGCGAAGGCTCGTCGGTTTTGTACGTTTGCGCCGGGAGAGATCGTGTGGGGGGGCGCGGCGCGGTAGCGCGAGACGGATGCCGTGGCCGTCCCCGGACCAAAAAGAGTTTGCGGGCACAAAACGTTTGCTTCGCCTGGGCTGCGGACGCGCGCCGCGAAATATCTGCGACTGACTCTCCTCGTGGCTCGTGGCCGGCCGGCGTGTTGGAACGGAATCTGGGCTCCCCGGCCGCGAGAGCTGGGCCATGTATGTAATATGGTTTGACGCTTTGAGCCCGGCAGGTGAGCTACCGAACCGCACGCATCACGTCCACATTTCACCTGTGTCGCAGGTCGCACGAATTTTTTTCTGTCAACAAATCCAAAGTGTGTGTGAATAAACCCATCCTTTTCCGTCGAGCACATGAGTATTTTTTAGAAAAAAAATAATTTGTATTGGGCTTTTTTTTTAGACCAGAATATGTATTGGGCTTGATCGGCAAAGATTACTACAACTGCGGTTGCTCTGCGGGCTGTAGCAATCAGATAGACTTTGCAATAGCCACAGCCAAGCCTACCGATCAGGCCGATTATCCTGTTCATTTCCAAACTGTCGAGATCAATTTAACAGTCTTGAAACTTCATAAGGAGAGCAGTATATTCGGAATTCGGTAGCTCACACGTGACGTGAGCGCGCTGCAAACCTGATTCAGCTCAGCTCTGAAAGGGCAGAAATCTCAGCTGCTGCTGCACCTCCGCCTGCTAATTCAGAATCTCTAGACGCCGAGCTCGTGATGATAGCAGTGCCTCGCTTGAAAAAGAGGGCACTGAGCGCGAACTGCGAAGCACTAGTTTATGCATCGGCACAGCATGGACCACGTACGCTCGCCGATGAGCTTCAACTTGAAAAATGTTCTCTCAATTTGCAGCGGCAAGGAGGCCATCCAACCATCGCAGGCAATGACATTTGGCTCCCACTGCACCTGGCCCGCTCGTCAGCGTCAGTATGGGAAATAGCAATGAGGAATAACGAAATGGAGAGAGCATAAACTATTTGAAGCCTCAGACTGAGGGTGCGTTCGTTTCATTTTAGAGGGTGCTGTAGCAGTCACATCAAAGATGCCGGCACGATTTATGTGTACTAAACAAAGTCAAATTACAAAACTAAGTCCAGGACTCCCCCTCTATTTTGCGAGACGAACGTAATGAGGGTAATTAAGCGGCGATTAGACGATGGTTACTGTAGCATCACTGTGTCAAAACATTGATTAATTAGGCTCGTTAGATTCGTCTCGAAAAATAACGCCCGTCTGCAGAAAGGTTTTGTAATTAAATTTTATTTAGTACCCCTAAATAGTAAGATTCTTTTTACTTTAGAGGGGTATAAAGTTTAGAGGGCACTTTAGAGGGGGATCCGAACGGCACCTGAGACCACTTGCGCATGCTACCCATTTGAAAGAAATAAACAAGTAGAAAGCATCGATCAAAGGGGTGAGGTTAAAGTATGGCCTAATTGGCTGTCAGCGTCGTCCTAAAGAGGGACCGGCGGGTCATCGGTCTGCGGGAGCTCAAAAATTCTGAAATGGAACGCTGGGGACCAACGGTCTTCACTTGGTTTGGTTCATTTCATAAATAAGATTAGCTCATGATCGATGATTATAGCTAAATTAGGTGAACCGTCCGGTCTGCTGATTGGGCCGCCACCTCAGGATAGGAACCAGGAGGCGGGCCAGGTCATCACGGCCTTAAAAGACATGTGGACTCACTGTCGAAAGAAACAGAGAATCAAGGGCGCGGTGTTATGTGATTACATCCGCGTCAAAGATTTGTAATTTTTAATAAAAAACTTAAAAGTGTTTTGTAATATATCTTGATATGTTTAGGCAATTGTACTTTGGAAACTGTGCACTAAAGGCATACTTTCCAAGTCCAGAATCGATGTATACAAGAACTCCATGATGGAAAATGTTTGGAGCGCGCTGCTGAGCTAACGCCAACAGTCTTCTACGTTGCTCGGTCAAAAAGGGCAAGCATGAAAGAAGATCCAACAATTGTACAGACCATGATTGAGAGCCGCATATCATGACGTGCAAACTCCGAAATATTTGATATCCTGGACCATCATGTGCTTCTGTCAAAAATTGACCATAACTCGCGTCCTTTTGACGAACTGTCTTGTTCTTAATGTCTTTGTTTTCCTAAAAAAAAAATAATGTCGTTGTTCTAAACCGTTGTTTATCATTGCTTTAGTGAAACCTTCGTAACGAGCAACGAAGGTGCCTGAACATGGTGAGACATTGGCCGCTGGCATGCTAGAAGATGGCGTCGGCGTGGTCACCACGCCCATGGCATATGAACCGATCGAATCGAATGGAATGAAAATGAAATGAATGTGCTCTCGCCCTCGTGACCCATGTTGATGCCTTGAATGCAGAGCAAGCGATGCAATGATGCCAGTGGCAACCAAACGAGCTGTCATCCTCATGGAAGGGTGCAAGTATATCTGCTATCATGTGTAGGATCGGCAGTGTTGTTGGTCCTTCGATCTTGTTGTCGTGTAGAGGAAAATTTATTCCCGTGTTTTTAAATTATTGATTGACCATTTCCATTTACAATTTGCCATAAATCTGAAGGAGTCTGATCACATGGGGCTGCACCTTGCTCAGTCTGTGGTGTGATTTCGTCAAAAAAAAGGCAGGAAAATAATGTATGATGTGATGACTAGTGCTAGAGTAGAGGAATGGGTACAGTTGAGTATAGAATTTGGCTAGGAAAACCTATTCAGTATATAATTCCACATAAGAATGTACCAAGATTCAGAACTATCGTTTTAAACAAAAAATTTTTTGGAATGACTTTTTATGGGAGCAAAAAACAATTTTATGGATAGGATAATCTCACCAAACTATTAAAGTTTCGGTGAGTCACCAACGATGCATCCAGACTATTAGTTATTCATGACATATTCCGTAAGATGAGGACGTAATTTACTAGATCACCACGACTTTAGGGCTACATTTGCCTTTTCCTACTAAGAAGTTGCACGTCCCCTTTTATCAACTTTATCAAACATCAGCTTCATTACTTTTCACAAAAGAGAGATGCAAAATACACGTAGTTACCACACATTATTACAAACTTGATTACATTTCCAGTAGTTTGAAAGACATAGAACATAGTTTATTTCCTCAATGACAAAGTATTTTCCATGACTCGAACCCACCTAAGATCGGAGTTTCATCAATTCCATAGTATCTTTTCATTAGTCTTCCATCGTCGGTAGAAGCTTTACCAGACAGACATTATTTAACTGAAGTTTCATCGATTACATGGAATTCTTTTCGTTTCGGGAATTCCCCTCTATGCCACCGAGCACCGAGAAACTTCTAATACATGGTGTGCCATTGATGTGTGATGACATGTGGAGCCCACATGGCAACCAGGGATTTAAGTTTTACTGTACAAAGAATTATTTTGTTTCATTTATGACGTTCTATTGCCCAAAGAAGCCTTTCTACACGTTACTTAAGTTTCATCAATTCCATGGCATCCATCTCATTTCTGGCCTTCCATGGTCCAAAGAACGGAAAGTAGCTTTAGCATGGAGTTAACTTGGCAGTTCAACTCCAAGACCGAACAGCAACTGTGCGAGTTACAGTATTACCACATAGGATTCTTGTTGGGCAGTTGTGAGTTTTGGGAGTTGATGTATTTGATGAGTTGCAAGTACTACCACACTGGAAAGATAAACACCTTGAAAAGTGAAACTCAGGGAAAGAAAACAAAAGTTGCCCCCACCGTGCTAAAAAAATCGTCCCCACTTTTTCCGAATCCTTTTTATTCTCAGCCTAGCACACACCCACATCAGGCCTGACCCACACACAAGCGCACAGAGAATTCACAAGAGCTGCAGTGTGGTAGCGAGGGGGAGAGGCTCTGTCCAAGAGAGCGGCCCTCGAGAGGGATAAGGTGGAAGCAAATCCATAGCTTAGGGGGAGGCAAGGAGGTGGGTAACGTGGGTCATCCTCCGATCTGGAGCTCCTTGGAGGAGGAGCTGGATAAATCCAATCCCATGGAGACGGAGAAGAACGGCGCAGGAGTGGCTCCTTAATCCGTCTCGAGCGGAGAGATTTGATCGTTGGAGCTGGAGATTTGGATCCCAGGGCCATCCAAGTTGAAGAAAATCTCAGTTATCCGGTGTTCTGGAGCTGCATTGCTTCCTCTCTCCAGATCCGAGCTGCTGCACGAAGAAAGGTGGGATCTTTGCTAGCCACCTCCACAAATCCGCCCCAAAATTTGGGTTCTCGTGCTGTTATACGGAGCCCCGTTCTTCAGTCTTTTGGAAAAGTTGTATTTTCTTCAGTTGGGGTAGATATTGGAGTGATGTCGACTCCTTTATGAGCTGTCCTGCCATTTTGGGGGGCTAGATTCGTGTAGTAATGGCGGATCTCGCCATGGAGCAGTAGGGATTTCTTTCGGCGAAGGGGAAAGAAACTTGCCGTAAGCCACAATGTCTCTGAAAAGCATTGTGCGGGAGCTCAAGGAGATGAGGGACGGCATCGGGAGCATGTCTAGGCGCGCCGCCGGCGGCTCGGATGGGCGCGGCGGCCACGGCCGCGCGGGATCGCGTCATTCTTGGCCTAGCCTGTGGGCGGAACAGCAGCAGCCACAGCGGCAGGGCCAGAGCCAGGGCCAGGAGGGGCCGCAGCAGCAGCAGGGACGGTGGGCCAACCTGCCGCCGGAGCTGCTGCTGGACGTGATACAAAGGGTGGAGGCCAGTGAGGCGACATGGCCGGCGCGGCGCCAGGTCGTGGCGTGTGCCGCCGTCTGCCGTTCTTGGCGTGAGGTCACCAAAGAGGTGGTGAAGACACTCGAGGAGTGCGGAAGGATCACATTCCCCATCTCGCTGAAGCAGGTATCTACCTCCTACATCCATGACCTCTGATATCAAACGTTCATGTCTAATTTGCTAATTGAAACGCAATAATTTGGATGTCTGAATGCTTATCTTGCTGGTTTGGCGCAGCCCGGCCCCCGGGAGCATCCGGTGCAGTGCTTCGTGAGGCGGGACAGGGCAACATCCACCTATCTTCTCTACCTAGGGCTTAGCCCATGTAAGTTACTCATATTTGTCTGCTGAAAGACCTGGTTTAGCTTTAGCATTCTTGTTCTTGCACCTATTTAAGTCATTTATATACAACAATATGAACCATTTTAGTTATGGATATCTTGTTACAGTGGCAATCACATAAACAAAATCCCATCATAATATGTGCTTGCAACTTCAAATCTAACCATCTTTATGTTCATAATAGGTTCACTCTAGATTAATTCATAGGTGAGTATGTGTCAAGTAGGATTTCATCGAAGATGCCCTGGTTTAGGTTAGGCAATTTACAATCTACAATCTGGTTCTTTTCTTTTATACTATCATGAATATCCTGAATTCATGTGAGAGCATTGGATCGAAGGCCTCATGCACAATGGGCAGTTTGCTTACTCTGCCTGTCTATTTTAGCAAAATGTTTCGAAAATTAGGCTTAAGAAGCATGTAATGCGAAACAATCGAGAGCAGAATTGGCTGCTTGTCTTTATTTAGAAGTCAATTGTAACTAGTTAAATATGTTTTTTCTTGGGTGTAGAATCTGGCAACATAGCTTTCTGACCACATTGATGTTACTTTCCCTGCACACATAGAAAACACAACAGGCCCCAAAGATGAACGCAGCCGTTAGAAACACAGTGCATCATACTTTACCAGAATAGGCAACAAGGCATTACTGTGCCTACCCATGGTATAAATGCTTTTCTGCACATTCCTATTTGTGATAACTGAACAGATACCCACTGCCTCAGTCCCTTGTAGATGTAGTCCTGTCCACTGCAAACCCAGCATGGTGTTGAGTGGTTAAAATCATCCGTCTTGTGTTGGATATAATGCTTAATATGCATTTAAAATATGTTGGATGATATATGTTCAAGTAATGGAGGCACATCACTGACTGGTGATTGTTTGTAAATAATGCAGCTCTACATGGGGAAAACGACAAGCTTTTGCTTGCAGCTCGCAAGGTCAGGCGTGCAGCCAGGACTTCTTTCGTGATCTCACTGGTCCCTGACGATTTCTCTCATTCTAGTAGCACCTACGTTGGCAAACTGAAGTAAGCCTCCTATTACATCAACTTAAGTGGCATGCCTGTTTTATGTTGTTTCAGCAACCTTCTAACCTGACCAATGTTTCTCATGGATCAGACCGAACTTCCTTGGCACAAAGTTCACTATCTTTGACAGCCAGCCTCCTCCTGATGCTGTGGTGCTGCCAAACAATAAACCAAGCAAAAGACAGTCCAAACAAGTATCACCAAGGCTGCCACTCGGCAATTACAACGTTGCTACCATCACATATGAGCTTACTGTCCTGCGCAACCGAGGACCAAGGAGAATGCAATGCACCATGCACTCAATACCGGCTCAGTGCATTCAGGAAGGTGGGAAGGCTCCAACCCCTACTGGCACCATCCAGTCGCTTGATGAACAAGCTTCCAGTGTACCAACTAGCAAAGGGAAGGAACCAGCCATAGAGTTTTCATCAACAAGCCTCAGTGCCGATTTGTCTGGGCTGGCTTGCCCGAATGAGTCACCTTTAGTGTTGAAGAATAAAGCCCCTCGCTGGCATGAGCAGCTGCAGTGCTGGTGCCTCAACTTCCGAGGGCGTGTCACAGTGGCATCAGTCAAGAACTTCCAGCTTGTCGCCTCTGTGGATCCTTCCCTTAACATCCCTGCGGCGGAGCAGGAGAAAGTAATCCTCCAGTTTGGGAAAATAGGGAAGGATATATTCACAATGGATTATAGGTACCCATTATCGGCATTCCAGGCCTTTGCGATCTGCCTGACTAGCTTCGACACCAAGCCGGCGTGCGAATAAAATCGTCGAAGGCAGAAAATGTGCCAAGAGTTCAGTTATGCAGTACTTGCTTCCTTGATGCTGTAAATTCTAGATTGTGCTAGCCCATGGGAAACTGCAGCTTATCAGATGAAGGTGAGCAATGGCGTCTCTATTGTGGTAAAACTGTAGGAAGATTGAGTAACCTGTTGTAACCAACTGGTGTGTATTTCTGTTAAAGTGTTTAGCAGTGAAGTATCGCTGCCTTATGAAATATGGATAATTGGTATTGCTTATCTTGCTTGCTCTTCTTCTGAAAGCAATGATGTGCTAGATTTGCAGGATCTGACATCTTTACTCCTCCGGTTTCCCGTTTCACATCCTGATGTCGAACAGCAACATTATACTACGGCTAACTTATGCTGCGCTGAATACTTTCCTCTTACTTTTGCCAGCGCCTTGCACCTGCTGAAGAAGTTCCATGAGACAGCCATTATGCAATTTTTATTAAGGGTATGTTAGAATTTTGCCTGATACCTGCAGCTCCCAATCACCATCATGAGAAGTTTGTATGGTTCCAGATACTATACGTTTGTGCGTGTTCCGTATCGTGGTGATCTCACTCATCCATCCCCGGTTGTCATGATCTGATGATCTCCCGTACCGTATCCGACCGGTGGCAGCTTGCTTGACGCAATGCGCATCGTCACGAGAGACGTGTGCTACTCCGTTCCAGTTTCCGCCACCCGCCGGGATGGAGCACGCTCGCAGCGCCACTGCCTCAGATGTTGCCTGCCGCGGCGGCTGGCGGCCGCCCCGTTTTAGTCCATGGTTCGTCTGATTCGGTGACGTCACTTGATCTTAATCCAGCCTTCTAGAAGGATTGCGTGCCACACGATCACTGACGCGAGTGGGCTCCGGGCTTCCGCGCAACGTCAAACACGGACGTCAAACACGGATTCCTTTTTGCTTACGCGCCGCCAGTCTCTTGACTGCTGCTAGCGTTCCACTGCGATCAGTCGTCCGTGCACAAGTAAAATTTGGGGAGAAAACACAGAGAAATCATCGGCGCGGCGTGCAAACGAATTTCCACTTGCTTTTCTGATTTCATCGCGCAGAAATGTGGCGATTTTCAGACGAGGACGATGACGCCTAGTCTACGCGTCACGCACACACGGAACCTGCCGGGACTTTAATGCGGCCCCGCCCTCCGGCCACCACGATCCCCATCCACATCCGAGAACGGAAAGGCGTCGTGCATCTGGGCGAGGCCGGCGGTTAGTGCTGCCACCTGATTTGGAGGAGGAGAGCGGAGGATGGAGACGGTGGAGGAGGACGTGGAGGAGTACAGCTGGCGGGAAGTGGTGCTGCCGCACCTGGTCCCCGTGGTGCCGGACGCGCCGCCGGAGCTCGAGCGCGAGACCGGGGAGCGCCGCCGCGGCAGGGACCTCCTCGTCGCCGTCGACTTCGGGCCCAACTCCAAGCACGCCTTCGACTGGGCGCTCGCGCACTTTGCGCGCCTCGCCGACACGGTCCACCTCGTCCACGCCGTCTCCAGTTGAGCCCTTTGCTTCCCTCCGCTCGTCGATTGATCGCCTCCGGAAACCTATCCACTCGCTACAGCTATCTGGATTCTAAAACCCTAATTAACTTCAGGGAAGTTTTCGATTATGCCGCAGGTGGGTGGATTAACTAATAGATTAACAATCCAGAATTGTTTAGTGCAAACCGGTCGACCTATCTGGATTAATTTAGATATCTGGCTTCCATTTGGCGTCTTCTTCGTGTACTGGCTTCAAACAATTGCATGCACGTTATATGTAAGCAGGGTGTAGGCATATGCGTGCTAAAGGATAGTTTTTCATTTGCTCAAATTTTAAATTATCAGAGATCGGGCATGTACCTGAATCCTGAACTATACAGATATGAGCAAGCATAATCATGCCTTTTAAATTGTCAGCAAACTGTGTCTGAATGTGGAACTGTATCTGTATAGGTGTGCATAATGAAATCGTGTACGAGAAAAGTCGGGAACTGATGGAGGATTTGGCCGTTGAGGCATTCAAGACTTTACTGGTATATATACTCTGTTCTTCCTGCACGTATCTGTGTATTGCTATATATAATTATGCAGAGGAGCTATGTTGATATCTTGTGGAAGGGTATGCCTCAATTAGCTGCCTCATAAGAAAGAAAGTTGGTGCTAAGATGTGCCTGTGAATGCTTTCTGATGAATTATGTCGCTTAGTTGATGCAAAATATGTAGATTTACATATTCATTTTTTTGTTTATTTTCTCTATTTGCCTTGAGGACTGAAAATTTTGCCTTTAACTGGAAATTGACAAAGGTCCGCACCAAGGCACGGATTGTTGAAGGAGATGCTGGAAAGGTTATCTGCCAAGAAGCAGAGCGACTGAAGCCAGCAGCTGTCATTGTTGGCACACGTGGTAGAAGCCTTATTCAAAGGTAAGCTCTTAAACCGTGTGTCAATAATATCTGTGGGGCATTTGGGTATCCATGCTTTTTTTTCAGTTAGCTTGTGGTATTGGGCCAACTATGCAAGTAGTTAATCTGGGCATTTGAGATCATTATTCTGCTGCTATCCCATAAATGAGATTTTGTATACCACAGTCCCTCCACAAAGTTGGACCTGCAAGACGTCTTTTGACATTTTAATTCAATCTACATCTTTTTTATATACATATATTTGTAAATTGCAAGTGGTATAGGGCTGCTCGTCTCACCTTAAGTTATTGACCAGTACCAAATGTGACAACCTTCAAGTTACCAAACCTTTAATTTTAAACATAATTTTTTTCTTAGATGCATCACCAAAAAAAAAGAGTGCTAGAACCCTATGTTTTCATTTTTTTCATATGATGCTGTTGTGAGAATTTCTACTCATATGCTAGGGAGCTTATTATTGCCCTTTCTTGGGACAAGCTATAATTTTTTCGTCGATGTAACACCACTCTTTGTAACATATAGCTTAAATTAGGCCACATATGGTAGTCTTTGGAAAAGGGCAACTTAGCTCATGATTTGAAGAAAAAAGATCTCGCAAGACTTTGCTATGACATATGCTACTCTTTTTCATTATTGGTGTAAAGATATTCTTTAAGTGCTCACAGTTCTTTTTCTGGATCTCTTCACAAATTTGCTGAGAAATGCGAGTGAATGACTATCCTCTAGTTACAATGACATGCTGCCTCAACTATTGGTGAGGCACTTGTCCAAATGCCTCAAAAGATTAATCTCTAGATTGGTTACGTAATATTTCATGAATTAATCTGAAATTACACGCAGGAGCTGGCAGTAAAGCAAATGAGTGCAATTAATTGTTCTTTATTGTTTGCTATTTCTATCAGTAGTTGCCTAGTTCATATTTTATTGCTCTACACGAGCTGAAGATGACGTTTCTAAATATATCTCTAACGTTGCCTTTGTGCTATAGTGTGCTGCAGGGAAGTGTCAGTGAGTACTGCTTCCACAACTGTAAAGCAGCACCGATTATCATTGTGCCAGGCAAAGGTGGGTTCAAGTTACTCACTCTTAGCTGAAGCATTTCACTAGTTCCATGCTGAGCAGCATGCGTTTGTGAATGCACAAGTTAACATGCGCTGGCATGGCTGTGAATTACTGCACGAAGCGTCTGATTATGTCATATAGCAACTCGCAAAAAAAAAAAAAATCCGTCATATAGCAGATATTAGAATGCCATTCCTGATATTTCTGACGGCCAAACATGTGAATGATAAGGGAATAATTTTCCTTTGTCTAGTACAATGTTAAGAGTCTGGATCCAAATCTTCCATCCAAACCAGCATGAAAAGACTGATATCATCTTTTCTGACAACAAATGTCTACTTGATGAGGCTTCCATCTTTTGGATGGTACTTATATTGCCACGGGGGGAGATGATTTTTTTTTTTGTGCTAAACAGGTTATAGTATTGCCTTGTCATGAACAAAACACATCGTGTGAAATTTAGCAGTACTTGTGAAAGAGTTCAAATATGATTCAGTTGGGATCTCTGTGTGCACTGAAAATCTAGCACAGAGTTTACTGTCCTTGTGATTATCCTTTACTTTCATTACAAGTAAGGTTGTATTATGTCTTTGCAGAAGCTGGTGAACAATCTGTGATTTGAAGGAGGATAAGTGGGAAACGGTGGTGCACTCTCTGTTCAGTTTAGGTGACTTGAGTGTTGTATATTGTTGTTGATTTGTAGTGGGACCTGCTTTGAAGTGCATCGTCTGTAATCTGAAGTTCTGAACCATTCATTTAGCTTGGCTCTGAAGGAATGTTCAGAAATCGGTGGAGTAGCAGATAAACATATAATACCATCAAATGTACTTGTATTGCCATTGCTGACAGAATACTTCATTAGTACATTTGCTATGAATAAAGAATCTTCAGACACAATGTTTGCCTGGGTTAAAACTCGAGAAGTGAGGATTAATCCTTGTTACATCTCCATCTTGAGGTTGTCTAGCAAGCAGTCACCTGCGGGAAGTAACAGCTGGATTCAGCCACTTGTTCTGAAGTTAGATGCATTGCAGTAACAGAGGCACGGTTCATCCAAGCTTGAATAAGTTGATCATGTTTGGTTGATTTTTTTTAATAGGCTGCCAATTTAACAATTCTATGACGGCAAATGTGATGGCGAAGGAATTCCTATTCTGAACTGTGAACTGTAATTGTTCAGGGAGTGTCTTGTTCACTCTGTTATGTTTTCTTTCATTTGAATTGAGGCAGAAGCGAGTTTGGCTTTCAGGAAGCAATTACTCACTTTCTTCTGACTGAAATTGTGCATCAAATCCACTGATGAACAAATTCTGGGAGCCAATGTCCCAGGCAGCAGCACCAGCAGCTCCATTCACCTGCAGAAGAGAACGAAATGCAATCGAGTTCAGACTTTAGAACTAGATAGATCATCGGCTTTGCTGAAGTGAAGGGCGCCTGATCTCCAGCAACTTACGTTAAGGCATGACGCGTTCGACGCGCCTGACGCCGGCGGCATCTGCCCGCCTTGCGAAGGCGTGTACGGGCTGTTGAGGACCATCTCCAGCCCATACCCAGGGCACCCTGCAGGCAGGTGCATCGGCTGCATGGGGCTCATCTGAAGACAGGACGGATCCATCTGCCCGGCCGTCAGAGCCATCGCCGGCGGAGCTGCAGAGTTGCACGCCTGCTTCAGCTGCCGGCCGAAGAGGTCCTCGACGATGTCGAAGCTCACCACTGGATTGGACGCGGCGATCTTCATGGACAGGAACTGCAACAGCAGCCGCAAGAATTCTCCGGTGAGCACTGAACATTAAGCTGTTAGAAGCAGAGGAAGACGAAGCTGGCAGTGGCAAGCAGCTACCTCGACTTGCTTCTGCAGTGACTGGACGTAGTTGATGATCTCGTCGAGCATGCCGGCCTTGCCGGTGACCTTGCTACACCCGGGCACCAGCTCCTGCAAGTACCTCATCCGCTCGCTGATCCTCTCCCTCCGCACCTGCAGCGTTCATTCGGCCATGAGTTCTGACAGCAAGGATCGATGCCGACGTGCATCATCCAACATGTAATTGAAGTGTTCAGTAATTGTGATCTCCGTACCCGCTCGGCGAGGCTGTGACTGTCCGTGGCCTGGCCGCGGCGGGCCCGGACGTGGATGTAGTCCGTCTTCTGGCCGTCGGCCGGCGACGCCACCTCTGCCTTCTTCTTGCTGCCTCCCTTTGGCCTCTCCTGCTTCCCTTTCCCCGCGGTCTCGCCAAGATCACTCGGCTGCTGTTGCTTCCCTCTGGGTCTTTTGCAACTGACACCGTGATCACCCTGCCAAAGTCACTCCACAAATTGTCAGTCAAAGACACCTGAAAATACACAGCACTGCACATTTCGCACAAGAGGCTTGCGCCTTAACCGCATAAATCTCTCACCTTTGCATCGGGACAAGCGTCCGGTTTCCTCTTCCTTAAGCCGCCACCGCTGCCGCCGCTGCAAGAGGAGTCGTCGTTGCCGTGGCCGGCATCTGGCGCCACCATGCCGAGCGCGCCGAGGTTCGTGCCGCACATGGCACTCAGGTCCGGCCACTCCTGGTGGTACCCAAACGCGCTGCACATTGCGCCGAACTTGCCGTCGTCGAGGTCGAGCAGCCCATGGCAGAGGCTCTCGGCGGTCTCCTGATGCAGCCTCCGTGCCAACAAGTCTCCGCCGCATTGCGCCATCACTGACACACTCCGGAGTCGACGCTAATGAGGCCTAACGGAACGAACAGTCGAACACTGATGAGGATTGGGGCAAGTTCTTGCGTGGTGCAGGCAGGTGCGTGAGAGACTCTGCGGAGAAGCAAACGCTGCAATAATGTAGCGTGTGGCGTAGTAGTAGGTCCTTGAGCCTGAGGTTTGCGTGTCCCTTTCTCGTGCCTCCTGAAATTTTCCTAATCCATATATATAGGGAGCACGATGGGTGGATGGATAGAGGAGCCTCTGGGAAATCGTACTTTTGCCATGAGATTGGATTTGGTCCTCCCTTTAGGTGTGATCATGTGAGGTAGGGTTGGATAAAGGAAGTGTGGGGCATTGTGTTTTCAGCTTACATATATGCACTGCACTGGTTAAACCAGTAGAGAGTTAAACACGTCTCAAGTTAGCCGTTCCAGACTTCCAGCAATTTACAGAATTCTGGATTATTTCTTATCCTTGTGCGGCGCTTTTCGATCTTTCGAGAGAAACACCAAAAGCATAATGAACTGTCGATCAGTACTGAACCATATTTTTTTTAGACAATGTACTGAGCCATATAGCGTCATAATATGAAAATTAAAGTAGTTCTTTCAAGAGATAGAATATCAGTAACTTCAGTATTCAGGAATATTGTGATTCCGAGCAAATCCTTTCACTTGCAGGCAGATCATACTTCTCTCAGATGTCCCAATGAAGTGGTGCAAGCTGGAACCCTTAACTTTGCCAAGGCATATAACTGAACAAGGCCCTAGTACTGGTTGGGCATCTGCTGAAAACGGGATGTGCCTTGTGAATTTCCCCTGAGGCTGCAAACGGACGATTGGGGAGGTGACAGCTGCTCCAATAACAGCGCGGCCGGACAGCTCAATCTTCTCTGTACTGGCCAGGGTCGGGTGCCCCACTACACGATGCCTGCCACGTGTACTCTGCATGAAGAAGTGCACCGGATTAATGGTGAGTAACCCTTTGAAAATTACAGGTGAATGTCAACTTACTCCACCGTGTTCTAAAGTTGATCTTTTGTCTTATACTAAGAACACACAGCATTACTAGTAATTTTCAGTTTGATCAGGTACATATTTCAAACTTAGACTGAAGTCATGGATGAGGCAGGGACTCAAGTTCCTGTATATCTCATCGAACTGACGTACCACACTATAAAACAATAAAAAAACATATTAATTTCCATGCTGAGAAATGAAATAGAAGGAATATTTCCTGAAAGTGCAAACAATCAAGCGACATCAAGCACTGTACACGTGCAAATCGGCTTGGTCCTGCAATGATCAGTCCTGACACAAATCTGGAAGCATTGCGGCCCTATGACGTGTTGCCTTGCATTTTGAAATAAGCTAACAAAAATCGAGAGCAGCTTTTCCGAAAATCTAGCTTCTGCTATCTTTTCTTCCATTTAGGATCGAGCTATTTGGCGTGCATGCATGATTCCTTCATGGCTCCATCATCATACTGCAGCTCGAAGCCTCGAACTAACGATGTGCCCTGCAGCAGTTTGGTGCTTCTTCTAGGATAGCAGCGATACGTTGCATGCATGCATTAGGTCTCAGCTTCTGTTGTTTTTGCGGCTGTGTGATTTCATTCCCGATAGATGAAGAGAATCGTAAATTACATCGAACAGTCTGGATTCAACAACAGTAACTTAAATGTGGTAATCGAAGCTTGAAGCCTATAGCACATATACATGTGGAATGTGGCTATTGCAATGCAAGTACACTTCACTTTGCTGGGTGGCATTTCACAGTAGTATGTATGATATAGTTGTAATCGTAGTGCGTGTTGGTGTTCCATGCCTTCGTCTATCTAGCCTTCTCGCGATTTCGGCAAAACTCTGGTGTTCTATTAAGGGAATGGTGCACAGAAAAAAAACACGGAACGTGTATTGATCAATAATCGCAAAGGATCGGGAGAGGAACGAAATTAAGAACTGGGGATGGGAAATGAAGAAGAGACGGCGGCCATGGCGACGTGTCAGCAGCATGTGCGTGGGCAGGGCGCCCACACAGGCCGTGAACCCGAGAGCACGCACCACGGCGGCACTGCTCCGCGGCAAGGCTCCCATACCCCGTGGCCATCACCGAGCTGTGCAAGCTAGCTTTCTTGGCGGCCGTGCATGTGTCTTGGCAAATCTTCTAATCTCCGAGTCAGTTGGCGTGGCCTCGATCAAATCAAGCAAAAAGAACCGTCTCTTGCTTGGTGAAGCTTTAATTTAGGACCACGAGACCACCTGGTAGGGTTTAACAGTACGTTTATGTCAACCTTATGCTGGTGTGTAAGGTCGGGCATTGCTCCGGCTTTAGGGTGCACTCGCATAACCATATGTTGGTATGTTTACATGGGTATTCCGAGCTAAGCAGATCGGTTTATTTCCTCTATTTCATTTTTATCCAAGGCTTTGCTTATTAATTATTGGTGTCATTTTCCTCTTGTTGCTACGTACCACTTAGAACAGACCATTTTCCTGCAAGCACGGAGTGGACGACGGGATTCAGCGCCATGCATGTCACTGGCATGGAGCCCCACAAAATGCAAATCTTGGAAGTACTGTAAAATATAAATCGATGGAAGAAGGCATCGATCAGGAGATAGGGCATGGCAGGTGGGAGGGGAGGGAGGGCGAGCGAGCCGGTGGTGCACGCGGTGTGTGGGGGCGGCGTGGGTTGTCTTCTATTTGTCGCTGCCGGCGGGAGGCGGGGCAGAGGGGATCTCTGCCGGTGCGGCAAACAGGGCCCCTGAAAACCACCCCCCTGACCGGACATCCCACATGCGCCGGGCATGCCGATGCCGGCGCGCCCTGATCCCGTCGTCGCCCGGCCAGCTAGCTGACCCGCTCCGCTGCCATGGTGGCTGCCTGGTCCATGCGGCCATGTGGCGTCCTCTCCCTTCGGACAGATGGTTGGGTTTCCGCGTCAGCAGACTGCATTCTGCAGAGAGGTGCCGGGCAGACGCTACTTGAGAGAGGCACGAGAGTTTCTTCCCAGTAAAAAGTCCGATCATGGCGTCAAACGGGAGAAAATTACGACAGAACTACTACCTGAGTACTCTAGGAAGGAGTATTCAGATAGCGCCATCGCCCTCTGCTTGTTTTAGTGTATTGCTCAAAGGCGACCGAAGATGTGGAATTCCCATCACAGACAGTCTATCTTTTCCCCCATACTTCGATTGAAATGGACCGTGTCACTACACACAGGTTGATAGATAGTACTGTATTTCTCAAATCCTCACCATTTCCTGTTCAAAGATGCACCTCACCTTGCTCTATTATCATGGCCACTCGAACTTTTGTTTCGATGCAGTGTCAGCTTGGCACCAAATCAACCTCATGTTCAGGTTCTCTTTTCATCTCCGAGTGGCCACGATTTGAGGACAACCATTATGCTGATTGCGGGAGCTTCCACTAAAATTCAGAGCTTCTTATTATGCAGTATAGATTCAGTGAATGATCCGGAAAAGGGGGAAAAGCTGATGGTTTGTTTGGAACCTACAACTACTGTCTGCTATAGTAATCAGCATTACGTTTGATAGCTACTCGATCATCTGCCTGCTTAGTGACCGTAGCTTGAATTTGGCAATTTGCACTTAGAGTGCTAAACTGAAGCACGAGAAACCTACACGGGGCAATGATAAGGGTGCAGTGCCGCAGCATCTGGGGTCTTCATCAAGTTTGTTGGCCTCCAAATTAGAGCCCCTGGCCCTGGGAAGGGCATCTTTATCTGCTATCTTTTCCGGTGGTTCCCTTCTGTCTGGCGGATCCTTTTGCTTGCCCTCTTCTCCACAGCTGTCTAGATAAGGTCAAGGTACAATGTCACAACTCGGGGAAACAGGAATTCCAACCGCTGAATTGGAAAACATACCAGTTCCACTATTTCGTTCAAAAGGAAAAAAAACAATTTGCAGCTATCTAAATTAGCATTTCGATCAGTTCAAATAGTCTGTGCGGGTCCGCCCAGTTGCAGTGACAGACTCAACGGGGGGCGCCTCTTCTCATATGCTCTCGAATCTCGATACATAGCCTAGCCACCTGAAAGTGAAATCTATGTGCCTGTTCATTCAAGTGGGCTGAAGACCATTATTAATCAATGGCTTCGCCGCTAGATCACTACCAGTCGTTTCCAATGGCGCATACATACCCCTGCTACTGATCCAATTCACATATAACACTTCTGGCCAACCACTAGGGTGTCGGCAAAACCAATGGCGGCGCACACATCAACCTCACACAACCACTAAAGATCTTATCCTGCAGAGGCAGAACTGCACAACACCATGCAATCTGGTACCTGAACCTGCTTAACCAAAGTCGCCGTCGTCAAGACGGTACATGTCGCCACTCACAATCACACCCCGATTATTAACATACACCCCAGTCCGCAGCAAAAGCTAATAAGCACAACGGCCTGGTCAGCAGCGTCGCCCCGGCCTCTCCTCCTCTCGCCACCACTCGCGGACACGGAGGCAGGCAGGCGTGGTCGCGGCGCACTCAGCAGGGACACGGACGCTTGCGCTCCGTGCACCGAACCTGGGCAGCGACACCAGGGAGAAAGCGAGGCCTCGATCCGCTGGACCACTAGCTAGCTAGGGAAAAGGAGTTGCACAGCATAGGCTACAATGGCCGTCGTCGATGATGGAGTTGGAGAGAGACCGGCGGTGCGTTCCAGCTGCCACGGCAGCGCAAAGCAACCAGATGATGAGCAGGAATCATTGCCGAATCTTACGACTCGACCGGTAGGCAGGTAGGCGTGTCAAGCGGAAAGGCGAATCGGGAAAGCTTTGCGTTGCGTTCGCGCCCCAGGCTGAAAAGCTTCAGCTTATTCAGAACGCTGGGTGCAAGGTCAGGGCAGTTGCTGGCACAGACAACGCTGTAATTGCACTTCTGCGACCAGGCCAGCCATTGGGCAGTGTTAGATGCTTCCACTGCACAGACTTTTACAAGGAGAAACGTGTCCACCTGAAACTGAAGCTCAAACGAGACCAGGAGGCAGCGGTCGATCAGCAGAGGCGACCGACGCGAGATGGACAAACGACGACTCGGCGGATGTGGTTTACAGTTTCAGAACATGGTTCGAGTATGACGGACGATCTCTGCTCGAGACTTCTTTCCGCTAGTGCAAAAACTGAAGGCGATTGAAGTGATCAAGAGCTCATGATGGTGCCTTGGCACTGAAGAAACGGAGTAACCGGGCTCCGTACGCTGAACCTGGGCGAAGAGAGGAGGCATCATCAGTTGGGGGAGGAGCGGATGACCTTACTGAAAGCTGAAGATTTGGACGAAGATGTAGACCCCCATGTGAGCTTATCTGGGATGGGATTCAATGGGAGGAGGTCTGTTCCCTTTGCCTGGAAAGGGTCTGTAGTTTCAGACTAGGCATGGAGATAAGTGAAACAAAATTCAGAACACACAGCATTGAAAACATAGGTACGTACATGCATACATACCAGCTGGAAAAGGGGACCAAAAAAGGTTCTGAACCTGGTAGTGTGTATGCATGTTGATACCAGTGTTCTTTATAGTATACACAGGGAGTACTACCACACAAGGAAATCATTATCCTGTATGGTGACGCTGTACTGACAGTGGTAACCTGTGTGTATTATGAAGCATATAACGTCAAGACTGTACATGCTCATAATAGGTGAAACAAAATTCAGAACACACACGGCATGCATATAGGTGAAACAAAATTCATAACACGCACAGCATTCAGATATACCAGCTGGAAAAAGGGGACCGCAAGAGGTTCTGAACCTGGTATGAATGCATGTACAACAGTGTTCTTCATAGTATACAAAGGTAGTACCACATAAGGAGACAATTATCTTGTACGGTGATGCTGCTGACAGTGGCAACCTGTGTGTATTGCGAAGCATATAACAGCATCAGTTAAGCTGCAAAAGCAGCATGTTGCGCAAGTCATCATTCATCAAGTAATGGAAATATATTCGGCTGGAGAACCCACTCCACCCAGGTCCTACTTTGTTCAGCAAGAAACAACCTTTCAGGCCAAAAAAATATGGACCACACCTACTGATTTTACACATAGCAAGATGCCATAGCAACAACTAAGAAATCTCTACCGAAATACATGAGGATGAAAAAATATCATCGCATCAAGCATTTCATTTACTAGATTATACAACTGCTACCATCTATACAAAAGGGGGTTAGTTTTGCAGCATGTACAAAGGAGTCAAAGACTACTTAAGGACTACCAAACAAAGTTTGCCAGATTTCAAGTTAGTGCAAGTGACCGAGGTTTTGAGAAAATATTCAACTTCCTCTGGAAAAACCGAGATGACTTTGATATTGGCTGCTTGCGGATCGAGGTGTCAGGGGCATCCTCTACAACATCAGCGCCGCCCACTTCTTGCGAGCATGAGTTGCTAAATTGATCACTCCGCCTCATATCCCTGAGAAGATGGAGCAGCTTGATCGAACAATTCTTCGCTTCATCAATTCCATTCACTGACAGGTCCACAAGGGCAGGGATCACGCCTTCCTTCATTACAAGTAAACAATCCTCAACACTACGAGAACATATTGCTAATAGGATGACCACTGCATGCTCGCGTTCCGTAGGGCTTCCTGTGTCCAAATACTCTGCAATGGACCCAAGACACCGATCAATTCTGGTAATAAGCACTGCAGCTTCTTCCATGTCACATAAATTCCGTAAAATCTTCAGGCAACACTCGACGAAGTTTCCTTCGCTAAAAATGGGAACAAGCTTTGAGATTATTCCCATTGAAATCAAGTAAGATTTCATGTGAGTATCAGATGAAAGCTCGCAGATAATCTTCAAGGGAAGTTCAAGGCCTTCGGTATCTTCAGATGACAGTATTTTGAACAATGGCGGAGCAACAACAGAGGCAATTGAATGAGATTTTGGACGGCTTGAGTGTTGCACAAACTCATGCAGTATCAACAAAGCTTCATTTTTTAACTCCGAATCAAGAAAGGTTGTGAACAGACGAAATGCTTCTTCGTTCACAGATGGAACCTTGGTCCTACATGTAAAAAGAGAGAGAGAACTTTAAGATAAAACCGTTGAACTTGAACATAATGTTTAGAAACTGCCCAAGACCAAGCAACTAGCGGAACAGATAAAGATAAGCGGCTTAGTAAAGGGACGAGGGGTCTATAGTCTAGGTATATTTTGCCCTTTTACCATAAAAAAGCTGGAAATACATAAAGATAATGAACTCCAATTTAAGATTGATAAAGCAATGATGCATATTTATCACATATGCCCTTACCTGCTATGGGACAGAAAAGCAAGAAAAAACTGAAATCCAGCTTTCTGAGCTTCAACACTGTAGATGCCACTATCATCTCCCAGGAATTCAAGGAATGCTTCTACAAATCCATTTGTTACCATTGCCCATGAAACCTCACCGTCATCATCAAGAATGTTCTTCAAATTTTTGATTGACTTGACTTGGAGTTCCAATGGGAGCATGGAAAGCTCATGAAAGAACTTCACGAACATGCCCTGGTCGAAGTTGTGGAAGGACATACACTTTTGATAATCTGTGTTCCAAGAGAACACAGAAACAGTACATTTTGTCTCGTCAATGTCCCTTGCATGGGGTGCATCTGAGACATAACTGGAATCAGATAATGCAAAAGACGAATCGCTGTGATCGATCACAAAATCACGTGTCTTTCCAGCAATGAGAGGTACTGAAACATCGTGCAAGCTTGACATAGAGTAACCATGTTGCTCAGGAAAGTAACTGTCAGCACTTTTGGAAGGAGTAATAACATCTGAAACTGTAAAACCATGCTCTTTGCACCAACTCCAAATGAGATCTCTCATGCAGGTATTTGGGATCATCGAGAAGTTTTCTAGCTTTAGCTGTGTCCTAGGACAAGTATCATGTCCCTCATTGAACCATCTTTCAATGCATTCTCTTTCATAAGTCTGTCCGGACGCTATTATTACAGGATCATGCATTAGCTTGGTTGATAATGGGCAACAGAACTCTGCTGGTGGTGTAGCTTCTCCAGACACACTATTACGATCCTCATGTCTCTGAAATCCTGTAGAGGTGTGGCATTTTACAGGAGTAATAGCATCACCATATGTTGTGCTTGAAGTCAAAGACTGACTCTCAGCTTGCATATTCTCGTTCTGTTCACCAGAGTCTGGTCTGATGCTCTTTCCATACTTCTTGATGAGGTATATAAAAAATTTAAGGACCCCCTCCTTTTTGGGATCAGTACCACTAATCTTGTCAAGAAGTTTTTTTATTGCTCTTCTTTCAATTAAGATAGCTTTCGGGGACGTCATATTCAACTTTGAAGCAGCCCGCAGGTATGTCTCAAGTTCTAGTTCTTCAGTTGCATCCGACTGTCGAAGCATCTGTAAGATCGCTTTGCCAGCCTCTTCTTCCTTTGGATCAAGAACAAATTTTACATCCCGAAGATCATTATGGACTTCGGCAATCTGCATCAAGAAGTAACGTAGGAAAAATCAAACAAAGGATAACAGTATAATACACAAAATTACTATAAATCAGTATATTCTTATGTTTAGTCCTACAGGAGTACCTAATGAAAGAAAAACACATATTCTGGTTGGGCTGTTCTCTAATGTAGTTTCTTCTATTACTCATGTTAAAGCGCACTATTAAACATAAGTGGTTGTGGTTGACATAGAAAGCAACAGGTTATCCAGTGATCTTTCTAACATGAAATTGATGTCTACAAACAAATTTCTTCTACTTTGATGAATAACAGAGCTCCGACCCTCCGTTTCACTAAGTACAATAAGACTTGAGGTATTGTATATAAATAGTGTAGCAAATTGTGGACATGAAAGAAGTCAATCCTTTTCTTCTGAAACCTATAGTGGAACAAAATTGAATTGACCAGTACAAAACAAAACATTGTAAACCATCAAACGAATTCAGCTAACCTGATTAGCCAGTGCTGGTGGAACCATATTCTGAATAAGGAACAAACTCCGCCTAAGTGAGTCCCTGATCCTTTCACACCTAGCTACAATTGCCTCTCCAGTAATAGCCTGGACATAAATATCCAAATTAAATATATCACAAAAAGGAGGAAAATCAACAATGGATTCAAGATAATAGAATCTTCAGTTTCCCATCAACACAACGTACCAAGTAGAGTTTACTGCATTCAATGCAGTGCAGAATAATGAGTTTCCCTTTCTCAACTATATTGTATAGGTTGCATAGTTCCTGTATACCCGCTTTACATCCTGGTCGAGCTGCCTCAATAGATGGTAGAATAGAAGAGACTTTATCCAACATCATTGTCAGCTCAGCACACATTGAGTGGTGAACCTACAAGTTAAAAACATTAAACAAAATTCACATTAACAATAGGTACAAGACGATGAAATGGAAAGGAAATTGCTCACGTATTTTTAGAATATTGAATAACAATCATTCCAGCCTCTGCATCAACCAAGGATGCACAAAGCTGATACAGAGATGCATGAGTAAAATAATGTGGTCAGTAAATGTGGTGGGGGGGGGGGGGGGGGGGGGGGGGGGTATTAGTACTACAGTTCACCTTTGGGCAAGATTTGTGATCAGATAAACCCATCCCCCCATTGTTTCTGTTATCCATCCACAACGAGACTTGTCAATCTTGATCTCGGGAGCCTTGAACTGTTCGTGACAAGATCATAATGTCAAGAAGAATCAGGGAAATAAAATGTAACCAATATTATCATGGCACTGAATAATGTTGCTAATATCGTAGCAAAAAAAATCTCAGAAGACTTAAACGGCTTGATAAATGCATGGCTAGCTGCTCACCAATTAAAAAGGATAGTGTAGTTTGGTCAAACAAAAGTTGGTAATCTCAAAGGATATGATGGCTCAATAGTCAGTACTCAGTACATCAAGGGACAGTCAGCTGTCTTTTATTCAACATGTGTTATTCATCATTGGCACTGTAAAAGCTAGGTCAATTTATGTACCTTTAACTGTAAAAGTTAGGTCAATTTATTGCATTTAGCCTGGGCTAAACAGGAAGTCACTTCTTGATATTACGGAAGGATTAATTCCAACTATCTTTCTATCAACTATATGTTAACATCAACTTGGGTAAATGAACTGCAGTTGAGTAATAATTGGTCAAATATTGAACTAAACACAGCTTAAAAGGTCAACTGTCTACCTAAACAACACTTTAAAGTTTGAACGATGGCCAATATTAGCATGCGTGCACCCAGTAGTCAATACATTGACATTCTGTGATCACTAACTAAATGAAAGAGTGCAGTCCCATGCCGACTCCCAGTATCTCACCGTAGGAGAAACCAAGAAAGTCATAACTAGCCCAATTGTGGTTCTTTTTAGTTGATATCCCACTACAGATAAAGTGCAACTGGTTGATAACTAGAATGTATTTTTTTTTTAATTTTTCTCTCACTTTCAATAATTCAGAATTAATTTATTTTCAGCTGATGATTTGTACTGCAGCAATTCCTCTCCAGCAGCGACACATAGGTGTCAATTTGTACTATCTATACTACTGTACTGTACAAAGAATATCAATAACTGTGGGACCATTTTTGCCAATGGTCTTCCCTATACGAATATTTCACCGCCCCCTATTCTATTGCCTGCAGAAGCTTGCCACTGGATGAACTAAAAGAGAAACAAAATGACTTGTAAAATAACTAAATAAGTAAACTCAATCTCCCTCCTTTCTTTTTTCCGTGATGCTACATCCAAACATTTGACATCCTTGCACTAACTGTACCAAACCATGCTTCAACTCCGGCATTCCTCACAAACTTGCAGTCCTATGAACCAAGCACACCTACGTTTTGCAAGGTTTATGCCAGCAGCAAAGAAAAGCACAGTAACTACATTAAGCAGTGTTTTCATGATACTCCTATCAGTTACACTTATCTAAATATTTCCATTGAAGTCATGATACTCCTATCAGTTACACTTATATAAATATTTCCCTTGAATCAGATGGCATGATGCCACATCATCAGACAAATATGGCAACCTGATCAGCTACTTGTGCCGCGGGGCCAAAAAATGGAACTACCCTTTTGTTTGTAATAAGATGTGGACCTAAAA
This sequence comes from Eragrostis nindensis, assembly GCA_012490785.1. Lineage (NCBI taxonomy): Eukaryota > Viridiplantae > Streptophyta > Magnoliopsida > Poales > Poaceae > Eragrostis > Eragrostis nindensis. The sequence continues at coordinate 1,240,707 of JAAXCT010000089.1, read as the reverse complement.
GAAACAAAGGCGTGGGTTTTGGTCGAAGGAGATAACAGGACAGGAGTAGCCGATCAATAACTTAGTCGCTGAAGTACAGACAGAGACAAAACGGCAACTCATTTTCACGGAAATGGAAAAAGAATCCTTTTTTTTTCAAAGAAACAGAACAATTCTCTGAAATTAAAGGGAAAACGCAGAAGAGGAGATGATAGAACAGCAAGCATCAACGGCAGCAGCACAATAAACAGAACGAAGGCGCCCGGCATCCTCGTGAGGAACTACCTTGCGTGACGAAATCCCTGCGCTCGTTGGTCGAATGAATCGGACCAATCCGTCCAGGGGCAGAGGGTGCTATCCGAAGCCGTAACTGATGCGCGCAAGAAACGGATGAGCCTCCCTTCTTGTGCCTGGAACAGGAATAAGAAAACGCTCATTCAACCAACAAAACGAGATGGATAATGACGGGAACGGGAGCAAAACGAGGGGAATAGCCGAAGAACAGATGGCACGAACAGCGGAAAAGAGGCTCCTTTCCCCGCAGCGCAAGACTCCGCTCCTCGCTCACTGCGCCCCGGCCGCCCGCCGCGTCATGCCAGTTGAGGCGGCAGCAGGGTCCTCTTTCGCGGCCGGCACCTGGCTCCGCCTGGAGGGAGACGAGTGGTGGAGACGGATAAAGATGGCGGGGCGCACGGGGGGAGAGAGAGCGGAATCGCGGAAGAAAATGATGATGATGATGAGCGATGGGAGCAGGCAGCAACCGCACCGCGCACGCTGGTGTTTTATTCTTTTCGGGCTCGTGTCGAATTCTTCTCTTCTCCCACCGCGACCCGACTGCCCACCACCACCACCTTCCCCACCCGCGGTCGTCGCCTCAGCGGTTTGCGGGGCCCCCCCCCGATGGCGCCACCTCTCTCTCGCCGTTCTCGGCAGAGAAAGGGATAGAGATCGTTTTGTTGGCGGGGCCCGCGCAGCGACTGGCGACGATTTCCGTGGCGCGCGTGAGTGACGCCTTCCTTCCGCGATGATGTGCGCGGCCTGGGGCGCGGTGACCCCGACGCGGCTCCGCCGGCGGTTGGCCACCCACCCCGTTCCCTCGCCGCGCATGCGTCGCACGCCCCGCGGCCAGCCACCTGATCCTGGGACCGCGGCATTATAAAACAAGATTAACGGATTATCAGCAGTAGGTTAACAAGACCATGTCCTTCGAAGAAGATTCTGTTCCGGTTCCCTGAGATCAGCCCGACACGGCCGCGCCTTGTTTATGCAACAAATGTGCAGGCCGGGCACAGCCGCGCAGGTCGCTTGCTTGCAGAGCTCAGCTTAGCAGCTTGCATTCCAGAAGCTCTGGTTCGAGCTAGTGGCTGGGTGCGAGCTTGAAAAAAAAAAGAAAACTTTCTTAAGCGCCTCGTCAGAGAGTCACGTCACGCGAAAGGGACGTTCGAGCTTCAGATGACGAGACTGTGCGTGCATAGCGTGGAAACAGCAGGTCGGTCGGCAGGGCCGAGAATCTTGTGGCGCAAGCGCAGACGTTGCACGGTGTCCGGAGCGAAGTACTCGATGAGACCTCGCGGCGTCCTGGCTCAACCACCGTCATTCGCGCCTCGCGATTCGCCGTGAAGCAAAGGAGTGAATGGCACGCGCCAGCCACGGTGATTGGTGAACTGGCGGCCGGTGGCCATCGGATCTGACACATGCAGCTATCCTAGTACTACTGCGTAGTAGGAGTACTCTAGTATCGCGACAGCCAGAAGTGCGGCAACTGCCGGTACGCGGAAAAGCAACAGCTGCTGCTGCTTTTGCGCAAAGGCGCGCGACGATGAGAGGCGCCAGCATCGCCTGGCCGGCGGAGATGGACGCTGCTGCCGCGGCGAGGCGGGCCGTGACACAACTTATGTTCTCCATCCGCCCCGGTCATGACGCCCCGGTCGATCGACCGGTCGGGCAACGGGTGCCGTCTTCGATTTGGCCGTTGGCCGACAGGTGCGGGTCCAGCCCGCGCAAGCATTGCCGGGCGGTGGGTTCGTGTTCCACTGTTCCTTCGAATCTCTCGTCTCGCCCGCCCCCGTTACTCCGAGCACTCCATCACCGCCACGTCCGCCGCGCTCGCCTGCAGCCACCACGTCGCCTCCACCGCTCAGGGGAGTGCCGAAACAGTGAGGAGGGGAGGGGGCCGGCCGGTGACAGGTCAGCTCAGCTGCTCCCGTTTTCATCAAAAGAAGAAAGAAAAGGTTGTGCTTTAGCGATGCGCACTGGCATTTTGTGCGTGGATGGGCACTAGAGTCTAGACGAGGCCGGCCGCGTATAATTGGCCTTTTAGGCAAAAGTGGCCACTAGCTAGTTATTATCTCCGACACGCTGATGAGGTTTAACAATGACTTGTGCCGTCCGTGCGGACTGCGGAGCCGACACGTCCGGTCCGGGACGTTTGTTCCGACGTGGTGGAACGTCGGACGCGGGTAGTGGCAGGTGAAATAAAGGACGGTCGATTATTCTGTCTCGCTGATCAAGCACCCTGAGTGCTCGAGATAGATTATTGTGGCAGGTCTTTTTTGTTACCTGCTCCTGCGTGCACGTATGTGCACACACAGAGAATGTGCCAGCTCGTCACGGATTGGGAAGCAAGTGCAGGATCCATTTCGTTTCTGATGAGGCGCGAGTGCAGTGATCGAAGCAACCGCGAGTAGTGCCATGCCGCGCGCCGTCGCCGCCCACTCCAGTTCACGTGAATGCACCTGGCATGCGCTTCGTACCATCCGGCCGCCACGCCGCGCCCGTGCGCGCGACGTCGCGGGAAATAATGCCACGAAGTCGTCGCCGGCGCCGGCAGCGCGCGCGAAACAGCTGGTGCGATCAGAGCGTACGTACGGAAGCGAAGCGGGCCGTCCGTTGCTGTTGTGCGCACTTGGCGCGTAGCGAGCGGGGGATCTCGACAGGCACGAGCGGACATAGCTGCGTTCAAACCTGGCGACCTCAGCGCGACCGGCGACCGGGCGCGCCGCGACGACGACGACGTCGTTGCCGCGGGCAAACTCGGCCATTGACCTCTGCACATATACAAGTCTCGCTAAGCTCTGCCCAGTCACGCGTATCGCCGGAGTCAGAAAGATGGCATTTTAATACCAGCGTCAGCCGTCAGGAGGTGTGTCGTCGAAGCTGGCACGAAGTTTATATTTCTCAGATCGTCACAAAAGAGAGAAATTAAGGAAACCAGCACCGATTCGTTTCGCATTAGCAGCGTAGGTTTGCAGCGGTTGCGTATGAATTTGCAGCAGCGTAAAGCGCGACCTTTGTTGACCTGCAGGCCGGGAAAGGTCTCTAAAATACAGTGGAGAAAGTGAAACCTATATAGTATCAGAGAATATAATACCGGTGGTGGTCTCGATCGAGCTGAATTAATTGAAAGCTAGGTCCATTGGTTGAGAAATGTACTCCTCCTTACTACTACTAGTAGTGGTTGTGCTTAGGCTCTTGGTGATCAGGACACGGAGTTGAATCGAGATACATGGAACGTTCTTTGTTCCTACTAGTATCGCTCGGATTATTCCAAACGCTGGAGAACACGCAAACGAGCTAGACGACGAGTCGAGACACGCAACGACAAAAGCGCACGACTCCTTCCCCCATTCGATGGCGGGCGGTCGCGGTGCGTGCGTGGCGCGCATGCAACGAGCGGTGCTCAGCTCCCCGTTGACGATAATCTTAGGATCGTCAACTGGCAGGTATACATGTCCCCTACAGATTCTGCTGTCTAGGTCTACATGCCAACATATTTGAAGAGAAACGTCAAAGTCGACGTTCGTGCGTTGTCTTTGTGTGACACGGGCTCAGAAAACGATGATCAGAGACGTCGATCGTTGGACTCCTCCTATCTAGTCTCACGATCGTGCACCAGCATGTATACCCTGCTGGGAAAAAGTCCCAACAAACGGAGCAGGATCGAGCAAACAGCACCACCACCACGCGCTGTTCTGTTCCATCCAGCAAAAGATTTCGTGCAACCACGTCAAAGTCTCTCAACATTTTCTTCAGTAGAACAAGAAAAAAAAACTTGGGAGTAATAAGGACCGGGGGACGAACCTGACTCGATCAGAGCCGTGAGCCGAGCGTAATCTGACGACAACGCGTGTGTGACGTTTTACGCCACTGTTCTACGATGTGAACGTCGCGGTGGCTGTAGGCGCCGGGAGCCGGCAGCTAGCGTCGTAGCTAGGCACCGACGTTTTCACCTTTTGTTTTTTTAATTCATTCACTGTGTCGATGATCCATCGAAGGTTTATCCTCCGTTTTTTTTTTTTAAGGACCATCCTCCGTTGGGATTGTGCGAGGAAGAAAGCTCGAGAAGATACAGTAGCCCAGCTCTCTTGCGTTTGGGCATCAGGGAATAGGCCCGCTGGGCTGGGTAGGCCGTAAAGTACTACAGTCGGGAAAGCACAGCTCGGCCCATTTCCGTCCCAGTTCACACCGAAACCTCTACGGCTCTCCGCCTCGCCTCCGCGTCTCAGCGGCCCCGGCGATCCCCACTCGCCGCTTCCCCAGCCACGGCCGGTCATCCTCCCCCTTCCGTCTCCGCCTCCGCGTCCGTCCCGGATGCTGAGCACCGCCTTCGGCCTTCCCCGCGATGCAGGGTGCGGGTGTGCTTGCTAGGGAGCGGCACCATGGGTTTCCCTCGGCTGCTCAACACCTCAAGGTAACTACTGTGACAATGCCGACCTAAGTGCGCCGCCCATGTGAGTAATCCTATCGGATCGTGTTCTACAGAAATACCTTTTATTGCGAGGTTGCATTGCATAACCCGTACACCGCTTGTGCGGGAAATTTTCTGATCCGGGCATAGTTAAGTTGATACGGTTTGGAGTAGATAGACGATAGGCTAAAGTCCGTCCTGCTTGCTGCAACTTGTGCTATGACTATGAGCATAGTTAACTTGAAACGTTGCCACGTGCGGCGAGCCTAGCTAACTTAAAAATTATGCGATTGATTCGTGACCACAGATCTCTCCGAAATCGCGATTTTGACGCGTAAAAGGAAGAGTTGATAATGGTGTTCAGGTACGGTGTTTGATCAAAGGACAAATTCGTTAATTTTTACTATCTAAAAGGTTCTGAGCATCCGGCTGAATGCAGTCCTTTACAGACAAAAAAAGTATTCTCGTGAGTCGTGATCGTAGTAATGTCATACCTTGCAAACATCAAATTCTGCAATTAGCGTATTAGGATTCTTGATGGTTTGGCCAAGATTCTTCTGTACAACTATGACAGCGTAAGAGCATTAATTTTGAGTTCAATCTGTGAACTAAACCTTAGAATTCAAGGCACAAGTAAATTGGACCACTATACCATAGTCTAAATTAATTTCCCAAAAGGCTAGATTCATCTTTTGTGACTGCTGGATTCTGCTGTTATCATCAGGTATCAACCTTATGTGCCAATTTGCTGCCTGAAAAAGTTGGACCAATATTCTGTTAGCAGAAGTTCGTCATAGCTACAAAGATCATTTTGATTTTATTCTATTTCTATCTAGTACTTCATCACCTCCTCCTCTCACAGTGGCTCTATCGTATCTTATCTAGGCATCGTTCTTTAGATCCTAGACCACCGATCTATTATCAGCTACTTTTCCAAGTAGATTCCCTGCCTCTTAGAAAGGGCACATCTGTGTTGTGAATCCAATCATTCCGACACAATATCTGGTTGTTCTTTTCTTATGACATCACCATCACAATACGGCATGCTTGTTTATTGTAATATATAATCAGTTAGAGAAATCTGTCTCTTATTCTCTAATTAATTATATACTGTGAACAAGCATATAATATGAAAATCATCGCAGTGCCAAATGATCTTCTATTACTTGACATCAGAAATGTATAATTTGTTTCAGTTCAAAAAAAGAAATGTATAATTTGTATGCCAAGTTGTATGAAAATCCTGCTCTTTGCATGGATGAGTTCTCTCCCGAGCGCTTCAGATAAGTGTGCCTGCAGTCTACACCTTAAAATGATGGAGATCCGCATATGTGCAAGCAGTTTACGCCTTTAGTTTTTTCTGAAGTGACTGATATAAAGCAGCATCTGTATTCTGTACCTTCATGGCAATAACTATGTATGCACTAAGTTACATGACAACTACATGACCTTTTCATTCCTCGGGAATCTCTTATTAAAAGCTCCCGATGTATTCCCAGTCAATTGTGGGGATGCTGGCCAAGAGGCATGCATTGTAATTCTTAGTTGACCAGTCCTACATCACAAGGACTAGTATGGAGCAATATGCAAGATTCCCATTAAAAGTGGGGATAGGACAGACATGCTTAGAATGATTCCTACAATGATTTTATAACTTTCAAAATGCTAATTACCTTATGAACGCAGCTTTTCTTTATGCTTCAGTATATTCGGAGTACTAAAATTATAGAGGAGACCAATATTTCTAGTGGTATCAATGAAAATGCACTCAGTAATTAAAATAGCCTCGTCATGGCTTCATTCAATCGCGTCATTGTTTGCTTCACTGTCCTAGCTTTATGATATGCAAATCGTAATAATATTTGGCTACATTTGATCTCATATTGCTAACACTACAGGAACTAAGCAATGCAACTCTTTGTAAGGCGGAAGTCACAGTTTGTTGCGGCAAATTTTAAGCCAAAAACAGCATTTGTCCAGATAAGAATTCTGGGATGGTGATGGTATTTAATATAATGACAATCAAGCTGACAAGGTAACTTCATTGTCGGTCTCTCCCTCTCCATATATGTGTATATAAAGTTACAACCAAATGTTAGTGCTAACCTCCACAGAGTAAACCTTTAGCACATAAACCTTTTTAAACCATGATATGCTATATTAAGAAATTCTGATAAACTTTTTATAAAGATAGTGCTATTATTCTCCTATAAGGATGTAGAGATAGAATTTATGAAACCAGGTTTAATTATCTGTGTAAAGGCTGAGTATTCATATCAGGACACTCAATTGCATACGAGTACACTAGAATGAGTATGTAACAGGTATGCTGAGATTAACCAGTTTTATACTCGGATATTGGCTAAAGTCTGTGTACAAAATGATTATCACACTATCATAGCCCATGCTGGGCCATGGCAGCACGCAAAGGGGCTGGAACGAATAGAAGGATCTAAGAGTTGGTGATTAAATTATATCCGGAGTTTTGGACCTATACGTTTAAAGATCTGGAAATAGAAGGAATACTCCAACCAGCATTGGAAAATATGGTATTATACTATTATGTAGTCAATCAGCTATCCAATACTGACAACCTATAAACATCACTAGAGGTGTTACATATTGTTTTAATGCTGTGTGAATGTACATGTATAAATATATTTTTTGAATAAAAATTATTACAAAGCAGAGTATAAGGCTCAAAACCATATACCTTTAGCACTTGAGGTGATTGAGCAAGTACCGGTTAATGGGATTCGGAATCTTTACTCACATACGTTCTGTTTCTCAATCTGTTCTGTATATGGAGATATGCCTGAATAATGTATCCAATTTGTCTCCACTACACTTGGAGAGGCCAGATAGTGGGGGTGGATATGTATTTATTTATTTGTTCAATGTATTCTTTGACTACAGGATATTCTATCCAGTTTTTTATATTTCTATTCTCTATCATTGGATTTTGTAAACAGTTTATTGGATAATAATATGGACTGGGAAGAGATAAGTAACCCTAGCCTTTCTAACTAATAAAGATTTTTTTTTTCTGGATAAGGAAAAGGCCAAATAAGAATATATTGATTAAACGCCTATTGTTCGTACTAAATTTGGCAGTGTTGCAGTTAAAAGAGTTTTGATCAAGATGCAAGGATGGGCAGTGAAGGTAATAGCAAAGACTGATTCACCTTTTAGGGATTGTACAAGAGAATCTTTATGAAGATTGGGTCCCAAACTGAAAGATGAAAAGGTCTTCATCTCCCCTGGTAAACCTGGGGTGCTGGTGGTTCTCTCTACAACTTTTAGTGTGTGCCAAATTTAATGAAACAATGAAGTCCCTTGTTCTTTCTCTTTTGGCTTCCTCTTATAGCTTGTCAACTTGTTGCCTACTGCTAACGCAATACAGCTCCATTGGATATTATCCGGTGCCCCCTCTATATAAATAGCACCGTTGCTTGTTCCATACAAGCACAAGCAGCAACAAGTGGTAGCATTGCTAGCCAGTTGGTCTTTCTTGAAGCGTTTTTTTTCTTCTTCTTTTGACAGAGAAAAAGAAAAAGAATGAGTTCATCCTGGACAAACAATCAAAACAAGTTGTTCGAGAGGGCACTAGCAACATATGACAGGGACACCCCAGAACGCTGGCAGAATGTTGCACGAGCCGTTGGCGGTGGGAAGTCAGCTGAGGAGGTGAAGAGGCACTACGAAGAGCTGGTGAAGGACGTGCAGGACATTGAATCTACAGGGGGCCGTCAAGGTTCCCACTACAGTGGCTCTGGTGGTAGCAGCAGCAACGGCAGTTCAAGTGATGATAAGAGGTAGTTTAGTACTCATTACTTTCTCCATCGCAGCTGTCTTTGCAATGTCATGTTGTAAATCCTCTTTTTACGCTGTTTAGCACAGAGGTCTTGGGCATAACAAGAACAGTGCTGCTTTTTTTCTGGATGTGGTACTTGATTTTGAAGCTTTTGTTTCTTAATGGTTCTTAACCATAGGTATTCCACTATCCACCTAGATTATCTTTTCCCCTCTAATCTGTCACATGCCTTTTATAGCTTGTTCCTCCTCTTTTCCCCCTTTCTCATATTTTTTAGTTTGTGCTTGTGTGTGCCTAATCTGAGCATCATATGGTTTCTGGAAGGTATTCCCTCCGGTTTTTGATAAATAATGTTAGAACAGCTTAGCTAAAAAATGAACTAAGAATGTTTTCCTGACGTTGTGTCAATTAAAAACCAGAGGAATAAGACGAAACCATCATTCTTAGGCCAGCCTCAATGGAAGGTTTCATTCAACAATTTCCAAAGATGCCATGTCATTTGAGTTAGCAAATGAAACAAGTTCTCTCAATGCAAAGTTTCATGTTCACAATTTCATAGACTAAATATCACTTAAATGCTTCATCTAAGTGACCAATGATAATAGATGAAATATGTGGAGATGAAACAAATTATTCTCAGTGGAGTTTCATTCTAGTTTCATAGTTTAGGTAACCGTGTACACTGGGTTTCATGGGGATGAAACCCATTTGCTCTCTTTCTTCATAAATTCCATGCCACATCGTCATTTTTGCCTATGTGGATGTCATATAATAAATTTGAAATCCTTATGAAACTTGCATTGAGATTGGCCTTAAGATATTGCTAGGTTCAACTTGTTTATTAACATTTACCTACGTGGCTAGTTTGCAAATTAAAATTCATGGAAAAGTGTCTAGTAATAGTTTCTTTTATGAACTTATCTCGGTTGAAGATACTGTTTTCCATCTCATAGCAATGTTTTTTAAAAACATGCGGGCCTTGTTTATTAGGTTATTTGAAATTAGTGACACAGGTTTATGCCCTTTGTTTCTGTTTTGTGTACTCCGTTAATTTTGACTTCTTTTTTTATTAAAAAAAAAAAAAGAGACTTCACTCTGATTGAAACTCCTAATAGTTCATTTGCTTACCAACATGTAAATTTGATGACTGGAGGACAACTTAAGAAATTTGATCAGTACAACATCTGACATGTTTCACCTCAGCTGTATTTGCTGGTAGTTCTAGTAATGCAAATGGAGCAGGGACTCCATCAATGGCAACGCCACCTGTCCATTTTTATTGTGGTTGTGCGGTTTCTGTTATGTAGCATGAAACTGCATACAGTTTTAGCCTCCCCATCTTTCCAATACTTGGCAAACAATAACAGTGTCATGTGGCTTCTTGTTACAGGAGGAGGTACCTCAACCTGCAGTAAATGTGATCTCGGAGGAGCTTATCTGTAGGGCATTGAACATGATTGGCGCTCCCTGAAAGATGTCATATGTGCCATTTCATCTTGAGCGTAATGTACATCTCACACGTTTGGGATTTGGTGTATGAAACAGAAATGCGAGGTAGCAAACCAGTGTATAGATCAGTTGTATTGGAGTCATGGCTGGCTTGGTGTATTTTGCTCTATGATAATGCACATTTATATGTGATGATGAAAATAAATATGTGGTTTCTTGTGTGTGCTTGCTGTAGTTCTCAATTGACCCAATGTAAAGGGACAATAGCGTTTTGACCATGAATCTGGACTCTAATTGCATTTTCACCATCGAATTTGCAATTGCCCCATATGTAAAAGGGTCATTCCTATGTATCAAGAGAGAATTCCCTATTTGGCCCTAATAAAAATGATACTTCCTTCCTTGGCCCAAAATGAATTAAACTTCCCTATATGACTCAGAGTCCAATTTTTGTTCCTTATATGGCCCTTCCGTCAGTTTTACCACTTGACGGTGTTAAGTGGGTGATGAAAAGACAATTTTACCCCTGGTTGCAATGCCTAAACTAACTCAACGGTGGATGGAATGAGCGCAATAACACATGAACAGAGATAAACACAGAGGTTTTGCGCTGCTCAATGTCCCGCGGCCTTTTCGGGTTTTTTTTCTCCTCGTTATTTATATCTCTGATGATTACAGATCGAGATCCTACTAAAACGGCATGCACGCCATGACTCAATCGTCGAGCGCATGCGGACTCCGCACGCCGAGCGACTCGAGGCACTCGCTCCACAGCCCGGCTCTCGTGTACGCCGAGAGGAGCGCGCTCCAGGAGGCCGTCATCTCCCCGGCGTACATCTAGTCCAACACCTGACGAGTCATGGCAAATTTGCCGTAGAAGCTGCTGGGGCTGTTCTGTACGTGCTCGTCGCTTTGGAGCCCGAGCTTCACGACGTGCCCTGCAGCTGGGGCCCGAGCTTCACGACGTGCTCATCTCTGGAGGTGCAACATGACGGCAGCCTAGCTATGCGGGGGTCCTCGCGCGCAGGACCCCTAGCCCATGGCGAGCTCTAGGGATTCGCGATGAGTCCCTCCTCCATGCAACCGAGTCACCACCGTCGAGTTCTGTTCTTTTCCTCATCATGAGTTCATGCGTACGGGAGTTGGGGATAAGCAATTCAATAGAGAGGGTACAATAGTCATTTCACATTGGCTGGAAGACTTACTTCACAGTAGAAGCTAACAGAGTTCACGGTAGGGCCATATAAGGAACGAAAATTGGAATTTGAGTCATACAGGGAAGTTCAATTTATTTCGGGCCAAAAAAGGAAGCAACATTTTTATTAGGGCCAAATAGGGAATTCTCTCATGTATCAATTATTGAAGCATGTTGCGTTCCCATTTTTTACGATTATTGGCGGTTCTTCAGAGTTTAGCCGGCTTTAGCATGAAGCCTGACGTTCGAAGTTCAGGTCCAAATTATCCCTCAGGCGGTTCTTCAGAGTTTAGCCAGTCCATGAACGGTGCAGGGTGGTCCCTGAGCAGCTGTTCCAAAGATCCACAATATTCTTCAATAGCTATGAACCAATGAAGATGTGTCAAGCAGGATCAACCGAATACATGACTTTTTCGTGGAAGTGATTATTACTGTTTGAAAAAGGGGTGGAATTCAACTCAGACCTCTGTGATCATTTCTGAAACCCCCCCAAAAAACTCCTTTGTCCAGTATAGGTTCGTTCTCACCAGAGTCACAGTATAACAGGGGATTGTAGGCGTGACCTCTCTCCATAACTGAGAGTGGCTCCAGTGCGCTACATTGAAAGACCGCTGTGTGGCCAGGTTAGTGGCTAAGATCGCAAAGCCAATATATGTTGTGATGATGATTGAATTGATCATATTCACTTGTACAGTCTCTGCGAAACATGAACAGGAAGTATGTTGGAGTGTTCAGGGAACATTCATTGGATTTGGGTTCATGATTGATGAATAGAAAATAGAAGTCCATTACCATCTTGCACATGAATTTGTAGGGAATTTGAGTTAGGCAGCGTTTCTGTGCAATATGATTAGTGTACGGTGGATCCTATGGCTCAACTTGCGATTTTTTCCACTTGAACATGTTGGTTGCATCGTGCCAACTTGGTTCAGATTCATCCTTCAGATACATCGAAAGAACTAATCGCTGAATTTACGAGACTACCCTCATTTATTCCGGTTTAATCGACTTCTTTGAGGGGTGGATTCGTAGTATACTCAAGTTAACACCTTCCGGAACCGTGGTGCTGATTGCTGATTCCGTAAATTGAGGTCTGAAAAGAATTGTAGATTGCACGATTTTTTTTATTTTTCTTTCTTTTGAAAAAAAGACGGGACCTCATTTGCGGATTCGCGGGCGACGTGGTGGATCGGCAACTGTACAGCTGCTGAGCCGGAACCGAACACTTCGACTCCGAAGGCACGGGCTCTGTAACCCTAGGACGGCGGCCATGGACTCGGGAGGCGGAGGAGGGAGCGGCGCGCTCAAGGCCGCGTCGGGCTCAGCGCCGTCGCCGGCGCCGCCGGCGCCGAATCCCACGGCCATGCTCTCGGCGCTCATGAGCAAGCGCGCCAAGCTCCAGGAGGAGCTCCGGTCCATCGAGCGCCAGGTTAGGGCTTCTCCGTCCCCTGCCTCTCTCGGATCTCCTTATCCGTTAGGGTTTGTGTCGGCTGGATTGGCTTCTGCTCCAAATTGCGATCTTTCTAGGGAATCGGGGGCTTGGCGTTGCAGAAGATGTGAAACGGCTCTCCTTGGAAGCTGATAGTTGACATTGTGATTAGAGATGCTTGAGAGATGGTAAAAATTGAGCTGCGGATGTCTGTGGTGTCCTGAATTTATCTTAAATGCTTTGCCTATTGCCTCAGTAACAATACAAATCTTAACATTAATGTTCATAACGAATCCAGAATCCAGTAAACCCCTGTGTTGTTGTAACAGGTTTCTGTTTATACAGGGCCATTGTGACCTTCGGCCTTTAATAACACGTTTCTCATTAGAGTGGAGTGAACCGTGATGTCAAATTGGGAGCGGCACTGTTGAAGTGTGCTCAGTGATATTCGTGATTTGTTTAAATTGGGGACCTTGAGAGGAAAACTGAATTTTGTTAGTGCGATTGCATTCCTTTTGTTCAGTATATTTCAAATTAATTGGCAGAATCGCGTGCTACGCTTGATGTGCGCTATAGTGGTTGCTTGGTTCAAGTAATTTGAAAGACTGATGCTAGTAATTATTTTAATTGACCATTGAAGTGCAATGTCACAGTTAGTGGTGTGTTCTTAAATTCATCCATACTAAATGAGTTACTTACACTTTGTAAGAAATTTTTAAGCTGTATTCTAGTATATTCTCTCACAGGGGGTGATTAAGCGTTCAGAATTATATAAATTAACCCTTGTTTAGCAGTGAATCTTATTGAAAAAAAATTCCCAAAAATGATGAAATCAGTTGAGGAGTTGATCTGATGTAAAATGGGAAATATTTCTTCTCCATAAAACGAAGGGAAGTATACGGATCTTGTTTGAAGCCTCTCAACTAAGCACATTTCTTAGTGGCACTAGTGACATCTACATTTTTCACCAACTAAGTCGTTTGTACTCCTATGTGCCAGGGCAAGCACAAGATCTTTAGTGTCAAGGAGGAGCATTAAAACGGTGTCTAAATGTTTGTACCAAGGCATTTCTCTGTCTTTTTGGGGCTCTCGTCACTGGACTGTTAAAACTCTTGTTAAAGTATGCCCATACCTGTTATCAGCAAAAGCTAGATGGGCAGTTATCTTTAGCAAATACTGAAATAAAATCATTTGTTCCTTGGGCATGAACAGATATATAATCAAGCAGAGAATTTTAAAATTCTTGCTTTAATATTTATTTTGGTATTTCTTTTTTCCCAACTAATGTTAATCCGCATACACTTCCAGGTTTATGATATGGAGACGACATACCTACAAGAGTCTAATCAATTCGGAAGCGTGTTAAAAGGTTTTGAATCATTTTTGTCATCGTCGAAAAACACTTCTAAGTAAGACCCGTATTTTATTATTCTTTTTTGAATAAACTGGTGCAGTATTCAATATCTGTGTATTTTTGGGGTATATGATACCTTTTATGCTCATTGTTTTCTATTTTTTTTTTCTGAAATAAACAGCATAATGTGTTTCAGTGTCTTAGCTCTTTGATTGCATTACCGTATGACCAAGACTTGACCTCAAAACTGTATAATCTAACTAGTGGGTGGGTGGAAAACTGGGTGCCAAATGTACATGGGATGATTTATAGTCCATTAAGAAAATGTTTTTTTTTTACGCTAGTGTCATTGTTCTCACTACTGGTTTGATGTGTCAGCAACATGGCATGAGGCCATGGCTATTTGATGTCATTATTCTGCACAAACAATTTTTTTTCCAATTTTGCATTGCGGAGGCAATTTTTATTCATGATGGTGTCTGCCTGGTTTCAGTCTCAAGCGCTCCCGGAAATTTCAGGCTGATGAAAGGCTATTCTCTCTGTCATCAGTTACATCTCCAGCGGTACGAATTGTAGTGTTCTATGATGCTGAACAACACATGGCTCCATTTTTCCCCCCTATTATCCAAAATCTTAGAATCTAGTAAATTTGACTAATTTCCCGCTTTGCATATACAGGTTGACGAACATCTGACCGGACGAGATGGTAGGCTTTCTTTGTTTCCCTTTTGAGCTGAATGTTGAATTCACAGAGGCTAAGAATAAATTTCCACACTTGTGTGGTGGCAGATGGAAGAGAGTATGGATCAGGTCGTTCTAAGGGCGCAAACACTCCTGCAAATGGACAGTAAGTGTTGAGATACAATCTTTGAGTAATTTGAAAACAACGTTATGAAGCCCACTAAACTCTTCAGTCTTCAGAGCAAACAATTTATCATGAGTTGCTGCAAAATGGACTTAAGTTCATGGTTGGACTTTGTCTTCAGAATTGTATGGTGCTGAGTCATTTTGTATCTCAACAGAGGAAAACCAAAGAAGGCTGGAGGGCGCCCCGGAGGGAGAGACGGCAAGAGGCTACGGCCGTCCAATGATCCAGACCTGGACGACGAAGATGACTACTAACTCCATATCCACATGTTGTAGGCATGTTGTAGTGGTTAACTTCATTTTAGTGTCTAGCCGCACATGATTCTTTATTTTCTGTATTGCCTCCCTTATCTTGCAGCCTTCTTCTTTCTTGCTTGTTGCGTCATTGCCTCCTCCCCCACCTCCGTGTTGTAACATAGTTAGCAGAAATTTAATCAGATTATGAAATTTCTGCAAACTTTGCTCCCGGACATGAAGTTTTTCTGCATATAATCCACGTTTATAACGGTGAACCAGAGTATACTGCTCCGCACGTGCCGGTTTGGTCACCTGCCACCTGCGTTGTAGGCCGGGTCGATCAGGCTAATTGAATTTATAGCCAATTTACTGACCCATGAGCATGAATGGCCCGGTCTGGAAATGGAAGAGAGTATCGGAAGAGATTGCTGCGGCTACAGCCGCAGCACAACCGAGGAGATGTGTGAATATTGACAAGAAGCAGCTGCAAAATTCTCTTCCGATGTCTAATCATTTCAATGGCGGGTGCAAGGCAACAGCAGTTGAAAAGTTATTGATCTACTAGTCCAGGTGTATACGACCCAGTATTGTATAAACTATTATTAGATGTTTTATTTTAACTGTGATCTTCATTCGAGCTCAAAATTCACATTCTTAACAGATGGATCGGAATTACAGATCTGCACGTCTTCCTCCCATATCTGATATTCTTAACAGGCTTCATATGCATACACACACAGATGGATTGGAATTACATATCAGGGATATTCTTATTACGCTGCTGCCTGCGGTTCTTGGTGTGTATTATTATTTCGTCAACAATGCACAAGGATTAGCAAGTACTCCCTCCATCCCAAAATAGTTGTCGCTTTTGACTTTCAAACATCAAGTTTGACCGTTCATCTTATTCAAAAAATTTATACTAATAGTAAAGCAAATATGTCAGGATAAAACTATCTTTACTGATAAAACATGTTATGAAAAAATAAATAATATTTGCAAAAAAATTGAGTAAGACGAGCGGTCAAACTTGATGACAAAAAGTCAAAAGCGACAGCTATTTTGGGACGGAGGTAGTAGTGGTACTGGTTTTAAAAAATGTTGGATTTCTTTGGTTAAGCAATTCAGTCGTTTCTGAATACCATAATAGTATAAGCAAACTTGGCCTCTTTTGGTGTTTCAACGCTACAAGAAAATTTGATAAATGACAAGTATAAAAAGTCTGCATATAGTATGTTGCTTTGGCAAGTACTACCAAATGAGGAGTTTTTTTTATTTTTAATCGATTTTTTTATTATATTTTTATTAATAGCCGCACGTTTTAGAAATTTGCAAGACTAATCGCCCAATCGCTCGTCTATCGGGCGATAAGGCCTTGTCGCCCAGCCTCAGGGCGAGAAGAAGCGCTACAGCAACCTTGTCGCACTGTGGAAGGGCGACAGGAGGCTTGTCGCCCAACCATTGGGCGACAGGCTACTGTAGCGCCTCTTGTCGCCCAACAGTCGGGCGACAGGTTTACTGTAGCGATTTTTTATTTTTCGAATTTTCTGCATTAACAGTTAAGCCTCCAAAGACTAAATTAAAAATACTGACTCATGATGCTGAATCCCGGCCGTCGTGGTGCTGCCAGAGCATCCTCCTGACTCATGTAGCGCCCCCAAGCACCCTCGGTCGTCATCCCTTGCCGAGTCCAGAGAATCGAAGCCGTTCTTCATCAAGCCGGCCACTAAACCTTCATCGACCTCGCCGTCAATTCCCGCTTCTCCGGTGAGTTTCCACTCGATTCCTCGCGATTGAAGCTTCCTCACATCCCTAAGCATCCATTTGAGTCATCTCCCGTGAAATTCCACCACTCAAATCGACGGATTTCGACGTTGTAAGGGCGCCTGTTCCTGAGTCCCCTGCTTTTACTGTTCATCGCTTAATTCCAGAAAATGTCAAAACTCGGCTGAACTTCAAAATTTGATATAAATTCGTAGAAAAATTGTAAAATTGTAAAACCAATTTTGTTCGAATCCTTGTTCCTAGATCTAACCAGTGGAGTAACATGAACTCGTGAAATCTCTACCAATCTTTGTACAAAATTCAGAGAATAAAAACCTAAAGATAATTTTATAGGCATTTCGATTCATGTAAAAATGCTAATTCTTGGTATGCATGCATCTCATAGCATTCCTGAACCTTCCCTCAAAGTGAAATATTTAATTTGCACTTATTTTATCAATTAGCGGTTAACAGCTAGCCTGATTCAGGGATTTTTAGTTTAAAACTACCAGCAACTTTTGGGCTGTTCTGTGTTAAAATGGTTGCATCAACATATTATTCACCACCATTAAAATCACCATTGTCTTTAGATGTGTAAAAGTATTTTTAATTTAGTCTTTGGGAGGCTTAACTGTTAATGCAGAAAAATTCGAAAAAATAAAAAATCGCTACAGTAACCTGTCGCCCCACTGTTGGGCGACAAGAGGCGCTACAGTAACCTGTCGCCCAACTGTGGGGCGACAAGCCTCCTGTCGCCCGAATGTCGGGCGACAAGCCTCCTGTCGCCCATCCACAGTGCGACAAGGTTACTGTAGCGCTTCTTCTCGCCCTTGGGCCGGGCGACAAGGCCTTATCGCCCAATAGACGAGCGATTGGGCGACTAGTCTTGCAAATTTCTAAAACGTGCGGCTATTAATAAAAATATAATAAAAAAATCGATTAAAAATAAAAAAAATTCACCAAATGAGAGGTCTCAATGGGCCTGAACCGAATTGTCGGCAGGCTCACCAGATGAATTGAAAATCATGAAAGTCGGTTGGGCCAAGAAGAGCGTCCCTTGGAAAAGAAGAAAGAAGCCGAAGAGAGGGTTTACCAAGAAATTACCAGAAACCCCTTGCACGGCGCGACGCTGAAGGCTGAACAGAGCTCCTGCCTCTCCTCTCGCCGGGTCTCTCCGCAGTCGCCGCTCAGCCAAAACCCACCGAAAACCCTGGGGCCCTACACGTCCCTCGCCATGCGCCGCCTCACCCTGCGCTTGCCAGGGAGGGCGGCGTCCGCCGTCGCCGCCGCGGCCGTGACGGTGGCGTCTCTCGCCGACGTTGCTTATGCGGACAGCACCTTCCACCGTCAGCCGCCGCCGCCGCCCGACGCCATGGGGGACGCCACCGCGTTCGATTCCGACCCAGATACCCTGGAGCGCATGGCACGTGTGCTGCGGGAGATGAAAAATTCGCCACTCTACAAGCAGGTAAGCTGCTCGCGCTTTTGCCTGACCTAGCCGGGGGACTAGCCTTACCGAGTACTGACGCCATTGATGTTTGTTGGTCGAGTGCAGCTGAATCAGCTGATGAAGAAGCAGGAGGCGACGCGCCTTGAAGCTCTGGAGGCAGAGCAGGTCCATATGGCCATCAACCAGGGCCTCAGGGACATCGTGAGTTCCTGATTTCTCTGTTTCCCTTATTTGGTGCGAATATTGTATGTCGGAGACGTGACCTGTATTGGTAGATAGGGTTCTCACATGACTGAAATGCTCTAAAACTGAATTTGAAGTTACCCGACGGCCAAGTTTAGTTGACCTTTTGTTGCCTGAGAGTAGGTCAATTCATGACATCACATTTATCCCCCAAGAATCATGACCATCGGGCCTTGGTTACCATTAATCGGCTTAGTAAAGTATACTCTTTACCACTGAGGTCTCGAGCTTCAATATCTTGGGCTTGAAGTTCAATCAGAGCCTTGCTCGGCGTTTTCTGAATAGCAAGTACCTAGCACACATTTGGAACTTCACAAAGCATAAATTGAAAATGTGTCCATATTTATAACTTAAACTTCTGTCTTCTGTGAAGGATCTCTTTTCTATTGTCTTCTGTGAAGGATGTTTTCATTTCTGCATTCATATCTCATGATACTTCTGACAACCTACTCATGTTTCTCTATTCATTCTCCTTGTCTGATTTACAGGAGAGGAAGAAGAAAGAAGCTGAAGAGAACAGGAACACTATTCAACAGCAATTACAAGCTAAGGCACAAGCATTACGTTATGAGGATGAATTGGCTAGAAAAAGAATGCAGGTACTAAAGAGCACCTCACCCTCTCATCTATCTACCACTAATTATCGATGCTTATGTGAGAGTGAAACATGATTTAATCAATGGCAGACAGAGCATGAAGCACAAAGGCGACACGATGCAGAACTTGTGAAGATGCAAGAGGCTTCAGCTCTTAAGAAAGAAGAAGCCAGGCGGGCCACAGAACAGAAGATTTTTGAGCAAATGATGCAGGCCCAGATAGAAAAGGCTGAAAGAGATCGTAAAACAAACGATGCTAAAGCACTTGCGGAAGGCGAAGCTCGTGCTCATGAGAAAATACTATCAGAAGCCGTTGACCGACAAGTCTTAATGGATAAATTGGCTGGTGAAAAAGAAAAGTGGCTTGCTGCAGTAAATACAACCTTTTCACATATTGAAGGTTTCAATGCTCTTGCCCTTCGTGATTTTTATCAAGTTAATCTACCAGTCCCATTTGTTCCTTTAAACTTTCTCAGGCAACGCTAAAAAAATGTTAGACCTCTTTTGGTCAATCATAAAAGATACATATCTGCTTTTATTGGCCATGTAATTTTAATACTTGAGGGAAAAAAATTCTTCAATGTGATATTCTTCACCACTGATTTCGAAAAGAGTTGTAGCTAACTGTACTATTCGACGTTTTCCTTCTTAGGTTTACAATATTGTCAGCGTTTTTTATCTGATCTTCCTGTCCGCTTTACCTTTCTGTGACATCTTATGATGAAGTCACATTGTTTGTAAGGCCATGTCCAACGCAAGCTCCTCCTTGCTGTGGCCTCAGGAAAAAGAACAGCTCCACATAGGATTGACAGGACTGAGGCAGTCCCTCCACCCAACGCAAGCCACCATGTGGTTACCTCCTGGTCTCGCCACTACTTCTCTCTCCACAGATCACTTTTGTTCTTCTGTTCGGTCTTTTGCCTTTTCTCTGCTCGTGTGCAGGCCGCTTCTCGCTACAACGCGAGCCTCAGCGGTGGCTTGATGCTTTTGTCGGATGAAACCTCCGCACCCTCTGCAGGTCGCTCTGTGGCTCTGCGAGACCACCACTTGGTATGACGTGGAGGTTTAGTGCCCATGTGGACGTTGAGGCCACTGCACACCGTGGAGCGTTGTACATGGCCTAAGGAGCATATACTTGTTTATTTTGTAACATGTACTATGGTCTCGTGTCAGAACCAATTCATCGTCATATTTTATGAAACTTCGTCCTGCAAATCAATATTACACTCAAGTGCTCGATGTTCCGTATTGGTGAAGTTTTTGGTCATTGAAATCCGATTAACAAAATGTTGATGTAATTCATCGAGTGCCTTTTTCTGACTGGTTACGATCCTACTTTCTTGTTTGGACTTGTAGATGGGTTCAGAGAGCTGTTTTCTGATAGGAGGAAACTAATGATGGGCATAGGAGGAGTTACTGCACTGGCTGCTGGAGTCTATACCACTAGGTTTGCCTCAATCATATACATTTGTGACTTTCCTTTAGTTGGCATACGCGCAAAACAAAAACAAAGCCTGTAATTTCCCTTTTCCATTTTTGAAAAATAGAGACTTCTGTGTTTTCTGATTTGTTTCTTTTATATTCAGGGAAGGAGCCAGAGTTACGTGGGGTTACATCAATAGAATCTTGGGTCAGCCTTCACTGATCCGTGAATCATCAATGCCAAAGTTCCCACTGCCAGCATCTAGGTTACTCAAACCTACCTCGGCACCTTTCTCAGGAGGAGCAGGGTTCGATAATGTTATTCTTCACCCTTCACTCAAGCGAAGAATTGAGCATCTTGCACGAGCAACTGCGAATACAAAATCTCACGATGCACCATTCCGCAACATGATGTTCTATGGACCTCCTGGAACTGGCAAAACTTTAGTAGCCAGGGAGATGGCTCGCAAATCTGTAAGTACATCAAATACAGTTGTGTTAGTAGATATATTTCTTGATCCACCCGCAGGGAATAGCAGGTTTGCTTGTCTTCTGAAAATAACTTTGTTTTTGGTGGGACTATCGTTAATCATTTTAATTTTCCTGCTGGCCTCTTGTGGTTGAAAAGTGGTTTGGTTGTGTTGTTGAATCTTATATAGTGGGGTGGTTATCTTTTTTGAGGGAACTAGAGGGGACACAAGTTTGGTAATGAAGACAGTCATCAGTTGGTATATCCTTGATGAGGTATCCAGCATCCATAAATACTCAGACCCTTACTTGTGACAGGGCCTAGATTATGCCATGATGACAGGAGGGGATGTTGCACCCCTAGGATCAGATGCTGTTACGAAGATCCATGAAATATTTGACTGGGCTAAGAAGTCCAAGAGAGGCATGCTGCTTTTCATCGATGAAGCAGACGCGTTCTTGTGCGAGTAAGTTCGCAATTTCACATCCATTTATGTCGCTGTTTGTAATATTCTGGTTAATATGAATGACGAGCTGAAATCAAGCAAGTGCACTTTCCCTCAATGTCCATGCATTGCCCTAATTTTAAACGTCAAGTAAATTCAACCTTCCATTGCTGAGGTGAAAAAAGCTTAATTTGAGCCCTACTTTAATCAGAATAAAACAGCATTATTGAAACTAGCTATGTGCAACGGCAGTGCCATGCAGCATTAACTGTGGTGCAAAGTTGGTGTCTGACCCATAGTTTCTGATTATGCCAGTCTATGGCCTCATCCCTTTCCCATTGTGGCATTTTATCATTAAGAAACTATGGAGTTAGTCTTTTTCCTCCCAACTTTTGTAATCATCCATCTATTAACACTTTTCTCCTGAAATTCCTTCACCCTTCAACCAGTGTCTTCCAGTCCTCGGCGCGCTCTTTGTCCTTTGCAATGCAAGAATCATAACAGAACCATAAATTGTTTTATTGGATAGTAAATCTGTTGGTGTGCAGTAGCTTTATCTTATCAGTGCAATGATTTCTACTTAGCTCCATATATCTCTAATCTCTTGATACCTTCTCATGAACCAGGCGCAACAGTATCCATATGAGCGAAGCTCAGCGAAGTGCTCTGAATGCACTATTATTTCGAACTGGTGACCAGTCAAGGGATATAGTCCTTGTTCTTGCGACAAATCGACCTGGTGACCTTGATGCTGCTATTACTGATCGTATTGATGAAGTTATAGAGTTTCCCTTACCTGGGGAGAAGGAAAGATTTGAACTGCTCAAGTTATACTTGAACCAATATATTCTTAAGGAAGAGGGCAAAGGTTCTTCTCTGGGCTCATTGTTCAAAAAACAGCCAAGGAAGATAGATGTAAAGGGAGTAACTGATGATTTGCTCTGGGAAGCTGCACGGAAGACGGATGGCTTCTCTGGCAGAGAGATTGCCAAGCTGGTGGCTAGTGTTCAAGCTGCTGTTTATGGCCGTCCTGACTGTGTTTTGGATCCCCAGTTGTTTTTGGAAATAATTGACTACAAAGTGGCCGAGCATCACCAGCGCATCAAGCTCGCATCTGAGGGTAAGTCGACTTCACCGGCTTCATTGACTTGACCGATAACAAGGATGCACCTGTAAGCCACATTTTTCTGTGTATCTTGAATTTTGTGAGATGGGATATGGGAGTGAAGGACAATTACCTCCCACTGGCTAATAGTAGTGGGTCGCTTGCAGCAAATTTAACCCACGTTGCACCAGAGCATCCAAATAGGCAGGTGCAATTCTTTTGAGACTGAAATTATGTCAGTCGATCATCATATAAATTTTGCAGTGTTTTGTATTAGTCTCCTGTGCCTAATGATTTAACCATTCTTGGCAATTTCTGTAATCGTGTTAATGGACAATATAAGAAACTGCTAATGAGTAAACTCGTTTGCAATGGCACGAGCCCCGTCACAGAAACAGTCTTATTCCTGGTTGCGTCCGTTGCATTTGCCTCCACCATCGGGTCTTAGGACAACTATGAGCAGATGCATATAGTAAAATTGTGCTTATTCATGATAAACAGTAGCAGACAAACTTGAGCATCTAACAAATCTCGCGGGCTGGTGTAGTTTTACATTTTGAACTGCAACTAAATTTACATCGTATGAGTGCCACCACTGATAATCAACTGCTGTTCCTGATAATATAATCTAGTTGCATATGCATTTCAGCCCACATTATGAGTTTACACGCGTACAATGCACAAACTTGTTCAGCTAACATATCTTCAGATATTTGGATATCGTGCTGTGCATATATGCGAAACCCACGGGGATGTATCTTTTCGCGTCAAACTGAACCACTCTTT
Organism: Eragrostis nindensis; assembly: GCA_012490785.1. NCBI lineage: Eukaryota > Viridiplantae > Streptophyta > Magnoliopsida > Poales > Poaceae > Eragrostis > Eragrostis nindensis. The sequence continues at coordinate 1,217,416 of JAAXCT010000089.1, read as the reverse complement.
GCAGTTTGTTCTTCACCATGTCTACAGACATGACCAAGGCTTTACCATGATCGTAGTTGACATTGACCATGAAGCAAACCGTATCATCGCCGTCCTGCAAGCTGAGCGTGGGTTGCATCAAGTTGAGCCCCTTGAACGGTGGCACAGGTCCACGCATCCGTCTGTAACCCCGAGGCTTGGGCAGGAGCTCGAACTGCGGGTTGCTGACATCCATGTTGGCCAACTCAATGTCATAGTCCATTTGCCAAGCATCCTCCTCCAAGGAAGTGGCAGTCCGGCTCCACGAGGCAACCACATAAACCCAAGAATTTTCGATCCGCTGATGCCCCATACGGACGCACTTGATGCGGCCATCGACGACGGCAATGTCCCGAGAAAGGCGCGCGTCGTTCATATCTCCGAACGGACGCTCTTCTACCCGGAGCTCCTCTGGATGCCGGATGTAGCGAAGCCTTGGGTCGTGTCGGACATGGCGCAGGTCGCAGAGGAGGATGCCCCGCCAGAGGTCGACGAAGGCTATGGTGTCGTCGTCACCTCCAATCGCGATGACCTTGGTGTTGAGATGGAAAAAGAAGTAGCCTTCTTCGTGTTGATACTGTTGCAGCTGCTGTTCGTCCACTGACACGGTGGTTATGGACCAAGTTCCGTACGTGGAGTTGTAGAGGTAGAGGTCGAACAAATCGCGTGGTAGACGGAACTTGGGTTGACACAGAGCAGCGACAACGTAGGAGGAGACGCTGCTCCCAGCAGCGTGGCCGTCGTCGCCGCGGTTGGCGGAGGGGCAGCTCAGGAGGCCAACCTCACCGGGATAGAACACGTGGTCGCCGGGCGGCCGCTCGAGCAGCGTGAGCGACGGCCCATCGCGGCCACCGGGCCGGTACACGAAGAGGTCGTACTCGTATTTCTCGTGGTGCATGTCCTCTCTACTGCCGAGGGCCACGCGCAGGAGGACGAGGCCGCCTTCCGTGGCGATGATCTCGGGCTCGGTGCAGATCATCTCTTCGGCGCGTTCCTCCTCCTGGAAGCCCCTCCCGGCGGCGCTGGCGCGGCAGAAGACGCAGAGGTAGGAGACGCGCGGGGGCGCGTCGACGCACAAGGTGACCTGGACCTCCGTTTTGCCGCGCCTGGAAACCGTGCGGGCGGTGGTGGCGTTGCGGCGGTCGGCGACGTAGGCGACGCTCTCGAGGAGCACCCAGGGGAGCGCAGTTGCGCCGTCGGCTTCGACGTCGGCGGAGAGGGCGGGCGGATGCAAGGCCGCTTTTGGCAAATCGGTTGTCCAGTACTCGTTGACGACCGCCATGATTGATCCACCGAAATCGATCTTTGCTGATCCGGACTTGGATGGATCGACCTCTCGTTCGAATAATTGGAGTGGGATGTGCTTGTTTCTGTTTGGGTGGACTGGGTCCAATAAAAGTAGTAGAGGCGAGGTGGGGTAGCCGAAACCGACTTGGTGAAGGGAGCGGCGGGTGCGATTCATACTCGGATCAGGGACACTGGCAAACTCGACGTAGCATGCTTAGTATGGAAGGGAACCACAATTGCCTCACGCTGGTGTTCTAGCTAGTAGTGGCTTGCTTGCGGCAAATCTAGCATCGGCACACGAAAGCATCCAAAATAGGCAGGCGCGCATTGCTATTTGGCTGAAGAGTTTTTGAGACTGAAGTCTAATTTCGCCCTTTATTTATTTTGTTGGTCTCATGTGCCTGCCGATTTATCCATTCTTGTAACCCACGTTGGCAGCACCTAGAATTTACGGGAATGGAGTGCTATTTCACTGACACATCAGCATTTGCCTTATTTTTCTCAATAACTTAGGTGCTATTGAGTAGTAATGCATCGGCACATTGTTCACGGTCCCTTCACTGAAATAATTTTATTCTTAGTTACCTCCTTTGCATTTTCTTCCACCATTACAACTTAGAACAAAATTGGATGCTGAATTAATTAAGAGCATATATATAAACAGGAACCATTGATGCTGCTGTGCCTTCTAATTGAACACATGCATTTCAGTCTTCAGATATTTGGATACCCTACTGTGCAGATAAGAGAAACCCACGGGTACATATCTTTTCGCATCAAACTCGACCACTTCTTGTAGCTTGTTCTCTATCATGTCTACGGCAATCACCCAAGCTTTCTCGTCATCGTAGTTTCCCTTCACCATGAAGCAAACAGTAGCATCATCGCCACCGTGCAAGCTGAGTGTGGGTTGCATTATGGTGAGTCCCTTGAAGGGCGTCACAGGCCCATCACCACCCTGAGGCTTGGGTAGGAGCTCAAACTGCGGGTTGTTGACATTCATACCGGATGACTCGATCTCACAGTCCATTTGCCAAGTATCCTCCAAGAAACTAGTAGGCCGGCTCCATGAGGTGGCCATCCAAGCATCTTCTAACAGGTAATTCGCCTGTCGAACGCACTTGATGCGACCTTCGACGACAGCAATGTCCCGAGTAAGACGTGCATCGTCGTCATCTAATAACGTCTCCACTGGCTGGAGTCTCTCCGGAAGAGGGATGTAGCGAAGCCTGGGGTTGTGTTGGACGTGACGCAAGTCACAGAGGAGGATGCCTCGCCAGAGGTCAACAAAGCCAATGGTGCCATCTTCCCCTCCTATCGTGATAACCTTGGTGTTGAAGTGCATAGAGCAGGCCTGTTGATGTTGTTGCATCTGTTGTTCTTCCACTGAGACGATGGTCGTGGTCCAAGTTTCTTGCCTGGAGTTGTAGAGGTAGAGCACGAACTGACCGGGTAGTGGATTAGAGATGCATCGACAGAGAGCAGCGACCATGTAGATGTAGGATTCATTATCTTGTGGGCGCAGGTAGGAGTGGCTGCCTGAGCTGCCCGCGTCGCTGCGGCACCTCAGGAGGCCAATCTCACGTGAACTGAAGATGCGGTTGCCGGGGGCCCGCTTGAGCATCGTGAGCGACGGCCCATCGGGTCCGCCGGGCCGGTAGACGAAGAGGTCGTGCTCGTAGTGCTTGCCTTTTCTACTGCCGACCTCCATGCGCAGGAGCACGAGGTCGCCTTCCGTGACGATGATCTGGGGCTCAGTGCCGATCATGTCTTCGGCGCGTTCCTCCTGCCCCCTCCCGGCGGCGCCGGCGCGGCAGAAGATGCAGAGGTAGGAGACGCGCGGGGGCCGGTCGACGCACAAGGTGACTTGGACCTCCTTTTTGCCGCACCTGGAGACCGTGCAGGCCGTGGTGGCGTTCCTGCGGTCGGCGATGTAGGCGTCGCTCTCGAGGAGCACCCAGGGGAGCGCTGTTGCGCCATTGGCTGCGACGTCGGCGGACAGGGCAGGCGGATGCAAGGTCGCATCTGGCAAACCTGTTATCCAAAACCGGTCGGGAAACGCCATGGATCCACCGAAATCGATCTTTCTCCGGACTTTGATCGATCGACCTCTCCCAGTCCCTGTCAAAACCGGAGTGGATGTCTGTTTCTGTTTTGATGGACTCGATCCGATACAAGTAGCAGAGGAGAGGTGAGGAAGCCGAAACCGACTAGGTGAAAGGGAGCCGCGCGGCTACGATTCATACTCCGATCATTTTGAACTTGGCGATATTTGAACTATTATGGAAAGGAGCGACAATTACCTCCCACTTGGTAATAGTGTCTTGCTACAGCAAATTCAGCATCGTTGCGCGAGAGCGTCCAAATCGGCAGGTGTGCGTGGCTAGTTGGCCGAGGAGCTTTCGAGACTGATGAAATCATGTCAGTCTAATTAATTTCGCCCTGTGTTTTGTTGGTCATCTGATCATCTCTTCTGCCTGTCGATGAATCCATTCTTGTAACCCACGTTGGCAGATTTACGGGGATGGAATGTTATTTCACTGACACATCAGCATTTGCCTTAATGTTCTAAATAATATAGGTGCTATTAGCCTCAGCATATTGTTCCCGGTCCATTCACTGAAATAATTTTGCCTCCTTTGAATTTGCTTCCACTATTACCAATCAGAACAAAATTGGATGTCGAATTAAGATCATATAGGAGTATATAAATTGAAGTTATTCAGGGTAAACACTAAGCAAACAGAAACTTGAGCATCAAATGGTTCTCGTCAGAGGCATTCTGAAAAAAAAAATGAATTGCTGAACCTATGCTTGTCTCGATCCAGGCAGCTTCCCATGCTGCCGCAGCTGCACGAAGGATGGCAACCCGATATAAATTAAACCCACGGGTACATATCTTGTCGCATCAAACTGAACCACTCCCTGTAGCTCGTTCTCCATCATGTCTACAGCAATCACCCAAGCCTTGGCATCATCGTAGTCGCCCTTGGCCATGAAGCAAACAGTAGCATCACCAATCAAGCTGAGTGTTGGTTGCATTACAGTGAGACCCTTGAAGGGTGGCACCACAAGCCCATCGTCCTGAGGCTTGGGCACGAGCTCAAACTGCGGGGTGTCGACATTCATACTGCACGACTCAATCTCATAGTCCATTTGCCAATTATCCTCCAAGGAACTAGTAGTCCGGCTCCATGAGGTGGCCATCCAAGCATCTTCTAACAGTTGAACGCACTTGATTCGATCTTTGACGACAGCTATGTCCCGAGTCAGGCGTGCATCCTCGTCATCTGCAAACGGCTCCACTGGCAAGAGTTTCTCTGGAAGAGGTATATAGCGAAGCCTTGGATTGTCTTGGACGTGGCGAAGATCACAGAGGAGGATGCCTCGCCAGAGGTCAACAAAGCCGATGGTGCCATCTTCTCCTCCTATCGTGATAACCTTGGTGTTGAAGTGCATAGAGCAGGCATGTTGATGTTGTTGCATCTGTTGTTCATCCACCGAGACGATGGTTGTGGTCCAAGTTTCTTGCTTGGAGTTGTAGAGATAGAGGACGAACTGACCACGTCCTGGATTAGCTCTGTATAGACAGAGAGCAGCGACCATGTAGGAGACGCTGCCTGAGCTGCTCCCATGGTGGCCGTCGCCGCGGTTGATGTGGCACCTCAGGAGGCCAATCTCCCCGGACTCGAAGATGTGGTCTCCGGGGGGCCGCTTGAGCAACGTGAGCGACGGCCCATCGGGCCCGCCGGGCCGGTAGACGAAGAGGTCGTGGTCGTAGTGCTTGCCTTTTCTACTGCCGATCTCCATGCGCAGGAGGACGAGGTCGCCTTCCGTGACGACGATCTCGGGCTCATCGCCGATCATCTCTTCGGCGCGTTCCTCCCCCTGGCCCCTCCCAGACGCGGCGGCGCGGCAGAAGACGCAGAGGTAGGAGACGCGCGGGGGGCGGTCGACGCACAAGGTGACCTGGACCTCCTTGCCGCCGCACCTGGAAACCGTGCGGGCCGTGGTGGCGTTGCGGCGGTCGGAGACGTATGCTTGTTTTTCGAGGAGCAACCAAGGGAGATCAGTTGCGCCGTCGGCTGCGACGTCGGTGGACAGGGGCTGGCGGATGCAAGGTCGCATCTTGCAAACCTGTTATCCAGAACCGGTTGAAGACCGCCATGGATCCGCCGAAATCGATCTTCCGACGGACTTGGATCGATCGACCTCTCCGAATCACCGGAGTCGGTTTTTGGTTCTGTTTCGGTGGACACGATCCATTACAGGTAGTGGAGGCGACGCGAGGAAGCCGAAACCGACTAGATGAAGATGTATAATAAGGGAGCGGCGCCGGCGGCTGCTATTCATAATCGACCATCAGGACTGGCGAGTACTACTCGGATTATGCTTGACTGAGACTACAATATGGGAAGGAGCGACAGGAGACAGTTACTGATCGTAGTGGCCTGCTCGCAGCAAATTTAGCCCTCGTTGTTCCACGAGAGCATCCAGATATGCAGGTGTGTTTGGCTAGTTGGCTGAACGGCTGTTGAGACTGAAATTTTGTCTGCCTATCTTCGCCCTGTATTTTATTGGTGTCCATGTGACTGCTGATTTATTCATTCACTAATTATCTGGTATAGATTAAAATCATTTGAAATGGCTCAAGCCTTGTTGCATTTGCTAATTAGATCTATTAGAGCAGAATTGCATCTCAAATTATATATATGTATTTCATTATGAAGAAGATAGGTCCAGTACAACATCGCAAAAAAAAAGGAAGGGGGGAAGAGTCCATAGCTTCTTTTGAAAAAAAAAATAAAGAAAAACAGGACCCGCAAGATCTGGTTGAACCGTGAAGATGTCCATAGCTAGGTAAGCCGTAAGCCTTGTCGATAACTCCTGCGCCAGCGCCAAGGCCACGAATGGCCAAAGGCATAGGCAGTTAGGCACACAAACTTGAGCATAAAAGGTTCTCATGGGCTGGTAATTGTGTGTTTTGAACTGTAACTTGATTTCCCTTTTTTGGCATCCTGAAAAATTACGGTTGCATTTCACTCCACATTTAAGTTTACAAGTGAACAATCCGCAACCTGTTCAACATATCTTCAGATATTCAGATATCCTGCTGTGCAGATAAGCAAAACCGACAGCAGCGTATCTTTTCGCGTCAAATTCAACTACCCCTTGTAGTTTGTTCTGCATCACGTCTACAGCAATCACCCAAGCTTTGTCATCATGGAAGTCGCTCTTGACCATGAAGCAAACAGAGGCATCACCATTTTGCAAGCTGAGTGTTGGTTGACTTATGTTGAGATCCGCAAAGGGTGGCACAGGCCCACCTTCAACAACACCCTCATCAGGCAGGTGTAGCAGCTCAAGCTGCAGGTCGTCAAGGTTCACATTGGACAACTCGACCTCGTAGTCCATTTCCCAATCGCCACCCTCCAACAAGGAAGCAGTTGTCCGGCTCCATGAGGCAGCCATCCAAGCGTCTTCAATCCAGTCAAACCACCGCCGGACGCACCTGAGTCGATCTCCCACGACAGCAATGTCCCGAGAAAGGCGTGCGTCGTTAGTGAGAGGCTCGTCTGGCCGGATCTCCTCCGGAAGAGGGATGTAGCGAAGAATTGGGTCGTCTTGGACGCGACGCAGGTCACAGAGGAGGATGCCACGCCAGAGGTCGACGAAGCCGATGGTGTCGTCGTCTCCTCCTCCTCCCATCGCGATGACCTTGGTGTTGAGATGCATGAAGTAGCCATCTTCGTGATATTGTTGCATCTGGTGTTCTTCCACGGAGACGGTGGTCGTGGTCCAAGTTTGGTGCTTGGAGTTGTAGAGGTAGAGCACGAACCGATCGCGTCCTGGATCGGGCTTGTACTCGCAGAGCGCGGCGACCATGTAGGATTTGTCTTGGCTGCTCCCGTCGTCGTGGCCGTCGCGGCGGCACCTCAGGAGGAGGCCAACCTCATTGGAATTGAAGATGTGGTCGCCGGGCGGCCGCCTGAGCCGCGTGAGCGACGGCCCCTCGTGGCCGCCGGGCCGGTAGATGTAGAAGTCGGACTCGTAGCGCATGCCCCTTTTTGTGCCGACGACGATGCGTAAGAGAACGAGGTTGCCTTCCGTGGCGAGGACCTCGGGCTCCTCGCCAATCATGTCGTGTGGGCGGCAGAAGACGCAGAGGTATGAGATGCGCGGCGGGCTGGCGACGCAGCAAGTGATCTGGATCTGATTGCCGCACCTGGAAACCGAGCGGGCGGTGGTGGCGTTGCTGCGGTCGGCGACGTATGCCCTTTTCTCGAGGAGTACCCAGGGGAGCTCGGTTGCGGCGTCGACGGGCAGGGCAGGCGGATGGAAGCTCGCTTCTCGCAAACCAACCAGGAAACTGTTGAACGCCATGGATCGCCCCTAAACGATCTCCCTCTGCACTTGGATCGGTCGTCCTCTCCCAGTGACCGAAAGTGGAGTCCCTCAACGTTTCGATGGATCTAATAAAATCCAAAACAAGCAGTTTTTTTTGAGAGACATCCAAAACAAGTAGTGCGGCGAGGAAGCCGAAACCGATGAGGTTTCATTCAGCACTGATACGTGTTCGGAGGAGGTCGTCATCTCATCAAGTTGGGAAACAACTACCATTTGCCGTACGGGCCCAATTGGCTCGGCCCAACAAGGTCCAGTTAATTGTCTCTTCTCGCAGTTTCTCTTCCAATTACACCGCTCGCCGTCGCCGCCAACCGGCGAAGGCGAAGATCAGATGGCGGCGTTGGTCCTGTTGACGCCGCTGAGCGGGGCGGCCGCTGTGCTACGCCGTCGCAGTAGAGGCTTCCGCTTCCTCCTCGACTGCGGCTGGACCGACCTCTCTGCGACCCTTCCCCGCCCCAACCCCTCTCCTTTCCAAGTACGGCCTCCTACTCCGCACTCGGAATAGTACCCGTGCCCCGATGCTACCTCTCAGGTCACCTGTGGTGCGAATTCTCTGTGAGAATGTACCCGTGCTGCATTCACATGGGGTTGGGTACCAAATGCCATGCGAACCACCTTGCTTGTTCAGTTCATCAAAGGGGTAAATGGGGGGTAATCTGGTAGTTCGGCACTTTTAAGGAAATTGTGTGCTGCAACAAAAGCGATCCATCTACATCATATTTGGAAACATCGACTGACTAGTCTGTTCATCCGTGTGTTGCTTGTGTTTACGTCGGTGAATGCCCGTCAACCCAGGCTCATTCAGGCATACGTCGGTGCGATCGTGCCTGACTGCACGCGTACCTTGTATTGCTGAACAGCCTGTTGTTTATGTTGATGTTTTGTGCCTAACCATTCTAGTATTTTCGATGTATACGTAGCTGATTGTTCTTATTGGAACAGGAACCGATAAAGGAAGAAGAATTGTTAAATGCTAGCCACATCAAAGAAGAGGAAATGAAGGTTTGCTGTTGGGCTGAATGCAAGGGCCTCTGATCCAGTGGCCATTGATCCAAGGTCATCACGTAAATCCTCCAATTGTATGAGATGGCCACACATTTTCTTGAACTTTTCAGATGCGGACCAATTCTAGAGTTCATTTCTTTCTCTGACTATGTGTTGACCTGATCAAGTTTTGTATCCCCCTTTGTGATTGTGAATCATATTACAGAATCCAAGCTCTGCTCATGTTAACATATCCGTTGCTCCATTTTCCTTCTCCAAATTGATTTTGTGTTGCAAGGAAGCTACTATCTGATGTTATATGTAGTTGAGTATCCTCCTTTACTTTGTAGTACTGCCAGCTGGTTCAAATTTTGGTGCGAACATCAATATTCTCATTGATGGATGTGTCCCTCCATGAACCACTGTTGCTCCTATGTTTCCCTTCTCTATAAGTATGCTGAATGGGACGACTTAGGTGAGGCCATCAAGCCTGATGATTATGATGAAGCAAATAAATGGTTAATACTCTGATGCTTGTGAGTTTGCTTGTGCCCACTTTTCATTAGAAGTTCTGATTATTGAGGGTTTGTACACGTCCTTGCCAGTGGCCATCATATACTATTTCGATTTCATTGTTACTTGAATTGCTCATCCGGTTCTGTTCAATATTCCTCAGTCGCTTCTTTGGTATACCTATTATCCAACTCTATTCACCTTCATATAACTAGAAATGCATGAAACGGTTGTTGCCGTATTTAATTCATTCTAGGTTTGTAAGTGCATGTCTTTTTCCAGGTTCTGGAGATGGATTGAACAAGTAATATTGATGAGGGCTCAGTAGTCAGAACGCCGGCTGCTCGATTCAACACTATAAAAAGTTACTCCCAATGAGACAAATGTAAGTTTCTTTCCTTTTTGGTTTTTTACGCTCTGCATCAGTTTCAGAGCTAGCTGTATTTTTATATTCAAATTGAAATTTGACATGTTTTCAGGTTCAAGTAAGATGTTTTTCTGGCATATATGGATTTTGGAGGTTGCCATTATGGGTGTTTCGCGAAATCAGTTATAGCTCAGGTGGCGCCACTGAATCTTTTATGTGACTTTTGTTGGGGATATTGTTTCTTTTGGTAGCCTGCATCTTACATTTTGTGACCAATGATATTATCTGGAGTAATTCTTTTTGCATACATACTAGCCCATGTAGTTGGTTATATAGATTGCAAGTGTGTTGTTATCTCTTGTTTCATTCCCGAAGCCAATACGATTTGAACTATCTGTTGCTCGTTGTTTAGAATGAGATTCAACCGACTTGCAATTGTTATGCCCTAGGTGTACTTAACTGCCTTAAAAGTTTTTGCAGGTTTTTGGTGGATGGATCAGTGTGCAAAGAATTCAGACATGCTTGTTTATGCTCCTCACATTGTCGAAAGAACTGATGATGTGCCGCGGGGGTCTATTTGACTGAAAAGGGTCTTCTAAACTACGAAGCGAGTGACTGAAGACAACAGGGCGACCACAGGTATGTATGGTCCCCTCCTGTATCAATGATGGTTCATATAAATGGTGCAGTTTCCGATTGAATAAATAAGCTTGGTCACTCACATACAGATCTTTAGGAACAACTTGTCCTGAAACCTCTCACCTTTGAAACCACAAAGCTGAGCTACAGTATAGCAAAGTGCACGCTGCCTGCAGATTTTAGGGTCCTTATTTATTAGTTATGCTAGTGTGTCCTGTTTTTGACGTGGATTTTAGGGTCCTTATCTATAGTTCACGAGGTGTTATCTGAACGCATAAGCTAATAAGGGCGACGTATCAATAATATTCTTGGTAATCACCTAAATGCATTTGAAACTAATGTCGGTTGGAGATACTCCCCAGGCCGAAGTAGGATCTATGGATGCAGCAACATCAGTTTCAGGAACTAAGAACTATTGATACAGACACATCATTTTGCTGTTGTTGTACTTGTTCTGGTGACATAACACGAATAATGAGATGAAATGTCATTACCAACGAGGCAACCACACACCTTTCTCTTCACCACATCAAACGCAACGTTGAATGGCTCCAACCCGAAGCTCAGTTGCCGACAGATCCATACCATCATTCACCTCTCGCATTGCCATCCATGATGCCACATCCACACTCCAAACACAGGGCTTCTCCCTTTGAGCGCCTGACACAACAACAGGCCACGCTCACATGGCAACGGCATGCCCGTTGCCTTCTGGCCAGCGCCAAGTCCACACTTCATAGTACCAACACTAGTGGCCAAAGAGAGTGACCGAAAAAAAACACTACTCCTATCTACCAGCTGCATCGCAGCTTTGGCAGAAGCAGGCTAGAAGAAGCTCAGCCAAAATTGCCCCCCAAAAAAGGCTGCAAAAGCCCTTAAGAAAGTGTTTAGCTGCAAGCAGAAGAGGACACGCTTAGGAAAGGACAGAAAGCTACAAGTAGCAGGAGAGAAGATTAGAAGCCGGAAACCCTGCTTTAACGACCCCTCTAATCGTACTTTGCTCATCAAATGACAAAGCCCCGTGCCTAAGTGCATGCGAAGGGGCCCCCTCGATCAGCAGGAACAACCAAAACACCAAACCCCAGGGCATGCAGCAATGCACACAGCACGGCACAATGCTGCCGCCCTGCCCTGCCAAAAGGAATCCAACACGCCCAAAAGGCGAAGTCAAAAGGAGGGGGCGCCCGAGAGAGCCTTGTGTCAAGCAATGCAAATGCAAATGCAGCACTCACTGGTACGGCAGTACTGTGCACATACAAACACAGCTGCGCATGCACTACCGCATAGAGAGAGAAAGAGCTGTGTTTGTATGAGAGAGAGAAGCCCTAACACAGTTGACATTAGCATAATAAGAAAGATCAATGCAGGTGCCAACTTAATGGAGGTTATCCAAGAACATACTAAGTACGCTTGAGAATCTGAAATGAGATCATTAGTTCACAGTCGCATTGCTGCCTCCTAATTAACCGCTGCATGAGTTAACTTCTTAACAACCAGGATCGGTGTCAACGAAATTACAAGGGAAGAAGAAGGATAAAGAAAGAAGCTAATAAGCTAATGCATCCTCTCGCATTGCACTGCGGCTACTCACTCATGCATTGTGCTGCTGATGATGACGATGGTGCTGCGGCGGCGGGTAGTGGTGGTCATGGTGGTTGTGGTGCGGCGGCGGCGGCGGCGGAGGAGCCGGCGGCTGCGAGGACGGGGACTGGGGAGGCATCTTGGCGAGGTGCTTGTTGTTGTGCATCCACACCTTGAGGACGCGCCGGGAGACGCCGACCTGGGCGCAGAAGGCGTCGACGGCGTCGGAGTCGGGCTTGTGGATGCGCCACCCCACGCGCTGCGCGAACTCGCGCATCAGGTCCTTCTGCTCCGCCGTGAACTTGGTCCGGAACCGCTTCTTGCTCGGCGCCGGGGGAGCGGAGGCCGACCCCACGGCCAGCTGCGCGTGCGCCGCCGCCGGAGGGTGAGGGTGGGCGGGCGCGGGGCCGCGGAGCTCCTCGCTCGAGGACTCGGTCAGCGCGGCGGGCGCGGAGGACGGGGACGCCGGGACGTGCGTCGGGCGCGGCTGCATGTGCGGCGGCGCCAGGAGGAGCGGCATGACCCGGGCAGAGTTGGCGTTGCCGCCGGCGCCGGTGGGGGTCGTCGGGGCCGCCGCGACAGCAACGCCGGGGACGGCCTCGCGGCGGTGGAAGCTGCGGTGGCAGCCGCAGGCGGCGCAGGCCAGCGCGCCGGCGCCCTCGCTGGCGGACGGCATGAACTCGCAGCAGCCGTCGAGCACGTGCGCGCCCAGCCGCGCCGCGTGGTTGCGCAGGCACTCCCGGTACCTCCACTGCGCCGGCTCCGCCCCCACGAGGGCGAGCGCAGAGGCCAGCGGCGGCGCGGTGCCACCGCCACCGCCATGAACGCCATTCCTCGCCGGTTCTTGGTGGCGCCGGTGCTGGTGCTGGGTGCCCCCAGCCCTCTCCGCCCTTCTCGGGTGAGCCTGGGGCTGCCGGTGAGGCGCCAGGAAGCCGGGAGGCAGCGGCGGCGGCGAGACAAGGGACGAGTTGGGAGGCAGGAGGGGCCTCGAGAAGGCGGCAGCCTCCAACATGGCGGTATGCGAGCCCGGAGCAAGAGCTTGGCTGTGCACCTGCTGCTGCTGCTGCGGAGCGCCTACGGGTGCAGCTGGTGCGGTGGTGTAGTGGTGTCCTCTGTTCTCCTCCTCCTCGTCATCATCTTCCTCTTCCTCCTCGTCCAAGTCTTCGTCTTCCTCCTCCTCCTCCTCTTCCTCAACATGCGATGATCTCTTGTACTCCATGGCCCTGGCTACCTAGCTAGGCTGGGGTTGAGCTAGAGCTCGGAGGGTTTGGTGGTGCTCTTATTAGGATAATGATTCTTTCTCCCCTTTTCCTTGAGGAGTTTAGGTTCAGTTGGTGGTGGTGAGCTCTACTTGTAGGTTTTGGGGGATGATGCTGGCGTCAAGGGGGGAAGGAAGATGGGGACGGATTATATTGCTTGGTTAATCTAAGCTAGATTACAAAGGAGGGGTAAAGATATCAAAATACTAGCAATAACAATAACAATTTGGCTGGCTCAAAGTGGGGGAATGTTTCCTTGAAAGAGAGCTAGCTAGGAGAATACAACACAGCCGTCTAATCTATCCATCATCCATCTGTGCATGCACCCTAAAAGAACAAGGCCAAGGAAGAAGAGGAACAAGGGGGAAGAGAACAACAGCTAAGCAAGAAACGGGAATGGGGGAGAAGGAGGTGACAGGAGAGAGAAAGTGGCTTGCTAGCTGCTAGGGTGTGTTTGAAGGAGTCTACCACTTCACAATGGTGAGGGTGACTTGGGGTGGTGGGGTTAGAGAGAGAGAGAGAGAGAGATGGGAGAAGAAGCCCAGCCCATGCCCACCGACAGGGTCATGTTTCACCCCCCTCCCACACCTGCACTATGGCCTACTGCCACCATCGCCTCCACCACCGTGCACCTCCAATCTTCCATTCCCATTTTCAGTTCTTGCTCTACTTTGCTGCCCAAGCTAAATTAACACTAGATGGTTATTTTGGTTAATTGCTCCAGTTGTCCAACCACACTGTTGTTAAGTACTACCATTGACTCCAAGTACATCCATGCATGTCGCCTACTGCCTTACACACATCTGCTGCATTTACACCATCTGAACTTGGCTGGTAGTACTATGAAGGTGCGGTAAAATATGACCCTCTCCCTCTGTAACTACAAGTATGTCTCGATCGGGCATTTTGGAAAGAAAAATTTAGCAAAATTGCTAACTGAAGAAAATATGTAACAAAGCACATTTTGTGTTTTCTTAGAGTTGAGGGTCCATAATTGAACCGAAACTGGTTCCAATCAGATACCTGCATCAATTTGTATCTGCACGTTTCCAAAGGGTATGGAGTACGTGAAACTAAAAATTCCTCTGAACGTAGTATTTTCACTGCAATTTTACCTGGTTGCTCAGTTAATCATTAACTGCATGAGTGCGTCCTCTTTGAGACGAGACGTACGTGTTGGCCGGGGCACCAAACATCCAAGCTAGGAGCCTAGCGGCGCCAGTTCAACGTTCTTCCATTCCATAGCACGAAGCCGGTAGCTAGGGGCCTGCTGCCCAGTAAAAATTGAACCTGGGCCAACACGTAGGGCAAAACGGTCATCAGATGCTGGACAGCTTTGGGAATTGAGGACGCTGGGGCCCTCCTTTCGCAAACACCATCGTCAGTCCACTCTAATTGGTGTGCCATGGTCTGCCACTACCATTGATGCCCCCTGTCATGCTTCCACATCTCCTCTTCCTTTCGCCGGCTTCACTTTCATCGTTTCACCCCTTCTAAATTTCCAATAATTAGGCAAGTCCTTACCATGCATCATTTCTTTTTTTTTCTCCCTAATCTCTCTTTTTTTACTGTTATTATTTAGCTTAAGACGGCCAACAAGAAAGTAGGGAGCGAGCGTGTGTAGTAGTGTCAGTGCGTCACGCATTGGCGATTTGGCATGCATGCATGGAGTGCACCACAGCTGTCTTCCTACCCTGGCTCCCTGCCAAGACCCAAGAAATGCTTACTTGCACCATGACAAGCGTCCACCGTCCATCTCCAGCATCTGCCAGGGGCTGCGTTGCGACCCTGGACTTGCTTGTGCAAGTGTCAAATGTGTTGAGAGGTGGTTGTGAGGATTTCAGTTGTTCCATCGCAATGAACAACAAGTGAAAAATAAGAGTCTTACGTTTGTTTCAATTGCTAGCTTGTGGACATGCTTACACAATAAGCTTTAAAAACTGGTTGCCTATGTGCTGATCTCTAACGTTTGGTGAGGGATGAGTCACAAGATGGAGGTATGTGTTCAAACCGAACTGTTTCTAGGTGGTTGTTGTGGCTGTGAAGTCCGTTTGGACACAAGTAATTAGAAGCAGGTTCGTTGCATATGAAGAAGGCTCGAACCGCAACAAATATATTTTCTACAGATATCACAGGTTCACCGCATCTCCAACATTTATTTGTTGATTGATGAGGCTGTGTCACAAGTTTGGATGCACATGTGTAGTAGTAGAAGCCGAAACTGTTCTACGGTGGTTGTGGAGGCTTGTCCTATTTTAATGCAATTATATCCAGGTCTGAAAGAGTCCTTGACATGCTTAGTTCACTTGCATACGTAGATAGACACAGCTTCAAATGCACCATATAGCCCTGCCAAAATTGCTTTCCTACGTGCTGCCATGCATACATCTATCTCCAACAGTCAACCGTTTGCAATGGACTGCAGCGTAGTGTATGATGGAGCGGATGCGTGTACACCTAACCGTTCTAATATGGTTGGGAAGGCTTCTCTTGGTCGTGTGCAATTGATTAGGAGTCTAAGTTCTCAGGTTCAGTTGGGCTCGCTTCCAAACACTACAAGTATGCATGCTGACATCCATCAAGCTTTTAGCATGGAGTACATGTACATCACAGGGATGGATACATGAAAATTAAAATCTGTTCTAATGTGGTTGGGAAGGCTCCTCGTCCCTGTGCAAATGATTATACAAGTCAAAAGTCTTAAGTACGGTTGGGCTCACTACCAAAAATACAGGGCAGCAGTGACATGCATCTGTCTCAAGCATTTGATATGGCTTACTCTATGTCACAACAATGGATGAACGTGCATGAGGCAAAGTTGATCTTAGAACGACGCCCATGATCGAGGGCTCTCCCTTGTATGAGCGAACTTAAACAAAAACTTTTGCTCGGCTCACTTGCCATTTTTCTTGTATATTAAAAGATCAATCATTTGCCCTTTGTAATTGAACTGAAACTATGAGATTTTTGTAAACTTCAGTCACGTAGGCATGTTAATTGTAGACAAAGAATTTGCTAGTGGTCACATAATTGCTGAAATGAACTTTCAGATAGTGTTGAGAAATTTCGACCAAAAACCTGCAGCATGTAGGTAGCCATAAGCATGTGGGTTGAAAACTGTTCAAAAAAAACTCCAGATAAAACCTCTTACCACCCGGGTTCAGGCTGAGCTGGTGCTCAGGCTGCCCACCCGGGTTCGAGTGCTGGTACTCACCCGGGTGCCTCACCTGGTGGTGGTGGCCTGAGCCAGCTCCTAGCGCCACCTGCCACCGTCCCTGGCCGGCGATCCAGGTTAGAGCCCTGGCGCTGGCCATCCGGAGGTCCCTTCGTGACCTCCGTCTGAAAAAAAAAAAAAAAAAAAGAAAAAAAAAGAAAAAAAAATAAAACCTCTTACCACAACTAAAATGCATGGATGAGGAGCTTTAAGCTATTTTTGTGGATTAAACGGGAAGAAATCCACACAATAACGGAACACAAAATTGATCATGTTGCGATCTTTCTAGTCCCGCCAATAATTGGTTCACGTTGCAGTAGCAAGATTGTGAATCAAAGCAATCGCCTTAGGTTGCTCAAATAGAGAGGCATTGGTTCAGCAACGTGATTGATTCAGAGACATCATCAAGGCTACCATAAAAAAAACCTATAAAACATTGAGTTAGGAGTAGTCCTTGTGATTCAGAAAAAGTAATATTATGCAAGAAAACATGTCACCTGAAGGTAGCAAAAAATGTCTTCTGATCACGTCAGACTTAACAATTGTTGTTCGTGCAGTGGAATCATTTTGGGTCATGGTTTGGTGTCTATGACTTTGATATTGAGAGACGAAAGTAGAAGGATGGTGTAAGACCAAGGCACAAAGTTCGCTTGACTCTTCAATGAGTGGTAGAAGAAAACCGAAAGGAATGGTTAATAATAGCAAAAACAAGAGAAATTGCAAATCCATAGTCGAAAGCTGGAGCGTTTGGGAGGTGAAGAAGAGCATATATAGAAAGGAAGAAGAGCAAGTGACGTAACGCCCAATGTACATCGTTAAACGTCAAAATTTGGTTCACGGTGTACCACGTGGTGGAAGAAAGACTAAGCCGTGGATGGTGCCCAGGAGAGGTTCGGACTTTAGAAACCCGATCATGAATTGAAGAACATGTATAGGAAGAAGAGTATATGACGTAACACCACTTTACACTTATCGTTAGATGAGAAATTTCGGTTCACAACCCATGTCGGGGGAGGACTGATAACCTTGAACAGTTTCTCCATTAAAAAAAAAAAGTTGTGACAATGGTTCGTAAATTTATCATTATTTATTTTTAAGAAATTTAAGTGTAAAATTATGTCTTTTTTTTTTATGAAATATACATATCAGGCAATGAAGGTACTTGTAACATCATAATTAATACATAGAGCGGTGGAAAATTAAACACATAAAAATAAAAACTACATCGAATGCCCGTTGGATGATATCACTTCTCCCAAAATATTTAAATTAATTTAATAAAAAAATTTGTTATGCACATATATATGAGGTGCTAGGAAGAAAGCTAGCTCATATTTTCTATGAGGATTTGGGTGCAGAATTGTTTTGTTACCGCAGAGGAGGTAGGGACGGAACTCCCTACCTAGCTTATTGTCAAAGATACCCATGCCTTCGAGGTATTCTTTGATAAACATTGAACTCCACATCCTATATGCTACCAAAAACACTAAATTGGTCGAATTTTTTTTCTTGTGTGTCTTAACTTGCCTAGAATTCTCTGCAAACTCCAGAGGAGGTTATAACAAAGTGTTTGAGATCATTACCACCGGGCATATACGGGATACGTTACTCCATAAAAAATAATCCAAACATATACAACTAAAATAAGCAATTCGGCGCAATGTCATCTGCCCTTGACCTTCGACCGATGATATTATCCAATTATTGGCGTCATAATTGTGTTATGATTGAATTTAGCTGTACTTAATGCAGCATACACATTAAATAAACGCATTCGGTGCTCGGGAAACGAGTGCTCTGTCCCGAGACGTGGCGCCTCGGCGTCCACGTGGTCGGATCCGGGGCATCAAAATACGTGCACCACAAAGCCGCGCCGCGCCGCGCCCGATCAGCAAGACATGCTCCTGTTCGGTCTGGTCAACAGCATGGGTGTGGGCCGGCTCTGGCACGCTTGGACCATCTGAACCATGCACGCATCAGAGATAAGCACATCGCACGGCCCAGATAAATGCAGTTGATGGAACATGAAGTGCGCATTATTCCTGCGAGCGGTCTTGCCTTAATGTTAACATCAATTTTATTCTTTCAATAACCTTTTGCACATAGTAAATGGGAACATATACTACTCCATCCGTACCACAAAACATGATCGTGTAGTTTTATCCTAAGTCAAACTATTTCATCTTTGGTTAAATTTTTATAAAAAATATCAATATTTTTATGCCAAAAAGATATTTTTAGATTCATGAAAAATATTTGTTTACTATTTGTATTTTTTGGCATAAATACTGATATTATTCTCTATAAATTTGAATAAAGTTTGAGTAGTTTGACTTAGGACAAAACTAAAACATCATTTTTTGGTTGACCGAGGGGGAACAGTAATATAGATTCTCTGAATTTAAATAATTTATTGCTTCCTTTTTGCGTGTTTTCTTGTGTATTACCAGTA
Source organism: Eragrostis nindensis (assembly GCA_012490785.1). Lineage (NCBI taxonomy): Eukaryota > Viridiplantae > Streptophyta > Magnoliopsida > Poales > Poaceae > Eragrostis > Eragrostis nindensis. Next base: position 1,198,694 of record JAAXCT010000089.1, on the reverse strand, counting down.
CTCTAAATTACGGTTAACTCTAAATTTAATAATGTATTGCTTCATTTAAATAATTTATCTAAGTAGTACGAGCAGCAGAAAACCAAACTTTCGACAACAGAATCTGGAATCGGGTTAACCGTACGCACGTGTCCTCCTTTATCAACATCCATATAGGTAAGAGAGAATGTTCGCCACGTGCGAATCCTCAGTCTAATTGTACTCTACTCCAAAAGCAACGTGTCTTTGCACACGGATTCAAAGTTGAATAGACCCGAGAATACGATTCTATCCCTACCATGTGAGCCGAAGAAAAACTACCTACACACCTGATTCCTAGTTATTTCTTCTGTTCAAACACGCCGCTTAATTTGGTGCGTACTTATCGCCACTCTTTGCTGTCAAATGCTGAGGAGTCCATATGTTGCTACAACTTTGAACAAGAGCTCACGGTGATATATTCCGTCGAGAATCTCTTCATCTTTGCAGATTTGGACGGGAAATGGCTTCTGGCAAAAGCACCCTGAAAACGCACACATCTACTCGAGTGTATCGCACTCCCACCCACCAACAACCCACATCCTAAGTTGCCAGTACGAGCTGATCGACGAAATAATTGAGCCAGGGAGGAGCAAAGACCTGCAGCAAGCTGCTTGCAACGGCAATATGGCATCCCCCGCAGCAATCCATGCCGTAAAAGAAAGGCCATGGATGTCGCACATGTGTGGCGCTGAACTCACCAGCCCGTTTTGGATCGAACGCAAGCTATGGTTGCATTTGCTGCTTGCTTTTGTTGCAGGGGTGGTTGTCCAGCTGGGTTTCGCTCCTTTACAACGCGGGAAAGAAATGTACAGTAAATGCTTGGCTTTGAAGGATAGCTAGCTATCATCCTAGCTAGATAGGTGATTTGTTTGGGAAAGAAGAAAGGTGATGCGACGCTGATGATCGGCACGCAAAGATCTTGGTGAGAAAGTATCAGCGTGACTGATTAAGCATGCTTACTGAAAGTGATAGTTGTTGCCCACCTTATATTGTTGTTTTATGCGTAGCTAGCTAGATGCTATGTACTAGCGTTTCTGGCGCTGTCAAGCTCGTGTTGTCGTGCCGATTTCCTTGACTAATTAATCATCAAGTAGTAAAAGCGAGAGGTTGTTCTTGATAGACTAGTGGTGTTATCATTATCTTAGAAAATAAAATAAAATTAGCGGTGTTGCATGTGCGATGTGTCTAGGTACTTCGTCATGAGAACGTGTACTTGTTGGTACTAGGTTGAAAACTCCTCCTGGGTCACTTGATTGTTCCCGATTGAGTTGGATCGGAGCCAACTGGAAACAATATTCATGTTGGAGTAAGCTATACGAACCGTACCACTAATTTAATTAAGCAACTACTGTGACACCGTACACTGCATAACGCGTAGTACGGACCTGTAGCCCAGCACGAGCATGCCACGCTCTTTGAATTTAACTCGACTCAGCGCGCGATACGATCGCGCGACGTACGTAAACGACCGTGTGTGGTAGTGACTGAGCCCCACGCGTGCATGCATGGCCTGTAGGTAACGCGCAGGTTTAGATATACGCGGTCGACACACGAGTGACCGCTCTCCAGCTCACTGCTCCTGCCATGCGCGCCTGTTCGACTCATTACTACTCTACGTAGCCGCGTCGACGACGTTGTACGTACCTGACGGGCCGCAGCGCTTGCTTGCAAGCTTGCCGTACGCCGTGGAGGTAGATCGAAGCAACAACGTTCGACTCCAAATGAACTCGCTACGTACCATACCACCTCGCCGCGCGCAGTGGCTGCCGCAACAGAACGATCGAGCACCACGGTCACGCGTTATTTGTCCATGTGCAGCGCAGCCCGGCCGGGGTAGGGTGCCCTGGCCCCCGCGCCGGCGTCCATGAGCTTCGTAGTAGCACGCCAAATCGACCATGCATCGATCGGCGGCTACGTACGGTAGAAACACGAGAAGGATCGAGCGGAAGCTTCACACAAGGGACGAGGCGTGCACGCGCGGGTCCGCGACGGCACATGGGCCTACTAGTACGTACAGTAGTACATGGCACCAGGCACCGGCCGGCGCGAACGTTTCGTGACGAGGCCGAGGACAATGCGGTCATGCGGAGCTAGCGTCCGGTCCGAGATAGGAGTACCTGACTGGGCTCCCGATTCCCGAGCCCTGGAGCCAGCCGAGCGCGCGACCCTTTCCTCTCGCGCGCGTCGCGCTGCCTGCCTGCCTCTCTGTTTTCCGTTGGCGCGCAGCTCGATCGGACGGGGAAGAAGATCTTGTTTGTCCCTTGTCACGTATCCCCGGCCTGGCAGGCACCGCGCGCGCCGTGGCCAGAGTAGAGAGGACCAGATCAGAGCCCGACCGTCCAACCCGCGCCGCCCGGCGCGAGACGCGTCGATGGCGCGCGCCCGGGGCCCGTGCAGCGGCCAAATGACCAGCGCACGGACGCGGCCGGCGCGAGCCCCTCGCACCGGTCCTGCGCCCTGCCCTACTCCTAAGTCAGGTCGTCACGGAGCCGCAGAGGCCAGGCCAACCAGACCACCACCGGCCACGCGAGCTCGTAATCACACCCTCTCGCTGCCGGATGGCATGGACGCGCCCACATGATGGCGCTCTGCTCTGCTCCGCTGCGTGCGGTGGTCCAGTGGCGAGGCAAAGCATGCCATGCCATGCCAGCCAGGAAGCGGCCGCAGACAGTCAAGCGATCCATCAGCCGGCCGGACTCGACGAGATCAGCAGCCGATCGATGGGGCGCGCGTATTGACTGTACGGGCGACGGCCATAAAAGCGCCCTGTACTTTCGCCCAACAAATCCAGGACAAGCTGCCGGCTTCTCTCGGGCACCCCCAATCAACCGTGCCCAATTCGCGACGCGACCCGGCCCGACGAGACCATCGCCGAGGTGAGTGAAAAGCTGACGGGCCAGGCTGGACCGGACCGGACCGACATTGGATCCGCTCCAGCCTAGTACTACTAGCGGCCTACCACTGTGAAAGGGGTCTTGGCCTAGTGGTTAAAGCATCCGAGTAACACCTCTCAGGTCCTGGGTTCGACTCCTCGTGGGAGCGAATTTTCAAGGATTTAACGGCATTTGTGCTTTCAGTGGTAGGCGACGCTCCCGTCGACAGCGAGGCGCCAGTGGTGACTTCGTATCTCTGGATTTGCCGGCTCAGTCTTCGAAGATGCTCATAGGAGTAGGGTTTGCGTACGTGTGTTCATAGAGGTGAGTGTGCGTGCGTTGTGAGTGTCTGAGTTGTACTGTGTAATTAAAAAAAAAAGCGTCCTACCACTGCTCATGCTCGCTGGCTACAGTACGAACCTTCGTGCGTGCCCGGACCCCGGACCGGAGTGACTGGACTGGAGACGTGACATCTGGTCTGCCTGTTGCCCTGTTCGGCTCCGTCGCGTCGTGGCCGTCACTCGCTCACTCACTCACTCGCACTGAGGAAACAAACCATCACGGCACGGACTCGATCCAGCAGGCCGCAGCCGGTCACTTGTGTTGTTGGACCCAGCCCGTACGTGCTCGACCTAGACAACAACCAACCGTTTTTCCATGCATGGACAACTACATTGCGTGCCCCCGTATAGTTAATTGCATTAATTACATGTTCTCAAATTACATGGATAATTGAATGACTCAAGAATTGCAAAGAATCCAAACGATCGAGGCCTAGGGGGATAGGCTAGCGCAACATTCAATGTGTGTTGTCTTCGATAGCTAGTAGTACTGTACTTCTTTCCTTTGGAACATAAAACAAAAAATAAAAAATCAGAACATACATATAGCCATCGCTGCTTCACCTTCAGCAGCTCTCTTCAGGAAATGTATTTGGACCCATCGATCAGCTGGCCTCATCTGCCTCTTTCTGGGAGTTGATGTAGGCGAGCCACCTCTGGAGCTGGCGGTTGTAGGCGCAGGGCCGCTCGACGTGGAGCAGGTGCCCGGCCTTCCGGATGCCGTACAGGAAGCAGTTCTCGCCAAGCTGCCTGCAAGTCGCCCAGCGATGTTTCAGCGTGCGCCGAATGAAGGAATGCAAGTTTCAGTAGTGGCAGTAGCAAGAGAGTGGTGTCCTTACTCTTTCATCTTCTTGGCGAGCTCGATGTTGAAGATCTTGTCCTCCTCGCCCCAGATCAGCATTATTTTCTGCAACCAAAGCAAGAATTTCTTCAGTTTTGTCAACAAATGAAGTGGGCTTTCTCTCTCCAAAAGAGTGAGATAAGGTAGCCCCGTGTGGCACAAATAAGTACAATATGGGCCGTCAAAATCATCGCAAAATACCGGCCCAGATCAACGGCAGTGGTCTGTGTGTTGTCTAGTGTGGTTGGCCTAACGGACCTAAACAAGCAAAGCAACCAGTGACAGCAACATGCATGTTTGGTCCAATTGGTTTAGAGTACTAACTTCAATGCTGACTAACTAGTTTTCCGTCACTTGCTCGGAAATTTCAATGGTTGTTCTTAGAAGATTGCGATTGCAAGAACCCGTGGATGATTTACAACATCGAAATGCTGGTAAGATATTTGATCTGCCTGTCATTCTCATCAGGAGAGTCCCTAATTTCCAGCATTCAGCTCCAGGTTGGTGAACAAATTAGGGCGTGTTTGGCATGGCTCTGCTCCACAGTAGGGCGACGCTACATGGCCTCACCCGAGTGCCATGGCACCAGGGTGCAAAGCAAATTTTAATGGATCGGAGCAGATTTTCACCATATGTGCACCACCTAAATCCAAACATGTGCCCCAAATTGTCATACAAATGCTGAAGTGGCACTCGGTTCCCTGAACCGCTAGCTTCGCCACTGGCTCTGCTCCACAGTAGAGCAACTCCACTCCAAAACTCTACTCCAGAGTTGCTCTGCTGTGGAGTTGGAGCTATCTGTGGGGGTGTTTGGCTAGAAAGTTATCTCAGCTCCAGAAAAATTAGTTTTAAGAGTGAATTGACATTGTTGTCCTTGGTTTGTATATGCATTTTTACCCCACAAGAGAGTATCATTTTCTATAACTATTGTAAATACTCCATTCGATTACAAGTTTCACAACCATCTACCAAGTCCATCTCACATTTCAATTCCAGTACACGACGAGCATAAGTGGCAAAAAAAATATGGGATAAATCAATAGCGACTGCCAAACAAAATATGCATAAATTGAGTATTCGCTAGTCTTGTCTTGACTAGTCCTGGGATTACTTTAACAGATTCCAAAGAACAGGCATGGTCACTCGAGAGAAATCAAATCGAATTGGCAGGCAGCTGGAGCCTGGAGGCGTCCAGGCGGGCGTCAGGCGGGCAGCATTTGGCTCGGGGCAGCGTGATGTTGCTCAGGGGTGGCCGGATTTTGCCACTCCCTTGTGCTCGACGAGTAGACGTACAGCGGCGCGCATGCGTGACTTGTCGTGGCAGAAGCAGACCACGCGGAACGACCCGGGGACCTCGTCGCACAGGAGATCAAGAAGAAATCTACGAGGTGAAACTTTCCGCGGCGACCGCAGGTGATCTCGTCGGGCCACATGGGGACGAGCAGGGCGGCGGATTGCAGGTCAGAGACGGCGGGATTGGAGCGGGGGTCGCAAAGCATAGAAACGTCGGCGTGCAGAGCAGGACGAGCTTGAGGCCGGGGACGAGCCTGCGCATCGGGGCCGGGGCTGCACGTCGGAGCCGGGGCGAGCCTGGCCTGCGCTTGGGGCCGGCGAGGCGAGGCTGGCGTGCCAGCGCGGGGAGGCGGGGCGGCACAAACGTGGGACCGGCGCTGGGAGGCGCGGGGATGCTGGGCCGACGTTCAGGCGCGGGACGAGCTTAGGGCCGGGGAGTCGGAGCGGCGCCGCGCGGGGAGGCGGGGCCAGCGTTGGGAGGCTGGGTGGCGCGGGGAGGAAGGAGACGCGCGGGGAGGAAGGAGACGCGCGGGGAGGCGGGGCCAGCGTTGGGAGGCTGGGTGGCGCGGGGAGGAAGGAGACGCGCGGGGAGGAAGGAGACGCGCGGGTGAGAAGAAATAAAAGAACGAAACGTTTTCTTGTGTAACCGGTGGCAAAGGTGGGTAAATATTTCAGAACTCTGCGAGGATTCTCGTTTTGCCAATTCGTGGAGTTGGTTTTGAGGTGCTCCACAGAAATGAACTAGAACTCTACCAAATCTTTAGAGTTGGCCAGCTCCAAGAGTTTTGAGAGTTAGATGTTTGGCTGACTTTGGTCAGCTCCGAACTGGAGTTGAGCTCCAGAGCCATGCCAAACACGCCCTTAGTAGGAGTGGTTTGGTTTGACTCAGTTAACATGATTATTAAATCAAGTTACCTGTTGGAATGTGGGGATCTTAGCGTCCATGTTGCTGGTTATGAGCCCCTGCAAAAGCTCCATCCTCTCCTTCCTGTTGGTGAACATCACCTGCTCGCCACCAATAATATTTCAGTAACATATCCAAACATAAGCAGACCAGACTCGAACAAAGACTAGAAACGTTCCTATTTCTTCAGGACAACACAACCTAGCATCTTCAGTCAACACAAAATCAAAATTACAAGCTTAACATGTCTATAGTTGTTTGTTAAAAAATTTGCAAATAGAAACTCCCTCTCTGTACCCACTCATGTACTGTGATATGATTATATTTTTTGTTAATCTAGAAATGGATATATGATACTATTGGTGCACAGTTCACGACACGCGCTTAAGCAACGGGCATGCTGGAAGTTATTAGTAGTCACCTTGAGGTAGTCCTTGTAGAACCTGTCCGGGAACCACATCTTCTTGTACATGGAGATGGAGAGCAGCGCCTTGAGCCCCTTGAGCGTCTCGGGCATGAGCAGCTCGGCCGATGACCCGGCCCCGAGCCGCTCCATGGTCTCCCTGTTCACGGCGTCCGTCATGGCCACCACCGACCCGGACACGCACAGCGAGCGCACCAGCTCCGGCCGCGCCTCCGCCAGCTTGAACGCCACCATGCCGCCGTAGCTGAACCCCACCACGTCGCACCGCGCCACGCCCAGCCGCGCCAGCGCCGCCGCCACGCAGCCGGCCTGGAAGTCCGGTGACCGGTCGGCGCTCGACGTCGACGACCCGCCGAAGAACATGAGGTCCGGGATGTAGAGGTTGTAGCGCGACACGAGCACGCCAAAGTTGAACTGCCACGTCACGTTGCCCTCGGCGGCGAAGCCGTGGATGAGCAGCACGTTGGGCCTCGACTCGGGGCTCTTCTTCTTCTTCTTGGTCTTACTCTTCCCCGCCACCGGCTGGGCCGGCTCGAGCGGGGTGATGCCTTTCTTGCCGACGTGGTGCTTGGGCGCCCAGATGTGCATGGTGGTGCCCGGCTCCAGCTCGATCTCGATGGGCCGGAGACCGGCCATCTTCATCAGCCGCGACAGCAACGGCTTCTGCGCCTCGATGAAGTTCACCATCTTGCTCGCCTAGCTTCTCGGCACCTACGAGCTTTGCTTGATCGCTCCCTCGATCGCTGCTGCGCAGTGGTGTCGGTGTGTTGCAGCTGAAGCGTTCGCTTCGGTCTGGTATTAATATAGAGGCGCATTGGAACACAAAGGAGCCGCGTGGCGCAAACGATCGAAGGGCGGTGTAACGGCCGGCGACGGCGACGGACGCGGGCCGGCGGACAGAGGCGGGTGGGATTTGGGTGGCGAGGGCCCCGACGGCAGCGACAGAGAATGGCATAGCGACAAGGCGTTCAGGGAGGTGGGTTCAGTGATCTACCGGAATATTGAACATCTGCACACATGCGCAGTAGCTTGGATTGGTGCAACTAACCCATCCTACTGTGGAACCGCCGGCTGCTCGTTGCTCTTGTTATTGTGAAAATGACTTGCGGAAACGCTAAGCCTCTTACGTATTGCTGTACTTCAAAAGAAGCTCGTTGTCCCGGCACAAAAGAAGCTTGTTTTCTGTGAATAGTTTAAACAGATGTAAACTGTTTGCCTTTTTATTTTTGAACCATGAACAGGTTTACATTTGACAAGGACGAAAATCCATGCGCACTACATAATGGATATAGCAGGCCACATCATCATCATTCAGAGTAGGTTTAAGCTCATTCAGAAGTCGCATTTCGCCAGGTACGGCGCCTTCCAGCCGTACCAGTACGCTAACGCCGCGATGAACACGGCCGCGGCGACGCCGACCGTGGTGTGCCACGCGTGGGTAGGCATGCCGCCACAGGACCCACCGCCACGCGAGCCTCCGCTCCGGCCTTCCCGGACGACGAACGCGAGGCCCTGCCTCGCGAGCTCGGCCACGTCCGGGACCGCCGCTCCGCGCCGGACGGCGTCCGCGATGGCTTTGTACTCCTCCAGGCTCCCGCCTTCGAGGAACGCGCCGGCGATCCGGCCCGCGCTGACCCAGAACGCGCCGAACTTGGGCGAGGACGGGGAGAAGTCCCCGAAGTGGACGGCCTCGCCGGCGTTGTCGCCGTAGAATCGCCAGGACAGCGCGAACACCCTGGAGTAGAAGAAGGGCAGGTAATCGATGTCTCCGGCCGCCGCGGGGTTCAGGGCCGCCGCGACGGCATGCCTGGCGGTCCTGCGAGCGCAGTCGACGTGCTCCAGCCGGCGGACGTCGCCGCCCAAGAGCTTGACAGGGAACGCGGCCACGTCGCCCACGGCGTACACGGAGGCGTCGCTCGTCTGCATCTGCCCGTTCACTTTGATCCCGCCTCTCTCCATGACCAGCTTGCTTTCGAACAGCTCGGTTCTCGCGCGGGCGCCGATGCCGACCACGACCATGTCGGCCGGAAGGCGCCTGCCGTCTCGCAAGATTGCTGTGGTCACCTGTGCACGCACACACAAAACATGGCCATATTGGTTTTACTACTACACATGTTATCATTGCTGACAATTCAGTCTCAGAAAATCAGCTTTTAATCTTCCCAGTTTGGAAACTAGATGAAAAAAGTACTAGCAGAATAAGCAGAACAGAGTTTAATGGCGAGGGTGCATCTAGTAGCAATCTGAATATAGCTTATGTGCAAATCTTGTTGGGCGAAGGTACTAGTGGTTGGTGCCAATAGGCACGTCAGCTACTCTGAGCTTTAGACTGGCAGTAGAGTTAAAAATTCAGATGATATTGCTTAATATAGCTGAGGGTGAGTGTGAATTCATTTAAGATGATGTTGCTGAAAATTCAGATGATTAGCTTGAAAATTGACTTCAAAGATAGCAGACAACACAGAACAGAGTTAATAGCTGTTTGAATCAATTGGCATATATCAGCTGTTCAGAGGCTCATAGCTTCAGATTGGCAGTTGGGTGAAAAATGCTATAGCAGATGTCGAATGTACATTGTACTAGCAATTCTAATATAGTTGATCTAGAAAACTTATACTGCGAAGTTTCAAGGAATGATCATATTTTGAAACTGACCTTTCCAGATGAAACCTCCAAAGACGAAACTGCAGTTCCTTTGATGAAAGTAACTCCTTTTGACATGTAGTAGTTTTCATAAAATTCAGCAATTTTTGGTGTAAATAGACGAGCCACTGCAAAGGAAAAATCAATGCACATGTTTAAACTAGGCCGAAAAGGGAGATTCTATTAAGAGCTAAAGTGTATCTAAGAGTTTATAGTAATACTAATAAGAGTTTATAAAGTTCACCAGTAGTAGAATTGGCTACTTACTGCAGTGTTTTTCAGGGAAAACCATGGTGACTTTTATATTATTTGCAACCAGAGCGGCTGTACATTCCATCCCTATGTATCCACCACCAATGACAACAGCATTGCCGTCAGGACATGATTTCATTATGCCGACTAGTTTATCTGCATCCTTGATGTTACGCAGATAACAGACGTTCTCAGCATCAGAACCACTCACTCGAATTTCTTCCAGCTTCATGGCCTACATTATAAACAGAGAATTTAAGATATTCCAGATTGATGTTCCCCAGCAAACATATAAGGCATATGTAAGCATTATAAAAGGCATAGGATGAACATAAGGAACCACAAATAAAATCCTACATACCCGAGCACCTGTTGCAACTATAAGGGTTTTATAGCTGATAGTTTCCCCATTGGATGTAAGCAATGTCTGCCGGAGCACATCAGCAAAGACTACCCTTGTTCCAAGCATAAGCTCAATACCTAACCAAGTGCTAACATGTCATCCATGATGCTGAAGAAGATCCAGATAACTGAACAGACTTGATTATTGGACCAAACTACAGATGAGCAAAAACGAATGCACTGATACATACAAGTCAGAAATAATAGACAATACAGTAACTCCTTGTCGTTTTTTAGATGTTATGCTTCAGTTGAAATGTAACTAAACATAGGAATTGCCAACACAGAGTGAATCTGACAATGACAAGAGCATACCATGTTCTTTGTACCATTCTGCCGTAAGTAACTCATCATTGGCACCAACACAAGTATGAAATGCCGGGAGGCGGGCACCGCCTGCAAACGTGACAAATTTCAAATTACTCATGAATTTAACATCTCCAGCACCCATATCAGTTGAGCATGCTTTACAGTGTGGACAGCACGGCGAACAAGATACAATGAGCAATTGAGCAACATGTCATGCACACTATATTGTAAAGAATACCAACCAGATTTGCTCGTCTATCAGGTAATGATGATAGTACGGGATAAAACCTTCGACCTGAAACTCAGCATTTCAAAATCGTGTGCATTCTTTTAGTTACAGTATATAAAATTCTAATGAGCTGATTTTGTAGTTTACTGCAGGTAGCACCGATCATTCAAGCTACCTAGGCTATGAACCGAGTCATTTTACAGGACGCACATACAAAATCAATCAATTTTAGCTGCACCAAACAACCTCGGCCAAATCAAACGCAAATTGAGAAAACGGTCGTATTTAGTTACCTCCCGCTCAAGAGGAAGCTGCATGTTTTATTCCAAGAGTCGCCGCAGAGCGAGTGCGGGAGACCCTGAACTTGTGTGGATTCCCAGAGAGACGATGGCGTGTTGTTGAGCGCCGGGCACGCGCCAGATGGGTTGCGGTTGAGCAGCGTACGCGGCCGACACAGCGTTGACGATATCTCCACCGGTTTCTGGATCCTTTCACCCTCGAGATCCATCAAGCCTCCGCACCAAGGCGCCCCGCCGCCGTCGGAGGCGGAGAAAGGGGGAGGAGGGAGCGGACCATTATGAGATACAAGGCGGAGGAAAGGAGGAGCATGAGGACGGACACTATGAGGGAATGGCGCGTCTGGAGCTCTGCTTCCACCACCGGCCGCAGCTCTGCGGCAGTTCCATGTCGCCGGCGGCGGGCGGTAAGGCTGGCCGTGCCCGTGGGAGAGGGCGGAGGATAGTACGGCAAGCCAGGGGCCAATTTGAAAATATTTGGATCGCGAAGAATAATCGCGATCTTCCAGCGTATAGTTGGATCGCGGTTAATAATCACGATCCAAGTCAGGAGGTTTTATGAAAATTTTGGATCGCGATTAATAGTCGAGATCTGGGGAGTTTTGCGCAAAATATTGTTGACGCAGTCCACGCCGAGGCGGTTGATGGTTTACGGCCCAGATGAAGTTTCTGTCCAGGCGAACGGCGCCCGGCTGCAAGAAACTCCGCCGCTAGCCAGCAGCCGGTCGCCGGCGCAAGCCGCCATGACTTTCGCCACCAGTCGCCCCTGTTCTTGACCGTTCATCGGCGAGTTGCTTGGTGTATTCACCGCTTTCGTCGGTGGACTCCAGCGGGAGGCTGGCTAGTGGCTACTCAGGACCGACGCGGCGACGCCGCCGGCCGGTGCCCCTTCCTCCCCTTCGCTGCAGGACTCGCTGCCGTCGGTCGCCGCATCCGAGGGCAAGGCTGGAGATCTCCGTCATCCCACCTCCTCAACCTTCCACCGATGCTCTTCTGCTCAACACGAGACTGCAAGGAAAGGGTGATGTACTTTTTTCTGGTCCTGCTGTGTTGCCATCTCACCACGAGCCAGCTAAATCGGTGGTGCAGACGAAGGTTAACGTTGCAGTTTACAGATTTTTAGAGCTCCGTTTGGTGTAAACAAACAATCCGTTATCTAATGAGGGAGTGAAAAAGCTTGTGTACCTTCTGGTAGCAAATAGCCTTTGCTGAGCGCAGGACGTTCATAGGGAGCAACCTGCAAGTAACAGAGTATTTCACGGTGGGTTCCCGGCAGGCGGCAGCAGAATAGCAGGAACTCCCCGGTGTAATGAAATGTGCAGATAGTTGCAGATGCTCGATTGAACAGCAAAAGGCGAACAGGAGAATCATGTCAAGCATGGAAGGGAGGGACGCGTACTTCCTCGTCGGAGATTATGCAGAGCTCGCCGGCGGCAGCGTCTCCTTTGAGACGGACGAACTCGAGCGCCGCGTAGCCCGCGGCCACGCCGCCGCCCAGTAGCACGTACTCGAACGAGCGGCCCATCTGATCAGCTGGTTACTTGGCGCGACGTACGTGACGCCTCGCCCTCTTCCTCCTACCTCCGCCTCGTCGTCGTTTCGCGATCTCCATGGTTGAGCTTAAGTAGCCGTGCTGGCAGCGCGGCTCGACGGTTCTTGGCTTGCAGAGAGTCGGCACGCGCGGGACCGGCCGGGACGGGGAACTATGCCTTGCCCGTCTGTCTCCTCCTCCCACGGGACCCGAACCATGCCGTTCTTTCCTTGCCGTCAAGGACATATTGGGATTCTTTTCTGGGTGAAGAGTGAAGACAAGGTGGTCGCATCTTCTTGAGACCGCTGCTCCCCTGTGCTAAGAGTAGTGGAAACTGGAATATTTGACCCGTACGGTTCCATGCCATTAACAGTGGACTGCCAAGTCATAAAATTATGGATCTCATTCAGCAAAGAATGGTAATTTTACAGCCACAGCAAGGGCTCTCGAGTCTCGAGATTACAGTTTTTTGTTTCACTCAACACAAGAGTACGTCAATCTATCTGTGTTTCTGTATACTACATGTTATTGAGGACATGCATTGATCCTGCGAATTTGTAACCGTATGCTGAACAGATATTTAACATGCAAATCAAACGGAGCAAGTACAAATCTTCACCACCTGCGGCGCTTCCTGCCGTACCAATAACCGATGGCAGCAATGGACACCGCGGCAACCACGCCAGCTGTCGCATGCCATGCGTAAGTAGGTTTTTCACCAACGGCAAGCCCGCCGTCAGGCATCTGCTTCTGGCTTTCCTCAATGGCAAACTCCAGTCCTTGTTTTCCAAGTTCAGCCATGTTTGCGACCTTAGTTTTCCGGCGAACAGCTACTGATACAGCCTCGTACTCTTCCCGGCTTCCACCTTCAAGGAATGCACCCGTAATCCGACCTTTATTGACCCAGTATGCGCCAAACCGCGGGCTGCTGCTTGTGAAATCTCCGAAGTGAACTACTTCTCCAACATTATCCCCATAGAATTGCCACGACAATGTGAAGACTCTGGAGTAGAAGAACGGAAGGTAATCAATGTCCCTGGTTTTTGAAGGCTCCAAGATGGCTGCAACAGCATGCCTAGCAGTTCTACGAGCTGAGTCAACATGCTCAAGGCGTCGGATATCACCATCAAAAAGCTTGATCGGGAACGCGGCGACATCCCCAACAGCATACACAGAGCTGTCGCTCGTTTGCATTTGCCCGTTTACCTTTATCCCACCATTCTCCATCGACATCACCAGCTGACCTTCAAAGAGGCTAGTGTTTGCACGAATGCCGATACCAACGACTACCATATCAGCAGGAAGGTGTTTGCCATCTTTCAGGATCACTGCAGTCACCTGTGAATAAAGGGCAGTTGATTAAGTTCTTGACACTGCTGGATGATTCAGATAGACCAGACAGTGAACAGCAGATCTAACAGAGTTTGGCATTCATTGCCTGACTACACTTCATTCAGTAACAAAAAAAGGGAAACATACTGTCACAGCATGTTATTGGAAAATGCAAGCTGTTCCTTATCCAGGGCTTTCATTGATCAAAAAGCAAGTAATACGGAGATGTCATAAACTAGACAGTTTATGCCCATCACATACAGGCTAGGTTCAGGTGAACCAAAGAGACAATATTTGACAAACTCGTTAACACATTTGATTTTGTCAATTATATTTGAAATAAAAATGATTGTAAAACCCAGTTTATTTCAAGTTATCAGTAGGCCAGGATCTAACTATACTTTATTCAAATGGCTAATAAGGGCATGAAACTGTACGTGACATCACCAGGACCAACTACCAGACCCCTGAAATGGACTGCTGGAGAAGAAGATTCTGGATAATGACTTGGAAGACAGTGACGTTTCTTACTGGTAATAAATGGGAAACAGCTAACTATCTGACACAAAGCATTCCCAGTTTCATGGGATGAAAACGCACCTTCCCCGTTATGTCTTTCTCAAAGGATGTAAGCACAGTTCCTTTCACAAAAGTAACTCCTTTTGAGGTATAGTAGTTTTCATAGTATTCTGCAATTTTCGGCGTAAATAGACGACCCACTGCAGAAAATAACACTCATACTTAGATGAGAGAGAGAGGCATTACAGTACGAGGACAAGTAGTTCAGACTTTTTTGGGGTGATGAATTGGCAACTTACTACAGTGTTTTTCAGGGAAGACCATGGTGACCCTTATCTTGTTAGTGACCAATGCTGCTGCACATTCCATTCCGATGTAGCCACCACCAATGACAACAGCATTTCCACCAGAACAAGATTTCATCGCATTCACTAACTTATCTGCGTCGTCAATGTTGCGTAAATAACATATGTTTGCAGCATCCAAACCTTGTATTCCAAATTCTTCCAACTTCAAAGCCTATGTTAATGTCAGAAATGAAAATTAGGAAAACAAATAAATCAAGCACAACATGCAAGATCAATTTTTTTGCAGTAAAGGTCAGAAGTGGTTTTTAATAATTAATTTTGAAGAAAAAGACAGAAAAAAATAGTACAAATAGATCCAATACCTGAGCACCTGTCGCAATGATAAGAGTTTTGTAGCTGATAGTTTCTCCTGTGGCCGTAAGCAAGGTCTTGCGTCTTACATCGGCTGAAATCACTTTTGTTCCAAGAACAAGTTCAATACCTAATCACGGTAGTAGTTAGTAACAAGCATACATGGTATTCACACAATCTTACAGAACAACGGGCGGAATAGTAAAAAAAAATATCTTCATAGCTAAACAAAGAAAAATCATATGACCGATAAGATGTTCTCTTAAATATCTTGCCAATAGGTAATACAGAACATGAATAATAGCATCCAGTAAATAATATGAAAAAAGGTCCCACCTTGCTCTTTGTACCATTTTGTGGTCAATAACTCATCATTAGCACCAACGCAGGTATGAAACCCTGGAAGACGAGCAGCACCTGAAAATATCTCCGGGGTTAGTAAAAATTAGTAATTAAAAATCTACATATCAATTCTTCAAACATTCAAAGGAACAATATTAACCAAAAGTATTGTAGTTGCAGACAATTTTGTTAACATGTGCGTGTGAAAATCACCTTCTGGAAGTAAATAGCCTTTGCTTAACGCAGGGCGTTCATAAGGAGCAACCTGGCAGTAACCGAAAAGAAATCATCACAGCAGTACAAGTGCCAACGAGTTAAAAGACTTCCAACTAAACTATAATTCCCAATTATATTTCACAAGCAATGCAATGTGATTGTAGTATCCCAAAGATTCAACATCCTCCTCTATGGAAAACAAAAAATTGAACAATGTACTTTTTTCGGGTGTACATACAGAGTTCGGCACCCGAATTCAAACAGACAGAATAATGCATCTTGTAATTCAAAACTAACTTATCTTCCTTGATGATACGTTTGATATGAAAGTACTAATTTTGACACTAACAGCTCACTAATCAAATCTCATTTACGAAATCCAAAGTACTCCATGACTCTCTCATTTATGAATTCCATTCTGTTTAGGCCAATTCAACCTTCCCCCCTGCTTCTCCCGGCAATCTCGCGACCAAATATCACAAAGGTGCAGTTTCACAAATGAGAAAGTGGGATAGGCTATAGCAAATTAGAGCTCCATCTGAGGCAATCCTATTGCCTCAGAAGAACAAAACAGGGACTCCCAAGCTTCTGAAGCACTGCCGGCGCGGTCCTATCGGTCAACGGCTTGACGGCACGCGCGACGGGGAGATACACAGAAATCCGAGACACGAAAGAAATAAAACTTGGGCCTAGGAAGAAGGGGGAGCTTACGGCCTCTTCGGAGATGATGCAGAGCTCGCCGCGGGAGTAGCCGCCGCGGCGCGCGAACTCGAGCGCCGCGTACCCCGCGGCCACTCCGCCGCCCAGGATCACGTACACGAACGCGCGCCCCATCCGGCCCCCTCTTGCTCCCTCCTAGTTGCGGGCCAGGGCCATGTAGTCGAAGCCCTCAGACCTGACCTCACCTCACCTCTCGAAATGGGGGGAAGGAAAATGACGGCGCGTTGCCTTGCCTTGCCTGCCTGCCTCTCCTCCTTCGCGGGTCCCACTCCGTTATCTTCTTCTCCTGGTCAAGGGTGGAGAAAGGCAAGTTACGTCAGACTTCAGGTAACTGGTGGTATGATTAACGTGGCCCACGGGGTCTTCTTGGTGTGCATTTCGATTTATGGTGGATGGAGGATTTTTTTTTTTTAAGGGATGGAAGGAGGATTTTGGTGCCTGTAAATTTTGGTCTGCATCTTCTTTGCCTTTTGTATGATTTGTTTCTGTGGAAGCATTTCCGCTAGAGGGGAAAATGGCAGTTTGGTTCGGCCGGCTTGAACCGTGATCAAGCGACTCAAGCTACACTGAAAAGACTAAAAAGTGTATGCAACGAAAAACTTCATTTATATGTTTGATCAAAATTATTTTTATCCACTAATTTTTACAAGTTCGATCAACTTTAAAAGTATGGGATTTATTTTTTAATTCATTATAAAAAATATTATAGTATTGATTTGCAAATTGTTAAAGAATCAACTCTATAGAAATATTTGGTTAAAGAAACTCAAAAATATAGTCTTATGAGACAGAGATAATACCTAAGTTGTAATGTCTTTTTTACATGAGAAGATCACAAAATTGATGCATCCTTTGGGTTTGGTTGGGGACGTATGCACTCAACTAGACACGTCTTCATAGAAGGAGGCAGAGGAAGCTCATTTTCTTCGATGATCAATGTAAATAAATATGTGTTATTCAAAAGGGGGCAGAGGAAACGGATCAAATGACTTATTTTTTCCGATGATCAATGCAAAAGCTTTTGGTGAAGCGCCTCACTTGGACCCCAACATCAAGAGCGTGAAAAAAATTGAGTATAGCCAACAAAGAAATCATAAACAACAAGGAGGCGACTAAGAGTGATGCCCTCCTAAAAATGATTAAAGATGCGAGTGCAGTTTAAAGTTACATTAAGATTATCAGTTAGAAAAAGACAATGTTTTTATTGGACTTCCTGGTTAACATTTGGATTCACGATCGGTTTCCCTAAGTTGCAGTGCCTTTCTTGAATGAGAATATCACAAAGTGATGCAAATATAAGAAATCATCTAAAATTTGCATCCTTTGGGTTTGGTTGGGGACATATGCACCCAACCAGGCACGTCTTCATAGAAGGAGGCAGTGGAAGGTGAAGTGAGTAGCTCATTTTCTTCGATGATCAATGTAAATATGTGTTCTTCAAAAGAGGGCAGAGAAAACGGATCAAGTGAGTTATTTTCTTCGATGATCAACGGAACACTCCGTCCGGCTTTTTGATGCTTTTGGTGAAGCGGCTCACTTAGACCCCAACATCAAGAGCATGAAAAAATTGAGTATAGCCAAAAAAAATTCATAAACAGCAAGGCGGTGACTAAGAGTGGTGCCCTTCGAAAAATGATTAAATATGCGAGTGTGGTTTAAAGTTACGTTATGATTATCAGTTAGAAGAAAAGACAATGTTTTTGTTGGACTTACTGATTAACATTTGGATTCACGGTCGGTTTGCGGAGAGTTTTGTGTTTTTCTCTCTTTTTCATAGTGGTGCTGGAGAAAGTAGAAGATCGAGCGAAAAATAGAAGACGTAGCACTTTATTACTAAGCCTATTTAATTTTATAGATATATGTTGTAGTAAAATGTTTGATGCGACTCACATGTTACGACGTAAAAATTTTGAATGGTATGCAGGTTTTTCGGTTTTGGCCATGGGCCCTAGGGCGCACGTCTTACACTGAGCTTGTATGTATTGTACGACAATTGTGTGTAAGCTAAGTAGTGATTTTTTTTTTCAATTTGCAAAAGGAAATAGTGATGTTTATGCTCTAGATGATATAACAAAGAAATGATACAGAGACAGTAAGATGTCAGTGACACGAAATGAGCCAGCCAAAATGAGAAACTGTTTGTTCTGCGATTTACCATGTGTCCGTGAATATACAGTGTACCGTCTCTAGTTCTTATATATAGCGCAAAGCATATGTTCATCGCGAAAAGAAAAAAAGAGTGTAAAGCGCATGCGCGGAGTAGTGTGTTTAAGAGCAAGGCTAATGGATGCGCCTGCTTGCCGGCTGCAGGCGTACCGTATCAGGCTGCCCGCACTGGGACACGCTAAAGCTTCCTTGAGGAGCATATAGCGTAAACAAACGCTGCACCGGTCTCCTGGGACGCTTACGCTACGGAAGCGGAATGGCTCGATTCCGCTATTCCTAGCGCGCTCCCAGGAGGTCCGCTATCGAGCGCCGGGCCCACGCCATCCCCATTCGTCGCCACCACCCGCCGCATCGCTCCTCGCCTCCGCTCTCTCTTCTCCACCGCCGTCATGTCCCCAAGTTCCTCCGCCGCGGCCCCGGTCCCCAACGCCGGCGCTGTGGAGGAAGGGGCGCCCACGCTGCCGCACTCGACCCTCGAGGTGGAGAACCGGATTTCAGAGGCAGAGAGGAGCAGAGGGAAAGGGGGAACCGGCTCAATCACCTGCGACGGCGAGTCACATCGGTGGGAGGAGAGAGGGCATGGCCTCGCCGCCGCCGCCGAGCAGGAGGCCTCCCAGGGACAAGACTGAGGTGGTGCGGGCAAGTGAAGACTCGCATGTCTCCCCGACGTCAGGGTCCGGCATCGAATCCTGCCTGCGCGTGCTCGCCGCATCCCCGCTCTGCCGCGCCGCCTGCGCGTGCCGCCGCGCGAGCCCGAGCCGCCGCATCCACGCGAGCCCGCTCCGCCGCGCCGCCTTCGCGTGCCGCCGCGCGAGCCCGCTCCGCCGCGCCGCCTTCGCGTGCCGCCGCGCGAGCACTCCAGTCAGCGCCGCACCTACCTGAGCGCTCGCCCGGCTTGGTGGTCCGCGTCGCTGTCGAGCGCGGCGCCGCGGCGCCGCCGGGGTCGCGCCGCCGCGGGGAGGAGAGGGCGCCGGCGTGAGAGAGGAGAGGGCGCCGGCGGAGAGAAGAAGAAGGGGGCGGAGGAGGAAAAAAGAAAAGGAAAAAAAATAGGAGAGAGAGGAGAAGGTAGTTGGAATGGTTGAATAAAATATAAGTTAGTTGGGATAGAGGAAGGATATAGAGGAATGATGGGTGCGGGAGAAATTGGTTTAGAGGAGAGAATCTCGATGACCAGGACGGAATATTCTTTTTAGAGGAAAGATATAGAGGAACACGAGTGCGGATAGCCTCAGCACGGTAATCAGCTCATGCCATATAATGAATCGGCTGTTGCATGACTGTTGAAGCCTGAAAACTTTATTAAAAGCATGGGACCCACGTTAAACAAGAAGCAGAGTGGTCAGAGAGAAGGAAAAGAAGCAAAACGCTGACTGAGAGCGGGCGCATACTCACTCGCCGGCCTAGAGAATCTTTGCTCCCTTCTCTCCTCCACCTCAGCATTTGTGGTGACGAGGCAACTTGCTCTAAAGTGTTAGGGTCTGTTTGTTTGGGCTCCAGCTGTGCCGGCTCCAGCTGTGGCTGTAGCTTCTATGTAAAACAGTTGTGCTGGCTGTGGCTGTGGCTGTGACTGAAAACATTTGGAAAAACAACTTCTCCGGCGCCTTCTTCTGACTTGTATGAATGGATGGAATATACAATTGACCATACTGCCCCTAGACATAAGGCTCGATCATGTTCTCCTAATGTTCACACACATGAATTAACATGAGAAATTATATATTACTAGCAAAAGTGCCCGTGCGTTGCCACGGGCTGAATGGAAAAAAAAATCATTCGATATTGTTTAATAGACTTATTAATGTTACTCATGCAACCGTATTTATAAAATCCCATCTTAGTCATAGGACAATCTATCTAGAAATTAAGAATGTTGTATATTTGTCAGCATAAACTTAATTACCTCCATTTTTGTCTCATGCTTTTATCTACAAAGTTTCATGATCCTACATGGAAGAAATGTTTTTTAGGGTTTCTTACTCTGACATCGCACGAGAGGCTCCAAACATAAATAAATTATTCAAATGTGAGCCTTTAACGGACTGTGTCATTACAACTTTATTTACAACCAAGAAGGAAACATAATACGTCGTTGGAAGTACAAACATGATCATGTATCAATTTACGTCAAAGTTACGAAACCATGTCATTAAACTGCATGAACATCCATTCAATTTACAGATAGGGATCTCCCATCCTAGTTAAAGTAGAACAATATGCAGCAGGAGAGTCAAATACAAAGGCTAAATTATATTTTAAATCTTACCACTTTCCTCAATTTTTTTCTCATGCTTTTATGTTTAGTCTACAAAGTTTCCTTATCTTTTAATGCATTATAATTTTATTAAATTTTATTATTTCATAAAACGTAACTAATATTGAAGCCCCTTCATTTGGGTGCCGAAGAGTTGACAAATAACAAATATTATTGGAGTAAGCATTGATTATTTCAATTTGAGACTCATTCCGCATCAACCAGGGACCCTTCATGATCCTACATGGAAGAGATGTTTTTAGGGTTTCTTGCTCTGACATCGCACGAGAGGCTCCACACAAATATAAGTTACTCAAATGTGAGCCTTTAACGGACTGTGTCATTACAACTTCATTTACAACCAAGAAGGAAACATAATACGTTGGAAGTACAAACATGATCATGTATCAATTTACGTCAAAGTTATGAAACCCTGTGATTAAACTGCATGAACATCCATTCAATTTACAGATAGGGATCTCCCATCCTAGTTAAAGTAGAACAATATGCAGCAGGAGAGTCAAATACAAAGGCTAAAATATATTTGAAATCTTACAATTTTATTTTCACATGTTTGGCGACATAGTACCTTCAGATTGTTTTTTTTTTGATTCGTTACATGGTTTGATGCCCAAGGTGAAGCTGGCAGACCCAAAGGCCTCCTGCCATGCATCATGTCAGTTGCCTGTATAGGCGCCTGCCCTCCAAGTCGTACGTGCACCAAACAACTTCTTGTCTATAGTCGGAGCGGCAGCCGCAAAGTACAAGGAGGAGGTCAAGCAACCTCTCCCATACCTCCGGATGACCCAGTTATGGCGCCCTCTTGCCACGGTTGTCGTGGTGGTGGTGGTGGTGTACCTCCTATCAGTTCTACAGCATAGATATCATCAATCTTGATGGCAGAATGCGTGAAGTCATCCTCCCACAAATCTTTACGAAGTCCTTCAAATTTTTCATGTGTTAAGGTGCCCCTGTGTCAAAAATTTCATTAGTTCCAATATGTAGGACCACGATTATCCATGAAAGTTGTGTTTCCCTCATCACTATTTAAAACCAAATACGCAACACATCGTAGGGTGTAAACGGAGAAAAGCAGAAAGAACAGTCTAGGAAGAAACTAAAATTACAGAATAAAATGTGATAAGCAGTAGGAAGTAGAACAATCTAGGAAGAAACTAAAATTACAGAATAAAATGTGATAAACAGTAGGAAGTAGAACAGTCTAGAAAGAAACTAAAAGAACAGCCTTCGACTGCAACCAATCAACATTTAACTTAGATGAGACTGAATCAATGTATCTGAAGAGGAAATACTATTCAAATACAATCCAAGTATATCATAAATTTGCAACTGTTCTTATGTGCGTGCTACTGGAAACTTAGCTTGTTAGCTTCCAGGTCATATAACGTGCAATAGCTTTTTAATAAAAATAATAATTACAAGCTTAGGTACATTTTCATTAATCTTTAATGCATTCAAACTTCGTGGCAAGAGGTTATGCATCTACATTACAATAAGATAAGATTAGAGATGCACCTGAAATCGACATCATTTATACTAAGAAGATTTGACTGAAATTGACACCACAATATAGAATTTATCTGGTGCCCTTCACTTGCTTCTTCAGTTTAGACTGACTCCAACGCTACCATGAGACCCAAACCTAATTTGAGTGCTCATGAGCTCCAACATTGCAGACCAAAAGCTTTGTATCTCCAACGGAAGACCGAAAAAGCATCACACCTCCTTCTTCCTCGGCAGCTTCCCCTGCGCTGCCGACCCCGCGCTGCGCCGCCGGCCCGCGCCTACGCCCCCGCCCCGTGCCGCGCCGCTCCACCGCCGACCCCGCCCCGCTCCTCCGATTAGCCGCCTCTGCTCGCGGCGGCGCCTGAAATGGAAGCACTCGCTATCGGATCCGCGCCTCCCCGGCCGGGCCTCGCCGCTTCGACCCGCTGCTCGCTCGTCCGCCGCCCCAGTACCCTCGCCGCCGTGCGCCGCCCCTTCGTCGTGGCTCACATGGACCTCGCACGACTCGGAGGTGGATGCGGTCGCGACGACCTCGCACGCCGCGGAAGCCGAGCCGGATGCCGCCTCAGGCATCGCTGCCGTCGACATCGCGGGCGTGCCGAGCCGGCGGAGGAGGGGAGGGGAGGGGAGGGGAGGGGAGGGGAGGCGTGCCGGGGCGGCGGAGGAGGGGGAGCGGAGGCGTGCCGGGGAAGAAGGGGACCGCGGTGGGGAAGAAGAGGAGACGAGTCGTACCGCCACGTCGCCGGCCCGCGCTGCGCCGCACCGGGGAGGACGAGGAGGAGGGCGTCGCGAGGAAGAGGAAGGGGAGGAGGACGCGGGCGTGTGAGTCGCGCCGGCTCGTGCTCCATTTATCCGTCGCGAGCGGTGCGCGACCGCAAAACACGTCTCCTTTTGGGTACTCGGTTGGAGGCTTGTTTTGGTGTTTTAGACCTAGTTTGGGTATAGGTGTTTCAATGGGTAGTGGGTTGGAGTCAGTCTTAGCATTGCTCTCGGAGACAGATGGATGTCTAGCTACTCCATCACCGAGCTGCTTATTGAAATAGATCAAGTGAAGCAACTGTTGATATGCTTGCTGTTGCATCACATCGTAGGAAATATGATGCTATCTTTACACAGTTCAAAGCAGGAGAGGGTAGCAGAAAGCATTCTTGTATCAAATAGAAT
Source organism: Eragrostis nindensis (assembly GCA_012490785.1). Lineage (NCBI taxonomy): Eukaryota > Viridiplantae > Streptophyta > Magnoliopsida > Poales > Poaceae > Eragrostis > Eragrostis nindensis. The sequence continues at coordinate 1,175,439 of JAAXCT010000089.1, read as the reverse complement.
ATAGCTGACGAGTTATAATTCACACATTGACAGTCTGAAGCAAATTTTCTGACCCTACATGCAGATTTGAAAAGGCGCATGGCACAAACCCAATTACGTGCATGACCAGACGTAACCCTGTTCTAATTCTGGAAATATATAAACTTTAATGTTCCATCTTCCCAAGCAGAAGATGTATGCAGCATGCATGAGAACCTAAGCTTTTCTATCAAACTCAGGCGACGACGAATCAACATGTGTTTGTGCCTCTAGCTACTGTTGAATCCAGCGCTGTGGAAGGAAATTTCTATGAGTGAATTGCTAAAGGTCACATTTGTACTGAATCTAAAAATTACGAATCAGATCTATGACTGAATTGCAATGGGCAATAGAACTACCTGCAGATCTTAACAATGGAGACCGTCACCATGGCTCAAGAGTAAAATCCAAAATCCTGAAACCTTGGCTCACGAATTGAAGCAAACTTGAATGAAATCACTATGTTTTGCTGACCGAACCTTAGAATTAGCATGTTCCTGCCTCTTTACTGTGCGGTTGTTGAGCAATTCGTCGCGAGCTCTCCGCAGCGCGATTGACGCATTCGCTCTCTGCGAGTTCTCCGCAACGGCTCCCCGCGCAGTCGCCGCAGTGCCTCGCCGGGGTTGACGATGAGCTTGATGGTGAGGGCGAGGTCGAGGCGCGCACGGCATGCCGAAGCCGATGGAGCTCCTGCTCGGTGAGGTTGCCGCAGGGGTGGCGAAGCAATGGCTCGCGGGGCTCCTGCTCCATGAGGTTGCCGCAGAGCCGGATCCGCCGGCCGCCAGCCCAAACCTTGGCGGCCTTGTCGCGCTCGGTCGACACCGAGAACGTCCTCCTCCTCCGCCTCCCGGATCTTAGGACATCCCGGCGGTTCGTGGTGGAGATGGGGACGACTGAGGAGGAAGCGTGTACGGTGGCGCGGCGCGAGGGAGGGCGTGCAGCAGCGACGTGGGGATGGGGCGCGCCGTGCGGAAGGCCAGGGTTCGTGAGGCGCTGACCGTGTGCGTGCGAGACGATGCTTGAGGCATAGGGGGGCCCAGCTGTCGGCGCCAATTTTTGCGGTGGAGGATGCGACGCACGTTGCACGGGAGTGGACTCGTAAGACAAATAATAAGAGTAAAAATTTATTAATAATTAGTGCAAAAGGGTATCTAAATAAAATTTTACTTAGAAGGAAGCTATCATTAGAGAAATCATAGATTACATTCTTAAAAATAAATCTTGGTTTAATTTGGACCACACGTTAGATTTGTTCTCATCTTCCATTCAGCCACTGTCACCTGTGCCTGCGCCGCTCGATTCAGACGCACAGCCAGCCCAGCGCACCACGGAGGCGGACTCTGTCGCCGAGGGGGCCTGCGCGTCCCTGCGTCGTCGCGCTAGCCTGGTCCCCTCCGCCCCGCGCGGCCACGCAGCCCGCGCCGCCGTGCACTCGGGAGCTTCTCCCCGCCGTCGCGGCCTAGCACCCAGCCAGCTCGCCGTCAGGTAGAGGTAATTTCGCGTGCTCGCCGTCAGGTAGAGGTAGTTTCGCGTGCTCGCATGGCCGCATGGGGGCAAGATGGGAAAGGGAAGGGAGCAGAAGGGGAGGGAGCCGGTGAAGCTGCGTTTTCGCTGCTCCCTGCCTCGGGTGAAAAGGGGCCGGCTCCGCCCTGAATTTGCGGAGGAGCTGCGGAAGGAGCGCCCCATTTGTTGCAGTCTCAAGTGAAGCCGCTCCCGGAGCCGTCCGTGGAGCGGAAACAAACAGGCCTTTAACCGATAGCCGCTGGCCACCACTAGGTAACCTGACTTCCCGGCGACCGGTTATTTCCACGCCCATACATGCGAACTCACCAGAAGCTTCTAGAAGCCGCCGCCGCCGCCATTTCTACCCCTCACGCCGCCGCGCATCTCCACGCGCACCTCTTCCGCTCAGGCCACCTCTACACCGAGCACCACCTCACGGCGCGCGTCCTCGCATCGTATCCTCCCGGCCTCGCCCGCGACCTGTTCGACGAAATCCCCGGCCCGACCCCGCGCCTCGCCAATGCGCTCCTCCGCGCCCACCTTCGCGCGGGCCAGTGGCGCACCGCGCTCTGCGTCGCCCCGCGCCTCCGCTCACGGCCGGATCGCTTCACCTTACCGCTCCTGCTCAAGGCCTGCGCCATGCTCCCGTCCCTCGCCCACGGCCGCGCCGTGCACGCGGTGGCCGTCCGCTCCCGCGCCGCGTCCGACGACGCCTTCGTCGCCGCCGCGGTCGTGCAGATGTACGCCAGGTGCGGGGACATGGTTGCTTCCTTCAACGCATACGGTTTGTTCGAGAAGCCGGACCTCGTGCTCCGGACGTCCGTGGTGACTGGGTACGAGCAGAACGGGCTGGCTGTGGAGGCGCTGGAGTTCTTTGCAAGGCATGTGATTGGCCAGGACGTCGCGCCGAGTCCTGTCACGCTTGTAAGCGTGATGTCTGCAGCGGCACGGTTGGGGCATGTCCAGAACGGGAAGGCCTGCCATGCGTTTGTTCTAAGGCGTGGCTTGGTGTATGAGCTAACATTGGCTAATGCTGTTCTTGGGTTTTATACGAAGGTAGGTGCTGTAGAGGCAGCTAGGAGGTTGTTTGAGGGAATGGCAAATAGGGATGTCGTCACTTGGAGCTGCATGATCAAAGGATATGTGCAATGCGGAGACACACTCAATGCAATGGGGGTGTACAGGGAGATGGTTGAGTCTGGGGTTCAGCCTAATTCTGTGACTTTGGTGAGTGTTCTGCAGGCTTGTGCTCTTGCTGCAGATGTTGAAGAAGGTAGGAGAATCCACAGCATTGCTGTCAACATAGGTTGTGAGCTTGAGCTGGGTGTTGGGACTGCTTTGGTTGATATGTACATGAAGTGCTCATGCCATGAGGAGGCAATCCGCCTGTTTCATCGGATGCCAAAGAAGGATGCAGTGGCTTGGGCTGCAGTCATTAGTGGGCTCGCACAAAACGGTCTCCCGGATGAGTCCCTGAGAGTATTCAAATCCATGTTGTTGAATGGCTATGCTCCCGATGCGGTCACTATGGTGAAGGTACTCACTGCATGCTCGGAATCTGGTGTTATTTGCCAAGCTATTTGTCTCCACGGTTACTTGGTTAGAAGTGGTTTCTATAACAAGGTGTTTGTAGCAGCTGCACTTGTGGATTTGTATTCAAAATGTGGAAACTTAGATAGTGCTGTCGAGATATTTGAAAGTGCCATTGAGAAGGATGTTGTGCTGTGGAGCTCAATGATAGCTGGTTATGGAGTCCATGGCCTTGGTAAGAAAGCTGTTTCCTTGTACCAGAGGATGATTGCCTCGTCAGTTAGACCTTCCAGCGTGACATTTATCTCCCTGTTATCAGCATGCAGCCACTCTGGTTTAGTTCAGGAAGGAAAACAAATTTTTGATAGCATGATTCAAGCTTATGGAATCATGCCAAATAAAGAGCATCAATGTGCCATAGTTGATCTCCTTGGCCGGGCTGGTGAACTGCAAGAGGCCACGCGGGTCATTAATGAAATGGGCGGGAGAGCTGTTGCTCATGCTTGGTGTGCTTTGCTTGCTGCCTGCAGAGCACACAACAGCACAGAGATGAGTGAAATGGTAGCTAAGAATCTTCTCAGGCTGGATCCTGACCATGTGGGCTACTACAATCTGTTGACAAATATATATGCATTTGATCAAAAGTGGGAAAGTGTGAAAGAGACTCGAGACATGGCCAGAGGCAAATGTCTGAATAAAGTTCCAGGTTACAGTGCAGTTGAGGTCAATAATGTGGTGCATAAATTCATTGCTGGGGAGACGTCACACCAAGATTGGGAGAAGATCTGTACGCTGCTCTGGGAGATGTCACGAAAGCTGACAGGCGATGATTATTCCTTCCACGGAAACACTGACTTAGCACTTGAAGATTTTTCTCTTCTCTGAATTAAAATTGATCCTTGAGCGCATCTCAACTGATGGAAAATTGCTAGATTGACCTTTGATGCAGTGAAGTAATCCTTGAATGTACCACAGTTGTTGGTAAATTTCTAGCAGATAAAGGTATAGAAAACACTCTTTGCAATCGTATCCTGAAAAGTACCTGATTTTCCCATAGCCATTTATACAAAATTTGCACTGATTTTAAGATTGCATCTGAAGATAGTTTGAGAAGAGTATAGTCATATATGATTTGTTACCCCCTCATGTTATTTTCACTTGTCGTTAGGACAATCTAGCTGGTACAAATTATGTTAAAATGGCTTGTCCTAATGACAACTACCAGAGGTAGTACTAAAGAAGCTCATGGTCTGACAAAATCCTTGAAAAGCTACAGGGTTTGTAGGCAGATAGCTCTGATCGTCGAACTCTGGGGCCCTCATTGATGATTCTTGTAAATAAGTTTTGTTTTCATGCATAGAGACTCCAAGCTGGTTAGCATCGATTTCTTTTAATATATCAGGAACTTGTACATGTATGTTGTCCTTCCAATGGAAATCTGGTGTGCCTAATTTTACTCTTGTGCTAAGAATGCTTGTATGTAGGCGGTAGTATGGCAAGCTATACATGCCCCAGTGGTCGCGATGCACATGTTTTTGAAATTGTTACCAGTTTCCTGTCACTTCATTATCTGCATCGTTCGACTATGGTCAGGAATGTCATCATTCGGTATGCACAATTATACTATGTTTCTGAAATCCTACGTAGGAGAAGCTTAGTCGTGATATGCGCGTTGAACCCGTTGGTTTTTTGGAGCAGCCAAAAAAAAAAAAGTTTAGCCATCGCAAAATATGATGAATGTATTTATTTTTGCCTTATGAATAACCACACCAAAATTTCATGCTTGAAGGAATTCTTTCAGGCCTCTTCGATTTGGCAGGACTTGGTTGAAGACGGAACTCAGTTTTACAGTTTCTCCTTTTCTAGATTAAAAAAAAATAAGTGGTACCAAGTGTGCTGCCCATTTTACCTTGCTCCACTGGTTCGAACATGTTGATGGCACTTGTGTAGTCAGAAGTCTAATAACCTTTGCACCCCAAAACGAAAGAAGTTATGCCTATGAAGTTGCACCAACAGTACTTTGTCCCAGCAGTAATTTTTCACAACTACTATAGAATCAACTTTCACCGAACTTTTAATTTGAACCACAGCAAATGCTTGAATTGGCAACAACTGCAGAGATATCCAGTACTTGGAATTGTAATGCTGCAAGCATCGATCGTCCAAACAAAAACGATGAAAAGAAACAAGACACGACGACACCAAACACAACAAGAAGCCAAGCACTACGTAGTCACTCATACTCTTTGTTAACACTATTAGCAAACCACTAAACGCATGCAGCACGCATGCACATGCAAGCAAGCATGGAGTTGGGACGCCCCGTGCATTTTCGCCTGATCGATCATCAGATGGCCGCGGAGGAGCCATGGTGCTGGTGGGCGCCGCCGATCATGCCGCTCCACAGGCCCAGCGCGCCGAGCGAGCTGATGGCGCTCTCCGGCGCGCGGCTGGCCTCGCCGTACCACTCCAGCGACAGCAGCCTCTCCGCCGGCTTCACCTCGACGCCGTCGTGCTCCGCGCGCGACGTCGTCCCGAACGGCGCCTGCAGGTGCTCGCCCAGCCCGGTCGCGTAACGGAGCGCGCTCAACGCGTGGTACTCCCCGCCGCCGTTGCCGCCGCCACCGGGGATGCCCATCATGCCGGGCCCCGCGAAGTGCGCCTCGGAGCTGCCGCCGTCCAGCGCGGCGGCGCCGCCACCGGCGGAGGCCGCGAGGATCGGGTCGTACTTACTCCAGTCGAGGAGGCCGAGGCCGCAGAGCGGGTCGGCGGGCGGCGGCATCTGCTGCATGCCGGAGAAGGAGAGGTGGAGGCCCGTCTCCGCCGCCATGTGCCGCGCGTGCAGCATCGGCGGCGGCGCGGCGGCGGGCTTCTTGCTGGCCCGCTTGTTCTTGCGGCAGCCGCCGCCGACGGGGACGTTGCGGAGCGAGCCGCCCTTGGTCCAGTAGCGGCGGCACGTCTTGCAGAAGTAGCGCGGCTGCGACAGGCTGTAGTTGTTGTAGTAGCAGAACTTGGTGTGCGTCGACTCGCACCGCGGGCACTTGAGCGGCTGCTCGTGCTGCGGGCGCAGCCGCCGGTCCGCCGCGGCCGGGTGCATCTGCCGCGGGCACGCGATCAGCTCCGCCGACGGCGACGACGAGCCCCCCATCCCGGCCTCCTCGGGGACGATGCCCTGAAAGTAAAGCACGACAACACACCACCACGTTGTCGCGGTGTGATCGTAATCATCAGCCGTGACAGAATGGAAGCCTCGGAATGCGCGAAAGCACAATGCATATATGGATGGTCCCATTTGGAAGCTGATGTGCATACGGTTTCTCATAGGATAAAGTACGAACTGCATGCAAAGCCACTGGCTTCTATGATGGTGTCCCATGATGGGTCCATCAAGTAGATTAAAGGTGAGATCTGATCAGTTTGATCCTATGTCATGCAAGTAGCTTTACGGATCACATTGATCACTTCTTCTGCTTCTCAGCTAGCTCCATGTTCTTCTTTGTGCACTTTTCATCACATGCTAAAGTTGAAAACAAACTCAGATTTCATGGGGGCCATGCATGGTGTACTTGTCCTGATTTCATATATAGTAAAGCATGTTCTACGCATTTCTTATGCTTGCGTATTAGATCCTTGTCAGTGACATCACATAAATTGTTCTTCCTTAGTATTAAAATAATTTGATACATCTCAATCCGTCAAGTGGTATCTAAACTCTGAAGAATGTTCACACTGTGCTTGTATATTGTAACCCTAGCTAGCTAGATAGCATCATCTATGTTTCATAACTATGGGTAGTTAGTACTAAGCGGCTATGCTTGATATATACTTAGAAAATATGTATGTCAATACGGTGCATTTTCGTTGTTCAAGTTAAAACTACCAAAGCAGGTGGATCAGGTGTTCAGCTGCGGTGTACTTACCTCCGTCCCATAATAGTTGTCGGTTTTGACTTTTGATCACCACGTTTGACCGTCCGTCTTATTTAAATTTTTTGCGTTAATATTAAAACAAATATGTCATGATTGAACTATCTTTACTAACAAAACATGTTACGAAAAGATAACTAACATTTGCACAAAAAAGTTAAATAAGACAAACGGTCAAAGATGATGTTTTAAAGTCAACAGTGACAACTATTTTGGGACGGAGGGAGTACTTATTTGCACCCCTTTTATCTGTCTAGTCGCTTTTTGCTTCCAATATATTACACTTTGTACTGTTCTAAAAATATGTCTGTCTGTTTACACAGTTTGATCGCGTCTTTTACAGTTCCTCCCATGCTTTATACAGCTAGCCTCTCCATATATATAAATAATGTGATTTTCATTCGGAAACCGAAATTATATGCATGACCCCAAAGTGAAATATGCATTCATATGCTATTTACAATCCTACATATGCTCATGAGTGCAACACGAAGCACAAACTAAGGCAAAACTCCAACAAGGGCAAATAAACATGCGGACTATAATACATCCATGTGCATCGGTAAAGTTAGCAACTTGAAATATGTAAACACAGGAGCAAAATAATGTTAGAAATGGATGACCCATGTCTTGAACTATCGCCAATTTCACCATATTATTACTACTTTGACAGCATATAGTATATATATAGTTTATTTTCAATCAAGGTGAAGATACTCTAATTAATTAATAACCTGATCATCAGTTTCTGTTGACGCAAGTGAGGTGACTATAAAGCTAGGGATGTACAAAGAGAAAATTGAGCCGCCTAAGCCTTGTGCATAGGCGATCATTTGTTGTGATTTCTCGATCTCCGAATCGGCTAAGGATTTATTGGCAGGCACATGTAATTAAGTAACTAACAACGATGCAGAAGAACCGAGTGCTCAGTTTTCTGACACCTCAGCTGCTGTTGGCTGCTAACTAATTATGTGTGAGCCTGTATGAAACTATGATCAAGAAAAAGACGGTGAAAGATTAAGTTTTATTAGCCTATGTGCAAGAGCTAGAGAAACGTGATTTGATTTCTGAAACTATCATAAGATCATGAGCATATGGATGTACACGGAATGAAAGAGGTGCAGGAAAATTACGATCGATCGATCTTGGTACAAAACATGTATGCTGCGTACCTTGAGCCAGTCTGAGTCCATGCAGATGTGCATCGGCGGTGCTCCGGCCATCATCGTCGATCGGTCGATCACTAGCTGCTTAGTAGTAAACGAAACACGTACGGGGCACGGCGCTCTGCCGGATCAACGAGGACCTGGAAAACCTACACCTGAAATCTGACTATCAAGCCTAACTAGCTACTCCATTTTTGTTGCATACGAAAGCTCGATAGAATTCTCCTTAGCTTGCCGCCTTGTCGACGAATTGAAGGGTGACTAGCTGCAACCAGATCCACTAAAACTGACGAAGAAAAGAGGAACGAATTAATTCAGAGGAGAGTAAGGATGAAGCTGGCAAGGTGCAACGGAGGAGGTAGGAGGAGGAAGAAAGAGCTAGGCGTAGGAGAGGAGGGGAATGTGGCGCTAGCTACTTGGTGGTGTGGTTGGTGCGAGATGTGAACGACGGGAGATGTGAATAAGAAGGGACGGAAAAGTTGCACGCCCGTAGAGAGTAGAGTGATCCAGAGAGAGAGGAGCAGCGTGCCGGGTGATGCATGCATGTTACTGTGCTACTAGCGTGCTGGGGCACCACCACACCACCGGGTGGCCGGCCGTGGCCCACGGTGTCGGGGCTGGGCAGCGTGCTGGAGGAAGACGGCCTTCTCGTCGGCTTCTCCACGGCCGTGGGCCCCCCTCCTCGGTTCCTTGGGCCCCGCGCGGCCCCCGCCGTCGGCTCGCATCCCGAGGTGTGTGTGCATTTGTCGGCCGGCTCGGCGGCCTTCAACCTAGCTACGCGCCTCCCTTTAGCCATAGCCAGCTGCTATGCTAGCTACAGGAGCTTAGCTGGCTCATCATCGTCCAGATTAAATTGTTACTGCCGCTGGTTCCCCAGGTGAATTCCGCCGGCCGGCCGGCCGGCCGGTGTAGTTGTTTGGTTGCAGGTTTACAGTGGCGGCCAGCTAGCCGCGCCGTTAAATGGCGAGTCCAAATAGTACTAGGAGTAGGAGGAGCAACTGGAGCGGCTGGCTTGAGCCACTCGATCGGCTTCTGAACCATCGATCTGCCGAGCCGAGCGGAGGTGACTCTGGTCAAACTTTTGCATGTGAAAGTGTGGACGCTAGAAGCCAAGTGGGGCAGAAGCAGTGGGACTGGTGAGACTCGTAGCTTTTCCGACGCAGAGATGACCTTGGCTTGGCACACGGTTTTACCACTTCGTTCCTATTTTGCGCCCCTTTTGATCGATTTCTTTTCCGTGACACTTGGAGTTTCAGACTACTCCAGAATTGCGAATAAAATTCTGCGGGTGTATGATCTGTGCATTTTGGTTATGGTGCCGTATGTTGTCGTCATTCTACTACTGAAACAACCTGACGTCCAAAAGAATCCTTAACGCTGCACTAAAGAGCTACAGGATCCAACCGACGTGGCGCGGATTGCGCGCAGCAATGCGTAGCCGTGACGACACCAGCGGATCGGTCGAACCACGTGGAATATTTTGGTCCCCGTGAGGAAAGGAGCGAGAGAGAGACGACGAGAAAACCGAAAGCTCACTCCAATTGGGAGCTGGGACCCATGCATTGCATATGCTGCTGCTTCGACCTTGACCCGACGAACGGATCCATCGATCTTTCGTCGATCGCCGTATTCGTCTCCTGCTGCGCGCTTAAAATATACGTACAGAATTTTGGTCGAAAGGCGCTCTGTTGACAAAGACGGTGCTCCAAAGATGGCTACTCTTGCGAGTCTCTCTTTCCTTGCTACTGCTTTGATTTGTTTATTTACTCTGTACTACTACGTGCTTCTGGCGGAGTCATGTAACTGATCAGCTAGTGCTGTTAAAAGACATGCATGCTGCAACTAATGTGATTTAACAAAAATAGGGGAAAAAAAAAGGGTTGGAGCATGTGTTCTCTTTGGTTTAGGACCAGCGTGGGATCCTCCAATGTCCAAAGTAACTATAAAATGAAATGATCAAGTTATCCGACTCGGGATTCTCCTGAAAATAAGCAACTGGTTACCTTAAAGAAAACTCAAGAACCACATTCTAATTTGTGTTCTCCTACCATATAGTACAGCGAAGTAGAGAGACTCCATGTATACTTCTGGATAGGTAGGCAAAAATTCCAGAGCACGAAAGAAATGTCAGAAGACTGCTATTTTTTTGCTACTGTACAAAATAACAACGCTAGTACTTTGTACGGCACGCGATACGGATTCCTAGTCTAGGTACGTATGGGCGCGGTGGAATGGGAGTGATTTTTCTGGGGCTGTTCGAAAGCATGTTTTTCGGGGGTCGAAAGGGCATGTGGGAGGGGAGCAAACAAGAGACAAAGATAGCAGAGCCGAAGCATCTCTCCCTGTCTTTCCCTGCCTTTCTTTCCGGATTCAAATTTTGTTTGCTTTGCTTTCCTTCGCCTTTGCGAGCTCGCCGTCCGCAAGCAAGGTATCTATTCCCGTTCATTCCTCATCATCCTCTGCGACCAGATGCATGTGCTTGTGTTTGTGCGTTTGAGCCCACCAGAGTTCAGTTGCCAAGCTTGGTGACTGAAGCTGCATCACAGTTTCACACTGTTTGCCGTGTGTTACCTTGTTCGACTGGTCCCGCTGTCCTGCATGCACGGGTGTGATTGTTCGTCGACGTCTCGACGATGTCAGCTGATGTGTTACTAGTGTTGGGAATTTCGATGAACATTCCTAGCTAGTAGATCACCTTGTCAGAATCAGGCGTTGTGAAAAAGTCTTCATCAGTAAATCGCTATATATACAACGCATTCTCTTATTTAAGTACGTTACCCTGAACCCATCATATAGCGTATGATCATGTGCAATGATCCGAATTACTGCTGACGCGCTGGGTTGAAAAAGCGGCGATCAGTAGCTTTCAAATGCCATCACTCATTTAACGATCGGCACCATCACAAGATTTGCGACATTTGTGGATCAAATCGGCTGCTGCCATCAACAAAATGAATCGATTGCTTTCGACAGATTGCCGTGCCGTCATCGGCTAAATGACCTGCTGCATGCAATTGTTAACTCGCCAGGATAAATGCTGCAGGAGTAAACAATAGGCGATCTTCAGGGCGAGAGATCTATCTTTTTATCAGAGTACTGATTTGGAGACGACCTTTTGTGTGAAAAACTAGCTAGCGGCTAAGCGCCGAGATGGGACAGTACTCAATCGACAGAAATGGACAGACAGCGCGGCGATGATGTGCGGAGCATCGCCATCAGACCGCTGCCGATGAATTCTTTTTCTCGATCGATCGATGATTAGAGCAAACACGTCTGATAAAGCGCGTTTGTAGGTGAAAAAGGAATCGAACTTCCGAGTGACGGGCCAATGGAAGCAGGACATGTTAGACGTGTTACGTCTCGTTACTCAATACATAGCATGTCCGAGGTCTGAACATCAAGATTCCGAACCATATTGCATATTATGGAAATAGTTTTTCTTAAATTGCTTGCGAGAAATTTCGAAATGGTATTTGCGGCTGTAGTGGAACGACACGACACATGCATCGCCGAATCCAAAACGACCGTGAATTATCAATCGGATCATGCGTGATACAGTCAAGTAGTACAGTACTCATTAATCTGTAGCCACACTCCGTTTCATAATGTGTGTATGGCCGGCCTGACGACGAGTGGTAACTGGTGAGCAGGAGCGAACGCACGCGACACATAGCGTAAGAAATTTGTAGTTTTGAACATGTTCACAGCGGCTGCCATGTGGGGCTTATGGAAGCTAAGGAATAATCTTTGTTTTCAGAATGGGCCTTGGAGGGATATGAGATCCCTGTGGAAATAGGTGGTGATAATGCTGAAAAACTGGAATCTCTTATGCCCAATCAAGAATGCGGAGCACTTCAAACAGAAGCTGTCCCTGTTGGAGGAGAACTCAACAAGAACCGAGAGGATATGAGGTCGACATGGCAAGTGAAGACACCGGAGATTAAGCTCGAGCCAAATCCAATGTTGACGGAATAGTTGTTGAGTTGTTAGGTTGCTGTCATTCTGTAATCTGGGAAATGAAGCGGTCGGTGTGGAGTGTGAGAGTGGAAGTGCTTTCATGTTTAAAATCGGGTTGTAAAAACAGAACATGGTCTTGTTGCTTTGCATAATGGACGGGGAGTCTGCCCCTTTTACTCTAAAAAAAAAACGAACGTGGAACAGGCCAACGAGGCAGCAGCCAACCGACCTCTCGGTTTTCCCGGCGCGCGGGCGCAAGCGGCAAGCTACGCTCCTGTTGCTGCTGCTACTGGTCGCTCGATCGCACTCCTGTCCTGTGGACTTGTGGAGCGAGTAGTAGGAGGCGTGAGTGAGGCGCGCGTGCCGTGCAAACGGCAGCGCAACCACCCCCACTGCACGGTGTCGGCAGTGCCGCTCGCTCGCCTGGCGTGAGGAGTGATGCCGCCCAACACGAACGACACAAACGATCTGGTGCTGCGACCGCGAGCGGCGTGGGCCATCGAGCTCGGAACCGTGGAAACGTGCCGCGCGCGCGGCCGGATGAGCACAGCAGTCACGAATACGGCGCGTGCGTCACGCCACTGGCCGGGTGGGCGGCGGAGCCACGCGCGCGTACGTGGAAGGACGGACCGGCTTTTCCCACGCGCTGGTGACGAGTGTGGGCGCGGCGTGGCGTTTGGAAGCGAAGCCCGTCCTCCGTCGGCCGCTACCTCGGTTCCATTTTCTCAGCGGATCGACGACGAGATTTTCGGGCGCGGCAGATCGATCGAGCTTCTGCGTCACGAGTCACGACGGCGCGCGGCCGGGTCAGTGACGCGCGCGTCGACCGGCGGTCACGTCCGTCACCGCTAGCGCCACAGCCGGCACAAACGGCACGGCCTTAACGAGGCCGGTCGGGCAGCACGCACCGATTCGTCCGTTCGCGCGCGCGGATGGTGGGCTCGCCCGCCGCGCCGAGTCGTGATCAAATCACGCGCACACGTGTGCGGGATTCTGTTCAGATTATTTGTCCCGTCCGATCGGCATCCCCCCGTGCGCGATCGACCGGGACGGCTCACGGCTGCCGGCAGCACCGATCCGCATACAGCCTCTGGTGTCACGTTCGCGTCACCTGTCGCGCGGGCGACGCCGCCGTCGAATCGATAGCGTTCGGTCGCGAGTCGCTAGCTACAGCTGCTGCCCGGCGGCAGGTCGCTTCACACCTTTGACCGGACCATGCGTGTGTCGACTGCCCTGCCCTGCCCATCGAACGCGTTGAGGATCTTAGCGCACGATACGATTGACAACCACGCGTAAACAAAAAAACTCTATCTGTCGCGCGCGCCTCTCAATCCATATGCAAATGCTTGTGCCCCGGCCCTCTCGATCGAATGCCTTTTGCTCTGCTTCCATGCCCCACCAGTCCATATTTGTTTCGCAGTATATTTACACAAAAATAGAGTAAAAAAGTACTCGTACTCAGTCCCAAAGTATCTTATCGTCTCAATACTCATCACGACTTCAACTTTTTTCAATAATCAGATGCCCCAAAAGCCTAACCAGTCGCATAAACACAGCAGTATAGTACAACGCACACGTCAACGTCGCGCCTATGAATAAACTCGTACTAGTAAGCTTCACGGAAAGAACAATTAGCGAGGCCCACAGAACCACCGGTCAGTCTTTCCGTATCAAAGAACAAGCACAGACGCGTCCATTACGACTGCACTTCTCTTATAAAACAGTGCGATCGACGAGTCTCCATCCGATCGCGATCCATGATGCCTCGTAGGAGTACTATCTTAGGCTAGCTACTTCCCCGTTTCCATCTCCGACAGAGCGTGCGGGTTGGGTTGAATTCAGGAGCTAATCTGCTCCGTCGTTTCTGCCTCGCCAGTCGCCAATATAGTCGATAGACTCTCGCCTTGTCGTATCCAATCTATTAGTTTCTATGTGAAGTGAAAGGCATGTTGAATGTTATGTGATCCATCATGTCAGTGACTATTACCTTGTCGAATTGGAATCTAGGTTTAATCAGGTGGTCGAGTAGATCACAGATGGGATATTTTCTATGACCGAAAGACAAGCATTCGCAGCTATATTTGAAAAATTATATTGTGATTAATAACAGAATGAAGCTTAAGTGTAACAGTGTGGTAGTCATGAAACCAAAGAGAAGCTGCTGCTGCTGCTGCAGACATCCAATGCAACGAGCCAAAGGCCAGCTCTAGGACTCGAGTGGAAGGAAAATGGATCGACTGACTGGCCTTGTGCTTTGTTTCTAGTAGGCCGGGAAAGACTTTGAGAGGGGGCCGACCGCATTTGCTTAAGAGGGCCGGACTAAAACAGTGGCCCATGTGGGTTATCCTTTACGATGTTCCTTTGATCCACATTCCACGGCCGGATGCACTCAAAGGTGACCCAAAAACAAATGCTGCTGCTGCTACTGTTCGTCAAATGACAAAGCTGCTACGAAATCGTATGTATCGTAATGGACTTCATAAATGGCCTGATACTCCAGTTACGGCGTGCTGTAACTAACTTGGTAAGCCAAGATACTCCAGTTAGCGCAACGACTGAAGGACAAGCAGCAGGCTCTAGCTCCAAGCCAGTCCGCCTGGATACCAGAGAGAATAAAGCGTTTGCTGCTAACGAAGAGCGAGCGAAGGACCCATGAACTGCAGATCTCCGCGAGTGTACAAGTACACATCCTTCTGTACTGAACATCGTGAGGTTACGAGGTCCCCCAAATCCCTTTGTCATGCGGTGCTCAGCGATACACCCCGATTGATGGCCCCGCATACTCGAGAATTCGTACTTACTCCGTGTAATCTGCAGTATTCTCTCGAGCTTATCCGCATTCTCCATCGATGCAGAAGAGGGAGAAAACTCTGCGCCCCGTCTAAAACCTTAGGAATTTCATGGGATGCTTTACAAATTACTGCATTGTTTCCATGGCATTTGTTGTTTCAAAATGAGAGCTGGAGAATGGTGGCCACTGGCCATGGCCACAGGAGTGGAGTACGACTCTCAAAACCGCCTGATGCAGACAAGTGCGAACTGGCAAAGCAGCAGCTGGTACCATACGCCGTAGCTTTGCTGTCCGAGTCCCTTGTAGCGACCTGCAGGCTCAGCCAAGCCGGAGGTGACAACACGGGCATAGATTACGACACCTACGAGCTGACAGGAATCTCTCGAGTGCGCGCGCGACAGCGCGGCCGAGCAAAGCAGCGGCAACTCGGCGTGACGCGACCAAATCGTGCCCTACGCAGCGCGGCATCATGCCGCTGCGTTCCGGTCGCCGAAATGGAAGCACTTTAGCTTAGCCCCGCCGCAGGCCAGGCAGTGTACGATCCAAGTGACAGGCAGAAACCGTCCTGTTCGCTTCATTCCATTCTGTTGTCACTGGAGTCGGCGTTGTGTTGGCTGATGAACTTGTCAATAGGACTCGCCCGGAATTCAGTGACAATTGCATCCAAGGCTTCTATCCTCCCCACAACACCTATTCAGCCTTCTTCAAGCAACGCCTATTTCTCGCCGCTCCACTCAACAGAGCCGTAGTGCTAGCACTAGCAGCACGTCTCAACAACGTATCATGACGAGTTAGTCCACGTTCCTACGTGTCCTAGGCCTCATGATCGTGCTCGCGCTCGTGCCCGCAACTTCATCATCTAAAACCGGATTCAGGTGGGCGTGAACACATGATGGAAAGACCAATGCCCTTCGACACAAGAATGATCAGGGGCTACTAAGACGTCGGTGTCACGGACTCACGTCAAGGGAATTTGGGCGAGGGGGCCTGGAGGAGGAGGAGGAGGCAAACGGCGTCGGCATGCCCAAGAAAGGTGACCAGTCAAGACCGGGGCGCTCATTCCCCGGTGCCCCACAATCTGATAAAGCGGGAGGGAAAAGCAATCAAAGAGGGCCAAAGCGATCGATGTCCCTGCCCACTGCCCGGGCCTTCCCTGCGGCGGTTGCTTTGATCCAATGCAACGTCCAAAAGCAAAAGCAAAGCACAGGGGAAGGGGGCACCACCGGACAGAGAGCGAGAGAGAGGCCAGGCTGCGGCTGCTGTAGTGCTGTGTGCTGCGTTTGCATACGCACCGAGACGTTATTCCAAGCTCGCATTGAACTGCTCCAAAGGGATCCCAGAGCACCCGCCTTTCTCGCGGTCCGACGCGTTCAAAGATCTCTGAGGAAAGAAGAATGAATGAGGAGTGAAAAGATGGGCAGCATCATCATATCAGCAGTTCGGCACACTTGGCTTGTGAAGAAAATGCAAAGGAATGGCTCGGTTTCAAATCGGCGCACCCTTTAGCTAGTACAGCCTCCACCATCATAAAAGGACCACACTCCCTCAGTGAGATGGAGACACCCGAACGGCCAAACCATTTCGTAGCGGGAGAGCGGAGTGGTAGCTTCATAGTTGGCGAGAGCTGAGAGGCAGGCAGAGAGAAAGAGAGAAGAATGGCCTCCTTGCCTCAGCCCACAGAGTACTACCCCAACCCAGCCAGCTCCATCATGCACGCGCAGCCGTCCACCGCCGCGTCCAAGGGCTCGTTCGGCCCGGTCTTCGCCGTGCTCGCGGTCATCTGCTTCCTCGCCGTCGCCGCCTGCGTCATCGGGCGGCTGTGCGGCCGCCGCTTCTCCAAGAAGAAGTCCGTCGACGACCAGTACTACTACGGCTCCAACGACGTCGGCGGCGACCTGGAGAAGGGCCTGGACATCAAGTACCCGCCGATGAAGCCCATGGCGAGCTCCCGCGCCATGATCCACGACATGGACGACGGCTTCGAGATCAAGTTCGCACCGGGGAAGCCTGCGGCATGGAAGAACGACAGCAAGGCCGGCAACAAAGGACATCACCACCAACCCCAGCACGGCATGCCGAAAGGCTACGCCGTGCCCAAGGAGTATGCGGGTTTCAGATATCCTGCGGATGCTGTGATTAGGCAGGGGCAAATAAGGGGCGGGGCATTCATTCCTGCAAAGCCTAGTACATGATCACAGGAGTAGCTTAGGTTCACAACTTGATTGATGATGTATCACATATGATACGATCCCTCATCATCCCTGGGTAACAGAGTTCTCATCTTCACTCTAGTTTTGGGGCGCAGTGTGCAAAGTTTATACTACTAGTTCCAGGCACTTCCATATTGTATTTTGTACATTAACCCATTAAGCAGTGAAGAATATCTCGTTCTAAGCAGCACGACTTGAAAGCATCAATCGTCCACAGGGTCCTGAGGAGCTTCATTAGCCTTGCGTTTGATGGTGATGACGGGGCATTCAGCATGCTTAACGCAGAACTCGCTCACTGTGCCCACGAAAACCCTACAAGGAGCAGCAGCAAACCATTCAGATTCAGTGCAAGTAAACTTGCTATGAATTTTCCCACTGGAAAAATGAACGAATCATCATATAATGCAGAAAACAAACATCATTTGCAAATGTACAACATCCATATATATAAGTTCCCATCTCCTAGCTCAAAGTAACTAAATAACCCAGTGAACACCAACAACAAAACTTTGACAACATATCCTACAAATAGTTGCAGAGAAGGCATGCAAGATGGACATCAAGAGTCCAAATGGGGAAATAGACCATTCGTTTGGGATAAATGCAAATTAGTAAATTACTCAACAATAAGCATTTTTAGTAAAGCTACATAATTGATCTTGCATATAGCTTCTCACCATCACAGCATATCGATTAAGAAATTTTTTCAAAAAAAAAACTTGTCAATTAAGAAACATTAAGCAAACAAGCAGATGACTGCTGTCTGTGTGGATCACGTGACTAGTTCAAAACAAACAAACCATTAATCCAATAGCTAGTACAACTCATACCAGCTAGCTTGTCCGAAAGGCAACCAGGAAGTAGAACAAGCAACAAGCAACAACGAGTAAAGGCAACCAGGAAGTAGAACATCATAAAGAGAGTTGATTAGCTCTACATGTACAGGCCACTAAGTTACTGTGTCTTTCAATTAGAATATTGTACGAAAGTAATACCAAAAGAGTGTTTATCATTATGATCAATGCATATGCTTCTCACAATAGTCATGCTCCACTGCTGTCTGATTTGTATGACAACATCTTATCTAGGTGCACAAATACGATAAAAAAGGATCCACAATCATATGAAGACACTAGAACATGCATGCTCACAAGGCATAATAGTGCAAACATGCATCCTGCATTCCCTATTCACTTGGATAGTTGAGAAAAGTACTATCATAAGATGATTTGAGCACCAACAGAACCAAAAGAGAAAGAATGATACAGGATCATACAAAGGCCATAATTACGCTTTCACTAGAAGCAGCATGACAAAGTAGACAAAGAAAGGTTATGTTTTTCATCTTCATGTGTTACCATTTTCCATTTTCATAATATTTCGTGACAAAATGTTTTTCATATGCTCAGTGGCATTTTGGTATTCTGTTTTACCTCTTAGAAAATTTAAAGTACTCTGTTATAAAGGTTAAAGTTACACAATCTATTTTTACAAAAAGGGCAGCCCGGTGCACGTAGCTCCGGCTTGCGCAGGGTCCGGGGAAGGGTCCGACCACTTTGGGTCTTTTGTACACAGCCTTACCCTGCATTTCTGCAAGAGGCTGTTTCCAGGACTTGAACCCATGACCTCATGGTCACAAGGCAACAGCTTTACCGCTGCGCCAGGGCTCCCCTTCACAATCTATTTTTACAATAAAAAAAAAGATTGGGCTGCATATTTACTTGTCCATTGAAAAGGATGAGGTGCAATTGAGACCATCAGGCACAATTGAAAAGAATTCAAATATTAACAATTTAGGAGTACTAGATTAACAAAAAGAATCTGCCACATTCAATGCACCAAACAAAGGAATCATAGGGGAGGGAGAGAGGCTCCGTTTACAAACAGACCTTGCTAATTTAATCAGAAACCATACTTCGGTATCTTATAAGGCTTAGTGCATATCATACTATCATTCTAAACAAGCATCACACTATACGAGCTTATTGGCCTCAGTACAACTTGAAAGAGAATTACCATAACCTTCTAATAGTGTGACATATATGTGTACTGAAAGGTTATACCGGTTTGAAATATAGCAACATTTTAAGTCCTCAAAAGAAAATATACAAAGACATTTCCTCGCGCTAAATAATAGTGTGCTACATTGAGGTACTAAATTCCTGAGTGAGAAAGAAGATGCTGAAAATCACCAGTAGCAACCACCAGATCTGTTTATGTGATGGGCTAGGCCAGGCCCAAACCTTGGCTGGATTGGCCAGGTTGCTCAAGGCCTGGCATGGAGCCCAAAAAAGTGCAAATTGTTAACATTTTCTTAGTTTCAAAAAATGATATTGTTTTCCATAAAATATTACAAAAAATTGGTAAAAGCTAAATTATTTTATGTACTCTCGGGAGTCAAGCATAAGGCATTAACAACCCTGATTGCCAGGATTGAGTACAAAAATCGCGCTGGCTATGAAACTAGAGTTGCATCAAGTGCCAAAGAACAGCAACACAATAGGTAGTCAATCTATCCTTTGTTGCATTTACGGAGTAAGACACTCATAAATCTTTGTACAATCAAAGCATTAAAAAGTGTCACAGTTCTGAAAAACAGGGCCAGGCAACAGTAATGTCACGGTTCTGTCTTAATCATAATGCTTGCTACCCCCGCCTCCCAACACACACACACACAAAACATAGAATGAAAAAAGAGCACCAAATTTGCAATCTACTCTGAATAGAATATCATGCAACATGACTGAATTATGAAACACCAAGCCATGCACTATATTACCTCTGAAACGGCCCAAGGCCCCTGCTTCCCACAACTAGAAGGTCAGGGTGAACTCTCTTCACTTCGCTGCAGATAACATCCTTTGGATCGCCATGTCTGATCCATGCCTCACATTTTATCTGCAACATAAAATAGATAAGAAGGCCATTATAAACCAAAGAGGCTGACTGGAACCTGCACTACTGATGAAATTCAGTATTTGTTTTGAGCAATAACCAAGTTCAATTACCCCTAACTGATGGCATTGGTTTACAAAGTACTCAAGCAAGTGAAGCCCTCTTATCTTGTCCCTCTGCTTCATTTGGTGGAAGTCCTCCGGTGATGCGTAGATGCTATCAATGTCATCAAATCCTTTTCGATTGACAACAAAATAAAGGTGAGCAACTTCATATGAAGACACAAAAATAGTGGAAAAAGTAATAAAAAGATCACATGTTGCACAGAAAGATAAACTGGGGAAAAAAATGAAAAATCATAAAAGCTAGAGTTCATGTGGAGAAATAATGAACAGATTTCTAAACTGACAACATATGACCCCTTAGCCTGATAATTTAGTTGTGCATGAACCATTTCAACAGGTACAGCACCAACCACAAACTGGTTTTGTTCATAATGAGTCATCTACTGATAAGAACAAAATATATATATCAAATGAGCCCTAAGCCTGACAAAAAAATCCCTAAGCGAGTTGTATGTGACGTGGAGTTTGTTTTGGTCCAGTTTATCATATCAGCTACTCCCTCCGTTTCAAAATATAGACATTCCTAGTATTCAAATTTTTTGCCAAAATATAGACATTCCTGGATTCCCAATGCACCTTTCCCACTTCCCAGTGCATCGTTTACCGTGTCCAAACCCAGACCTGTCTATATTTTGAAACGGATGGAGTATGTTGTTCTGTAATATGAAACATCAGTAAGAGCAAACCAAACCTTCTGTCCAGATCACTTCATAGTCATTCAATTTCTTCATTCTAATGCACATGATTTAAAAATAAATTGAAAAAAGTTATTAGAACAGACGAAGCAAACAAATTAAGACATCAAAAGAGGTGTCCTCTAAACTTTCATGATGCATAAATGCTCTGTTCAAGCCCTGGTATCAGCTAAAGTATATCAGGGTCCCAAAGAAAATCCTTGAGACAAAAGCCTGATCCAGGTCTAATCATTTGCCAGCACTGAATCTACTTTATCTTGTACAAAAGCATATGCACAGAATTAAATAGAAAGCACAGAAAGAGAAACAGGCCAAGTTTTCAACATACAAAGCACCTGGTCCCAAAATGGACAAAAATGACAGTACACAGAAATAGATTGCAAGAGCAAAATGCTTCTGTAACAGCAATATTTCTCAACAGATAATACAAGAGTAAACAAGTTCTAACAATTTCTTCATGGCATAAACAGAGCAAAGAGATATGGATAACATCTCTATAAATAGAGTGTAGGTTGTAAGCTTAACAAAACCCAAGCCTGTCAATATGCTATTTTATCACAACAGGATGGCCTAAAGGAGATAAAATGAATTTAAAGAAGCCTGTGGTTAGAACATGGTCGATGCACTGCAGAATGGGCAAACAACATGCACACAACCAGTAACAAATAATATCTTCCTGTACTAAAATAATTAATACCCTATGTAAGAGGTATATTTGCAACATCATAGATTATTTTCATAGCTGACTGGTTATGAAATAAACTACGGTCAAAACAGCATAATCTTCCACCCGTAAAAGCATTTTTGTCAAATGCCATCCATACAATAAAAGCAGAAAATCACCATTAAGGAAGTTTATATAAGGTGACCGCATTTGTATATCGAACCCAACAGAGAGGTATTTTCTTTCAAACAACATACTAGTACTGGATATATTCATTTTGGGTAGAGAAAAAAAGCATCCCAGCCTTATCAGTAAGAGGCGAGTCATTTAGGATCAAATTAGTTATCAGCAAAGATTTTGCTGATCTTTGAGTTAGTTCTAATTAGCTGAAATATCACATTACAAAATCAGCCTTTGAAGACCATATAATACACCCACCAACAATACTAATCCAAGTACGCCTAATCCAGATCCTTGTCCGACTAACAACCACCAATATCGCATTATTGCCTGTGAAAACAGTGTAGAGCTTATCCAAAACATTGACCAGTCCTGATCCCCCCCCCCCCCCCCCCCCCCCCCCCCAAACAAAAAAAATGACTAGTCCTCTAGCCAAAATACAATGTCCTCAATAGAGTCCCGACGCATCAGAAACTGAAAGTAACTAAATGCAATTATGAATCACGCATTTGAAACACATCATAGGTTGCAACAGTGCGCCGATTCGCCTAAAAACAACTGCAGAAAGGAAAACATCAACTAACACTATGATGCATTTCGTCGAACACTGCTAATGCGTGATAGGAACAACTACGCGTGCTCGACAAATTTCTAGTACCCAAGTAGGGACATCGCATACAAAATCGACAGCAGCTAGAACGGGCGAATCGAGAGAGAACCGACGCATTTCGTCAAGCAATCCACGCGTCGCGAGCTAGCGATGAGGGAGCATGAGCGTGCGAGTGTACATACCGTCCTCGTCGGGGACCTGGACGTGGAGGAAGAGGAGGTGGAAGCCCTCGGCGTTGGAGCGGATGAGCTTGGAGAGCGTCCAGTCGAAGGCCGCGCGGCAGCTGATGGAGGGGTGCGGATACCCCTTGAGCGACGATTCGTTCACCGCCATCATCACCCGCGTCGGCGCAGACGAGTCCGCCATTGCTGCGCTCGCTCTCTCGCTACTCGCTCAGGTTGCCTTCTTCGGCAAGAAGAAGCGGAGGAAGTTTAGGGGAAATTTTGATTTGGAGGGCCAAAAAGCAGGCCGTGCAATTTCTTTTTTTATATATCGGCGAACGAGTTCCCCCAGTTTTTTGCTAAATCTCCCCCAGCAGTGAACCAAACAAGCTAGGCGAGCTCTTGATATATGTCAATATCTGATTGATTGAAATGTACTAGTACTATAAAACAGTCTGAAGTTTAATTTGTTAAACTATATTCAGGGACATGTCTGCCATAGCTTTGTTAGCTTCATGGAATCCGTGCTAGGGTATTGTATTGACCTGACCAATAATTGAAAGTTTTTTTTTTGCGAAAAGAAAATTTCATTAATATTGAAGCATATTACATCCCCTGATTACAAAAACATCCCAATCAACGCCAACTCCATTAATGGGAGACAAGAAACCTTAAAAAAGCCGCAAATTCCACCATCTAGGATCACCATCCCAGACGGATATGTCACGGACGAAAACTCTGATCTGAAAGAACACGGCCATCTCACCATCCACCACTACCATCTTCATCCCCGAGGAGGGAAAACTGAAACCCAACCCTTTCGTAAAAGAGGGGTAGACTGATAATCCACATGCAAGTACGAAGAACTCGCCGTTATCGAGCCCGTAGCCGAGCCCATCGTCGCCTCTTTCACCATATTCGCAAAAAGGAAAACACAGATCCGAGCAACATGCAGAAGAATATCTTCGGAAACCAAAATCTCACTAGCCCATAGCCATGGCTACGAAGAACCATAACGAGACAAAGGAGGGACCGGAGTACCTTGTTCTTCATCGATGATGGCGCCTTCGACTCGCCGTCACCGTCAAGATGCATCCTCCTTCAGTGTTTCATGCCGACGGACTTGACGACGCCGCACCGCCGCTGCCGCCTTCTTCCACCGAACTACTAGAGAAACCCTAACCTTAACAAACACCGTGGTCACCGCCAAGAGTGACCACCGCGGGAAGACTTACCTATTTAAACCTAAGAAGGAACAAAGTAGACGTCGGGATGCCAAACCTCCCTCCTCCGCCGATGGCGAAGCGCCGGAGACGAGAGGGCCGGCGAAGCTTTTTTCTCTTCTGATCCGCAGCCGCCTTGCGTGGTGTCCCGTGAGCCCAATAATTGAAAATTGTGACCTTAGTATTGCTATTGTTTTTATTCAGTATGAATTTTATCTTGGTCCTCTTTATTTATGTTATGTATAATGTACTATCTTTGAATTTTTTATAGAGATTTGGATAACAAAAATCAATTCAAACATATTACAACGGCAACTATCCGACATCAACAATTACAATCAGTAGGCAGTAGCCTTTTATGGGACAAACCACAATTACAAAAGTAGATTGAAGGACATAAGGAAACCCCACTTCTCTCCATCAGTAAAAATTTTACACTTTTCATTAGCTATATTTTAGAAACCATGTTCATAAATATAGCTAGAATTTCATCATTTACATATGTCAAATGTAGGTTTACAGCGCCGTGCAGTAACAATAATGTGACTCTTTTTTTTGCGTGGAACAATAATGTGACTTTGATTTTCAAAGTCATGCTACATGATATATGATTGGAGTTTTTATGAAATTGATTCCTGAGAATATAGGTCAATGATAAAATTTTCAACCATAGCATCACCACATGACATTATTCCAATAGACAAAAGGTTCACTTGGTCCTCTCACAAACCTTAGATTACACATTATAATTGTCCCCTAGCAAAAGAAAACCGTATACCTCACTCGTAAGGGTCAAACACTTGGAGCACGAAAGTGTCACCTTGCGTCATTTGCAACATTAATTATGCGCATAATATCATTGCATCATCACCTAATTCTTTCAAGTAGAATTCGAGCATCTATACAGATAAGTTGTTTGAAATGCACGTGTTACAGTACTAAAGAACTTGCGTGCTCCAACATGGATTTTTTTTTGACGAATAACATGGAGATTTGTTTGGTGCGTTTTGGCGTGCAGGAAGCAATAGATGCTTTCAGTTAGCAATCGCTGGATGGCTGATCGATCCCGCCGCTGTGATCCTTTGGCACTTTCGAGACGAGCAGCTGTTGCCCCGTCTCATTTGCCTGAGAGCCCGTGGTTCTCGTGTGCCAACGTGGCAACTAGCGATGCGACTCTGATGCGGCGGGGTTGTTCGGGTACACGTCACTCGTGCTCCACGTAGTGAAGGAGGCGCGGTGTCCTGCTAACACGTGGTGTTTCCCCTGCCGGTTGGCCATGGGCATGACTTTACAGGTCCCATAAAACTGACCTTGGTTCCATTGATTGGACTCGGAGATACTGTTCAGAATGTTGATAGGTCATAGGAGTAGATGAGGTTGGTTTGATTTGTCTGTCGCATCCAGTCAAAAGCGTAAATCATCTTACCAGCGCACTGATTGGACTGGACTCGGTATTCTGCTTTGTTTTGGCTACAGTTGATCGATGATTGGTGCAGTACGCTCCTCCTGTAGCTACGGACGAGGGGCTGATCAACAATTTTTGCAGTTTCCATCAAGTTCGAATGCAAAACTGGTAGGCCAATCTTTCCGCCTGGCCGCCGTGCGGCGAATTTTTTTTATTTTTAATCGAATTTTAATTATATTTTTATTAATAACCGCTCGTTTTCGAAATTGGCAAAACTAGTCGCCTATTCGCCCAGCAGACTGGCGATAACATCTTGTCGCCCGTATACTGGGCGACAAGGCCGCAAATATCCCGACCAAGGGGCGACAAGGCGCGGGGCGCGCGTAGTGGGCCCCAGTCGCCCGTGGGTCGGGCGACAAGGCGCGGATCTCCCACTTGGCGGGCGACAAGGCGCGCCGCGTGGGCGGTGGGGCCCAGTCGCCCATCAGCGGGGCGACAAGGACCCGAATCTCCCCACTGGCGGGCGACAAGGCGCGGGGCGCGCGCGTGGTGGGGCCCAGTCGCCCAGCGGTGGGGCGATAAGGTCCCACTCGCCCCACGGTCGGGCGACAGGACGCCCCTATAAAAACCGCGCGCGTTCACCCCCGACGAAGTTGCTGCCCGGGCACCGGCTGGGTTGTCGACGTTCTGCACGGTCGACAGCCAGTACTGGCTTACGCGGGTGGCTCTCGTCTTCGACATCTGCGTCGAGGAGTACTCACCTCACCGGGTGATGCGCCAGTTCGGTCGTCACCAGATGTTCCCGTTGGACGTTCCCCGTGTTGTTCCGCCGTCAGCTCACTCGTAAGTTATTGAACTATATCTACTAAATCTATGATACATTTGATTTGTTGTCTTATTCCACTCTTTCTGCAGTTACACGCGGAAAGGAATGGCAGCAGGCACCGTTTGGTCCATACGTATGGAGCCGTGGGTGCAGCAGTGGGGCCGGGCGTTGCAGGAGGTCACGCAGGAGACGAGGCCGTTCACCTCCGAGGCTTACGAGGAGTACCTACGGTGGTACATCCCTCGCACACGGACCAGGGTGACGCACACACCGACGGTGCCAACAAGGCACATCCCGACCCTGAGAGACACGTACCCGACCCACAGGGACCAGGCCTCGTCGTTGGCGGTACAATCCTTACAAACATATTCCTTTCACATCGTTTTATGCTATACAACAATACTCATTTGAAATATGTTGTTCTCTTTACAGGCTGACCTAGCACAGCGGATCGCCGTGGAGTCGGGATCAGTTATTCAGCGGATGAGGCAGGGCATTCAGCTTACCGGACACGAGATCTCCCTTGCGATGAAGAGGATCTACGACGCAGCCACGGACATCGGGAAACTCACCTCTTGCAGTTCCTGCCGTCGGCATACCGATGCCGTCCCGCACCCTGCGCAGTCCGAACCCAGGGCGGAGCGACCACAGTTTCAGCAGCCGTCCTACACACCTAGGACTGCAGCACCACCTCCTCCTCGTCCGATGTTCACAACAGGTAAAAACCTCTATTATTTCGTTCTAATGATTATTTGTAATTAATAGTCATATTTTTCTTACTGTCATGTCTTATTCGTTATGCGCAGGTACAAACTACAGCGGTTGGCCACCAGCTGGTGATGTTGCAGGCTCCTCTTCACAGATGCCACGCATGACTCCAGGTAACGTTTACTACTAACGTTTCGTCCTATTACATATTATTGTTACGTTCTGCATAACAACAACTTTGCTTTTATAGGTTCAGGGATGGACGACTACGACTACAACGACGAGGAGGTCCCCGAACACCCTGAGCGTTACGGCCGACGATCTCCGACGCCTTTCGACTTCGACGCGTACATGGCTGACGAGCAGCAGCATACACTTCCTGCTTCACAGTTAGCTGGTGCACCACAGATGACACAGTTATCGCAGGACCACTACGAGACACCAGCTCCTGCTGCTGCAGGTCGTCCCGCACGTCAGGTGGTTCCTCCTTCGCCGTTGACGTACTCAGCCGATCACGTGAGAGCGGGTCGCAAGGCGCCTAAGCCTGGCACAGTTAGGGGTGTTCCCCCTAAGCGTGGCAGGCATTAGCTACTTATCTCGTGTATCACTTGTATGTCACCGTGACTTTATTTTGTATGAGTTGTATGCATGCACGATGTTATACATCTATTTGTTCGTCCATCGTGGTAGGACCTTTTATGTTATGCGATGCTACTTTATTTCCTTTTACTGTCACAGCGATGCGTAATACCAATTATTCTGAACCATGCGACAGAGGTATTACGAGGCTTTTACGCTCCCATCGTCCACTCCAAACTGTGAGCCGCATCTGCAGGTGCCCGCACGATCCCACAAGCGACAAATAAACCAGGTTGTCGCGCTTTGCGGTCTAGCTTCCTGTCGCCCATGGTTGGGGCGACTGCACCTTGTCGCCCATCATCGGGGCGACTAACCCTTGTCGCCCATGTCTCGGGCGACTGGTCCTTGTCGCCCTGCAATGGGGCGACTGGCTCCTTGTCGCCCGGCGTTGGGGCGGCTGGGCCCCACACATCGGCGCGCGCAGCCTTGTCGCCCGTTGGATGGATTATTTGCTTCCTGTCGCCCATCCAACAGGCGACAAGGATATATCGCCCAGCTATCGGGCGAATAGGCGACTAGTTTTACAAATTTCGAAAACGGGCGGTTATTAATAAAAATATAATAAAAAAGTCGATTAAAAATAAAAAAATTTCGCCGTGCGGCGCGCCTCGACCACTTTGCCGCGCGGCCCGCGTAAACGCACGCCGCGCACGAGACGCTGAGCACGCACGCCATCGCCCTCCGTTCCGCTCGGATGGAAAAGAAACGGAGCGAGATCCGTCTCCCGCCTTCTGGGCCCGCGCAATTGGGCCGAGACATCACCTACACGGTGGGGCTAGTCCGCGCAGTCAACTTAAGGATCTGCTCACGGGCCCACTAATATTGGGAGCCTGGAGGCCGACATCGTGTCAACAACAACGGAAGCAACGGGAGGACCAAAACCCACAGACAGCAAAACCTAAGGCGGCAGCAGCAGCAGCGAGGAGCGCGGGCCGGCGGCGCGGAGTAAGGCGACCACCCCTAGTCCGTACCACCCTCCGATGGCGGCGCCTGCGGCGACCGTTTCCCCTCCCTCCCGGTGCCTGTCTGGCGCCAATCCGCGATCCACCGCTCAGCTGAACCCCAGCTCGCTCGCGTTCGCAGCGCCTTCGGTTGGTCACCGGCGAGGTGGGGACCGCTGCCTCGGCGTCCGCTCGAAGGTGAGCGTTTGGCGAGATTATCGCTCCTTCCCATTAACCCCGCTGCTCATTTCGTATCGCTGAGCTATATGACTTGTTTGGTTCTTCGTGTAAAACCCTGCTCTCGTCTTATCCCCCGACTGATAAGATTGTAATCCGCTTTGTATCGTTTTGGTGATGGTCGTTTTACCCCCCGTGAAACTGATTTTTTCTGGAAATGTTCGTCCACGCAGGTTGCCAGTGCCGTGCAGAGTGCGAGTGTGGTAGGTGATGGAGGTGAGTTGTTTCTCACTTTCGCTCTCTAATTCACATGGCAAGTTTTGCAATCGTGATTCTGAAACTTTCTGGTGGCACAGTTTGAGGGCCGCGCTGATCCCTAATCACCGCTGTTGAATCATTCTTACAGCTCAAAGGCCATGGAAGCTGAGTGATGCCCGTCTTGTTCTGGAAGATGGCTCGGTGTGGAGGGCCAAGTCCTTTGGTGCTCCAGGAACTCAAGTTGCTGAAGTGGTTTTCAACACATCCTTGACAGGGTAAATCATCCATGGCTGACTTCTATTTTTGTCTGAGTGAAATTTTCTGTGCCCGAGTTCAGGATTGTAGAGTTTTTTGTGTGTTCTGTCAAGTTGAGCACTGTTAAGTAAGTCTTCTAAAGTCACCCAATATAAGGTTGTGTTGGGAGGCTCCCAATACCATTTTCAGGATATTGGGACTGAGTGCTTCAGCAGTCTTGAAATAATCAACTCACAATAAACCTAGTCCCCATCTCTCATAGAGATGGAGAGGGAGAGAGGATCTGGAGAGAATCTGAGCAGACGAGCTTGCCACCATGTCCACGAGGTCAACAGAGACTGCCATGTAGAGGGCTTTGCAGGCCTCCTCCAGGCAGCGGTGCCCCTCTCGAGGAGATTGATGACACAGGGCGGCGGTGTGGAGGTCAACGCAACGCGACGCCTCATGGATGTCGGCAACGCGGCTTGCCCCTGCTCAAAAAATTTAAGTACTGCAAGGTTAAGGGTTTACATCAGAGTTTAGGGCAACATAACCATTAGAGATTGCCGATTGGTTCTGGTTGTCAAATTATTGAAGTCCTCCCAGTTTGAAAAGTTCATACCTTTATTGAGTTCCGTGGATTCAGGAGTGGTAATGATACCGAGGTTGGCATAGCTATTCATAAGTTGCATGGCAGTTGACTGTAGCCAGGCCGATTTGGCTGGACGTTTTTGCAAGGATTCTGCTAATTTTGGCATCGAGTGATACCTTTCCTTTATCAATTTCTTGGCACCTTGAAATGAGTGTTCTTCTTTTTCCATTTTTACTGTTGTGCCACATCATTACTCTAGCATTATGGACTTTGTGCATTAATTTCATGTGCTGGTGCTGCTGTTATTATTTTGGTGATGTGTATACCATTTTACGAAGGGCTAAGAATTGCTACTTATGCGTGCTTGCAGATATCAGGAGATTTTGACTGATCCAAGCTATGCTGGTCAATTTGTCCTGATGACAAACCCCCATATTGGGAACACTGGTGTTAATCCTGGTCTGTAACTCTTCTACTTTAGGGATGTAAGATATTTTTTCAACAGTTATTAGTTATGTAATAAAGCATAATGCTCCTGCAGATGATGAAGAATCAAATCAATGCTTCCTTGGTGGCCTAATCATTAGAAATTTAAGCATATGGTAATTTTTTATGTTTTAGTATTAATTTAGCTGACACTTAAGAAAACTTACCCTGTTTTTCTAATTTGATAGTACTTCCAACTGGCGGTGCAAGGAAACACTTGAAGAGTATCTGATTAAGAGGAACATCATGGGAATATGTAAGTGATAGAAACGAACCTCTCTCTCTCTCTCTCTCTCTCTCTCTCTCTCTCTCTCTCTCTCTCTCAACATTCTATAATTTCACCGTGCATTTGTTTTTCTATGCAGACGATGTTGATACACGTGCTATAACACGAAGGTTAAGGGAAGATGGTAGTCTTATTGGTGTATTGAGTACTGACGAAACTCGAACTGATGCAGAGTTGCTGGAAATGGCTAAAAAGTGGAAAATTGTTGGTACGTTAAGTTTCTTCGAACAGCAATGTTGTTGAAGAAGTGACCTTCTTATTGGAAACCCTATATTTAAATCTGTTTCTGCAAAACAAAAAATAAAAGAAGAAAACTGAGTGCCATTGGATATGACAGATTTCTTCTCTCGATGTTTTGTAGGCTAAGGACTAGCTTTGTATGTGTTGATGCTTTTGGTCAAAACATATGTGAATGGGTATTAGAGCTGTCTTTCTTTCTGATATGATCAATGTTGACCTTTCAAAGAAGTGCTATTTGATATTATCAATGAATTCATTGCTTCTAATATTTTAGTACGTCTCAGAAAATGAGTGTGCAAAAAAGAAAGGAAAATCAAAGGAGAGCAAGGAACAATATCCACTCTGAACTGTTGGAGCATCTAGATTTGGTTATATTTCGATAGCGTGAATTGTTCATTCATCTAGAACTAAATTTCATCGATAGTGCTCGATACCTCTTCTGGCAGGCTCCCATATAATTGCTAATTGTACCAATACCGCTACGGATGTCATTTGGGTGATGATTTTAAACTGCTAGTCACTTGGTTGTAACGGAAGCTTTCATGTTGATGCTATGCAGGAGTTGATTTGATTAGTGGTGTCACATGTGATGCTCCATACGAATGGGCAGACAAGACTGATTCAGAATGGGAGTTCAAGAAGGATCAGTCAAGTGAAAATTTTCATGTCAGTATTGATTTTTTTAAAAAGAATACATACAAAATAAATCTCATACCTGACATGGGCTTCCTTTTCTAGGTGATTGCTTATGATTTTGGAATCAAACATAATATTATGAGACGCTTGACGTCATATGGATGCAAAATAACTGTTGTTCCAGCAAATTGGCCTGCTTCGAAAGTACTTAATTTGAAGCCTGACGGTGTTCTTTTTAGCAATGGTCCTGGAGATCCAGCTGCTGTACCCTATGCTGTGAAGACAGTGCAGGAAATAATAGGGAAGGTTCCTGTGTTTGGCATCTGTATGGGCCACCAATTGATTGGGCAGGCTCTTGGTGGGAAGACATTTAAGATGAAATTTGGTCATCATGGGGGGAATCATCCTGTTTGTGATCTACGAAGTGGACGTGTGGACATAAGCTCGCAGGTTCGTCTAACTTCTATATTTGGTGCTTCATGTGAATATTTCTGTTCAAAATTAAGTCATTAAATCCTGATCCGCTCTGAGTTATTTTATGATAATCCTGCGTGTAATGACCACTGTTTGTTGCTGTACGACCTGCCTGCCTATTAGTTTGTTTTTTTGAGGGGCACTGCACTTCTTTCACCTTTTACTTGGTAAATTTTGAGTGGATCAGACTCCTGACCTAGCTTGTAAGTTTGTTTTGTTAGGTAAATTTTTTGAACTTAAATTTGATAAATCAGTTGGAATAAAAAAATGGCATTGGTCAAGTGAATGTGCTTCCTGCCAAGGAATATGTGTTTTTATCTGTTAGTAGGACAATATCGGTTCTATTACTTTTCTAGCAATCTGCTATGCATACTGCATTGTCCTGATGTAAGATATCTTTTCCTGCAGAACCATAATTACGCGGTTGACCCAGAATCACTTCCAGAAGGAGTGCAAGTAACACACATCAATCTCAATGATAATAGCTGTGCTGGCCTTCAGTACCCCAAGATGAAGCTTATGTCTCTCCAGTACCATCCCGAGTCCTCCCCAGGGCCACATGATTCTGACGCAGGTACATTTCCTTGGGTGTTATCCTTCTAAACTCTTCTGAATATACAAACTGTTGTTGAATGCACCTCTATTTTGGTGTCATTGAGTTGATATTTTGTTTCATCTCTTGTGATTTGCAGCTTTCAGTGAATTTATAGAGCTCATGAAGACCAACAGATCGTGAGGAGTACATGAAAAGTTAATGATTGTATTGGGGCTCCTTTGCACCAAGATCAGAAGAATAATATGTTTGTATTCGTAGTTTTTATCTTTCAGATGTTCTCCTGCTTGATTTTTTTTTTTTTGGCTGAAAGGACTTGAGAATAAGATGCTTTGCCCTTTGTCTGACTAAAACACCTCGTTGAAAATCTTGTTACGGCAAGATTTCAAGATGCTCTAAATTATCAACAAGGACGCGTCATGTTATCAATGTTACGCTATGGGACACAAACAAAATGCCTTGCGGATTTCGTTTGGACAAGTAAGGCTGGTCATAAGGTGCACTATAGTAGTATTGAAGAACGGCTCGTAAGCATGGTTCGTCAAGGGAATATTTTTGTCATTCCAGGTTAATCTGACCCTTGCACAGATATGCACGACGTTGTTGTCAACTTTTCAATCTCTGATGAAAAATCGTCCAGCTTTTTTGTGGGGACGAGTCCGCTAAAGATCTTTCGATATGCGTCAGGTCATGATAGAAACTTTCTTGTTTATCTTGAATGCGCTTTGTAGATGCTGTCCAGCCTTATTGACGGTCCTAAGAGGAGAAAAAGGGCCACTTTTAGCTCGCAAATTTGGTTCCAGTTTGAGGCATGCTATTCTCGATCAAAGTCTGTTCCAGCAAACTCGGGAATTTATTACGTGTCTGTCTGCATTTTGCAAGATTAATATGGTCGGAGGTTGAGCGGGAGTGCGAGGGAATTTGTCTTCTCCTTTTGGAGCATTTGAACATTCCTGGTAAGGCATAATAGGTCCTTAGAACGGGTAATGTATTATTAAAGCAACAGTAACGAATAATCAAAGCTCTAGCTCTGCCGCCGCTCTGCACTTACATTCGCGCCATCGTGCAGTTGATCTTCGATATGAGCGGTGCCATTCGTGCCGCAATTCTGTAATCTATGGACCTTACATGTCGTCTCTTTAAATCTCAGTGCTCCATTGACATTTTCCCACATGCTCTTCGATATGAGTATTTGTTATCCAGAAATTATTGGAGGCGACTATACGAATATAGAAACGTCAGTATGTCACACCGTTACTTATATTGGAGTAGTACATTCTACTACAGCGTATATTTTTTTTTTGAGCACAACTACAGCGTATATGCATAATAAATTGTATATATCGGGCTTTGGGCTTGGCCACGTCGAGCCCGGCCCCAAAAAGGTCGGCACTAACCTCGAAGCATCCCTCCGCTCACACCATCGTGCTCTTATTCGGCCGCGCCCGCGCCGTCACCGCCTCTAAACTCCAGCCACCGACCGAAGCACGGCAGCCACCCCCGAGAGGAACTCTCTGCTCCTGCTCGTGGTCGTCGTCCTCCTCCTCTGGACCACCACTGGCGTGATTGGTTTCATCTGCTGGTGAGGAACCCTAACTTGCCTGGATCACTGGGGCAATTAAAACCGAATCTGTCTGTCTCTCCATCTGTTGGTTGCGGAATTCCTTGCTGCTTGATGTTGTCTCTTTAATTTTCTTCTCAAATCTGATGATGCAGTCTACAAAGACTACCTCCGGATGGAGCAAAACGACTCCATGGCTGACTCGCCAAGGAGGCGGCATAACCTTCTGCGCGACAAGGTCCAGCTGAGGAAAAGGAAGGACACGAATCGCTACGAAATTGTCCCGTTTCCTGATTATCTGTCTTTTGAGAAAGGCTTCTTTGTTGTGATCCGTGCCTGCCAGCTTCTGGCGCAGCACAATGAAGGGATCATATTTGTCGGGGTTGCCGGCCCCTCTGGTGCTGGGAAGACCGTGTTTACTGAGAAGGTGGTCAATTTGACGCCCGATGTTGCTGTTATATCAATGGACAACTACAATGATGCATCTCGCATAATCGATGGCAATTTTGATGGTAACACTGAGCTCCAAGCACTTTGACTGGTCATATAGTTTTATTATGCTGTTTCCTTTGGAGCAAAAATATTCAAAACTAGTTGACATTACACAAATCTTAGCTGAACTGAGTATCTTATATTTCTTTGCAATTGCATACCCTGTATTGATAATGGCATAACTATTCTTGTATGCTTTATGATGCAATGGAAGTATGAGAGAATCCTGCCATTACAAACTGCATTCTCTGAGGTAATAATGTTGCGAACCATGGGAACTGAGGTTTTCACCGTTTCACACTTGTTCAGATCCACGTCTAACAGACTATGACACGCTGTTGGAAAATATTCATGGTCTGAAGGAAGGGAGGTCAGTTCAGGTTCCAATCTATGATTTCAAGTTGAGCTGCCGAACTGGGTATAGGTAAATAATCGCTGCCATCTTTCAGTGTTAGGTGCATATTTCTTCACGCATTGTTTAATTTTACCATTCCTATGTGCAACAGAACAGTTGATCCCCCTAGCTCCCGGATTGTTATCATTGAAGGTATTTATGCACTGAGTGAGAGGATACGACCTTTGCTGGACCTGCGTGTCTCTGTCACTGGTGGTGTTCATTTTGACCTGGTGAAGAGGGTTTTACGGGACATACAACGAGCTGGCCAGGAACCTGAAGAAATCATTCATCAGATCTCTGAAACGGTAGCTTGACTTCAACTTGGCTATACATAAGTATTGGTGGTTTTGTGGTTCATGATTACATGTAAATTTATATTGAATAATGGTATTTTTCAGGTTTATCCAATGTACAAGGCTTTCATTGAGCCGGACTTGGAGACTGCTCATATAAAAATTAGAAACAAATTCAACCCATTCACAGGTTTCCAAAATCCTATGTACATTTTAAAGGTAGGCTTTACTGATATCTACTTTTTCATACATGTCTGAAAATCTTGGTATATTCTGATGGCAAGAAGTCTTAACTATTGAATTCTTCACCAAGACCTTTTACGATTAATGAAGATAACCTGACTCTTGGATGTTTACATGTGCAGTCACCAAGGTCTCTAACACCTGATAAAATCAAGGATGTGCTTGGTGATGGTCATACAGAAGGCAACGAAGAAACATATGATATATACCTTCTTCCACCTGGTGAAGATCCAGAATCATGCCAATCTTATCTCCGGATGCGGAATAGGGAAGGAAAATATAATCTGATGTTTGAGGTATTTCAGTTTCATGTTCAGTAGCTTCGTGTAATTCATGTAGGATGTTGCTCATTGTTCATGTTCCGATGCTAGTATTGTAAGCTTCTTTGATTTGGCACACGTCCTTAGATATCATGTTCAATAGCTGAAAACTCTTAAACTAGGTAGGATCTACTTTGGTATTTTCATCATGTCAGAATCTTAAATGTACTTCTCGTTTATGTTCATTAGGTTCACTATCGTTACACATTTGCTAAGTCTTCTTTTACCTTTATTTATTCCCATTCTCCTGTAACAAACCCTTGCTGTTAGCCCTGCTGTTCATCAACTCGCTAATAGTTCTTATGTTTGTATTTTGGAGGAATGGGTGACGGACAGTCCTTTTATCATATCCCCAAGGATTACTTTTGAAGTCAGTGTACGTCTTCTTGGTGGTCTGATGGCATTGGGATACACTATAGCTGCTATTCTGAAGAGAAGCAGTCGTGTTTTTTCCGATGGCAAAGCAACTGTTAAAATTGACTGGCTGGAGCAACTCAACCGGCAGTATATACAAGTGAGCATAATCATTCTTCTTGTTTCATGTGATTTCCCTCAATGTCATTTTGCACATCTCGAACTCTTAAGTACTACTTGATGTGCAAATGTTATAACCTCGATTCTCCTTTTTAGGTGCAAGGAAGAGATAGGCTTCATGTCAAATTTGTTGCTGAACAGTTAGGCTTGGATGGTGCTTATATACCGCGCACCTATATTGAGCAAATTCAGCTGGAGAAATTGATGAATGATGTTATGGTATGTATTTTGTTAATTATATACTACACAGTATATTCTCATTTATTTTAGTGATATTGCTTAATTTATCGTTGGTGTCTGACTAATATCCAGGCATTACCAGAAGATCTGAAGACCAAGCTTAGCATTGATGATGAGCTGGTCTCGAGTCCAAAGGAAGCCTTTTCCCGTGTCTCTGCTGATAGGAGAAACAAACTTATGAAAAGGTATCCTTGCTCTCCGCTTGAACTATTGCTTCTGTAAAATTGAAATATCGTTCAAACTTGAAACACCAGAATTTGAAAAGGTTAGCTAACTTTTTCTTGTGGATGTTGACCAGTGGTCTATCTCATTCATATTCTACCCATGGAGACAATAATATTGTGAAATTGAGCAAACTGACAGACACGAACAGAAGGTTTGGTGGAGGGCGAGCCCCTGAATCATCTGCCATTAATCAGGTGACTTTTATGAAAAGTTAATACTAGTATAGCAATTTGTGACTTGCATTTGATATAGTTGAACTCTGATATGCAAATGTTCTTTCTTTTGCCACCTGTCTTCCATAGGGTGCAATCACTCAGCTATCAGAACAAATAACAACATTGAATGAAAGGATGGACGAGTTTACCTCTCGAGTTGAAGAACTCAATTCAAAATTTACAGTGAAGAAACATTCACCGAGTCAGCAGAATTTGGCTCTCCCAAATGATGCTTGTAATGGTTCCGCGCCTACAAATCTCTTTGTTTCTCAGTTAGGCAATGGTACTCTGATACCTAATTCTTCATCATCAAATCTACTTTCGAAAGAGGCACCAATGATGGAAGAGGTATCCCTAGCTCCGTCCGTCCCTCTTTCGGTCTTTCCCCATCCCTACAGTCTACAGTAGTACAGTTGTCAGTTGCATCTTTGAAACTATTCAACTTCAATTCTTACCTAGCGCTTTGGCTTTGTCAAGTGCATAAAGGCCAACAATCAAGACTTAGTGACATTGAAACATTTATCCGGTAGACCCTAGCAACATAGAAACATTCTCCTTATCCCTGGATTGTTGAAAGGTAATTGCATTACTATTTTCTAGCTGCACTTTCACAGCTTGTGGGAATTTTGATGTAGAATTAGTCAGCGTTATCAGTATCAATGCATTCAATAACTTTAGAATTCAGGCTCATGATTTTGGATCGAAGCGAGACCTTGGTGAGGCCTCAGAAAATAATTTTAAATTGTTACAATAAATAGTGAAGATAGTATTGTTGTGGGTGTCGTCAAATCATAAGAGGGTAATAAATTCGACCTAGTCTGAGATTATCTAATCTAATTTCATTTCCTAGCACTGCAAAAAGATGAAAGTTCTTGCAATATGTTTGTCGGTGTTGGCTAGGATTTTGATTGCAAAATACGTACTATGCAGTTATATGGTACAAAATGTCATATCATGTCTTATTCATGCATGGGAAAAAAATTCTTGCTTAACAAAGCACCACATAACTGCATAGTATGTGTATAGTTTTTTTTTCCTCGATTACAAATACACATACTATACAATAGGTTTGAGGCTCCTATACTCTTAGCAAAGTTGCTTCTGCATGACAGGATCATCAGAACTTTGGAGTGTGCCGTATATATATTTAGTTCTGTCCTTGATGCACGTTCTTAGCTTAGTCTGTGATACTTAATTTGGTATTAGTGGTATAAATCTCGCCGTAGAGTACATGGGTGCTGGATATGTCTGTTATTTTCATTTTGTGACACATCCTTTTTTATAGATCTTGACATGTCTGTCTACATTTGATGCTTTGTTTCGAAGCAGATTCTGATCTTCTTGGTTTACTAAACAGATTATGATCATATCAAGAGGTCAGCGTCAAGTAATACACCAGCTCGATAATCTGACCAGCCTGCTTCATGAGCATTTGGTCTTGACACGGCAAGCAAATGCGGCCCGCAGGAACCAAATGCTGGATATGGACACGGTCGTCTGTCCACTGATTTGCCTGACAGTTGGTAGCGTTGCATATTTCATATACAAGAGTCTCAGCCGGAACTGACTGAAGTGATGAGTGAACCAGCTAAAGCATGCTGCTCTGAGGCCAACCATGAGTCTGGTTGCCATATGAAGCCAACCGTTTCATGTGATCTGCAGTACTCCATACTGATATTCTCTTTTGCAAGCTAAAGAAAGACGGCCCCCTAGCATCATTTAGACCAGGGGGACCGTGTCTAACATTTTACAGTCGTAAGACTGAAACTCGTAACAAAATTTTCGTTTTGAGGGAATACATTGTCTGTAATGGATACTGGAAGCCCCCGGTACCAATAAATTTTGGAGATGATGTAATCCTTACACAAATTTTGGAAGAAGTATAGGGATATCTTTGTTGAAAATTGTTGCTGCCTATCTTTCGACTAGTGAGCTACAAACAAACCATCCAGTGTTATGTTGCAGCTTGCAAGTGGAGTGTGGTAAAGGGAATCACGGTATCACTGTCAGATATCTGGGCAGTTCTGGTTCAATCGAGCTCCTCGCCTCAAATGGATCCCTTCGATCATCGATTGATCTCATTCCCTCAAATCGAGCTTATTGTAAACTGCATCCTGCGCCATATTCACCCAACAAGTTACAAGGAGAGCCGTGACGCGCTGCTGTTCAAGAAATTTGGAGGGTGAACACGTGGACCGCCGTCAAAATCGCAACGATATGAATATTGGGCTTTATACGTGGGCCACGATGCAAATCCCGGTGACCCACGCTTGGCCCGTCCGTCATCTTCCCCCAGAGTCCAAACCCAATGCGAAACCGCCGTTATAAATCTGGCCTCGTCTGAAATCTGCCGTCCACGTGGAAAGTGCCGCCTCCCTTCCTCGCCGCTTCCTCCTCCCCTCTTGTGATCCTAGGGTTGCTTCCCTGCTCGCGATGGACAAGGGCGGCGTCGCCGTGGCTCCGGCCCCGGCCTCCTCCTCCTCCTGCGCCGGCGGCGGTTGCAAGAAGGGCAAGCGCTTCGAGATCAAGAAGTGGAACGCTGTCTCGCTCTGGGCCTGGGGTACGGACCCTAATGCCTTCTCTCTCACTGCTCCTTTTTTCCCCCGCCTGATGAATTCCTCCGATCTAATGCTATTTCGTCCTCGTTTTATCGCGATTTTTGCAGACATCGTGGTGGATAACTGTGCCATCTGCCGCAACCACATCATGGACCTCTGTGAGCGCTTTCCCCATATGCATCTGCCCGCTTCCCTTCGATTCGCTTTGATTTGAGATTGTTCATCTGACCTTGCGGTGTGATCCCCTGTTTCCGTTTCGTGTGAACGGTGCAGGCATCGAGTGCCAGGCGAACCAGGCCAGCGCCACCAGCGAGGAGTGCACCGTCGCTTGGGGTATGATCCTTATTCTCTTACCTTGTTCTTCCCCCTCCCGAATGCAGGGTTACTTGCTGCTGTGCTGTTGTGGTGCGATGGTACTAGCATCGGCTGCTTGATTACATAATGGTTGTAGCGTGACATTTGCTGTGTTTGGGTCAACCGGGTGGATTGATTGGAATGGGGGGTCAACGGGGTAGAGATTGTCTTTGGTTTTGGTGGATTTAGTTACCAGGCACAATGGTTCTGTTCCTGCTGCTATTAGCACTGGTTGAAATGACGTTTAGGCCTTGCCTGACTAGTGCTATGCCTGATTACACATATACGACCTAAGGGGTTTACTTATTTGAACTTGAGTTTTCACTTGCATCAGATTTAATACCGTTAAGTGGCTGTCATTCTTAGTTGTTTGTTGGATCCATTTAATATGCCCATGTCATGCCTTGTGTGGTATAGCTGGAGTTGCAACTATGTGACGTAACTAGGAATTTAAGAGTGCGGCATCAGACTTTCCTTTGCTATGTTGCTGAAATTTGTATATATGACCTCAGCGAGAATGAAAAGCAACATACTGTTAGAGCCTTAGAGGATAACTGGATGGTCAGTCCTGTCTTGAATTAACAATTTGTTGTATTTTTGTTACAAATATATGAGGACTGAAACATGCCACTGAAAGACTCGAACTGAGGACGGGTTTTCGGAGTTAGCTCACCCTCGCGTGATCGCGACCCTTTGTCCAGCCCATTGTAGCACTTGTGTCGCCCAAGGCATAAGGGGCATGATGAAATTAATTACAAATATTTTTCTTGGAACGAATAAATTTTGGTATAATATGAATCAATGGTGGGGAATTCCTGGTCATGTTTCTTACTTCCATGCAGGAGTTATTTAGTCTGAATTTTGGGGGGCAAAGTAACATACTACCTCCGTTCTTGAATTCTAGACGTTTCGGACAGCACAAATGAACTAAACCACACTACTGATTTGCTGTCTGAACGTCAGTATTTAAAAAACGGAGGGAGGATATTCTAGCAAATCTGAGTATTAACATCCATCTGAAAGGATCCTTCAAGTAGGAGTGCAGCTTGAAGCCTTGAACACGACCTTAGTTTTTGGGCTGCTGTAGTGCTATGCATTTTGCTTTTCAATAGCGCTAATCAAGAATATTGTGTGGTTATTATTTTATAATCCAAATAGTATGATGCAGTTCTGGCGGTATTTTTTACTAGTCCTATATTTGGCAGCCTGTTGTCTATACTATACACTTGCAGTAATATGCGTGTAACGTCGTAATGTTATCGAGATAACAAAATTTCTGTAACATCTTGTTTATCTTAACCACGGCTCAATTTTTGAAAGACAAGCTTAGCATTGAAGTATTGGTTATTTAGTTGTGGGTGAATTGCATTTTCGTGAAGATCTGTGAGGTTTCTCTTGTAATATATCATCTTACTATTTGCTTTTGAACTAATTTGTCTGTAAAAGAGCACGATCTATTTATATAATGAATCAATTCACTAGAAAACTAATGTTGTGATAATCTGTATGTGACTTTGTGTGTCTCAGGAGTTTGCAACCATGCGTTCCACTTCCACTGCATCAGCCGTTGGCTCAAGACCCGTCAAGTGTGCCCACTAGGTTGGTAACCTGATTGATGTGTTTGTTAATCGTGGCTTCGAGCCTGTGCACTTTGCTTTTGTTATTCTTACCTTTGAGCCTGTGCAGTTTGCTTTTGTTAGTCTTGCCTTTGAGCCTGTGCGCTTTGCTTCTGTTATTCTTGACTTTGCCTCTCCTTACAAGTTCTGTTTTGACATTCCAGACAACAGCGAGTGGGAGTTCCAGAAGTATGGCCATTAGACGCTCCTGGCTTTCGTGGGAAGTTGCTTCATGTATCCCTTAGTTAGCGTAGATGATTATAATCAGTAGTTGTTGCTCATGGGTTCATGTGTCTAGTTTCTGAGAATCTGGGGTAAGCCCTTGGGGCACACTGGTCAGTGAGACAGTGACTATTGAGCGCTTAACGCTGTAGAGAATATTTGTAGAAATTAAGTGACCTTAGCAATCACTAGTTTGCAGCCGTGGTGATGTCGTGTCTGCGGAGGCAGGCTCAAGTTGTTTGATTTTCCGTTTTAGCCGATTTGGCAGATACGAGCTATTGTCGTTACCTCAGCCCATCTGAATCGCGGGTGGTCCTAGTACAGTTAATTCCATGGATATCTTAACTTCGTGGAAATGGCCTCCAATTCAATGCCAGCGATGTTGATTCCCCATCTGAGCCGACTAAGGCGACTTATTCGAAACATTTGCTCAGTTCTGAGCACAAATACGAGATCCAAATGGGTTTCTCAGAAATAAACAGTAGTATGAAATGACCAATATTATTATCAAATGGCATGATATAGGAACGAATGTTTTGTCTATGGAAACACTAAGATAACTATACTCTTGATTAACTGAATGGACAATCATTAATAGTATTATGTCGAGGCTACGGGCATAGTGAAACTCAAGAGTATTTTAGAATTCTCAACCGGGCTATGGATAAGTTTGTTTGGGTCCAACACTTTGTGAATTCCCAACCTCAACTGTATCTCTCTTGCTGCTGGTGTTATCCAACTGAAATATATGGAAAACTTCAAATGTCGAGCATGAAAAGAAGTAGAAGCCTCTGCTGCGTTTCAAACACGGGACTTTTTCTACAAGTTTATTTTACTAGAAACAGTCCAGTTCGCTGTCAGGATTAGCATTTGAATGTAACAGCTAGCTCGCACTGATGTATACTCAAATCCATTCCCACCTCGCACTGATTAATGATCGAATAGCAAGTATTCGCTGGCGAGTGGCGACTCTAGTAGGGTAGCGGTATCAAATGAGCTGTAGCATAGATGT
The DNA here is from genome assembly GCA_012490785.1 of Eragrostis nindensis. Classification (NCBI taxonomy): domain Eukaryota; kingdom Viridiplantae; phylum Streptophyta; class Magnoliopsida; order Poales; family Poaceae; genus Eragrostis; species Eragrostis nindensis. The sequence goes on along the minus strand of JAAXCT010000089.1, from coordinate 1,133,048 downwards.
GTCATCTGAATGAAGCGCAGCGCAGATACAGCTAACTGTTTCTGAATAAAATACTTCTATTGGTAGCGTGCGATCTGCCAGAAGAGCACACGCGACATGGAAACAGTACCCAGCCGGCCAGCATTAGTACAACGCGCGCAAAGGAAAAAAAAAAGAAGGGGGGGGGGGGGGGGGGGGGGGGGGGGGTGGGGGCGGGTGCTCTGAAGGCTGAACAAGTAACCAATACATTTGTAACTTTACAACAATCAATTTGAAAACATTTCAAGATTTCTAGACCCGTAAACACCACTACTCTCATTGACGCATCTGAACAAACCAATTCATACACTTTAGTAACAATACTCACGTTTCATTATATTACTGGTCTTGCAGAGCGATCGATTCATGCTGCAACTGTATTTCTCTTGGTGACAGTATACGGGTTGGTCTCGAGCAGATTCTCCAGTGACTTCGCCTTCCTGCTTCTCACCCGTCCTGCCTCCTTCAGCAGCTCCGCGAGCCTCCGCTTCTCGTCGTCCACGTCTGGGTTCGCTGTGCCCAACTTCTCCTCACGCATTCCCACGACATGTTCCAGGATCTCAATGGCCTCATCGAGTCTGGTAAAAGGAAATGCACATTAATTAACTGAATTGATCGCAAACTTTTCACATTTGCTGACAGCATGCTGATGGGTGATATTTCTGGCTTTCAGCTTGGTTTTGCAAAGTATCTCAGAAAGATAACAGTGTTGCTTCAGAATCTGATCTAGCCAGCTAAGTTAGTGTTGACATTTCTGATCCAGCCAGTTGTTATACACTTGTACACAAACTATAAAGCTAATAGTCCACATGTCTTGAAAAGTAGCATGAAGTTTCCACACGAACAATAAGAAGGAAAAAGAAAATTTCAAAAGATAAAGCAAGAGGATAAAGCTGTGCAATCCCTCTTTACAGAACAGCCAGCGACAAGCAACTAAAGATTATTTATAAGATGGTCCTACTTCAGTTAAACTGATCCAACTTTATCAGCAATCAATATCTCATCAACCCAATTCAAATTGCGAAAGCTGTTAAAGACGCTAATCATGTGCCAAGCTGGCCTGGAAGATGAGATAACTAGGACTAAAGAATTCACACTTGCAAGCGTACATTTATCCTACGTATAGGCTATTACTTTCAAAACCAGAAACGCAAACTAATATGTGAGTAGGACAGTGCAGATATGAACAGGACCTATGTGGGACAACAAAATTAATTTCTAAGTTTCCACTTTCACTTAGGGATAAATCTTGAGAATATGAAACATGAGGTGCCCAAGAAAACAAAAGATTTTCAGACGAAATGGGGTTATCTAGGGCCTAAACAGCTGGCAAATGAGATGCTCAACAAAAACTATTACAGCATGGACAAGTAACAAAGTGCAAGATATATTGTCAGATAGGAGATGAAGGATGTTTATGGGCTGCTGTTGTGATGTTTAGAATCCATTCTGTGATGGAAAATGACATAACGCAGGAACAAGTAGAAAGCTTACCTTCCCATTGCATCATAAGTTCCAGCAAGATTGCTGTATACTCCTAAAGTATCCGGATGATATGGACCATATTCTTGCTCCAGAACAGTCCTAGCTTCCTCAAACAGTTCTGCAGCTTCATTTATTGAGTATCTTTGAACACACGCCAACCCCATCTGGTTCAAGGCAATCCCAAAGAAGGCAGACTTTTTCTCGCCGCAAGTGCGGAGCTTTGTAATTGCACTCTTGAATGAATCATACGACTCTCCGTAATTTCCCAAAATATAGTGCAAGACGCCCATCTGAGCCTCAATTCCAGCAATGGTACTCTGTTGGCCAGCAGAATTGTTGTACATTTTTAAGGCTTTCTGGAGTAACTTGAGTGCTTGCTCATGCTCATTCATGGTCTCATATATGGCCGAAACATCAGTCAAACCAGTGGCGATTTCTTCCAGAGAAGTCCCTGGAATAGGTTTCTGATAAATCTTGAGGGCATTTTCACAGTAGGATTTCGACTCCCTTAGCTTCCCAGTCTTGTTGTACAGATCCGCTAGACGCACAAAAACAGAAGCCACAGTTGCATGATTCTCCCCTTTGCTGGTCTTAAATACTGTGAGAGCTTTCTGGTAAGAAAACACAGCCTCATCATACCGACCCAACGAGAGGTAAATGTCACCAATGCTGCAATCCACTGAGGCCACCTCAGTCTCCTGCCCATTGGATACCATAGCCATGCTAGCCATCACTAGATGCTCCAGGGCAGCTTCATGATCACCCTTGGTGTCGCAAATGAGACCCATCAGTCTCCTATCAGCTGTTTCTTCTAGTGAAGCTGGCTCTCCAGTCTCCCTGTGGATGTCAAGAGCCATCTGACACAACCTTTGTGCTTCATCAAGTTGCAGTGCCTGGACATGGGCCTCAGCCAAGTATCGGCAAGTCTCTCCCACCCTTGGGTCTTGCTGACCCAAGGTTTGCTTCTGAATGTCAAGCCCGGCAGCATACCATTGCAATGAGAGTGCAGTCTGGCCTAGCATTCCATAGGTGTCCCCCAACTGCATACAACCAGAAAACTTCGCAAGAGCATGCTCCTGACCTTCCTCGATTACAGGGATCTCGAGGGATCGCTGCAATACAGGTACAGCCTCTTCATATCTTCCCAAGTTGCAGTAGATAGCTGCAACAACATGCAAACTCATCACCAAGTTCAAACTTGGCTTTCCACCTGCACATTTCTCAAACGATTTGGTGGCTCGAAGAGCATATTTCAATGCCCGACGTGGATTTTCCGAGGCAATCAGGTCCCTTGCATGTTTAAGAAGAAATGGACCTAGGTCTGGATTATCAAGACCAGCATCTTCTGTTCCATTCTGTGATGCTTTTGATTTCCGGCGACGGCCAACTCGGCTTCCAGGTTTGCTGACCTCGCTCTCACCTTCCTCAGGGGATGCCTTGCCATTGGGGCCAACAGAGGCATCAGATTCAAGCTGTGACTTTGAGGCCTTCTTGGATGAGGTGGACGACTGAGCCTTGATTGGGGTCCCATTCTCAGGAGCAGGTGCTGCATTGGCAACACTCCCACTGCCCTCTTCCTCCTCGATCACCTTCATGGCTTCCATCTCTCCAGCAACAAGGTGGCGAAGCTCCGAGTCAATCCTTGACTCCTCCCCGTCCGACCCGAAGCTCTCGCGTGATGGTGACCCACCCTCACTTGAGCTCGCCATCTCGCACACATTGTTGTAGAGCTGCTCAATTGAGGGCTCTCCAGCACCAGAGCCCTCAACGTGCATCTCGAGTGCCTGACTTTGCATGCTTCCCACCATAGTCGAAGCTGCTGTAGACTTTGGGACAGACATATTTTCGTTGTTTTGAGAGGAATTCACCCCGTTTGGCACCTCCTCTATAACACCTCCATCCACTGCGATTCCAGGCATCTTGTATACGACAATTATGCCAAAGTTGTTCTATTCCAAAAGCCCCTCCAGAATACCCTGAAAGAAACGTAACAAGCCAATTAGGGAGACATGTAAATGCTTCAACATCGAAACTGTAAGAATCACTTGCAAATTGCAAATTTGGGCAGGTAATCAATAACATCCAACAAGCGGTCAAGCAGATAAACATCAAGACCAGATTTATCATATGAAGACGCCAACAAAAACTGAGCCGGAAATTTAGGCAGATAAACGAACGGAGCAACGAGACGCCAACAAAAATTGTAAATTTAGGCAGCAAATGAGCCGGAAATGGGGGCAGAAACACCAATTGACATCAACCAACGGGGATCCCACGCTTCTGACCCCAAATTGCCTCCCATGTCAACGCATCCCATCACGACATGCCGCAAAAAAGACGCAGCACGCAAAGTTAAAAGGTACGGCAACCGGGCGGATCTGAGTGGCCTCACCGTGATCAGAGCTCAGCAGGTCGACCCACGCGGCATTGCCCCGATCAACCGGGCCGAGGGATCGGTCAGCTCGCGCGGCTGGACGCGGAGGAGAGAGCCGTCAGCACCGTCGTGGAAGAGCTTGGCAGGGGAGGGAGAAGGCCGTGGAAGGCTGCCTTGCCATGAGGAAGGGGGAGGAGGTGTCGAGGAAATGAAGAGAGGACGAGTGCGGCGGCGGAAGGGAAAGGGAAGGAGGAGGAGGAAAATGGCTCGCGCCTCGGTGCAATCGGACCACATGTGAAACAGCCAACGCGACAGTTTGGTTTAGAGCTTGTCATGTGAGCGCGGAGAGAGAAAAGGGTTGGAAGGAAACGAAAAAACAACTCAGTGCATTTTGGTTTAAGAAATCCTCAAAAACTACAATTGTTACTACTAGTAGGTTTATATATGTTGTTGGTTAAAGCATTTTTAACCCTCTAGCTTAGTCTTATGTTAACCCATGAAAACGTTAGTAGGTTATAGAAGCCTGCCATTCGTTTTCATTGCAAACAAACTGACACATCTAGTTGACTAATTTCGGTTAAAAGCTTGCTAGGTTGACGGTCCACCACTAAATGTGGTGCAATCTAATCGAATTTTGTCAAGGTTTGCTCATATTGTTGCTGTAGATTGTTACAAATTGGCTGTGTTCGGCTGGAGGAAAATCCTCCGGCTGCTGCTGCTCCTGCTGCTACAGTCAACTGAATTGCTACAGTGCGCGAATCCTCCTCTACAGTGTTCTCTCTCACTATTCAAACTGCAACTGCAACTGCATCCTCCTACCGAACACCCCGATTAAAACTCGGCTGCAGCTGATCTCAAAACATCCCTTGCACAGCCTCTCCTCCTGAGTGAGGCCCCGTTCGGTTCATCCTCTAAAACACCCTCTAAAGTTTATACCCCTCTAAAATAAAAAGAATCTTACTATTTAGAGGTACTAAATAAAATTTAATTATAAAACCTTTCTGCAGACGGGCGTTATTTTTCGAGACGAATCTAACGAGCCTAATTAATCAATGTTTTAACACAGTGATGCTACAGTAACCATCGTCTAATCGCCGCTTAATTACCCTCATTACGTTCGTCTCGCGAAATAGATGGGGGCCCTGAACTTAGTTTTGTAATTTGACTTTGTTTAGTACACATAAATCGTGCCGGCATCTTTGATGTGACTGCTACAGCACCCTCTAAAGTGATCCGAACACCACCTGAGTCCGGCCAGCTGCAGCCTTTCGTGAGTCGTGACCAGGCGTCGTTTATCCGTCGGTGCAACTGTGCAAGTATGCTCTTGTTCGCCTACGAACAAACAACTTTATCTTTTGCTTTCGTGCAAAATTCCATTATTCACAAATCCTGGGTGCACGGTTGGTAAACTGAACCAGTCATGTCTGCTTTGATCGTATGACATTAATCGTTAGGTTGGACGTCTCATCTACCGATCAAAAAATTCTGTCAGATTTTTGGGCTCGCATGCTTGTCTTGAGAAATTACGAGCGAGAGGGACACACAGTGAAAGAAAAGTACAGGACAACGTCCCCTCCGTTGCTAATGTGAACTGTGTCACTGCCACGCCAATTAATTTGTGATCAAGGAGTACTGTGCTGAGCTGATGATTTCACGCACGCAACGTTCTTGTTCTCGGCATATTTTGGAGTCCACGACCATGATATCTTTTATTCCACACCTGCAGGTTTTGGTACAGTTTGTGTATTGGATCGGCGCTGGTGGTACGTGATTACAAGATCTTTTTGTAGGGGCATTTCCCTTTCTCTTTCTCGCCCTCGCTGTTCGTCGGTTGTTAGCAGGAGGAGGCGGCCAGAGTGGACGATCGGTTGGCTGGCACGAAAGCGACGGCGCGGCCGAAACGACGGTCGGTGTCGTGTTACAAGTTGTTAGCATCGATCATCGGCGAGCATAAACAAGTAACAATGCATTGGTTGCAGCTGCCGGAAGACAGAAGGGAAGCTTCAGGGTAGGCGAGACTTGCTCGTCACCGACCGGCGCGGCGAACTCGTCGGCCGGCGGATGGATGGATGGATTCCCCTGAACAACCACCATCCCCGATAACGCCGCGTCGAGGTGGACGCCGAAAATGTTATTCTGATGACGGACGGAGCAGGGCGCCGTCCTGTGAGCGTGCATTGTTTGTATGGCATGTAGTGTGTTCGTCAATCGGATGTGCTGTCCTGTACCGGCGTGATGATTTATCGCGCGCCACCGCTGGCTCGTGACAGGGCCCCGCCGGAACCGAGTCACGACGACGGGACGGTTGGGTTTATTGTCGTGTCGTGCTGGCCGAGCACAGGGAATAAAAATACTCCGTAATTCCATGGGAGATAAGTAATTTTTTTAATAAAACGAATGATCAAACATAAGTTACGTACCTCAAAAAAATTAACGGTGACAATAATTAGAAAGTCTATTTTAATGTTTCAGAAGAAAACTCATGGTAGCGAGTTTAAGCACGCCGCTTGTGGGAATGACAGAATGGGAAACAACTTCATACGGCAAGGACGACAACAAACAGCTGCCAAGTTGAAGCTGCGGACAAACATTTCTCGTCACAACAAAATCATAATAAGACTGACTCCAACAGGTGAGGCATCCCGCGTTGCAAACCCATTTTGGCTCCTCCGGTGGTACTGTTCATCCTCCAACAGGTGAGGCATCACGCGATGCATCTTTGCATCGGAGGTGGGCCCGGGAGGCGGTGGAGCGCGTGGGAGAGGCGGGTCGCGGTGGTGGTGGTGCGCGCGGGGGCGGGGGAGGAGGGGCGCGGCGGAGGAGGGGTCCAACGGCCGGGGCACGGCGGAGGCGGGCGCGGATGCTGGGGCACGCCGCGGTCCTCCAATCGACGGAGCGACCTCGTGCGGTGGTGGCGGAAGCTGGAGTCCGAGCTCCGGTCCAAGGATGCGGAGGCCGAGCACCCACACGAGCACCTCCGCGGCGGGCACCGAAGCTCCGCACGTCCGCCTGTCGCGCAGCTCGCCGCGGCTTTGCGCGGCCCGGATTGAGCTCCACCAACACAAGCAGGTCGACCTCCGCTTGCATTCCAATCGATCCCCTTGCAAGCTCGAAACCCAATTGAAGGCTGCAGCTCAAATCGACCCTCATGGGGCTCAAATTGTGCTTGCAGCAGCAGCAGCAGCAAGTTGAAAATGTCCACATCAATTCGAGCTTGCTGCTGAGAGAGACCGTGGACGCAACTGGTTGCCAGCGCGTGGCGTGAGGCTCGCGGGGCTGCGGTGCGCGGGGCGGCGCGGCGCAGGGGCGAGCAGAGCACGCGGCGCGCGGCGACGTGGGGCGCAGGGGCGAGCGGGGCGCGGGGCTCGCGGAGCTGCAGGCGAGGGCCAGGCACGGCGGGCGAGGGCGCGCGAGCAGGGCGGCGGGCGACGGCATGTCGAGGGCGGGAGTTGGACGGCGGGCAAGCGGCTCCGGCGCGGCGTCGCCCAGCAGGCGAGGGCCAGGCGCGGCGAGCGACGACACGGGAGCACGGGCGCAGCTCGGCAAGCCAGGCGCGGAGGCGAGCGCGGCGGCATCGTTGCCGTGGGCGGGGACGGTGCGCTCAAGTCCCTTGTCGCCGAGCCCGGACTGGGCGCCGCTGCGTTCCCGGCCCTGTCACCAAGCATACCGCCGCGGCCGTCGCCGACCACTGCGAGGATGGACGCGATGACGACGTTGAGGAGCAGGAACAACGCGTGCGATGGCATCGAGAGGGGCGACGCGGGCCACCACCAGCACCAGGGCGCCACGAGGGAGAGGCCGCCGGCGCCACCATCTTCTTGTCGCCAGACACGAGCAGCGCCGCCGCCGCCGCGGCCAGCGCGACCTCCACGAGCTCCTCCTCCCTCCGCGAGCACGGCCTCCACGAGCTTCTTTCTTTTGCTGCTCTGCTCGGCTTTGCCATCGACGCGGACAGAGGGAGATGAGGGAGGAAGAAGAGGATCGATGCAGCCTCCAAATGCCATCGCTGTTGGAGACAGGGTGTTGCAATAGGAAGGCAGAACACTATACACGACAGGCATTGGCCAATTTGCCTCTCAAAAATAGCTCCTATTGTTGGAGTCAGTCTAAGGACCACACGGATGTTATGCATAACAGAAGTAGCACTATTCAGTCCGTACATTCAGGCAAAGCATACGCAATGAGTCAACAGCATAGAAAACAGCTAAATCGGCCGGTGTTGCTATCTCAGCTCCCAGAGTAAGCCCTCCAAATAAATACCCATCAAGCCTGGTGATAGCCCCCTCAGCGCCTTTCCTCCGAACAAACTGGACGATGCCGGACTGCGTTCCTGCCGACCCGTTCTTCACGTCCGATGCAAGGTCCGATGCAAGGTAGACACGGGTAATAAGTCCAAAGGGGGCTGCCACATTGTAGAGATCACGCTGACTTGCGTTTTCTGGCATGTTGGTCACACGTATAGCGGCCTCGGCATCCCTAACACAGACTGCACAGATTGGAGGAGAAGCGCACACTTCCTCTGGCTCTGGTGTTTTCCACTCTGCTTTGAGGATAAAGCCATCGTAGCAGTACCCGTTGAGCCTGCTGATGGCCTCTTCGGCACTCTTTCTCCCATCAAATTCGACGATGCCAAACTGCCTGCTTGGTCCAGTCTGCTCATCCGGCGCCAGCTCTGTGTTGGTAATGATGCCAACTCCAAATGATTTGGCCAGATTGTACAGATCAAGCTGAGAGGTGTTCTCCGGCAGATTGGTCACACGTATAGAGGTCTCTTGGTTCCTACCCGTCGCTACAGCTCCATTGCAACGCCTCATGGCCTCAGCACGACGCTTCTGTAATTCAGCTCTTTGCCTCAGCACATCAGCTTCATGTCTATCAACAGCTTTCATGCAGACTGAACATGTTGCAGGCGCTGTTGTGCCATCGGCGCTAGGAGACTTGTCCAGGAAAGTTTGTGCTTGCGGTGCAAGGTACTTGTCGGGACACTCAAAGGTCCAGTGGTCACCCTTCTTTACACAGGTTCTGCAGATCTCGCGGCCTCTCTTATCTTCTGTAGCCGGTCGAGCAATAGAAGCAGTTGGTTCTCCATCCTTGCTCCCTGCACCAATAAGGGAATATTTAGGAGACAAGAGCACAACCAATGAGATCTTCGAACACAAATAATTTGAGTCTTTTAGACGACACATAAAATGACAGAAAATCTGAGACCTTTCGCATCATCTACAAAGCCAAAGTATTACACTAACCTGAGACCTAGCTCTTTCAATGAAAAATGCATTTACAAGATACGCGTTGAGCATACAGGCGTCAGCCCAAGGTGACGTAGACAACCTAAGAATTATCCGATCTTCTGATGGCAGACAGCAAGTGATTTGACCAAAAAATGCCTAAAATTAACATATTTTACCTTACATGTTGAGTTTACATATTGATCTGACATATTTACAACTGATTTTACTGGTTCAGCAATCAACTCATTGATTCCACTAGTGGATTTCAGGCTAATTAAAAATCAAACTAGAGAGGCATGTGCCCCTATGCTCATAAAAACTACTCTCATACAGTACACCATGTTTCAAAACCTTTTCTTCGAAGAACACCGCGAGTTCAACTTCAATCGCAGCATCTCTCGAGCGTGGCTTATTTGTTCAAAATTTAAATTTAAATGTTCACAACCAATTATAAAGCCTTTCTTTGAAGTTTCTCAAATAGAAATGTCTATTACTACATCGCACATGGTACATCTAGATTTGACATACACCAACATCAATCATCATGCTTTTATGAATTCCAAACAGTTTGCGAAACAGAGCGTGTTTTGAGGAAAAAAATTTGCCAAACCACCGACTGAAATTGCCTGCTATGCACGTGCCTTTATGAAATACTAGGCTGGTTTAATGAAAGATGATGATAAGCAGGCCATGATGGGGGGAGCAGAAGTTCCCCAATAGGCAACGATCAAGCTACACTCAAAATTGAGGAGCAGCCAGAAGAGCAATCACAATAGCTGAAGGTGGAAAGAGCAATCACAATAGCTGAAGGTGGAACACAGAAGGGAGGAGACGATCTTCAAAGAAGCTGCAGCTGGCCAAATGTGAAATGCTCGACTGATGTAATAGAAGTAGTGTTCTGGCGCTGCAAGCGCTTGTTTTTGCTGTTTGTAAACTTGTCACTATCAGCGAGACACGAATCTCTCGCAGCAGTAGGCGTACAAATAGTTTTATTTTCTGCTGTTAAATACTAGTCTCCACTGGCACTGCTTTGAACCTTTGGCTTGGCTGTAATTTTGTTACATGAGTAATGAAATTCCAGAGTACCCCTGTTCTAGAAAAAAAAAAAGAATACCAAATAGCCCAGACCTGGTTCAAATTGAATCACCCTATATTTATAGCCTAAACTGCATCCAGATGAATCCAAACAGACAACCTAAGTTTTGATGTAGATCGCATTTGGCAACAGATCAGGTGAATAGAAACAGATCAATCAATTCAGATTTAGAATGTCAAATATTACGACCTGGGGCGTCTGCGCTCTCGAGGGGCATCACTTTGTTGGAATCCATGGCGAGCAAGAGATCTGGCGTCCTCCTCCACGGAGCAGCCGCCGCCGCCGCCGCAGCAGCAGCAGTAGCTGGCGTTCGCGTTCACGCTTCACGCGAAGCCCTGAAGTGGAGAGTGAAATGGTGGGAGGTTTGGGCTGGAGGCTCATTAAACAGTATCTTTCTGTAGGCCCAACTTAGGGTACCGATTCGAGGCATAGCTTGTTCACATAGCCCAATTCGTTGATAGGCCGAAAGCCTCGACCCGGCCCGAACGGTTAATCCGGTGGCGGTGAAATCGGGTGGCGAGTTTTTTTTTTTTTCTCCTCCGGTTTTCCGTCACCGGGGGCGAAGCGAATCGCGCACGCCGCCCACCTCCCCCATCTCCCTCCCCACAGCACGTCGCCAAGTCGCAAACCCTTCGTCGCACCACCGCTCCCCTCCTCGCGGGGCCGCCGCGTCCATATTCCGGCCACCGCCGGTCCGGCCCGTCCCGCCACCGACTCGTCGGGGTCCCTGTTTCGCCTGCACCGCATCCTCCTTACCTCGCCGGCGCCGGCGCGGTGCACCCTCGCCGCCGCGAGGGCCGCCCCTGGATGCCCTCGCGGGCGCCGCCGTCGCGGTGCTTCGTCAACGAGGGTACTTCCCCTGTCATCTTACCTCTCCTGAAGGATCGGTTCTGTTATGCTTGTATGGGATTTGGACCGTTGGGGGTTAAGCAAATCTAGGGTCGTCGAGTCCATATCCGCAAATGGCACAAGGATCCTAATATATGGCCAGATCGAATACAAATGAGATTTTCCTTTCACTAGGGCAATTTGTCTACACATTGAAACATGCCGTTAGGGTTCTGATGAGATAGTATTTAATGCCAGTGTTTTCTTGTGCCAGTTTTGCATGATAACTGACGCCATGCATGCACCACCGATTTCACTGTGGCTTTGACGCAAAAATTTCACACTGCAATTTCATGCGCATAACCCATATGTACTTTTTAGAAGCTCGTGTTGGATTCAGTGGCAACCGTTGTATCTTAGACGCAAGCCGTGAGTTCACTACCAATCCGACTGTTCAAGTCCCCCTCTTTGAGTATTGGTGTCACAATGCTGCCATGTATGACTGGCTTTGTATCACGTGCTGCCAACTACTCAGGGCAAATCCGTTCTCTTATTCTTAATTTTAGCTTGATTGAAACCCTAAGTTTTATAACACTGTTTCAAATGCCAGCTGCCTATAGGCATTAGGATCCACGCCCCCACCTAATCTACATCTAACATGGCTTGGTGATCACATCGCACCTAATTGCCCCCAGGCTCTGAAAACAGCAGCTTGCCTGGTTCTTCAAACAATTTATAACACATGAACTCTAAAAGCTTACTATAGGGATATTTGTTTCTGTGGTCAGTTGGCTCATTCATTAATCAAAATGTGATATTTAAACATGATTTCGTTTATATCCGTTTAAACTGCTGCACTATTAGAATCTTTCAAGGTCTTCAAATTTTAGCTTTAATGCTAAACAGAAATTTTGTGTTTTTATGTGTAGAAATTAGTCACCAGTGTTTATGGACTTAACACTAGTTGACGAAAATTCCTTCACTGCTTTTGGAAGTCCTTTATTTCATAGTGGACTGACAGTTCAGAACTTGCATAAGAAATGCTGATGGATCCTCCTGCTATGCAAGTGGATTGCCAGCTGCAGAGTGATGTGGAGAAAACTTCATCTATTTCCTATGATCCGAAGCGTACATTATCACATGATGATCGTGAGTGGATAGGCTCTGATGTTTCTCCAACAAACGAAGCAGTAATCTGTAACCCAGTTGAGGTTAATAATGCTTCTCAGATGTGCATAGACGAGGTATCTTTGGAAAATTCCCCTAAAAATTCTCAGGGGATAGAACTGAGAAAAACAAAGAATAGTGATGATTCTTGCTCCAACGATGTAAGACTTCAGTTGAGTGTAACCACGGGAAGTAATGGCTTGCAAAGCGAGGATGGTGATTTTAATAAGCATAATAAGGAGGACACACACCATCCTCAGGAAAAGATACATCCTCCTCCCGTTTCATCACCAAGATCATGCAAATTCAATGGAAGTGCCCTGCCTTCTCAAGGAGAGAAAATCGCAGAGGAATGTGTCAAAGTGGATGATAATATTGATGCAGCAAGTAAGAGAGTCGGAATGGATTCGATTGCATGTCATGCAGTGCAGAAAGATTTGCAATGCACGCTTGAAGATCTGTCAGAAGTAGCATGCAGCATTGATTTGGTACCTAATAAATCTTCTATGCCGGAAGAGAGTGAGATGTCTGTCTCACCTATCAATGGCACAGACCAGCTTGTTCATAGCAATAGCTGTAATGGTGATGCCAATAATAAAGGGTCAGAATCAAGTATGGGAAATGCTGGAGGTGAAGAAGATCATGTTGTCGCACTGTGGGTGAAGGTAAACTTTTTTTTTAAAAAAAAACTCCATTCCTGCATCTGTGCAGTACATTTAGCATATAATGTTTTAAAGAATTCAACCCCCCCCCCCCCCCCTCCTTTTTTTTTAAAAAAATCTAAGTTTTAGGCTATGTAAGGGATTTGTACACATGAATTTAATAAGAACACCATTTTTGTTTGGTTACCAAGTTCTAATAAATAACCTTGGATGTAATTTTTTTTTTTGGAAGAAAGCAGGCGCTTTCATTGAATTTGTTTGTCCTTTTCTTGACAGTGAAAATAAGCACACTACATTTGATGGATATTTTTTTATTCCAATGATCATTTAAAATTGCGAAGGATATATATGGTGCTTCCATGCAAACATGGTCATGAGGAATCACATATTCTTATGAATGTGATTCTGATGTGGAATTTCCAAGTGTCAAGGCAGGGGTTTATCCAATGATTATTAGCCTTCAAACAAGATGACTAGAACCTTTATTTTGGTCCTCATGAAGTTACTTTAAGAATAGCCCTTTAAAGTTTTTATTTTAAGAGTAGTTCACACTATGTACCTTCCATGTCACCTTTTTTTATTGCAATCTGTATATCTTTGTCTATTTCTTGACTTGGCGATACATAAACTCTGCTTAAAGTTTTCTGTCTAGACTATTTAGCTAAGCATTGTATAGTTTTAATAAAATAATGTTTGCTGAATCTGAAATGATTATTTTCTGTGCACATGCCGACATGCGTCAGGGAAACAATATATTTGGCATATGGGTGACTCTGTCGCAATTTAATAGAAAACCATAGAGGTATTTTGTTTGTTGTGTTATCAGTACAAACATTGGGATCCGGACTAAACCACTAGCTAGTACTCTGTTTGTAATTTTAGTAACTTCTTCTGTCCTTCTTTTAGATCTGAATACTTCATGTGAGCGTTGTTGACCCTTTTCATTTGAAACAGTGGAGAGGAAAATGGCAAACAGGAATCCAATGCTGTAGAGCAGACTGTCCTTTGCCTACTCTAAAGGCAAAACCGACACATGACAGGAAGAGCTATATTGTTGTTTTCTTCCCGCGAACAAGAACTTATTCTTGGGTAGACATGCTACTTGTTCTTCCGATAGAGGAATGTCCTTTGCCACTCGTGAATGGAACTCATCGTAAATGGAGAAAACTGGTCAAGGATTTGACTATTCCTCGTCGATTCGTCATGCAAAAACTTGCTATTTCAATGCTAAACTTTAGTGATGAGCTCCATATAGAGGTTAGTTATGTTTGTATTATTTTTCCTTACGCATATAGCACTGCTGTTATTCTTGACACAGTTTATTCGTTCAATAGGCCGTGATTGAGAATGCCCGGAAGGCCACAACTTGGAAAGAATTTGCCCTGGAAGCGTCTTGTTCTAGAGATTATACTGATCTTGGGAAGATGCTCGTCAAACTTCAAAATGTAAATCCAAGAACCTTGTTTCATGTGGATATTTCATGGAACATCCTGTTACAATGTTCACTTAGCAAGTACAATGCCTTGTTTTGTCTTCTTAGCACCTTGAGTGTTTTTCATTGTTGATGAAATTTTCAACCGCATTCCTGATTTCTGCTGTTTGTGTTGAAGGCTTCCTACATGATTTTGGTGTATCTTAATAGCATTGTATTCTACATTTTTTGTCAGTAAATGAGGCAATATATTTCCCCTAGGTAATAATGCGTATAAATAAATTATGTTTCTGGATGACCAAGAGGCACATGAACCAAAGAGTATATATAATTGTAATATAGTACTACTACTCATAATAGTTTTAGGGTTATTTGCAGATCAAAACTAATGTTAATGTCTGAAACTTTTAAAAATTGGTGTTAGATGAGACATTTCCATGACTTCCCAGTTTTTCTATGAAAATTGATACATTATTATTATCAATTGATTGGGAGATTGCTTATAGTCCAATAACATGCTCGGGGATCATTATCGTGATATATTTGTCTAGGTTAGCAATAGAAAAAGACAACTCATTTAGGAAATTGTTTTACACATTAACTCCTGTTCTAGTATCTTTGTTATAACCTTTCTCAATTAAAGCAAACTTTTATATTTTTTTTTGCTGATTGGTGATGTTTCACACATCCGAAAAGGTTAAATTTCTATGTATAATAACATGTCAAATTCGTCGTCTTGATATTTCCTCAGCATTGTTTCACATTAACTGTTTATTCAGATGATTCTCCGGGACTACATAAACAGTCAATGGCTGCAAAATTCTTTTGACCTGTGGAAACAAAAGTGTACGAACGCAAATAATGCCGAGAGTATCGAAATTCTTTATGAGGTACTATAAAGTTCTGTTCTTTTTTATCTTGCGGTTTTTAGTTTTTAAGTTTTTAATTTAGGAGGGGCCTTTGGTGCGAAATCTAACTGTGCCAGACCTATATACTTATACACACCACCTATACTTTTATACATAGAAATATGGTTGATTACCTCAGTTGTGACTTGTCATAATATCTCTTCGCTAACAAATGTGCCATAGACTCATTCTTTACTTTTCATTGCCACATTTATGGCTCGCTACACTTCCTTAACCTCCCGGTCTACGTATCTTTGTTATATCCTTTTTTACCTAACTTCCCTCATTTATGGCAACCATATTTTTTCCACAACCGTTGACCCACTTAAGTGGGCCATGAAGCAAATAGGCCCTTGGATTTAGAGGTTGCAAAGGGGGTGGTCCAGCCCGTTGGCCTGCCCCTAAGTGTTTTTCGGTTGATGGGGCATGAGCGAAATAAGAGAGGGCCCATGGAGGCCAAGATTCTTACTAACCCTAGTGATGCGGAATGTCTTCACAAAACCTAAAGGCCTCTACCTCTCCGCCGCCATTTCTTGTTATCTCTCCTCTCCTCTCTAGCATGCCCAGATCTGGTAGATTGTCTCCATAAACAAGAGGCACGCCGCACCACATTTTGATGCGAACAGTGACGGCTTTGTGATCTGCAGCAGTCCGCGACAACAGCGCATGGTGGTGCCATGATTCTTGGCATCTTGCTCTATTGTTGTGTGTGAAAAGGTGGGGAGAATAAACAAATAATGTTTCTTTTTGAAATTAGAGCAGATGCTGGATGGGTCGACCGTAGTCCTTCATGTTGATTTGCCATGTCCTTGTGTCTTCGATTCTTCTTTTGGACTGCTAGTTGGTTCTTGATACATTGTCTCTCAAAGATTGCTTGCCTAATCTTTTCTTTACTTAGTTAAATGCCTTACTGCTGGCAGAAACATTTCCTATTTGGCCAGATGTTTAATGGCGGTTGTGTAGGGAGTGATGATAGGTTGCCCATCCACTTTAGGCCTCCTTCCTTGCTTCTGCCATATGAATCGACCCACAACTCTTTTGGCTTTGTCGGTTACATGGAAAAGTATGTTTGGACCGACCTTGAACTCATTCTTTTCCTGTGGGCCATGTGTGGCAAAGGCAGAGTCAGGCCTAACCTCCAAGTTGTGTCCTTAAGCAGTTGATGTTATGTAATTTGACTTTATTAAAGCGAATGCTTTTCTATATTGTTGCCTTACTAATGTAAAACTGCCATTGCACTTAAATTTTATGGTTTTCCAGCGTTTTTAGAGCTCCGATGTATGTTGTTACGTTTGACATGTTAGTATTTCTTCTGCTGGTTAAACTGTACCAACCTTGTTTCTTGTTTTCTTTAACAGGAACTTAGGCAGTCGGTTCTGTGGGACAAGATTGACGAGTTATGGAATGCGTCAGTGCAGCCTGAATTAGTTCCTGAGTGGAAAACATGGAAACAAGAAGTCATGAAACAGTACTTCTCATCGCATCCAGCAGGTAATGCTGGCAACTATGACAAAACCAGTTGTTATGATGATCCAGCTTTAGATCAACAAGTTAGTAGAAAGCGACCAAAACTTGAAGTTCGCAGAGGAGAAATTCAAATGTCACACACGGTGGACACTAACTGCAGGGGTCTAAACGAAGGTCCGAACTGGGTGAACGTCCCCATGCATGAAACTGCAGGAGTATTAGAATCAGTAAATCATAATAACAGTGTCACCTTCCCCAGCAATTCTGGTGATCAGGAGATGACAGAATCAAGTAGTGCCAAGCGAACCTTACAGAATGCCAGACTTGAGTTGGATTCATTCAAGAGTTCTCGGCAGTGCTCTGCATACATTGAGGCAAAGGGAAGGCAGTGTGGTAGGTGGGCGAACGATGGTGATATTTATTGTTGTGTGCATCAAAGTATGCATTTTGTTGACCATTCTTCTAGGGAGGACAAGGCACTTGCATTTGAAACTCCATTGTGCAGTGGTATGACTAATATTGGTAGAAAATGCAAGCATCGAGCTCAGCATGGTTCTACCTTTTGTAAAAAGCACCGCGCCCAAACTAGTCTGGATACAATGCATCCTGAAAAATTATTCAGTTCATCTGAGGTATTCCATGGGAGGGAAGAATCTCCAAAATTGGTAGAAGAAAATTCTAATTCACATGCAGTATACGGCATAGGCTTAGAAATGGACATGAGCTCCCAGGTTGCCGCAGAAGGGAAATTGACCCCGACTGTGGCTGCAGAGATCTCTGGTGAAAAAGCTCGTGCAATGGGTGATCTGTGCACCACGTCAACTTCCATGACAAATACTGATTCAGATACTTCTCTTTGTATTGGAATTCGCTCTCACGATGATATTGCTGAATGCCATGATTATGCCAAGCGACATACTCTCTACTGTGAGAAGCACCTTCCAAAGTTCCTTAAACGTGCCAGGAATGGGAAGAGTCGACTTATTTCTAAAGATGTCTTCATCAGTCTATTAAAGGGATGCACATCGAGGAAAGATAAAATATGTTTACATGAAGCATGTGAATTTCTGTATTGGTTCTTGAGAAACAACCTTTCTCAAAAACGCTCAGGTATTGTTAGTGACCATATGCCCCAAATATTGGCTGAAGTGTCAAAAAATCCAGACATGGGAGAGTTTTTATTAAAGTTGATCTCTTCAGAGAGAGAAAAACTAGCAAATCTTTGGGGCTTTGGTACAAATAGATCTAAGCAAATATATCCTGAAAACCAAGAAGGGTCCATGGTATTGACGCAAGAGGAAGGATTTAATCTGTCATCTGATCTGAAGTGCAAAATATGTACTCATGAGTTCTCTGATGATCAAGCTCTTGGATTACACTGGACAGAGGTCCACAAAAAGGAAACTCGGTGGCTGTTCAGAGGTTATTCTTGTGCTGTATGCATGGACTCATTTACCAACAGGAAAGTTCTTGAAAGACATGTACAGGAAAGACATGGTGCACAGTATCTCCAGTATTCAACTCTAATTCGATGTATGTCATGTAACAGCAATTTTTTGAACATTGATCTGTTGTGGCAGCACATTGTTTCAGATCATGCCCAAGAGTTCCGGATTCTTGATGTTCCTCAACGACCTAGAGGTCGATCTGTTCAACGAACAGAAGGGAGAAGTGGCATGCCCCTATATGATAGCCACCAAGTTTCTCATGTGAACCCTGGCACTGATGACCACGTTCCACCAGGCCTTGGGAAGTACCAGCTTAACCGTGGTCGACACTATTATTCTGCCTTTAAGAAAAGTTTACGACCAACAAGTACACTAAAGAAGAGGAGTAATTCAGGAATCGAGAAAAACTTAAAGTATCCAAGTTCTGTTCTACCTTTGGTAACTTCTCAAATAGTTGAATCTGAAACACCCAGCCTTGGTAAGTTACTGGATTACCAATGCTCAGATGTTGCACAAACTTTATTTTCCAAGATTCAAAAAACGAAACCACATCCAAGCAGCCTTGATATTTTATCTGTTGCTCGCTCTGTATGCTGTAAGAGTAGTCTTCTTGCTACATTGGAAGTTAAATATGGATGCTTGCCTCAGAATATATTTGTGAAAGCTGCAAAGCTTTGTAGTGACAGTGGCATACAAATTGATTGGCATCAAGAGGAATTCATGTGTCCTAAAGGTTGCAAGTTTAAATCATATTCAAATGCTTTGCTTCCTATAGTGACTACTACAGTTGATTTGTCCGAACCTGCTGCCGTGAATGATCCTCCAAATGATCATGAAGTATGGGACATGGAAGAATACCATTATGTTCTTGATTCAGCACACTTTAGGTGGAAACTTAAGAAAGAGAGGGTTGTTCTCTGCGAAGATGTAAGCTTTGGAAGGGAGAAAGTTCCAATCGTCTGTGCCATTGATGTTGATGCAAAAGATTCTCTTCTAGTGAAACCTGAAGAACTTCTGCTGGATAACAATTATGTTCCATGGCAAGATTTTCAGTATATCACAGAGCGTTTGATGGATTCAACTCTTGTAGATTCAGAGGTACTTTTTTCTACTATTAGTATGGAATCATGGATTAATATGAACATGTTGGTTTTCCTTTGCCTCGCTTCAGATCTTTGTCACTTCAGTTCATCTTTAGACATCTTGTTTTCTGAAAAGTCCCCTTTTCTGCAGAACTCTATATCTGGATGTGCATGTTCTTATGCTCCATGCTCTCCCGAGAAATGTGATCATGTAAGTTTCTTTGACCGTGCCTACGAGAACTTGGTGGATATCCATGGATCACCCATGCGAGGCAGATTTGCGTACGATGAAAGTAGCAAAATTATTTTGCAGGTAATTGCTGTTACCATTGTCACCTTTCAATCTTTTAGATTAGATTATTGAAAAGTCTATCAGCACGGCATGGTATCTGTCTGAGGCTGTGTTTGGTTATTCGTCTTCAGAGTGGGATTCAATCCTTTACAAGTCTAATAGGGATTTAATCCCTGCAATCCCCTCTAATCCTCTTAACCGAACATGGCCTTAATGGTTCAATGATTTTTATTATAAATATTAATCCCTTTTCTGCACTTGTGAAGTATTCCCCTTACGATACATTTAGAAATCTAGCACCCAAAAAAAAAAAGACACGGGCTTCTTGATTGCACTCCAACAATCGCCACGCCACAACCTCAGCTGCCACGCTTGCCAAAAATTGGCGCATCACCTTTGGCGCTGTGCGGCTGGCAACCAAGCAGCCCCAAAGCCTTTTTAGTCCCAAGCAAGTTGGGTTAGGCTAGATTTAGAAATTTACCAAAAAACATAATTATCTTGACACATCTGTTAGTTTTAAAATACGTATCCCTCATCTATGGCTTGGGGCCATGAATATGGACTTACTCTTGCTACCAGATCTCTATTGTTTGGGTTTTACTTTTCCTGATGGAAGATTGGGTTATACTTTGTACTTTTTTCCCCTATCGCATGCTAATATGAGATTCATCTTGTTATTCATCATTTTGTATTGTTTCATCAATGTTTATTCTGAGCTTCCTAATTGGCAGGAAGGGTATCCAGTATATGAGTGCAATTCATCATGTACCTGTAATGCATCTTGCCAGAATAAAGTTTTGCAGAAAGGGCTGCTCCTTAAGTTGGAACTTTTCAAAACTGAGAATAAGGTGAAATACTCGCCATGATTTGTGTTTCCTGAGCCCTGAGCACCAGTTGCAAGTTATATTAATGTTGTCAAATTCTGCAGGGTTGGGGTATTAGGGCTGCTGAACCTATTCCTCAAGGCACCTTTGTCTGCGAGTATGTTGGGGAAGTTGTGAAGGGTGATGATGGCATGAGAAATGCAGAAAGGTTTGATGACCCTTTACTCTGCTGTTTCAAATTAAATAAAAAAAAAAATACTCTGATGAGCTTCACTTAAGTCATTTTTTTGCCCCATCGTGGCATTTGCATAGCTAAATGTGGTAGGTAGGTTATTGATTGTGAGGTTTGAATGGCTTCAATACACATGCTTTCCTTGCCCTTATTGGGAGGGTGAGCCACGAATTAACAATTGGACATAAGATTAACAGAATTAAGCATTTGAGGATGCCGAATAGTGAATCTTTATGCTTCTTGGATGAGAAGTTGAGAGTTTAGTCCTACTAGTAGTTGTTAGGAGGGAGCTCCTTGTCACCCCTGCCCACGGCCGCTTCCTCCCTGCTAATGGGATGCATCGATCTTACCTTGCATACTGGTACTGGTTGTTATGAATTGATACTCTGGTATTAAGTATTTTTGCTCGAAACTGATCGAAAGTTTGAATCTTCAGGGAGGCAGAAGGTGGTGGATGCAGCTACCTGCTGGACATCGCTTCTCAGATTGACAGGGAAAGAGTTCATGCTTTGGGCACTGTCGCATACATGATTGATGCCACGAGATATGGGAATGTGTCCCGTTTTATCAATCATAGGTAACTGGACTGTTTAATCTTATTCTAGGAGCATTCAACATGGAACCAAAATTTTCTGGAAGACGATGCTTATTTGTTTGTGCAATTTCATGACAGCTGTTCCCCAAATCTCAGTACCCGATTGGTTTTGGTGGAATGCAAAGATTGCCAACTTTCTCACATCGGCTTGTTCGCAAATCGAGATGTAAGTTCTACTGCTTACAATGAAATGTTTCACATTATATCTTCTCGCTTTACATTAACTTCAGCTAATTGTTGTCATGCTGTTGCCCAGATTGCTACGGGGGAAGAACTTGCTTATGATTACCGCCAAAAGCTGGTAGCAGGCAGCGGCTGCCCCTGCCTTTGTGGAGCAAAGAATTGCCGAGGGCGAGTTTATTGATTTTGCATGGAGACGAGTTTATCGATTTTGCATGGAGACAGAGGGAACTGTCCCATTGCTCAGCTGCAGATTCTCAGAAGCTAAACTCTTGGCGGCAGCTGAGCTGCTAACATTGTTCGTCCTAGATTTAGGGTCTCATTCTTCATGCAACCAGTAGAGATTGTCACATAGGACTTACAGGCAGGGCATTAGGCACAGCGTAGCAAGTGATTTTAGTCATGGTACCGTCGTGCTTAACTGACGATTTGTTAGGTGCAGCCTGAAATGAAAGCAATTCAGGCTGCACTGTGTTGTAGGTGAGAATTCAGCATTATTGTAAAATACCTTCATTCAAATTTTTACATTTGTTCCAGCATCATTGTGAATTACATTAATATAATGCAGTATAATTGGATATTATGCCTATCCTGTTAGCATGGATTATCATCCTGCTAATTGTGTGATGCTCGTAAGGTTCCCTCGGGGGAAAAAAAAACATCAGGAAGATCTGTTCTCTCGTTTTCCCTTTTTTCGTCTTTGGGAAAGACTATACTTCTCCAGCTGCAATTCTAGCACTCAACCCATACTGTAGTATAATCTCAATCACAAATTAACAAAGTCAATCCTATGTTCTGTGGGCCCCATACACGCTAGGAACGCGCGCGCCGAAACTCTTTCCCTCCCTCTCCTCCCGCGCATCCTTTCGCCACCTCAGCGATCCGCTACGAAAATCATCTGAGCCGTTCGATTGAGATGAACCCAACGATTCACTCTCCTCCACGTCAGCGATCCGCGGCACCCACCCCTCCACCAATGAGCGCCCACCTCCTTTACTCTATAAAGATGCCGCCCCCGTCTCTTCCCTTCCCTGCGAATCCTCGGCAACTTCCCGTCCACCACAGCCTTCGCCGTTCCCCAACCAAGCGAACCCGTTCCCACAGAACCCTAGCATCGATGGCGCCCAAGGCGGAGAAGAAGCCGGCGGCCAAGAAGCCCGCGGAGGAGGAGCCCGCGGCCGAGAAGGCGGAGAAGGCCCCAGCGGGCAAGAAGCCCAAGGCCGAGAAGCGGCTCCCGGCGGGCAAGACCGCCGGCAAGGAGGGCGGCGACAAGAAGGGGAAGAAGAAGGCCAAGAAGAGCGTGGAGACGTACAAGATCTACATCTTCAAGGTGCTGAAGCAGGTGCACCCTGACATCGGCATCTCCTCCAAGGCCATGTCCATCATGAACTCCTTCATCAACGACATCTTCGAGAAGCTCGCCGGCGAGGCCGCCAAGCTCGCGCGCTACAACAAGAAGCCCACCATCACCTCCCGCGAGATCCAGACCTCCGTCCGCCTCGTCCTCCCCGGCGAGCTCGCCAAGCACGCCGTCTCCGAGGGCACCAAGGCCGTCACCAAGTTCACCTCGTCTTAGGTTCTGGGCTCCTGCCCCGTGCTGTGCCTTCTGGCTTATCCTGGTAGTAGTAGATGTTGGTGTGGCTGGTATCTGGTTGGTAGTGAAGTGTTTGCGGTGGGTTCTGACTGTATCTGGTTCCTGTAAGAATTATCATGGTTACCTTGGAACGCAATTGTTATCTGGATCTGAATAGTAATGTTTGCGTGTCATATTGTTCTGCTCAGTGTTAAATGCTTGCCTGATTACGTTGCTGTTGATGTGCTCTTGTTGTGGATTCCATTTAGTTGGCAACAGTGAAACGTGCATCTCAGTTTGCGTTCAGATTGGAACCGACTCTTTCCCAGGAAGAAGACTGCTTCAAATTGTTTACGAACTGCTTTGATGCTTAATTTGCTCTTTTGCTCAGTGCACAACCTGTGTGCCAAATTCTGCTTTTGCTCTTCTGAACATCTGACTGCTTTCGCGGTATATTACTATTAGTATGGAAGTTACCACTAGTATCGAGTGGACAATTTGCTACAGTTGAAGGCAGTGCGGCCGGTTTCGCTCATTCAAATTCTGGAGGGAAGGTTTGGCTCTCGAATGGGCGGGATTTGAATTTAGAACCGGGAATCTCCGAGCGCCAATGTTTTTTGACAAAAATCTTGCGAGCGTTTTTACAGTTTTGGCGCCTCCTCGAAAAGTTAGGAACTCAGAGCCAGAACCCAGATAGACGGCCACGACGGTCCAGAGGCAAAGTGCAGAGCTCGATTTCGAAGTGAAGACTGAAGAGTGCAAATTCCTGTGAGACATCATTCTCTCCCTTTTCTTTTTTCGGAAGGAAATATAGAGACAAACCAAAGCTGCAGACGACTCGAAATGGAGACACCGGAGGCGGAGGCACGGGAAGATGCAGAGGACGAACCGTCGTGCTAATGGACCCAAAAGCACGGAGCGTGAGAGGCCGGAGCATAAGGCGCGAACCAGCCCACACGAGACCAGCAAGGTATGCACGGCCCAGAGAGAATGGAACTCCCAAGAAGGGCGGCCTCTCGCTCGATTGAGAGCCCTGGGACCGAACGTATGTGGTCTGACTTTCAGACTTGGAATTTTATTAGAGGCCGTAAAACTGAAACACGCAATTCGGACTGCATTTGGATGATTTCCTGAAGACAGGTGCACGAGCTCTGCTGTTCATTACAGTCGAATGATATTGTCCAGTAAAAAATTATAGATAACACAGGTTGAGCGATGATCACAGCAGAAGATAGAAGGTCAAACCCGGGCAACAAGAGCGTCCTGTAGGAGCCAGTATATACATTGTATTATATAAGAAAAAAAAGGAGGAGAGAGTACTTATCAAGAAAGCTAGCTGCTAGCAGTAATTTGACACTATCACACGGTCCTTCCCACACAGCAGGCGACTGGTTCTAACCATTGGGCACCCTCTAACAAAGAAAAGCTACTGTCAAGTGTCAACATGAATTGAACCCACGAGTCACTGAACAGTGAACACACCAGTCCACTCTTGCTTGATCGCCACCTCCATATCCTGAGCTTGATCTGAAAAGGCTAACAAACGGTTAGTGGGACAGAAAGATGAATCCAGTCAAAAGAACATGTCTGAATAGTCCCACGAAAAACTTAACTGAAACTAGTGATAGTCCCTGTCTCCCTGACACCAGCTAACAACACAGTCTTAAAGTGGTTACTCACCCCAACAAGCATTCCATCTCATACATTTTTGTTTTTTCATCGGTGAACATCACATACGCTAATTGTCAATGTGAAGAATATCTTGGCGGAAGAGATATCAGGGCCGTCCTGGAAAATTTCGAGGCCCTATGTGAAGTTCTATTCGAGGCCCTAAAATTTAAGTGTCAAAATAACATGGGATAGTACTTTGTCGAATTTTATTTTTACTTGATTGGCAGAAGACATTGCTTAATTTGTAACTTGGACACGCAATGATATAACTGATACACATATACATTATTAAGGGAAAAAGAACTAACAAAAGGACGTTAGTTATAAAGTAAACGAAATGAGATCACCTGACTTCAATCGATTTTGAAGTCAGGTGACTTCAAAGCGGCTTGCGACCGTCGGATCGAAAACGGACGCGTAAGATTTAACGCTACAGTACCCGTGAACAGTAGTGCTTGCGCTACAGTACCCCGTGAACAGTGTTTTCGCTACAGTGTTTCGACGTCACCGTCCTGTGCACCCCTGTAGCACGCCTCACAAAATACTGTGCTCCTGACTTCAAATCGGGTGAAGTCAGGGGATCCCGATCCTAAACAGGGTAAAAAAGCGCATGGGCATTGTGATGGCCTGAGACCTTTCATGGACGAAGCGGCGCGGGCGGCAAGTGGGAGTGGCAATGGCCGTTGCCACGTTCACAGGCGATGTTGAGAGGAAAGCAAGAGCTAGCTAGGGCGTGGTCGAGTAAGTCGTCAAGCCGAGCATTGTGTGCATTACGTGCAAGCAAATTGTATATATAATTCAGTTGATTTCCATCGATCATTTAGGGCTCTCGCGTTCTCATCATGGAGCTCAAGACTAGCAGTCCAACTAGGCAAGGGAACTCGGCACAAAGTTAGGGGGCCCTGTGCCGTCGCAAGGTCACACGTGACTAGGGACGGCACTGTGAGATATGCTTGTTGGTCGTTTTGTTCCGCTGTTGTGCCGCCTCCGCGGCGTTGTCATCGGTGACCACACACATATCTGCATGGCTGACAGTGTAACAAACATCATCACGACCACTCTATTGGTCAAGGGGCATGTGCCCCCAAGGTACACGGAATTTTATTATTTATTTTCAATAGAATTAGAAGAATAATTGATCGTACATGCGAGCATCCATGCGAAGTCAGAGAAAAACGTATGAGCTAGTTCTATCACAAGAAACCAAACTAAATGAGATAAAATGGGTTTAAAATGCTTGTTGTGATCATGTGCACCACCCAATACAAATAATGCGCACACCGACCGATTACCAGTGCCAATTTCCTGAACAACACGTCCTTTTTAACTGGAGCTTGCAACGCTGCGACCGATGGTGTCCACAAAAGTCTCCCCTGCCACCTTTTCTGATGCAGCGTTTCCCACCACATAGTCGGGAAAACAGAGAGTCAGAAGAATGCATCTCTACCGTGAAACAAAAGAGGGCCGGACCGGGCGGCCGTATCCGCAAACGACGACAGCTGCAAATGTCAACACGACTGGTCTTGGGCACGGCTCGAGCCTGGACGACGACACCTGAATGAATAGTCATTCTCAACGCATTTGCCCACGGTTTCCTGGTCTCGAGGGGCTGGCACCTGGCAGGCGGCGGCGGCACCCAAGTTCTTGATAAACACCTTTCCGGGCATGGCATCGAACGAAAGCGGACGCGAGCTTGGGAAGGCGCCGTCCAGCTCGAGCCGTACGTGCGTCACGGCCTATCGTCGGGGAGGCAGGAACGGCAGGCTGATCCGCGTGGCGTGAAGCAGCACGCCTTTGGTTTGGGCATGCTGATCCGCGTGGCCGTGGCGTGAGTGAGGCAGCGCCAGCACGCGACGCCAGTTGTCGGCAGCGCCAGCACGCGACGCCAGTTGTCCCCCAGGATAAGAGAAAAAGGGCTCGGTTTCCGCAGTGCGCGAGCGACTTCTGGCGTTCCGCGGCGGGCGGGTTCTCCCGTTGCCGGCTTGCCGCGGCGCCTAGCTTGCCCTGCTCTGCTCTCAACTTAATTGTTCCTCCGTTTCGACCGGCTGGCTTAATTTGCCGGTGCTTATGCGGTGAGCAAATGTGGGCCGGGCATGCAGGCAGTGCCAGTTAGTGATCCCAGGCACGGAACGGACGTAACCGTGCGCATGCTTGGACTTGGACGTGTTCGTGCTAATGTGCTTGAGACCGTAGTCCACGCTGCTACAATATCTCAACAGCACAGCGATGTCACACAGGGATTCGCCAATCTTTGGATATCCATGCATATGCCACACCAACTTTGAGCACCGGACAGAGACGGGGAAAAGCGTACCATACCATGGGATCGGCGAACCGGGAGAAAGCGGCTGGTTCCGATGCCCATTGACCGCCTTTTTTTTTCCCCTTACCAACACGTGCACGTGCGCCATGCAGCTAGCTATCAAGGTTAGATAGTGGAGTATGGCTTACAGACTAGATCGAGAGAAGTGATTTTAACAAAGCATGGGTAAATCCAGCGAGATATGGCTAGCAGATCATACTACCGTACGTTCATCTTGTAAACGATAAGATAAGATTAGCAAGATAAAATCGCATCATAGTTCAGATTGCACTACCTTTCATCTTGTAAACGATAAGATAAGATTAGCAAGATCGATCGCATCATAGTTCTTTTATCTGAATAAGGCCAGATCTGCGATACTCTTGTCCCGTCTCACTCCCTCCTCTACAAAGACTTGAGGTACTACAACCATGAGGAGATCGGTGCCATCATATTGCGGTGGCGACTACCTTGGATGGTCTACATGCATGTTGGATTATAAACAAGCATTTTTGTGGGCACTAAGTAATGATGGCGACGAGAGAACTTCATAGACATTGGACGCAGCGGCAGATTTTATTTTTTTTTCTTTTTTCATTCTCATGTAATAAACAAGGCTGTGTGCGGTCATGTAGAGGTCGGAATGTAATTTCATTTTCTAAAAAAAAAAGGCCAGATCTGTAAAGTAGCCATTGCCATTTTCTATGGGAGAGCAGGATAAGCAAAGCGTCGCTTTATTTGTGAAGGGCGTGCCTGAGGAATCCCATATCATCATCGTCCACCCGCGCGCGCTTTGCACATCTGCTTACCAGAGTATATGCATCAGCTGCTTTACAAGGAATCATCTCCGATTTGCCATGTATCACGATAGGATACATTGATCGTTGGATGGTTATGATATCACGATAGGAGGCAGAAGTACATGACCTCCTCATCATCTCGCATGATTTATAGCTAGTCATTAGTCCTCACTATAAGTAGTATTTCGTTCGGTACGGCGGGTTCATATGTAAAGTACTCTTATAGTTATTGTATGCTTCAAGCAATGTCTATACATTTCAAGGATGAAATATGTTGCGAGACAAATTTGGACTTTGTGAAAGTTGGGCGAAGAAGAACGTCGTCGAAAAGAAGAGATTTGTAGCCGTGCACCTATCTAGGTTCGACACTGGAAGAAGAAAAAAAAGAGAGACCCAGAGACCCAGAGACATTTTTGCATGCTAGCTAGGTGGCAAGCTCTTTGCAAGCCATCATTGGGTGCCCAGATGCTAAAAGGCCAAGTACAGATAGAGCTAGAACTTCAACAGCGAGTATGCAATGGATTTCGACCCCCCCCCTTCAGCTTTTCTTGGCTCTGCCATTTCTACCGCAGAAGATCGAAAAAAAAAAGGGAACGCACCTTTTCGGCCATCGAATCTTGTTGCCACCAACAAGTTCCTACAATTTCATTTCAGTTTGTTATGGGAAATAGCACTATATATGGCTATCATACTTCAAAAATCACTCTCACCAAATTCCCGTGCTGGCATATATATAGCATTATAAGGATAGCCTACATTTCTAAATCGGGAATCCAGAAAAACCAAGTTCTGCATTGCCAGAAAAGCAAGCGACGGATCGTGATTCGTGACCGAGCTCAACTAGCGCCACGCAAGATCCCCGCACCGCATCAGGTGTGGCAAATTAAACGGGTGCCGTGCAGGGGGGTGGACGCGTGCGCTGCCGCTGCCCAGGCGCTGGCACGAGTAGACACGAGCCCGTCGCATGTTGCCTGCCGCCTGCCGCCTTCCCACGCAACCACGCTTGCTCACACGGGCGGAATCTCCAACAGCCAGGCCCCTGCGAGTGGGACAGCGCGCGCAGCAGCTTGGAAATGCAACAGCGTCGCTCGAGTATTAGGGTTCAAAAAAAGATCAGCGTCATATACTCCGTCTTTTTTAGAGAGAAAAAGGCAGATCAGCCGTACGCATTTTCTAAGCATCTGGTGGCTCAATGCTTAAGTTATGGAATAATTTCGTTATGCATTGATTAATCTTTTATTACTGTTCATGGAAAAGAGATTTGGAGGCATTTCCTTTCTTTTGGAACAAAGGAAATTTTGTATGATTCAAATCCTATAGGAAAGTTTTCTATTAAACCTTTTCGAACAAATCCTATAAAACTAGTATAGAATATCTTCCTCCATAGCAATTTGGAAAGAATTCTAACAAGAGGTCTAATCTCTTGGAAAGTTTTCTTTGAGTTCATCTCGCCATTTCAATTCCTGTTTTTTCTTTCTTCTATGTTGCATCCAAGCACTTTGTAGGAAATTTCCTGCATTTTTTATTCCTATAAGATTACACTTGATATATATATCTTGCATTTTACACACCGATCAATCAATTTATCCAAAATATACACTGGTTCCGAAATATTTGCCCAAATGCTTATGGTGTCTTACTTAAACTTCTACAAAGGAAAAGAAACATGGTTACACTAAAAGGAACCCATATATTTTGTTTTCAAAAAGAATTTGTTAGCAGAATTGTCGTGTGCCTATTCTCAAGCCACCATTATGTGCAGAGGCGGATCCAGCTGGGGATTCGCTTGGCAAAAAAACTTGAAACATGGAGTTTGCAAGGGAGAACGAAGAAAAATAGAGAGAGGAGGAAGGAAGAAAGACGAAAGACATATGGAAGTTCAGCCCCCTCTTGGCTTTTGTCTACGTCCGCCACTAATTCTGTGTGATTGGATCTTTCTACTTTCACTTTTCGTGTTGCGTATGTTGTGTGCTGCCTATATGAAAGGCTGAGATCAATACAATCGATGTGCTATGCAATTCTCTTAATTTGCTACTATTACAAAAATAAAGAGAAAGTACAAATATATAACTAAAGTTGGTTAAGAAAAACTAAAGGTACTAGTCAGTATAG
This sequence comes from Eragrostis nindensis, assembly GCA_012490785.1. Taxonomy (NCBI): domain Eukaryota; kingdom Viridiplantae; phylum Streptophyta; class Magnoliopsida; order Poales; family Poaceae; genus Eragrostis; species Eragrostis nindensis. The sequence continues at coordinate 1,103,269 of JAAXCT010000089.1, read as the reverse complement.
GTAGCGCTCTACTAATAGGGAGAAGGGTATATACTACACCATATATAGCACACCTATGCCAGACACTCATTACGGTTGTCAAAGATATATCTGTGTCGACACTTTTTGTGTCGGCAAGATTTTTTTTGATTATAGGATAGTGATTGATTGGATTTCCCTACACTTCGGGTGTGTTTGGCATGGCTTATTTAGACTTATGCGTCATCGTCTTATGTACCTTTTAGTACTGCACATGAAGGAATAAGCCAGAATAAGCCTGAATAAACCACTTTTTTATGACTTTTTCTGGCTTATGTCTCTGAAACACTGTAGCAACAGTGCATAAGTCAAAAGGTATAAGCCATGCCAAACACACCCTTCATATCGGCAATGGTGTAGTTATATCGAGATATTGCATGCGACGACAGTTTGACGGTGCATGTGGAGATGAACAAAAGATACTGATAATCAGGATGCAAAAAGTTCATTACTTATCGGAAAAGATCATTCATGTAGAGTAAGACTGACTCATACCCAAATTGAAGACCCATATAGCTAAATAGGTGTCCATGAACTGCAAGGTACCACACCTAAAAAAATCAATCTCCAACGGAATGTCTCAAAATGCGTCTTACCAATCTGTGCGCCGCCGTCCCGCGCCGCCGCGCCCTCGCCGTCCAGCCGCGCGCCGCCGTCCCGTGCCGCCACGCCCTCGCCGTCCCGCCGCGCCCCCGCGTCCCGCGCCGCAGTCGCACCCCGCTCCCTCACCCAGCCGCGTCCAAGCGTCGCGCGCCGCCGTCGCGGTCCACCCCCTTGCCGCCCAGCCGTGCCGCCCCAACCGGCTGCCGCCGGCGCCTCGACGGAGATGGAAACGGAGCGGGCGACGGCGGACACCGGAGCCGAGCGGCGGGAGGCAGGTGCGCGAGGGCAGGAGAGGAGGAGGCGCGGGGAAGAGGAAGAAGAGGAGGGGGAGAGGCAGGAGGCAGGCGACGGGGTGCGGGAGGAGGAGAGGTGGCCGGCGGCAGCGCGGAAGAGGAGGAGAGGCGGCCAGCGGCGGCGAGGAAGAGGATGAGGGGAGAGGCGGCGCGGGCTCGGGGGCGAGCTCGGCGGCGCTCACCATGGCCGTCCGGGGGAGGGGCGCGATGGCGGAAGGGTCGGCCCCCACCCTTCCGCGCGCCGCCGTCTTCCACGCCCCTCCCGCGCCGCCGCGGACCCACTCGCGCCCGGCATGGTGGAGTGAGCTGCCCGGCGAGCTCTGCCGACGAGCCGCGGGTGCTCGGCTCGAGCTCCGGCGCCTGAGAGTGGAGGCGGAGGGGATGGGGGCGGGAAAGGAGGAGGCAGGGGAGTGGAGACGGAGGGGGGGAGGGGCAGGAGAGGAAGAGGCACCGCCGGCAGCCATGGTGCCGAGAGATCTTTCGGGGACGGCGACGGTCGACACCTCCGCGGAAGCGATGGGTCGCGCGGAGAGATGATGCATTTGTGCACCGTCCGCAAAATAGGTAGGCGGTTTGGGTGCTGGGTTGGAGAGAGTTTTTCCATGTTTTAAAACCCATTTTATGTATAAGTGACCTTTTGGGTCATGGGTTAGAGTCGGTCTAACTGATAAAAACCCATGGATTCGTGAGAGCATATTTCGTTAAGCAAAAGGAGCACGCAGCGATGGGGCCCTCCCTCCTATAATTGCAAAGCACAAAGCTGCAGGCAACAGCAGCTATGATGAGTAGTACTGCGCGCAGGAGACAATGGAGTTGGAGATAGATCCTGATGCCGCGCGGCCGGCACCCGTCGCGATCGCCACGGGCAGCGCCGTGCCGCTCGAGCCCGATGGACCAGATGCCGGGCGTGCAGGGAATCCGGCGCCATCGCCGTCGTCCAAGCTTCCTTTGACTAATCATTTTTAAATTTTGGCCCCGCGCTGGAATTCCGTCGATCCGGAGCCCTCTCGCTCCATCGTCGCCGAGGGATGGAGCACCATATCTTTTCTGTAGTCATCCTCCGCCGGGAGATGCACTGGTCGCCGTCGTCCACCGCCTTTCCACGGCCATCTTTTTGACCGGGAATATCTTTCCAGATCCATCACCCGGCGACGAGAGAACGAACACTCTAGTCTAGCAGTGTAGGAAGGGGAAAGCCAAAGCAGCGCCTGTCGCCGTCGCCCCGTGCTTTCTCGCATGCACGTACGGCTCTTCTCCTCTCCACCACTTGCTTGTATTCACCGCGCCGGATATACACGAACGATCTCTGCTTTTACGCGTGAGGTAACCTGCACACAGACAGTGGCTGACAGGTGGATCAGGCACCTGCTGGCTAGGTGTCAAGTTGAGGGAGCTGAGCAGCCTCTAGTAGTCAACGACACCATCTTGTGGCCATCCAGGTGCTTGGAGCTCCATGCTCCAGGGACGCAGGATCTTTGGCCAGCGTTGCTTACAAGCAGACTTAACCGTCTGAGGTTCACCATTGTCGCCAACTTGAATAAGTGCTTCATTTGGAGACCGAAAACCACACTGGATTTTGGACGTTCAGAAGACCCGTCCGCCGGCTTAACCGTCTCGACCAAGATTAATATGGCGACATCTTCCGACGCCTGAAAATCCATTCCATCAAGGTCATCATGCAAGGCGCCCAAGAAATGAATAACGATTGGCGGCCGCAGCCGTCATTTCACCTTTTCAGTTAATGAAGAGAAAAATTCTGCAGTTATCTGTCTGACTTAATTATGCTTTTTTGTTAGAGGAGGTTTATGAGTGCAAATATGAGCTGCCGTCTAGGTACTCCTACTAAACATGTGGATTCGTTCTCAAACCATCATCTTAAAAAGCCAAGTCTGAAAAGTGGCAGCTTCAGATACTAGGTACAAGCATGTTCAGAAAAGGAGATCCTAGGTACACTTATGTTGCGATAACTGCGACTTTATTATCGGAATGGCAAGGATGCAAGGCTATGTGATCATCCCTCGTGGAGGTTCTATCTTTCAGCATTGCCTATAAATAGCCTCCGCACACCTCCCATCTATCCTCGCCAACCACGAGATTTCAGGGACCTTTGACCGAACTGTAGGAATCTGAGAAGCGATGGACAGCAGAAGGGAGTCCTCGGAGACCTTGAGGTAAGATGATGAGAGATGTCATTCTTCTATCATTCATTCATATGCGTGCTACCATGATCATGGCATTACAGTACATGTGCATGGTGTCACACTGCACATGGTAATTCTGGTCCAGTGTAATTGACCACCGAAAGGACCTCATCACTAACCAGTAACCAACCCAAAGTTGATCTCTAAGCAAGATCATTTCTTGCATCTCCGATCGAACCATGCTATATCCCGGTTGCAAGCTATATGTATTTGATCATGCATGCAAGAACTTCTGATTCTTCAGGGGATCATATATTTCTCCTGCATTTGATCTTAGTTAGGAGGGTCTGCATGCCCTCAAGCAAAAACTACTTACTAGAACGATCATGCTTGTGTTCTTCTCCCGTGTGCAATCATTCTGGAAGATTATGAGCTCTACATCATCGAACTAAAGCATATACTCTTGTGATCAGGAACAAATGTGCCGCCTGCTTCAGGCAGTACAACAGGATGGAGCACCTGGTGGAGCATATGAGGGTCTCTTACCATTCGACGCACGAGCCCAAGTGCGGCGTCTGCAAGAAGCAGTGCCGCTCGTTCGAGTCGCTCAGGGAGCATCTCATCGGTAAGGCCCGGGCTTGCTCACCGGGAAGAGAATATGGCAGATAGCTTACAGCTGAACCGTTGTTCCATTGCACCGCATCTTGGAGAGTGACTTCTAACCTTTCTGCACCTGATGCTCAGGGCCTTTGCCGAAGGCGGAGTGCGCGAGAGTCTTCAGCGTTCAAGGCTGCAGCATCTGCTTGAACATCTTCGACAGCAACGTAGCCGTCAGATATCACCGAACTTCCTGCCAGTACTCTCGTGCCGCTCCGGTAATGATTCCGACTTCATCACTTCTGTTAAATGATTTACATAGATGCTCCTTATCCTTTTACGATTTCGATTGAAATTAGCAGCTAATATCGCACTTCTTCGTTCTTGTATTATTCCAGATGCCCAGGGGCGCCATAAGCGGCCGTTCCGTTGCTGTGGCATATAAATTGGTTGGGGGAGGGAACGATGGCTCAGTGGATCTTATTGCAAGGGTATGCCTCATTGGTGAAGACGAGAACATAATTTTCCAGACCTATGTGAAACCTACAGCTCCTGTCACCAACTACAGGTAATACCATGTTCTAGTAATCCGTTACTGCAAACTGCTTGAGAGTTGAAGATAGAAGAAAAATGCATGGATGTTTTTCTGAAATGAAACTGAGGAGCTTATGATTTACAAATCATCCAGGTATGACGTGACTGGGATAAGGCCAGAGTACTTGAGAGACGCAATGCCACTGAAGGTTGTTCAGAGGAGAATCCAGGAAATCCTTTGCAACGGCGAGCCGCTGTGGAAGTTACGCCCAAGGAGTTATGGCAGGGCAAAGATCCTTGTTGGCCATGATCTTGACCGCCTAGGGTTGGAGTACCCGGCATTCATGATCAGGTAAGGAGCACAACATCTTCTTTCTAATATCTATAGATCTTGCTAGCTGACCTATGTGGTTCAGGAATCTGGTTCTGTTTTCTTGACACATAGTTATCCATGTGCAGGGACATAGCAAAGTACCCACCATTGATGAAAACCAGCAAGCTGAGTAACTCCCTGAAGTACCTTACACAAGCATATCTTGGGTATGACACTTGCTAACTGATATACAGTACTACATAATATTTCTAATGTTTGCATAATGCTGAGGAGATTGTTTCTATCCTATTGTAGGTATGATATCCAAACTGGTGTCCAAGATCCCTATGAGTACTGTGTGGCAGCAATGAGGCTATACATCAGGATGAGATCACAACCTCACCCGAGAGATTACGCCTCAGGTTCAGGCGAGGGGCAGAACAACTACCAGGCCTGGAGGCAGAGGGATCTGGAGAGGATGAGCCCGGAAGAACTCTTGGCACTTTCAGCATCTGACTACTATTGCTGGTGCCTAGATTCCTGAATTGATCGGCCAAAGAGAATAAGACTGAGCCAGCATTGTTGGTCCACTCACTCGTATTCTGTCTGATAATAATAATCTTTAGACGTATAAGTAGATTGGGATTTGACTATAGTGAGGTTAATTATAATTTGTGAAGCAGGGATCCTATATATTTGTTATCATATAAATATTGGCCATTTGGAGTTGTAAGTGGTTAAATTACTATGAGTTATGATATATGACGAGGATCTACTCCAATTGTTTTATGAGCCTAAAAAGCGAAAAAAGCAGAATATCATCCACAAGCAAGAGGCAGATAAAAAAAATATCTGTGACTTAACATATTTAATGGATTTAACGTACATTTTGTGCAGCCTGTCAGACTATTTCAGTACTATACACTACACCGGCATAAATACATTGCCCTGCAGTAGACAATACCTGTGGGAATCAGTGATGGTTTCAAGTTTCCCAACTGTTGAAGCAGGCCTGAACAGAAGTCTCACGCTAGAATCATGAAGGCTTCAGCACTGCTTTAGGTTCTACCGGCGCCGGTGGAATCTTATTTGGAACGGCCTCAGCCGGCTTTACCTGCTTGCCGTCCTTCTTGTCCTTGGACTGGCTCCTGTTCAGCTTAATGAACTCGAGACACTGCCGAACGATTGTCAGCACCGTGAAATGCGTCTCGAAGTCGTTCTTGATGACAGGCGGATGGCGGAGATTGGGTCCGTTGTTGCTCCAGGTGTAGTTCTCAATGAAGTAGACACAATCTGTTCTAGCCCTGAATGAAACCTCTCGCAGAAGCTCTTCGGCTTGCCTTATTGATCTCATCGACTTCTTAAAAGTCAGTACTATAATAAGATTAAGCCCTGTTAACAGCGTAAGTAACAATCAGATTCAGACATGCAAAACAGATGCTAAGTAAAAACTGACCAGATGCAAGCAAGATTACTTCCACTTTTGCAAAGAAAAAAAATATTTTCAGTAGGTGTGAAAGAAATTAAAGAAGCAAAGGTTCATATTTTTAAGTTTACCAGCCTTTTTGCTACATGGTGCAAATTTGCACCTCGGCCAAAAAAAACCTTAGATATTTTTAAGTTTACCAGCCTTTTTGCTACATGTATACGACAGTGTATTGTTTTTCTTCTTTGTTTTACACGCGCGAGAGGGATGATTCATTGATTCAGGTTGTCTGGTTGATGTCGGCATGTCGCTCGCTACCGTAGATATGTGTGGCTTGCAGGCTTGGGCCGCATGCAAAAGATGGTCCAGTAGAAATGGCACGGAAACCAAGACCCCTGAGCAGTTCCAGAACCTACTAGAAGCCAACTGACCTTTCGCCCTGACGGCGGCAGAGATCTCCGGCAGGCGCTTGACGGCGGCGTTCCGCTCCTTGGTGGGCGCGTCGCAGCGCAGCACGAGCACGACGCACTCCGGGTCGCCGCCGCTGACCGCCTCGTCGATGTCCGCCCTCGTCAGCCTCGCCGCCTCGGGGAGCGCCGGCGCGTCCAGCAGCTCCACCACGGCGTCGTCCGCCCCCATTTCGCCGTCGCCCCCGGAGACCGTCGCCTTCACCCTCTTCCGCCGCCTCGGCCCGTCGGTGCCGCCGCCGGGCGGCGACGCCTCCGCGCGCAGCAGCAGCGGGCCGTCCTCGCCGGCCAGCGCGCGGCACGCCGTGTTCACCAGCGAACTCTTGCCGTGGGCCCGGAACCCCGTGACGAGCACCGACGGTGGCCGCGCCTTGGCATCGTCATCCTCGCCCTCGCCGTGGCCGGCGTCGTCCTCCTCCTCGGTGACAAGCGAGGCGAGGGCCTCGCGGATCTCCCGGCGGAGCGTGGCCACGGCGTCGTCCCGTCGGAGGCGCATCACGGCAATGATCGCCAACACGCCGGCGGCGGCCGCGGCGGTGATCTTCAGGAGCAGAGGCAGCCGCGGCACTTGCATCCAGACGTAGCTCTGGGGAGGGGTCTTTTTGTTGTAACAGTAACGTTCTTCTCGAGGAGCCAAAGAATAATAAAACCGATGAATCGTGCAGCAACATTGCCATTACTGGCAATGCAGCAAAAGCCAAACCTTTTGTTTTGGGCAGATTTCGAACAGGATTCGCTAGAATAAAGCTTTGCGTTCTGGAGGAGACGCCATGGCGGGGAAGGATGGAATATCAGCAGGACCATGTGTGTAATGGCTTGGTATCACGATGACACGAAAAGGATCAAATGAATGTACTGATGCTTGCTTAAGCATGTTCACAGCGAACGGCTGGTGCAGCTGAGGCACAGCTTGCCGGCCAGGACCGGTGAGCATCTGTAAACGCAGCTGCGTGGTGGCAAGCTTAGGCCCTGTTGCTGAGTCGGCACTATCCGAGATTAAATGGCCCTTCGGTTGTCAAGCGATATGTTACGACAACTTAACACAATGAAACAAGAAGTTATGCAGGCTTTCGTTTTCCTACAGAATTTCAGATCTTTCACCAACAACGACCAAATATGCCAATCGAACTCAGGAGGAAAAAAAACATCAACTATTGACTACTACAGTCTTCCTCTGAACGATAATCATGCTCAAAGCAAGTCGCTTAACCACACACACACACACACACACACACACACACACACACACACAAAAACTGGGTTAAGCAAAAGCATTTATTGAATTTTTATTGACCCTTGTTAGTTTGGGCTTAAAAGACGTTGATGCAATCGACTCTTATAGACTGCATCCGGTGTGCTACCAGCCTGACCCATACATAATCGTGAAGTGCTTCTATTGATGCAGTGGTGTACATGTGCTCACAATTGAAGTGCCTTCAAGCCTTTCATTAGTGCATCAGTGTGTTCTGGTTTCCCAACTGAAATACGAATATACCCCTTCAGTTCCTTCTTGTCGTAGTGACGGATCATCACTCCCATCTTCGCAAGGTCTTCCTGAAATTTTTGTTGATAAAGGTACATGAATGACTTTGTGAACTTCATACTGTCTCAGTTAGTTTGTGCATTTTTTTTAGTTCTGATATTTCAAGCTTCAGAATAACAAGTATACTATCTCAGCTAATTAAGATGGTAACGTGTAACATATTACGATAAAGGAAACAAACCTTTATTTTCTTTGCATCCTTTCCTGATGTAACCTCACAGAGGATGAAGTTAGAGTGACTGGGGAATGGTTTCAGGAAAGGTATTCCTTTCAGAAGATCAAATAGTCTCTCCCTCTCTTGTAACAGCAAATTTTTCACATTCTTTCACAATACAAGGTTCAACAGAAGCACAGTGAATTAGCCAAAGTCAAGTTGTGGAAAGAGTGCTATAAATGATTTTATAGAAGAGATACCTCCAAATACGCTGGATTTTGCAAGGCAGCACATGCTGAAACTTCTGCTGCCACAGAAACATTATAAGGCTGCTTAGCCCGCCACAAATACTCAATAATGCTTAGAGGAAATGCTCCATATCCCACACGAAGTCCAGCTAAACCTGCATGATTAATAACTTGTAAGACGACCCTTACCCTCTTAGTTTATACTGTATATCTGTGGCAAAAGTGGCTTCTATTTGCTTGTCCAAAGCAACTAATTTTAATAAGCATATTGCAACAGACGAGCTAACAACAATAGTACAAACAGTGATTTTCTTAATAGTTTACTTGGCAAAGTCTAGACATCACACCATAACGTGCATTGAAATATCCAGGGACAAAAGAAAGAAAAACTAGAATCTAATCAGACGATGACAAGATGGTGCCATGAGAAGAAAACGCATCAAATTCAAAATCTCAAAGCAGTGAGGTTGTTGGTTTGTTCAGAAAATGACAAAGATATGATAGCTGAAAAGGTCAAAATAAATCACAAACCTGCTCGTTTGCTGAACGTTCGGAGAACTATCAAATTATCATGCTTCTTAACCCATGACATCTTTGACTGAAGGCTTGAAAACTCAATATATGCTTCATCCAGCACTACAAGTATCGGAAGATCAAGTATCCTTAAAAGATCGTCATCATTGATTACACTGAATAAATAGAATAAAATTAAATCAGTAAAGGGAGCAATCTGGACAGCAGCAACACAGAGCCCTAATTATGAATGGCAAAGATGATACCTGCCATCCGGATTGTTTGGAGAAGTCAGAAATATGCATTTTGGGTTTTCCTGTTGAACCACTTCAACAATACGTGTGACGTCTAGGGAAAAATCAGGAAGTCTTGGAACTACATTAACAGATGTGCCCCCCCAAAAGAAAAAATAGACAAGGACAAGGGTCAGAAGATGCATATAGTGTGAACAAAATTGATTTAAGAAAGAAGCCAAAATTAATACAGGTATCATGTAATGTTCAACAAAAAGAAGTAAAAGATCGTGAATGAACTAGCTACCTTTGATTGTCAGTGCACCATTGACCGAAGCATCGAACTCATACATCGTAAATGTTGGAGGACAGTCTACAATTTTATCACCTGGCTCGAGTACACATCTGCATTTTGCCATATATATGAAATAAATGCTAGCTCAACTCGCATACGAAAACATCGCAAATTATGGGACATAGATGAGATAGATTCTAACCTCATAATTAAGTCAATTAGTTCGTCTGCACCACATCCAGCAAGTATGTACTCAGCTCCAAGTCCAGAATCTTCAGCAAGAGCAGCACGCAAGTGGCGGCTTTCAGGGTCAGGGTACACATAGGGGAACTTTAAATTACCTAATGCTGTTGCTACCTGCACGGGGAAATATCGGGTTTAGTTACGGACAGCAAAGAGAAGGGGTTATAGTGCACATGATCATCACTCTGTTGCTCGTGTGTAGAAACGCTAAGTTCTGTTGCAAGCTCAGAGGTAGTAATATGAGTGAGTCGAGTACTGTTTAGAAATAATATTTTCGGACTTGTAATTTGGTTTCTCTTGTGCTTGTCTGACTCTTTGGGGGGGGGGGGGGGGGGGGGGGGGGGGGGATGGACCATATGGATTCTCGTTTGCATCTAACCTGATCAAGTCCTTATATAAACCTGTATCGAATCACGATAACTTACCTCTGGGGGTGGACCATATGGGTTCTCGTTTGCATCCAACTTGATTATGTCCTCTGGCTTACGCCCAAGCCGAGCGGATAGTACCTGTAAGAGCTCCCATTCTCAGCAAATGCAAAAGCAGAACACGGTAATACAGTATCATAGCATAGCAACATCGGAATCACAATTGGCAGATAGAGACAACAGGGAGAATAGTTAATTTCGGTTTGCTACATTCCATCCTAAACTAATTCGAAATCAACTCGCCAAGGGGAATTTCCACAAGCATCTCGTCAGCATATCAAGTTAGGCCGCACCGCGTTTCCCCAGCACGACAGGGAAGCGTAAGAGAGGGTGGCGCGGTTAGTGGTACCTCGAAGGGCAAGATGGGCTGGTACGGCGCGAGGCTCCTGAGGTGGTGCCGGATGAAGGAGTCGCCGGTCACCCCACGCTTCGTCTCGGCCGCCGCCGCCGCGGGCTCCTCCACGGACGCCGCCGACGCCATGGGGCGGATGGACACCCTGGACGCGGGGCGCCGGGTCTCCCCGGCGAAGTGGCTGGAGGCGGCCGGCGACGGGGTTCGGATGCGGAGCCGGGCGGAACAATCCATCAACGAAGCGGCGGCGCCCGAGCCAGTGGGAGCCGTGGTGGCCAGTTGGTGACACGGAAGGGGCAAGTGAGATGAGAGTATAGGGCGTGTCCGTCTTGTCTGTATTGGCTTGACCACGTGAGGAATCACGCGGGGCCCACAAGGGCCACGTGACCTCGGCGGCTGAGAGGAGAGCTGCAGTGCTGCACAAACTAGGCAGAAAGAAGGGCTTCCTGTGCCGTGGCGTGCCGAGCTTTTCCAAAGCTTGCTCCACGGCAGTTCTGCTGACTGCTGGTGGTTCAGCGGCATCGAAGGTTCAGTCCACCACGCGGGCACCGGGCGCACGGCGTCACCGCGCCGCACAGGGACGAGCGGCAGGACGAGATGGGGGCCCTTCTGCCTCGGCCAGGCGTCCGGTGCGCGTGCGGCCTGTCGATCGATCTCCGGCGATACAGAATCACCACCACCACCACCACCATCGCCTGCGCGGCAGTTGAGTTCACTCTTCACTGTTGGTCGGTACACTCCGTTCGCGGCAGAGATGGCTGCACGCGGTCGCGTCTTCCCGTCAACACCGTTCCATCCATCCGGTGTCGAGCTCATGCGCTTGTCGTGTCGGTTGTGCGTTCTGCTTCCGGCTTAAGGCAGAGATCGCGGATGGTTTAGCGCTTGTCCGTTACCATCCATCCCGTGACGTGATCCACAAATCATCACGAATTCAGTCGCTTAGCTTGGTCAGATCAGCATCTTCTCCGCCGGCCGATTTACCGGCTGACCGCCACCGAAGGCAGCAACGGACGTCCTGCTTTGATCGTTTGTATCTCAATTAATTCGTTATGCCTCATTCTGCGGTCAAGTTACATGGGTACATGAGGTGTGCACCACATTCAGTCAGTCCATGATGAACCACAAGTGCCAACGTCTGACAATTCACTTAATCACCCAAATGATCGGGGTCAAATACTCCGATATCGATCCTCGAAATGACCGCGTCTGCGAATGTTTGTCTCACCGCCATCGCCGCGCCCTTCAGCTTGTCGGAGCCCTTGCCGGAGGTTGTGGCGCGGCTGGTGGTGCCGCATTTGAATCCCCCTACATTTGAATCGCATTGTGGGGGCTTTATGCAACCTAAAGCCCCCCCCCCCCCCCCCCCCCCCCCCCCCCCCCCCCAAACCACCAAAAAAAAAATCCCTAACTAATTCAAACTCCATTATCAATGCCATAAAATGCAGCATTACATTGATAATTTAGACAAAGAATTAGTACCTTTGCTTCGTCCCGTCCTATTTTTTTGAAAAGTTTGACCAACTTTCTGTTAACACATTATCAATATTCGTGTTACAAAATAAGTATCATTAGATTCTTTAAGAAATGTATTTTTATCTTATGAGTATTTAGTGTCATAAATGTTGACATTACTCTTTACTACAAATTTAGTTAGAGTGTCATAAAACATATATTTTTGTTTGTATTTTGATTCAGGAGCGAACTAAAATGTCATAGTTAGTCTAGTATATAAGCATTACAAATCGCGGCTGGTCTAGCGTGGAGGGGTCTTAGATCATTCAGTTTGTTTCCGTGACGTGATCCAATCATCAGGAATTCAGTTAGTTACAGTTCGTCGCTCGCTCTTGTCAGGTCAGCATCTTCTACGCCGGCCGATTGACCGGCTGGCCGCCACCGACCGCGGCAACTGACGTCCTCCTGCTTTGGTTGTTCATTTCTCAATTTGTTACGGTTCACTCTTCGCAGGATCAACATTACATAATGCTCTGTACATTGATTTCATAGAACTAGACCTTGTAAGTACTCTGCACGGAATCGTGGTCAATTAAGAAACTCATCATGCGAGCTTGAATTGCACGGTTAAGCCGAAGCGCGCACACTCTCTGACGCCACAGGCAACCTGAAGGCGCCGTCGTCTCCGGACGCCAGACCCTCTTGCTCTGGCCGGCCCCAGAAGCTCCCGAACCAGAAGAGCCCTTCTTGCTCCACGAGCGCCTCCCACATGCCGTCGTCGTCGTCGTCGACGGCAAAACATCTTTGCCTCCAGTCACCGGAGCCATCGGTGCATTCCGATTCCTCACCGATCCCAAACGCACCTTCAAAACCATCGCCCAGGTCCACCAGCTCCGCCAATTTGAAGCCTGCCGAAGCAGGGCAGCCAGCGGCCTCCTCCGCCGGTGCCGGTCTTCTCCGATGCCACCTCCGCAGGATGATCCTCTTGGTCTTGACCACCACCTTCCTCGGCAGCCCGACGAGGAGGAAGACGGTGACCTGCAGCACCAGGCAGGGGCAGCAGCAGCACACCACCAGGCAGTCCATGGCCACCAGGCCGGTCTCCCCCGCGCACGACGACATCATCTATCGCCGGACGGAGGATCGGGGAGAGGGAGGCCGAAGCAGCAGCGAGGGCGAGGGAGGAAGACGAGGAAATGGTGGCGAGGGCATGGAGAAAGCAGAGAGCTCGGCAATCAGCATAACTGCATCGACCGGGTTGCTTGGAAGAGTGAGCAAGTGGTTAACGTGGCTTGAGCTGCCCGGAGTGGTGGTGTGGTGGCTTGAGGAATCGATTTCGTTGATTCTTTGAAGCGACCTCGCCCGGGACCCGTCAAAAGCGGCTAGGTGTTTCTTGTTCTCAACCTATGCATTAAGACAAGGAAGAAAGCAAAGGCACGCGTTAGGGCAAGCGCACACATGTTACGTGAGCACATCACACGCTGACATTGCTGTTATCAGCGTTTGTGTTAGCGACAGTTAGGTAACCGATTTCTCTATTGAAACACACAGCCTCATGTATGAACCATGAAAGAGAGACGCTGTTTGAAAAAGACTTGCAACAGCTGCCAATGGCAAACACTTTGCCAACTGCGCCAACAATTCAATGTTCCAACATCTTCCCCTTTCTGAATTGACAAACAAATAATAGCCGACCGAAGTCTCTGCGGTTATTGTCGTTGCTGGAAACGGCAGGACATGGCAAATGGGCTAAAAAGTTCTGATTAGGTTATGCATTCCGAGCTAGAGAGCCAGGCGCCAGATTGCTGGGTAAAAAATAGAGTAGTCCAATCAAAAACCGTGGACAAATGACAAAAACAGAAGGCAGGGAAAAACTGACTCATTACACCTTTGCACATAAGCCATTGAATACTATGAAAACAGTGTTTTTCAAGAGAGAAATTCATATATTCCAACGATCTCCCTTCATGTTTTTGGTGCACGCTTCTTTAAGTAAAAAGGAAATGAACATAGCTGTTCAGCAGGCCTCTTGCCCATAAGACAAAATAAAAAAAGTGCCCTTCATATGTATATGAAACATTTTATTCAAAGGCCAGATCAAAGTTGCAGACCATGATGTAACCCCCAGCAGTGCCACTGCATTCTGATGATGTTTTTATCCGAAAGGAAGTCAGAAATCAAGGGGTTGCCTTAAGAATGACTCCATTTGCTTCGCCCGAGTCCTGATCGACATATCAAACACCTTCTGCCCGAATTCAATCACCAGACCACCCATGATGCTGTAGTCAATCTGCACAGAAAGAAGAAAGAATAATTGATGGGAAGTCCTTCAAATATTGCTTCCAAAGCTATACACATAGTTCTTTGATCAAGTAGTAGTTACCTTCTGCTCAATCAAGATAGTTTTGTTCTTCCCAAGGATATCTTGCAAGGTCTCCTTGAGTTCTTTCTCCTCCTTTTCAGGAAGTGGCTAATAGCAGGAGAAAAAATGTGTCAAAAAGAACACTCAAAGAACTGTAACTGCGCTAACACCTCTAACTATCTAGTATATAAGATCTTAGGTAAGCAAGCTTAAAAAATCTTGAATGAAACTCCAGATATTGTAAAAGTAAAGGTTAGCAGACTTTCATGAGTAACTATTGGTGCTATATTTGCACATTACCAACTGCAATTAAGCATGTCAACTTAATAAAAAAAATGCATGTCAAGCGAGAGTACTCAAGAAGGTTCATATACTTGCACAATAACACTTCCAAATGCCGATCATGTGCACCATTTCAGTTTCAAACTTCAAGGACATGAACTTTAACTCAATAGTATCTGCTTATTTTCCACATAATTATCTGGAGGCACCATATATTTTTAACAAAGAACCTTCTTTGCTCTGTGGTTAATGGATTGGCAAAAGAAAACTTAACAAAACAAGGACATTTTCAAGTCATTCAGAACAAGCAAAAGTTACCATCAATAAGTCATTACACAGACATCCAATCAAGAGTCATGCATCACCAAAAATTTATCCAGACGTGAAGGGGACTGCGGTATTCAACCAGAAACTGTGCTCATGGTAAAAAAAAATGGAAAGAAGGGATGGAATATCGACTTACAATAACAGTCCTAACGACAACCTTCACCTCCCCCTTATGTGCCATGGTCAAATCAACAAATCTCTCAGCAATGCGCTCAATATATTTTAGCCTGCCATTGTCCGCCAGGACAGCTTCATAGAACAACACAAAGTTAGATATAGTAATAAGTTTAGAATAAATCATACAAGATACCATACCAAGTATCTGAACAATATTCTAACAGGAATCCTTCAATAAACTAGATTTCGTAACAAGCATACAACTGATTACATAACTGTCCTTCCAAATAAACTACTTTGCATGGAAAATAACAATAGCAGATCAAGATTATGATAAAATTGCTCCGTATTAAAGTTAAAGACATGTACATAATAACAGATACCTGCCAATCAAACTTTTTCCTGGGTGCACTAAAGTGGTTTAACTCAATAGAAACAACACTAGATTTACTTAGTTAGGCATACAGAGATGAAAGGGTAGTAAGCATACCCAAGAAATTCTTTGTGACATCACAAAAACCAGCTTCACCGAATATTTCGGTTATAGCCTTCACCCTGGTTTCTTTTGGCACCGACAAATCCTTTATAAATTGAGAAAACATTGGGCTCTTCTTGGACGCCTCCACAACAGATTTAATCTCAGATTCAACTTTGTCCAACACATTTCCTTTCGCTGCTGTAAGGAACAGCGCACTAGCGTAATTTCCTGTGCCGCCATACAGAGCTTCTGGAACCTACTGACATGACAGAGATAGATAATATGATTACCGCTGACATGTAAGGACAAAGGACAAAAGAACACGTCTGATTCCACCAAGAACCAATAAGTTAAAAGGGACATTGACAATGTAATTCATATTAACTTCATAGAACCACAGGAAATTGATTATATACATAAAAAATGCATTTGTTGTCCTACAGCACCAGTACCAAGCAATTCAATTAAGTCCATTATGAACATTCACTGAAGCAGAGAATAAATAACTTATCGTAATCCACTTATCCATGCGCTTTACCTGACTAACATAAGTGATGGGTGTGTGCACAATTACATTCAATAGAAGGTCAAATGGTATCAAAATCTAGTAAAGCATTACGCATTTAGATTTCCAAATATTAGGAAGCATACGGGGAGAAATAATTTGCATCATTTCCATGCCCCCAAGAAATACATTCATCAGTACACCAGTCCTCGACGAACATAACAAGTAAAATACATTAATAATGGGGAATATAGTACCTTGATCTGCTTGCCGGTGGGCTTGGCCACCTTCGACGCGAAGCCCCTCGAACCCTGCGATCAGAACGGACAAGTCAGCCCCCCTACAAATTTAATCCAGAAATCACATGGAAGGCTCAAAATCCACCCATAAAATACCCAAAGACATCAGTGACATACAGAATAGACCTAGATTGAAATCATTAGAAATGGATCTGGTTTATAACCAAAATGGGGAGTGGGGAGCACGGACCTGGGTGACAGCCGCGGATTCTGATGCCGCGAGGTGAGCGCGGACGATGGGGAGGCCGGATCTGAGGTGTCGCGCCGCCATCCCGGTTGGCTGGCTCGCTCCTTGGGTGCCGGCGGCGAGAAACAGAACGAAGGAATAGGCTGCTGGTCTCGGAGGCGAAGATGGTGAGAGGAGCGACACCACAACGCCTTTGGGCCTTGTAGTCCAGTTTGGGCTGTATATCAGGCCGTATCAGGCCTTTATGGCCTAGAAAAATGGTTCATCTTTCTTCCCAATTCAATTTGGTCAACATCAATATGAAATTTCTACAAAGAAAAAACATCTATATGAAACAAAATCCATTTATTCTGTTTGAAAATTTTAAATTCGGCCCACCGTACATCCATATCAAGTACATTTGGAGAAAGAAGCAGGGAAAATGATTGGAGAAATTAGAGAGGATTTATGAGATTGAAAAAAAAAGAGTATATTTGAAGAAACAGAGATAAGGAAGAACAGTGGGATACTAAGTGAGAAATACTTCATAGGTAACCTAGCATGCTAAGCAAGCACCACATCGCTGACTGTGATCTGTGATCCCCCGTGACCATGACCCATCACGGCATCACCGATCGTGCGGTTGCTTTATAAAGTTCTCCTTAGACGCGCCTTTGCAAAATGACTGTGTTTCTCTCTTACAAGCAAATGCAAATAAACAAACAGATGATGCATACCCGATCCCTTCAGAAAGGTATATGCAGATTGCTTTTCTTGAATTTTACCACGTCCTCCGTCCCTTTTCTTCTGCACCAAAAGTGTGTTAAGTGTATATTCAGATGCGTGCTTGTAGCACTACCAAACAATCCCACTGCGCGTCCTTTTTCCATGTTGCTCTCCACTCGATCGATCGATCAATCCACACAAAAAGCCAACCTCGCAGACTTTTATCCTGAACTTTACTGCACCTGCCCTCTAATCCTTTGACACGTCGCAAAGGCAGCCGAAGCCTCTTGTTGCCTCCGACTCCCGTCATGTCCAACCCCAGCTCATTTCTCATCCTACGTGCATAGCACTACCTCCTCCTCCATCAGCTCGTTCACCTGCTGCTCATCACTAGCTACTAGTCGTTAGTCGTTGCTACTGTTCCATCGTCTTGCTCTGGATGCAAGCGGAATGGCGGCGACCACAACAACGACACCGACGATGCCGGCGACCACAACCACGACACCAACGATGGTCACGCCCCTGCCGGGCTACGGCTACCAGGGCTCTGCCGCGGGCACCATTCCTCCGCAGACGCACAGCTCGGGCTCCATCGGCACGTTCTTCGCCGTGCTCGTGGCGGTGCTGGTGCTCACCTTGCTGTCCTGCGTCTTCGGCCGGGTGTGCGCGGGGCACGCCGAGGGCCCCGACGAGTGGTACGACTGCGCGAGGCTGGCCAGACGGTGGTGCGGGTCGCGGGCGCCTCGCCGGAGCGCCAGGCGGGAGGCGAAGCCGCCGCCGCAGCCACAAGTGGTGGAGGTGGTGCCCGCCGCGTTGCCACCGCCGGAGGAGCCATGAAGCAGCTGCGGCCGAGGTTCCTGGCTCGATTCTTTTGTGCTCTCCTCTTGAGTTCGAACTAGCAGCATAGCCTGAGAATAGAAAGAACCAATAAAGTCTTGTATCATACTTATATGCAACTCAGTGTAGTAGATAGTAGCGCTACATGTTCTTGACATAACCTGTTCTTCATGTCTGTCACTCATGGTGAGTACTGTTTAGATTCTTTTGAACGGAACAGAATTCTTAGATTTCAGGCCTCAATTGATGCTCAGTCTTCGAAGATGCTCATAAGAGTAAGTTTGCGTATGTGCGTTTCATAGAAGGTGAGTGTGCGTGCGTTGTCAATATCTGAGTTGTACTGTGTAATCACAAAAAATATACGAATTGTCGCATAGATGAGCACTATCTCATGTGTTAAGCAGACGCTGTCAAATTGACAGCTCTGAAATCATGTCAACCTGCATGCTGAAGCTCTGAAAAACAGAGGTGACGATGGATGTGAGCGGTGATCATCCGTATTCTGTAACTAAGTGAGGCTCACTTACAGAGTGACGATTTAGATTGCAGACCACTTGAGCCGCCGCGAAGTTAGGTACGCATGATCCGGTGCTGACAATAAAGAACGCACCCCTTACCCCCACATGGTTGGCAGAATTGTCCGAGCACTACCACCACCACCAAGAAGGCACCAACCACCATCCTCTTTGTCAAAATCATATGCACGTTCCTGGCTACCTGGGGTTGATGTATTCTGGATTCTCTCACGGTTTCTTCCGCATCTACGCGGGGCCTTCTCGGAAATGGGACAGCGAAACGATATACTAGAAATGCTACCAGGTCTAGCGGATAACTGATAGTGACCGAACAACAGAACTCCATAATCGCAACCAGTAATTCGTGCACTGCAGCAGGCGGCTCAAATAAAAGGAAGATAAGCTCACACAACTCAACTTTTTGGGTCCATTTTCATAGACACAAGATGGAAATAATTGATTTTTTTGAGATCTCCTAAGAAATACTAACATGATTTAACGCATTGAGAGGGGCTGTCTCTACACTTAAATTAGTGATCTTCTTGTGACATGACAGCTCCAAATATAATCACTATGATTGGAAATGGAAAATAGTCTCGGTGCGTGTTAGATGGCGGCATTCGTGCGGACGAGGTTTCGGCATTAACGCCTGCATGATCTCATCGAAAGGAGGAGATTGTAACGATTGTTGGCCAACAACTGCAGTCGTCGTGCAGTCTGCAACGCAGACGGCAGGCGGGCTGGGGTTTGCATGATGCTAGGCCGGCTGGGGTTTGCATCCGGCTTCGCCGCAGTTTAACTCGATGCAGCCCGGCCTTCCGTTGCGTCAACAATGTGGCTCGGCCCACAGAGACCTTACTTGTTACAGCGGCCGGGCCGGACGACGCCTATGGGCATGTCGCTAGCCGCCAGCCCGCATTGGATGGGAGCCAGGCCTGTGGGCATGATACTAGCGGCCTCAAAGCTCCAAATACTTTCGCACTGGTCATGTGATACAGCTAACGCTACTGCATTGATCTCAAAAAAAAAAAAAAAAAAAAAAAAAGCTAACGCTACTGCAGGAGCTCAGAAAAAAAAAAAAGCTAACGCTACTGCAAACGCTATTGCGAGCAGCAACAATGAACAGCAGTTGCACTACCTGACGGCGGAACACGCGACCTTTGAACGATCGAGTTCGCAAGCTTTGCAGTGCTATAGTCGCCTTTACGCGCGCCTTATCTGGCAGGCGATCCTCCCACGCCATAATCCGGCGCCGCTAAAGCTGGTGACCATCATTTATGCCGCTCCCCTGGTCCATCGGCAGCATCACGCACTTGTTCCGGCTTCCGGAGCACGGCGCACGGTAGAGAGGGGACCGCAGCCAGCCTGATCGATCATGTGGCCATAGTTTTCGTGCAAGCTTGGTTGGGTTCCCTCCCTTTTCCAGCGCCAACGAACAACCTCAGCAGAGCAACTGAAAATGCGTTGTTTCTCAGGTGAGCCTGATAGCGCGCGTTGAATGTCGATCGCCTGGCGTCCTGTTGGCGCGATGGATGGGAGGTTGTTAACAAAGTGGGAATCAGTTCGAAACTGAACATAAGTTACTTGTCCCAACGAGGACGACAATATTAACCCAAAGAGTACCGCGTGAGGACTGAGGATGACGGATGTTCCGTTTCATTTGCGCGCTCCGGCTTCGGATGGCAAGTACCATACCAAACAGGGCACTGAAGCGAGGTCAGCGCCGACCACGCGACACGGCGACACGCCCCGCGCCAGATGCCCTCTCCCGTCTGCCGCTGATGGCCGCACGAGCCTGCGTGCTCGTTTCACCTCCACGGACGCCCGTCCACGCGTACGCGCCCTGCTGGCACGGTCGCCCGGTCGGTCGATGTTCGCTGCGGGCGGCCAAACTCCCTGACTCCCCTCGCGTACGCACGCACGCACGTCCCGTCACCGTGCCAGACTGCCAGTGTGTGTGTGTGTGTTCACGCGGCAGCCGGCCGGGCGTCCCAGAGCGCAAGGCGCGCGCCGGTGCAGTGCAGGCCCGGCCGCTTTGCCAAAAGCGGAGCGCTGCTGCGGCCGCGCGTGCACCACCCAGCCGCAGCCGCTGCCCGCCAACCTCTTAAAGCTTTCCTCCGGCTGCTTCGCCACTAGACGAAACTCATCAACGCTCGCGCCGCACATTATTAGCGTCACGCGCCGCGCGCACTCACTCGTTTGTTCACGCGCGCACGCCCACTAGCCCGCGAAGCAGGGGAGTGAGCTGAGCCTTCGAGCGACCTTCGCCGTCCCGTCATGGCGCGAGCCTTCCGCGCGGCGTCCCCGCTGCCCCTCCCCAGCTCGAGGAGCGCTGCAACCAGCGCCGTGACCATTAACGGCGGCGGCGGGAGCGGGAACAACTTCCCGTGGCTGAGCAAGAAGCGCTCGAGCAACAAGGCGGCGCCGCAGCAGCAGCGCGGCGGCCAAGACAGCAAGGGTGAGGAGCCACCGACTGGGGCGGCGAACAACGCCGCCGAAGCTTCCACCGAGCAGTCTCCGTCGCCGTCGCCGTCGTCCTCATCCTCATCGTCGAGGAAGCGCGCCGACGCGCTGGCGCGGCTGCGGTCGGCGTTCCTGGCGGCGATCACGCACCACCGGCGTCGGCGGCGGCAGCTGGGGTCGTGCGTGACGGGCACCATCTTTGGGCGGCGGCGCGGCCGCGTGCACGTTGCGCTGCAGACGGACCCGCGCTCCGCGCCCGTGCTGCTCGTCGAGATGGCCGCATACTCCACCGGCGCGCTCGTCAGGGAGATGTCCTCGGGCCTCGTCCGCCTCGCGCTCGAGTGCGAGAAGACGCCGCTCGCCGCAGGTACGTATATATCACGTGCATGCACTTATCACCACACCGACACCACTAGTCTAGTTTTTTTTTTAAAACCTCACACTAGTCTAGTTCTACATATGTCTGCGCGGCGAGGAGATCGATGTTAACGCCATGCGCTCACTTGTGCAGGGGAGAAGCGGCGAGCGCTGCTGGAGGAGCCGACGTGGCGCGCCTACTGCAACGGGCGCAAGTGCGGGTTCGCGCTGCGGCGGGACTGCGGCGCCGACGAGTGGAAGGTGCTCGGCGCGGTGGAGCCCGTGTCCGTCGGCGCCGGCGTGCTCCCGGACGACGCCGCCTCGGGCGCCGCCGCCGCCTCCGAGGAGGGCGACCTCATGTACATGCGGGCAAGGTTCGAGCGGGTCGTCGGGTCCAGGGACTCGGAGGCCTTCTACATGATGAACCCGGACGGCAGCGGCGGGCCCGAGCTCAGCATCTACCTGCTGCGAGTCTGAAGAGATCGCAGAAACAAGTTTCAGCTTGCGTTCAGCTTTGGATGCATGCATGCGTGCGTGCATGATGATGCATACATGTGTTTTTCTTGTAATTTGGAGGGCTTTGCAATGGTGCATGTACAATATTACTGATAATAGTAGTTATATTTATGGCTGTGAGGTGGTTCTAGCTACATGAAGCTGTTGATATTTGCTGCTTTTAAGAACAAGTGGTTCTGAAAACTGACGAAAATGGGCCTGATTCTGATTTACTGTATGATGAAATTTGAAATCACACCACTGCTGGATGCATTAATCAGCTAACAGATACTACTTATGGTATATCAAATACCTTATTGCCAAGTTAACTAGAAAGAAAGAGATCATTGTCTCACTGTTGATCTTGCTGAATTTGGGGAAGTAGTGATCAAGCTGCGATAGCAACAAATACATGTTCGCATATTTTGTTTGTAGCACTATTAATGCATTCAATGGTTGGTAGATTAAAACCCTGTCCGATAGCCTAGCACATTTCTCTGTCTATAAGTTGGACCGAGTTATGCTCAATTCCTTGTCGAAATATAGAAGAAATTCTGAACTTTTGCATATTTTTTTGTCGCCCTTTTTTTCATCCAAAGCTAACAAGTAACAACCACTCGGCTACTCTTTAGTCTTGCTCTGAAATTTTAAGTAACGCTGAAGCAATTCAGATTGTGCAATATAATTCCTTCCCTCCCAATTCAGACTCTGGCCGCAGTGGAGCAGCAGGAGCAAATTATCTATCAAACAGTAACCCACAATAAAATTATCGAGATTTCGGTGTACGAAACCTAACGCGTGGAACCTTTAATTAGTAGATTCCCATTCCTGAATCGGTCATGATTGGCATGAAAAGTATATTCCATTCTTTTGTCCTGGTTAATTTAAACTGAACTCGTTTTTCATCATCAGACACTTCGCTATCCTGAACCAATGATTATCAGCATGGCTCATCAGGCAGAATTCAGTACGAAATCACTTGATTATCTGAAAATAATTTGGTGGTTTGCTGACCCCTGTACTAACTGATACAATACAGTAGTATTTTACTGCTAGACCATGGCCATCCCTCTCTATCCGAAAGAAAGGAACAACGGTAGTCAAGACCATAGGACTGGGTCATCCTTTTTTTATATAAAAAAATAATAATCATAAAGGTAGACACAACTGAGAGTGTCCTTAACACTTTACAAATCCCAAGTAATGCTCCACTTATGCCTCATCATTAGGTCTTAACAATGCGAGACTCTTTTCACTCTCTTTTTCCTTCTTTCTACCCCTTTCCTCCATCGATGCCACAACTTTATTCTCTCGCCGGCTGGGCAAAAGGCACGGTGGGCCACACTAGGCGAATAGGCATGGCCCAAGGAATGTCATGCCCAGGTTGTGTTGGGCCAGGGAGAGACCAGTTGGATCTTTAAATGGTTAACCAAAAGCCCAGTTGGTAGCGACTTTGTTAATTCATGCGCTAACGGCCTAGGTGTTCCGCGCTCGTCATCATTGCGGCGCGTAAAGCTGTCGCTTGCACGCTAAACTTTGTTTAGTTTTCCATGCTGCGGCGGACCCACGTGTCATATCGTTGTTACAAAAATGGAGCGGTGGGCGCTGAGGAGCCAATGGATTAGCGACCGCACGCATGCGCCGCTGTCGGAAGGGCTCTCATGCTTAGAAAATTGGATCGGTTCTTTCGTGAAATTCAGGCGAAATCTAATGTTTTAAACGTGGAATAGGTCACTTTATTTTTTTTTCACGATCATCGTCCAAGTTCTTTAGTTTCCTTTTTTTTAATAACTGAGTTTCGTTTTTCTTTTATCTGAGCGGAAGCAGCGCGCTGCTGGTATTTCGATTCTATATATAGTCCACACCTCCAGGACTACTAACCATGTTTTACCCTTTTTTTTTTTTGGGGAGAAGAAAAGACGAAACGGCTAGTGTGAGAGATGACCGGAAGGTTATGGCTATACTTGAGAACTCACAAACAAAATCTCATGGCCGACAGATTCATTCTTCTAACTTCAAATCACCGTACATCAGGGTAGGCCTCGCGTCGCGACCTACAGGTAACTCAAAGAGGCAAGCGCTAGCAGTAGCCACTGATTAAGCACACGACTTCTTCTCCTTTTTTCAGAAGTGGAAATCTGCACATGCAACAACATTATAGCTCGCCGTCCAATCTTGACCCTGATTCCACATGAAAAGAGGGTAATATTCCGTGATTCCCACCCGGTTTCATGGCCTGATCTGGCATCACCGTTTAATTACTTTATCTGTGTTCTAATCTCCTCCATAATCCTTGTTCTCTAGACCATCCATAAGTTGCCGTAAAGAAGTATTTCAAATGCCAAGTTGTATCGTATCATTGAATCCTCATCTACTTGCATATTAGTGCCCTAATTTGGTCGTTAAAGTAAAGAGTTTGGTGATCCTATTGTTCGGCAGAAAGGTCTGGCGATTCGGAATGCGTTGTCCAGGATAAGCATCCATGATTATTAATTTGGTACCGGTCCCTTTTGGTGCAAGTTCTGCAACAATGGCATTGCCGGTATATTTTCAGAAAAAATATACATGACCACAAGCAACTCGCACAAGCTTGTGCACGATTGCACGTACGTTATTAGCACAACCCTGGGATTAAGGACTACCTTGGAAAATGTGCACCTTATCGAGTTATCCCTAGTTTTTGTAAAACAACTTGCTTCTTAGGTAAAGTCATTAGTTGTCTTTCGAGCTGGAAGCTCACAAGCAAACTCTAATTCGTCAAGATATTATATTAGTATTTTGTAGTGCCTTTTCTTTCCTATTGAACTCATTGCACCGGTACGCGTCCAGCATTATCATCAAACCCTTGAACTAACTCTACGTTTCAGCTCATCCAACCACGACGTGGAAGAGAGAAAAGATGAGAGCCGTGGCTCACCTTCCGCCGCCTCCGCCGCGAAATTTCCTGCCATCTCCTGAATTCCATGGCGACCAATTTCACCAAGCTGTCGACAAAGCCTCCCCTTTTTTTTCCTCGAGAAAGGAAAGAGGAGACTTGCTTGCACACGAGGGCTGTTCACTTTTCTGCTTGCTTACCACGACAGGAACAGAGAGAATGTTTCGCGGGCCCAAAGGGCCTAATCCTGTCTTCGCGTCGCGCTTGATTGCTTCTTGATGGGGTTCGTCGATGGGACGATAGAATGATGGATGGATAGTTACAGTGTAGTCACTTGGACAGACTGAGAGATCTACACCCAGATTCCACTTTGCTGCTGAAGCCATGCGCGGCGTTTCGCTCGTGGCCGTGGGTAATTCCGCTTGCGGGACACGTGTGTTACCTTGCTGGATTATTACTCTACGAACAAAAGCTTTAGGTTTGAATAAGCATTTCGCTCGGCGCAAATGCAGAAAAATCGAACTAAAAGACTTCCCAAGGATTTGGATTGCCAATGCATTCACGAATAGCAGACTTGTGCAGCTCTTTTCCACTCGTGTTCATAGCAGTTATCTCACATCTCACAGTTCGCAAGCGATTACGCCAAATACTTCCATTTCCAAGCTCAAATATTCATGAGGCTGCATTATGTCTTGTTGGCCTCGTGCAGCATCATTGCAATATTCCTTTTGAGCCGCATTCCGGGACCAAAGTATTTTGCCGCAGCGCCGGTGAAAGGAGGCAGGCATCCAAAAGCTTATGTCACCAGGTCGCTGTCCAGGCGCCTAAAACTAGCGCAAAGTAAGTAACGACTCTCTGACAAGGCGTTTCATGCAAAACCAAACCTACTGTTCTTCACCATGAGGATTGTTCTTGAAGAATGAAAAAAAACCGATCGGCTGGACTCGGACTCGTAATTCGTAAATTAGGTACTTCAGTTGGTGAAAAGAATACTATTGTACTCAGGCATATGATACCTGGAGGAATCCATCCAGAACTTTGCACTTCCATTCTCTGCTCTGAATTCACCTTTTGAGAATGTTTGAACAAAAATAAACGTATATTCTAGGAAGGCTACCACTTCTAAGAGTCCAAACGATGGACAAGAAAGATTTGGACTGCAATGACAACTTCACTTGGAAGAGCCTGAAGTACAGTGCACAGTAGATGACAACTTCACTAGGAAGAGCCTGAAGTAAAGTGCACAGTAGTAAAGGACCCTATACGCCGGACAACAAGGTTTGGCCCGTCAAACATGCCAGTTAGAAATTAACTGATGCGAATCAGAGGTCTCAGACTAGAAAGTCCGAATCAATTAAACAAAAGCAGTGTTGATTACAGGTCTATCAAGGATTAACGAAGTATAAGCTGTAATATATACAATGCTTTCTTCCAGAATATATATAACCTTACAACTGGTCAAGTTTATGATGTCGACAAAACCATAACAGGATACAACTGATGCGATGTTTTTGTGCAAATATTTTCTGTAAGATGACCATATATATCTCACAAAACCTCATCTTCCTGCACATACAGGCCCCCATCAGTCTCGATAGGCATCGAAGGTGGGGTTCCAGCTGGGATACAAGCAGCCCCATTCTCTCCTGCAATAGTGCATAATGCCTCCGCATCCTGAATAGCCCGGTCAAGATTGATCTGACCGCTGAGCTCATTGATGAACTTGAGGAGGGTATCAAAGTCCATCTGCTCCCCGATTATCCTCTGACGGTATCTTTTCAAGATTGCTACGCATAAGTACAAGTGGAAGTGCTCTGACAAATAATGGGTCCACAAAACTTCCCACAAGAGCATGATCTGGTCAAAACTGAATTCCCTGCAATCCATAAGAAATTTGTCAGACTTCAGAAAAGAGACATGATTTACTGGACAAATGGATTCCTTGTGTAATTCATCTTCGCCAGCCAGTGTAAAGGATAAGAAAATGGTAATAGCATGTAACAGTTCAGCCCTCCTCCAGTTACTTATGCGACCAGTGTTAGCCATGAAAAGAAGGTAAAATCATATTCTTTTTACGAAATGCCAAGCAGTGAGGCAAGGTCTGATCTTAGACTGGGTTATAGTGAGCAGCAACAGCACCAAGGCAGTTCTCCTAATTAGCCATAATTTTTTTTTGGCAAAATCACGTCCTGTTTACGAAATGCCAAGCAGTTAGGCCAGGTCTGATCTTAGACTAGGTTGAACTGAGCAGCAACAGCACCAAGGAATTTCTCCTAAATAGTGCTGACCACAAGACTTCCACTACGGCTATTTGTCAATGTATTGCCAGGTAGGACTGATAAAGATTACAGAGTAGCTGCAAGATACTTAAACTACACCCAAATAGGGCTTCACTAGATATAAATAGGATATAATAACTGATGGAGGTGCTGTAACATAGTCATTCCAGCTGGCATGACTTGATAATCCATGCTGCTGGGCAGTTCAGTGAACTAGGCATTTTTTGCTTCATGTTATGGAGGAACTTTTGAAGACTTCAAATTTATAACATTTAAGTTATATAACATATGTTCTGAACTTATTAAATCAAGATTTTATTAGCGGTTCAAGGAAATACAACATAATGCTAAATTCAAAGATGAAAGCCAAACTGATCTGTTACACATATATATAGCAAATAAAACTTAAATTTCAAGTGCGTGAGATGCAAAGCACGTAAACCTAAACCCTAAAGCACAATGGGAGAATCCTCTGCTGTATTTCTCTCAGACAAAAAATGATTTGTCAGATGCAAAGCATGTAAAACTTTAAACAGAAAAGGAAAGAATTACCTTTTGAATTGTATAAGAACCCAGCGGAAGCAGAAGAAGTAGTTCAGGCAGTCATTCTGCCTAAAATAGTTGTGCAATGGAGGATCAAGAAGCTCCACAAGCTGAAGCACATAAAGAATTAGCATAAAATTAGCAATGCTATCCATAGAATAGTGTACAATAGTAATGCTGTGAGCCCTATGTTGAAGGGCATTCATCAATGGAGCATCAAACCCTTAAGCAGTTTTGAATGCAACGATATGTGAAAAAGTTGAATTGCTTAAAGCTATAAAGGATCTAGACTCATAGAGCTCCTTGGCATTTTAACGGCGAACTTCGTACAAAAGTGTACGACCCAAAATCATAGGAAAGGGAACTGATGACCCTTATTGGAACCTCTGTCACATAACATTGGATAATGGGAAAAGAGCAACATGATGCTACTTAGCTACACACTGCGCTCCTGACACGATGAGTGTAGAGTCCAAACATACCTTGGATAATGCAAGTAGTTGAGCATGCATTCCATTCTGGTCGCGGTTAAAATTGGCACCTAGCCGTTCCATCAAGGTAGCAAAGCACCAAAACGATTCGGACTCATCTTCCATGACATAAAGGATAGGTGCCAAAAAGTCACTCATACCCTGGAATACAGAACGGATATTAAAATGCGGGCTCCATTTCAGAAAAAGGAAAAAAAAAAGAAACACAAAAATTGAACTTCAGTTTGTATCCCAAATGTGTTCAGAATATACAAGGTCGCTATCACACAACCAGACATGCAAAGAAAGGTGCTGCAGGAGTCAGTACAGAGCTACCTATGCTAGTACATACGAATCTACTAGGATGGCAAGCTTGCTTGTTGCCAATTAGTGTGATTCATCCAAAAGTAGAAATCCTAAATAATACACTGTCAGACATTTCGTAATATATGATGTGGACAACCAAACAGTGTCTTCGATGTGGAACTTTGACCGCCATTTTTCACATGAAAGTTGATAAAAAAAAAGGAAGTAGAACTACTATATTATTAAAAAGCATTTCAATATTATTTTCATGTCACTGATCTAAATAGCTTTCTTAGATCAATAGTAAAAGTTTGGCTGAAAGCTTTCTGAGATATGTTATACATTAACTAAAAGAGGAGGCATTTATGTATGATGTGATGTCATTGTCTCAAACGAGCTATAGACATCCATATACTAAAGCCGTTAACCCACCAAAAAGTGAATTAACTTTACAAGAAGAAACATATCGGACATTGTGTTCCCCACTTAAATGAGACAGCATTAATCGTTTAACATGTATCACATGTAAGATGAAAACTTACTTGGCAATAACCGAGGTCGAAATTGTAGAAGGAATACGTCAACAGGATGTCACGTAAAACTACAACATTCCGGTTGTCATCTCCTTCATAGTAGGGAACGGATCTATCTGTTCTCACCTTTACAGAAAAATATTACAGTGTAAGCTAGAATGGTCTAATGCGGAACTGCAAATAGGGGTGTCAGTACAGAGAACAAGAAGACACTTCATACCACATCTTTATCAATAAGGCCTTTTCTTTCCCGAAACTTGGTGAATCTTTTAGCTTGAGTGGCTGAGATACTCTGCAAATGGTATCAAGCAGAATTGCATACTTATGTGAACAAAGAGTAATGTATGACCTAACATGACAAAAACAGAGGAGCTGCAAGTGATTAACAATACATCCATTGGAGCTTGGAACGCTATAATTCTTTTTAGCACATAATAAGAACTCCATCCGGTTTTAAATTTATGTCATTAGGAAAACCTTTTTAGTCCAAAAAATGAACAACAAGTATTGTCCTAACATCATCAATTAAAAACAGGAGGAAGTATATATTAGCAACTAAAAAAGTATAAAAATAGGTATTTCAAAGAAAACACTAATTTAATATTACAGAGCTTCTACCCATATTCTAGTTTAGGGAAGTACTTTTGTTTTGCTCTATGGATAACCAAGGTGAATTCTCTGATAAAGTTAGCCCTACAAGCCTCAACCAACAGGTTGATATTCTGGAAGGTCCACTCATTTCTTACTTTCTGAATACTCTATGCCACTAGAATTATTCCTGCCACGTGCAAGGACATAGGGAAGTGATTTTTCAATCTTTGAACTGCAACTTCCAGATTGACTGTTTTTCGTCGCAGTGCTAGTATTAATGCAGACAATATGGTTCCAGGGAAAAGAAAGACAATGGAGAATTATGTGCTTAGTCTTCCTTAGAGGCCAGACTCTGTCACTTTAGCAAGTTATCATATATGCACACGTGAGACCTTCATAGCACAAAGAACCTGTCAAAAACCGGCAGCCTCTATCATCCATGGAACTAGACAGTTCATATGTCCATAAACCCCCTAGATGGCGATTGAAGAGTCCAAAAGACCCAAAAAAGAGGTCATGCATTCCAGACTTCCCAAAAGATTGGCATAGGTTTTAGTTCCATCTCACATACGCTCATCCAGAATTAATAGACCCCCCCCCCCCCCCCCAAAAAAAAAAAAGGTACCTACTCAATCATAAAATACCTATATGTAGTGGAAGGGCATATGTACCACTCAGCAGCAAATTTAAGTAGAGAAAAAATTAAAAGCTCAGACAGAGCAGCACGGCACATTTTATTAGCCTTGATTGACTGACCTTCCACTGAGATTTTATGGCTTCATATTCTGCTCGTTTCATGGCATCAAGGTATTCCCTCTCAGCATATGTTGAATCATATTCATAATAACCCAACAAGAATTTCCATACCTATATATTGAATATTAGATTATATGTAGAAGAAAACCAGCCGCTAGTTGTAAAACTCAGGGTTAAATATAAAACCTCTTTTCTCAACACATGATCAACTCCCCCATAGAAAACCTTTTTCCTCAGTGCCTTCGAATCCATAACTCTGCTTTCGGGATCTAAGAAAGCTCTCCACTGTGGAAAAACATTTTACATACAACAAAAGATTTCAGGAAGGAAAACTGGTGCTGAACAGATTAATATACAAATAGTAGACGGTTGGAACAGTTCCTACAGGCTGAAATTTCACAAGTTTAGATCCATATAATCATCTATCTGTACGTTCAAAAATGAGCGTATTTAAGTGCTTAATCAAAATATTAGTACCTCAGACATAAAAAAAAATACGATTTAAAATGGCTACGCTGTTAAACAGCTATATCACCACTGTCCTAAATGTTTACTTGAATGCAAGACACATTAAAAGACAAATTGCACCCCAGAGTCTGAGCCAGTGATAAATCTGGGGAAATGTAGATTTTCTACACAAGTATTACATGTATCAAGATTGAACCTAACACTGAACTCGGTCCATTGTACATTCAAGTGATGTCTAAAGTGTGTTATGATCTAGTAACTAAAGGATAGACATCTAATGTCATGAATTAATTGAAAATACAAAAACATAAAGCTGTTGAAATGAAGTGATCAATAAGATATAAGAAATCGAAGAGTTGTTACCTCTTCCACACTTAATGGACGATCTCTTTGTTTTCCCCACACTAGAGGTAAATGATCAGGCTGCCAAAAGATCAGGGAAACTTATGTCACGCAACATGAAGTATGTGCAGTTTTCAATTATGAATGGATAAAGAGATAAAGTTTTCAACAGCATAAAAAGGCAGAAGACTGTCAAATGATGATGTAGCTAATGTTTAATTGAATCTACAAGGCTCCAGATGTTGATTAGCCAATTTACTGAAGCTATAGTTTAACTATTAGCAAATGTATTTTACTGAAGCTACAAATGTTTTTTGTTTCAATTTGACTATTAGCATATGTTGATCAACCAATTTCCTGAAGCTACAAGACTACAGATGACTCGGATGACTGGAGGTTGGTTTTCCGAATAAGCCATTGTGATATCGCACTACAGAGAATGTCAGATGATGATGCAGCTTCAGTTTTAAGTGCAATGGAAGCTGCCAAGATATTAGTTTTCAATTTGATATTTGCTAATACTTGAATAATATAACTATCCAACAATTCAATATCGCTTTCGTCTTCAAGGACTCGTAAAATAATGGCACAATCAGTAGTGACTAACGAATGCCAAAGAAAAATTAAAAGCAAGATGTATTACCTCTGCTTCTGCAGGTTCAGCAGCCTTTTCTGGTGTTGTTTGCTGATATTTGTTCTTGCCACTTACTTTATTGTTCAGAAAATATTCTTCCTGTTGCCGTCCATAAGCATTAGCACCACTATTGTCCCGAAAGAGGCTTGATGTGGTGTCTCGTGCAAACTTTGTAACCAGTGAGAATTTCTCCAAAACTTGAATCGAAAGATCACGACCCGGATCATTTGATCTGTGCTTTTGTCTTGAGCCATATTGAGACATGCTAGCAGACGCCCCATGTTTGCTATCGTCCCGATGTATGCCTTCATCAACTGAACCAGTGAAACTGAGCGAATTTTGTCGTGACATGGCATTTGCCACAGTGGCGACTCCTGGAAGCTCCAGCGATGACAAGCTTTTCTACAAGGTTGCCAGAGAAATGAAGTATGGTCGGTCTCAATTTGGGCAACATTTGTATCAGAAAAATGAACATTCTAAAGACAGACTAGATTACTTCACAAGGGATACAGAAAGTTTGAAGTTAAAATTTAACAGATACAACAACAACAACAACAACAAAGCCTTTTTATCCCAAGCAAGTTGGGGTAGGCTAGAGATGAAACCTGCAGGAACCAACAAGAGAGGCAGAACCAACAAGAGATGCAAACCAACAAGAAAAGCAAACCAAACAAAAGGAAAGGGCAAAACAGGGGAAAAGAGAAGGAAGAGAGAAAGATGGTTAAAAAGGGTAAAAGAGAAACCAAAGGGTTAAAATTTAACAGATACAAAAGGTAAAAAGAGCCTACCCCAACTTGCTTGGGATAAAAAGGCTTTGTTGTTGTTGTATACAAAAGGTAAAAAGAAGCTGCCGCCAAAGCAAGCAAGAGCTTTACAGAAATGTAGAAATATTTGGTATGTTAGCACTAAATATACTAACAGAAGACTATAACTGTAATGCCAGTTGAGATTGGTTAATTGGCTTCAAAAACTTGAATATGACAACACACCTGAAGAGGATCTTGAAAGTCGTTGACAAGAAATACATTAGGATCATCGTCCGACCTTTGAAATAGAAGAATGAACATATTAACCAAATATGCAGGGATAATTTTCTTCCACAAACATTGCACAAATAAGTTTTTATGTTTTACTATGTAGCTACTTTTCAATGGTATGAGTTGATGCTAGAAATTTCACAATTGAACAAATTATCCTACATACGTCGCAAATACAACGCTGTTGTTAATGCGATATCAAGATTTTATCCTACTGAATACCCTATCGATTGATATTCCCTATTTAAAAAAAAAAACTCAGAGCTTTTATCCAAATAATGTTGTTCATTTGTTGGAACCAAAACTTGAGCATTAGTATTTAATAATACATGAAACATCTAACAACCATATACAAAAGTATTTAGAACCATTGAACTACAAAAGACAACCTGATAATGAACACATGTTGCTTTAGTGTTGCAAACAATTCCCGAACTCCGCCATTGTAGAAATAGAATGGAGGAAAAGCCAAGCCTGCAAATGATAAATGAACATGACTCCTTTTTCCAATTTTATGACAATAGCAAAAATCATGTACAAACAAAAGAGAACATTAGAGCTAATCGGGCCATCATCAATGTAGACATGATGTTGATTTCTAGCTTTACTACAATATTAAAGAACAAACAACAAGAAGAGCATCTCACCAGATGAGAGAACAATAATAATGTAATCCGATCCAAATGTTGGGGTGTGCCTTCGGATGAAGCGTACATCACTTAAAGGCAAGGCTTTAATGGTGTACAGGTTTCTATCTGCGCAGAATCAGGTAGTTAAGTGGGTCAGGCGTTATCACTGTTAGTGTTAGGTTCAACCATACCAGTAAGACTAACACAAGGTCCAAAATAATATTTATTCCATACATTTTTCTATTTCCATACTGACTGAACTGCTTGAGAAAGAGTCGACTCCTTCATTTGGCTCCCAGCTCTGTCATAGATATCAACCAAAACGTTAGCAGAAGATAGAAAAATAAAATGAGCGATTAGTTCATGGAATGAATCAACCGAATTCATATATGTTGCAATAACCAATAACCCTCTACGTCAACAGATTGTGACTCCCCCAATTATGCAACTGAAACATATAAGAGAAAAAGCTAAACAGAAATCTAGCACTAATCAGTAAGAAAATTAATGTTAAACAAAACTATAATATAAGCCAAAGCTTTAAGTGACGCTATTCATCATCCTAGCAAATTTGCAAAGGCCTCGAATAGAGTCCTCATAGAAGGTTTTGTGGGGACTACATGGTAGCTACAATATATGAACTATGTTATTATAGGCTTCTAGAAAATTATTCCATCATCTTAATGTATATGTACAGATAGGAATAAACCATTTGTGAAATGAAAAGGCTGATCAGCTGGATTGCCTCACCAGGAACAATGAACCCTGCTGCAGGAAGAGGCGCAGCTTCCCGCTGATCCGGCCGGAGCCATATTGCGTTGGATGGATGGTCACTCGCTCCTTCTCATAAATCACGTCCACCCTCGCCGTCTCGTCCAAGCCTCCGTCAGCCGAATCGCTCTGCATAGCCTTCCATCACCAAACAGGTATCAGTTCGATGCAAAGGGAAAACAAATACTATACATCGCGGAGCAAATACCCCCAACGATACCAACAAAATTCCACTCCTGAAGTGATAATCACTCCGAAGAATTGCGTAGAGAGGGCGAAGAGAGGCGGGGGACAAGGGCAACTTCCCCCCATAATACGAGCAAATTAGTTAAATCACAAGTTCCCAGCGACCAAACCTAGCAATCGTTGGCGCGGACCCCCGAATCGCGACTTAGAGCAAACGATGGAAGCATCTAGTTGATAGGGAGCGGAGGCGGGCGAGTACCGTGTGGTTGGATGCGGCGGCGGCGGCGTAGTCGGAGTCGTCGGAGAAGTCGTAGAGCTCCGGCGAGCGCGGGGAGCCTGCCTCGCCTGCTGATGCTTCTCCTCCACGCATCGCCACGCGGAGAGGTGCGGTGTCGGGTTTTGCTCGATCCCCCAACCAACTCTTCTTCTTACTGTCGACGCAATGGCACGGTGGTATATTTTTGGAGGGTGAAGAAGATGTAATGGCGTGTGACCACCGCGTTGATCATTTGGTGTTCAGTATATAGGAGTATACGAGGTTTTATATAATGAGACGAAGACGATAATCTTTTCCCGTCTTGCAACACATATTTATCATAAAATAGTTATCAACACATATTTTCTGAAAACAGCGAGATTATATTTTATCATTCAGGTCACTTATTTCATATATATTCCGAATCATTTTATTCTACTCCACGGCACATAAAGTTGTATGAGAACAATCTCAAGATCAATCCACACAATCTTTTGGAAGTGCTCATAAAGTTAAGGGTTGTATGCGTGTGTTTACCGAGGTAAGCACTCATACGTGTATGCTAGTGTATTGTGTTTTAAGAAAAAAAAATGCACGAGTATTTCAACAGGCAAATCACATATTGATTTCCCTTCCCATCCTGCTTCAACCCCGTGAACACTCCCTGTCTTTGACACGTTTACCAAACGCTTGCTTTCCATACTCCGTAGTCCGGAACAAAAACGATATTGATTTCCCGTTCCGAGTCAATCCTTGCTTTATTCCGTTAACTTAGGCTAGATACTCTCAAGAGAGGGGAAAAAACTGATCGCCCATGCCTTACAGACGAAGGAAAGCAGATCAGCATGGGCAATGCTTTCTTAGCCGTGTAAGCCTTGGAAGACCCTCGAGCTCAATCACAGTTCAGTTCAACTTCAACCGAGGCCAGGTACAAGGGCAGGCAGGTCAAGGAGACAAGAACCGACGACTTCAAGCCTACTCGAGACATTTAAGCTTATAAAAATATGTCCGCATCATACCAAAATACATGCATATCAAAGTTTTTCAGCAGCTAGCGTCCCGAATAATGTGAAAACTATGCAAACAAGCAGAGAGTAGGAACAAAAGGCGCGCAACACTTTGTGAGGTCAAAGAAGTAAACCGAATCAGGAAAAACTAACAATTACAAACCATGCTACTGGTGTTACAGACATCATTGCCGTTGTACATCTCATCAGCTACCCCTGTGAGCGCCATCAAACGCTGTCTACTACAAATATATTTCAATTACATGGGAGAAGCATCCCCCAGTTGAAAATCTAGTAGTACATCATCACCAAACACGCCCCTAAAGTTCCAAGAATGAGATATCATGAATTGGAAGCACAAAAGCTACAAATAACCTATTCAATCGTCTCTGCAATTGTCATGTAGTGAAGAAAGACCATAGGGCTTTCCCAATTGATTTATTTTGCCGTTCAGAATCCTCCTCCTCATCATCTAGCTCACTTCCAGATGGAGTCATAGGCACATCTGGCGATGCATGTTTGCCATCCACAATATCGCCATCCTCCTCACCAGCAACCTCTACAGAAGCGTGGGCGTCACCAACTTCAGCCTAAATGAAGCCAAGGTCCCAGTTAGCTCTATTCATAGATGTGTTGCACCCAAAAAGGAAAGCACTCAACTCAAAATGGCAAATGTTTCCAGAGCTGGAAGCCTTACAAGGAAAGAGCGAAAGGTGTGTCACTATATTAAGAGTACACGGCAGCACCAAAGAAATAAGATACCTGGGAAAACTCATGCAATTGTGATGCACCATAATCAGCAGATTCAGAGGCTCTCTTGCTCTCAGTGGCAGGTTCTTCAATTTTTGAGGTTCCTTCTGTGTCATCGGCTGTAGCCTCTACCGTATGTTCAATTCCAGCCTTCACAGATTTCTTTTTGTCGGCTTGGGTTGTTGCGGCATCAGCATTTGCACTTTGGCACAATAAAATGCAAAAACATTAATTTTCTACAGAAACAGGAAACAGAACAGAAAATAACCCAAGCCCATAACTACGGAACAGAAAGGATACTTACACTCTACCGCGTCTCAAATTGTAACGCTGTTCTCCCGGGCCTTGAGCCACTGCCCCGACAGTTTGCCGCCTCTTGCGACGCTGCCCTCCAAGCGAAACACTTCCTGAATGAGCTTCGCTGCCTTCTTCATCTTGTTCACTTATTGTAGCTCCAGCCAAACGACGCTTCCGTGTACCAACACCTGCAACCGAGTCTCTCTGACCACCATTCTTCTCATCATAATTCTCACCAAGTATTGCCTTCGCGTCTTCAACTACAGCACGGACAGATCGTGTCCTTTTCACACCACCTTTTCCTCTACCCCTCCTGTTTTGTTGGCGTCGTCCTTGCTTTGACGTTTCAGGTTGTAGATCTGTTTCAGCAGGAAGTGCCGAGTCCTTTCCATTTTGATCAACTGAGGCAACAGTTGCATCAACTGCCATGTCATTAGTGCCATCAAATGACTGCATTCCAAGAATATCAACACAGTTATCTGCTACACCAACAGAAGACTCCATCTGGACATCATCTGCGATGTCCTGCCTTTCAGACTGTTCGTTTTCCCTTGCTTCACTGTCAGAAGGGAGTTCCTCCGCATCAAAAGAATCATGGGCTACCTCATAGACAGGAGTTGGCTCATAATCTCCATCGCTCTGTGATGCTTCCTCCAGTCTCGCACCAAAAGGAATGCTCTTCTCTGCTTGCTGTTCTGATGACTGCTCACCCTTTTCTCTAGGAGAAAACTTGAAAAGTCTTGAACACTTCTGTAACAAAGATAAGCGACCACCAGAATTAACAATGTTTCCCGTATCTTGAGCTAACGTCTTGGCATTCAATGAGCGATCATCTCCTTCAACAGCCAAAATGGGATGCTCAATTTCAGCATTGCCTTTAAGGGCCACCAAATAATCTAATCCCTCTGATATAGAAACCCCACAGTTTTTACACATCTTGTACTTCTCAATTAAATCGATGAGGTTATTCATGTCCTTGTTATATGCCTCTCGACGAAGTTTCAAACTCTTGCTCAGTGAGTGAAGACTATCGATGTCTCTTCTAATATCTGCCTTGTCAGCATCAAGTTTTTGTCTGTCCTCCAGTAGAACTTTTCGTTCTGTCTGCAGCTCCCTTTTCTCCAGTATTATCTTCTGAATCTTGGACTCATTCAACTCAATTGCATGTCGCAATTTATTTTCCACAAAATCTATTTTCCTGTTTAACTCATTTTCCTTGTCTTCCAGTTCCCTCTCTTTACTTGCTCGTTTTTGCTCCATATCCATCTCCAGCTCATGCCGATGGAGCTGCAACTTACGTTCAATATCACCACGTTCTCTTTTCAGATGTTCATCAATCTGCGATCGCTGGTGCTCTATATCATCATTCAAAGCTTTTTCTCTCCGTTCGAGGTTCTCCTGCTGTTCCTTGTATTTTTCTTCCATTTCAAGCTTTGTAGCATTTAGCCTCTTCTCTTCACTGTCACGCCACCTTTCTAAACTCATCCTCTCATTATTCAAGTTCTTTGCCTCCTCTTCTAGGCGAGCTCTCTTTTCATCTAGCTGCTCCCACTCTTCTTCAAACTTCTGCCGCTGCTTCCTCAAATCTTCAATTTCCTCAGAAAGGGAGTTGCTTCGCATTCTGTATTCCTCAATCTCCTTCTTAAGACCTTCAGTCAACAAGCTATGATTCTGCCTCTCTTCCTCAGTAACTTTCAGGTTCTTGTTCTCTTCTATTATTCTTTCCTTCTCAGCTTCTAATGCAGATTTGAGCCCTTCAAGCTCTGATTTGTACATCAGAAGTTGTTCTCTTTCATCCTCCATTTTCTGCTTTTCTTCGAGCAACCTCTTTTCGTCGCTTTTCAGTGTTTGCTCCCACTTCTTCATAGCTTTGGATTTGATATCAAGATCATTCTGCAAACTTTCCAATTTTTTCTTTTCATCATTCAATGCCTGCTCACATTTAGAAAGTTTACCCTCCAATGATTTGACATCTTTCTCCCTTCGTACCAAATCGGATGCTTTTTGTTTCATCTTCTCATCGAAGGATTTCCTCTCCCTCTCAAGTTCTGATTCAAACTGTCTTCTCTTAGATTCAAGTTCCATCTGATGATCCTCAAGAAGCTTCTGAAGCCCCTCCTGGAACACAACAGAGAGAAACATCAGTCTTTTGAAGGAAAGAAACAAAACACAACAAAAGGCAAAAGAACACCAATACAATGCACCCAAAATACTCTATAATTTGATGTTTAGAATATTTCAATATTAACATTCGAAGATGACATGACATGGTATAACAATATAGACGGACTAGGGTCAAAACTATTTTAAAAGCATAGATGGAAGCGGAGCGGGGTACTAAGCATAGTGACGAAATAGCTAAGTCCGACCTCATTAGTCAGGCATGCAAAACAATATGGAAACTAATTGAAGAATAATAAAACTATAATATGCAAGCAGGCTCCACGATATTGGGGAAATCGTAACATGAGCACAAGCTGATTACTTGATAACAAAAAAGAAGTCAACAGCATAAAGGATCAAACAACCAACTTTACCACAGGTCCTATAAAAACAAACCACATAAACACTACAGAGTATTAAACAGCATCAAGTGCATCCATCTACTGACAGTAGCAAAATGAGGAACACGAAGCCTACTAGTCTACTTACTTTTTCTCTCGCATTGACCTCTTCTTCCCTCTCAGCCAATTTTTTTTCTTGTTCTTCCAATATCTTCCGCTTTGATTCAGCATCCTGAAAATGAATCAGAAGTAAACGGAAGTCTCTTAAAACACCAAAACATGACAACCATAAAACAGGAGGAAAGAAAAGACAAGACATTAATCAAATTAGTTACCTTCTCTAGTGCATGTAACTCATTCAGTCTTTTATTAATATCATCCTCTTTGACTTTCAAAGTAACTTTAGTAGCTTCCAGTGTCTTTCTTGCCTCCTCCAGTTCATTTTGTTTAGTCTTGAAAAGTTGATCATTCTTGTTTGCTCTTTCCTCTCTATCATTAATAGATCTTTGCAAATCAACAAGTCTATTCTGGCTTTCTTTAAGCTTTTTCTCCCATTCTTGGAGTGATTCTTCTTGCTGCTTAAGTTGCTCTTCTCGTACCTTCCGACTAAAAATCATGGCAAAACATACAATATAGCCAATTAACCACATGCATAACACAAAGCGTAGGTGTAGAAACGAGAATAGAAGAAATGCCATACTCTGTCTCAAAATACAGTTTTTCCTTCTCCAGTCTACGTTGGCGAGCTTCAACCTCTTCTAAGTCACGATCAGCTTGGGACTTCTTACGGTTTGCCTCTGCAAGTTTGGCATCTGCAGCATGAAGCTTTCCCTCAATCTCCAAGGATTTTTCCTCCAAACTAGCCTCAAGAGACTGAGCGTCTGTTATCTTTTTCTCAGATGTAAATTTAACCTCAGCTATCTCTGCGCGGATCTCCCGCAGAGCTTTTTCAAGCTGCAGCATTCAACAATACAATCAGTAAGTGAAACTACAAAAACCTATTGAAGATATAATGTTATCTTCAAGAAAGAATACCAGCATAGTGACTGGAATAGTGTAAAAAGTGCAGTACGATTCATGTACAATGAAAAAGAACAGAATCTCTTAATGAAAGCATGATGATCGACTAGAGAATTACAGATGATCAATAAAAACTCCTAGGTGGGAACAATTCTGTATGATCTCATTTTAGCTATTAAAGGTCAACTTCAGAATTTAGTATCATGGTTAGATCAAGAATTTCCACATATGCACAGCAGGTATCAACGTGGCATCCCAAGATCTGAAAAAAAATGAAGTACAATGAGATACATCAACATACATCTGCAACACACTGTTTCTCAACACCAAGTGCTTTCCGCATGCTCTCCTCCCGCCTTTCATATTCGGATATAGCATTCAAATGTGCAGCTTGTTCCCGCCTCAAAATCTCCTCTTTTTGTGTCAATAATTGACTGGTTTCCACAAGCTTGGCTTCCCATTCTTTCTTCTCAATCAAAAGCAGCCCCATATTGTACTGATATTCATGTAACTGTAGATATGCATATGAAAACACAATGTAAATAACTATTATGATACCGAAGGGAGGGAAAGTTTAAAATTGCCTGATACCAATTAATCTTCAAAGAATAAAAGAATAGCTGCAAAATAAAAAATTCACCAAATAACAGAAACATAGGATAAAATGCAATCGCACAAAACATTATAATCAGTGTGAGCATATCTACTGACCTAATTTTTTACAGTTTTTTCTAACACAAAGAATGCAGGGTAATAAGATTTTCAAATAGTAACACCAACACAAAAGGAAGATTTCTAAGGATTAAGAAAAGGTAACTTTGCCCTGGAGTACAGTTTTATTTCACAAATTCGCTTAAAAACAAGAAAATATTATGCCTTCCTTGGCCATTTGATAACTGGATTTGATTTAAGAAGTGGTTCGTTATAAGCCCCTTGCTCCATCGCAAGCAATGCAGCAATAATTTTGTTTACCTAGTATTCTTCATGCTAACTAAATTTGGCCCCAAACTCAACTTTCGAGTGGCATGTTCAAATTGACGACTTGTAAGCCTATAGATTTCGTCCCCTTCTATATTTATCACAGACTAGCTACTTGGATGGCATAAAATTGTCGGAGATACAACAGCTGAACCTGCTTCAGAGTCCTAGTTACAAATCAATTTGGAATACAAATGAACAGAGAAGCAAAGTCCAGAATCAGATTCAGAGAAGCTACAACAACCAGACAAGATAGACAAAGATTGGGCCAAACCTCCTGCTCAAGCTCGGCGACCCTCCCTTTCCCCTTCCCCAGGGGCGCCGACGCGGGCGGAGGGCCACCACCACTCCGCTGGTTCGCCGGAGCCGGCGTCGACCACCCGGTCCATCCCTTTCCCTGCGGGGTAAACATCAAGCCTTCTTGCTCCCAATTCTTTCGCAGCTGATACAAGAACCGAAGCGCCTCTCCCTCCCTGCAACTCCACAGGCCAAGAGAACACACGGGTTACAAAACCGAGCTCCCTCCACTAAAACCCTAATTACCAAGAAAAACAGAGCAAGGAAACCCTAATTATCAAGAAAATCCAAGAAACCCTCCCCCTGGACAGCAAGAAACCCCGGCATTACCAAGAACCCAAGACGCCGTCCACCGACCGCTCCCAAATTGGAATTTTTGAACTCCCCAGGACAGAAACCCTTGAAATCCCAAGAAACCCAAGAACAGAGCAAGGAAAAAACGGACGGATCTGCCGGGACAACACTCACCGGGAGGTGCCCGGCCCGCTCCCGGCGGCCGGACGCGGCGCAGAGGCGAGCGCGCGGGGCAGAAGGGACCCTGGGGCTCGAGGTGGGTTTGGCTTCGACTCGGGGTGTTCGGTTGGTGGCTGGTGAGTCGTGCGGCCAGATTTGGGAAAGGGTGGCAGCGGGGAGAGAGAAGGGAGTAGAAGAGCGGAGCGGAGGGGTAGCGTGGTAAATTCCGGGCGGCTGGCTAAAAAGCGGTGCTCGCGAGGGAGCGTGCGGTGGACAAATGACCACGATGCCCTCCTGATTGTGGGTTTTCGATGGCGTGATCATTCGAGTCCGACTTGAAAACACCTCTGATTGGACTATTATTTGAGTTTAATGACGACACCAATGTAAGTGGATAGAACTGCCTGTCAGCCAAAGGCCACGGGGAAACCTAAAGTTTTGAAAAGCGCTGGAGTACAATACGCCCCCACCTCCAATTTTTTTTCTCCTCTCTCGATCAGTCTTGTATAAAATATAACTATGTATTATATATTTTTTTTGCGAAAAGATAATTTCATTAATATTCAAGCATATTACATCCTCTGATTATAAAATATAACTATGTACTATATATTTGATTGTACGGTATGTAATATAATTCATCTAATCTTTGATTAGCACTAGTCACACGGTGTTCATACTTCATAGTAAAATTTTGTAGGAATTCTACACAGTATAATTCAGTTCTTACATTTTTTTTTGTGACGGTAATTCAGTTCTTACATGATTAGTTAGATCAATGTTAAAATGTACATGTTTGAGACATTACCTGATCTTGAGGTCTCACATAAGCAACGGATTTGTTTGCTTTTTGAGAAACTGAACCGTGCAGTCCACTTATGCATATATTTTGTTGCTAGTCTCTATGTCATGTACTCTTTTGATAACCTACATGAGTAAGTTTCAAGGATACCAAGCAGCGGATTTGAACATGTGCTTGCTTTTATTCATGTAGGTTATCAAAAAAGTTCTAAAGTATGAAGCTATTGCTAGTGTTACTTTTTACCCAGACTTTACAATGTACATACACTGCGCGTGTGTAGGATTTAACATGTGGACATTTATGGAACACATTTCCACAATTCATATATGCCTTTGATTTGAATGTGGGTGCGCCCATAACTCCCCGTACATCGAACCTGCTGGTTTAATTTCAGGTAAGTGTTGAGTGTTGACTCTTTCGTCTATTTTCGTCCTTCCAGTGGTCCTTTATAAAAACAGATAGCTGCATGACAAGCAACGAAAATGACTCCTGGTTTTTGCGTCATCACATACAACGGCTACAATTCCAACTTCTAACTACCTCCTAATAAACAAATGCTGGATCAATTATCGCCATGATCACCAAAAGATACAGACAAATCTTGAAGGACAATTAAGCAAGTCTAGCGAGGAAACGACATGCGACATGCTCGCATGACTTGTGACAGGGTGGAGACTCCATTATGCCATCTTATGCTTAGTATAAGATGTTTGGTTCGATCGGCTCCAAGAAGACAAGCAACATAGTACTCCAACTCCAAATATAGCAAAAAGAACTGGAGTACTACGTGCATCTGCTGCGTTTTGACGTTTGACGGTCCTGGCCGCTCGCTCGCCAACCGAATTCCGTTTTTTCGGACGGGGGACAGCCGTCAAGTCCTTTCTGCTCCCGGGATGTGCACGGCACGCACGCACCGAACGAACGGGCGATCCGGGAGCGCGCCACGGCGCGAGGGGCAGAACCGTCAGACCGCGCTAGGACGGGCGGCGGCGTTGCGTCGTGGGTTTGGAATATTCGCGGTGCCCGTGACGCCGCGGCGCGCCCGGTACTGATGATCTGAATGCACCCGTCCCGCAAACGCAACCCGTCGCTGAGCTGTGGACCACGAGGAGAGGAGAGAGCTCCTTCGAAACCTTATCGGTTCGTTCGTTAATGGTGACATGTGCGTGGGCTCGGGGCGGCGCGGGCCTTCCCCCCAGCTTTACAGCGTGGTGCCGCTGAGGCGCCAGGGTGTTGTGCTGGGATTGTACTCTGTCGCCGACGCTGCCTGGCTGAGTAGCACGTACCTACCTGAGCCGTATACGCATCGTATCTTTCTTTTTTGGATTACAGAACATTATGCGACTGTTTTTTGGAAAACACATTTCAGAACAAAAAAAATATAACGAGGGTGCCAAGCAACCACTTTGTCCAGGAAAAGGGAACTTTATCGTTTGGGCTAAATTCAGATATATAGTACTACAAGACAAGCAACCACTTTGTCGAGTACAAGCTTTATTTGAACATTTGGATATAGTGGTGTGTGGTACAGTACTGCAATACATGGTCAAGCAGCAGGACAACCAAAATCTCAGAAGCCGCGTCCCTTTTGTTTGTCCAATTTCAGAACCTGTATCCCTCATCGTAGGTGGGTGTAAAGCGAGATCGAGAGGTAGTAGGTATCCTGCTCTCATGGGGATCTCGTGATCCTACTATGGCAATTAACATTTCCGAAAAGGGGGAAAAAGATACCAGTTCCTTTCGACCTGTACGACAGCGCAAGCTTCAAGCGCAACCACCTGTCTGCACTGTGCACAGATATCCTTGAGGCTTGAGGGACGTCAGTGCGTCAGTGAAGAACCAAA
The DNA here is from genome assembly GCA_012490785.1 of Eragrostis nindensis. NCBI lineage: Eukaryota > Viridiplantae > Streptophyta > Magnoliopsida > Poales > Poaceae > Eragrostis > Eragrostis nindensis. Next base: position 1,058,859 of record JAAXCT010000089.1, on the reverse strand, counting down.
ACGCAAAAGCCCACGAGAGCTCTTTCCAAGGCCCATTTGTCCAATAAAAAAAGGCCCATTTGTGAAGCATATCTGGGCCGACTGCGATGGAACTAAGGCTTTGATTCCAAACCCCGGACCCTGCATCCTCTTTACATGGGCGAAGGATATCTGTGCTGTGCTGCCTGCTGATGCGAACGTGCTGGTATGTGATGTTTGGTCTCTGACTCTCTGTGGACACGGCGCAAAATGCAAGGAAGGAACTATGGTAAGACCTCATGAGAGCAGGATACCTACCTCCCGATGATCCTACTATGGGCGGATACGGGAACGGGAGATAGGGGGCAATTCTGCGGAATGAAGCTGGCATAACACTTGCCGCCGAAAGGGAGATGGATGGAAAATCTTGCTGAGGCTTACAGCAGAAGCGATGGCGGCGAGAGATGGCTTGTCGTTGGCCGTGGCGTTAGGTTGGGCTACGACAAAGTCATTCTGGAATCTGGAGGTTGCTAACATCTCGCTGGCAAATTCTCTACGATCTGGAAGGAAGCTAAGGCGCTTAAGTTTCAGTTCGCGCTAAAACCCCTCATCCAAACACGGCCGCGTAAACTGGAGTTTTTTACAGTAGTAGTCCATAACATTTTACACTGTTACCAACAGCTAAGATATCTCCCAGCAGCAGGCTTGGGGCTGCTGCAGGAAACATAGTTACTTCCAACTAGCTAAGTGTAACTAATATGCTTCGCTTGCCGACAATAGAATTAACTTGGACAGTGCACAATCAGATATGGAATTGCTGAATCAGATAAAGATAATTACTCCAACTGTACTTATATTATATGGACTTATGGAGTAGTTATTTGCCTCAGTGAGCGCACACGTATTTTTGTTGTTTTGGTGCTTTGCCTCAATCAGTTCTTAATGCCTCAATCAGATTGGTTAAGTGAGCATGTATATACAGCAGGGTTCAAGTGGTATGTAATGCACCAACAAGTAACAAAAGATAAAATTATCCAAAAAAAACGTAACAAAAGGTATTGCTAACCGATTCATCCTGGATAACCTATTGATGCTACCTTTGTTGATTAACTTTCTTATTAATGCAGCGTGAGTCTGAAATCTAAGGTTCGTTAGATTTTTTTTAGATAATGAAAGGTTCGTTAGATGGCGGGGGCTCATGCTCAAAACGAAACCCCTTGTATAAACACCCGAGCTACATTGCAGTTGTCGATGACTGAACCTAGACCATATCTAGCACGACATTCAGCAGTCACCTGGTGTCAGGCTTTGGGCGGCACCTCCAGGATCTAGCCAGATAGATAATTAGGGCACGCAGCAATGCTTTGTTCCTAGTTGCGAGTACGTGCAGCTAATATATACTTACTTGCGGACAGCAAATAAATGATCAACACAAGGCTGTAGTATTAACTTAAATTAGTCGGTGTACACTTCACAAACAGATAAACTGCAAAATCATATAGGAGTGTCTGCTCCTTTTTCCTCCTACACTGCACTTGTTTATTACTGCATCTAGTACTTACAGTCCGGTGTCTCCTAGTGTCCGGATTGGGACAGGTCCAGGTCGCATATAGTTATTGATGGCTGTTCTTAGTCGCAACGAAGTTGAACTAATACGAGTGGTTGCGGACAGTAATGACTACGATTAACACCTATATAAAAGTATTGACTTAAGCAGCTAGAACTGGATAATCAGATATAGAAGTATCCACTCCTTTACTTCCTACAGTGACAGTGCTGATCAGGAGATGATAATTGCCTGTTGGGCACAACCAATGATTTGAATTCTTTATTTTTCTAACTGGAATTTGCCCCTAGCTGTGCCGCAAAAGGCAGGGCTAGGTAATTCAGAACATTTGTCATCAACCTATGTTAAATTATTTTCTCGCATTAATGGCTTTTAGTTGCATGTACGTGGGATTATTAGTCTAGTCGACTTGTCATTTTAACTAAGGAGTTACATGACAAATTGTGGTATCTTTCCGCTTGCAGCTCGAAGTGCTCACAAAATGATCCCTGTGATTATGAATATACTGTATATTCACTGAGTCATCAAACGGAATCTGCGCATTACGTGACTGTTGCTCGGATACAGATTGCAGTAGTATATAATTGAATTATGCCTTGTGCTGTTGTGCAGCTATGCCTCTCAGGGGACAGACTTTTCTTTTTATCTGAAGGATATGGGACCAGACTTACTAGTGTAGTGTTAAATCGCCTATACTCGTCTATGTTTCCTCTCAACAATTGAACACAGTGGTTGGGATAACTTTTAGCTCCTGCATTATACTAGTCTGGTTGTGATAAAATAAATAGAATATTTTTATTGATTAGAAAGTTCATAAGAATGCCAACTTGAGCGCATTCTTACTTTCTATGAATGCAGTAGTTTGGCACAACGTTTTGATCTTGAGTGTGCAGCTAATACAGGAGTATTACTCTCTTTTTTTGGGGTTAAACATAGGAGTATTACTTACTTGCCATCATCAATGATCAACACGTACGAAGGCCATAGTGCTAGTAACTTATTAAGCAGTGTGCGCACTGCACAATTTACAGAATATAAGGAGTTCCTTCCTACAATCAAATTAAAGTGCGGACCAGGAGATGGTAATTGCCTTTGGGAACCAATTATTGAATTATTTTTTCCTAACTGGAATTTGCCCCCTGCATGGCCGGATAAGACAGTGCTGGATGTCCCGGATATTTGTATTCAACTCATGTTTAGGACTCGCATTAATGTCCTTTAGTTGCTTGTACGTGGGTTTGATAATTTGGATACTCGTTGTTTTTTTTCGAAAGCTGGATACTCGTTATTTTACTATGGGTTACGCAACAAATTGCAGTATCTTTTGCTTGTGGTTCGAAGTGCTCAGAAAATGATCTCCGTGTATCTGAATATACTGCACATTCATTGGATCATCAGATGGAATCTGCAGGCAAGCAAGTGTTACACTTGCTTGGACCAAGGCTGCACAGAGCAGCAAGTAACTGTATTTAGTCTGACGAAACTGAAGCGGAAAAAGCATATAATGAACTGTGCAAACTACCAGCACTCAATTATTTATATTTTTCGTGTAAATTTTGTTTTCTTTTAACAATCAAGCCTGTGGTAATTAATACTGCAAAGATGAACTGATGGAGTAGTTCCTACTTCCGACAATGAAGCTTCTGTCAACAATGGCCGGGGCAAGAGTTTCCGTAGTGCCTGGCTGCTTGCAGTGCTTATCATACTCTGCCTCTAGTAAATTAAACTCTCTCTCTCTTTTTCCCTTTTTGTGACGCCATCAATGGTAGAGTAATTCCAACAATGAAACCCCTGTCAGGTATTTGATGATTGAAATGCAGAGGTGGGAGTTTTGTACTATTACAACACAGCCTAATGATTGTGAATAATGTCAACAATGGCTAAGGCAAATTGAGTTTCAGACTTTCGCAGTGCGTGCAATCTGTATACGGCTGCGGTAAAACAAACTCTCCATTTTTTAGCAACGCCATCAGAAGATTCAGGGCATTAATATGATCGGCGCAGAATCAACTCACTCAAGTTCAAGTTTCATACTTAGCACGGTTGTTACATATATAACTAACTATTCTTTCGGTGAGATGATATCCTCGTTGATAGCGAGGCTGTGGTAGGGTGTGCGTGTGTTCATAGGGGTGAGAGGAAAAAAAAGGTTTATACGAGAAAACTTTCATAAAGGAATTTAGCCATGATTAGGCTATGGATGCCTAAATTACTCTTTTGGTTTGTCCTATCTGTTCTGGGAACCCTATCTGGATAATTAACCAACGCAAAATTCCTTTCTGAAAGTTCTTCCACACCGTTCAATCGTTGGTGCTATTTGACTAAATACTAGTACATTTTACTTTCGAGATCTACGCGCTACTTCTTTGATGGATTAACCGAGAGCTCATTCTCAAGATTAACAATGATCACTTTTAAAACCAGCTGTCATTCGTTGACCGCGCGGCAGCAGTAAAGAGCACACACGTGCAACCGATCGATCCCGGGCGGTTTCACTGTCGGGTGGTCATCAGCATCAGCAATAATTGGCGCTCCCGCCCGCACGAATGCATGGGTCTGAAGCTCTCAACAGCCACAGCTTGCGGGTGCTTCCTTAGCTCAAAGGCCGGGCACTGCTTCCTCAATTTCTTTAACCGGGCAGCATGATGTGTTTTCTTCTTCCTCCAGACATAACACGCGTGCCAATTAACTGCGCAACAGCAAGAGCGGCGTCCGTTCTGTCGGCTCCTCGAAACTTATTCAGTTTTCTACAGGTTTCAGTGCAATTTTATGTGGTTTTGTCATTCTGATCCCTGCGCAGTATTTTGAACCAGCAGGGACGAAAAAATTTCAGGGTCGGTGCACATTGCTGATCGATCTGCCGACCTTGCAAAACTTTAATAAAAATAAATATATAATAGAAGGACAATAATAATGAAAATAATTAAATGTGATAACCCTTGCAGCTCTAGCTGTGGCACTCATGCCGACTAGCTAGTTTCGCCGCATCGCAAATCATATACACTCAGATACTAGTATTAGAGTATTAGTTGACCAATTAGACACATCTATTAGGCTATTAGCTTCATAAATGAGGCACCAATCAAGCGATGAAGTAGCCCCACTAGCAAATGGAATTCTCTGACGACAGCGGCTCTACATGCTTTGGCGAATTTTAATCGGATGATCATACAACGCGCACATTCATGAGTGCTCAGCATGTCGTCTCACGCTCTTGTGATCTAGCTCCAGTGCAAGCTAAGAGAGAGAGTATTATTGCAGCGTGAAGAGATTAACAAAACGAGCAACTACTTGATTCCACACGGCCGAAAGTTACATGTTTAGTTCCAACCAAAATGATGTTTAGAACCACTGTATGGTTGTTATATACTGTATGTTTTGAGTGGTTGAGCTGTATATAATAGTGCAGCAACTAATGAGTTAAGCAAACTTTTAAACTCTCACAGTAAGCAGCCACTCACCAACTCATGGCTACCAAAAAAAGAAAAAACGGACAGTCGAACACCTTCTCCAAGTATAGCAGCTTTCATGCACAAGCTCCATCCGTGTGAAACAGGGCCATTCGAGCCTCTCCAATAGAGATATGCCGATATGTCGATCAGACAGTGCATGTCGACAATTGTCCTGTACGAAGGGAAGAGTGTAAGAAAGAGGACATCACCAGCTCTTGTTGAAGAGCTTTGTCTATAGAAGAAAACCAGGTACATATGCAAATGCAGTAAAAGAAAAAGAGAAAGGCAAGACACACGTCATTAGATACGTTGTCTAGAGTTCATCTTCTTTAGAACTAAAACTATTCTCTCTATTGCTGACGCTCTTGGGAGATTATTTGAAGTATTACTTAAATTAGCACTCTATATACGTAAGCAATACCAGACTTAGAAGGTATATACCGAATATGCTCCACCCATCACCAATGATTCGCCTCCAGGTTGACATTTTAGGTACGTACTAATGAACTATCTAGTTTATTGCTTCGTATATAAGGACAAACGACTTCTGAATCTAATCTGGCTCGTCAAGAACTCTCTAGTAGATAATAAAACACAATATAATTTGTTCTCCAAACACCCATCATTCAGCATTGCCTTGAAAAGCTACAGACTAGCTTAGACCGTTCAAAATACTTCTGCATGCCATTATCTAGCTGGTCTATGAACTTGATCAGATGCTACGAGCATTAGCTTAGTTTGGGTTCGACACAAGCCCAAAACAGGTAACCGTAGGCAGAACAAGCATTACAGCATCTAATCTCGCTAGCTTACAACTTTAGTAGTAACTGTTATTACTAACACGGTAACACCATCTGATTAATTTGACCAGATCGACTATTACTATGCTGTTAACGCACCGATCATACCGATCACTGGAGACGACTTGATCAAGGGATCCAACGGTGCCCGCCGCGTAAACAATGCAGCTTGCACGAGTGCGTGCATGGTTTAGTCCTTAGTGTCAGCTATGCACGCGTGCACCCAGAACACCCTGATGCATGCCACACGCTTCCATTAATGAGCTTCTAGCAAGCTGCACACGCTTAAGCTCTGTGTCAGCACACGGTCGGTTTTTTTCCAGCCTTCTCTTCTTCTTCTTTTCCCCAGCTGCCGGTCATTGTCACGCCATTGCAGTGGAATCCAAGAGACGAACTGAGAAGAAGCACTACAAAAAACTGGAGCTAGCTAGCTAGAGAGTAGGGACCATGCAGCCGCCTGCAGAGTGCAGACCAGGAAGATCACGTCGATATAGTGTCAAGTGAGACTAGCTGGTGGTTGTAGTTGGTTTGGAAGTTAAAGCAAGTTGTGACTTCATTAATGAACTCCACATGCCTAGATTATTTGGGGAACCCTAATCTTCCCGCATTAATTGCCTAATCCTCCCATACATTAGCAAGATGTTTTGTCAAACTTTCTTTCCTTTCATTTTCTTTTTCTCTTTGAGATATACTGTAATTCATTTCTTAAGGGGGTTGTTTGTCTAGTTGACTATGGTAAAAGTCATTTCCAACTCTGTAGGTTTGGAGTAAGAGTTTCACTAGCATTAGCAGCTTACGTACCTGACGTAATGCATTTGTACTGCACCAAGCAACTAGCGACACGTACGCTCGTCATGCTTGGGGCCTTGGGCGACGTACATACTTCCATAACCACCATATATGTACTGTACGCATGAATTAATGGTCGGATAACTTTCAATGGCAGATTAACAATATCATGTGCGAATTAAAACCAGCACGGAATCGGATGGAGAGATATGTGGTCTAGCAGAAAATCTGTGAAGAATATCAATGCATATATAGATCCAAACCAATAAAGTCCCAAAGAACCCTAGCAAGCCATGAGTGATCAGATTGAGTTGGATCGCTCTCGAGCCTCGACACGTCGACGTGCACGCACGCTCGATCGCTAGCTATTCTTGACTTGCCATTAAGGGATCAGCTGCGAGCTCTGAGATGAGATCAACTTGCAGTTAACCTAGACAGGAAAGCCGGTATGGATCGAGGCCTGTGGAGGGGAACGGCGCGCGATAGTACTATCAAGATCAACGGCATTAATGAGAAGCAGAATTAGTCTTGAGACAGTCGCATTAATCACAGCGCGTGTGCATGTACTAAAAAAAAAAGAGTTAACCTCGAGCCTGTAACTTCACAGACAGGAGAGGTACAAGCAGCTCAATGGGAGCAGGGAATTGCCTCCGGTATCTGATCGATTTGCCAGCATCAAAGCCAGGGATTAACAGGATCCGAAACAGATTGTCCCGCTAATTTATTTCTTAAGTGTGTACGTCATCTAGGATCCCTAGAGATCAGTATTGTGCTAACATTCCCGTCTGAGATTTGCAGGGAAGTTAAACACATGCACGATAACATGCCGCATTAATTTCTCATTTCGAGAACCGGGACACCAGAGATGATACAAGAAATCCCCAAGTTTTGAACTGAGAATTGAAACCCCAAACTCCTTGTATTCTACTAGTGACATATATAGTGTTGTGACAATCAAATATTTATTATTTAGGAAAAAAGAATATATTGATCCAGCCACTCTACATAAACAATATGCATATAAATATCATGGTTACAATATACGCTCCATTCTCAACAGCACGTAGGTCTAGAAACAAACAAACAACAAAGGCAAAGAAAACAGCTATCCTCGAGTTGAGCAACCACCATGCAAACAATCCAAATAAAGAAGCTGATAACTAAAGGTCCATAAATTCAAAAAAATTGTATCCGAGACAAATTAAGTAAACAACGCCTCACTTGCATGGTCGCACCTACCTACCTTGTTTACTAGCTTAACCATCAAATCATCGTTATGGTCATCTACCGTAGCAAGCATAAAACAATCAGGAATAATAACTAATAGAAAACCAGGAAAAATCATCAGCCCATGCACGCCGGCACAAGTAGTTAGCCCCGGCCGCCTTGATAAGAATTGAAAATCACGTTTGCATGCCCGCCATGAAGGCCCGCAAAGCGGCAGTATGGATGCAAGCGGCCACGTGAGACGGGACGGGAGAGAGAAGGCGTCGGGAATCTTGAGACGTGGAGGCGCCCGTCGTCCTCGCCGCGGCTTCAGCTCCCTGTCTCCCCTGCCCCCGGGCGCGGACACGGCAAAAGGATCGGCGGCCCGATTCACTTCCAGCGACCTTGAGCATTTAATGCGCCTGTGCCAGTGCAAATCCTTCCTTCCTTGATCCCATGTGCATGGCGTCAGCAGCTGCGTAGTATAAAAGCGGCGCCCATGGCGAGAGTTGAGCAGCAACAGCACACTTCATCACACCACACGAGGTCTGTTGGCGCACAAGAGCACACGGCTCGTAGAACAGAGTAGGACACGGACGTAGCTAGCCGGGCAATTCGAGACGCTTTGACCACTTTTCCGACAGTGTCCTGCCGCCGACTGCTGAGGTAGGTGTGATCGTGAGACCATGGCGCTGGTGAGGGAGCACGCGGCGTACGGCAGCGGCTTCGACGGCGCCGACTCGTCGCCGTTCGACGCGCTCGGGTACGGCCACGACGCGTTGCTCGGCGCCGACGCGGCCGTGCTGTTCGGGGGCTTCGCCAACCCCGACCCGGCGGCCTTCGCCGGCGGGAACGTTTGGGACGGCGCCGGCGTGGGGGCGGCGGCGTCCGTGCTCGCGTTCGACCGGGCCGCGGCGGCGGTGTCGGGGGACGAGGAGGAGTGCGACGTGTGGATCGACGCCATGGACCAGAGCTACGGCGCTGCCACAGCAGCCGCGGCGCCACGTCAGGCGCCCGTGGCGTCCGTGGGGTTCGACGCGACCACGGGGTGCTTCACCCTGACGGAGCGCGCGGCGTCGTCGGGCGGCGCCGGCCGGGCGTTTGGGCTGCTGTTCCCGAGCACGTCGTCGGGGTCCGGCGGCTCGCCCGACCGCGCGGCGCCGGTGCGCGCCTCGCAGAAGCGCTCTTACCCGGTACGTGCCAGCACAACAAGCTGTTTCGCGCGAATCGCTCTGGACACGCAGTTCACGCAGAATTCCTCACGCTTTTTGTGCGCGCATGCAGGGTGCGGAGCGGCAGGACGTGAGCCCCAAGAAGCCGTGCGGCGCGGGCAGGAAGACGAGCAAGGCCAAGTCGGCGCCAGCAGTCCCGACCAAGGACCCGCAGAGCCTCGCCGCGAAGGTAAACTTCGACGGCCAATTAAACCGAAGCCCAATTCCTCCATTTCTTCGCGTTTTCTCCGGTGACTGATCTGAGCCGTCGTTTCGTTGCGTGCAGACTCGGCGCGAGAGGATCAGCGAGCGGTTGCGGACGCTGCAGGAGCTCGTGCCCAACGGCACCAAGGTCGACCTGGTCACCATGCTCGAGAAGGCCATCAGCTACGTCAAATTCCTCCAGCTGCAAGTCAAGGTGTGTGTGCATGCACGTTCGTCGATCGGTCAATTTAGAAGCCGAGGCACGGTTTGATAACTATGCGCACGCATGTGCAGTGGAGCAGAGCGAGTATTCTAACCCCGACCGTTTGGTTAATGAATCTGCAGGTTCTTGCAACGGACGAGTTCTGGCCTGCTCAGGGTGGCAAGGCGCCGGAGATCTCCCAAGTGAAGGAGGCGCTCGACGCCATCTTGTCGTCGACGGCGTCGTCGCAGAGGGGACAACTGAACTAGTTAGAAGCAAACACTTATATTAGCTCTGGATCCAAAACATATGATGTCTGAGAGATATAAATAACGAACCACCTCGTTCGAAGATAAATAAGGAGGCAAATGCATAAGTACTAGTAGATTCTTGTTCTCTTTCCCAACTGATCCTTATCATCACCAGTTCAGCCCTGTATATGTACCCTCCTCTCTTTGGGGAAATATATAGAGCCACCACAGGTAGAAGAGAGGTTTAACATTCTGTTAATCCTTGCTGTTATCTTCCTGCATACTATTATCGTATCGTGCTCCTTATTACTACGGTTTCCAAAGAGTTCGATTTGCTCTAAATACTATATATGCGAGTAAGATACCTTATCCCACCGTCGATTGAGTAATGAGATTAGTGCACTTTGTGTTTGTCCCATATGCGTAAAGCAGCTCCCCATGCAAAATGGATGGCGTGCAACTGTGCAAGGCACCTCATGCCTGTAAGCCGCTGCGGCCCTGCATTTTTTTTTACGAGATAAAATGTAACTCTATTTCATAAAGCAAATAAAAACATGATATTCATTAAAAAATGAAAACATGTCGGTTTGTACATCCCTTAAATAACAATTACTCCCTCCATTTTTTATTTATATGTCACAATTGATTTTTTCGTTGGACTTTGACCAATAATATATAATTATATAATAGTTATTTAACGTGAAATTGATATCATTAAATCTATCATCAAAAGCACTTTAAGGTTAACCTATATATTTAGCTATTTGCACAAATATTTGTAGAAAAGACGAATGGTCAAGGTAAAAAAAATCAACTGTTTCATATAAATAAAAACAAAGGGAGTATAAATTTTTTTTACTAGGCAGAAAAATTAAATAAATAAAAGAGATATATGCTTGACGAAGATATCTATTATCAAAGTTTCCAGCAAGTGACATGCAATTCGCATGGAACAATGCTCCTCCTCCTTTGTGACATCGTCCTAAACCTTGTTCAGTGTCTCACCTATCTTCTAGATGACATGCATATATAGAAGAAAGTATATGTGATTTATTTAAGTAACATAATTTTGGGTTTAACCATATTTCCAAAGCACAAAACATGTGTGATATAATTAACGGGGGGTCGTAAGAGAAAAGTGAGTTCAACCAATATCCAAATAAACCTAGCAAAATTGCAATCATCAAAGAAAATGCATCATACAGTTCCAATTTCTTTTGACTAGGTTGCCTTCATTAGAGTTACTCTCCCATCTGCAGGAACCAAGAAAAGATCTTAATCTTCAATTGTATCTTTATTAGTTAAGTTAGTAATCAAACGCACTTGTGCTGCACATGTCCATAGTTAAGTCAGTATTTACCTTTTGAATTGTTGGTTCATTCTATGATTTGATTTTTGAAACAAAGAGGAAAATATATAGCTTTTTTTTAGGTTAAGGAAAATATATAGCTATATATGCATCTTTCAGTTGATTTGATTTTACATGCTATGGTATATATTGGGCTCACCGTTGGAGTGGACTAGGGAAAAGGGGCATACGCCCCTTAGATTAGCATGTTTGGACAGTTTGAAGACATAAGCATGTGACACAAGTTGTAACATTGAAGAGGTAGAATCAGAATATGGGCCATGCGTCATGCATGCAGTTGAGCCATCAAAGCTCGAACGAAAACTTCGAAAATGCCATTCATTTCTGAAGTTTGTAGCCTCATATGTTCACTCTTAATTCATTCTAGCCCAGACAACCTCCTCTTATACCGGAACAATTAAGTCCTTCTATGTAAATAGTTTCTCCATCAATTAATAAGCAATTCAGGGAAGTAACCTTTTTTCTGCAGGGAACAATTTACGATTTAGAACAAATCACTTTTACCTTGATTCACACCAGATAGCTTCAAATGGTCATAGTACACAATGGCAAGTTCACAGTTCAATCAATGAATGGAGCGATCTTAGATACAAGTATTGTGGCAAACAATAGATACTTGTGGAAAATTAAAATACCTTTAAAGATTAAAGCGTTTCTTTGGTTCTTGCATAAAAGAGTGGTACTCACCAAGGATAATCTAGCTAAAAGAAATTAGAATGGAAATCATAAGTGTTGTTTTTTAAGTAATCTAGAGACTATACAACATCTCTTTTTTGATTGCCAGTTCGCTAGACTTATCTGGAGGTTGATTGAACTTTCTTTTGGTATGAAATCGCCGGATAGTATAACTAATATGTTTAGTACTTGGATTGGTGGGTTTCAGCCAAAGGAAAGGAATCTTGTACTTGTGGGAATAAGCGCTATTTGTTGGCCTGTTTGGCTAAGTAGGAACGATGTTGTTTTTGAGAAAAAAGCTATACTAACTCCTATGCAGGTATTCTACAGGGCCACGTATTAGATGAGAACATGGTCACTTTTCCAGAAGGAGGAGGAAAGAAGTTCCATGCTAAAAGCATGCCAACTTTTAGAGGTGGTCATAATGGATATCTTCGCCAAAAATAGGTGGAAGTTTAGTAATAAGTTATGTTAAGATGAACTGTTTACTATCTTTCCACCTCTCGTTTGGTGAATTCTTATCTGTCCTATGGGGTAGACGGAGTCTACACATAGTGAAAACTTGTAATAATGAACGGTTAAATCCATTGCAAAATAGAGAGACCGGGATGTTTTCATCTAAAAAAAAACCTTGATTCACACCAGCAAATGAGGAAGACAATGGAGTATTCGAGTTGGGCCTTCGGTTGCATTTGGGCGACGCATTTTGTTGGGCTGGCCGGGGGTGTCCCCGGACTCCTTGTTTGGGCTCCCCCCTGAGGCGAGCACGCAGTAACAGGCTGCTCCCATTTGAATTTGCAGTGGATCATCACCAGCTGACAATCTTTTTTGTCTTCTATCTTAGTAGCTGGGAACCACACTCAAGTCTGAACCCTGGGCTGTTGTTCAACTGCTTCGCGTCAAAGCATTTCTTTTTTTTTTTGCGAAAGGGGGTGGGATTATATTAAAACTTTGAACAGTACAGCCCACAACCTTTTACAGGAAAGTCCCTGAGCACATTTACAAAAAGGACCTCAAGGAAAAAGGAAATACAAAGCCAGCCCTCTTCCTCTCGATCCTTCCCGAGACACCTTCTCCTCGCCCGCGACGACCTCCAACAGCAACCGGCGGCCTTCTCCTCCGACCAGATCGGCGACGACAACACGTTGTTGACACAGTCGATTAGATTTGAACGACGAAAGCACCAAACCGACCAACGCATCGACCCCAATCGCAAGAAGAAGAACCGCATCATCACCATCAAAGACATCACAGGCAGGAGCAAAAAACCGAAGAAATCAACGCCCGAACAAGACGCTGACCACTCGGACAAGCATTCCACCAACACCGACGACGCCGGCGAGGGGAAACCAAAGCCCATCCCCCCTTTTGCAAAGGAACGGAAGGCAAAAGAACTCCACACGACCTCACCGTTGATGTTGTCGCCGTAGCCGACGCCGCCATCGCAAGATCCGCCGAGGGAGAGACACAGTCCGGCCGCCGCCATAGCAACGCCGGAAACCCTAACCCTAGACTCGAAGGAAACACCTACAAACACTAAGGAAAGGGGACCGGACGGCGATTCCCCAGTCCTCCCCACCCTCCCGAGCCCTCACGGGCCGCTGGAAGAGGAGGAGGACCGTCGAATCGCCGCCGGAGACGGCGGTCGCCTCACTTTCGCCCTCTCTCTACTGTAGATGAGGATAAGTCGCGAGAGAGAGAGAGAGAAATCGTCGCGTCAAAGCATTTCTGCTCCCAGTTTGGCATAACTTGTTTACTCCGCGCGACTCGCATGGACCAATCATGGGGACTCGATCCCTTTGCTTGACGACGCCTTGCTCCGAACGCAGTCCGCAAAAGAAAATAATTAACCGCGTGATCGGCGACGTGTCGTCAGGTCCCTAATTTTCTGTTCGAGCGCGGCCGGCGTGCTACGTACGCGTCACCGTCACGCTCGATCGCGAACGGCTCCGCTGTCACTGACACATCGACGCGGTTGATCACACAAAAATGATCTTGTTCTCGTACGGAGCAGCTCTCCCGTCTCCGCCGAGCCCACCGGCGAGGGCGAGGCGCGCACCACCACCACCACCACCACCGGCGGCGGATCCCACTAGCACATACAAAATGCAAGGCGGTTTGACCATTTGGCGCAAGGCTCCAAAACCCCCCAGGCGATGGATGAGTTGGCTCCGGTTCCGGGCCCCCGGTCCGTCACGCACACAACAACAACCCAACGTTGCGCTGTGCTGTGCTGCGCAATAATTTTAGACGGCAGCATCCAGTTTCGTCAAAAGGAACAAACCACACTCCCATTCCTTTGCTTCCCATTTGATTATAGCTGACAAGGCCTTTCCCCTGCTTTCAGCGCGCGCTCCGGGTTCACACGCGCACGGCACGTCTCAAACATGGCTGGGAAAAGATATTGCGTTCGTGCTGGTGACCTATTGCGAATCGCACCCTCTTGGTTGCACCAAATCGTGCTCAAGGACATGTCATTTTCTTCCGGTTTTAACAATGATACGGTTCACGTCAAAAATTAAGTGCCCTAGCAATAAGACTACGCAGTAGACTACGGCACGCGGCAGGAAGAAAATAATTTGTTGGAATAAACTGCGTTCGAGAAACAAGAGCCAGGGACAAAGAGAAGTATCTGGTAACCACTGCCGTCCCATATCAGAAAACAAAAAGAAAAGGCCCCCGGACTGAGATGCTAGGCTCTCCTTGCATGGTCAAACCTCGCATTTGCTAGTCCCGAAAGGACAAACATGAAATATTGCCATGAACCTTTGAAAACCATTTCGTCCGGCAGCCATCAGCGGGCCTGGCCCCTCCCTCACCGTCCCCATCCCGTGCAGCTGCATATCTATCCTATTCGTTCTGCACCAACCTGCACTTTAATTACACACAGGAATATATGCCTTCTCTTCTCTTAATGCATATATCAGCCAGCACAACAGTAGCACTAACAAAGATCCAAAGGCTATAGGTGCAACACCTCTGCAACAACCCGAGTAGCCAGCAACAAAAGGAGAAATATCCATATAGAGCACTGCCATTGTTCTCCGGCCAGAGCTCCGAGATGGAAGAGGGCCTGGGAGGACGTTTGGCTGGATCGCCATACCGTCTTCGACATCGCCGATTGATGGATACCGCATCACCTCCCGCGAGCACTCCAGGTACTTGCAGTTCTTGCTTGATTGTTGCAGAGGGGTCGGTGTTATTCACAGTTAATGTTGGAATTGAAGTTACTGAATCGCTGATGGTGTTCTTCTGCGCCCAGGGCATTCTGGGTCCAACAGCGGGATGACCATAATGGTGTCGATTCTGGTGGTGGTCATCGTCTGCAGTCTCTGCTACTGCGTCTACTGCTGGCGGTGGAGGAAGCGCAACGGTGAGTATCTCGTTCGTAGAACATGCCGCTTAGCTTGCTGCATTGATGCTTCACAGCCGTGCTAGTTGGTGACATGTTAGCGTTAATGAGCCTGATTACGATGCTCTCGTGGTTCTTGCAGCTGTCAGGAGAGCTCAGATAGAGAGGCTGAGGCCGCTGTCCAACTCGGACTTGCCCCTGATGGACCTGACCTCCATCCACGCGGCCACCAACAGTTTCTCCAAGGAGAACAAGCTCGGCGAAGGCGGTTTCGGGCCCGTTTACAGGGTAATTAAACAGCACTGACGAGCGTTAATTTTGTTCATCTACTAGTAAAACCGTTCTTTGCATTATTAGCATCAGCTAAGAACCGTTCTTCGTTCAGGGCGTTCTGGGCGGCGGCGCGGAGATCGCCGTGAAGCGGCTGTCGGCGAGGTCGCGGCAGGGCGCGGCGGAGTTCCGGAACGAGGTGGAGCTGATCGCCAAGCTGCAGCACCGGAACCTGGTCAGACTGCTGGGCTGCTGCGTGGAGAAGGACGAGAAGATGCTCATCTACGAGTACCTCCCCAACCGAAGCCTCGATGCGTTCCTCTTCGGTGAGTTTTCCCCTTCGTTTTCCATTTCTTTTCTTCTCTTAGCCCCGTAGCGCGATATTTTTTCGTCTGAAATGATGTGATGTGCCTGGGCTCTGGAGTCATGGAAGCGTGGAAACACGGAAACGGTTTGGTTGGTGCTGCAGAATGTACAGGCTGTGTGGTGTGAAACTATTGTACGCGAAAACATGGGAGATGCACATGGATGCACCTAACCTAATCTCAGTGCTTGGGTTCTGAACTCTGCGTAGTTTACTGAACTTGAGTCAATTAGGTCTAACGCAGCTATCAGATCGATGCAAAGTAGGTCAATGGGAAGCTAAGTACTAGCTTGAATAACCGTGTTGCATACTTGCATCCATGTGCTTCATGCGTGTAACATTCGCTAGAATTTTAAATTGTTCAGAAGTAATCGATCTGACAGCTTTCCGTTGGTCTAATTAAGAATCTGAAATACAAACCGTGAAGCTATGATGAACTAATATGATCAAACTTTGTGTAAACAGACACCAGAAAGAGCTGTCAGCTGGACTGGAAGATGAGGCAGAGCATCATCCTGGGCATCGCTCGCGGCATGCTATACCTCCACGAGGACTCGTGCCTCAAGGTCATCCACCGGGACCTCAAAGCCAGCAACGTGCTCCTGGACAACAAGATGAACCCTAAGATCTCTGACTTCGGCATGGCCAAGATCTTCGAGGAGGAAGGCAACGAGGTGAACACTGGCAAAGTGGTCGGAACCTAGTAAGTGCAAGGCATTTTACCATGACTCGTCGTCTAGTACAAAACTCTGCCGAGTAAGTAGCGGATGCTAAACTGAAGATATTGCAAAATGCAGTGGGTACATGGCTCCTGAATACGCGATGGAGGGCGTTTTCTCGGTGAAGTCGGACGTGTTCAGCTTCGGCGTTCTGGTGCTGGAGATCCTCAGCGGGCAGCGCAACGGCGCAATGTACCTTCAGGAGCACCAGCAAACGCTCATCCAAGATGTAAAGATCCGTTCAAAAAAACAGTAGAAATTTCGAAGTGTTATTTTCTTCTGACATCCGAAAAACTCGGCACTGAACTTGCGTGTGCAGGCCTGGAAGCTGTGGAACGAGGACAAGGCGGCGGAGTTCATGGACGTGGCGCTGGCGGGGTCGTACTCGAGGGAGGAGGCGTGGCGGTGCTTCCACGTCGGGCTGCTGTGCGTGCAGGAGAACCCGGACCTCCGGCCGACCATGTCAAACGTGGTGCTGATGCTGATCAGCGGCGACCAGGCGCAGATGCCGGCGCCCGCCGCGCCGCCGCTGTTCACGCGGCTCAAGACGGCGGTGTCCGTGTCCGAGTTCTCGCTGGCGATGAGGACGGACACGACCAAGACGCAGTCCGTCAACGAGGTGTCCATCTCCATGATCGAGCCACGATGAGGATCGTTCCCTTTTTTTTTTTTGAGCTTTTGTTTATTTAAAGGTGACGAGTGCGATGCCCACTTGGCTGGCTAGTGAGGAATACGTGGGAGCAGGCAAAGATTGTTTCGTTCTTTTAAGCAAGAGCAACAAGCACCTTGTAAATACGGTGGTCTTCTGAAATATCTTTCGAAACTGCACTTGCAGAGCAAAATTCTTCTTTGGCGACTGTAAACTTTTGCAACCCAAACACATGCATGCTTTGAAATTCTCTGCTTCTGGGACTGGAAATTCTTGCAACCCTGACACACCCAGCAGGAAAATGCATTGAAATTACAAAGAAAAAGGACCCCAATTATTACAAGGCAAAGCCAAGTGAACACTGAGCAACTAACACTCTAACACGTATCCTATCCGCACTTTACATGGGACCCTTTTGGTTGATGCTTACGAAGTGACCGGTGCCGACTTGGCCTCGTTCTCCCCCGAGGTCAAAGAAAATGCGCAAGCATCCAAGCACGCGCGCCACCGGAGGGAGGAGGCCCAGAGCGAGCAGCACGTACGATGCGCTTCGTTGAGCTAACCCCACGTCACGTCTAACGACCTGGTGACGCCGCTGTCGCCACCACCGCAGACCTGCTCCAACTTACTAGTAGAAGCCGCTCGCGCGCCCGTCCATACATGAGCCGAGCACAATGCCATTGCCATCGATCGCCGGCGCCCGACCTTTCGCGCATGCGGCGGCTGACGGCGACGTACGTGAGCCATCAGCGGCGCCATCGGCTGCACGATCGTTCAGACATAGTATGTCGCGCCCGTGGAAGGTTCTCCGGCCTGGCGTGCCGCGGACTGTCCGGCCGGATCGCGGTCGCGCGAAAGGGACTTCTCGCGGGTGTTCTTCGCCCGTGCCTGGCATAATTTGACGGGAATTCTTATCGGACGAATTTCAAGGGAATAATTCAGTCCGTTCGGTTGGCTGCGGCTGCTGCGGCTGCAGCTGCTCCTCTCTCACATGGCTACAGTGCTGCTGCCAGCGGCTACAGTGTTCTCTCTCAGAAAAACAGCGCAGTGGCTACAGTAAAACAGCCTGCCGAACAGGCTGATTAATCCCACCGCATCTTGAACAGTGTTCGGAGGAGCACCATGACATGGCGTATCAAGACGCAGGTCTGAGCCAGTCCACATGAGCAAGGGGGCGAGCAGCACGAGCTGGAACACGTACGTCCGTGTAAAGCGAAGCGAACGTCAAGGACAGTTCGGTCGGCCGTGCACCTACCCAGCCCATTCTGTGCGGTGGTGATCGACGGGGCCGATAAAAAATGTTCGTGCGCGCGCCCTCGCCAATCACACGCCCTCTTCTTTTTCCTCGAGCTGCTTGGCAGAGAGAGCAGCCACATGATTGCGGGTTGAAATCTACCGGGCTGTGTGTGCGCGCGCGCTGGGGCGATGACCTGATGAGCGCCGCGATTGACGGCCACCACGTCGACGTCTCCCATCCAGGAAGCAGCAGGAATAGAAAAGTACTCACTCGCCTCCGGTGAGCTACTACTAGTACTTTTCCAGCACGCAAAGGTCCGGTTTGATTTGTTGCACGCAATAGGGTCGCACCTCGAAAGCGATACTGGACAACGCAGATTTTTTTTAGAAGAACGCAGATAATTTCTTGCTTACGTTACGGTTTTTAGCATAGTCACCACCTTTTATTAGACTTCATCATTATAGGTGGTACAAATGCCATCAGGTGGCGATAAAAACCAGACATGTCTGCCTACAGCAGCATAAACACAACTTCTAGCTAAATTATGCACATCAACATTCGATGCTCTTCTTTCATGGACAAACTCGCACTTCCTGAAGTCTCCAGATCTCGCTTTGATATGTCCATACGTTCCCATACCAACTTCTCGGATGCTCCCAACAACACTTGTATTGTCACAAGCAATTGTGAATTTCTGAAGAAGCAGGTCAGTCGCCAGCGCCAAACCCTCCTTGCACGTTGTTGCTTCCATAGTTTCAGGGTCAGTGATGCCTTCCAAGACCACGGTCGACGCCCCCATGAACCTTCCAGTGTCGTCACGCGCTACTGCCACAGCTGACGCTACACCCATGTTCTTGGAGAGAGCTGCGTCAACGTTTATCTTCATCAGTCCAGGTGGCGGCGGAATCCATCTAGGCGGATTTTCTTTTGTTGCGCGCTTCTCCCCCTGCGGGACCAATATCTGCAGCTCAGATACATAATTGGATATGAAGCGGTGAGTTGATAGCGAGCTCTGAAAAATATCTTCATGAATAGCTTTCCTACGTACATGCCAAATTGCCCATAGCTTAATTGTCACTCTTACAAGATCAGCATGATCTAGAGATTTCATCACCGCTATAAGCCAACCCCTCGCTCCTGCTCATGGATGGCACTTAAATGTTCTGTGATCTTCTCATTTTCAAGGGCCCAAACACTTCTGGCCATATAACACCCGATTAGAGAGTGCTTTTAGGAATCTGTCTCACCACAAATTAAATACGCATTATTCAGCCTGTTCGGCAGGCTGCGTTGCAGCTGCGGCTGCTGAGAAATAACTGCGAACACTGTAGCTGCTGCTGCAAACACTATAGCTGCTGCTAAAGAAATAACTGAAACACTACAGCTGCTGCAAAGCAGCCAGGCGAACAGGCTTACGTTACGTAAGCCTCCTAGAAGCTGGAATTAGTAGTTCTGGCCCAGCTAGGTCGATACCAATGGGCTCCACTGGGCCGTGCTTCACAATTGAAGGCCGAAGTGAGAGGGGGTAGATGGACCGTAGCAGAGGGCCGTCTGAACGAGTTGGGTTTCAGATTAACTCTCGGCCCGACATATATACAGTTCATGTAGATAGAAATTTTGCTCCAAAAATGAAGAGCTAAAAACAACTTTGTGTACTAAGTGTGCTCAAATCACCTCGTGTTCTCGGCTACCTGTATAATAGCATCCCAATGGTTCTCGAATCCTCTTTTGGGATTGCTGCAGTTCAGATGGAATTCACAACAGGATAAACCAGAGATGCGATTTGTATAGCAGTTTTGTGTTCAAATTTACTTGGGTTTTCCGTTCAAAACAACGAGATCAAAAATACGAAGGCACCCACACCAACCGTGCCATTCTTGAAGCGAAGAAAGATGACACATGACCCCCGGCATGTTGCTGTTCCGGGAGCCGTGATATGGAAGGAACAACAGCCTAAACTTATCCGTGATGGCATGATGGAAGCCGGTCGAAGGAATCTTCACCAGAAATTAACAAAGCACGACGGCAGCAAAAACATTCGTCCCTCCCGTCCGTCTCTCGCTTGATACGCCGGCGCCCGCGCCCGTGACCGACAGCCGCCGCAGGCGTCTGCGCACAAGAATTAAGCCGCGGGCGTGCGACGTGGCTTGTGCTGCTTTTAAGACGACCTTGTCTTCAGTCGCTATGGCTTGTCTACCTCACGCGCGCCAGGTGAGGGATGAATTGGAGCACGAACGCCCATGCCCGCACGCTCGTTTCGCTCCCGGCGCTGTGAAAAAAATGGCCACTTGGTCCACGGCACATGTCGGTCTCGCGGCACGGTTCTTCCTGTCCCTGCTGCTGCTGGTGGAACTGTGGAAGATGCATGGTGCTGTGCTGCTGTGACGCGGGATATGCATGGTGTGTTCCCTTCGTTACCATCTTGGGCAACGCGTTCCCTTCATTTGAGAGCTAGCATCAGCTTTACAAACATGCCTGTCGAGCCCGCTTTGCAGAATACCAAAAGAGTGGTAGATGTGTGTACATGATGGATGCCATCAAGTGTTTCGAATGTTATAAATCATCAAACGAGAGGTGTTCTCGTACAACTAACTTTTGTCTCCTAAGGTATTTAGGCAAGTAGTACTAGGTTGTAGACCAAGCTTTCTACTATACTACTTGTATAGTTGTATACAAATACTGCAGGCATGCGTTGCCGAAACCTCCTTTTTTATGCTATCCACAAACAAGATAATCCGTGCCTGTCCAAGGTGTCCAGGCTGGTGGAAGGGCTCATCTGTTCAAGGCTTTGTTGCTGCGATCTGCTCACTTGACTTGTCGTATGACAAAGTCGACATAGGTTCCCAAACGCGAGAAGAAAGTGTTGACTCAAAACGCAAAGCGTGCTGCAAAAGAACAAGTTCAAAAGCAAAGGCAGTACTGAATGAGAAGCAAAACGAAAACCAAGGACGAATGGTTAAGCAGTAACGTGAATTCGCAAATACAAAAACCGTGAGAAAAATGCATGGAACTGGAACGAACCTTTTGGCAAAGGCTGCAGCTGGTTTGCCGTCCGGGAGGCCGTTATAAGAACCGTGCCATCATCCCATCATGTATACTACTCTTCTCTGGCCCGAAAAACAGCAGAAAGCGCACACGGCAACCTCTCATCATACCACGCATATAGGCCACCTCATCCTATCGTTCATCAGTGATCGCCATCACACTCCCACTCACTAGCTCGCTCGTGGCTGCCGCTCTCAGCTCTCCCAAGTCCCAAACCAACCGGGAACAACCCACCACGCGCGTGCACACGCGCGCGGAGATGCCTCCCCTCCACCGCGCGCGCGTCGCCTTGCTCCTCCTCTACGTGGCCGGCTGCCACATCCCGATCAACCGCGCCGCCGCGGCCACATTGCCGGACCCGGCGCCGCTCGACCCGGCACTGGTGTTCCCGTCTGCCACACCCGCGCAGCCCGCCGCGACCGGCGGCACGATCCCGGCGTTCCCGGAGCAGTCGGACACCGTGACGTCCGCGACGTGCCCGCTCGCCCCCGCCCCGTCCCTCCTCCCGGCCGTGCGGTCCTCCTGCGCCGCCGACGACGGCGGCGCTGTGCCCCTGCGGCTGCGCTGCTGCCCGGCGCTGGCCGCGTGGCTGTTCGCCGCGTACGCGCCCACGGGGCTCGCGGCGCGGCCGGCAAGGTCGGCGGCCGCCGTGGTGGACATGCCGGTGCCGCCCGACGACTCGGAGGCATGCGCGGGCGCCGCGGACCGCGCGCTGCGTGCGGGTGGCGCGGCGCCGCTCCAGCGACCGCGGGAAGGCAACGGGACGTGCGACGTCGCGTTCTGCTACTGCGGGGTCAGGCTGAGGCGGATGGCGTGCGGGCCGCCGCCGGCGCAGGGCGGGCTGTGGGCGCCGGCCGACGAGGTGGCCAGGAGGCTGGAGAGCGACTGCGCGACGCCGGGCGTCCCCGGCTGCTCCAAGTGCCTTCGTGCTCTTACCACGGTGAGACCCTGAAACCGAAACCTGAAAGCCAGCATGCACGAAAGCATTGAACAATGCTTGCGTTGCGTCCCTCCATTCTGGAACTGCTCTTTCAAGGAATCCATTTTCCCGTTCCAGTTCAGATAGACAGTCAGGGTCCTTGGACGGTTCTCGTCTTGCAAGCTTGATCACAAAACGATGTAGGAACACCAGTATGTACTCTAGGCACAGACACACACACACCGACTCTAGGCAAGATTCATCAGCTCATTGATCACAGCATGACACTACTACCACACTGCGCATTCTCCATATTCTATTGCCGGCTCAACATGCTTTTGAGACATGGCGTCGAATGCAAGTCATGGACGGACACTGCAACCACGGGACTACAGTACCTAGTGTCTCGGTCTACATGCTCAGCATTGCCTACTAGTATAGTTGCTAGTACCATGATTGGGGTGTCACTGCTGCGCGAGTGAGTGAGTGGCCACCGGTAACTAAATGATGAGATCTGGAGTCCGGGCCTATTGGGTAGGGCCTGGAGAATGATTTGTTGTAACGTGCCTACACTCTGCCTAAAACCATTTGATTGTCTCGGCATTTTGGGTCCAGAGAATCATTCGCTTTATTTATAGACTGGCCATTAGTTTCACTGTTAGAAGGCTTGCTTTGTTTACACCAGACAGACAGAGTCATACTATGAGCTATGCCCACAAAATAAACTTGGTTCTCGAGGCATGTTGCAGCATGCACATGACGATCAGTACAGTCTGTGCAATGGCACTGGTACTCCCGGTGGTGCCTATGTATCGCAACAAATTTGGCACGTATCGAGCCATGTGTGCGTAACAGTGGCGGGCTTGTCACCTTTCTGCCCTCAAAACCCAAATGGCATGTGTGTAACGCAAACATGTACCAACTCAAGGACGCTTGCTTTCTGCATTTGGTGCATTTGAGTCTGGCTCATGTGTCTCATGCAAGTCTCAACGTTGCAGATAAAGCCCAACCCAGGCGGTGGCGCGGCGGCACCGGCGGCGAAGAAGCAGGCCGCCCGGCCGAGCGAGAACGACCGCGACTGCCAGCTCATGGGGATCATGTGGCTGCTGCAGCGCAACGCCAC
Organism: Eragrostis nindensis; assembly: GCA_012490785.1. Lineage (NCBI taxonomy): Eukaryota > Viridiplantae > Streptophyta > Magnoliopsida > Poales > Poaceae > Eragrostis > Eragrostis nindensis. Next base: position 1,035,497 of record JAAXCT010000089.1, on the reverse strand, counting down.
GCGGTACGGCGCGGCGGCGACGGCCGTGATCCAGGCGCTGATGGCCGTGGACGAAGCGTCAGCCGCGGGCGTCGCGGCGGCGGCCGCGGCCGGGCCGTCCGCGGCGTGCTCGCTCCCCGTGGACGACATGCCCCTCCCGGCCGAGTACGCGCAGCTCAACGCGGCCGGCGGCGCGCCTGGCGTCTGCTGCTTCCACCTGATCCTGCTGCTCGCTGTTCTGAGCTTCCGTGTTGTCCACTCGCTGTAGCACATTGCGATTGAATTGATTTTTGTTATATGGTCTCCCGATTAATTTGTTGTCAGCGTGCACTTTTATTCTGTACAAGGGCCGGGTACGTATCGTTAGAGCTAGTGCGACATACGAGGATATAGCTGAAGTTTCTGATCGAGGGACGAAGTATGTATAATTCAGCACGCGTATGAAAAAGATGATTAAAAAATATATCTGAACTTCAGCAAGCATGTTTATTTGTTGATCTGCTGCTTCAAGGAGATCAATCAATGAAGGCAAGAAATGATCTACAAGACAGTGCCACCTGACCAGAGTTTTAGAGGTTCGAGGAATGACGATATGTCTATACACGATGAGAGAGAAGAAAAATAGGCTATTTGCAGATAATATAGAACATCTAGAAAAAACAAAACATAAGAGTTTTTCAGCAAACAGTGTGTGCGGTAGGCAGGGGTGAGGTGGGGGCACATGTCCTCATTTCTATGCGCTGGGGAGGTCGTTCTTCGCGAAGCAGACGGCGCAGGTCCAAAACCAGCCGCTAAGCAGGCAGAAGTCTGCAAGGGGCTTGTCAAATGGGGGCCTTGGATCCACGCCGCCACCGGCCTCCATTCCTCCGGCGGTGAGAATTGTATATCTCTCCTCGCTTTTTTCGTTTCGGATGGTTCAAGCCAGGCATGAGTTTTTTTTTTCTTTTTGATTCTCGCTTATGGTCATGTGGACAAGGGTATGTTTGTCATTTCGCATCGCTTGGTAGCGGTAGAGTCCACGTAGTCGTAGGGGGTCAGGTGTCTAAACGAACAAATGCAACCCCTCCACGCTTGCTGATAGCAACCGCCTGGCGGAAAGATGCAGAATATCTGCCTGCTCCCCTATGAACTCGTTGCCAAGCCAATGCTTACGGTGGCATCGCGGGACGATGCTCTGCTGCAATGCCAACGATACTTTAGCGGATGCTGAAGAAATAACTGCGAACACTATAATGGATGCTGAACAAAAAACTACGAACACTGTAATAGATACTGAAGAAATAACTGTGAATACTGTAACTGCTGCAGAGGCATACAACTATGCGGTTCGCCTTATAGCACAGGGACTTTGCTTTCGTCCTGCGTGCGCGTGACCCCGTAATATTGGTTGGGCCAATTTGCTTATCGGCCCGGTCAACGAGATACGTTGATGGGCTGATCATTCAGACCACACTATTGGATTTTGTCATGGGCTTCCCACCTCTCGTTTCCCAATAATCCCCTTTTCATCCCCACGCCTTCTCTTCCTTCCCTTTCTTCCCTCGGCCGCCATTGCTGCTGCCTGCTGCCTTGAAGGTCTCGTCATTCGCGGGCTTCTCGCGGTACGTCTGCGGGCACAGCGCGCGAGTGTGCTCCTTGAGCACTACAGCAGGGAGCAGACGACGTCGAGCCCCTCCGCCAATACAAGGCCTCCTCCGTTCCAGCTTCCAGGCGAAGCCGACGGGGCCGCGGGCCCTCCCCGGTCCCGCGACATCTCCGCCGCCTTGTCCGGTCGCTTCCGCCGCAGTGCACCCACGCCACGCTCTCGCGGGAAGTCTTAGAGGCGTGCGCGGGCCATCTCCTACTTCTCCGCGCACCCGCACTCTCGAAGCTTAATGGTATCCCCGCCCGCGCTTATCGAATTGGGCGCTGCGGCGAATTGCGAAGTGTCTCTACTGTCCGTCCCACCTCCATGATCGCCTCCTCTTCCTTGCAGTCATGTCTTAAGGTACTCTACTTGGTTTCGCCTGTTAACTTGCTAGACCCCTTTCTTAGTTTCTTACCTGACATGAGGTCGGTTCACTTCAGTGTGGCAGTGATAATAATCTAGCGAGGGTGATCTCTTTGGGGTTTTGGAGGGGTCGCCCTAGAAGGATTGGTTGCAAAATGAGGTACTTTTTTTTTAATTGAGATTTTAGTATTTCCCCACTATTTCTGCTCGAGTGTAAATCAGTGACGATAAAATTTGTTGAATGAATTGGGCTGCAGGTTCAGGAATGCTCTCGGTTCTAAGCTCTTCCAGTGGTGTTCGCGTGAGAATCACACGTCTGTGCAGAAGCTGCTGCAAGTGGATGGCATTTCGGAGAGATCAAAGCTCCTGAAGAAAGTATGTTCGTCAGCAACTAATTTCCACTACTTGCCATTTTAACATCCAACTTTTCAAGCACTAAGTAACAAGTTATCCGTCACTTTATCCCGATTGCTTCTGCTGGAAATGCTGAGGACATGTTAGATACTATTCCCCCGTCCCAAAAAGACTTCACTACTGGAACCAGTCAAAATCAAACTAATTTATGTTTGACCTAATTTATATAAAACCGTATCAATATCTATGACATCATAAGCATCATAAAATTTATCATGAAATTCTCCTGCCTAGTTTTCAAAAAAAATTATCATGAATTGTATTTTCAAAATGCACTCGTTTGATGTCGTAGTTGTTTGTCTTTTCTCTATAAAATTGGTCAAACTTGAACTAGTTTAACTTTGAACAACTCTAGAAGTGAAGTCTTTTTGGGACGGAGGTAGTAGATTTCAGAAGTTCGTCGTTTTCCATCTCGATAGTGTTTAAATTGTTAACGTCGTAGTCCTGTATGAAGTCTAAATGACAGTCTTACTTAATTGTGCTGATCTTTTATTTTGTGTAGTTGTGTTTTACCGCTTTTCGCTTGAGATGTCCTCATATTTCACCAGTTACAGTTACAAAAGAAGTTAAAGGCAGGCTCCATCTAACAACCACTATTATCGCGTTAATATGTGCATAACATCTCATTCCATGGGTTGAAGCATGGAAACTCTACTCAACAAATGACAACAACAACAATTCATATTTACTTTCTGCAAACAGTGAGCTTACTCTAAAATGTGTACTCCTGCAGGTGTCTGTTTTGATGGGTTATAATAATACACAAGATTTAGTTGAGCAACAAAGGGCCCGCAGAGAATCTGCTGCAGAGTTGATCAGTGTCTTTAAAGAAATCGACTTCCCAGAAATTTCTGCAAAATTTCCATGCATAAAAATTGGTGACGCCTCACCTATTGAACTATATGATGATTCTACTAGCATTAAGTGCAAAGAAACTGTGCTTTCGGAAAACCTCACAAATTTCATCCGAGACTCTGGTGGAAATTTGGAGTCAGCTTATGAATTTCCTAATGAATATCATCCATTGAGTCAGACACTCACAAATGCAGACGATCAATCAATAACTGAAGAAAGTTCTCTCACAACACAGGATACTTCTCAGGAACTTCAAACCCTAAAAATTTCAGATGATCTGTCAACAAGCGAAGATAATTCTATTGTGACGCAGCATTTTTGTCAGGAGCAAGCAGTGGGCAGGGAGGCTCCTTCTGAGTCATCATCTAATGCTATAACCCCTGATAATAGTATATTGGATAAAAGCATCAGGTGTTTACCTGGAACAACTAGCAGGCAATATCGCCAGCTAGAGGATGGTGGTTTCCATACGGTATCAGCAGTCCAGCCACTTCATCTTTTTTATTTTGTAAATAAAATCGTAAAATTCTTCGCATGTAATTTCTGTTTCCTTTACAGGTCCGCAAATTGTTGCAGCATTTTCCTCGAACCTACGCAGATCTGCAAAACCCTGAAGGTCCTATAGAAGATGGTCAGTACATTATGCTTGTTGGTAATGTTACGTCTTCCAGGTAATTAAGTCTTACACATATTATAAAATTTAGATCAAAATAGTGGGTAATTTAATTCATCAGATTGCTTAGATGGTCAAACCCACAATAGATAAACTTACATGAAGATCTAAAGCTGCTATGAACTTGAATATGATGCCAAGGCAGTTGAATTCAATCAGTCTTGCTGCCAAGACCTGAACTTAACATTCATGGGAGTTGGTCTCTGGATTCTCTTTTTACTCCTTACAGATCAAATAATAGTTCCTTGATGGCTGATTTGAGTGTAATAAGATTGTGCTTTGATGCTATAACACAAATCAAGAAAACAAAAACAGATCGTATTGTTCTTGCTTAGTTAGTGCCATTTGATTCCCTCAGAAAAGAAAAAGGAAAAAGACAGAGAAAGATAGAGATGTCAAATATGTTGCAGCAACTTTTGGAAGGGCTTAAAATTTTGAACTGTGATGGACTTGTTTCACGTGGAGACAAATTCATGTTTTGGTGTCTGTGTATATCAAACAGATAAGATAACCGTTTCCGTTTAAAGGCTATATAGTTCATTGATCTTGCGGATTACTGAGGAAAGTGTGGAGATAACTGGAAGGCTCCAGTTGAATTTTGACTATGCAGTTCAAAAATTGAACAAATATTTCATTATATTCTAAAATCCCCTGTTCCCTATGTTGACATATCTTAAGCGGTTATCTTTATATACTAATTCTATGTTTTAAATTGTTGATGTTTGACTATTTTTGAGTTACGTTTGACCATTCGTCTTATTCAAAACCGGAGGGAGTATACAACTCAAACATGGTCGTTTACCTACTATTCGTTTGAATAAGACGAATGGTCAAACGTAACTCAAACATGGTCAAACGTCAACAATTTAAAACCGGAGGGAGTAATATGTAACGTGGTTATCTCTTTTATAGACAAAGCAGCATGCCGTTATGATATTTCACTACACCTTCTTGTAAATACTTTGTGTTCACAGGGGAATCAAGGTTAAGTCTACTTTAGGTTTCCTCGAGGTGGTTGTCGGTTGTTCGTTAGTTGAGCCTGAGTTAAGCTCTTCAGTCAAGAGTGGTAGCTCCGGAGAAGAGCAGAATACAATTCATTTGCACCTCAAGAAATTCTTCAGTGGAACTCGTTTCTCTTCTCAATATTTTCTGAACTGTATGTCAGCAAAGCACAGGGAGGGGGATCTTGTTTATGTCAGTGGTAAGGTTGGTGAACAAAATCTTGCTATGCTATTCTTTGCCCATTCCTGCTGGTGCTCCTGAATCTTGATGCATGCCTGCAGGATGGTCCTTTTGTTCTTTATTTCTGATCAATGAACTATATGTTTGGTAATGCTATGATAAAAAGTGATATGTAACCACAAAACTCATTTACTATTTCACAATAAACTTATAATAATAGCCATAAATTAGCTCTATTGCAAAAAATTTCTTGTAAAGAACTAGCGTTTTTGCCCTTGGGTAAAAGGAAGTAATTATACAACAGATGAATAACCTTCGCTCTGATTTGTGTGTAGATCAAAAAGGCCCTATCTAATGGGCATTATGAGTTGAAGGAGTACACTATTGACAGACTTCAAGAAGAAGAGGAACGATGCACCATGCTTGACAGGAAGCCACATCCTATATACCCATCAAAAGCGGGAATGAAACCAAATTTGCTTAGCCTTTCTATCTCTAGGTCAGTACTTGCTGCATCTTTTTTGACTTTTCCTAGTTTCTAAGTGAATGTTGGGACCATAGGGTATTTTCTCTTAGATAACCATTATTTCGTATGATTATTGTTCACATATTATGTTGAAATTGTTGATTCTGCACCTGCAAAATATTACTATGCCAAAATTAGATCGACTGAAATGGAAATGGGGGAATACTGTTTCTGATACGTTGCTTCTTGATTAAATTGAAATGGAACAAGTCCGTTTTAGTTTGCCCAAGTTTAAAAACGAGTGTCTGCGTCTGTACTGAAAAAAAAAGTTTAAAAATATTAAAACGCCCTTCATTTATTCAGGTGAGTAACTTACATTATATTGACACAAGGGATGGCTCCAAGCCATAAGTGAACTATCCTTCACTTATGTACAATGCATTTAGTTCAGATTAATATGTCCCACCAAGCTATGTAAGAAATTACAATTATGCACAGGGCCTTGGAGATGCTGACCCCAGACGTTGATCCTATGCCTCCCGAGATTCTCAGTGAATTCAACCTGCCTAATCTCTTTGACGTAAGTGATGCCATGAATTGTATGCTAGACTTCATAACTGCTGTTCTTGTTGCACTCAGGGTGGTACAAACATATATTGATCCAGAAAAAGAAAAGAAAAAAACAATTGTAGGAACCTAGAGATTTTGTTTCTTCGTACCTCTGTTGACCACTTTGTATGTTTTTCTCTTCAACTCTAATTTTACAAATACAATACATCATCCTTTTTTTGAATTCTAATTTTGGAGCATTTAGTAAAATCTCCTGTCAAAAACTAACTGTTGCCAGAACCGGTCAAACTATTGTAATATCGACAAACAAGTTTGATATTGGGCTTGTGAAAGTGATGAGTAGGCGACACCTCTTTTAGACAGCCAAAAAGCGCACATTTTTTTCCTTCTAGCAGGGAGGATTGCACAGCTTGTCGTGTTTCTGCTCTCGTAGACAATATATTCACCAATATATTTTGGTCAATTTTAGGCTTACATGGGAATTCACAAACCTAAGAACCGAGATGAAGCTGATTTTGCTCGAAGAAGGCTTATCTTTGATGATTTCTTTTACCTCCAGGTATCGTTGTTGCTTTCAACTCTTTGCTTCGTCAAATAGAATAAAATTATATTCAAGGTCTCAATATAATTGGTGGCATATGTGCAAGGGCTTGAAATTGTGGTATCATTATGTATGCTTGATATGCTTAATTTGTGTATGTTGTTTTGATAAATAACATATATAATTCTTTTCCCCTGATTTTTACGCTTTAGCGAATGGCATGTCCGCAATCCTTGTCACATTTGTTATTATTTCAGCTTGGAAGACTATTCCAAATGCTTGAAGCAGTTGGGACATGGGTTGAGAAGGAGGAACTGTTATTGAAGTGTAAAAATCACGAGCTAAATGCTGTTGCTATAGATGATTGGTCTCCTCTGACTAAGAAATTGTTGAAGGCTCTTCCTTACTCGCTTACTCCTAGTCAATTAAACGCTGTTAGAGAGATTATATGGGATCTTAGAAGACCAGTTCCCATGAACAGACTCTTACAGGTAATTATTGTTTGCACCTTTCTTGGTTTGTTAACCAAACATTCTACTCTTGTTTCTGGACTTGTTCGTCATTGTCGATGTTTCCGGTACTGAACTCTAATAAGTCAGGGTCTTGATATCACTTGTCATCGATGTATGTTTTTTTAAAGGGAAATCATCGATGTATGTTTCAGTATTGTTTATTTATAGAATTTGTTTGAAGCAATCAGATAGAAATGTCTGAACAATTTTTCCGACAAGCATTGTAAACAAAGACCTAAAGTTCCTGTACCCTAGTGCTTTCTTCATTTTACGAGTTGCAATTTTTCATTGTTCACAATGGGTCATGAACGAAGAAATTTAAAAATCTAGTAAGAAATATGGCTTTATTAAGGGTTTAATGTGAGGCCGTATTCTTTTTAATACGTTTGCGTTAGTCTTAAACATAAAAGAAAGAAGAGCAGTGGGGCTACATTTGCAGAGTGCCTGTATTTGGCATAGATTATCTGCAAACATACTATTATATATATTTTTTTCCGAAGAAAAAGTGTGGGGGAGATCCCCACAGGTCACAACACATTTTGCATTTTTTATATTAAATAAAAGGTACGGTTTAGTATATGTACTACAAAATAAAGAGAAACTAAATAAAAGAAGTCACACCAAGCATATTCTCTAGCCATTTATGGATGCTACGTATGAGCTTCCAGCACCCTGTGTAAGTGCGAAAGAACCTCAAGATCCAAAATTGAAGTGTTCGTCTCTACTTATTGCCCTGTGTCTTTTGTGTTCCTCTTGTCCTTGTTTCTTGTGGGTTTCATCTCTAGCCTACCCCAACCTTCTTGGGACAAAAGGCTATGTTGTTGTTGTATTGGGGCTGATATGATTATAGGCATATTGCTATAAGTCTACAAATGATTTTCTTTCTTTTGGTTTTCCAGGGGGATGTTGGCTGTGGCAAGACTATTGTTGCTTTCCTATCATGTATGGAGGTTGTTAACTCTGGATTTCAGGTACTGATACTAGTTGAGATTTATATTTTTGCCTTGTTTACTATATCTAAGAATTCCATCAACGAAACCCAGCTTGCTGAGTTGGACGATTGTCACAAAGAGAAGCTACACTAAAACAAACTATCAGTGTCCTTGTGGTACTTATTTATCCATGAGATTTAGCCTATCTGATATAGCCACCTTTAATTTCTTTCTAGGCTGCTTTCATGGTTCCGACAGAGGTACTTGCTGTCCAGCATTATCAACACCTAACTTCATTGCTAGATAAGATTGATGGAGATGAATGCAAACCAAACATTGCCTTGCTAACTGGTTCAACTTCAACAAGGGAATCAAGGATAATTCGAAATGTAAGCTGTTTCCCCCTAGTATTTACACTCTTTCAGTTTCCCTTATGCGGTTTCATATCTTTGTGTTATGCCATGACAGGGTCTCAAAACAGGAGAGATAGCAATGGTCATAGGAACACACAGCTTAATAGCTGATAAAACTGAATTTTCAGCTTTACGTATCTCTGTTATAGATGAACAACAACGATTTGGTGTCATTCAAAGAGGCAGGTTTAATAGCAAAGTAAGTTACTGAGCATTTTCACATTAAATATTGATTGTGCATTTTCTTTTTAGATGTTAGTTTATTCCAGTATTGGAGACGTAACTTGTAAACTTTATTGGAATTATCTTGTCATACTTGATTTGGTGGACGGGAGAATATTGTCTGCAACTTCGTTGCTGTTGCTCATTCTTGTTCATGCAGTAACCAGCGCACATTGACGTAGCACCTGTGTTGTTAACTTTACATATCCTTTTCAAAAAATGGTTGGGGGAATTAGCACACAAATCATTTGCTGATTTGTTACATATTGTTGATCTTATGATAACTATCATTTATTTTATTTCGTATCATGCCAATGCAACTAGATGGCCAGATGGAAATGCCATATTTCTAAATGCATTTCAGTACTGCTATGGGACTAGTCCTATTCTTCGGAATCATCTCTCAAAGCTAAGCTATGTGATGAGCTTCTTAGTCCATCCAAATACAGTTATTATTGAGAAAGAACAAATATTATTCTCAAATCTTTACATGGCATTAATTTGTTCTTGTCTGTTGCTTTGTTCCCCATGATACGGTTCTCCTTGTGCCTTGTGGGTGTAGGCAAACTTCTAGTGCTCTGCTCGCGATGTCCAAACCTGATTATTATATTTGTGCCTTTACCTTTCCTTCTCGAATTTGACAAAATTTTGAATTTTGCATTATGCTAAATTTATTGCATGTTGTTACAGTTATATACACCGTCCTTGAAGTTGAGTGATGAAAATACAAGTCCAGATGAGGCTTCTGATTCTGAAACATTTATGGCTCCCCATGTTCTTGCGATGTCTGCCACTCCAATTCCAAGAACCTTAGCCCTTGCTCTGTATGGTGATATGTCTCTTACCCAGGTATGGTACTATAGAATTGCTAAGTAACTTGTTCTTGCTAACATATAGGAAATTCGATGTGATTATATGCTGTAACCCGTGCAGTTCAGTCAGAGACTCAACGGTTTTGTAAATGGTTTGATGAAGTCGTTTTGTTGACCCCTATTCCTTAGTAGGACTAATTCTAGTGATTGAGTACCTTATCTTGTCCTCGTCAAGATATCTAGGATCCACTGCTTCATAGCTTCACAAATTGAATGCAGAGGCACATATGCAGAAGTTTGTTGCATCAATCATTTTTCAGGTTTAACATATGTTCAAAATCCTTACAGCTGGCGCCTAATATTTCTTGTAGATCACAGACTTGCCTCCAGGAAGGCAACCCATAGAAACTCTTGCTCTTGAAGGAAATGATGCTGGGTTTGAAACTGTCTTCCAGGTGATTATATTAACTTTATGCATTCCTTTTGCTGTTAGATCTATACCCTTTGTTTGGCGTCTTGTTTGTATGTGGATACAACGTGCTCGGGTTTTCTTATATTTCTTACCTTTCTTATTTGCAGATGATGAGAGATGAACTCACAGATGGGGGCAAGATCTACCTTGTGTATCCTATCATAGAAGAATCAGAGCACTTACCCCAACTTCACGCTGCAAAAGCTGATTTTGATTCCATAAAACAAAAATTTGAAGGCTATCCCTGTGGATTGTTGCATGGTCGCATGAGGAGCGATGAGAAGGATGAAGTTCTTGGTAGTTTTAGAAGTGGAGACACTCGCATTCTCCTCTCTACTCAAGTAATTGAGATTGGAGTCGATGTTCCTGATGCTTCTATGATGATAGTCATGAATGCAGAGAGATTTGGAATAGCTCAGCTGCACCAGTTACGAGGGAGAGTAGGTCGTGGTGAAAGGAAATCCAGATGTATATTCCTGTCTTCCACTCCAAGTACACTGCCAAGGTTGAAGGTCCTCGAAAAGTCATCCGATGGATTTTACCTAGCTAACGCTGACCTGCTGCTTCGTGGTCCTGGCAATCTTCTTGGCAAGAAACAGTCCGGTCATCTGCCAGAATTTCCAATAGCTAGATTGGAGATCGATGGTGGTATTCTACAAGAGGCACATCTTGCTGCATTGGTAAGTTTGGGGAACTTGGTTCCATCAATATGACTGTTGCTATTTGAGAAAATTCATATTTGAGAAACTCACAAGTTTTTTGGTACAATGCAGAAAGTGTTGAGCACAAGCAAGGACCTAGCACTGTATCCCCAACTGAAGGTGGAGCTCAGCATGAGGCAGCCATTGTGCATTCTTGGAGATTGACCTGCACCCGTCACATATCCGATAACATTGGAACCGCGAGGACAGAAGCGATCTAAACTGGGAAATGCTCGTGAACACCTGTGTCGTAAGGCAGTCTAGTTTCCATGTAGATATAGAGTAGTGCTCACTGTGGGGGCAAAGCTTGCATGCCATCGGGTGAGCAAATTGTTTTGGCTAATATGCTTACGACTGTTGGCTTTCGCTAATGACACTATCTGTTTTCGGGAAACTTTACTGATTGCCCAAATCCGAAACATGCAAATTTCAGCTCCAGACTTCTGACTTCGGTATGCTTCGACTGGATTTTGCTTTTGACAGTACCTTACTGTAGTAGTTAACTGAAGTGTACAATCTCGGTGAATTTCGAAATTTAGTACCGAGACATTTATTTTTATGATGGAAAAAGTTGATGCACGTTCACGTTGTACAGCTTGAGGCTCTTCCACAGTTTCTCATTAAAAACTAGTAAAAAGGTAAAAAAAAACTTGTGATTTTCTCAAATATGAATTTTTATATATTGCTTAAACGCCTCATTTTATAACTTGCCATCAATGAGCTTGGGACCGTGGTGCGCGCCTCCGAGGGGCGGGGGTGCAGCAAGCCGAAGGCCCGAAGTCCCGGAGTCCTGACCACTGAAGCAGTGCCCTCGCGCCTCCAACGCACAGCGCTCACCTTGTCGTGCCACGTGGATGCTTTTCCACGTGGCGTCTTTCCATTGGAGTGGTGACTCAACTCGTACCATTCTATTTCTAATAACGTTATACGTGCACCCCTCTATAAGTCTTATATTTCTGAAAACAGGCCGCAGCACTACTGTCATAAGGTATCAAGGGTACATATGAAAATATACAGAAATTAATAGTCCAAATCATTAGAGTCCAGGAAAAGGAATTTTGGAATTGAGAAATATAGCAGGCCCTCTCCGCCTTCCTCCCGTCGTCGAGATCGTTCTCCGCTCCGCTGCTCTCCCTCCGCGTGCTCCAGCCACTCCGTACTCCAGATCTCCGAGCCCTAACCCCTCCCACATGCCATTGCACTGAGCATCAGTAGCCAGCAGCTACTCGCCATGACGCTGCCTCGCGCCTTGTGGATCCTACTAGCCGTACTCGCCGCGGCGGCCTTCGCCTTCCCGCCGGCGAGCGCGGCGGTGGCGAGCATCGACCTGGGTTCCGAGTGGCTCAAGGTCGCGGCCGTGCACCTCGCCCCCGGCCAAGTGCCGATTGCCGTCGCCATCAACGAGATGTCCAAGCGCAAGTCGCCGGCCCTCGCCGCGCTTGCCGACGGCAACCGCCTCGCGGGCGAGGAGGCTGCCGGAATCACCGCGCGCCACCCGTCCAAAGTGTTTGCCCGTGCGCGGGACCTCCTCGCCAAGCCCTTCCCGTACGTGCAGTCCCTCGCGCAGTCGCTCTTCCTCCCTTACGACCTCGTCCCAGACGCGCGCGGCGCCGCTGCGGTCCGCACCGACGACGGGCAGGTCTACTCCTTCGAGGAGATCGTTGCGATGGTGCTTCACTACGCCGCCGGCCTTGCCGATGCGCACGTCGGGGCTCCCGTGCGGGACGCGGTGGTCACCGTGCCGCCCTACTTCGGTCAGGCTGAGCGCCGGGCGCTGACGCAGGCCGCGCAGCTCGCCGGAATCAACGTGCTCGCGCTCGTCAACGAGCACGCTGGGGCCGCGCTGCAGTACGGTATCGACAAGGATTTCTCCAACGAGTCGCGGCATGTCATCTTTTACGACATGGGCTCCGGAAGCACCTACGCGGCACTCGTATACTACTCGGCGTACAATACCAAGGAGTTTGGGAAGACAATCTCCGCTAACCAGTTTCAGGTAAAATAAAAAATAAAAATCCTAGCATGACATTTCTGGTAGCTGTTAAATTGTGACTCTTCTGATATCGGCTGGCTAACTTGTGGTTGCTCAGATCTAATTCGATAGATCTGAAGAAAATGTGAATCTTTATGATGACTGCATAATCTGTTGCTAACACTAATTCTTTGCAGGTTAAGGATGTAAGATGGAACCCCAAACTTGGTGGCCTTGAAATGGAAATGCGTCTAGTCAACTATTTTGCTGATCAATTCAATAAGCAGCTCGGTGATGGAGTAGACATCCGTCAGTCTCCCAAGGCAATGGCTAAGCTGAAGAAGCAAGTCAAGCGCACCAAAGAAATTCTAAGTGCAAATACCGCCGCACCAATTTCAGTCGAATCTCTGTATAACGATATCGATTTCAGGTACATCTCTTATCTTATGTACTGTAGATGCACTATCCACAAAAAGATAAACCAAAACATACCTAAGCTTGTAATTATTATTTTAAATTAAGTTTTTTTCTGAAGAGTGGTCGGACCCTTCCCCAGACCTTGCGCAAGCGGGATCTATGTGCACCGGGCTGCCCTTTTTTAATGGAATTTAGTTAACTTTGAAACGAATGAAAATGTCATTATTTTGATTAAAATTCTGCACATTATTTGGCCTTGAAGCTAACAAAGGCTATTTATAGGCTTTGCATCACTTGGGGTTCCTACTTTGCTGAAAATTCCACAACCTGTATTTTCGAATATCTTGCAGGGAGCCTTGGAGATTGAGAAACTCATTTGCTAATATTTGCAAGATTAGTGTTACTTCCTACTGCTTATCAAACTTTGTTCTGTAATTTTAGTTTCTTCCCAGACCATGCTTTCAGCTTTTTGCAGTTTACACTCTTCAATGTACTGAGCATTTGGTCTTAAATAATGATCTGGGCAACACAACTTTCATGTTTCTACATATACTTGACTAATGATGTTTTTTGTTACAGGAGCACCATAACACGTGAGAAATTTGAAGAGCTTTGTGAAGACTTATGGGAGGAAGCTCTAAATCCAGTTAAAGAAGTGCTCACACATTCTGGCATGAAGATTGATGATATCTATGCTGTAGAACTGATAGGAGGAGCTACTCGAGTTCCAAAGTTGCAGGTTAGTAAATTCAGCTATCATTTTAGACGTTTTTTAGTTCAGTTTGGCAATGTGTTGGCTTTTAAACACTTATTTTCTTTCTTTGTCTGGCTATCACTTTTAGTTGGATGCATCTTTTAAGGGCATGTAACAGCAAAACCCATTGAAATTTCTGTAACAGGCTGGATTTATTCTGCAGGGCAGCACAACAACACAACATTGAACTGATCTGTAATGCAAGTGACTATCATTGAATTGAGCATAATTGCACTGTTCTGTTCATTGGGCATTCTCCTGGAGCTCCTTCTTGTTCATAGAAATTAATCTAGTACTATAACATTGGTACATGCATGCATTTGACAGGCACCATTGCCTGCTTCTTAATATTTTCCCCTCTTGAATTTAAGCATAATCATACATTCTTTTTAACTGTTTCATGTATCTCCTACTTTTTGTGATCAAGGATCTTGTAAACAGTTGTTGGTCACATGAAGGAATTTATTACTGCAATTATATTTTCTATGATATGGTTTTCGAATGCAGTATATATATGTTCCAACATTTCTAAATTCACGACCTGTATGAATGCAGTGTTCTTCTATATGACTTTTTAGATTCTGGCACACTGACCATAATATTTATTCTCCTGCTACAGGCTAAGCTGCAGGAATTTCTGGGACGCCGCGAGCTGGATAGGCATCTTGATGCTGATGAAGCAATCGTTCTGGGAGCCTCATTGCATGCTGCTAACCTGAGTGATGGAATTAAGTTGAACCGCAAGTTGGGAATGATTGATGGTTCAACTTATGCTTTCGTGCTTGAGATAGATGGACCTGATTATGTCAAGGATGAAAGCATCGATCAAGTTCTGGTGCCCAGGATGAAGAAAATGCCAATAAAGGTATCAATCGTATTAGTTTCTTGCCTCCAAATTGTAGGTGAGTTTTTTGTCTGGCATCGGAATAGATATATCTAAAGTATCTTGATATCTTTTTGTTATCTACAGATGTTTAGGTCTATCAGACATACCAAAGACTTTGATGTTTCTCTCAACTATGATAAAGCTTACGAACTGCCTCCAGGTGTTCCATCACATAAGTTTGCAGAGTATTCTGTATCAGGCCTGACAGATGCCAGTGAAAAGTTAGTGAGCATTACACTTTTTTTGTTTGATTTCAACTTTTTATCAGAAGCAACTAAAGGACCTGAATGTAAATGTAATACTCCCTCTATTCACAAATTGTTGGCATATCATTTCGTTAAGCCAAGTATCGGATCCACAATTACTCTGTTATTCGTACGATAAAAGATCAACATGTTCACCAGTGAATTGTTATTGACTATGGTGACACCATATCCACTGTATCTTTAGTTATGTTGTGTTAATTTAACCAGTTGCCTTCTTTAACCAGGTATTCAACTC
Source organism: Eragrostis nindensis (assembly GCA_012490785.1). Lineage (NCBI taxonomy): Eukaryota > Viridiplantae > Streptophyta > Magnoliopsida > Poales > Poaceae > Eragrostis > Eragrostis nindensis. The sequence continues at coordinate 1,020,233 of JAAXCT010000089.1, read as the reverse complement.
GCAATTTATCTGCACCTATCAAAGCCAATCTGCATTTTTCTTTGAGTAGAAGCGGGGTTGTTTCTCTTGATAGAGCTGAAGCAGTGATTGAGATTACTGAATGGGTTGAAGTTCCAAAGAAGATTTTAACCCTAGAGAATAACACCACGAATCAGAATTCATCTTCTGAATCAGGAGCAGCTAATAGTACAACAGATAGTAAGGAGAATGTGAGTTCTGGTAGTGATACTAATTCTAGCACTCCCCTTAACGAGAGTAATGCCCAAGAAACTATAACAGAGAAGGTGCTCAAGAAAAGAACATTTAGGGTTCCATTGAAGGTAACCTATAACTGTTCTGTAATTTGATATGCTAATATTGCGGTACACTGTTTAAATTATATGTCAATTATATATAGGTTGTGGAGAAAACGACTGGTGCTGGAACAATTCTCTCAAAGGAGTTGTATTCTGAAGCAAAAAATAGGCTGGAGGCACTCGATAAGAAGGATGCTGAACGGAGGAAAACTGCTGAACTCAAAAATAACCTGGAGTCTTACATATACTCTATGAAGGAGAAGGTACATTTTATTTTCTGCCTTCTTTTATCACCCTTTGCTTAAAACTTGCAAAAAGGTGTTATTTTACACATTTATATGCCTCATGCTTTTTTGATAATGGCATCCCAGATATTTTGGCGATCCCTCTACTGAAAATTGTGACGGTGTGAACTTTCACTGAACCTTGAAAAACTAACTCTGTATAAATCTCAATATCAACATAAAATGGGCAAAGCAGCAAAGTTTGATAATGTGTCACGATCATTACTCTTTTTTGCAACTCTTACTTATATATTAACTGCAACTTTGCTGCCATTTGATATAATACAGCTGGAAGAAAGCACAGATATTTTGACCGTCTCAACAGAACAGGAGAGGGAATCCTTCACGGAAAAACTTAGTGAGGTTGGTTTGAAAGTTGATTTAGCAAACTCTCAGTTTTTTAGCATATGTCCTATGCTGAAGTTATTTTATGGCGAGTGCAGGTACAGGATTGGTTGTATATGGATGGCGAAGATGCTCAAGCAAATGAATTCCAAGAACGCCTTGATCAACTCAAGGCCATTGGTGACCCAATTCTTTTCAGGTAATTAATTGTTTATTCCATTTGTTTAATATTAGTTCAATCCTCAGATAATTTGTGCACTCGTATCCAGATTGAATGAGTTGAAAGCTCGACCAGCAGCCTGTGAAAATGCTCGATTGTATCTTGCTGAGCTTGAAAAGGTATGTAAACAGAAAACAAAATAATGAGTTTAGCTACAGTTGCTTATGTTTTTAAGCCTGATTCGCCTGAAGAATTCCTTCGTGTATGGATAAAAAAATAATTCATTTAAACAAAGTGCTTGTATTGGGAAAGGAAATAATTCCGCTGTCACTATATGCATGCATATTTGCTGTTGAGTTTGTCTAATGTTTCAAAGGTCATTTGTTGGACAAGCTTTATTTTAAAACAGAAACACGTAGAGACATGGTACGACAAACAAAATCTTCTCCAGCACGATTGTTAGATTCTTATCATAGAAATTGATTGCTTGATAATTTGTTGTACACATTGTAGCTGAAAAACAATGAAATTCTGCAGCAAAGACGGAACCATCATTTTAAATCCATTTTATTTGTATTTTAGAATTTCTTGGTTTATGCTGTGCATGGTTGTCTTGCAGATTGTCAAGAACTGGGAGACAAACAAACCGTGGCTTCCAAAAAAGAGAGTGGATGAGGTAAACCTATATGCTTTGATGAACTTCCACTCATTTTGCTGATTACGTGTAATTCTCATTCCCTGGTTGCGTGATGCTATCTGGATCTAGGTCGTAAGTGAATCAGAGAAAATAAAAACCTGGCTGGAGGAGAAGGAAACCCTGCAGAAAAGGTATGGCTACTTGAGCCAGCTTTTGCTCTCGGATTTGTATCTTTTTAGAAGTGGCTAACTCCCTTTGACCATATTGCAGTACCCCTGTCTACAGCCCACCTGCTTTCACATCTGATGAAGTATATCAAAAGGTTCTGGACCTGCAAGACAAGGTTAGCAAATTCATACAAACATACTAACAATATGCACGACTGTTAGCAAATTCTCAATGCGGCCCACCTAATGGATACCCATTCATTGTGCAGGTCTCGAGTGTCAATAGGATTCCAAAACCAAAACCTAAGATTGAAAAGAAACCCCCGAAAGATAGCAATGAGAAAACTGCCTCTTCAGAATCTGCATCCAATGAGACTGAACGCACTGAAACGTCTCAGGAATCTAAAGCTTCAGAAGAGGATCAGTCTGCATCCAAGACTAATGATTCAGAAGCTAAAGCTCATGACGAGTTGTGAGAAGTAGAAGTTCTACTTTGGTTCCCCCCTAGAACAGGTTGGAGGAGATAGAATATACTACAGAAAGGCGGTATTTGGAGGATAAATTCTGGTTGTTGAAATTTTCCCAGTTTTGTTTTTGATGACCAAAATGAGGCTATGTAGGATTCTAAGGAACAGTAGATGCTCTAGGGCGAAAGAACTTGATCCATAGTTTCAGATTGCTGTATAGCAACTCTATGGCGTAATGTAAGTTAACGCCTGATTTCAAGAATTGCATTGTTGCACTGAACTTTTTTATATGGGTGCTATAGAGATTTTACATCAAAATTGCCGCCATGAATAAATGTGATACATACTCTCTCCGTCCCTAAATACAGGGCTTTCTAGCTTTCAAACACAAAAATAGTCAATGTATCAAAAGACTACAATGCCTTTCATTTTTAACTCAACCTACCCTTCCACCAACCCTCCCACCAACTCAGAGTTTGTCTTATATGTAAAATGCCTTATATTTAGGGAAAAATTTTGAACTTCAAAACGCCGGACAGAGGTAGTACTCGGTGAGTGTCCCTCGTCTGGAGCACTAGAATAGACCTGCAAATTGCAAGGTCTGTCGCATCTGAGATTATCATTATGAGAGGCCATGAATTCCGTCGCCTGTGAAATGGAGCTTTTTACAGGTGTAGCTATAGAATAAACACCAAAATGCCAGCGCTTCCTCCTATTGTGCTATTCAGTGGCCAGCTGGAGCAGGACTGAAATTACCAACCTCCATTTCGTTCTACTTGTCACTGTCTAGTTACTGTACCAACTTTGACTGATCGTTTTTTTTACAAAATTTTGATGAATACTTCAAAGTGCGCAATGTTGTCAAAATATGTTTAGTGATAATTCTATTGATCAGAAAGTTTTAGGCATCGACGACGAATTTGTAGAAAAAGACGGTCGGTCAAAGTTGCTACAGTAACTAGCAAGTGACAAGTAAAACGAAATAGAGGTTGGTATTCTGTATCGGCCGGCAGGGCAGCAGGAGCAAATCTAGTTGAGCAGCCACGCCGGCTTTTTTTTTTTTTTGTATTTTTTCCACCGCGCAGAGGCGATGGTTGCGCCCGCGTCGGACAACGTTTGTTGAGAACAAAACTTGTGATCAGTCCATATCAGGAGTTATATACATAGAGCCTGACCCTTTGGTAAAGGGACACACTTTCACCCCTATAAATATGTACATCATCATCAATGGGGAAAAACGACAGTTGACTCATTACATTGTGCCTCAATGTATTTCCCCAATTTACTCATAACAGTTGTGATCCAACAGGGACAGTGGCCACTGCCAAAAATGACGCCAGACGAACGCGCCACACGCGGCACGGCGACGTTTTTCCGTTGACCTGTCAACTGTTGCCACCGTGCCGTCCTGGAAGCCCAAACACCTTTCGACCTTGTCAAGTGTTGCGGTATAGCAGTTCGTCAGTACAATGAAATCGGCAATCTGCTAACAGCTGCTGTTGCTGATACACTCTGGGTGACATGGACTTAGAGTTACAACAAACTGTAAAAGACACTAGTGTACCAATTTTTTTAGTAACACATTGCCATGGCTTTAAATCAGCTAGCAGTCGTCCCATCAGCTTTGCACGTTCAAAATCTCGAGTGTCACTGTGCCCCATGATGCGAGAAGTAGGTGCAAAGAATCACTTTCTCCTCTTGTACTTTGACTTCCTTCCTATGAAGGCAAATCAATTGTTAACCTCTCAACTCCGATGTTACTTGTATCCAGCCCATGCAAAAAGATAGATGAAGGTGTGCCATGAACCAATTATTATCTTATTCAATCACAAACATGACGATAAAGTTTACGTCCAACGTTTTCCTACATTTTGCATTCCTAAATGACGGTATCTTGCATTCCTAACTCCTAAGTGACTAGGTAATCTTGCTGCCTGGCGGAGCCTGATGTTTTTGTTTTTCAGGAAATTCATCAACACTTGTGTTCTTTGACATTTGTGCACTTCTAATTTTGTACTCTGTACAACAGTTAGCAACATTTTCCATTATTGCTAATTTGATTCATGAAATTTACTGTTGTGGGGAAAAAACTCGGTCTTCTGAGAAAATTACCATCTAGCATTGCTAGTTTGCTACAACAAGCCTTGATACAGAAACAAGAGCTCACAAAATATAAGCAGAGAAAGAAAGGAAAAATGGAAATGAATTAGAAGCAGCATACCATGGTGGGAAGATGTGAATCTTGTTTCCTACCAGAAGATCTACGTTGTCACATATCTTTGGACTGAAGATTATGGTCCTCTTAGTTCTGTTTTCATCCATGGTTTGGTCTGTTGAGGCATTGCTTGTCAAGGTGAACTGCATAAACACAAATACCATGAAACATGACTCACAAAATGCTGGGTAGATATATGTTTACACAAGATTCAGTTAACTGGAACTTTGTGCCCAACAAAAGGATACTTTTTTGGTTTGATTAGGGGGAGGGGGGGGGGGGGGGGGGGGGGGGGGGGGGGGGGGGGGACTCCAGAATCGAATTTAATACTGTATAGCCACATGATTAACAATTCAGAAGGAGTTGTTTGTCCTATAAGTCATCCACAGACCTGCCTTTGGATAAAGTAAATGTTCTTCTTGGAAAATGTTAGTTCAACTTAGCAGCATAAAAAGGAAAATGTTGCAAAAATAAAGCATATAAGAGCTTTTCAAAGATAAACCACAAACATTAATTGTTTCCTGCAACAAGCAGCGGCAAACTGCTAGCTTCCCTTCCAATGACCTTGACATAATCTGAACAGTAATTCCCTTTGAATCATCTGCAAATAGGAAGTTTTACTATCTCTGAGATATACATATATGAAAAAAAAATTATTCCAAAACATATAAAAGATACTAACTGTTACTAGTAGGAAAGTTCATATTAGATAATTAAGTACCAACTAAAAACCTTGCTCTCTGTTATACTGTCTAAGGAACTCAGCATGCCTGTCTTTCTCCATCTGCATAATCTTTTGCATCCTTCCACAATAACCAGCTCTGCCACAAAGTCAATACAGTTAAATAAGCAGAACTCCAGAGAAATTTAAATGGTCATTTTGAAAAGAATTATCAGGAGTTCAGGATTGATATACCCAGTGGATCTCATTGGAAGCATGGTACTCTCCATGTTTGTTGGATCGAATATTTCTTGGAATAGGTCAGTCATAGTTTGCTGCTTCACATCTTTGTTCACTGGAGCCAAGTAGTTTTGAATAACCTCCTGTTTCAGGATAAATAGAACATGTTGAATAGTCCAACTGAGCAACTCTCTAGTAAATTGACTGTATTAACAAGCATACTTCCTCCTCGCTAGATGTTCCATCAATTACGTGCTCCAATGGGTCCTCACTGCCAAGACTCCTCTCACCTAGAATAGCTAGTGTTTTTTTCCCAGAAGCTGGGGGCTTTGGCTTCCAATCTTTAGCTCTGACATGCCAATGCAACTGCATCGAAATAATCAGAGGCAAGCTAGTTGTTGTATACTAAATCAAAATAATGAGACAACACCACAAGAAACATACCGAAGATGATGTTCCGACAGAAGAGCCACTTCTACCCTGTAGGTCCTCTAGAAGTTCAGCAACTGAAATATTTGCTTTCTTGGTCGGACGGGCAAACTCTGAAGGTAGATCTTCAATGTCTTCCTTGGTATTTCCCAATAGTTCAGCCATCACAGTTTGTGAAGCTTTAGTTGGTGGCACTCCAGATGAAACTTCCTGCTCCCTAATTGCAGTATTTGGTCCATGTTGGTGCAACTGCATTGAATTATTTCAGAGGCAAGGTAACTTCGTCTAAGAACTCCAAATAATGAAATGACACAATAAGACACGCACCGAAGCTGGTGTCCTGACAGAAGAGCCACTTCTACCCTGTAGGTCTTCTAGAAGTTCAGCAACTGAAATATTTGCTTTCTTGGTCGAAAGGGCACGCTCAAGAGGGAGATCTTCAGTATATTCCTCAGTATTTTGGAATAATTCAGCTATCACAGGTTCTGAAGCTTTAGTTGGTGGAACTCGAGATGAACCTTCTTGCTCCCTAATTGCAGTTCCCAGCGCGTGTAGGTGCAGCTGCATTGAATTATTTCAGAGTCAAGGTTATTATTGTCTAATAACTCCAAACAATGAAACAACACGAGAAGACACACACCGAAGCTAGTGTCCTGACTGAAGAGCCACTTCTACCCTGTAAATCTTCTAGAAGCTCCGAAACAGAGGTATTTTCTTTGTGGGTTGGAAAGGCAAGCTCTGGTGGCAAATCTTCAGCTTCTTCCTCGATATTTTCTAATCGTTCGGCCATCATAGTTTCAGAAGCTTTAGTTGTTCGCAGCCCAGATGTGCCGTCTTGCTCCCCATTGCACAAGTTTTCAGTCTTCACGTCTAATATGTCAAAATTATATCCACGCAACGAGAATTTGGGTTTCTTCTCATTTTTGCTCCCTGCATGGAGAAAGAGATGAGGACCCATATTACGACATTGATCATTCAAAGTTCAACATCCCAAAATCATTCTTTGTTCAAAAGAACGATCAGAATCTAGGTTAACTGTATAATAAGAGAAGCAAATTTTAAGCAGAGATGTGGTTTCATACTTCTGCTTGTTCCAGAACAAAAGATCGGGCCGCCAAGAGGATCTTCTATATGCAGACACGCCGACTCATTCGCTTCTTCCGGAACTTCATCCCACCCGTCTGTTTTATCATGACCAACCATCCTGTTATATTGCTTTCGGCTCTCCTTGCTTTAAAGTTGCAAATGCTAATAGAGTCATCCTGTTGACATGCAATGAGATGTATGTTCAGAAAGCATCTATGAGCTCCTAGAAGAGAAGAGGCATGATTGCTAACAGATCTGCCTCGAATAATTCGGAAGTTAATTTGACCCCCTCAAAAACGTGGTGCACAAACTGCGCTGGGACCTTAACTCGGTGCAAGCAAGTGTGGTTGCCAACTCAGATCGAACAATCTCGTGCACTGAAGAAGAAAAATCAACCTAATCGAAGATGGAGAACTGGATTCAGGGCACGACGCACCAAACAAGTCCACGATTGAGAGAGAGAGGAGTTTGGATTTGATTGAAAGCAAGGGAACTCGTCGAAGCAGACTTACCACAAAAGGAAGAAACCAGGACGAGGTAGGGGCGGCGCGGCCGCTCTCGGCAGCAGCAGCTGAGAAGCGGCGCCAGCGGAAGGTTTAGGCGTTGGGCACCGCTGCGCTAGGGGGAGGGGACAGGGAGAAAAAGGCGGGCATTGTGGCCTTCAGTGCGAGTGAGTTGAGCGGCGCCGGCGCGCCGGCGTCACGCCTGTGTGGTACTGCTAGTGCAGTAGGTAACCATAACAAATCTGAACCATAAGCAAAAGTATAAAAATAGAAGAAAATTTGGAAATTTAGTTTGGGCCTGACAAAAAGAGTCTGAACTCAGCGCTCTTTTGGTCATCCCTCTTTGGTAAAAGAGAAAATTGGTTGTGCAGCACTGAAAGTTACTCAGTTACGGAAAATTTTGATCTCCGGAAATACCGATGTTACTGGTAAAATGGTACAGGTAACGCAGCCAGCACTTGCGTTCCAGGCATTATCAGGCATGTGCATTGCTAATTCGACTAATATTGACTACTCCCTTGACTTTTTTAGTTACGTTTGACACAAATTGTCCGTCTTATTGAAAGAAGAAGAAGAAGAAGAAGAACATCATTAGAAAGTAGTTTATGCACGATCGGTGCTTTTTAGTAGCCATAAATGACATTTCAGGAACAGATTTAACACACCATTGCAATTTTAAAAAATGGTAGTGTTGAGTCTAACTAGACCAAACTCTGATGACCCTTTGCAGCAACCAAAAGGTCCTCCAGTAAGATAAGGAAGAATAACTAAATAAAACAACACAACAAAATCATGCGAGTCGTGTAAACTACCATAAAGATGAAAACAAGTATCACCTGGCCTCCTTTGGAACGCAGGAATTTCACAAGAATTGCACAGGAATTTCACAGGAAACAGTTCAATTTCACAGGAAAAACGCAAGAAAGGAAAAGTTTTCCTTCAATCCAAACACCTAAAGGGAAGAAAGCTTGAAGTCTAGGGATCCAAACCATTCTTGCCTGATCTGATAAGTTACATTGTACACAGTACACCTAGATTTTAGAAATTGCATAGGAACTTCCACAAACATACGCAAGTTCCCTTAGTTGCAGCAAGGAAGTCACGTTCACTTCCCATACAAGAGGGCTCAATAGACTAGTGTGCGTGCGCCTTCCATTTTCTAAGTAGGTGATCGTGGATTTCTCCCTTCTTAATCCTCTGCAGGCTCTGCTTTAGCTTGTTCAGTGTTGGTGACTTCAACTTGATACCCTGATCAATCATGTCTTCTGCTAATTTGCATGCCTCAGGAAGCCTATCATCCTTCAGCTTTGATACGAGCATGTTCCCACTCTCCTCCAATGGCGGCAGGCCATTCTCCACCATGCACTTCCAGACCTTCATCCCCATCTCCCAATCACGTGTATCCAAGAACCTGCAAAGAGCAAGAGAACAATTTGCCTCATTTGGCCAACACTCATTCTTGACCATCTCACTGAATATCGCCGTTGCCTCCCGGAGCTTCTTCCCCTTCAGCAAAAACTGGAAGACCAAATTGTATGTGTTGGTGTCAGGGAACACTCCATTGAAAGCCATGTCGTCAAGGTATTCCACTATATCCTCGGCACGACCAAGACTACCCTTCAGCATGATCATTGTATTGTACATTTCCATATCTGGGATGAGCCCCCTATGTCCGACAAAGTCATTCCAAAGCACCACTGCACCGCGTAGTTCACGCGCCTCAAGGTGTGCGGCAAGAGCAGCACGGAAGAACTTCTCCCCTGGTGAACACCCTTGCCGACTTAAGACGGCCAGATAATCCATTGCCTCCGGTAACGCACTGGGGGAGTCACTTGAAACAAGAGTTGTCAGGAAGGAGTCGTAGGCAGGCACATTGGCAGGATCAAAGCCAATGGCGCGAACCATTTCGTCGAACACCTCGCGCGCAACTCGCGGATCGGCGGCAGCCTCACAGCCTTCAAGGAGGATGGCGTAGGAGTCGGCGTCCGGGCGAGTGCCGGCCTCGGCGCGCGCCACGGGGATCGCGGCGCGGGCGTCATCGAGGCGGTTGGCACGGCAGAGCGCGGAGAGGAGCGAGTTGAGCGCGGGTGTGTCGCGTTCCATGCCGTAGCGCGGCATGCCCACGAACGCCTTGAGCGGGGAGCTGCCGGGGGCGGCCGCCAGGGAGGAGAATATGGAGGCGAAGGTGGCAAGGGATAGCAGGCCCTGAGACTGCATGGAGGCGACGGTGTCCCACATGGGGTCGAAGAGGCGGTTCTTGCCGAGGATGTCCACGACGAGATTCCACGCGTATGGGGAGTGCTCGTGGCTGAGGTGCTGGTGCCCGGCCCACCGGAAGAAGGCGACGGCGGCGCGAGCGTGCGCGTAGGAGAAGCGGAGCACCTGCTCGACATCGGCGGTGGTGACGCGGACATCGGCGTCGTCGAGCGCCGCCTCCACGTCGGCGGCGCCGGAGGCCAAGATCTCGCAGAGGAGGCGGATCTTGGGGGGCAGGTCGGGGGCGTCCTTGTACGTGGGGAACGAAGGCGCAGAGGGGTCGCGGGCGCGCTTCGCCGCCGGGGAGGCCGCGACGGCGTCGGACGTCCGCTTTGGACGGTGATCGTGCATCGCCGCGGCGGGGCCTGGGTGGGTGTGATTGGGGATTGCCGGATTGGCGGCCGGCCAATGTGTGTAGGTTTTACAGTGTTTGTACCGGGCTCCACCTCTGTTCCCAAAATATAATTCTCCTCTTCATAACTACTCCCTCCGTCCCAGAATATAAGCATTCCAGGGTTTGGTCAAAGTCAAGCTTTCTTAACTTTGACCATCAATAGCAAAATATTATAGCACTCTATTATATATAGTTGATGTTGTTAGATTCATCGTGAAATCAACTATCCTAATATGCAACTCTTTATATTTAAAATATTTTATTTTTATAGCTATAGCTAGTCAAAGTTGAATCTGATTGACTTTCAACAAACCTAGGAATGCTTACATTGTGGGACGGAGGTAGTAACCCTCTATGTATGTTTCAAATATTACCATCTAGCTCTACTCTTGTAAGCACAGAAATATTTATAAAATTCTACTGGTACTTTGATCATACATTTTACAAATTTATAAAACTTCAACCGACTGAAAATGAAGATGTTTTTTAATAGAGTTAGGGATGATGATTGTTAGGGTTTAGAGTTTAGGGTTTAAGGATGATGATTGTTAGGGTTTCGGGGTCAGGTTGGTGACTTGCGACACGACATTGATTGACACTTGTTGAGACGATGTCAAGGGCGTTGTGCCCATGAGCTGCCATCAAAACTCTCATCCTGGCCATGGAGACTCTTATTGGCGACGGGACCGAGACAAGGAGAGGGTAACGAGACTCTTATTGGCGACGGGACCGAGACAAGGAGAGGGTAACGGGAAGAGTGCAGCGGACAAGGAGAACAATTGAGTGGTGAAACTCACCTGCTAGGGTTATATGACATGGTTCAGACTGCTACCCTCACTCTTTAGGCTATACGGTTACCATGAGTCACTTGGCCAGCCCAATGCAATCTACCAACCCACAATGCAACCAATTAATCGGAAGTTGTGCACCCATGCAAACACCCAGCTTAAATCGGTTCCTATACAAAGCTTAGCTAGACCACCCAACCAGTCACACCTTTTTGAGCAAAGAAAAAAAATACTTCTCAAGAATTTAAAAATTGATTCATGTAATTCTGTTTTTATTTGTCAACCTATTGTTTTTATTTATTCACAACCACTTTATTTTGTATTTGTTGTTAGACCACCCAACCAATCACACCTTTTTGAGCAAAGAAGATAACCAATAATGCTTGTTTCCCCCTATTCATAAGAAAAGGAGAGTATCTTGTGTTTATTCACAGCAGCTACATTCACTAGTATATTTACTGCCAAAAACTAACTAACCTTATAAATTTTGTTAGTCTAAACGACCAAATATCACAAGATTGGAAAAAGATTTACGCTGATCATAAACCCCCAAATATGCTCTATTGGCATGATTTAATTTTACTAAGGTTCATCCGTTGATCCATCATTGAAGCCAACATTTGTCGCCTTAGAGCAAGTCCAACAGCAGTTGTATAGATAAGTTGTCAGGCTTTTTGACTGAAAAAGTATGAAAAAGAAAGCAGCTTGTAACTGCAGTTTGCGCCGGTCGCCAAGCTCAGTTATGTGATGTGATGGAGGGCGAGTCCAACAATGTATAGTTAAGACAAGTTGGTTGAATACTTGGCTATTTGATTGGGTACAAGACAAAGCACTTGTCTAAATCATTGGACTTGCTCTTATCGTGTTGTATCGTGGGACTCTCTAAGTCTAGCTAAATTTGAAATCTCCATAGCCCATCACTTTGTATAACTCATCTAGAGTCTACTGCTTCAATCGATTTTCCAGCTACACACTGCCTTTTTAATCCTGAATCTTACCCACCTACTTCGAATCCATGAGTAGTGTAGTAGTAGTATTTTGGAAAGTATTACACATAGTGACAGTGAGTCAGCGAACAAATCAGCACTAAACTAACCACGATACCGCCAGCTGTACCCAGAGCAGGTAGACTCGTTCCTTTTATAAACAGGTACTACTGTGAGTGAGGCCAACGCCGATAAGAACTGATTAAAAAAAAAACGCCGATAAGAACCTCGCGGAAGGGAATCCCGACCAAATCGCGAGGCACGGCTCCGTTCTTGGCCGTCTCGGCGAGGCAGACTCTCTCTATAACTCAACGGAGGAGCCGCAGGCGGCGCATGGTAATCGTCAGTTCCGGCGGCGCTGGTCCGCCTCCGAAGCTGGTCACCTTCCTCGGCAAGGGCGGCTCCGGCAAGACCACCGCGGCCGCCGTCGCTGCTCAGGTGACGAATTGCTTTATTGCGTGATCTTATTTGTCATTACGTCGATGGTAGAATGTAGTGTAACAGCTAAAGCTGGACTGCAGTGTCCTGTGTATAACTGCAGATGGCTAGATGGAGTACATGAGTAACATGACAGGTTTGAGCTGAATACATAGAAAAAAATTAAGTAAGGACAGGGGCCATATTGGACAATGGCTTTGGATTGCGTTACCTTTGTCAAATTGCCTCTGCCTGATTACTTTCCTCTACTTTCTGCAGTATTATGCAAGTGAAGGCTTTAAAACATGCCTGGCCATACAGTCCCAGGATCCTACTGCAGAACAATTGATGGGCTGTAAGATTGGGAACTCGCTTACTGAGTGTGCGGCCCATCTCTCGGCCATAAAGCTGCAGACTAGTAAAGTAAAATTCTTTGTTCAAGTCATCTTTTATTCATGTGTAAATTTTGTCATATACTGGAATACTTTTTGATGTTGACGAATGCTTCTTGATTAAATCCTAGATGCTACTGGAACCCCTTAACCGGTTGAAGAAAGTAGATGCCCAGGCCAATTTTACTCAAGGAGTCCTTGAAGGGGTAGGTGATTTACTTTTCTATGAGGTGGCTATTGAGGATAAAACATTCATTTTGGTTGCTGTTTATCATAGGATAGATTGTAGGTGAGGAGCTTGGAGTTTTACCTGGAATGGATTCAATGTGTTCAGTCTTGTCCCTTCAGAAGCTCCTTAACTTCTTTTCATCTGGAAGTAGTAGTTCACAACCAGAATTTGATGTGGTAGTGTATGATTGCAACAATACAGAGGAGATTCTAAGGCTGATAGGTTCTACCGACAGAGCAAGGTATAGCTTATCCTTGGTTTGGCATAACCTTAAATTAAGTCAGGATGGAAAACCTAATATTCGTGCTATGCAAAAGACAGGTCTTACTTGAGGTATGCGAGGGACCTAGCTGAGAAGACCGACATGGGAAGACTGGCTTCTCCTTCGTTACTGAAACTAACATATGATGCAGCAAGGCCAAATGGTAAAACTAGTGAAGGGAGACTGAGTACAGAGATATGGAATGAAATTGAACAACTTCTTGAGGTAGTCCCCCCCCCCCCCCCCCCCCCCCCCCCCCCCCCCTTTTTTTTTTGGGGATGTTAACTCATTGCGTACGTAATCTGATGTCAGCTAAAAGTTGCTATATTTTGTAGAGAATCTCGGCTTGGTTTGTTGATCCCTCCAAATTTGCGTGCTTCCTTGTCATGGATCCCAGAAGATCAATATCCGTGTCCTCCGCGTTAAGATACTGGGGTTGTACCACACAAGCTGGTGGTCAAATATGTGGGGCATTTGGTTATACTGAAAATCCTTCTGAGATGCACCAAGCAGTTGCAGACAAGTTCTTGCCATTGCCTTTCTCGTTTCTGCCATTTCTCTCAAATGATTCTTCTGCAGATTGGGATAGAGCACTAAGTTCATTGAGCCAAAATACAAAGGAACAGTTGAGATATACAACTTCCCGGGTGTATCCTTCAGTTAGTTTTGATTCTGTTCAGAAACTCATAACTCTTTTCATGCCAGGCTTTGATAAATCTGAAATCAAACTCTATCAAGTACGATAGTTGGTCCATCTCTCTATTTCATCCCTTGCATATAGTGCTAGTCATAACTTTTTTTTTATTGTTGCTAAGTAGTCTGCCAATTAAATTTCTAGTAGCTCTGCTTGTCAAGATATCCGGTTGTCTTTGAATTAAAGTTGCATTCTACCATGGATACTGTCTATCCGTAAATGCAGAACCATAGAATGGTAACAGAAAATAAGACCTGAGACCGCAGCTTCCCAATAATGCGTAGATGCACTGCCACATGAGGAACCACATTTTTATTGAAAGGTGCTTACTTGTCTAGAAGCTGGTCAACATTTGCTGAATTCACCTTTCATCATGTGCACTCAGTGGGCAAAGAATGCATTAACCATTTTAGTCCTCTCAAAATCAATAAGTAGTACCCCTGATTGTATAACTGATGCGCAGGAAACTTGAGGCAACTTTAACCCTTCTTACTAGCTCACTAGACTCAGTTTATTAGTTCCTGAAATTCTATTCGCTGATATCAAAACTAAAGATCTTTTTCCAGGCTTTTGCTTCCTATCTAATTTTTTTGAATACTTGATTGATAATCGTCTAAAAAGTGTTATCGAGACATAATTTTAGACAATGGATTCCAGCAACTAAACTCTCTGATAGTCTGATCCTTGGTTCAGTTGCACGATCATTATTGTGAATGTGGAGAATATATTTGATCCGTTGTTTTGTCTGAAAATGCAGTATAGAGGTGGATCAGAATTGTTGATTGAAGCCGGAGACCAGAGGCGTGTCATAAAACTGCCACCAGCGATACAAGGGAAGGTTGGTGGCGCCAAGTTTGTCGATCGGAACCTCATTGTCAGCATCCGACCGTAGATCGAGGAGGGTGTTGACTGTCTGACTCTCAAGCGGGATCCCCATGACAAGAAAATGTAAATCTGTCTATATATGATCAGATTCCAAGTCTGTCGTTGGACTGAATTCTGAGCATATTTGTGCTTTGATGTTGTTTTCAACAAGGTGAACTTGCAGTATACTATTTCAAAACAAGAAGCACCGAATGTGCGAGCAGTTTGAAAATTCTTTTTTTATGAACGGCTATGCCATAATCGGGGTGTTCGGTTGGAGGATGCAGTTGCAGTTGCAGTTTGAATAGTGAGAGAGAACACTGTAGCGGAGGAAATAGACACTGTAGCAACGCGTGGACTGTAGCACCAGCATCAGCAGCAGCCGGCTGAACTTCCGGCTGCCGAACGCGCCCAATATTGACGCCATGGTCTGAATCGAATTCCGCTGAGTTCGATCGATCGGTATGCGCCCTCTCGACGTGCATGCATCGCAAGCACAGACCACAAAAATGATGGGTGCTTCATGACGGCCGCCTTGGGCGTACGGTACACTGCACTCCGCTGGTCCTCGCGACACGAGAAATGGCAACCAAGCGCTTGTCCACTGGATCAAATTAATCGACCGTGGTCGGCGACGAAGCCGCTTCGTGCGATAACGCCACCGATGGTGCTGGGCGATTCCAGTTGGCGCACGACCACTGTTGTAGGCTTGTAGCAATTTGAGTTCCTCTGCAAATATTCAGTCCATCGCTTTGTTGGGCTCAGGCAATGGCAGGACCAGAGTACCCAGCCCTCCGCCGCTGTTCTAACCATGGTCAATGGGCGGGCGTATTCATGGTTCTTCACTGGTGCGGCGCTAGAGCGGCCAGCGGCCCGCTGTGGCCATGGCCGGAATAAAGTGGCACGCTGAATCTGAAACTCTGAATAAACTCAGCAGCACTCCACTCTTCGCTCAATTTTTCTCTTTTTTACTTCTTCCTGTACATGATGCTTTTGAATATTAAATTACGTGCGATGTTTCTACATTGTATCGGCAACCCCTATGAATTTCCTCGGATTTTACCGTCGCGATTTGGTCGAGAAACGAAGTAAAGGACGCGTTCCAGGGGTGAAACAGCGACCACCCCGGTGTCAAACTGTTTGACAAATCAACGCCCGGGACAGGCCTGCTTCCACCCGCAGCCCATTTCCTGGCCTTTAGGCTATCTCCAACGGTTCGGGGTGACCCATACCCAAATTGCGTACGAACAGTGCTCACCATACGACACCCAACGAGTTCAATCTCCAACGGTGAGACACAAATCAGCGAGACCTTCTTCCTCCGACCGCGCGGCCCACCCCGGCTCCTCCACCGGCGCACCGCACGGCACCCGCCCCCGCTCCACCACCGCGTGGCCCGCCCCCGCTCCGCCACCGCGCGGCACCAGGCCCGCTCCGCCACCGCGCCCTTCGCGAGCTCGCCCGCCGCCGCGACCCCCTCGCGCCTCCGCGAGCTCGCCATGGAGGACGGAGAAGGGGCAGGCGACGCCGCCGGGGCCGGCGGAGCCCATGGAGGACGACCACGCGCCCCCGCGACTCCCTCCCGCGCCGCCGCGGCCACCCGCGCCACCGCGACCCCTCCCGCGCCGCCGACCCCGCGCCGCCCGCTCCTCCGCCGCGCAGGTCGTGCAGCTCCTCCGCCCCGGCTCCTCCGTCGCGCAGGTCGCGCAGGTCGCGCAGGGGTGCGGCCGTGCGGGCTTGCCGGAGGAAGGGAGCTCGTCGAGGGAGATGGGACTTGGGGCGGCGCTCGCTCAGATCCGGCTGGCGCTGCGTTTCGGGAGAGAGGGAGGCGAAAACAGCCCTCACGCCGCGCCGCGCCCTCGCGCCGCGCCGCCGCCCTCGCCGGACCCCGCGCTGCCACGGCCGGCGATTGAGAGAGCGAGAGCGAGAGCGAGAGAGAAAGGAAAAGGAAAGAAAACGATTCGGCGCTGGGTGGCGAGGGCAGGCGACGCAGCGCTGCGTCGCGGAGGGGGCGGCGCGGAAACTGGTTGGCCGGTTTGTGTCGTCCGTTGGAGATGATTTTTACCCTTTTTTGACCCATTTTGGGTGTTTATAGCTGGAAAGGGGTCTCCGTTGGAGACAGTCTTAGGGGCCCAGCGGTGGCCCGACAAGGATTGGAACGGCATCCATCCGGGTTCGCGCTCATTTGAGATGGTTCCGGAAGAATCCCCGTACTCGCGCGCCATGCCCATCGGTGACTTCGGTATGGCATCCGGAGAGAACTAGACGAAGCAAGGCTGAAGCAGCAGAGTACGGCGCACGCGTTCGCGATCCTTCTCCCACTGCTGCGCTCGCGCCTATAAAACGAGCGCTCTGTAATTCCGCGAGGCAACAGTGACCCGCTAGTAAAATTCAGACGCCACTCGTCATCCAATCAAGCACTCCCGAAGCAAGAAGAAATAAGGCCAGCAGCGAGCGAACATGTCGCTGGCGCTGTCTCGAATGCTGCTCGACAGGTTCTTCCCCGACGCCGGCGTCGCCGCCGACGCCCGGCCGCCGATGGACTGGAAGGAGACGCCGGAGGCGCACGTGTTCAGGATGGACGTCCCGGGGCTGACCAAGGAGCAGGTGGCCGTCGAGCTGGTGGACGGCCGGGTCCTGCGCGTCCGCGGCGGCATTAAACAGGACGCCGCCGCCAAGGAGGAGAGCAAGCTGAGCGGTCACGAGGAGCGGGAGGAGGACGGCGACGGCGCCGTGAGGTGGCACTGCAGGGAGAGGGTCGCCACGCGCGCGTTCGAGACACAGTTCAGGCTGCCGGAGGACGCGGCCACCGACGAGGTGCGCGCGGCCATGGCGGACGGCGTGCTCACGGTGACCGTGCCCAAGCGGAAGGGCGGCAAAAAGAGGCATCACGGCGGCAACAAGCCAGTGTGCTGCAGGTTCTGGCCCTGACACGCAGCGCAACGCGCCGGTCGACGACAGTCCGTGGACATGTTTTTGGTGCAAAATGGTAGTGTCTGCAATGTTGGTTTGGACCTTTTTTTTGTGTGTGTGTCAAACTGTCAATGTAAATAGTTTGTTCTTTTTTTGCGAATAAATAGGTTTAATTCGTGTGCTTAAAGCATTTTCCGCGCTTGTGGTAGGGAACTACCACCTCCATCTCATAATAGTTGTCGTGTTTGACTTTTTGTCATCACGTTTGACCGTTTGTCTTATTTAAAATTTTCATGCTAATAGTAAAACAAATATGTCATGATAAAACTATCTTTATTGATAAATTATGTTATGAAAAAATATATAATATTTACATAAATTTTTTGAATAAAACGAATGGTCAAACTTGATGTTTGAAAGTCAAAAGCGAGGTAGAGAAATTTCTTGCTCTGGGCCGCTGCCTGTAAGCCGCCTGGGAGGCTTGTAAATGTTCGGTTGCTTTTGTAGCAAAATTCAGTTCGTGATCCAAGAATTGTGTCCACATTTCTCTAAAACCGAACTGTTTGCATGATATATTCTCAATAATAAAGACACATTGTAACCATGAATGAAGGGCCAATAAAAAACGCTCAAAGCTAACATAGTTGCACTACGATTGGTAATCTGATAAGGAAGAGTAGTAGCTACAAATCAATGGCTACAACAAACGTCCACACTTGGTGAAAGTCCAAAATTCTTACCTACTAGAACGATGACTGGCACGGATCCATTGCAAACTCATTAAAGCAGGGTAGCAGGATAACACCGATAAAAAAAACTAGGAAGTCTGGTGCGCTCCGCCGCACATTAATTAAATCATATTTTACCCTGAATTTTATTTGCTGCTGAATTTTCACAGGGCTGGCCTGTGTTTTCATTGAGTATTGCCGTAATCAAGTTGGCTGCTGAGTGTGTGACTGTTCACATATTTGTTTGTGGGAATTGTAAGTATACATAAGTCTGGGAACTTTCTAAAAAAGTACCAAAAGCCTCATCCCTGCACTGAGAAATAATTTTGTTTGGAACGCAAATATAGAGAACCTAGGGGACTTATTCGAAAATTGCAAAGAGCTCACGTTTAGAAGAAGACGTGGATCCGTCTGGTCCACATTTTCTTCAGCCTTATCTCCATTCTGCCTCCTCTCTTCGCTTTATCTTCATTCTGCCTCCTCTCTTCTTCCTCTTCGCTGTGTTCACTCCGCCTCCACAGATGTGAGCACTCTCCATTTTGCTTTAGGACTTGCTCTCTTCCTCGCCAAACCTCCTTCCCGTGAAGAGCCTCCGCACTCCCGCATCCCTTCGATGACCCGGTTCATCTTCTTTTCTTTCCCATTTTTTCCTCCTCTACCCGACGGCTCTTGGTTCCCTGCCGTTCGGTGGCCGTGTCGGTTCCGTGCTGGTCTTCCAGCTCCTTTGATTACCTTGGCTTCGGTCGCCATTTCATTTGCTGCGGATTTGGACAGGTTCTTCTGCGCTGCCGAGGCATTTGGGCCAATTTGTTGGCGGGTCTCGGGCAGGTGGTCAACCTCTGGTCAAACGAATGGGACGGCTCGGTACCGGTGGCTGGGCACGGGCTCGTCCGTCGCACGTGCTGCCAAGGCGATTGGCTCACTAGTAGGCATGTCCCGCTGGGGCTGGAGGAGCAGGTGGGGGAAAAATGGAGGGCGTGTCGAGCCCGTAAGAAGCCACGTCGCCTGGAGTGTACGTGGAGGTGGTGGGAAGCTCCACGTTGAGCAAAATGCTATGGAGGTGCCTTTAGCTTTGTGCTATCATAATATAGATATGTGATAGGAGGAGACTAACAATATTAGCAGGGTTGAACGACAAATTCGTACGAAACCTACTCTCCCAAATCCTTACGAAGATCTTCCAATCTAAAGGGTCCCTCGACCCGGAGTTTATTGTAGAATTCAAATCCATTTAGCCTTTCTACAGCCATTTCAGCACTCGCCCTCCGGAAATATTCCACGATGCCAAACTGTGTGCGCGATCCAGTCACCTCATCCGCAGCAAAATAGGCGGCTGCAAGAAGGCCACATTGGCAGAACAGATCAAGGAAGACGTCCCCAGAGATGCGCTCTGATATATTGGTCACACGGATACTGCACTCCGAATCTCGTGTACAGGACTCACAGACCAGACTACTACGCAGACTACTGGAGGAACATATGTTGGCTTCGACCTTGGTGCTGCCCACTCAACTTGAAGGATAGCGTCATCATCATATTCAAATCCATCGAGAACGCGGATGGCCCTCTCCGCGTTCTCCCTCCGCTCATATTCAACAATGGCGAACTTCGTGGCTGAGTCAGTCTTCTCGTCCAGAGCAAGGTGCACACGGGCCAGAGAGCAACTTCGGCCAAACAGGTCGACTAGATCAGACTCAGAGGTGTCCATTGGGAGATTGGACACACGGACTGAGTTCTCATCCTCAGAGCTGCGCTTCATCACATCAACAGGTACAGGTCGCTTGCAGACTGGACAGCTTGGAGGTTCTTCAGCAGAAGACATGTCCCCAAATGTTTCGGTTTGCAGAGCAAGGTCGGGGCATTTGAAGCTCCAGTGGTCGTCTCCACAGTTTCTGCAATCCATCCTAAGAACAGCACGTCCCTTAATTGCAGATAATTCATCGACTTCTCCCCCTGCAATTAAGTGAGCACTTAGTAGCAAATTGGAGCACAAAAGGATAAAACTGACAAAGCAAAAACGTAAGGAAATTATATCTTCTGGTTGGGAAAGGAAAAAGTAAAAACCCAACATCACAGCGGCGCATTTTATATGACCTACAGTGCATACGCACCGACTGACTGTCTCTGTAATTGCGACACGTCTACTAGACAGAATAGAGCTGCTATCCAACCCTCCATTCGATTGACACCATAAACTCAAAATGCAGAACCTCTTGAGCTAGTAGCCAGAGAGATGAAAAAGCAGTACTATGACTTTGTCCTATGATGATCCAACCCTGTCATTGTCAAAAAGATCAGGTTGTAGCTGTAGCTAGATGAAACGCCGGTCTTAATAATTTTTTTTTTTTTGAAAATAAGGCAGGAGCACTGCCATTCATTAAGATAGAAGAGTAGAGATTACATCCTAATATTACATAAACTAAACCCAACTCTTTGTTGGGGGAAAACAACGGAAAACAGCAGAAGCACCAGGTAGCCTTAGCTCTCATCAAACGAGCTCATTGCTAAATCGAATTGTTTGACACTGTCAATTACTAGGGAAGCAACCTGACAAAAGGAGCTCTCTTTTTGTTGGAAGATCCGGCGATTTATTTCTTTTCATATCTGCCACCAAAAGAAGAATAGAGTACCAGCGTTTCTTCGTTTTTGGTGCTTGTTGCCTGATGCCGTGACAGCTTCAAGACACTCCTTCATTGTGCTGCAATTTACAGGTGGCGAGACATGCTGTAAATTCAGTTTTGCAGCCACTTGGTTCCATACAGCTTCAACAAAATTGCATTGGCTGAGAAGGTGTGTAGTGGTTTCCGGCATGCAGTAGCAAAAGTCACAGTTAGGATCACATGGCCATTTTTTCTTGGCTATATTATCTGCAGTTAGAACTTTGCCATGTAAGGCAAGCCAGGCAAAAAATCTGCATTTTGGTTCAGTTTTAGCTTGCCATAGTAGGTTTGCAGGGAAGGAGTAGCTCCTAGGAACTGAACCGGTCTTAACAATCCAATCGTGCGTTTGCAAAATAATGAGGCCAGACATGGATCAGATTAAACCACCCCTAACGTCGGCCTAGACTGCATCTAGCAAATGGTGTTTGATCACCCCAAGTTTTGACACCGATCGAGCCTAGGAATCTAGCTACAGAACAGATGAATGAAAGCAGATGGGACGATGCCGATCTAACAAGAAATTTGTAGAACAACGACCTTGGTTGCGTGACGAGTCGTCGAGGTCACGGATGAAGGTGGCGAGGCTGACCTTCACCTTGTTCTTGTTGCCCCGCACCATGGAAGCTGTGGAAGGATACCGCCGCCGTCTCCCTCCCCGGATCACTGCCGACGGATCGCCTCCTTCTGTTTAAGGTGGGGCCAGTTGAAGGAGCAATGCGACGCGACGGGGTCTGATTCGAGTATACAGGAAGCCAGGAAGGAGATCGGTTTGGGTAAGTTCCTCCACGTTTTATTGAAAACAAAACAAAAAAAAGCTCGATTCAGTTCCCTGCTCCATATATGGGGCCTCAAGCTTTAGATTCGATCGCTTGCGCGAAGAGCGCGCTGAGGCGCAGGCTGAGGCCGACCTCCTTTTCCCTTTTCCATACCCCAGAAAAACCAAAAAACCTAGTCGATCGACCTGCTGGGGAAGTACGATGTAAAGGATGTAAAGATGGATCTAAACAGGTTGCAAACAGGGTGTCCATATGGCGGACAGCGTGCTCACGGTGACTGCGCCCAAGCGGAAGGGCGGAAGGAAGCGGCATCACGGCGGCGGCAAGCCAGTGTGGTGCAGGTTCTGGCCCTGACGCGAGACGTTCGGCATCTGACGGGCCTGTACGTGTGTGCATCACCGCAATGCTTGGTCCTTCCCTGCAATATGGTTTGATTCTTGGCTTCCTTCTGTCGGTGCAAACAGGTGGATGAATCTTGTGCTTGCTTATCGTGTAGTCTTAAAAGCAGGCTGCCCATGACGGGTACGTGTGGGGTGAACCAAATTCTCATTGAATTGGATTTTTCCATTCGAGGGGGCACAGGTTTTACGCGTGCGTGTACTAGAGAAGTGCGTTGGGTTTGTAAGCTAGCTTGACTTTAAATTTAAAATTTGATTGCTCACCACTTGCCGCAAATCATGTAATTTTGAGGCTTTTTGTTTCACGCTAGTAGTCTCGCTTTCTTTGCCCATTTGAACGTCGAAATCACAATATGTGCAGATTGACATGAGCATAATTTGCCTCAGTCATGCTTCCAACTAGCATGTCAACCAAAAAAAATTACATCTTAAATCAGCACTGTGGGCTCAACGTTATTTAATTAAAAGAGCAGCTGTCCATGTTCTCTTGTTCATGGCACCCCAAATACTGTTGAAAGAAATGCGTTCTTCAGAAGCTAGGCATGCACTGAGGAGCTCGATCACCTGCATAGAGAAGACCGCTCGGAGAAAAACAAAATGTCAGACATCAATATCGGACAAAGAATTGTAACGACGACATGAAGATCCAAGCATTCTGGAGGTTTCTGAGAAGAACGTTGAAATTCTGAATATTTGAGGTCGATGCAGATGCGTCTGAATACTATGGCAGTGCAAAAGTCAGATAGCGAGACAACATCTGTACATCATAGGTTTGTCCGTTCAGTCTAGACAATTTGAGCAAGATCGAAAGGCATAGGTAGGTATGTTTGTTGTGATAAGGCAAAAGTTTTGCATGCCTAGCATCGTAAAGAACAAAATCTCTTCATAATAAAGGACAAGATCTAAATTCGTTATATATCAATGTATTATGACCATTGTGAAATTTGAGTGTGATTTTTAACATATCCATTAAATAAGAGTATCACGACCTATCTTTATTTGAAAATATATATCAAATCGTACAAAAGTTGTTATGGTATATCGTTGACAACTTAGCCTTTTTCACACACCAAAATTTGGACATGTTTGAGCAGGACGGCCAAGTTTCTATCATTCACAGCCACAATTAACGGCACATGGACATCCATTGTGTAATGAACTCTTTGCCATGTAAAGTTGTATTATTTATAACATTGTGAACTTGTATTGGGTGTGATCTAGTAATACGGTCAACCTAGCTTAATTCTGATATTTGCTTATGTGAAGTTGGTTTGTATGTAACTAAATTATGTTTTTTTTGTGTAAAGTAACTAAATTATGTTAGGTTGGATGGAAAAAAAACTCAATAAATAAGGGGTGAGAATCGTGAGATCTATTCATACAATTGGAAAGATCAAACTGAAGGAAAGAGAGCGTGTGAGAGTTGGGGCAGAGTGAAAAAATGAGTTGAAGCGAATAAGGCTTCGCTCGAGAAATATCGCTACCCTTGAGATATTTCTAGGTGATCATAGGAAATTATAAGAGAGATTATTCGAAGGCACAGTCACGAGAAGCGAGAGGAGGGGGACTGCTAGGGCGGCGTGAGATGACACTGCAGAAGTGCAGAGAGCGTCCGGCGTCAGCACGCGCGCGTTTGAGACGCCGTTCCCGCGCTGCACGACGCGGCCGCGGAGGTGCGCGCCGTGGATGGCGTGCTCACGGTGACCCTACTCAAGCGGAAGGGCGGCAAGAAGGGGCATTACGGTGACCGTCGCGTGCTCGCGAGCCCACGACGCGACGACGGCGGCCTCCTTCTCCTTATCGTGGAACTAGGGGGCCCCGGCTGGAAGGACAAGGACCGACCCGCAATGCCGCAGGAAGCGGCAGTCCAGTCCGACGAGCAGACGGGGAACGCCTACCATGATGGTCCATGGATCCAAAGTTCTGAACCCCTCGCCAACAGGGTCGAGACCTGCCTCAACATGGTAATCAATACTACGTGATGATGTGCACGCCAAAGTCTGAATGCATGGTTCAAAACGTCCTTAGCGCGCTTTGCAAAGAACTGCAATAAAGGTGCACAGCATTACTCCGCGGAAGGATTGCGTGCTATTAGCACCGAATGGTTCGGCCCCTGTTTGGATCTGTGTGCTTCCTTGTACGCTTCATCGCCCGCTCGTGCAGTAGCTGTACTAAAACTGAATCGCTCTGCGTTGGATTTATGAGCTCTGCATGTTCTATTACTATTTGCTTCGTTTGCAGCCAAATTCAGGTTCGTGACCTGAGGTTTTTCCTTTCCAGGAGCAGTTCGCTCCTGCTACTACAATCTTGCGTGGACTCGAGCGTCCAGATTGGAATCACGTGTGTGTTCGCTGATGATCGGAGAGGACGTCGGCGTGGTACGCGATTGAACGAACGGTTGGTGCGGCATTGAACAATGTTCTTCAATCGTTTTCCATCTCCGGCACTGTCAACTGACGTCTCGTCTGCAGGCCGCGGCCCAGCGGGCAAGATTTGCGCGGCAGCCCGTCGTACTGGGCGAGTGGCGTGACAGTGAGACGGTTGGCGATGACGCCATGCTGGAGGATCCTTCATCTGGGTGGTGGCGCCATCGTTTTCCAACGAATTATTTGCTCCTTGGCCATTTCCCTGCTGCCAAAGTGGGCATATGCAATGGCCACTGTCCACTGGTCAATGAGTGCTGTCGAGCTTACCTGTAATCTCAATGCCAACTCCAAGAAGCACGTATATACTAGTTAGTACTGGATAAGCATAATCGTAGTGTCCGTGCTTTCATTGTTGCAGACATATATATAGAGCGTAATACGTTTCGCAAGGATAATGTTATCTGTTAGCATATCGAATTCGTTTTTCGGTTTGGGTACAAATAATTGCGGTTTGTTCTAACGAAACTAAAATTCAAGTCGAAGCATGTCGGGGGAAAGTCATTGCAGTGGGCTAATAATTTCAGGTCCCGGAAGTTAGGATATACTACTATCTTGCTTGACCTTGCTGAATGGCAACAAACATTTATAGATTCAGATCGCATCATGGGTAGTTCCACCGGCATTGCTCCTACTGTCGACTAATTCGTCTCGTTTAAGCCAAGCACCTCGCTTTTGGAGAACAGGGGGAAAAACGAGTACAAGATGACCATGACGTTAATATTTGAAGTTCCCTTCGTCTTTTAGCCAGCGTATGCCAACTAGGATTTTATGGAGTTTCAGATTAGAACACCCACTGGTTTGAGAGTTTCAGATCATCATGAAATCGACTCATTGTTTTCATGATGATCTCGAACGAGCAATTTGGATATCTACTAAGTATATTATTCTGTGCATAAATTGTTCAGAGTATTGCTACTAGAATTAGCTCTGACTTGCAATTTTCTTACTAATGTGCACCATACAGGCCCTGTCAAATGCAAACAACCATTCATCGAGTAAACCTTTTTTTTTATAATACTTTAGACAACGTGTGGTTCAGCTATTGTCAACTAGGAGTATCTATATTTTTGAACGCGACAATGTCAACTCTGATATATAGTTAACAGAAATCAACGAGTGCTGTGAACTGTATACATAAACAAATTCCTGGCTTCTCCTTGGGATTTTGCTTGGATCTAGGAAATGAACAAAAAGAAAAGAAAATAATTGGGTAAAGCTATGTTGGAACAAACAACGTCGAGGCGATCAGAGGGAAAGCTGCATGAGAGGCTCGTCCAATTTCCGGAGAAGAGCAAAACAAAGCTTAGATAATATTCTAGTAAAATTTTACATGGTACTCGCTACACAAGCCACATGATAGACAAAGACGAAGACTTAGTAGTAGTATTCATTATTAGCGAGGACAAGAAAAACAGAGCAGCGGCAAGAAAACCATGTACACGGGTAGTAGCGAAAACAGAGGACTCCGTAGCTTAGCTAGCACCCTCCTCCGGCGTTGGCGGCGAGCGTGACGGACGCCGGCAGCGGGCTGCGCAGCGGCGAGCGCGGCGGCGGCGGCTGCGCGAGGCGGCGGCCCTCGGCGTCGTAGTAGATGACCCCGGAGAATTCCAGCGGCTGGCACCGCTCCCCCATCATGATCTCCTTCCTCCACACCTCCTCGTCTTCCTCCGCCTCCGCCGCCGCCGCCTTCCTCCTCCTCCTCGACTTGGACGACGACGACGCGAGCCCCTTGTTGACGCCGCCGCCGCCGCCGAGGAACGGCACGATGGTGCGCGACGAGAAGGACGCGGCGATCCCTTCCCGCGGGCGCAGGTGGTGCAACCGCCGCGCCGCCCGCGACAGCCGCCGCGCGCACGTGCCCATCAGCGCCGCCACCGCCTGCGCAAGGCTCATCCCCATCGTATTCGCTCTCTCCCTGTCTGAGCTGTGTCTCCTTCCTTCGTGCTGTGTGTTCTTGGAGAATGGCTTCTCTTTCGCGCGCTCAACACTCCCCTGCTCCGCTTCTGTCTGCGCACGCCGTTTCGCGGGTATTTGTAGCGACCCGCCCAACAACGGGTGGACGGGTCAGGCGCGCCGGTCGCGACGGTTGGATTAATTAACCGTCTAATCGCACCATTTACGACCGACCCGATTAGGTGCGTGCTTGTTGCCATCCGACTAATATTTTTTTGGCTTTGTGGCGTGCAGCGTGCGTGGCGCGTGGCGAGTGGCGACCATGGATGCCATGCCATGATATGGGCGCGCGTTGCACAGATGGCGCGCAGGATAAGCGCACCGGTTTCCCAGCGGATTAGCGCATGCGGTACACGTTTCTGCGAGCGAATTGAAGCTGCGATGACGACGGATTACGCGCCTTGTGGATGATGGGGGGAGTACAATACGTGGCCGTTTTGATAGATGCGTGCGCGCCGTTGGCAGTTGGGCTGATCGCGATTAGTACGTGCCCCCAGCCGTGTTAATCCTTGTTAATGTTGGTTGAATTGAAAGCTCGGAGACGGTCGAAAGGGAAGTGTGTTGACAGAGTTGGTTTTGCTGGACGTTCCAAAGATGGCGGAGGGGTGCATTGAAAGAGGTGGCTTAATCGCGATCGTGCCGCATGTATCTCCACAAGATTTGCCATCCGACGATGGCGAGAGTACAGAGTATAACAATGTCATGTCATGGGCGCTTCCGTGGGAAACCGCAAGGAATCGAGATACGTGTCAGGATATGTTTGTGCCACTGTGTAGCATTACCAGCCGATTGATCTACTTACCAACCAACGCTTCGCAACCAAACAAGAATAAATCTTCCGATTAGTTCGAGTCGACTGTCCAAGTCTCGACACAAAAAATACTCCGTCTTTGATTCCACTTACCACCTATACGTAACACGTCGTTCCTTTCGAAACTTCAAACAGAGGAGAGGGAAAGAAAATGGTGCGCTGCTGCTCGAGTCGAGGTCAACTATGTATCCGGTCAAGTAGAAGCACCCGGACCAATATAAGAATTCACGGCCAGTTTGAACAAGAAAACAGAGACCGGCGGCTTTATGAGCCGCTCACCACCACTCACGAATCTGGAATTCCTGATACTGCGTTTCGCAGGCCAAAGTTGATCAGATTCAGACAGAGTCCAGTCCGATGAGGACCCAATGGGAGGAGGAGCCTGATCATCGGAACAGCCATTTTTTAGCCGGTGTTTTCGTGTCACTTATTAGACGCTGACCGGTGCACCGGGCCATCTCCATCTCCGCACGAACTTATTGAACAGCGGCCAAAAAAAAAAAAAAAAAATCGCTCGCCGTCACGAATGGACGCTGAAGCAAGAGATCCACCAACCAAAGCAGAGATTGTTTCTAGCGCCGTCGTCGCTCGATCTCATCCCGGGAACTGGACAAAGCCCTCTCCTCCGTGCTAAGCAGTGCGCCGAGCGCAGTGGCCACTAGATAGATGTGTGAACTTGCGACCGTACTCGCGGTAGTGGTGGTGGACGTGCGCGACCGGCCGGAAAGCGTGGTGCGCGTACGCCATATCTGGCTCCACAAGTGTGCGATGCCCGGACCTGCCCACTACGAGCGCGGCAGCACATTCGCGCGCGTAGCCACAAAGCGCTACGAGGGCGGCGGCACAAATGCTCGGCATTCGCCCGCTGTCCACTCCAAAGTAGCCCCAAAAGCTGCCGGCATGATCGCCTAGCCCACTAGCGCTAGCTGATCGCACTCCCCGTGTTTTATCTCGACACTTTTCTCCGCCTTCTTCAGGGGTCGGCGTGACCATCATTTCGGCTGGACGATCGGCTCTGTTTAGGTTCTTCAGGGTATGCTAGCTAGTTGTGGTGCGCCTGTGGATTTGGAGCACTCGTACCGTACGTTGCAATTTGTCTCGCCGAGTGGGTCGTGCACGTGCTATCACGCCACTGGACACGACTAGTGGTGCGTGAGTGAGTGAGTTCTGACATAGTGACAGCACTGTTTTGGCGCTCGCCAACACAGCAGTTTACAGGGTGGTGCCCATCCTGCTCGCACTTGCACCAATTGGACCAGGAATGCGAGGGGCATAAGATATTTTCGGCCCGATTTGCTTCTGTTCAATCGATGTGAGGTGAGGTGATCGCTGCCGTGATGTTTGAGAACGGATTAATCATCTGCGAGTACATTTCCCCCGTTGCTGCGTTTTGCTCTGTAGCAATAGGAAATGTTTAGGACGAGTGCACTCTGGGATAGTTACGAACGTAACCATCTTGCACGAATTAGGGATCCGTGAGGTGAACTATCAGTATCCTCAACTTAAGTCCTAACATCGACGTATTCTAAATTGACGTATGACTGTCCACTCTGCTCTCTGGACATCGTTAGGTAGGTACTAGATCTTACTATTAAGCATGATGGGCCGTCGCACTGACCGTCGTACGTGCGAACATCGATTTGAAAAGACGCAAGTTGTTCGTAGGAGACAACAATAACTGTTCTCAATTGATCGTTCGGAACGTTGAAACCCAACGAACGTGTGCGATTGGAGGTTTCCCGAGTATAGTCCTACGGCTGCTGTACGTGCTGTTGAGAGATGCTTAATTAGGTGCTGTCGCCATCACCGCGAGTCGTCGATCTAGCTTAAGTGCGTGCGTGTGTAATGGCCGGCTAGTCCGCTGCAAGTTTGCTTGTTCTGTCGCCTTTAATAGTGTGCTAATATAGTCCGAGTCATTGTTTAGAGGAAAACCCGAGGATCATTGTAGGAGTAGTTTTCTTTCCTTTTCTGCGAAAGAATCTTTTAAGTTCATAGGAGTAGGACAAGTTTGCTCGTGCAACCGTGCTCCAATGCGTGAAAAAAGCAGTTGGAGGAATCAGATACTGCACTGCAGCATCCGTAGATCAGTGACCGACACGAGTCCAAAGCCCGTGCTGGCTCACACTGAGCTTTTCTTTAGCTAGATAGAAATTCTAGAATGTCCGTCAAAGGTTACAGCGCACCTTCTCCTACCATCCTTTTTGCCGAGCGATCAACTCGAAGACGTGGCGCACTACACACGCATCCGCGGCCGTGTCCTGCCATCAACGAAGCTTTCTGGCATCGGCGACACAGGCAGCAATCCGCATCTTGTCGCCGTGATCACAGCGCTGCTTGGCTGCTTGCCTGTGAGGATGCGTCCGGCAACAGTTTGGGGCCTCCGCTTCCACTTGCACGGCACGTGAATGGCGGAATGGGTTTCCAGCGCGCGCCCGGCCACGGAAACCGCCATCCGCCCACACGTTGCGGCCCAACGCCATCTGTTATCGGCGACTAGCACGACCAACCCGCTGTGCAAGCATGCATGCTCTGGTATTCGTCCATATCTATCCTGTTGCACTTCCCTTCTTCTGACTCTACACGTACGGTGGGTGGCCGGTTGATCGATGAGTGTGCGGTCGCGGGCGTTTCGGGGGATTAACGACGAGGCGACGTGACAGGGGATAAATCCGGCATCGCCTTTCGGCCAGATGCGCGGCTAATTTAGTCGCGTCGCGCGCAACTAGTAGCTAGTGCGCGGGGATCTTCGACCTGAGTGAGAGGTTTATACTTTATAGAGTTGGTATATGAGGAGTGATGAGCGGCCGGCTTGCCTGCGTTGACTCAACGACCGCGAGATGAAATTTCTGCGGCGACGAATAACTTGGCAGGTTGACTATTTCTCGTCTAGATTTGCATGTAGATCGAGTCCCGATCAAGTTGGCAGGCTTGTCTGTCTTGTGCAATGGTTTGGCCCGGCCACATGCGTGCTACTCCAAGTCAATTGTACTCTACTCATGTACTACTAGTACTTATGGAAATGCATATGTTGACAGTTGACCGGTTGAATTGAAGTGTCTCGGAGCTCGCCTCAAGTTTGGCCGGTCTGCTCGTCGGTGGTCGCGTAACAGCGCAAGAAGACACTGGAGACGTGAGCGTCCATGGTTGAAACTTGAAAGTAGTAGTAGAATTCTTTTTTGTGGACAGGCCCTTTTTCTTTTGTTGCATGGGAGCAGGCCTTTTGGTCAATACGGTCCCGGCCCATGTCGCACGGTCGGAGAAAATGTTTTTGTGGGCAAAGCTGGTTGTGCGTGTTTGATTGGTAGGGAAAACGGATATACGTTGATCCGCTTACGAGATGTTATTTGTGTTTGGTCTGAATTATCGACCGTACCACGGCCGAGGAATGCACAAATCAAGTTCTTTGAGCAGGGAATGGTTACTGATTGTTCTGCTCAACCTTGGCTGCAGGTTGCAGTACTGACAAGCCCGGCATATGGTTTGGGGAAACTACCGAAAGTTGGTCCGATCGAAAGGTGGAATCCATTTGCATAAATCCATGAACGTTTGTCGAACCCCGCAATGCTGTGTTATGATCATTTTCGCTTATAACTTCTAAGATAATATGAATGCGGACTAATATGGTAATCGTACTACATTGCTAGTATTTTTCAAGTTATCAGCAAAAAGGACGCGCTTTGCTGAAATGTGCTAATCATTTCATGAAAATGAAAAAAGAAGGTGTCTAGAGAATCGATACTCGTTTGCTGCTTTACTAGCCATTCTAAAAGGAGAGGAATATATGAAGGCGACTGATGATAGGATAGCTCTCGCTAACACCGAAAGCCTATATATTTTTTCCTCTCTTTGGCGGCCTACTAATTCTGACTAATTAGCTACTCTGTGATGCAAAAAATATCTAAGCCGAATATCAAACGCAAAAGGGAGCAGTGTGCATGTTTCTTTCGTTTCATCACCTCCTTCCCGTATCTACTACAACACCTACAAAGACGAACCAGATTCCTGCTGTACGTGTGATCAACAAAGAACCAACAAAAAAGGGAAGGGAGTACACCAATGCAGTAACGTTTATTCCTGTCAATCGCCGTCCGCCGCGCGCGCACTCATCAGACGATGGCGCAGGCGTTGGGATTCTCCTCGCTGAAGATGGTGGTGAGCCTGTTGGCGTCCGTGGCGATCCTGTAGATGCCCTCGCGCACCGGCGTCGGGTAGTAGCTCCTGTACTCGCCGGAGAAGTACTCGTGCCGCCGCGGCGTCGCCTCCCACCTCGGCAGCGGCGACGGCGTGTACCGGAACAGGTACGCCGGCATCGGACCACGACGCCCGTCACCGTGCTGGCCCGGCGGCGCGTCGCCGCCGCCGTCGTTGCCGGAGTCGGGCGCGTGCTCGTCCTGCTGCCGCTGCTGCTGGTCTTGCGGCGGCGGCGGCTCGGGGCCGAACCGGACGCGGCCTGACTTCTTGTTCTTGCCTCGTTTCGGACCTCTCGGCGGCTTCGGCTCGGCCGGTGGTGGCGCGTCCTCTGCTTTCTCTTGCGCGGGCGGCTCGGGTTGCGGCTGCTCCAGTGGCGTGTCGTGGTGATCGGGCTCGGGTTGGGGTGGTGTCGTTTGCGGTTGCTGAGGCTCTGGTGTGCTCTGCCCCTGCTTTTGCTGCTGCGGCGGCTGTTGTTGCGGCGGCGGCGGCGTCTGTCGCGGTGGGATCACGTAGACGTTGTTGTTGCTGGCGAAGGTTACCGTGCGCGCCACAGGCGGCATGTAGTGGGTCTCCATGGGCAGGCCAGGTGGGTACGCCATCGCGTAGTCGAGCCTTTCTTTCCTCCATCTCTCGCGCCCTGCACGTGAGGAAGTCATAATATAAGCTCGGTCACTTGGTTTGAGACAGTAACTAACGCAAGTCCACATCCTAATATGATACTTCAACGTTACCCAATTATTTTCATCATCATTTGAGATGGACTTCTGTTCGAACCAAACAAAAAGAACGCGACAACTGGTTGCTGGTTTGATAACAATGAGCCATGCAACCTTCGGTCGGCTACGACAATTCTCGACAAAACAGAAGCAGGTAAACATGGAAAACCCAAGGCAAGCAACAAAGAGCAAGAATTTCGTACGCACCGTTGCATTTTCTGAGCGCCTTGGAGACGAACTTGGCCAGAGGAGGGTAGCAGCCCATGTCTGTGCCTCCCCCTATCTCGCCGGGTGGTGGTGTTGCCGTTGGCGCGTGTGTGCTCGTGCGCGTTCGCGTGCCGGATACATGCTAGCTCGGCAGCTCCTCCGGTTCGCGGCGACGAAATGGAAGGAGCGAACCTTATAAAGGAGGACACCTGTTTGGCTGGTGCGGCCGCCGCTAGCGAGAGGGAATCCAACAACAATGATCTCCTACCTAAGCACGCTTCTTTCCTCCTCGACGGAAGGCATCTCGGCGGCACAAACATATAAAGGGATGGTCCTCGTTTTCGTGGATATAAGTTTGAGCGAACAAGTGGTTGGCGGAATATATTCCGCCGAGGACGTGCGCTTCAGAGCGGAAGAAAACGCCGGCCTTCACACTGCATGGTGCACATTTGTCATGCGGACCACAAAAAGTCGCGGTGAGCTAGCAGAGACAAGACTTTGGCACGCACTCGACTAACCAGTTTGCCTGCACCCGCATATTACCGGGCTTCTGATTGAATGCCTAGCTTGAGTCGCTTCATACAGAGAAGATCTGCATACAGTATAGAAACCGGCCAATTATATGAACAAAAGCAGAAAAACTGTAAATATTGCTTAGTTGCTCCGCAATAAAGACAAGCTGATATCAGTGACAGTATTACTGAAGCAGAAAAGGCATGGAAACTAGCCTGGTCCCAGAATCGAAGATAACTCAAATCACAAAATGAAGTGAAAAGAGCGCTAGAAACCTAATAATTTCTTATTTCTACCAAAATATAACAATAGGTGTTATACAAGAGGCACATCCCGTGGTCCAATTATCCACGACCAATGAATTCATATATTTTCTATGAATTTACTGTATCCATCCAGCACCTCCTCTATCCAGCCAACCACTATAATCCTGCATAAGGCAGGATTTTTTATCACCAAAACAACAGCATGAATCTCTAATTTCCTAAGCTCCATGCTTAACCTTTTCTAGAGAAGGCTATGAAAAGCTCACAACAAAACAGAACTGTTTATGCAGTAGATGGTTCCAACGCTTTTATTGTTCTCCTCCGCCATGTAGCAGTTTCTGGTTCAAAGCTGAGCTCCCAGGTAGGCCAATAGTGAAGGTCCTGCTTCAGAGTAAGCACCCGAGGCTTTCCATTCAAATGGACGGTCCTCACCCGTACAAACTCACCATGCTCCAGGCCCTAAGATAAAATGATAGCCATATTAATTCAAATCAATGCTGCAGGAACATAGTAGAAAAAAATATTCATATTAATTTAAATCAACGATGCAGGAACATTGTAAAGCGATAGCCAACCATAATATACAGCAATTTAGTGATTTACTGATAACCAAGCATGAAAAAACTAGAAAATAACAAAGGGTGGCATCTGTCGCTCTATGCATACTACATACCTTCACCACCTGTAAAAACGTTTCCAGATCTGGAGTTGGTTGCCCATTAACTTCAATAATCCACTGGAGAGCATAGAGACCATATCTGTGTACCGGACTTCCATGACACCATCTGCAGAAAATCCTACTGTTTAGTGCTCACTCTAACATCAACACAATTGTGTAATTACTATATTCTGTGCAGACAACGGATGAAGGATGCCAAACATTTGGTACCCAACTTCCAAAAAAATAGGATTTGACTGGGTTTCAGCCGCTTTCCCTTAGAAGAAAAAACACAATCACCTTCCCCCCCTTGTGCCCCCATACAAATGATAGACTTCTTTAGCACACTAGCTACATGACACCCATTTGAAAGTTAAAACATTGCTAAGTTCCTTTTTTTTCCCAGGCTGCTACCTTGGTATTAGCACATAATAAAATTGTAGCACGATACACTCAATGTGCACTCAACAAAAAGTTTTCCTTTATAGTATCATACACAGGCAATGACCAGAACAGCATAAATTCATCACAACTGGGGAAAAGTATGAACCGAACAAATCTGGTTGATAGTCCTTAAAATTAGACAACTCAGATATTCAGATGCTAAGTCGAACCGAAGCTTATTAGTTATTATACCTAAGGGTTGTAACGGAATCTCACCTAGCAACATAAACTCCATGACCTTCTTCTGGCAAAAAGCCAAGCGCGCGCACTGCTGAATGGGGATCTTGAATAATGCATCCACACCAATTAACCATTCGTGTTGTACCATTGCCATCTCTTACATCAGTTCCAACAATAAGGTCGATTTCTTTTCCCTGTTGAAATGTTGATGGAGTATAAACAATACTACTGAATTAGTTTGTTATTCATTTCCAACTGTCAAGAAATTCAATAAGTAGGTCCTTACCTGACGGAATATTGTCATGTTAAGCGTTCCATCTGACCCGACAGACTTGTCCAACTCTTGGCAAGCCTTCTCAATGTCAAGGAAGCATGTAATTGGCTCTTTGTTGATAGCAAGGATCATATCCCCCTGCTCTAGAAGATTTTCAGCTTTTGATCCAGCCAAACAGCCTTTCACCCTCAAGACCTGTCTACGCACAGGATCTTTTTTCGCAAGGGCCTGGAAGCATAACCAGAATGAAATCTTAAATATTTCGGTAGGTAACTTCTTTTCTATACAAATAAAAAGTGACCGTATAGCAAGTTTTGACAATTACTTCAGGTGCTCACCAACAGATAAGCGCAGAAGGGTCAGTAAAAGAGCAGATGAATCATCAAAATTTATCCAGATATATTTATTGGCAGTGAGATTAAGAAGCCATTAGGTTACAACATAGCCATGTTTGCAGATAAGACAGACTAACTTTGGTCTATTAAAAGAAAGATAGATCTGATTACCTGCACCCAGTTATCACTTAATCCATAACTTCTCGCCTTGGAGAGCAAAGTTGGATAAAGCTCCACTTCTAGGAGTCGGATAAAGGGCATTGGCCGCCTCATTCCATTGATAAGTCGGAAAGGTCCTTGAGTGCCAGAGATAATCTTCTCAAGGACTTGGCTTATTGCATATATTGGTATACCTCTAACAAACTGATGGTCCTCTGAACTGCTGCAGCCATATTTGAGCTACATAAAACAATAGTTACACACTGGTCAGCACTTAGTACACAGAACAATGAGTATAAATGACGAACTAAGGTAACATTATTTTAAACACTGAAGCATTAGATGGATGTAGATTATGACTTAGGAAGGTTGCAACACCCTCAGTTCACTATGTTTGTTCATGGCCTTGGAAGTATCCGTTTCACAATACTTGTCCACAAAATGATTGATCCCCTGGCTCGAACAACTTTAAATGCAAAATGTAGCTTTTAAAGGGGATAAGCCAAAGCATGGATCAAGTAGATTTGCATGTTCCAAGGTGATGGGCACGTAATTCTAGTGGTCATTGCTATCTTTTGCTTTGGAATTTGACGTCCTTGGTCCGTGCACAATTGGTGGGCGTGGACAAAGCTTTTGGAACAGAGGAAGTAGTAATTGCTAATGCTAACAAAATTTATAGTCACTCTATTAGTCGAAGTGGCTGGTGTGTTAACAAATATCATCTGCTTTAAGAAAAAAATGCATAACAATTGGAATTCTTTATAAGTAATCTGTTTTCATCTCTCTATGGTCCATTTAATTGATGTTAGAGATATCACAAGTCTAAGCCACCGTTTTGTTGTTTTCTGTTTTCTTTTACGTTCCTGGGGACATGCCATCACCATTACTTAGGAAACAGAGTAAAGCAAATAACTCGTAGAAACTAACCTGGGTGGAAAAGCTAGCCCATAATGCTTGAACACTTCCTTGCTCATCGGTCAATATGCCCGAAAATGTGCTACCAAAATCTAGAATAAAAAACATTGCAATGAAGTTATCCTGAAAATTGAACATGATCGCGTGCAGTTACTGTCCACAGAACATACCAGTATCGAGCTCAATGACCTCCATGTTAATTGCGCGGTATCTTGGGCAGTCAGCTGACCCAATATTAACAGCTGTGCAAGGATTTGTTACGATTGATTTCCTTGATGTTGCCTGTAAGCTCCTACTTAGCCCAACTAGATAAACAGAATCTCCTCGACGCAAAGCAGGATCTACAAATACAGAAAATGGAAGGTTTCTTCAAAATTATAAATGACTCACATGGACAAGTGCAGTGACTGACTGACTGACTGTTTACTCTTTTCGTGATCTAACGATATTAAGTTCAACATGAATACAGTAAAGTTCCTGTTAACCTCACACTGATACACCAAAGTGAACAGAGCATGAACAAAATTCTTCAGACTTGGAATACAAGGAGACACCCTAGAAACAAACCTGGAAGAAGTTTAGCAGCCCGAACAACAGATGCTCCAGCTCCTAGTGCAGAAGGATCATAGGCCACCAATGCATAATTGTGAACAGGGTGCAGGAAAACAACCTGACAAGCAGTACATGTATAAAAATATTTAATTGAAATGTCATACACCTTAGCTTTTATAATTGAGAACAGAACAAGATCATACTTCTGCTGGTATTTCGATAGGATATGCAGCGAAAGAAAGCATTATATCTGAAACAGATACAGCAACTGTATTCCTATCAACAGCTACCAGACCCAGGCAATCAGAATGATATATTATAACCCCAGTTCCAAAGAAATGTTGAGAGTGCACTCCATCAAGCATGCAAACTGGTGGAACATGAACCTGAAAAGTAGGGATGAGATAGGGATTAGCAGAAGTACAAAATTCAATGCTCCAAGCTTAAGGGATGGAGAATCAGTGAACCAAGCAAAAGAAATAGAGATCATTGAGAAAATAGCACAACCATCAGCATCGAGGAACAACCAAAAGAAAACTGCCCATATGCATGGAGAATCATTGAGAATATAGCTTCTGATTGATCCAAGCTATATATTCAACTAAAAGAAGAAGCACTAATTTGAAATAAGATATCCAATAGTGTACTTCTAAAGACATTTAAAAAAAAAATTCTAGTACACCCTATAAAAAGAAACAAACATTCCAAGCTAGAGAATCTATACCCTTCACTACAAACCGAAGATTTGGGCCTCAATCCCTACTATCTGGAGCAGCGTCAGCAGACACTGAACGATTCACTACATGAAGTGTGTTTTATCATTTGCGACACAGCTTCTACAGCATAAGTGACGAGCGGTTGCTTGATTGCAGCAATACAAGTCCAGTAAAGAATACCAAAACTAGACATGAAATTTTTAAATGACAAACCATGGCTATAACAGAACTCACCTCAAACATTACAAGAGCAGGTTCAATTACTTGTTCTGCCAACGACGCATTGCTCGAAACTGTTCGAGCAAGGTCAGTGCCTTCCACGTTGGAAGAATGCCTCAATGCACTGCCTTTAACATTCTCTGGATCTCCAAAAGATGGT
Source organism: Eragrostis nindensis (assembly GCA_012490785.1). Classification (NCBI taxonomy): domain Eukaryota; kingdom Viridiplantae; phylum Streptophyta; class Magnoliopsida; order Poales; family Poaceae; genus Eragrostis; species Eragrostis nindensis. The sequence goes on along the minus strand of JAAXCT010000089.1, from coordinate 982,291 downwards.
AAAGTTCCATCAGCAGCAATCTCCTCATCGACACGACGCCTTTTTCTCTCAACAATAGAATCTTCACTAGAGTGAGAGCCATCAACAACAATTTCATCATCAGTTTGCATTTTAATGCATCCATCTGCCAAATTCTCAGAATCATACTGACACTTGAGGTCCATTGGACTAGATTCGGACAAAGATAGAACTGAGTTTGAGTTTGTATCCACATGACTAGCACGGCAAGCTGAAGCTAAAAATGGAGATTCCGGTGATATAGCTGACTTTGCAGTCCACAAACCAGTTGCATCATTTCGGGTATATAACTGAGGAGGTGCATACCATTCATGCTGGTCAATTGTCACCAGTACAGACTGCTCACATAAATAGAAACAATTAGTTTAATGTGAAAAACAAAACTCACTTTTACTATGAAAACAGGAGACATGGCATCATTTATCATGGCAAAGCTGCTACGGAATTTCTGACCTTGCTCCGGTAACGATCAGTGTACTTTACATATTCTAGAGGCACTCGTGCTCCCCTAGACAATTTTGCAAGAACTGCAATAAGGTCATCTAAATGTGTAATATCCTCTCCGGCAAGCTTTTTAATGACAGAATGGCGTGGAACAGATGCCCGAGAGAGCATATACCTGCATGGCATGATGTTAAATACGTCAAAAATGATAAATTTGCTTTGGCATCAATCATATGTTTCAGATAAACTAACAATTTACAGGCAGAAGAATAAAATTCTACGAAGCTCTTTTCTAAAGAGGGAGTCAACAATTCATGGGCAGGAGCATAGTTTTCAAAGCGTCCAACTAATCGTGATTAGGCGTCGACTAGGCGGCTAAACGCTCCGGCAGAGTCGCTCAGGCCAACCGAAGCGATTTATCTGCCCAGAAATCTGAGCGTCCGCTCAGGGGACGACCAAGCGCGACTAGGCGAGCGTTTTTCACGTTGGACGCTCTGTAATCAAGGTTCATGGGCCGGGTTTCTGGCCTGTTTCGGCCCATTAGGTCATGGACTCATGGGTATGCAACTCGACTGCCTCTTTTCTTCCTCCTACAGTGGCCGCCGCCTCTCTCTTCCGCCTCCCTCTGCTCGACATCGCCCTCACCGCACCCCTCTCCTGGCCTCCTCTGCTCGCCGTCGCCGTCGCCAATGACAGCCGCTATCCCAGTCTCATCTGGTCGCCCTCGCGGCTCGCCATACCCTGCGCTCTTCATCACCATGGCCACTGGCTCTCCGTCGTCGTCGGCACCTCTGCAGCCTGCTCCGGCTTGTCTAGGTCTCTGCAGCTCGCTATTAGTATGCTTCCTCCTCTTCTGCCACCTACTTATTTGCAAATTTGTGGTCATAGACCTTGTTTTTGTGATGCCATATTGTTGCTGTGATGAAGTCCTCCATCGCCTAGGTCCTCAGAGTCCCGGACGACTAGGTCCCTAGTCGATCGCCTAGAGATCGCCTAATCGCCCCTAGTCGTCCGTTCAGTACGCCTAGGCGGTGGTCTGGCGATCGTTCAGGCCAGCGCGCTTTGAAAACTATGGGCAGGAGAAAGTAAGTGACAATCGGGCCAGAGATAATTTGTAGGTAAAAAATAGTGAAGACCCAGCATTTATTGCAGCTAAGCTTCATTAAGAAGTCTATGATCTGTCTTAACGAAAGGATAACGAATCAATATTAAAGAATATAATCAGCATTGTATATCTTCCAAGGTCTAGGTTCGAAAGGCAGTTTACCACCATATTCTTCAAAATACATATTTTTTACTACAAGGCAATTCCAGAATCCTACTTTCAAATGATTTGTTCAAATACTATGAATGAAAAGGCTGACAAGAATGAAAACTGTAAGTTGTCACCCTTTCAGGAAACGAAACATTAGACGCTATGTAACAGTTAGATTCAATACCCTGCTTCAGCAACATATACAAGACCACATTTGAACCGGAAGTTTCTTGCCTGAAACAAGATGTAAACATGGTTAGTAAAGATATGAAAGCCCAACAAGTATTGTAGCTACATACATTTGTGTCATCAAAAGTTCAAAAATGAGGGAAGCAGAAGCAGTGATGTAAAGCATCAAGTAATTTATAGCAATTGCTTAGCATAAGAAAAAGTAGTGAGAGATGCTTCAAGCCAAAAGTTCAACATTAGTTCAGCCAACAGAAGTAATATTACAGGTATGGATGCAAAGGGAGAAAATAGCTCATGATTTCCATAACCAAAGCTCATCCAGTGTATGGTAGCAATCTCCAATGAAGGGTGCACTCATGTGGTTTCTCATGTTAGCTGAAGCACTGACATAAATAGGATAGAGTTGTCCTTGTCGAGACTTTCATTATCTTTAAATGTAGGCAGAATGACATACAAACAAATGCACGCTCCTGGCTTGACAGGAGCAGAATGACTCTTAAAAGAACAACCTAACAATGGCTACAAGAGGTCAGTAGCATAAGACTTTACCTGCTGGTATGAAAGTGGATGGATGACAGCACCACTAACTTGCAAGAAATGGTTTGGAGTTATGGAGTGTAAATCCTCAACCTGCGGGGTTAACACGGTAAAGCTTAAGGGTTGAAAGAAAACTGTGGCATGCTGGTTTCCAGAAAAGGTAAAGGGGCCGATACTATATCATGCAACAGTAGTAATACAGATATTACATATCTGCGTTTTAAAGATTAGAAATGATTCATAGTTGCAAAATACCTCCAGCTTCACTGTTAAAGGATTTCCACCTCTTTCAATCTCCAAATCTATCTCCCTGCCAACACTATCATCAAGTAAAGTCTCCATTTTAAGAAACTGTGTTACAACCTGCAATTAGTTTACGAAATGTTAAATTGAACATCCTTGAGTCAAAAAATGTGCTATGATAAATTGAATTAGCATAAAACATACTTAGCACACAGAAATTAAGGAAATTCTTGTATGTAGTGAGCAAGGAAATTCTGAAATATTCACTGGTGATACTTCCAGCATCGCATTTACATCTGTTTTATGAACAAGATTATAAAGGCTACAATGAAACGTCCATAACACCTTTCAAGAATAATGGTAGTGAGTATGTAAGTTACAGTAGAAAATCAAGTTAGTTACAGGATACAAAATATGGGATCCTTGATATTGGTTATCCTGAAACCAGGAAACTGGTGCAGCCAACTATTGGCACTAAAACAACTTAATTCAGCAGAATCTGATAGGTCATTCCTCCCTAACAAACAACATTTATTGTTCTTTGAAATATCTCTAGACCTGCCACAACGGACCAGACCATGTGCCCTGGTCAACATTCGTGATCGCGTTAAGCGAGTCTTGCTGTGATTTCGTTACTACAAGTAATAAAATTCCAGGGCATGCCCTGTTATGCAAAAAAAAAAAAAAAAAAAAAAAAAAAAAAAAAAAAAAAAAAAAAACTGTCGAAAGCAAATATGCAGAACGTTTGTCACATTGATGAAAAGTGAAAGCCTATCTTTTTCTACTTCAAAATTAACCATTGTTCAATACAACACTGCCACTAGAATGACATATCACTGATAGTGAGGTCAGAACTCTATATTTATTTGTGTTATATTTTTTGAGGAAAAGAATGTATCACCATGCACGATTTCAGTTGTTATAAAAAGGATTAAGAAACATTAACCTTGATCTATCAATGTAACTAAGGTAATTCAACAGCCAGCATCACGGGTTGTCAAATACTCAAATTTATCTAACCACTAAAAGTAGTACTCACCTCCCCATTGATGCGAACTAGAACATCACCAGGTTCCAAGTGCTTATGTGCAGGGCCTTCAGGCACCTGCAAGGGCAATGCTTTCCGGTTTTGGCAGTCGCACAATATACAATGGCACAATACAAATACAACATGATACGGTATAAAAAAAGCTTAAATCAGTGTGAAGCAGAAATTACCACAGAATCAACAACCAGCATTCCAGTCTCTCCTGAGGGAGAAACTACGCGCACGATCTGTATAAAACACAAATTGTGCAGCATAAGCCATCATACCATGGAGAAACTAGACTAAGACAGTCGTTGGATGTACGCCAAATAAATCACTAATCATCAAGTACAATGGTCAGCCACCGATGATGCAAGAAAATACCTGCTCTGTTTCACTTCGGAGACCAAGTCGGCGAGTTTCCTCAAATCCTTTGTGATGAAAAGTCGTCTTTAAAGCAACAGGAAAACAAACAGAGAAATTAGGTCCAAGCACCACAGCAGAATAAAAGCAACAGTAACAACAATGAAAAGTTATCGCAACATGTCGAAACTAATTTGAGGTACTTCAGCGTCAAATCCATTAAGCTTGGAGAAAAATCAAAAAGTCTATGATGCACGGTACCATGAGCTAATAATGCAGTAGGTTCAATAGATTTCTTGCTAACCTGAAGTGTGCCGCGGGGAATATAAACTGACTCTGGTTTGGTACCGAATGCATCCCAACTACCACGTATCAAATTCAGTGCTCTAACAACCTGTAAACAGTTTAGACAAAAAAAAAAGTTAGCAATACAATAGCACCACAGAGGCACAGACAATAAAAGAGCATCCATTAGGAATAATGCATAATGTAAAACTTCTAATGTTCTTTCCAACTCAGATTTTCCCCACGAGTTGTTATTACTAAGGAAAACTCTGCACTTTCATTAGCTCGTCTGAATGCCTGAAATCAAATTTAGTAGACAGCTAGCCTAGTTTGAGAATAGACAACTAGCCTCGTATCATTTGAACAGGCAGTATTTTTTTCTTCTTTTTACTTACCAACAATGCATCATGTGTCATTTCAAAGTTTCAGTAAGATGCAAATATAGTATAATTTGAACTCAAGCATTTTCGAACATGTCATGTAGAATGGCATGGAAATGTACTATAACTTACACGTTCTAATGGAAGGAAAAAGGCGGAAGCACTGGAAGATTTGCTTCCAGCATTCAGGGCAACAGCCCTTCCTTGGCAATCAACAACCGGGGAGCCACTAGAGCCACCTTTGGTTCCAGATGCAGCCTAAGGAAACAGATGGTCACATTAACTAACAATAACTTGCAAAAAGCAAATCAACAGTCAAATTATCAACTAGCTATCAGTAGATCAAAATGATCTAGGTATAGATGCATGCAATATCAGGTAGCTAAACAAAAATACCTGCATATAGAATGTATTGAAATCATTGTACCCATCCCTGACAACAAATTATAAAGAAATAAGAATATCAGCAACAATAGATAACAAAAGAAGCTTTGTGCAGTTAGCTGCACTAATCGGATAGACAGGGCACAAATTAAGGAGCCTGCTCCATCCAGATGATAACATGAAACCAGGCTAGGTTATAGATCTAATTTTCTTTCTACCAACATCTCTTCAACAAATGGGAGAGTTAACTAATTGTCTATCAATTTTGTTATGTACTGTAGTGCAAGAAGATGTCATGAGAAAACAAATATATCATAAGGCATACTTCTTGTAGTAAGGCGCTTCTCTATCAAGTCGAGCAAGTGTTCCCGCCAAGATTGACACCTGCATCCAGTTACGATAAATCAGAAAACAATGCAATATGCCACAATTTATCCGACAGATGTCAGCTGGTTATCGTAAAGAGTAAAACAGGTAAGGTCACTCTTTATTTTCCCCTGACAAAGAGAGGGCAAAGAAATGCTTACCAAATGTTTCTGTTTACCGTAAAGATGTGATCATTTATCTCATTGTGAAGTAAAAATGTAGCAGTTACGATTTGAACAACAGGTTTTAATGGATTATAGGATATGTTGCATAGTGCACTCCAACTTGCTTGGGACTAAAAGGTTTTGTTGTTATATAGGTTACGATACATGTTTGCTTCATTAGTCTAGATTTTGTGGAGCAGTAGATTTGTTTTACATGGCAATACAAGGGAAACTAAGGCAGTAAAGAGCTTCTCCTACACCAGTTCAGAATTGTTGTGAGCAGCGAATATTTTGCCATGCAAACAAAAATGCCTTGCAGTCACAGGAGAGTATATAATAGAAAGAAAGCAGGATAAGCTTGTGTGAAACCTTTTCCCCGCTGTCATTGCCAACAACCCGGATTTCTAGCCCAACAGATGCTGCTTCAGGTGCTAGCGGAATCTCATCGTACTTAAGGAACTTGATGGCACTTGGATCATAGCGGAAAAAACCAAAATCATGTACCTGCGTTGAGGTTAGAGGAGAAAATTCGGATTGATAACGTGTCATTTGCACAGGAAAAGCACATAGAAAGAAGAGAATCGAATCAAAGCAGAATATGCACATACAGGATCCCTGTAAAGGGGGTGCACAGGAATCTCTTCCCTGTTCACAAACATCGCCTCCGCGACCACAGGACCTAAAACCCAACCACGAAAATCATCAACCAAGGCACGCAAACATTCACAAATCACACGAATAATACACGACGCGGAGACACAGGATCAGTGGGAAGGCGGCCGCGCCTACCTGGCTTGACGACGTGGCGGTTGGTGAGGATGATGCCGCGGGACTTGTCGACGACGAACCCCGTGGCGTAGCTGGCGCCGGCGACCTCGGTGTCGAAGGCGCGCGGCGCGGTGGTGCGGAGGACGACGACGGAGGGCACGACGCGGGCGAGCGCGCGTCGCCAGTCCTCCGCCGTGACGGAGGACTCGATCTCCATCGCCAGCTCGCCGCCGGCCTCCTCCTTCGGGGGGCTCTCCATCGCTCGCCGGACCCGATCTGACCCCTAAACTCCGGCTACTCCGATGTGGAGGAGGATTTTTCTGATCACGCGGGCGATGTGTTCGGGGGGTGGGGTGAGATCAGCAGGGGTTGGGAGTGGAGATGGTGAATGCGGCTGGCGGCTGCAGCTGCGAACTGGGAGTTCGACCTGCTGCGACGCTGGCGTCCGTCCGCCGCACGAGATTTCGGAAGGGAGGACCGGGACCAAAGTCACACTCCCCTGTGTGGGCGTGACGAAGCAGATATTTTTTCCTCGGGGAGTCGCGGGATTAGGCCCGATTTAACTAAGCAGGCCGTGGGCCGAGGGCTCAGTTTAATTTAGCCTGCTTTGGAGTTTTAAGCGAGTGGGCTGGGCTGCAGACTGTTTTCTTACACTTGCGGCCGTAGTTTTTTCCTTTTCTTTTTGTTTTTTGTTTTGGACAAATACGCCGTTCACTGATGGGAATGCTGAGGCGCAGGAAGATGGGGCTGATCAAAGAAAAAACCAGAATGGAAGATACGGCGGCAATTACCCTACGAGCTAACACCGTACTGTAGAAACAAGACACAGGGCCAAAACCGGGCAGAGACAAGAGAAAATATATCAAAGTTCGGCAGAGTTTGGATCAGAGAGTAACAGACGCCCCTCAAAAAAGTTCTTCTGAATGTATAAAATCTATTTCTTTCGTGAGGAATGCTTTTGAGTCTTCACTGATTATACAGGTTCTTCCGTACTACTCCCTCCGTTTCAAATATATATCTAATTCTGGGTTTATACCAGGTTCATTGAACATTCTTTGAACCTAGACAAGCATATGTATGACCACTAAAACATAGCCAGAACTGCATATATTTTGAAATGAAGGGAGTATTTCGTACGTCCAATACAGTAGTATTGTATGACCACTAAGACTCAACTTATTTTGCTCGTATTTACTATTATCACATCATTTGTGGCCGAAATTTATTTTCTACAAAACTTTCTATCGACGTGTGTGGAGTTCACATTTTGTTATACTAACTCCCAGCCCTTTTTTCACTTGCTTTGCTCTCCTAGAGTGTATATATTTGTTTGTACCTATCTGATAGTAGTACATCAATTTGTTCACGCAGACTTGTTTGAAGTCTGCTGAAATGAAAATCAATTTGTTCACGCCATGTGCCGCAGTTCCCCCAAAAATTATCGTTCGCGGCTGTTTCAAAAACTGCACCTGTTACTCGAGATGGGGAACGAGTCGGCGGCCGTATTGATGGGGATGGAGTAGTCTGCGAGCACATGGCGCCGCGGAGCAATCACGCGTTATCATTTTGGACTGTCTTCCTGCTCCTCTCAGCTTGACGCCATCCTCCCGTGATAATTGGAAAAGCTGGAAACGTCCCCAGTGCCTAACCCCATCTCGGCAAGTCGGCAAATAATGATTTCTATGCACGCCGCCGCGGCGCTGCCCCGCCGGCACCGCCAACCCAAAGAGATCCCAGTTCCAACACAAGCACATGCCTGCACCTGGCAAAGAAACGCCTAACAGCTTATCCCAGAGATTGTTCTTTCTGGTTTATAGGCCATCAAACCACGATGGACTGTGTACCTGTGCTCATTTGGCCAAGCTCTCCTTGCCTGCAGTGTCAAAAGTCACAAATGCAAAGAAGGCAGAGAGCAGAAATGCCTCTACTTCCTGAATCTGGAATGCAATACCACGGCGCGTCATTCATTCCACTACACTTTGCATATAAACCAGGAGTAGAATAAAAGAATCTAGTAAAAGGCTAAAGCCAACATCATTAGTCTACAGATCTATATACAGTGATGTTGAATAAAGGAGGGGGAAAAAGTAAAGAGAAGAAATGCAGCAAAAGCAGCGCCTGTAGAGAGGTTATGCCAATAAAACCCAAAACTTTACACCATTTGGACTAACCCACCCTTACAGACTCTCCACCTGAATCGGCCAGACTGAGTCAGTGCCGCAAGACATCAGATTGAACTGCAGAAGAGAGGAATTCGACACGAACCAGGAGGGCTATAGAATGTCAAATGTATATATACCGCGAACCACCAGTTGCCAATTTGTTATGTCCGAGCAGATCCAATGGTTTCCTTCTCGAACCGTTTGATTTCTCCCGCCAGTCGCTTCATGCTATCATCGTAAGCATAGGGGTTCCCCTCAAACATTATATTGCTGCCGTTAACCGGCAGAGGGACGAACTCGCGACAAGGCTCTCCCATGACGTTGATGGAGTTGTGATAGTGGTAATATCTGATCAAGCTCTCGGTCTTGTGGGTCGTCCTCCCTTTGACGTTCTGTGACATGTGCACGCCGGCTGAGTAAGCGTTCCGGGCCTGGATTGCGTACTTGCGATCCCGCCTTACTTTGGTCATCGAGTTGCGGAAGACGAGTTTCTCAAATCCCCATTCTCTGCATATCAATAGAACACCAAACGAATCAACAAATATTTTTCATGCCAAAATGCAAAACGACATGTAGCACACAAAATACGATTTTTCTTAATCATACAATGACAAATGAAAGACATTTTTCAAAATAGTTTGTGTCAAGCCTCTCATATCTCAGCTTTCATGGTTTTCTTCATTTTCTGGTTCCTTACAACTTTTCATAATCAGTGATAGTATAGCATTTTCCAACTTGTAGTATGTTGAGGAAAATGTCACTTTTTATGGTGAACTTGTTATACATAGATGGAATCATTGTTGCCTACTGTCATTTGAAATCTAAGATTTTTGGTTCAATGGTGAGATTTTCAGAACAAAAAGGACCCAATCACATCTGACCTCTGAAGACACCATTTGACTAAAGGAATCTAGTAAGGCCATGTGAGGGTGGCAAGGTCCAAAACGAACAACACATGTCACCCTCACATTGTCCGAATTAGTCAACAAATCGCATAAACAAATAGCCACCGACTTTAGTAACTAATTCGAGAATATCTGTTTGATTAATCAAATCGGGCATGCTCCCAGGAGAAAGCATTATTTTTTCAGTTAAACATCGTGCCAACAACAACCGTAAATTTCGGATGAACTTTAGCAATTGGGCAATTTTCAGTGTGAAATTGGTACTAGGTATGCATGAATCAAACAAATGTAAGCACGATTGAAGGACACGAAGAGACAAACCTGGAGTAATCCTCGCTTGGATCCTGCACACAGAGCTTGCTCGACATTGGATTCTGGTCGATGGTGAACTGCGCGTAGCCCTCGAGCTTGCCGAGCACCTCTTCGAGCGGCTGCCCATTTGGCAGGTAGATGTACTCGTCGACGTCGAAGAAGAAGGTCCAATTGGCGGCGTGGCGGTACCGGTGCAGGCAGTCGTTCACCACCAAGAACTGGTTGTAGTAGTAGCCGTCGTACTCCGCCTGCGCGCGGATGTCCTGGACGGTGACGCGGCCGGCGCTGACCCACGGATCCAGCACCGCCTTCACCTCCGGGCTGACGCCGCCGGCGTCGTGGAGCACGAAGTGCGACCTGGGCCCGAAGAAGCGGGCGTGGTAAGCCACCCACTCGCGCATCCGGCTGGCGCTGATGTTGCCGTACAGCGACGAGCCGCAGTAGAGGTAGTCGTACTGGAAGGGCGGGCTGTAGCGGGCCTCGTCGTAGGCGCCCGGCGCCTCCTCGAGCGCGACGAAGCGCTCGTACCGGCGGGAGGCGGTGGAGTAGTAGGCGTGGACGAGCAGCTTGCCGCCGGCGTTCCCGGCGTTGGGGTTGGAGGGGAAGGTGCAGTTGACGACGACGACGGTGTAGACGCGGCCGTAGCCCCAGTCGGGGAGCATCTTGTACGCCTTGGTCCGGACGGGGCGCGGCGAGGGGTCGCCGGCGCTGGGGTTGGGCACCCACTCGCACTTGAAGTAGGGGGTGCCGAACACGTGGGTGGGCTTGGACGCCAGCCCCACGACGGCGAACGTCCGCGGCCCGCCCCGGTACGCCCCGTACTGCACGAAAAGCGCCGCCGCGCTGCCGAACGGCCGGAGCACCCGCTTGTTCGGGTCCTCTGGCCGCGCGGGCCTCGTCACCCTTTCCACCCGCACGGGGACAGCACTGGAGGCGGCGGCGGCAGAGGTACCAAAGGTCGCGGCTGGCTGGTCCGTGGTCGTGGCTGTTGCAGCGGTGGAGTCGGCGGCGGCGGTTGTGGCGAGGAGGGAGCAGGCCGGGGAGGCGGAGGTGCGGGACGCGGTGAGCAAGAAGCCGTATGGCTGGAACTGCCAGAACCCCACGAACAGAGTGAGGAAAGCGAGCGAGGCCACGAACGACTTGATGTCCACGCACGGGATGGCAAACGACGCCCCTCCTCCTCCTCCTCCGCCGCCGCCCCCGTCCTTCCTTGAGCTGTACTTCATGCTTAGCCCTGGCACCCTACCTTCCTGTCCGGCCGGCCACGGAGATCCCTCCTCGGCTCCTCCTCCTCTGCCGCCGCGCGCAGGTGAAACGCGTGCCGGCCGGAGTCCTGACCAGAAGCGCCGCGCCGCCGCACTGCTCTTGCCTCCCCTCTATCTTTCTTGGGAAGAATATGGAAGGATGCGGAGAATGTGAGAGGTGGCGAGGGAGGCTGGCTGGGTGGATGCTGGAATCAGTCGGGCCGGCGGGCCGGTGCGGCGCGGGGATGGGATGGGAGGAGGGATGCTTCTGGACGCGCGGTGAGTGATGGTCTGATGGATGCTTGGATGGGGATCATGGGGGCCGCGCCGTGACGAAAGCAGAAAGGGCAAGGAGTCAAGGCTTGGGTTGGCTGGCTTCCGAGTTATGGCTCGCGCCCCTCGCTCTCTGGTGGTGTGGTCTGGGTGGTGTGGTCTGGGCGAGCCGTAAATGGTGGCTGGTGGGCAGCCGATAACCGCCGCTTCGCGCGTACGGTACGAGGCGTAATGCGACGCGTCCCCACCGAACCAACCGCGCTAGTAGCCGAGGAGGTGGTGGCGGTGGCAGTGAAAACCCGACGAAACCGCGGAGGAGGAAGTGTCGTCGTCGGTCAGGAGGAGAGGTTCATGGCGGGCGGCGCACCAGGGAGAAAGGATTTGTTGGTGATTTGCCGGAGAGAAGAAGCAGTCAATCGCGCTTATTGCTCCTGTTCCCCAAGCCGCCGAGCACTTTCCTTTTTTCTGGTCCGAGCACTTCGTAAACACCCTTTTTTAAAAAAAAAAGGGGGGGGGGGCATTTTTCCTTACTTATTTACTCCTACTATATCGCACCAAATATATTTTATCTGCTGCTATAAATAGCCGTCCCTCATTGATTCGTTATTAATTGCTCCCTTCTTATTTCTAAAATCATGGTTCTAAAATATGTTACGGTTTTGTGGGCGAGGTTTCATCATCATTAGTCAATCACCGTTGGCTTAGCTTGAGATCGTTTCTGCAGCTCAGACATTGCATCAAGGCTCAAGCGCATCCTCTTAGCTTGAACGTGAATGCCAACGTACAAACGTCATGCTTGTTCTTAAACAAAAAAAAGGGCTCGTTTTTTGTTCTCAAATAGAAGTATGATGAAGTATCCTCTCGAGCATGGAGAGATCATGGATTCATGGGGGCGCGGGGGTGGAGTCGTGTGTGACGCCGCCCGCCGCGGGGACATTCGGGCACCTCCACGACCATCCATACGTGCTGCACCATCGCTTCGCCAACCGCGCACGAGAGGAACCAAACGAGCCTCGAACAAAAGCCAACGTGTCGGGCGAGCGCACGGTCTCTTTCCGCACCGAAGCCAGTCCGGCGTCACCGTATTCGTCCCGTCTTCCTCGCGGGCTCCCCAGCCATATCCTCGCTTGCGCGGCTGTGCTACACCTGTACATGCAACGGCACAGGTCACCCCCTTCAACGCACACCGTTGCATCTGAGGGTCCCCCGGCCATTCTAGCGTTCGCTTTCTTCCTTCTTTCTTGTCTCAGTACCAGCGGAATCAGTAATCACCTCCCCTTTTCTTCTTTTCTTCTCGTTCATCGTCAGTACCGGCGGAATCATCTCTCCTTTTGTTATTAACTCTGCTGCGGCGCATACGTGCCTGCTTTTCATGTGGCTGCGCAGAGCTCGATCGCATCACAGAGCGGTGGTTTGTTTCTGGTGGAGGCAACGTCGCGGGCCGGGAAGAGAAAAGAGCGAATTTTTTTTTATTTTTAACCTATTTTTAAGTAATATTTTAATAATAACCCGGTCCGAACTAAATTTGCAGATGTAGCCCATTCGGTCGCGGCGAACGACTTGGCGCGACCAAAAGGCTAGTCGCGGCAACTAATTTGGCGCGGCACTTTGCCACGTCAGCGTTGACGATCGCGTCGGCAACGGCGACCACGAGTCGCGGCGAGGCGTTTGGCGCGACTCAAGGCCCGTCGCGCCGTCTTGATGGGCGCGACTCGGTAGCCCGTCGCGGCATCCTGTTTGGCGCGACCGGTTGGGACTTTTAAGCCCGCCGCGGCCGCCCGGGCGCGGTCCTCTTCCTTTCTTCCTCCTCGGTCTCTCTTCTCTTCTCCTCTGTTGGACCCCGTCGCCCCAAGGAGAGTTCGTCGAATCCGGCCGCCGTACTTGGTGAATCGACCCGAAATCGCGGGGCTACGCCTCTCCAAGGTAACTCCTCCATCTAGTCCAACTACATTTCCATAGGAATTTGAAATATGACCGGATTGAGGTAGTTAGGGTTTGGCATATTGAAGGATGTGTGAATGCGTGGTGGTATATTATGTACGAATGGAGGTTTATAGGAGGTCATGTATTGTTCGATGGATGGCTTGTAATGTGTGGAATGTATGATTGACGTATAGGATGGATGGGTTGCATGGCATTTTTTAAGACAATGGCAATCGGGTACATAATGTAAGAGCTTCAATGCGGTATATGTAGTTGTATGTAATGCATTTATATGGAGGGAAGTAGATAATCGTTTTCAAAACTTTGTAGATGGACTTTTTTGGTTTTGGCTGGCATGGCATTTCTGAAGAAATAGTAATCGACTAGATAATATAAAGACGAATGAGGTATATATAGTGTAATGTGTTGCAATCATGTGGAGGGTAGTAGTAAATGGATTGTAAAAGTTTGTAGATGGAAAATTGTGTAGGTGGAACGGTGAATTGGAATGATGATTTGGTTTTATGTAGAGTTGTTACCTAACTCTAATTTATAACGTTTTGTAGAGAGATGGCACCTCACCCGCGGTACCGGCTCCTTGACACCGTGTATGATAACAAGCACCGCGCTCACCATCTTGTTGACCTTGGTCAGGTAATAAATTTTTGTTGACACAAAGAATAATGTATATGCTGTTGTAATTGCAATATGCACTATCCGGAGTGTAATTGTATTTCATTGCAGGTGCTGACGCCGTTGCGGTCGCGGACCCACAAGCCTATGCCATGGGATGAGCGCTACGCTCCGTACATACGACGGGCGGGGTTGCTGCCTTTGGCGCGGTTGGTCAATGCAGGATTGCCCCTAATGGACTCACCTGCCCTCATGGCACTTGTGGATCGTTGGAGGCCGGAGACCCACACTTTTCACCTGCCGTGTGGGGAGGTCACGGTGACGTTGCAGGACGTTGCTATGATCTTGGGTCTCCCAATCGATGGACATGCCGTAATAGGAATGGTGCAGCCGGTGGGATGGAGAGACATGGTTGAGGGTTCTTTGGGGCTGAGGCCACCTGAGGCTGATGAGAATGTGAAGGATAGGAAGACGACTGGGGTAAGCTCGGCGTGGCTATTGGAGAACTTCAGCCAGTTGCATGCAGAAGAGGCTGCGGAATTATTGGTTGAGAGGTTTGCTCGCGCTTGGTTGTGGCACTTGATTGGCGGGTTTCTGTTCCCCGACGGTAGTGGAAACACCATATCTTGGATGGTGTTTCCCATTATCGCAGGGCCATGGGAGACTATCGCTACTTACAGTTGGGGTTCGGCAGTGCTTGCGTACCTGTACCGGCAGCTTTGTGACGCGTGTCAGAGGATTGGAAATAGCTCAAGCATTGGAGGCTGTTTGTACTTGCTACAGGTTTGGATGTGGGAACGGTTTCCTATTGGTAGACCTGACCGTGCACCGGCGGAGGTAAAGTTAAATGTTGTTGAAGAGTGTATGTTTATGTATGTTGCTGTTACTAATGAAGTTGATGAGTTAATGCAATGTAGGAGTGGGAATTTGACGACGAAGAGTCTTTGCCAACTGTTGGGTTCATCTGGAAGAATTGCATAAATGTGGTCGGAAATTCAAAAAGACGTTACATGTCGTACATGAACGAGTTCGATGTGTTAACTCAACATCAGGTGAGTTTCTACATCCACAAACAAATTTTCTTTCCTCTTCTTGTTGCAATGTTTGGTAACAACGAATGCACATATTTCGCTGCATCGTTTTGGTTAGGTGGAGTGGCACCCGTATGACCGTGAAGAGATAATGGAAATGAATCTTAGTCCCTTGTGCAAGCGTGATGCTGAGTTTTGGCGGTTGGAGATGCCCATGATTTTTTACTACGCTGTGGAGTGGCACCTCCCCCAACGCGTGATGCGTCAGTTTGACAGGCTGCAAGTTACTAATGTGTCATGCCCCACGACAAACAAAACTCTTCACAAGTATGTTTCGTGGTTAAAGTTTCATTAATTTAGCTGATTCGTAGCCCTATATGACAAATTTACAAGTAATGATTTGGTTGGTTCTACAGGGTGGACAGAAGGAAGGAGAGGGGAGCCGTAGACTGGGCGGAGAAGCACCAGCCGTACATTTCTATGTGGGACACACGAGGGCAGCACACCATATGGCCTACCAATGGTCCAGCGCACAGGGCATCCGCATTCAAGGAATACTTGGAATGGTTGCATGAGCACTCTCGCCTGCACCTCCGACCTGCTTTCAGTGCTGCCCATATTGCTGATCTACCGGACTCGGGCGACGATGATGACCTCATAGACGAGTACGATGCGGCTACTCGGGTAGGCACCCAGTCCGAGAGAGCGCCGCTTCACAACTACATGGTGCGTAATGTGTCTCGCTGCTATAACAATTTAATGTATCTATGTTTATATTCCCGCTGACTGTTGTATGTGTTTTTGCGTTAAAGGCAACTCAAATGGGCCGGCTTGCAAATGAGGCGGGACATGCCTTGCGCCACCCTCAAGGATCGGCACATGAGTTGGGAGCGCTACGAGCTTTTGCGCAGGTAATCTATGCCTATATTGTGCATTTTGAATTATCTTCTGCAGGCGGTTCAATTAATTAGTGGTAACTTGGGTTGTTTCCTCCTCACAGCGGGTGCGTAGGAGCTGTAGGCGGCTTGCTCTGAAGTTGAACTGCATTGAGCAACATGATATAGCGCAGCAAGAAGGATCGGAGAGAGCTCCGTCACGCACGCGGTCCGGCACAAGAACCCCCTCAACATCGACAACACATAGATATGTAACCGGCAGCAGCAGTGGTGCATGTCATGAATCGTCGGAGAGCGAGGATGATGGGGACAACGATTCTTCTTATGATCACCAGGTACCTTCTGAACCTATTTGAAATTACCAACATATATTGCAAGCTAAGTGATCTTACACATTGTGCAAATTTCGGATATTGTAGGACGTAATAGGGATTTCCCAAATTCCAGATGCACCCGGCTCTTCACAGCCGTCTCCGCGAGGCCCCCAACAACGAAGAAGGAAGGATGTTGAGAGTGCTAATGTCCTTCCCACTGCCCCCGGCCGTCTTAGGAAGAAGAGGAAGCCCTACACACCGGGGTCTTGATTAACCATTTAGGAATTCAGTACTTAGCTATGTAACATAAGTTTGCACCATGTCGTAGGGTTTGTATGACCACGCTAAACATTGTAAAATAAGTTTGTTACTTAGCTATGTAAACTATGTTTCCATGTCTACGCTCAACTATGTTTATTTCTGTTTGACGAGTTGCACTATGTTGGAGTTGTATGATGTGTGAAGCTGCTATGGGCATTTCTTTTCTTTAGGCTGCTCTGGGGGAAACGAAGAAAGGGTCTGAGAATGTAGTTGTATATGTCAAAGTTGATGATAAGAAGTTCGTCATTGGAAGTCTGTCTACTGAGAAGCACCCTCAGATTACTTGCGATCTGGTTTTTGACAAAGATTTCGAGCTTGCCCACGTGGTCTCTTTTTTTTATAAACGGTTTTGAACATTGTTTCATTGTGTGTTGAACCATGTAACATGTGTCATAACTATGCAGAACATGTATTTTGTCACATTCCATGTGGTTGTACTATGGCTGTTTCTATTTTCGTCAACGAACAGCAAAGTCGGTAGTTGTTGCAGGCTGGGGTTAGCACGAGTCGCGCCAATCTGTCTGGCGCGACCACGACTTAGAAAATTTTCCCTCCCCGCCGAGCTCCATCTCGTTACTGGAAAGGCGCTCCCTGTGGCGCGACTCCCGTCATAGTCGCGCCAAACAGTATGGCGCGACTACGACTTAGAAAATTTTTGCCTCCCCGCCGAGCTCCATCTCGTTACTGGAAAGCCGCTCCCTGTGGCGCGACTCCCATCATAGTCGCGCCAAACTGTTTGGCGCGACTATGTAGACAGTCGCGCCCATCGGCCCGGCGCGTCTGCTTTCTATCTACTACTTAGGAAGCCGTCTGCAATCCGGCGAGTCGCACAAAAGTTTAGAAATGTCTCGGACCCCAAGCCGCCGGCGCCGATATCAGGGAGCAACTTCATCCACTCCTATACCAACAATACCATACACAGATAATAATTGCGGTCCTGCATCGTATCCTAAACCCATTCCGCAATTTCCTCTCGAGACGAAGGATGATTTTCTCCGGACAAATCAAAAACCCGAAGGAACAAATGAGTGTTGGCCTTTATGTTGCCACCATGAAGAATGCGTGCTACAGATGTATGACGGGCCAGATGACGGAGGAAGACGATTCTTTAGATGTCCACGTGGATCGGTAATTACTGTCATCAATTCTCGTTCTTTTCCATACGCTCATTCCTTCCAGTCTAACTAACTAAATGTCTATAGTGTTACGATGATGATGATAACTGTGGCTACACAATGTGGTGTGATCCAAAGCCGGAGGCCGCAACAGCTTTATACATGGATTACCTACGAGCTCGTATTGATGATTTGGAAATAAAGCTTGAAGAGGCTACAAGGACTACTCAACTTTCGTCTGACATAGCAACTATTAGCATTTTTGATGGTAGTGTCCCACTGTGTATTGATTTGTTCTGCAAATGCCCGTATCACAAGGGTTTGTGATAGTCATAAATTATCACTATGTTCAATAGGCATTGTTGTAAAAGTTTATTTTTGACTTCTATCAAGTAGGGCGGCCGGATTCGAAGAATGTTTCCTTGGGGCGACGGGTCGGACAGCCAAGCGGAAGGAAGCAGACGGAGGAGGAAGAGGAAGTCCCAACCGGTCGCGCCAAACAGGATGCCGCGACGGGCTTCTGAGTCGCGCCCATCGGGACGGCGCGACGGGGCATTTAGTCGCGCCAAACGACTCCCCGCGACTCGTGGTCGCCGTTGCCTGGTCGTCAACGCTGACGTGGCAAAGTGCCGCGCCAAATTAGTTGCCGCGACTAACCTTTTGGTCGCGCCAAGTCGATCGCCGCGACCGAATGGGCTAGATCTGCAAATTTAGTTCGGACCGGGTTATTATTAAAATATTACTTAAAAATAGGTTAAAAATAAAAAAAAATCCGAAAAGAGCTTTCCTTGATGCTTGTAATTTATGTGATCCGTGATAATTCGATCTGACCTCTGCTTTTGGGTGCAGGCTGTATCGGCAGCGGCGCCCAGATGAGTTTGCCCCGGATAATGACGGCAGTCACCACGTTTTTGCGTTCCGTATGGCCGTAGAGTAGTATGGGGTTAGACATTCATATTGCCGGACGGACCCTTTCACGGTTGCTCCGATGCGCAAGACGCAAGGCTGCTTTTCAGAACACCCAAACCATTTCAGGCAACAAGCGATACGGTGTTTGGGGCGCAGATTGAAGCGTGGCATGAACTCCGCCCTAGTAGTAGATCAACCAAGCGATACGGTGGTTTCGACGTCTACGTCGACAGAGACGTATGGTCGAAGTCCCAGATGGAGAAATCATTCGAGGAATCTTACTTTGCAACTGTGATGTCATGTTCCGTTCTTGGTCAGGAATAGCCAGCGCGCTCCAGCTGGGCCGCCAGAGTTTAGTCCGCGATAGGTTCAGAAACAAGCATGCTTCGCTTATTCGGGTTCTGAACGAAAGATACTTTGATTTGAAGCATAATGCTCCGCTCCATTGTCATTTGTCATCAATCAGCGGCATGAGAACCCTTACGCCAACACGGGACGGCCTCGACCGGCTTTGTTATTTTCTTCTCCCGCTAGGTCCTTGACTCTTGTTTGACAGGAAGACTGACGCTTATTGGACTGTCGTAAATTGAAGGTCCTGGCTTGGTAACAAGAAAATTACTGAACTTGCCGTAACAACGACAGATCACTGAAACTGGATACCTATAAACTTGCATAAGAGCATCTCCAGCAGAAGACTTAAAATCAAAAACCTAAAATCAGTTTTAGGTATAGGAGAGAGAAGATTTACAGAAAAATTCTTGCTCCTCTCCAGCAAACTACCTAAAACTGGATACCTATAAAGTTTTGTAGAAATACTCTCATTTTTAAGAGGTATTTTACAAAAACTCCAAGATACAGAAAAACTATGAATAATTTCACCTTTTCGGAATGGCTTTTCTGCAAAAACACCAAGCCATGGCCTTATCCTCTCCCACGGCAAGCCGCACGCCTCACTCCAATCCTCCATGTCTGCCCGGGCTCCGGCCGCCGCCCCCTCCCTCCCCTCCTTCCCATTGACCGCCCTCCTCCTCCACA
The DNA here is from genome assembly GCA_012490785.1 of Eragrostis nindensis. Classification (NCBI taxonomy): domain Eukaryota; kingdom Viridiplantae; phylum Streptophyta; class Magnoliopsida; order Poales; family Poaceae; genus Eragrostis; species Eragrostis nindensis. The sequence continues at coordinate 962,795 of JAAXCT010000089.1, read as the reverse complement.
AGCATCTACGTGCCCCGACGAGCCTACCTTTCCTCCGGCACGCGCCGCGCGACCCGGCCAGCCACGCGACCCGGCGAGGTGGTCGCGGGCCCTGGTGCGCCGTGGGCTAGGCAAGCCGCCTGCCCCCGCGTCGGGGCTTGCCCGGCCCTTCGCGTCGGCGATTGGGGGCGCCCTCCCCGTGGCGCGTCGGTGCTTGGCGTGGGAGCTCGGCGGCGCGCAGGACGGAGTGGGCAGCAGCGGCACGGGATGGAGCGGACTCTGGGAGGGCGAAGGGGCGATGCTGAGTGCTTGGCGGCGGGATCCGGTGGCTGGATTCGCGGCGGTGGGTGGAGGTTGCGGCGGCACGTCGGGCGGTGAAATGTCCTGGGCGAGCAGTTGGCCGTTCCCGCGTGAGTTCACTGGTTTTAGTTTTCCATGAGGTGAAACTCAATTTGAGTTCAGGAGAGAAAAATTTAGGTGGACATCAAAAAATTTAGGTTTTGGTATCTATTTAGGTGCTCTGCTGGAGCAGTTTTTTTGCTATTTCGACAGTTTTTAGGAATTGATATTCAGTTCAGGTTTTCTGCTAGAGATGCTTTAATTAGGAAGCCACCGAAATAGGACTCTGTTTGAAAACTCTTTGTTAGACAGAAGTTGGTCAAAATAGTACTAACATAAACAAAACGTGGGAAATTACCGCATGGGGGTATATGGTACAGTCACCGCTACTTTTTCTGATCGTGATAACAAGGTGACCTGTGAATCGTGGTTAGGAAGGACTTTAATCAGAACAAATGGCGTACAAATATGTACTACTAACGGTTTGTATATTTTATAATCGAAGTCGCTATCGTTCGATTCGAAACCGGACCAGAGGCACCCATGTGTCGAGATGACAAATTTTAAGGGACGGTAATCGTGACAGTACTGTACTCCTGTCAGTCAACAGCTGGGATACCATGGAGAACGGAAAAGCAGTATTCTAGACGAGCATACGGACGGTGTGACGGCTCACCAACCGTATGTTTGCGCGTACAACTCCCCTGGAAGCAAGAGGGGAGAAAGAGATAGCGAGGCCTTTGCCTTCACGCTGGGAGAAGCGGAGCTGCGTTCCTGGGATGCAAGCTGTAATGACAAGGGCTCGACCACAAGGACGCGGAACCAGCCTGACGCCCGAATCGCGACGCGGTCGCTCAGGCACGATCGGACTGGCAGGCGCACGGTCCGGCCGGCCAGGATCGCTCGTGGATTCAGACCGAGTCCACCGCACGGCGATCAGATCGCGAACTGGCGACGCCTCTGCGCTCTGGCCTCTGCAATGACGCGGGCTCCTACAGAGGCAGGCAGGCGCGCACATGAATCGGGGAAGGCGCCATCTGGCCGGCTGGTGATCGGCCGGTGGCGGGCCAGAAGACCCAACGGCTACTGGCGGCGGTTGGCGTATTCGCGCCACGTGACGGCGAGCTCCCGGTCCCGATATGTGGGCGATGGCCGATGGGTCCCTTTTCTTTCGCATCCAATCCCATTCCGCTGGCGGCCAAAGTTTTCTGTTCGTCTCTCGTGGTTTTGCGTGCTGCAAAGTGCGAAAATGGCCATACTCATCGGTAATTCATCGGTCCTCCGCGGAGGCTTGCCTCCGCTTATCTTGACGGAGGAGACTGGGCACCAGATCATCAGGATTCGAGCGTGGTGTCGGTGGGATGAAGATTTTTTTCACATTCGAAGCTGCGCCTGGAGAAATACAAGAGGTATACGGGCCCGCACTGGAGACACGTGGCACAAGTGCAACTCAGGGTTCGCTGTGCATATTCTGGACTCTTCTCCTCAAATCCCATCTCCGCAACAATGACGCACACAGACACAGCTACCTCTGCTTCCCATCACCTCCCACAGTTTCCTCTCCTGTTAGGACCTCAACTATTCATCAGTTTGTGATGTGCGCAGAGTAGTGCAACTCATGTGCGTTGAATTTTTACACCACCGGCCCATATATATCGTTTACCGTTCATCTAATTGGAAAAAAAAAGTTTGTGCTGCAAATCTGAGCAGAAAATGCAGCCAGCCTGCGTGATACACAGATGTTAAGCTTTTATTGAGCGGTAAATATTAATAGCACAAAACTGATTAAGATAATGATAAATTATTTTGGGAAAATATTTAGACTTGCATAAATATTAGATGCACTTATTTTATTTGCATTTGTTGTACATGCACACATCCTTATGAAGAATCAATATTGTGCATGCATACTAGTAATGTACTAGCACACGAAGCATACACATTGAGTTGCAAGCTTATTCATTCTTCCTTGTACATATTTTTCACGGGATGCAATAAAAAATTAAATTTAAGTTGCAACTATTTATGTTGTTTGAGGAGAACACCTCCGGTGTTACCATTGGGTTAGGTGTTACTCCATATTACCAATCAAGATAGCACCTAATCCGGCGCATCTAAAATTGCAACAAAAACATGTATGGATAGTTTATGCGACGATCTACTATCATGTAAATTTTGAGGTGCAATTGAAGCTCATACAAAGAGATACAAAAAAGAGAATTCAGCATATGAATGGTAACCAGTTGTGGGTCTGAGAACAATTACAACTCGTACTATTCACAATCTGATTTCTCTTTTTTCGTATCTCATTGTACAAGTTTTAGTTGCAACTCAAATTTGCATGATAATAGATCTTCGCATGCTCTATCTATTCATATTTTTCTAAGAATTTTAGATGCACTCCATAAGGTGTTACCGTGATTGGTAACACGGTAACACCCTAAGGACGGTAACATCGGGAGGTGTTTCATTGTTTCAGTGGCAACCCGCTAGTACATTTATTTATTTTTATTACATAGCGAGTCTTGTTAACAAGAAAATTAGGTGGATATGAGTAACTATTTCGTCCATTTGTATGCATCTGCAGGCGCGCAGGCGCCCTGACCGAATCGACGAAATTCTGAAGCTGCACCTTTTTTTCAATATTTTTTGTTCAAAAGAAAAAACGAGTTAGTCAGTCAGTACATCTGGCCCTGCACTCTACTGTACTACTACTCCAACTTGCTTGTATTAACTGCACCCAGCATGCATAGGACAGCAGATAAAAAAAAAGAGAGAGCATTTTCTGGTCCTTATACGATGCCCATATACAAGGTCCAGTACAGATGGCCCACTTCCTGTCCCAAATCTCAGCGCCACGCCCGCCGCACAGATATCCGGCGTCGTGCCTCCGCGGAGGACAAGAGCCGCTTGGCCATACTCATTGGGCAGCTCGCCTACGGTTTGCTGCTGCTGATGCAGTAACGCCAATGCTGGTCCTTCCCAGGGTCGAGATGGAAGATGACGGATAGCCCTGACGAGGTAACAGTAATTCAGCTCCACGATAGATTTTTTTTTTTTAGAGATCAAGCTCCACGAGAGATGCGTTCTCGGTTTTGCAATGAAGCACACGTTGGGCCGGGCTCTTATCGCCTTCAACACCTCGGTCGGATGGAATATTCGAAGTTTCTATTTGCCTGTCTCAATTATCGTAGAAGGTGCAACTTTTACCTTGAATTATGAAATCAGGTATGCTGACTCCCTAAACTTGAGTACACGGTTCACTTTGCCTCTCTCGGCGGTTTTATGAGCGGTTTTAGTTGACATGATATGGTGAGACCGACATGTCAGTTGCCATGTCATTTTTTTTCTTTTTCTTTTTTCTCTCTCTTCCTCTCTGTACTCCCCGATATGGCTCTCACCTCATCCCCGACCACCGCACGCATCCTTGCCGCCGGACACACCCTTTCGCGTATAGGCCGTGTCCATCGCCATGGCCGCAAGCCCACTGCCGTCCCGCCGCCTTCCCGTTTCGATGGCTCCTCCCTCCTCCTGATTGCCTGCACTTCTCCAACAAACAAGGCTCCGGATGCAGAGGAGCAAGGAGACAACAGAGCAACCTCAATTCCGTCGAAATGTGCATGCTCCTCGCTGCTGCGGCTACTTCTTCGCCCATTCGTCTCTGGATTCATCGCTCCCCTTCTCTCTCTGTCTAATTCCTAGTGTCTGAATTATCCTTTTTCTCTGATTATTTGATTTCTGAACATTTGGCTTCTGATTGTAGAGCTTCTTCACACGAATTATTGCTCAAGATTTGATTCTGTTCACAGCTCTTCATGGCCATGTTCAGGTTCAATTGTGATTGTCGAATGCAGCCAACTGACCGATTTTACCAGAATAAATGAGATTTGGCATCTCTTTTCGCACGGAGACCTCTGGCATTGGGTTTTTGGGTTTTCAACTCCGATTGCGACGACGAGACAAGCGGTGCGAATGGAAGGAGGTGCCTCGAGGGATCGTGCGCGCGGGCGGGCGATTGGTTCCGGTCCGGCAATGGAGCGGTGGCGTAGGACGCTTCCATTGAGGGAGCTGCGCCGAGCAGCAAGCCAGCATGCTTGGCGAGGAGCAGAGAGAAACATAGAGGGAAAAAACAAAGAGTCAACGTTGCCTATGCTAACATGACCACTGACATGTGGGGCCCATGATGTCACGCAGGACAATACCACTCATAAAACCGCCCAAGGAGGTAAAATGAACCATATCCTCGAGTTCAGGGAGTCAGGTTACCCGGTTTTGTAATTGAAGGTAAAAGTTGCAACTCTTACGAGAGTTGAGGGAGGCAAATTAGACTTCTTCCAATATTCTTGCAGCAGCAAAGAGAGGAGGCTTCATAGAAGCCTAGTGCTTAGTATGTGGGCCCTTGAGAATCAGCCCAGTCAGGCCCAATGAGGTGCGGCGTGGAGGCGCGCCTGTCACAATTCAAGCCCAACTGATGATTCGTTTGAGCCAGCCGAACTTCACTAGCCAGCTGGTTCGCGCGAAGTTCGAACAATTCAAGGACAGTTCATGCATGTAAACATGCAGTGCAGCTAAGTAAATGGGTTATCAACGCCCCCAAATCTCTACTTCCTCCATCCACAAACCAACAGTATCTGTAAAAATAAATTACTATATAAATAGAAAATTTGACACTATTATGATAGTTGGTTTTCATGATGAATCTATTAACATCAATTTTATATATTGGCAATCTTGATGAAATTTTTGTTTTAACGATCAAAGTTGAAAACATTTGACTTTAACCAAAACTACAAATACTTTATTTCTGAACAGGAGTACATCTCTAAATTATTTGCTGTTTACTGAAATGTGATTGATGGGCTCCATCTCAAGTGGCAGCCATTGGATCTCGCAAAGGAGGAAACACAGGAAAGTCCATTCACATAACTTCGAAACTCTCTAAAAGCAGTGCAGAGGTAAGCGGAAGATTCTCCGCTTCCAGAAACCAAAATGGATCAAGACGGCGACTACGTACCTCGACCCCGCCACTGTCGTGGGCCTTAGTGTGAGGGCGCGGCGGCGCTGGAGGCAGAACGATCTGCATGGACAGGCAGATCATAACTTTCTCGTCCATTTTCTAATCACGCGTCGCCGTTCGTCAAGCAAGTGGGATTTCGCGTATTGTGTGACCTTGCCATCACGTAGTGGACACCTGCTCCGAATTTTACATCCAGTGCGCCGCTGTCATCAAAACTCTGCATGCCGTAAGGGGATATCCTTCAGGAACTACTTCTTCCCCACCTGACTGATGACCACCACTTTCATCTGCCAGCGGAGCTACCACAATCTCACCCCATGCATTGTGCGGCAGCCACTACTGTCGTAGCTATATAGGGCCATTCGTCTCCTCTGTGTGCTTTGATATGCTTGACATGGATGCATGCTTTCTAGCAAAAACGCCTAGCTATGTAGCTGGCTTACTTTCGGTGACCAATGTTGTGTAGAGGCCAAGAGAAGAGGCAAACATAGAGGCCAGGTCGTTACGTTGTACTATAGGCAAAGTAAGTTTTGGTACTCATCTAAGCACTAGAATCCAAACACTTCGACACTCATCTCTGTAAGCAAATATAGAGGCCAAGAGAAGATATCAAGATTAACTAATTCAAAATGAATTCGTATGCCTTTGTTTTGAGGGCACTAGAGCAGCAAGGTGCATCCCCACTTGTGTGCAGCCCGCCTATAAATAGAAGAGGGTTCCTCTTGACAAACCATGAGAACACAACCTAAGGACTGAAATACAAGGGCGGGCTCTCCTCTCCTCTCTCCTGTCCTCTCCGCTACATGCAAATCAAAGAAGATCTTAAGAAGCTGAGTTCGTCATCGAGTGACGGTATGTAACAGCCCTTATTCAGTTATTCATTCTATGTCTAACACAAAGAAGTTGAACTGAGCATCCCCTGCAGTCACAACAAAATGGATAAAAAAATTGCGTGGTTGAATTATGTGCCACAAGCATTTCTTCTATCTTGCTGGCAAATAATCTAAAAGCAGCAGAATGCCTAACAAGAAAAAAAGTGTTTCTGCACGTTCATGATCAAAACATGGCTGCAGTACAAACCATGGTGTTAAACATCAGATTTGCATGGTCAGCTACCTGATAAATTGGCATGCAAAATAAATCTTACAAATAACGCATGCTTAGTCTCTACTATTTCTCTAGGTTCAGGATCAAGATTCAAGAGTACTTCACGGAATAAAAAATGGTCTAAACCCGAGTTTTGAGATGTTGGGATGACTCATCAGTCAACAAAGCCTAGACTACTTCCAAACACCCATCAGGCTTTTATTTTATTTTTGAAGGGATCATGTTCTCAATTTATTAGACATCCATCTCCCGACATATAACGTTTCCAAATTATTACTGCATAGCTAACTCTGCACTCTGCAGTCACAAAAAACTCCTACTTGACTATGCACTTTGCAACCTTATATATCCAGCTGGTGTACTGGGAAACCGGAAGTTAAAAAGAGTAAATATTAAATGTTAGGAAACTATGAAGGGAAAGTGGGTTATGCATTCCTGTACGAGCTTTCTGTTATCATCTTGTAGGCTACAATTTTTGGCCATACCTTGCGTTTCTTAATCCCTTTAGGATTTACGTGCTTACGACCTTACCTTGCGTTTCTTAATCCCTTTAGGATTTACGTGCAGAGGTGAAGTATGAGGCGCGGCGGCAGCCTAGAGTTCTTGACCATCTTGTTTGTGGTGTTTGGAGGCGTACACTGTAAGTAGTACCCTCTTCTTGTCTTTTCTTTTTCAACTGCCATATATTCGTAGTCCCTGCTCTTGATCACTAAATTTTTCTGATAGGTCGTACTCACATGCTCAAGGCCGAAAGTAATATTGCTGGTACCACAAACTCGACGTCAGATGAGGGCAAGGTACGCATAATAATTTGCATCTCCGCCCCTTGCCCGGTTGGTTATTTAGGCATCATTGTTCCCGGCTGCTATTGCTGCCAGAAACGGCCTAGGCAGGTGTGCTACCGTTCGGAAGCTCAATGCCAGGCCAACTGCCCTGTTTGCGACCCCAAGTGCCTGATGCAGTCATCGCTTGGTTCTTCTATGAGTGAAGGTCGTTACACCTCAAATGCAACAACTAACACTACATTATTTAAGTAAGAGACATAGCCATCAGCAGCATTGAGAGAAATAATGTACTGAGAATCGCAACATATAAGTTTCTACAATTTATAAAGTACCTTGTGAGATTGGTCTTCGTTTTTTTCTTAGAGAAAAGTCATTATTTTTGCAATCGTAGATTAATCCCATCCCATCACACCTCCCGATACGTGCTTATTCTCTCTGCCACCAGAGAAGAACCAATCGATTTGAGGATGGACCCAATTTGGCCTCGATCAAAGGCGAGAATGATTAATATTTTGCCACTATGATGGCATGAGGGACGTCCAACGTAGCACATTTTCAGTGGCTCGGTTGGTCTTAAAATTGCACTTGGGTAATAAGTAGCGAAGCTATATGCCCCATGTCAGGTGAGAGTGTGCAGGTCAAGTTTCATAGCAGATAAAACGTTGGTGCTCGATGACCCAGGTAACATAAGTGGCATGTAAGTCTTGCTAATTTTGATCTAGTGGCAGCAAGGAGCAGTGTAATGTAAAAGCTTGTTTGATTTATCTATACATCAACCTTTCCTCTCATGTTGTCGGCAGCAGGGGGCAAGCAACCAACGAGCAGTTGGACGGGTAAAACGAGCTGTCGCAATGTCATTGCTTTTGAGAGCTAATGAGTTTACAAGCACTGGCTGCGCTCACGCTCTCGTATCTCCAACACTAACAAGAAAACATGCCACACAAACACTGAAAAAACGGCACTGCACAGAATAGGCCACCATAAGAAAAATCTAAACAAGCACAGAAAACAATAGATGGCAGCGATCATTTGCAACAGGCTTCGGTGAAATGATGGGTGCTTCGGAACTCGACAGCAGGGGGGCATCAACCAACAGGCAGTTGGTCTTGGTCAGGTAAGACGAGCTGCCACTTGCTCAAGCAACTCGATGTCTCGATCCGCGCCTTCGCGTGCACCACGTTGCCACCAACTCCACGCCTGTGGCTGTGTTTGACTCTTCAAATCCAACTCGATCCCGCCCACGTGAGTCATTGACTCGTCCTGCTCGCCCGATCAGCCCGGGTCATCGCAGTCGATTTCTCTCTTCCCGCGCCAGCCCAGCCTCGCTCGGCCGCTCAAACCGCGGACACGTCCTTCCCCGTCGCGTACTGGTGATCCTCCCTGCTCACCTGGTAGTTCTGTGTCCACCCCGACGACGACGCGTAGTACGTCGACGAGGTCACCCCCGTGCTGGTGGACGTGCGCGGCGTGTCGCCGTCGCCGGCGCTTGACGGCACGGGCCACATGAACACGGGCTTGGACACGGGCACGACGGGCGGCGGCACGGACCGCATCAGGTTCTGCAAGATGGCCTGCGCCTTGGGCCGCTCCCCGGGGTTGGGGTGGCTGCACGCCAGGCCCAGCAGCAGCAGCCGCTCGGCGTCTTCCTCGTCGAACTCGCCGCCCAGCCGCGGGTCCACGGCCTCCAGGACGCGGCCGGCGCCGTGCAGCCGCCACACCAGCTCCAGCAGCTGGCTGCTCCCCGCCGGGTTGCTGCAGGAGACGCGGCGGCCGCAGACGATCTCCAGGACGACGGCGCCGAAGCCGAACACGTCCGACTCCCGCGTGGCGCGGCCCGTGTGGAAGCACTCGGGCGCGATGTAGCCCAGCGTGCCCGGGACGCCAATCTTGTCGGTGTAGGAGGTCTTGTCCGACTCGAGCGCGCGCGCCAGGCCAAAGTCGCCGAGCCGCGCGTTGAAGGCGGAGTCCAGCATGATGTTGGACGGCTTGATGTCGCGGTGGATCACCGTCTGGTCGAACTCGTGGTGGAGGTAGTTGAGCGCCGACGCCACGCCGGCGACCACGTTGTAACGCTGCTTCCAGTCCAGCGTCGGCGCGTCCTTGCCGCCGAAGAGGTGCCTGTCCAGGCTGCCGTTGGGCATGTAGTCGTACACCAGCAGAAGCACCCCGTTCTGGTGGCACCAGCCTGCAATATACATTACAGCGCATCATTCAGATCAGTACTCTTTTTTTTTCTCGCTTCACCAAATCATGATCAATCGTTTCGAAACGTGAATAAAGAGAAATGAATTGAATTAGATTTTTTTCGTCCGCCGATTCCGGCTGATCATTAGTTCTAAGTCAGAGCGACTGCCTGGCGTACCGTTCCACCACTACCAATCACGTAATGGTTTCTCCTGAAACCAGTGGGCAAGCCAGCAGGTCAAATTTTCGCGTTTGGAAAATGTTATCCCGGTTTATATTATATCGGCTCGCTACTTATGATCCAATCGTGGTCACAAATTCCAAACTAACATACTTAATAAACAAGCAAAACCTTCATCGGCCACTAGTCCTAGTTTACTTTTGAACAGGTAAGGTGACAACTGGTAACGTACGATTCTGCAGCATTGTCTATTCTCAACGCTTAGTGTGAAATCATCTTGAAATTTTATACGGTTTTTAGAATTGTGTGAGTTAGAAACAGTCATGCTCCGTTCGTTCATCGCTGTGTATTCCGACAGCCTGGAAGGATTTCATCTCCACGCAATCATCCAAGGATATCGCTGCTGAACAGATAATTAACTACTAGGTTCGTGTCTCTATTGCCAGAGTTCAGCTAAGCATCTGCGTGTACCGGCCGTAACAACAGTCAAGAAATGAAAGCAACACCCACCAAGCCGCGTGCTATCGTGATTTGGTAATCCATATTCTGGAGCATGTCCAAATCAAAATCAATTTCAACTGAATTTAATACACTTCTAGTAGGAGTAGTTACTAAAAGCAGCGTGCGCGACGGACTATACAAAGTTATTAACTGCTTGAGTGAAGTTTAAAACGAAACAAGATGCAATGAACGAATGCAGAAGATGAAGCAAACACTTACCAACGAGCTTGACGAGATTCTTGTGGCGGAGGAGGTTGATGATGCTGAGCTCTGCGAGGAAGTCCTCCTGCCCCTTGGTATTGGCCCCCGAGAACTGCTTCACGGCAACCTCCATGCTCTGGCCGTTCTCGCCCGGCACGGTGGCGCGGTACACGACGCCGTACCCTCCCTGCCCCAGCTTCATCTTCTCGTCGAAGTTCCCCGTCCCTTTCCTCAGGTCCTTGTAGTCATACTCTTTGGGCACCCCGGGAATGCTCCTGAAGTCAATGGCGTTGTTGGACACCGAGCTGGGGTCGTCCCCAATCCTCTTCCTCTTCTTCCTGATGTACAGGCCGGCGAGCAGCCCGAGCGCCAGGGCGGCGGCGCACGGCGCGCCGATGACCACCCCGAGCTTCCAGCCGGTCAGTTTGTTCTTGGTGGCGACGCTGTCGTCGTGGAGCCTCTCTACCGTCATGTTCCACATGAGCACGCAGTTGAGCTGGTACTGCACGCCCGTGGACGCCGAGAAGCCGAAGTAGGCCTTGTTGCTGACGAGGACCTTGGAGAGGTCCAGCGACGCGTTGAGCACAGCGGCGGCCGGCTTGCGCTCGTCCTCGGCCACGTACACCCGCACGCTCCGCGCCGCGCCGTCGTAGTCGACCCACACCGTGTAGATGCCGTTGTTGCTGCTGCTGTTGACGGGCGCGAGCTGGATGCCGTGCGGGCCGAGCGGCTCGGCGACGGCGTGGCGGACGCCGTTGATGTCGAGCCCCACGTGGTTGTCGTCGGGGTCGTAGGGCTGCTTCACCGTGTCCAGCTCCACGGCCGCGAACCCGTTGGTGGCCTGCCCGTCGGTGGTCGCGTTGGTGAGGCCGAGGTAGCCGCCGTAGCTGCCGGCCGGCGGCTCGTCGTTGCCGGACGCGACGAGGAACGAGAACCCCTCACCCTTGACGCTCGCGTTCACGCGGTACAGGTTGACCTTGAACACCGTGGAGAAGGAGGCGACGCGCCGGCCGTCGGTGGCGTTGGACGCGCTGCTCCTGCTCGTTTCCCAGAGCACGAACGGGGTGGCGTAGAAGACGCGCCCCGCCTGGTTGATGAGGAAGCGCGTGGCGTTGTTGCTGGTGTCCGGGGTGATCTGCAGCGCGTTCTGGCTCACGCTGGCGTTGCCGGTGAAGGTCAGGTTGCCCGGGAGCTGGAGCAGGTTCTTGTCGAACTGGGGGAAGGAGAAGGTGGTCAAGTCCCTGCCGCCCACGGTGCTCGTGGAGATCGTGGCCTGGGAGCGCGCGGCGGGGAGGGAGCAGACGGACATGGACAGCAGCAGGAGGAGCGGGAGGCTGGCCGTGGCGCGGTGACCACGGCGTGAAGGTCTCATCTGGCCGGAGTTCGCGGTGGAGGAGAGGCAGAGGAGGTGGTGGTGGGTGGAGAAATGCAGCTGGCGACGTGCCAGGGCGAATGGGGCCTTGTGATCCGTTTGTGCTGCGATTTATATAAATGGACCATTCCTCCAGTTTGAATTGTATTTTTTGTGTTATCTTATTCAGCCATTTGCGGCCTTCCTGGTGATGCACCAAACCAATGATGTGCGGTGACTGGTCTGAACTACTATCTCACATCTTACCGCGTCACAAACAAATGCCCCATAAATCTGACGGGCACCGTTTCACCTGCTTACAGGGGTCACAATCAAAACAACGATGACTACGTTAAAAGACCGGTTTGTTCTTGACCTCGCCTGTCACTGTTTGCCGTCCTGCTCGTACAACTATGAATGGGGGAATGGAAAAAGACGAATATATGAAGGAACCAGAAAAAGCAATACAACTATCGTTTTAAAGGTCAAACAACTCAGATAAGTACTGGTTAGCGTACGAAGAACAATATCGATTCATAGGATGAAGGGGTTTCCTTTTCCGTACAGTGTTTGTGGAAAAACATGAACAAGCTTGCACAAGAGAAAAAAGGCAAACACCGGCAAGCGAAATTGTCTCATTTGTTCTCTTCACATTATAAAATTCCATCAGAGTATTATAGATTAAGAATGCAGATGTGGCTTTAGAGATGCTTTGTTTCCATGCGGAAAAGATGGGCAAATTGCACCTTATTATAATCCTCTATCCTCGGTCAAGGGTTGAATTTTGATTGCTACATGCCTTGCCTTGCCTTGCTCCTTCCTCTATCCTCGGTCAAACCCTCATGCTCACCAACACATCTTTCTGTAACTTCAAAGGTAAAACGGTGTTTGGTCGAGCAAGCCATTGTGTTCACGATCAATGGCGCGTAGATTCTGCAACATCGCCTGTCATACATGGGTCATAGATGGTGCATCCTTATCCTATTCGTTTCTGTATCAATCACCCTCGTGAATGAATTATGGATGATATGGTAGATGATTGACCAATAAAGGTACCTTTCTGAGCCCTGATATGACGGATTACCTGAAACGAGTCTAGACAAGGAAAATTCTTTCGCATGTCCTTTCGAAGAAGCCTGCTACATTGGCATCTTCCTGCGAGGTTACTCTCAGCCGGAGCACGAGGTGCTTTTCATGGGTTTTGGGCGGCAAAGCCGCGTCAGCAAGAATGGCTGCTTATCCATTTTTTTCAAGCTTCCGTGCCGTTTAGGAGGGTGGCGGCAATAGTATCTAATCCTAGGACATCTCCATTTTAGTGCCCACTTATCCAATTTAGGACACGCCTACAGGCCCGCGAAGGGGCAGGCACTGAAATGGAGTACACATATCTGAAAAGCTTACTGGGATCTCTGAAAATTTTGCCAATGACTAATCTGTAACATGCCCACCTGGTTCTGAAAGTAATGTTGCTGTCCATGGTAAAACATGCCTTGGCCTGCAATGACTTTGTTAACTTTCATATCTGAAGATCATCCATGACCATGCATCATGAGAGCATAATCCGGAATTTCAGGATGCTTCTCGTTATCTAATACAGAATTAGACTTCTATCAAGACAGCAGAAGAGTTTTTTTTTTCCAGGAAACTACGAGAAGTGCAATATTTTAGTCTGTGGACTATATCGTGATGAGTTACTGCCAACGCAAATTCACGCCAGTTGATTTAAATTAGTGTGCTTTGAAAAAGTACCCAAGAAACATGCATTTTAATTATTCAGGGTCGATTGCTTCAAGTTGAACTTATGTAGCCCTATTAGCAAGCAACACTGCTTGCTCATCAGAGACATTTGTTTGTCTTTTCTTTTTTGGTTTTTTATTCTACATGTCTACAGATTTCCCAAAATGAGAAGCATGTTTTTTTCTTTTTGTCAGAGAGCTTGAACGTGAAGTAAGCAATTGTCAATACTATTTTAGTTATGCAGGAGGTTTAATATCTTTTCATCAACAAGAATCGATGGTTATATATATGAAAAAATGCCCCCACTAGAATCAGCAGTAATAGTTATGTTAGAACAACAATAACATGTGTTTTGCCATTGAAATCACCAGACATACCAAATATGAAGAAGATGGAGACCGAAGGAAAATGATAACAAGCATGCGAATTCACTCTCCAATTGGAATTTTTTTTAAAAAAATAGCAACTCTCCTTTGAACAGGGCATGGCTTTTCAACTATTAGCATGAAAGTCATGTCTTAGCAGATGACTGCTACTGCCAATTCCTCAAAGGATCGACTACCATTTCAATCATTTGATATGGGCCAATGTTTTCTCTTCGCAGGAAAATATTCTCACACCATACACCTGCTCGCGTCTTCAAATTTTTTCAAGAATGACAAGCAACTTCCTTGTGAAAACAGTACTATATTTCTTCATTTTTTTCACCTAATATTCTAATAGGCAATGCTATACGTATTCAGATTCTGCTCGATACAGGATAAGACCGAGAAATATTTCACAATGAGTCCAACTTAAATTCCTGGCAAAATGTGGTATGACTTATTGAGTAGGACAACCACTTGAACAAGTAGAACGATTTAATTAGTTAGTTTTTGTACTGGTTAAACGACAAGTGGCAAATTAGACTCCTAGCTGAGCAAGCGTTTCAATCATGAAGTACTTTCAGCATCTAATTAAAAAAAAAATCTCAGCAATCTCATCACCGTCAATTCATTTGATTTCGAGCAAAATTACTGCGATAGTGAAAGACAATTACTTTTCAGAAAGATGCTTATAGAAGCACATTTTTTTTAGAGAGAGAGAGAAGGGGGGGGGGGGGGGGGGGGGGGGGGGGGGGGGGATATGCCATGAACTGAGATGTATAGTCGTCCAAATACACAATTACACATGCCTGGACTGTATTTTTCCTCTTCAACGGTGCTTGTTCGCGGGAATGGCAATCCACCCTAAATCATCAAGCGTGTAGTCAACGTTCAAAGTGACCAGAGAAAGACACGCCAGAAGAATGATGTAAAGCTGCAAGCGTAAGCAATCGTGTCAGTGTCGTGATTCGGCCTCGGAAAAGCTAAGTTCATATCTTATATGGTCCAATATCTTCTATCGAGTGCATTACATAATGTTTCAGCTACAGAGAAGGTGGTCATCATCCACTCCTACTAGAAACACCAAGTAGCCAATTTGCACTGTACGTCACCAAATGCTTCATAAAAAAAAGAAAGAAAGAAACGACAGAGCAGTTGGGTCTAGTTAGGCAGTATACATACATTACACACAGATCTGTTATACTGAATTTATAGATGCTGCTGTCAATTTGTAGGTAATATGAATGGGTCAAAGTTTGAAGGGATCAAAGACGGAAGTCGTTAGACAATGTGACGATCTACCTATATAAGTACAGAGATAAGATAAACAGCAGTGTACAGTTAAACATTGAAAATGCATCTTGTATCATATGCTGACGCAGATCGATCGATGTTCGATGAGCCTACGTCAGAGTTTGATCACTACCGGCAAACAAACACTGTCATGCGCCCCGGGAAGAATATGCAATTGGAAGATAAACAAAGATCGACTGAAGCAGGAGGGAAAGAAACTGACGTGGCGACACGCGATTGGAGATTCGGAGTATGGTCTGGAGCTAGAACGACCCCCGGCGAGGAGGCAATGCGGCGAATACCCGAGAGGGGCAAGCTCTGTCTCCGGTGAACCCTGCCATCGCGCCGCCAAGTCCAAACGGAACCCCCCGCCGCTCGCCATCGTCGTCGATGGGGGTAGGAGCAAGGGTAGGAGAGATGTACGGATATATATATTTTGTTATGAACCTTTTTTTTTTTGAGAGGAAGGAGAAATGCACGGATATCCGGTCCGCCTGCAGGCGGCCCATTCAACTAACTGCGAATTTCAGTTTATTGGACGTGAAGCGCGTGATAAGGTTGAATATGGGCCAGAAATGCAGTTGATCCGCTTCAGAGGCGGCCGACTAGTAGTGTGCTTTTCATGGGCTGAGCCCACGACTACAAGAGAGTCACAGCCCAACTCCTCTTGAAATCTTGCTCAAAAAAAAAATCCTCTTGGAATTTCTGTAGTTTTTCACATATATAGGTGAGCTGGTATTTCTGTCGAGTTTTACTTCTTGACGATAATGTGAGAGACACCATTTCCCCTCATTCAAAACAGGTTTGGAATTCCTATACGGCGACGAATGTATGTAACTTGCAATGCTGGTCTCTTTTTTTTTTTGCGAAAGGGATGGGAATATATTAAAAGGAAAGCACAGTACATCCCACTTTTACAGATAGACCCCTGAAGAAAAGGAAAATTACAAACGCAACTCCTTCAACATCAAGGACCATCTCTTGAAACGGCGCCGACCGTCGCCGCCGGTAGCGAACCACCGACAAGAACCGTCATCACCGCATCAGGGCTACCTCCATTCACCACGAGGGACTTCCAACCTTGGATCTGCCGCAAGAACCATCGCCCGGACCCTCCTCCAGCGCGAATCGTAAGCTTTGAAAGAGTATCGGCCATCCACTCATGGGGAAACAGAGGAGCCAACAAATCCGCCGTCACCAGCCAAAAGACCGGCGACCGGAACAGCAGTCCACAGTTGCTGAGAAGATCAGCAACCGGAACAAGGGATACATCCAAAAGGATGACCAAAGAACCCACCCTTTCGCAAAAAGGTAGGGAAACTAACCTCACATCTTGGCAACCAGGGGTGGAGAGCACCCGACCACCAGCGCCGCAACGGAGGAACAAAAGCTTCACCAAACCGACGGAGCCGCAGACGACATCGCCGGACGGGAAGAAACCAGCACCATGGACGAACACCTCCATGGCGAGATTAACTAGGACCTAGATCTATCCTAAGCCTAAACTGTACAGCACGCGACGAGCTCCCGCTTCCCCGCCCTCTCCGACGCCGGCGAGGACGCCGGAGAGGAGGGGGAAGCGAGGAAATCGACGACGGCCGAAAGTCTCCTCTTGCAATGCTGGTCTCTGAATGCGCAGACCATCGATGACAAAATGTATTATCTGCAACGATAGGCGGCGTATATGTGGGCTACTATACTATCGCAGCGCATCAACTTTGCCATTTCATTTTTCGCAAACAAACCCTGCCATTTCGGCGCCTCTATATCAGTTTACTCACCTCATGTATACTAGTTGAACGCTTGACTGAAACAGCAGAGTTCCAGCTCAGTTCCTGAAAACTGTATGGTACGCATTTGACTCTGACCAACGTTCTGAAACGCGGAGCTCAACAACTACTCCGTAAAGGCACCTAGTAGTTCAGTTCAACCAAAGTCCTAAACTAACGTATTATGCCTTTGTTAATTAAACTCGTAGTTCACAGAGCACCACGTGCCCTTAAAAAACACGTGGTGTGCTTCGTTTGCATTATACTAACAATAGTCAATAGTTAACCCAACAAGGCAACAACAACCCACCCGAACGAAAAGCAAAACGTGGCACCACCAAGCTGCTTCACTTGCCCTTTTCTCCGCCGCTCCGAGAAGGCGTGTCCCCTTCACACGGGAGAGCCCGGCTCGCGCACGCGCGCGGCAAGCTAGGTCGTAGGTGAGCTGCCACCACCGGGACACACGCGCGGTCGTGCCCCGCCGCGAGATTCCGGCGCAGCAGCGCCTGGGAAGCCGCGCGCGCGATCTCTCGCCATCGCGCGTCGTCGTCTTCGTCGCTGTCGTTGTCACGGCGTTGAGAAATTCCCGGCGCGCTCGCTGCTGCGCGTGGGGTCACGCACGCTACCGCGCCGGGCGCCATGTGTTCCCGTCGCTCCGCCGGCGCCGCACCTACCGGTCCTACTCTTGGCGTGGTCGCGCGCGCGAGCGGCCACGCTGGCACGGCCGGCGCGCGTGGCGTTGTGGCACTGTCGTGGCCTTGGGATTACCACTTTGACTAATGCAGATTTAGCGCTGGATTTGCCGTGCGCTTGAAAATTCTAGAACGGGGGCGTGCAAATGTCAAATAGGGGAGATTTGAGGTGAACCCGACGTGTGCGTCGTTTGGTGCCAGATTCGTTGAGCAGAATATACACGACAGTGTGGGCAGCATCGGCGTGGATCGCAGCAAATATTTTCGGTTTACCGGTCAGGACTCAGGAGAGACACACCAGCTAGATGTCACGCATCCGTACGTACAGATCAAATGCGTGCTTCTGTTGGTCTAATTTATCCGCAGGGAATCATTTCTGTCTGCAACAGGTTTGCTGCACGCCAGAGATATGAACAAGCAGGCTCCTGTTTCTCAGCACAAAACCACATCTCGTCTACGGTATGCTGAACATTCCAGTGACACATCCCCAATGCTTTAGTACTTGTTAAATTGCACCTAACCGGTCAGCCAAACATACTCCTGCCAACTCGCATCTAGCACAGACGTAGTTAACTTCAGCGAACTAATCAAAGCGCCAAGCGGTTACGTAGAGTGTTAATTAGCTTGCCGGCACATACAAGCTACTGATCGACTACTGAGTAATGAGGCAGCACGCCTACATGTTTTGTACTAACGACTGTCCACTGTTTGTCCGATAAGAGTGATCAACCGACCAATTACGCGGAAGGAGACGACGGCACAATGGCAGATCAGTGGCAGTGTGGTCTCGCCCGTTTCACATTTTACACGGCCAGGTCACTGTCCCAGCCTTTTGCTTGTCCGTAATGCGCTCGCCCCCGGCACACGATGGCGTTTGCTTCTTAAGCTAATCCTGCATTGTCGCGGGATCCCCCGTCACTTTCAGAAAATGCCCGATTCAAACCTACCTTCCTGCCGTGTTCCCTTGGCCCCGAGTGCGCTCTATATATGCGCGCGCGCCTGCCTCGCCAGCCACTTGACCACCAGCACCACACCACCACAGCTGCCGCACGAACGAATTAACGCACAGCGCAGGCGAGCGAGGAGAAGAGGACAGAAGCGCAAGCACGTTGCCGCGTACTACCTGCGAGTGAGGCGAGGCAATCGATCGAGGCAGAGCTAAGGAGTAAGGAGGGATGGGTTCTCTGAACACACAGCAGGAGGAGATCTACGTGAGGCTGGCAAGCCGGCGGTGGCGGCGGAGGGGGTTCCGGCTGTGCCCGAGGAACCGCTTCTCGGTGCGGCGGCTGCGGGCGGAGCTGCTCACGTTCCTTGGCCTCGTCGGCCGGTACGTGCGCCTGCTCGTCAGGAAGCTCTCGAAAGGCGGCAACGGCGGCGGCCGCGGCAACAGCAGCAGCAGCAGCTGCGGACGGAGCGGCAGCCGGAGGGTTCTCGTCGGCGCCGGGAAGGACGCGGCGGCAAACAGCAAGGCGCCGCCGCGGAGAGCGCCGTCATCGTTCGTGCGGTCCAATTCCTTCTACTCGCAGGCGATCGCCGACTGCGTCGAGTTCATCAAGCGGAATTCCGTGCCCGTCGAGGACTACGGCAGCGTCAGCGCCCGGAGATATAGCTAGCTAGACTTCAGAGGCTCCATCTGGAAAGAGATGAAATCGTTCCTACAGAAGTCACACTACGGGAAACTTCATGTGCTGTTGCTACGTGTCCCATATGTATGGAGATGTGAAATTAGTGGTAGTAGCGAATAGTGATACATACAAAGTCCACACGGATGTAACGCGTCGTGTGGAATTCAACTCGCATTATGTTGAATTTCTCCCCTCAAGATATTATGAATTTTTTGATTGACATGTTACCTCTATTTCACATTTGCCGTGCGGGTGTTAATACCATGTTTGGAGTACCGGACGAAATTTCTTGCCCTCCAAAGCATCTCATCTCATCTCAACTGTGAAGCGATAGCAAAAGAGCAAAACTGTGCAGCTGATGGTTGTGCACCTAGCGAAGCGAACAAATGCATGCAACAACGGGGCGTTTGCAAGTTTCCAGTGTATGCCACCAAATTATTGCTCAGGAATGTACCATTTCCGAGTAATATATAGACTTTTGTTTTTCTAATAAAAGGGAAACTACTACCTTTCTGCTGAAAGCAACAAATGATGATGCTGAGAGTGAGTTTGACGAAGCTTTCTGTTCGTGCTGAGCAGCCAATGAGGTGGTTTCCTACCAATTCCAGAAAACAAATAACAGTCTGGCCTAACGGAGCTTTGCGTCATACCTGTTGGTTCCCTATTTTCTTCTCGGTGTTCTTGAATAACAAAATAATCGGTTGCTGGTGTTGCGGATAATACTGGTTTGTCATTGCTCTTAGGCTCTTAGCTACTCACCACTCTATATTGGTCATTAGAGAATCATGCGTGATTCTTCTTGGCAACTTGGCATGACTTATGACATCGTATCATTCCAGAAACGGTAGATGGGAGTGCTAAATAATGTTTCCACGACAAGTAGTGTAAATAAATTGCTAAAAGCATGGTAATTATGCAAACCTGTCCAGTCCTGAATTGATAAAGGGAGGTGCATGCCCGTTGGGTGATGAGTCCAGGTCCCACATGTAATCGAAAAGCCCATTCGTGCAGCTCGTATCGTGGTTAGCTAGGAGAAATCTACCAATGGGCCAGGGGATGAGCTTATTTATTCTGGTCCATCTGAAGAAAACGCTGCATCTGAACCTTCGCGGCGAACAGAAAGCGAAGCAAATCTGTGTTCCACGAGAGAGAGGGGGAAAAAAGGAGTTGCAGAATCGGTCGCGTGTTCCTGCGTTCCTCCTGATTCGAAAGAAAAAGGGCTCAACAAAGTTGCAGGGTATCATTAGAAGGTCCTAACACAAAAGCGCATACCATTATGATAATAAACTGCATCAACGGATATCACAAGAACCATAAGCAGTATGCCAGTATCCGCGTTTCTCGCTTTTGTGTAATGCAGTGGAAGCTTCTGATTGTTTTTTTTTTTTGAGAAACCGGGCTTAACATTCATTTCTGATGGATTACATCATTCAACTTACAAAGACACCCTTGAAAAAAACGAAAATTACAATCAAGTCCTTGTAAGACAGCTCCCGGTTGTTCCCGTCGCCGGCGGCCGGAGGAGACGCCCTGAAGCTGACCACCCTTCCGACGAAGCAACTTTAAGGTTTTGTGATGGCACCATGAGTAGCACATCGGAGCAAATCAAATAATTTTTAGGGCTGGCACGGCAGCAGGCAGCCCACACCAAACTCTGACGCGAGAAGCACACAGGCTGGCAAAATAACAAAGAAAGAAACCACGTTTGGACAAAAGTAGGAAAACAGCAGGGAAACAAAAAGAAAGCTGGAGCCATGTAGTCGCTGAACGAACAGGCCGAGCAAAATGGCCAAAGGCCATCTCTTCGCCGGAGTAGAAGGGGACTGACGCCACACACAGCACCAACCCTCGCACGTCGGAGTAGAGAAAACCCAGAAGGGGATGCAAACCACCAGAAGCGGTGGGAGACCAAAACCAACCCAATTTCTAGCGAGTCGGTACACATACCGATCTTCACTGGTGTCATCGCCGCCAGCGAAATCGGGGAAACCGCTGTGGATGACGAAGCCCCACTTCGCACACCCGCGTCGTCGCTCTCCGGAGACGCCTTCCAGGAAGAAATCCCCATGCTTCAACAGCAGCATGGGAAAACCTAACCCTAGCCTAACTAAAACAAGCCTATTAGATACTAGGCTGGAAGCTTCTGATTGTTGACTGCAATGCGAGAAATCCAACGAAGCCCAAGCCCAAGCTTGGTGGCGCTTGGCCTTGGGTATGGGCCTCGAGTACGTACGGGCCTCTATCAGACTATCACTTCACCTGTTGGGTGATGACCAAGCCCATTCCCTCAACTCGTGTTACATATGGGCCTGATAATTCATGTTCAGTTGATCAGTTCCCGTTGTTGGGTTTTCGTTGATTTCATTTGCGCTCCTCCATTTTCCGCGTCCATATTTGAGTTTCTCGAGTGTTGGCGACGGTGACTCCGCCAGCGCTGCTGAGGGCGACCTCGTCGGCGGATGCGTGCTCAGCCTCCACCCTACTGCGTCGTGCTCTTGCGCCTCCTTATCCCCTCATTCAATTATCCGCACATTGCCCTATCTTGTCCTCCAATTCTAATTAATTCACCCGATTGATTCCGTCGCATGGTGGTTCATTTATGTGATTTAGCTGCCGTAGTTGTCTTTCTTCTAGTTGGTTCAGCATTGGAGCAGAGTTTTGTGCTGGGAGGAGCGGCACCAGAGCCTTGTAGTGCGCCTGCGCCGAGCACGTCCTCTACCATCAGCGTTGTTCAGGTCAGCCACTTCTTGGCGTATAAATGAATCCATAGTCTGTAGCTTCCAAACATTCTTTTTTTTTTTGCGAGTAGCTTCCAAACATTCAAAGATGAGAGATCTAACTATATCTTGCTGTTGTCATTTCAAGTTAAGATCAATTATCTGCTTTATGATACATTATGAAATCTGAGATGTACTCAAGTGAATTGATTCAGTATTGCATACTTGTTCTAATTTATAGATAAACTTTCAATGCAGAAATATGTGCACGCCTGTTCGAATTTGTATGCCTTTCAGTACTTTGCTCATATATGTAAATTGTAGTTGTACATTCCACTTTGAGCTTTTCTCATATGTGAACAAATTATAAAGAATTAGCAGTGCTTCTTTACTTCATAGCAATTTATATCGTTAGGTGGCTCCTTGCGATAGAGCAACTACAACAGTTCCCTGAACAAATGTCTCCTCAACCTATCTGCTAGTACATCCTCTAATGAATTTTAAAATCAACCGATCAGCAAGTTAAAATTGTATAGTAGCTTGAATTGTATGCAGGTTTAATTTCTCAGTTATCTTCCCAGAATCATTCGCTTCTACTCTCTTAATTAACTCTCATTTGCCTTCTTGTTTCTTTTCTGGTCAAGGGCGCCTTCTATCTGAAATCTGTATACACTTGGAATTCTTTTCTTCTAGAAACATTAAATATACTGTATTAACTTATTTTCCATATGATCATTGAAATGGATTGTAAATCTGCAACTCTATAATACTGACAACTTAAAACACTAGTTACACTAAACCAGTGCATGCTCCTCTGAGATAGTGAGATATCATGGCCTTTATGCAATTTGCTTGTCATCTTTTCAGGGCAACAATTTGCTTGCAATCCTTGCATCATGTGTGGTTTTCCATCTCGAACATTGTTTGCCAAGTGATCTAGCTTCTCACCCCAATATTGTTTTAGCTGCACATGTTAATGCTACAAGTCATTATAGATCATATATAATTTTGTACCCTGAATATGGATAATTGATGTAACATATGGAGTATTGCTACTCTTTGCCTGATAAAGTAAATCCGGCGGGATGCCGGTGTTATAGTGCTCGCCTTTTCCCATTATACTAGTTACATCAGCCTCACGACACTAGTTGTAGGATGCAAGTTTTCTACATTTTGAGTCATGGGTCGACCCAAAAACTATTTCGGATGAACGAGAAATTCATTTCATCTTCACAATTCCATCATGCAAATGTACTAAGGTGGTGACCCACTAATATCCATTGGGTACTCATTTGCATCCCTAGTCTAGTTGACTGAAAAAGAACTTAGTTTGAGTCATTTTTTTCCCCCGCATCGTGACTAAGAAATCTGACTCAATCTTTCTACTAAAACAGTCAATTTTTTGTCCCTGTCGCTAGATCATGTGGCAAATAATCGACTGAAACGAAATGACAAATTAGCTGAATATTAAATAGGCATTCCCAAAAAAAGGCTCACGAGCTACCTGTTGTTTAAGTTGCTCTTCGCCAAAAAAAAAAAAAAAAAAAAAAGTTGCAAGACATCATTAGAAGGTCCGAACACAAAAGCGCATACCATTATGACAATAAACTGCATAAACGGATATCACAAGAACCATGAGCTGTATCCTCGTCTCTCGCTTTGTGTAGTGAAATGGAAGCTTCTGATTATTGACATGTGAAAAATGTTTATAGAACGGATTCTTTCTAGAACGTTGACATGTAAAAAATCCAAAAAAAAAAAAAGGAAGAGAGAAGACCGAGCATATGAACGTGTTGATGCTTAGCATATGCGTGTGAACAAACATTGGTGGCATCAACTGTCATCTCATCGTGGGAACTGATTTGGCGATTGGCCTCCTGAAATAGCGAGTGCAGTCTGACCAGCAACCGCCGAGGTGCGAAGTGTAATTTTTCTTCTGAACCCAGAGTTTCCAAGCGCCCCCTTCACCGCCGCCGCCAAGCCGAGCCGAGCAGCCATGGACGGATCCGCCGCCGCACCGCTGCGCACGCGCATCTGCATCATCGGGAGCGGCCCGGCCGCGCACACGGCGGCCATCTACGCGGCGCGCGCGGAGCTCAAGCCCGTGCTCTTCGAGGGCTGGATGGCCAACGACATCGCCGCGGGCGGCCAGCTCACCACCACCACCGACGTCGAGAACTTCCCGGGCTTCCCCGACGGCATCATGGGCGCCGACCTCATGGACCGCTGCCGCGCGCAGTCCCTCCGCTTCGGCACCAACATCCTCTCCGAGACCGTCAACGCCGTCGACTTCTCCTCGCGCCCCTTCCGCGTCGCCTCCGACACCACCACCGTCCTCGCTGACGCCGTCGTCGTCGCCACGGGCGCCGTCGCTCGCCGCCTCCACTTCGCCGGGTCCGACGCGTACTGGAACCGCGGCATCTCCGCCTGCGCCGTCTGCGACGGCGCCGCCCCCATCTTCCGGAACAAGCCCATCGCTGTCATTGGCGGCGGCGATTCCGCCATGGAGGAGGCCAACTTCCTCACAAAGTACGGATCGCATGTGTACATCATCCACCGGCGCAACACCTTCCGCGCCTCCAAGATCATGCAGGCCAGGGCGCTATCTAACCCCAAAATCCAAGTCGTTTGGGACTCTGAGGTCATCGAGGCATACGGCGGCGCAAATGGCGGCCCGTTGGCTGGCGTCAAGGTCAAGAACATTGTGACTGGTGAGGTCTCGGATCTTCAGGTGGCTGGCCTCTTCTTTGCTATCGGGCACGAGCCGGCGACCAAGTTCCTTGGTGGGCAGCTCGAACTCGATTCTGACGGATATGTGGCAACCAAGCCGGGCTCCACTCACACCAGTGTCAAGGGGGTCTTCGCCGCTGGGGACGTGCAGGACAAGAGGTATCGTCAGGCCATTACTGCCGCCGGATCAGGTATTGTTATACTGCTACAATATCGATCATTTTGGATTAGCATCAATGTATTGTTCATAAATTTGCACCATGATCAGAGTAGCTTTTCTTGTCCATGCCAATTTTTGAGATAGAAACATGAATATCCAATAGTTATTTTGGCATTTGCAATGTAGTGAGTGTTTTCTTAACAAAAGTAAGGAACTTTATCGGGTATCATGAGAATTAGACCTGCTTTATAGCGACACGCAGATGCATTGTTTGAGAATTTGGAGCAATTCATTTTACAACAACATTTAATAATTCAGTTCCTGTATCATGGAATTTAGATTTGCTACTGGATTTAAAACGTAGTCTTGGATGCTGCTGCACATTACCTCATCGAAATGCTACTACCTTACTGTTTTCGAGCAAGGGTTTCGGGGATTTGTTGAGAATTTGGAAATGCTGTGCATACTACCGGGTTGTCCGACCGGTGCAAATCCAGCGCTAACTGCTGGTACTGGTGGCTGATTTACACTGATCGTACAGCCGGGTCGTGCTCTAAAGAATTTAAAGCACAGGAAAGCCTGCAAGTGCATTTGATTATATATCAGTATTTTTAAGTCATGTTTATCAAGGAGTTGTTAAATCGGGAGGAATTTTCCTTGTTATTGCTATGAAGTTTTTATTCGAGATGAGATATGTATGTGTAGGTCACTTAAGGTGTTATTGCAATTTTAATGACCAATACAGTCATATCATTTCCATATAGTTTCACTTTATTTTGAGAACATAAAACAAAAAACATGGTACTTTTCAGTGCCTTGCTTAACCAAAATATTCCTGAATTTGGAGCAACTAGGATGAGCATATGGCGTGTATTTTGGCGATCTCAGTTCTCAAGGCAGGGTACTCTAAGTTGGCTGACTCGTATCAATATATTTAGGATGGGTGATATGTTTCAAGTTGAGTTTTAAGGGGCATCTAGTTGCATCTCCTGTTTATTTATTGGGGCAGTCACTTGAAATCATCTGATTGATGAAGCTCATGCTTACATAGTTGATGTTATCAGATAAGTGTCAGGTTCAACTTCACTATGTTCTCAACTTAGAGCCCCGGATGGAAATGAACATAATAGACCAAGAGTTTCTCTGAATTATAGCAAGTAGATTCTTGTCTAGGAAATACTCAAAATAAAACCATTTAGCTAAGAAATGCTTAATTTAAGATATACCTGGTTTTATTAATTGCTTTAAATCAAAGGACTGAAATTATGATAAAATCTACTTTGCAAAGTGCTCCATTGATGTTGCCCACTTAATGAACTTCACATATGATTATCCACTTTATGGTTCATTAATTTGTCAAAAGTGAGGACAAACAGTACAACATCTACCACTCTTCAAAAGAGTCCTCCTGCTATACACAGTCAGCAGTTTTGCTTGGTCATATAGCCTAGAGAGTCATATGTGAAGCTTTATCCACTTCAGAAATATTTAACTGTGAGCTTGTGTCCAATAAAGCTGGTCTGCATATAAGATGTATCTGCTTTGCCCAACCTTTTTGTTATCATGTTTTTCAACCTATATTATAACTCGGTAGCATTCTTTTTTTGTGGGGGCGAATGTAACACCTTAAGGAATTACTGGTGGTAGTTTCAGAAGAGTGATTCAAAGCTCTAACCTCTGATCCTATCGCGAGATTGAATGTTGGTCGTGTATCACTGTGCCTTAACAAGATCACTCTTGGAAGCTGGCTCTTGCTGGTTTCAGCTGACCATATATTGTGTTTTTGACCAAATCTGATTCTCTATTTGACTGTGGATGGTGCAGGGTGCATGGCCGCTTTGGACGCTGAGCACTACCTGCAGGAGGTCGGTGCACAGGAGGGAAAGTCTGATTGACTATATTTGCCGATGCTGAAAGCTACGCTCTGATGAGTGTTATACCATGGGCTGATGCTTTCAAAACATGGATTTGTGCTACTTATTAGTAGCGCTCTATTCTTCCCATTAGTATTCAAAAGAAACCTGAACTATGAGCTTATTTTTTAGAGCAGACAGTCGGACACTGAGGCACTGAGCTTCTATTGATGTACTACAAATTGATTCCACAACGAGCCTGTATTGTGCTAGATTTTTTTTCTAGGACTTAGTATGTATCATTGTGTTATGCGTGTCGCAACTTGCCAGCACCGATTGTCGATGTGTTGGTTTATATCATGCGTCCGACTGGCGACGGGGACACCGCAGAAATAAGAACATGGTTTTTGTCCCCCTCAGAGGGTTCTGAGACCTTTGTTCTACATTCGCTGCACTTTTTCTGAAAAGCATTACAGCCTTGGTCAACTTGATCCCCAGACAAAGCTATGCGTTCGAGAAAGACCATTCTAAAACGAAACGCCTAACCTCGGAAGGCTTTACGGCGATGGCTAGTAGTGACTTCTGTCAAGGGTCGCTATACAATCTTCAACCCTCTTAACGCGTATCGGAAAGTATCATATTCATACGTTCATCATAACTCCATACAACTACTCAGAAAGAACAGTACTTATGCTGAATAAACAGATGAATCGAGCCCAAACCCGAATCAGTCACCCCAGCGGCAAAGGACAACGGCAACTGTGACATGCTGGAGCTCGCTATATACTACACGTTTCCCTTTCCGCAAGGAAACTTTGGGATTGAGATCCTCTGAATTAGAGGTGTCAACGCAGATAATGAACAGTGACTAGAATAAATTTGTGGCGCAGGACCCTAAATTTCTGTTTCTACATTAACCAGTACAGTGCTAAAAAGTAAAAGAGATAAGCAGTGGAAAGAAAAAACGGCACCCTGTTGCAATTCCATACCACGAAACCCATCCAATGAAAGCAAGGCCGAGACAGAAGAGCACCATCTATGCTCATACATTCTTTGCGCATTGTACTAATTTAGCATTCATTCATGCACTCAAGAATATAAGTATATCTTTTAGTAAGTTTATTTCTTCAGTTTCAATAGTTTGTCTTCCATTTGGAGATTTAGAGACAACAGAACCACAAGTGATCATACTCGTCTAAACTTCTGTGATAATGCATCTCCACTTTTAAAAAACAATGCCAAGGTCAAGAGAGATTCTTCTGGGCGAGTAAGACCCCTACAGCTGTGCATAGAACAACGGAGAATAGACCATCCCTAGATCTCAAGCGTTCCTTCCATGTCAAGGGCTCAAAGACTTTCCTTGACACTTCCTGAAACTGTTCTTTGGTATCATCCAGGGAACCAGAATTGTTAATTACTATGTCCGCTTCTGATTTTTTCCAGTCCAGTGCAAGTTGAGCGTTGATCCTATTCTGAGCTTGTTCTTCAGAGCACCCATCTCTTGACATGAGCCTCTCAATCTGTATTTGTGGATCAACCCATACAACAATAACTGGATGCGTCCATCGATCCATCTTTGTCTCAAACAACAGCGGAATGTCAAGGATGACAACCTTGGATCCTTTCATCCACAATTTTGCTATCTCCCAGAATATGGCGGAAGATATATGAGGTGCCAGAAGACTGAAGGTAAAGGATATGATGCACTATTAGCAATGTTGTCACTTAATTGCAACTATAGATACATGAAAAGAAATTATTCAGGCAACCAAACAATTATTAATATACTGTTAATTGAATAAGCATACAAGGAAGCACGTAACTGAAATTATTATGAATTATTATGATCTCAAGCGCTAGTCCTGAGAAACTATGAGAAGAAACACAGGCATATCAGTATCCCAGTTAATTATATTTTCAAGCACTATGGTATAGCTAAAGTAGGCCTTGTCATACTTCACAATTCGTATATCACAAACTCTATGTAATTCAGCGCACTCGTGACACAATGACATTTTTAAAACTTGTACAAATGAAGTGACGGTTGAGTATTTGATGGCAAGACACAGGTGATATTTTTCTTCAATCTAGTCATTAGTGTGTAGTAACAATTTAATATGAAATTTGACTAGTAAACTTGTAATTGTAGAGAAAAGATCGATGAAAAGATAAAATATTGGAATTTAGCATAAAGTCATACCGGTTTAGACGTTGACGTTTTTCTGGGTCAGAAAACACAATTTGTCCTAAGCGAGCTCGATTAATTTCTCCATTTTCCAACAAAATGTCATTCCCAAAAGCTTTTATAATCTTCTTCCAACCTCCGGTTCCTTTCCGCACAACATCCTAAAATTGCATTGCTCCAAACCAGTCAGAGGCTTATAAAATAACCAAGAAAATTTTAGAACTTCTAAAAATATCATTAATAACCATGAGATGCAGTGAGTCATGTATCTTAACCATGTATTTTAGCAGCTGATATTGTGGTTAGGAGTATTGTTTCTCTCTGGCAGTACACAAAAAGGGTAGCATAATATTGCTAAGTTGCTCCCGGTATCATTGGTGCCATGGTGCCAATGATTATATTATCTGTTGCAGCTAATATTGAGGCTACTATGTGATACTTTTTTTTAAAAAAAAGCATAATGACCAACTACAAGAATACACAACATGCCATTCTTACAACGCCGATATGTACATGTTGCCGATGCCTATAGTACGATTTTGTGTTTGGTAGAAATTTCGGTTCCAAGCATTTACCACAGGAATAGAAAAGGATTCTAGCAAAATCGGAACCAGTTCAGCAGCAATCTTTCTTGATCTACTAGGGTGGAGGCAACAAATCCACTTTGACAATTAGCCATGACTTTTTTTCTACAAAAGTTGTGGAACTATTATGCACTAAGTGATCAGCACCGGTGCACCGCCATGGTCTAAGCTGTTACCGTAGTTAACATTGTACCAAGGTACCTAGAAGCTAGAAGTAGTACGCTTCGCATAGAAAGCTTGGGATAACTCCAGATTCTGACCGCCTGCTTACCCGAGCTACGATGTCGGCGTCGACGATGGGGACGCCGGCGTCCTTGAAGAGGTTGGACACGGTGCTCTTCCCCGACGCGATTCCGCCGGTCAGGCCGACCAGCCTCATCTCCTCAGCAACTAAAATCGAGAAGTAGGACGCGAGGAGATCCAAATTGGGGTGCAGGATTCGAAGGCGCGCCGCCGGCGTTGGATCCGGTAGCGGCGGCTGGGAGTAGACGGGCAAGTTGGCAAAGCGCAGGGGGATCTCGTGGTGGGCCGTTAGGAACCCAGGCAACAAAGAGGGTGAAAGGACAACTTGGCCCAATCAATGCAGCGTCCGCCCATCTCAAAAAAAAAAACGCAGCGTCCGCAAAAGGCCCAAGAGTTATAGCGAAAATCCATGGAGGCTGCCCACTGCAGTTGTTCAACAGTCCGACTCTGAACGGCTGCTGCTGTGTACTTCTGGCCGTTGTACGCCCGGCACATCGTGGAGCAGGTTCCGCGCGGCCAGCTTCAGCATTACGCTGGCGAAGGCCATGTTGACCGCCGGCACGCGCACCCTCGGCACCTTGAACAGCGCCGAGTACACGCCCATGGGCAGGCGCGTGAACTGGTGGTCGCAAGAGATCCAGCATTACTAACAGAAAATCGTCAAATGGCATGGAAGGGATAGTTAGTTTGGTACCGATACTGAGGAGTATGTGTTTAAGCACTAACGGATCATGGAGGATTAGAGATTTCATACATCGGATAACAGCTGAACTGGGTTAAATCTGCTTGCACACACTTGAAAGAGTTTAAAATACAGAGCATATTAAGCTCGATGCATGTTTTCTACAAAAAATTTGCTGAAGGGCCACAACTCCAGAAAAGGGTCCAGACAGAGTCATAGGTCCATCAGGCTTCATGTGTCATCATCACACTTCTCTGCTATTCTCTTCTCCAAAGCACCGAGCACCGCTACCTCAGCAAAGTAGGCTGGTGGGACTAGACAATGGATAGAAAGGAACGAAATGTAAGTACAAGATCATAATAAGTCACCTATTTTTTTAAAAAAGAAAAATCTAAAGTTACACTTCACTGTTAACTCTTCGAAGAAGAAGCCGTGCCCCTATCGCTGGGTTCATCTGCGCCCTCCCCCCACCCCAAATGAAAAAACCCAGCCCTTTTTTTTTTACACGGAGAAGAATAACTAACGTTTCAAGTCATATATAAGGAAGGACTCATACCCGTGCATATTCCTGGGCAGGCCTGACGATCACAGCTGCATTTAGCAATGTATGTTGTCAGTAAATCAGTGACAACGAAGCAATCCAATGCTATAGTTTACTTACGGTGTGCAGAGCATCGTGGTTACAGACTGAAGTTGAGGCAGCGTAATTTCGTTCTCGTTATAAACAACACGATAGCGAACCACCGAGTTGAATCCCTTCAGTCAAGCAATAGATCAAAATATAGTTTTGAGGGCAGAGTAGACGAAACACCAAAACGTACATTACCTTAGCACCAGCATGGCGACACCAGAACTCAGGCTTGCGGTCAACGTAATTCTCTCCATCCCCAGTTTCTATGGACCAAGAAAACCCGTCACCAATGATACAAGATGTGTGTTCTCGATAAGAGAAAAATATAGCAGACAACACACTAACCAGGACGAACTTGCTGGCTTTTGTTGGTCATCTCACCCACTCCTTTTTTCTAGAACGTGCGGAGCACGTATTTCATTAAGAAGATCTCACCCACTCCTTCGTATTGTGCTGGAGAGACAACCAAGAATGTGACTGGTGGTTCATATCCCACCGCTAAAGAGGCACAAGACAAGCCTAAGGGAAGAAGCACAAGAACATAAAAATGAGCAAGGCAACCTAAAGCAGAAAGCACATACAGGAAGGCAGGTCATACTGTATACCTACCTGTTTGATAGCACATACTTCTTGCAGGCAAATGTGGTCAAGTTGACTTTCGGCTGGGCTATTTCTGTGAAGGAAGTGCCCTGTGAGCATATATCACATGCCACTGGACAAAAAATATGGAAGGAATTGATAGAACAACTTCTACATGAAGAAGATTATCCTCTCAGCCATTCTCTTTGTTTTGCTGTGGAATGCACGCAGAAGCTCACTGCCAACATGAAAAAAAAAGGGTGACAACCAAATAGAATAATGTGACACTAAGGAGCAACAGAGTGATTAAACGCAGAATTACCTGACCGTGCCACCATGTGCGGTATAAAGATCTTGTATGATCCCTTCATTATGTGGTTGATCCACGACCCTAGTTTCATACTTACTGACTTTTGGCCAGTTCAATGCTGCTACCACCTACGTGAATCCAACGAAATACCATTGCATACTGGAACGTGTAACATAAAGGAGTGAATCAAGATGATTGGATTACAGGAAGAAACATACAGATGCAACTGACCTCTCTCCTGGAGCGCAATGAAAGATGTCAGCGGCAAAGATAATTGTTGGGGCTTCTGGCACAAACGGTATGGACCGTCGCTGAATACGCATGGCGTGCTTTGTAATCTGATTAAAATGCCCAGGATATGAGAATTCTGTACCAAACAGGAATCATCGAAGAGTGAGGGAGGGGGAGGAAGAGACGGGACCT
Organism: Eragrostis nindensis; assembly: GCA_012490785.1. Taxonomy (NCBI): domain Eukaryota; kingdom Viridiplantae; phylum Streptophyta; class Magnoliopsida; order Poales; family Poaceae; genus Eragrostis; species Eragrostis nindensis. Next base: position 930,572 of record JAAXCT010000089.1, on the reverse strand, counting down.
TGAGCTTTATTTGACAAGCAAAATCCTTCAGGTATACCCTGCATGGAGGCCAAGCCTGATAGGACAAAACACAGTGGTATAGAACATTAAGTCTCTCACACGCCTCTTTGACTTCCTCTGTAAAACATCACAAGCAATAGTCAACAGATAAAAAATATAATCAAATGTTTGTCTGACAACCACGAACAGTAACATCCATACCGTGATAAATTCTGTGATCTGGAAGAATTACAAGCAGAAATCCAAAATGTGCATCCTTGATTCCAAATCTGGCAAAGAGTTCATCCCGCATAGCGTTTTCTGCGCCATCGGGAACAGCAGATGCTACTTGGGCTACCTTGACTGGCAATGAAGAAAACTCCTGTAATCACGATAATGTAAATTATATGTCCTACGACGTTATCCCATAGCATAATCAAGGGAATAATGGAGGCCTTACCAATCCTAGCTCTTCACACATATCTGACATCTTAGCCAAAAATCTGAATAACTCCGTCTCGCTTAGAGATGAAAAATCTATGCATGCCCAGTGTCTCACGATTCCTCGATGCAGCTAATAAGGAAGAACTGCTAAGTTAAGGACACAGACAATATAACTAATTGATATTGTCAATGAATAAGAAGAGTTGCATATATAACAGTAAGAAAAGTTTTTTTAAGGTAACCAATGACAATGAGCCAAACATTTTCTTTAGATAGCTCCCATCTACGTCCCTCTTTTTGAACACAACTTGATCCATCGCTGACATATTCAAATCATACTCGCAATATTAACATCATTCAAGAGTTGTAAGTACAAGCTTTGGGCGACACATCTTATCCAGGCACTATATCATGCATACTTTGATTGAACATGCACGCCATTCGTTTTAATGGAACTAGCTAGGAAACAAATCATCGTTAAAGATCAAAGCACTATGATAGAGCAAATAAATGTGATCCCAAAATAGATCACATAAATTCAACCACAATATGTCGACATTAATTAAAGTAAATAAGTTAGTTCAGCAAACAGTTCCTATAGGGGAATAGCGTGGGGTTAGTAGTATACCCTGCACACAAAAATGATTTCCTAAATTCAGTTGTCGAGATCCTTTCAAATATTCAGATTGCAGAGATGAAAAATTGTATGCGTATGTTTTTTCTCCTGGAAAATGCCATCAAAAGGTACATTTAGGTTTAATGAATACATCACAGATTCACAGTATGAAACTTTTGGTGCTGTGTCAATACCTCAAACAAACCTTATTTGTGACTTGAAAGAGTACTAAACAGCTACGAATACCTGCCAGTCTTCATCGGCAAGCTCAAGATCCAAAATCGGCAAGCTCAAGATCCAAAGGCGATATCTTCTTCTCACTTTGCTTCCTCATCAGAAAGCCACTGTTGTAGCTTGCCTCAGGTCTCTTTTCAGGAAAATACTCATTCGCTACACGGTCAGCACTTGGCTCATCATGAGAAGATTCTTCTTCTTCTTCACTGGTATAGTCAAACTGTAGAAAGCAATCTTCATCATCATCCGACCCCTCCCAACCATAGAGTTCACACGCAGCTTCCATCTCCTCGTACCAAGCATGTATTTCTTCATCCTCATCCTCTAGCATTGGCCTCGGAGAACAAGAGTAAGTGCTGCCCTGTACAACCTAATTTATACACTCTAAACGTGAGAAGTGTGTAAAAGAACAAAAAATGAAAAAAAAAAGGATTAGAAAAAACAGAGTTAAGCAGGAAGCAATACCTGTCCCACTGTGGAATCTTCAGCAACAGGCTGATGCAGCTTAGTCATCTCTCCCTCCGGAGAGCCGCTGATTTGGCTTGCCTCGGGCTTCTTACCTTCTCTTCAGGCGTGTCATATGCTGCGTCAGGAAGGGTGGCAGGAAATTCTTTGTCCTCCCTGCCACTGAATTTGTAGTAGCCACTGTCATCAGACAGATTAGAGTATGCTTCAGTCGGTAAGTTGCTATCTTTCTCGTACGGTGGTTGTGTTCCCCATCGTGCTCCTACAAGGGTTGTTCGCATGCAGAGAAAGGAAACATTTATCTCTTGCTCGAGCGACTCAAAAAAGGAAAAGAGCGTCACGAGGATGTAATGTCATTCAGATTATCAGATTATTAGAGTACAGATAAGAGAGATGCAGATGCCTGAAAATAAGGATTTTTACAGTCAATCAAACTGAAATGTATGAAGAAAATCTAATAGCCTACACATCATTTCCCTCCATCCAATTTCTCAGCAGGAATAAACAAACCCTCGCCTGGCATTCCTGCCTCTTTCTTTTGACGCATCCCCGCGGCCCGATCGGCACCTGCCGCCGCCCTAACCAAACAATTTTCGCGCTCCCCGCAACCGGCACCGCCCAACAACGGTGGAGGAACTTGGTTTTGTATTTACCCGGGAAGTTTGTGCTTTCAGCCTCGTCCAATGTCGTTTCGCGGCGGAGTTCGGCACCGTGGACGGCTCCAATGTCTTCCGCCGTCTGCTCGTCGGAACGGCGCTGGCCGCTCTCAGCCGCCGTCATCTCGGGCATGCCCAAGACTCTCGTTGGATGGGGTCTTTTCCTTCCATTTCGTAACTTTATTTATGCAAAAGGCCAGACACAAGTAGGCCCATATCCTAAAACAAGCGCCCAGGCCCAAAAATCATCGCTCCAACTCTGGCCCATCTCACCGCCGCAGCTTTTCTGCCTGGCCATCTCAGCGCGCCGCCGATGCCGATCCTGAACATCAACCAACACGAAGCAGGCGAGTTGAGCCGCACCGCACGCCGGAGAACAGCCGGCGCAGGCGCACCGCGAGTGCCAGCTAGCCAACGGCCGAGGCCGTCTCCCTCTACGACCCACGAGCGCGCGCCCCCAACCGCATGGGGATGGGGTGCGGCAGGAGAGACCGGCGGTTCTCGTTCCGTTCGGCGCTGATCCGCGTTCAGGCCACGACCCATCCCGTAGGTTTGCTCGCTTCGCTTCCTCTCGTACTACTAGAGACATGCTTAGCTTTTTGTCATATATCAGAAGGATTACTGACCATGTATAGTGACAAACAAAGAGGAGTCTATTTTACAGTCTCGGCATCAATTATTGATGCCGATCACGTGTTTTACAGTCCAGCCAGTATGGTAAGGCAATTGACTGTTCGACTTCCACGAGTAGTCTCTTTTAGAACATCGATCGCATGTTGCACGAAGATCTGAGACTGATCCAGACAGATTTTTCGAAATGTGGAGGATTAGACCGAACTGTTTCTCGCAAATTCATCCCAACAGTAGAAGTAAGTTGGCAAAATAATAGTCGCTCAAACTAGAGTGATAACATCACCACTAACACGCTGTCATCAGTCCGAAAATCACCAATGAAGTGGGTGTCTGAACCGCTAGTGATCAACGGTTCTATAGTAGAGCTCCAACTGCATGATGTGAACACACAACCAAAGCTGACCCCTGCCAAGTGATCTAGGCTCAGCACCTACAGCAAATGTTTGTAAATTAATGTTCAGGTGTGGGCCATTTGCCATCTATTTTTGTGGGAGAAAAATAGCAGCGGTCAAAAATGGATACTACATATCATTGCACAAAACAACAACGTTTTGATTGACATTATGCTCATATACTACAAAATATCTGCAAGCTTTGAATGTCCTCAAAACTCATCTTGCTTAACTACTCCATTGAAAAAACATACGGCTGGACCGATGCGGCTCAAGGCGCTGATCGCTGCTGTGGCTGCCGAGTTTTTTAAAATAAATATGTAAAGGGGAGTGATTTTTCGGGGGCGCGCCTTGCCCGCCGTTCTCTCGCTGCTGGAGGTGGGGCGCCACGCAGCCGTCGAGTCCAGCCCAGCCGAGACCAGCGATATTCTCTGATGGATACTTATACACGTAACAATGACCCCCAGAAAGAGAACCCATTGTAGAAAAATCGAAGTAGACGGTATAGTCATTTGTACTTGTTTAGAATACTCTAGCTAGCTAGTTCCTTATTTGAGGCTTTTTTGGATCCAGTCCAGATTGTGCACTCCAGATTTTACTAGCTCCAAAGGATCCATACAGACCTAGGTTTTTTATGCATCTTTAAGAACCCTTCAACTCAAATTGGTACAGTTCCACAGGGTACCTTTCCCAGGAATATTCATCTTTTAGCAAAATCTAGCTTCAATCCATACTGCGCAGCCCCTCCACAATCCAGAGGTTCAACACATCCCTAGCTAATTTATACGTACCGTCCAAACCTTTAATTCATAGTCGCTGAACGCATAATGGCTACATTAATCACTTTCTCATTTTTCACTCAGCACTCGTAGATCACCTAGCAACAAATAAAGGTAACTGGCTGGCGCATAAGCTTGTCAATAAGGTCAACACGCACATGGTATATATACACGCAGATGATGCTGTTCGTGCATGCATGGCTCTGTTGATGCTTGCAGATGTCTGTATTTCTTTCTCAAAAGAAGAGAACAATGTATAGGCAGAGCTCATGGTAACGGAGTTCGATTCAGCGCTGAAGTGATCGAGCAAACATTTTAAATTTTGAATCTAGGAAGTGAACGCATGATATGAAGATTTCACTTGGTATTTTATGCTAATTTTTTTCACGAGAGTCTTTGCATTGTTACTTACATTTATTTTATTCCAAAATTTACCAGTGGCGTCAATTAATATATTTCTATAAAAGATGTTGCGGTCATAACAAGCTAACGCCAGTATTTTCTGTTGCTCTCATCAAGATTTTATCATGTGTTTTCAGATAATTAACCTGCTTTTCAAACTGAATATACGCAAATTCTAGGTTGTTTTATTTATTTATTTGATCTTATTCTTCACCAAATAGCATCTAAGAAACGGATGCTTCTGATAAAATGGACCATTGCATTCCATGTAAAAAAATCGCATCTAAGATAAGGAAACTAAGCAAGATTTTGGATAGTATATTGTTAGTTTATGTTAATACTGGTATCTAAATTATAGGGAAGGCAAAATGATCTCATGAAGACTTAGTATTGGTAAACTTTAAGATTAAACGAAGGACATCAAACATGTCAACTAAACATATGCTCTTATTTTCTTTTCTTTTCTTTTTCTTACAGAATAACAGAAAAAATCCAAATAGAGGTCACCCTTACGAAACTCGAAGACTACAGTAGTACTACTACTAACCAGTACAGTAGGCAACAAAAGTATCCTCATCTCCCAGGTCGCACGCACTGCTGGTCAAGTGGAGAGAGGGAGAGGGGAGGAGAAAGAGAGTAGTGGTTTGTGGCATCTTCAAGGCGGCAAGGACAAAGTTGCAAAGCAATGAGCAAGTTCCAAAGCTGAAGGCGTTTGTTCTCCAACCGCGGCAAAATATTCAAAAGCGAAAGCTTCTACTCCTACCTCTTTTTTTTTCCCGGTAAGGGGATGAAGCAAAACAGGTCCCCCTTTCCAGAATTGTACATTTGTACTTGGAGGGAGCAAGATGCAGTATCGTACACCGCAGATCGTGAGAATCCTGCAACGTCAATTCTGGGCTTGGCATCTTATGCTTAGTGTCCCCCACTGCAGGTTTATGATACAGCAGTGCACTGTAGCGGCATCACTGAGTCACTGCCACTTCTTTTCAGGCTCTACATATTGGCTCCGTTCGGCAGGAGGAAGTTCAGCCGGCTGGTCCGGCTGCTGCTGCTACAGCCCACTGATTGCTACAGTGCCAGATTCCTCCGCTACAGTGTTTTCTCTCACTATTCAAACTGCAACTGCAACTGCATCCTCCAACCGAACACAACGATAATCTCACACATATGACTCCAGAAGCCATTAAAATACTGCAGGAGAAACAAATGGAGGAGGGACAGAAGGCTTTTGGGGTCTCTCCTGCAAAGCAAGTACAAACACCAGTCCTCATACTCTCTGGCTCTCCGTAGGAAAGAAATGGAGTGAAACAGGCTACTTTCTTGAATCTTGAGAACAACACAATGTTCCAACACATGCTCAAGATAGCTCTATACTAGACCCAGGGAGGGCTCAAAACTTTGACTTGGATGAACCTTTCAAAAAATTCCCGAAAATTCCACCATGGAATTGTGAATGTAAAATCGACAAAGTACATGTTAAAGCGACCAATAAATATGAGTTGTGGGCTTGCACCGGTACAGCGATTGTAGCAAGAGAAGGGATGAAAAAGGTTATAAGAAACATCATGATTCTACAGCAAGATACAATCAGAATATATAATAGCACGTTACAGATGAAAAGGAAGAAAAGGAAGGGGGGAAAAATGCTAGAAACACAAAACATCGGATCTCACTGACCTTTAATTTATTGTGAGCTAGCTCTTGCATGAATAATCCATGTGAGCTCCTGGTCCTTCGATCACAAACAACTTGAAAACACCTGCTGGATCCTCCTCATGTGTAATACATGCACTATAATATGCATATCGTGCCCAGATGGAAGGTCTGTCCAATGAACAATCCAGCTTCCATTTGCTTGCAGCTCTAGGAATTGGATGGCAAGAGCACTGTTTGCACCATTTGAATCTTTGCGAGGTCGTCTTCGTCATGTGGATTTGAATTGGATGGCAAGCAAGACATGAATTAGCTAGAACGATGGCCGGACTCCGCCGCCGCCGCCGCCGTTCCAACCTCCGAAGTTATCTCCGGGGAGCTGGTAACCCCCTACATTACCGGCAAGGTTGTAGAGCGACATGCCGCCACCGCCGGCATCGCCTCCGGTCACACCAGAGGACTGAGACGCCGTCGGCTGCTGCCCTTGGGGTCCAGTTGACTGCGCAACCTGATCTTGCGGCTCTCCTCCGGCGGCAGCAGGGGCCGTCTCTTCTTCCTCCCCCTCCAGCGGCAGCCGCTCGTACACGGCGTTGGCAAACGACGCGGCCATCAGGACGACGGGGCCAGCGGCGACGAGCGGGCCCACCACGCTCCCGCCGATCACCTGCCCTTGGCCGCCGGAGAGGAAGACGGTGAGGCCGCTGGCGCCGGGCGGGGCGGGAGGCGGCAGCACGGTGCCCGTGAGCGACAGGATCTCGAACCGGCCCCGCAGCGTGGCCACCATGCTCCCGGGGGGCGACGCGCCCGGCTGCCTGAGCGCGACGTTGACGACGGCGCCGCCGCCGCTGAGCACGCACACGCCGCGGCCGCGGCGGCGCGCGTACTCGGCGACGCAGTCGACGACGTCGGCGCCGGCGGCGACCTCGAGCACGTGCGAGTGCAGCGCGTTGGGGCTGTCGCGCGTCACGATGATGGGCGGCTTGGGCTTGTTCTTGGACCCCGGCGGGCGCCCGCGGGGGCGCCGCGTGGGTCCGCCCGAGCCGCCGCTGCCGCCGCCGGCGCTGCCACCGTCGGCCGGGGCCATGGCCGACGAGGAAGGCTGCTGGTCGCCGCCGCCCGTGTCCCCCTCGCCGACAGGGCTCTTGTCGGGCGACGCCTTGTGGTGCTCCATCTTGACGTGGGAGGTGGGCGACAGCGGGGAGGGCTGCTGCTGCTGCGGCGGCCGGAGCAGCTGGTGGAAGTAGTGCGAGCCGCCGCTGCCGCCGCCGGGGTCCATTCCGGCCATGGCCGTGTCATCTGGCCGCTCCCACCACTTGCCGGCCGCCAGCTTCTCGGTTCGATCGGTTCTCCTCCCTCCTCGCGGGTGCAGCTAATCAGTTCTCCTCTCCTCACCGCCGCCGCTGCTACACCTGCCGGCCTGGACATGGATGTGTAAAAAAGCTGCTGAATTTGCATGCCACAGTGCAGCTAAATGGATAACTTTTTCTATATGCATCTCTTCAACCTGACGACTTATCTACACAGCAGCGCACAGCACGCTAGAGTGATGATGCAGCTGCAGATGCACCAACTGGTGGTAAAGACAGCTCCAGCCAGGTAGCTTGTTCGATTCCTTACCTCCAGCACAAGCAAGCTTCTCCCCGACGACGCTAGTGCAGCTAGCTTGACCAACCTCTCCTGCCGTCCGGCCGCTGAAAGCCACTACGACACACACCACCAAGGCTAAACTATGAACGAAGCAGACAGAGAGACGTGCGGTCATATGCTAGTAGCGCAGGAGCTGGCTATGCAGGGTCAAGAAGAAGAAGAAGAAGAAGAAGAAGAAGAAGAAGAAGGGGCTAGACGTGGCGGCGCGCGGCGGGTGCTACTATAAGGGCAGGCAGGCAGGCAGGCAGGCAGGGAGCTAGGCACGGGTAGGATCAGATTCACCGGCGCGCGCGAGGGCGGGACAGGAGATGGAAGCGTGCGGCGCCGAATTAAAGGCAGGGCGAGAGGGAAGGAGACGGCGAGGGATGGGGGGTGGCGCTGCCGCTGCAAGCTGATAAGGGTCTCTCTCTCTCTCGCTCGCTTTCGCTTTCCCTGCTCGCTCTATCTAGCGAACAAGTAGTAGCGATCCAATCCGTCTCGCTCGCTCGCTCACCCACCAACTCCTCCCGGTTTTAACTCGGCGGGGGGCTGAAAGGCCGGGTCAGGCGGTGGCGGGCCACGAGCACAGGAAGAGGAGAGGGAACCCCCAACCCAAAGGCCAGGCCAGGGCCCCCGCTCCGCAAAGCAACACGCCGTGGACTCGTTTGTCGCGTTAGTTGAACGGAAAGCCACGCACGGTTGTCAATTTGATCGACCGCCGAGCTAGGAAAAGAACTTCTACCAAGTGGCCACCATGGCAAAGGAGAAAAGACCGACCTCTACAATCTAGCGCACAGGAGGCAAGAAAACCATGGGACACCAGTCGCCCGGCAACGTTGAAGTATATATAATGTGCCGTCTTGTAATTTGCTAGGCCAGTGATATGACCAAAACCACAATCCTTTTTTCTTTTATGAAACTTATTGCCTGGACTGTAACGATTTAAACTGCTTGTTTCTTTTCAATTCTTAATGCAAAGCCAGAACACATGCTGTATTTCCGTGGAAAAAAAAAAGTTCGACCGCCGAGCTAGTCGATCGGGTCACCGCCGAGCCCGCCGTGCCGTTTTGTCCGTGTCGTGAGGGGTGAATCCGCACGGACGCGCCACCAGAGTGTACGAGTACTAACCGTTGGGTCACGTCACGTCGCTGGGCAGTAAAGTAGCCCGGGCACGGCGCGAGAGTGTTCGTGCGATTTGCCCGTTTTACTGTGCTGCAGGTAGTATCGCGTCTCCAATCTCCATGGCGATCTGGCTGTCGTCGTTGACGTTAATTTTGGTGAGTCACGCGGCAGTCTGTGTACGTTCGCTTCCCCCAGAACTGCACGCGTAAAACGACGAGTCCACAGCCCAACCGCGGCGCTTAAAATATGGTTTTCAGAGCCTTTCGTGTTCCACGACCATTGCACAAACGCATCTATAGTTAGCGCTGCAATGATATAGTATGGCGTTGCAGTTGGATGATGTACGCCAACAGCAACACGGATCGATTAATCCAATAATTGTGCTGTTATGGCACTAACTACACATGTACTGAATGGCACAGCCAGGACCGGGTCCCATGTATACTAGAATTCAAACAAAGAGAAAACCTGGAGTTTCCGTTTGCGATCTGTGATCGGAGTTTTCTCGGTGGACATGGCTGACCTGACCTTGGCACTATGCTCAACCTGACACGTACAATAATTGTTTTTATAGATTATTATCGCGATCGAGCCGGTCATTATCATGCATGTGACGCACAGAGCGAAACAAATTTGAATGACTATGCCCTGATTGGTTGGATCTCGAGACCCAGCCCGCTTGCTTGCCTGCTTCGTGCTGGTTTTATTTATAGTGCCGCAATTGCGAATGATGGGATGGCGACAAACGAGCGTGAAGACACATGAGTTGTGTGTGCTGTTGGCTCGCAAAGTCGGAGTACTCCGAAAGTACGCGAGAAGCGCGAGTCCATGATAGGGATGTATAATTTTTTTCCTTTTCCACTTTTATTATACCTTCCCCGTGGGTTAGTCTTTCTTCTTATTCGAAACTGTTTAACCACGGAGCAACCGTAATAAAATTTGACTCGAAACTAGTGTAAGCCGATATATATTTTCTGTTGCCCTCGGCAATTGACCCTGCATAACTGCTGGCCAGCTTTTCTCCCTGCGTCTTTTTTTTTTTTGACTGAGAACGAACTTCAATTTGGTGGGCGTATGTACTGCACCTTCAGCCGTACTACAGCTGCAATGCTGGAAGCTTATTGAAATGGACCCACGCCCTCAGCCGCTTCCAAGCAATTACGGTTCACAGAGCTACGGTGTTTGTGCATGTGACCCCATATTACCAAGCAGGCCGCACGACACAGTCGTACATCTTGCCCGAATTGGATCGCTGTGACCTCCTGTTCCTGGACGCGAGGAATTTAAGCAGTCTGTCGGTTGGCTTTAAACATGGACCAAAGTAGAAATATTGATGAACCAGTAAAGGGAACGACGTGCCTGTTGATCTGACGGCACCCAGCTTTACAAGTGCATCCGGATCCGACGATGGCTAGGTGCGGAGAACGCTGGACGCTGCGTGCGGGTCCCGTTGGTTGGTCCCGTTAGTACGAGCGGATCATCGAGAGCAGAGCACCGTCACGTGCGGACGTGCGGTCAAGGCGGGGTTTGGTTTGGCGGTCAAAGCCGGAGCGGGCCGCTCCCGCGCGCCGTACAGCTGTCAGACACGTGTGGCGCCGGGCGCGTGGAGTAGCCGCAGCGCGCGCGGCTCGTCGCCCGGGCTGGGCAGGGCCGGGAGACGCCGCGCGATGTGACCGCGATCGAATTATTCACTACGCGCGCGCACGCCGCAGCAGTTAAGCCCATCTCGGCCATCATTTGCGGTGGCGATCCGCCTCGCTGATCGGCCGGGCGCCGCGCGATCTGATTCCGATGAGACCTGCTCGAAGCGACGTGCGGTCAGTGGTCAAACGAGACCCTGATCGATCGCCCGGCTGATCGCCACTTCGTCTTTCTCCTCCGATCCTCCCCCACCACCGGGTCATGGCAATGCCTCGCCTTTCCCCTATCCTTATCCCTGCGCGTGGGTGCACCCATTCCGCCTCCGGTCCGCCGATCACCACAGCCGTGCAAGCTGCGAGTCTTCTCAATTGCACTAGCTCATGCGCGCATGTCGTCTTCTCCGACGGATCCCGTCCCATGCCGGCGTGTCTCCCCATCCGATCGATCAATGATCGGAGCGCGGGCCGGCCGGCCCCTGTTTGCCACAGCTACCCGCGCGCATCACATCATATCATCATCGTCTCGTCGCCACCATTGATGCTCATGGCTGTAGCTAGCCCCTGATCCGCGCAGTCTCGTACATGCTTCGCGTCAGTATTTTATTTCTGCTCTGATCTGCAGCAAGCAGGGAGCACGTACGCACATTGAATAATTAAAACAATAAAACAGTGGCAGCTGCTGCGATCGTCGACGTCGACGATCTGTCTGTGTCGGCAGTCTGCTAAATGAAACCCCGGCCAGAAGGCAGGCAGCGAGGCTCGCCGATGAAGATGGATGATCGGAGCTGTGCATACTATTGCAGCCTGCGGCCGAAAGTTATCGCATGCAAAAAAAATAAACCACCGCCCGTTGCGCAGCACAGCACAGGAAGTCAAAACGCGAACAGCGACGTTTGGATTGTTATTGTTATTCGGTGCTGCTGCCCAGTGCCCAGGTCGTCGTCGCCGTCCTTGTTTTTGTTCTGGGTGGGTGGGTGCGATCAGACGGGATCGATCCAAACATTAGTATATTATCTTCGCAGCATCTCTCCTCGCCGCAGTGATTGTTGATTTGTCCACCTAGCTAGCTCCAAACCCTGCGTGACCTCACGACCGGCCTTTGATCGATCTCTACTCTTTGCCTTCTTCTACCGGTACTAAACTACTATATCGACGTGCGACCGTGCAGCTAATTCAATGGTTTGAATATGGTAGGGGTGCACTAGCTACTACTACTAGCAGATAGCAACTCAGGAAAAGACGAGGGCTAGCGAGCGAAAAAGGCTGGAGTATCATTCGGGGAAGTGCTTTGAAAATGCACTGCGTGTGTGGACAAAGGCGTGGGAACGTACGGTGTCCCGGCGTTGGGCTAGCACCAGTAAAATATATGAGCAAGTTTCTGCAAACCGCATTAGGATACTGATCGATCGACGGCGATGTTAATTGGTTTCCTCAACTAAACCCATTTGTTTATGTGTTCAAGCCTATGATTAACTTATCTGGTGGAGTATATAATTGGGGGCGCTGAGCTAGAGGCCTGGCCAGCTTGGCTACACACTTGTAAGCGCTTTGATGGGACGTCTAGCGTGTCGCGACAAAGTATGGCTAGCTTCCATGCCATGACCTAATTAAACTCTCCGGAAGGAATCACTGTATACGTTGGTGCGGCGTGTGTTTGATGCTTTTGATTAAGTATTCCGACGCTTCATTAGGTCAAGAAGCAAACAACTCAACTAAAAGTGGAATCCGTACGTACACGCATCGATTACACACGAGAGAGAGAGAGAGAGATTAAAATTCCTTTGATGGGCAAAGTAGAAATAAGGAGACGACCAGAGAGTAGTGTCAGTATTTTAATTTATTCAACGAGTTCTCTTATTAGTTACAAGTCAACAACTTAACAACTGTCTGGTATATTATGCGTAGTTTCACACTTTCATGGGGCCTCCAAATTTCTAATTCAAAAAAAAAAACCCGACGTGAGTTCAAATATAATTCAACTATGCACCCATCGCTTGAAGATTTACTTACGGATAAACTTTGGTCGTTCAATAAGCAAGAAATGATAAGAAAACACTACTACATACACACTGGTTCAATAAGATGGAACAGGAAACTTGGGTGGTCTGCAGCAAGTTGTTTCATCCGAACCTGCCTGGAACTCCCCATACGGCATACTGAGGCGGCTGCCCCAGCTACCGGCGGCAAGAATTACGAACCCCTCTTGCTTATGTACATGAACAGCCCCTAATTCCTCCTTCACAAGTCCTGCTCATGCGGTAGAGGTGACTACAATTACAACTAGCTGCCCCAGCTAAAATTCCGTTCGTGGTCCGCCACGTTGTTTCATCCGAACCTGCCTGGCATCTCCAACGCTATATTATATTTAATATATGCTTCCAAATGCTAGATTATATTTAATATTTATGCATATGGCAGATCTAAATTGGATATATATTACTATTTGTTAGGCTATCTCGATGTTATGGGATCAACTTATTATTATGTGTACGGTGCACCACTAAAATTCGGAAACGCCAATGTATCAAAGAATAACATGTTGCCATTTCACCAAAAAAAAGAAGAGAATATGTTGCCATGATGTCGCGCACGCAACGTACGTCCAGGCAATCGATTATTCAAACTCTCGCTGTGAATTACTCAAGGCCACAAGAAATATAATAACCAAAGCCCTCATGGATCGATCAGGGGCATGTACGTATTGGTCAGAGCTAAATCATAAAGGCACATGAAGGGCTAACTAGATGGTGTCATGCTGTGAACAGCTCAAGCGCATCTGGCGAAGGGCAACTTTATCAGAGATGCATTCGTGCATCTATTTTACTAGTTCATCTATATTTAAGCGTCCTTCATATGTAGCCTAGGTTCGTCTTTCTTCAGACGAATGATTGATTAGTCTTGCTTTGTCAAGATTACAACCCACGGATCGAGGGCATGATCGAACAGCTCGATTTTGTAAATCATTCCGTGGTTACGTGTATACAAAAGATCGTGTGTATTTGTTAATAGATATCTGAAATATTAAACTCAAATAACTATTTCAGGCAATGCTTTCTAGTTAGTATTCCTGTGCAGATGGATATACTACTTAGATGTAGCTAATTTACAAAATGATCAGCATCCCAGGTCGCTCTTAACTTTTCATAATCATGGTCGTCCTGTCCTGATGATATATTTACGACCTCAATCTCAGGCAAACTCATTCTTTACAGACTGTCTGCTGGAACAGCGTTCTTAAAGTAGATAGCAGCTAAACTCTCCAATCTGCATGCTTTCTGCTTTAGTACCAGTGCCGATTATTCAACGAAGACATCAAGAAAGCATGTCATGATGCCTCCGGTTTAGCCAGCCCGGAAAGTCGATCGCGAGTTGCTTGGCAGAATAATAATCTTTGGAAAGGCGAAACTCATGGGTCTCTTTCATCTTTTCCTGCTTCGACATTCGATGCCTTCCCCTTCCGTACGTGCGTGTGTGCGTGCTCAAACCCAAGCAGAGATTTTACAGAGATGAAAAATAATGTTATTATCAATGCAAGGTTAACCTATGAGAATGACATCACGACCGTTTCGGGAAGAACGAAAAAGACGATCACGACCCGTTTTTGGGTTGCTTCGTGAAATTTAAGACGTCACGCACATATTCTCGCAAAATAGCCGGCTTTTATCGGAACGAAGAATCTGAATTTGGCAAAGAGCATCGCATGCAATTAGCTCGAAGCGACTAGCCGTACTTAGAGTTAATTATAGCTTGATGACAGTGAAGCATCTGTCCGATAGGCGCCGGCCGGGCGGCTAATTGAAAATCATGGCAGGTCCGGCTAAAGACGGGTTAAAGCTAGCGCATAGCGTGCTCGCAAGTGGGGAGGAGCGATTAGATTAGGTTAGATTAGGATCGTGATTAAGATAATCCCGCGCGGCGCGCTGTCTCATCGCCGGGCATGTGCTCCGCCCCCGCGCTTGTCGCGTTGCCAATCGACCGACGACCCCTCGGCAGCTCGATCAGCTCCGTCCATGGCGCTCGCGCGCCCCTGCAGCTCGACAGCGATGCTAATCTTTTTTCTTTGGGACGTCTGACTTTGGGGATTAATTATTAACCCGCCCCTAATAGCCGTCGTCGTTGCTTTATCGGATGGGACTTGGTGTCGAAATGATGATGCGGCCGGCCGGGCCAGTGGTTGCTGTTGCCGCCGCCGACCGGTCTTAATCTGCGGTGACCTAATCGGGGCTAGATGCATGAAACCAGAGGCCACATTTGCAACTTGCAGAGTTATAGTGATGTAGCTAGCCCATTTTTTTCAGCTTTCAGGGTCGTTTCATAGAATTTTTCCATGTCCGTGATGTCGTTGTTATAAACTAGCACCACCGCACATACGTACCTTCAGGAGCTGTATATAAACAAAATGGTCGGCTGTTCAGGAGTTCTATAAAATGGTCCCTTAATTAGGTAATCCAACTGCTCATAAAGGATAACGAACATGCAATGATGCGCTGCGCTGTTACGGAGGAGAAGCCGACGGACACGTGTCGACCAGCGGAGGGGCCGTCGGTTGCACCAGCGATGCCGTCGGAGGAGGGGCCGCGGCCACACGTGGGAGCCGGCCCACGAAAACCGTAACAGTGCTGGTGTGGGTGTGTGTGCATGCCCCGGGAAGAAGAGACGTCACGTCGAATCTCGGATGATGCCGCGATGGGCCGTGGGCCAGTCGGCGGCGACCGGCAAGGCGAGGCGAGGCTGGCCGCGCGGCCACGTGACGGTGCCGGCGACCCCGCGGCCGCGGTGACCTGCGCCCCGTCGCGTCAACTGTTGCTGCTGCCTCTAGCCGCTCGTGCTCTCGCGGCTCTGAAGCCTCAACAAACCTTCTGTTTGGGCGCTGAACGTTCGGCTGTCGTCGTCGGATCAGTATCTTCATGGTGTGTGTGTGTGTGTGTGTGTGTGTGTGTGTGTGTGTGTGTGTGGAGTCCACACTGTGGACTAGGGGTAGGAGCGAGGATGAACTGATGCCGCCGGCTTTATATCGTGTTTTAAGTTCACAGGCAGTGCTAGCAGTGGCTGAATCATTGTAGCGGCAATTTTAGTATGATCTTTGTTGGAATTGTAAAGTTGGAGAACAAAGGGTTTTTCTTATCGCGGGAGTGATGAAAGGACTGAGCTTTACTGGGCTGCACTTTTGCCAGTATTCTTCAGTGTGAGAGGAACAAAGCCCAGAGAATAAACATGGGCCCCTTGCGTGTTCGATGGATGATGATCCTGACTCGTAGAAATTCTAGCTCCTAGAGAGATTGATTCCATTGATCCTGACCGGCTTGATATTACTTTCAGAATGTGGAGCATGCACTCGGTAGGTATCGAGGTGGGGGAGTACATTCGTTGACATCGACAGGAAGTGGGCGCCGTCTCAGCTAGTAGATAAGAATTCCTCATGAATTCTGTGAGCTGAAAGGGCCACAGAAGAATTTTCCTTTTCTGGAATCCGTGTGCTAGAGGTGCAAGCATGCTGGTCTTGTCTAAAGCAAATGTGCCCGGCATTCCGGCAACAAGAAGCACTTCTGATTCTTTTTAAGTCTATATAATACACCAAGCTTTCTGCGTGTCGACTTGCGGACACACAGAGGCTAGAATGTAATTTCATTTTCTAAAAAAAAAAATCAGAATATTCAACAACACTGGAAGCTTCATGATGGATTGAAAAATGCAGTCACTCATCATCAAATGGAAATCTTTACTCTTCTTCATGCTGCAAACAGAATGAACAAATTGCTATACTGCACAAAAAGAGAATCTAACACAGTTAATCTAATCTGCTGTCTAAAGGGAAAAAAATTCTATGAAGTAAAAAAAAAAGAGAGACATGTTTGACAAGTTACAAAAGAGCATAAATAAACGAACGGCTGTACAAACAAGAGTTACAGTCAGAAGCTGCATAATCTGTCAGGTTGCTTTCTTCTACATAATGCCAACAGAACAGTTGAACAGGTTGAGCTTCCATCCCGCACCCGGAGGAAACCTTACGGGAATGGTCTGTTATCAGCGGTATGTACAATCTGTCTCCACTAATCTCAGATGCGACCTAAATATCTCACGAGAAGGATCCAATGAACTGTTCAGCTCAAGAAGCAGCACTCGCAACATCTTTACTTGATCGGTTGTACTTCATGTGGCTCTTGACAAGTTGGCCAGCAGCAAGGGCGGCAAGGAGAGAGAGCTCGCCAGCGAGCACGCTGCCAGCCACAACGGTAGCCAAAAGCTTAGCATTTTCACCCGGTGAATCATGATTTGGACCCTTTACACCTAGCAGGTTCAAACAAGCGGCCTGCGATGCAAGACAAGTACCGCCTCCAATAGTGCCCACCTGAGAGGAAATAACATGGATAGATTACTAACACACTCAATTAACAAAAATGATTGCATTGCCCATAGCCGAATGTTGGATCTAAAAGCACAACAGAACATCAAATCTAGGTAAGGGGGATAGGGATTTCACAATTTCATTGAGACTACAAACAATGACATCCACTCTGATCTACCAGTGCAAAGGGAACTGGAAATGGAAAAACACTCACCTCAATGGAAGGCATGGTTACAGAGATGTGAAGATCGTCACCTTCATTCACTGCCTCCAACATGGTGATGCATTGTGAGCTTTCAACATTTTGTGCGGGATCCTGTCCTGTCGCAATGAACAGTGCTGTTACAATATTGCTTGCGTGAGCATTGAAACCTCCAAGTGCTCCAGCTACAGCTGATCCAGCAAGATTTTTGATAATGTTAAGCTCGACGAGTTTTTGTACGGTAGTCTTCAGAACATTCTGTACAACCCCTCCTTTGATTGTAGCTTCACAAACAACAGATTTCCCACGACCTTCTATCCAGTTTACAGCTGTAGGCTTCTTGTCTGAACAATAGTTACCTGGCATTAAAAATGACGTCAATTTGCATACTAAGACAGTGAAATTGATTACAATAGCTACAGATAATTAACACTCGAAAAAAATCAATAGCGACAGATAATTACAAAAAGATTGGCCTATGTCACACACACACACACACACACACACACACACACACACACACACACACACACACACACACACACACACACACACACACACACACACACACACACACACACACACACACACACACACAGAGTGTAATGTATTGTACACAACAGACACACACACACGGCCACTGACACAACACAACACACACACGGAAATGAACACACGCACACGAAACTAAGAAAACAATGTATTTACACACATTGATTGAAAAAAAAAATCACACCTAATACATAAGTATGGAAACCGGAAATCAAACGTTTATAGTTTTCTGAAAGAAATGACGCACTAGCTTTAGTAAAAATATAAGCAAATTTAGCTACTCGTTGCCATATAAAAGGGAAGAAGTCAAACCAGATAGGCTGATGAGATCGATGTCGGGAAAATCGTTCTGCAGGTAGCTCAAGACATTCTCCACTCCTTTAGACACCATGTTCATTCCCATGGCATCTCCAGTACTACAAGTGAACCTCATGTAAAGGTTCCTACCAGCTAGAGCACAATGAATAGCCTGAAGCCTGCCAAATCTGCTGGACCTGTAGATATCAAGCAGGACGAAAGTCACTTTCCAACTGAAAATGAAGGTGACACGTTACATAAAGTGTATTGAACTATTGATTTCACAAAGAAAACGAAGCACTTGGACATATAAATACTGTGAACAGTTTCATAAAAAAACATTCTTCTATCAGAAGTGCCAAATCAGAACGGTAAGTGCAGCCCAGAAAAATGCAAATGTATGACCCTACCATGCACCATTTCAACGCATACTTTAAAGAGTGCAAAAGTGTGCAACTCATGAGACCAACACACCGCAGTTCTCTTGTGTGTTCGTAATGAGAACAACACAGATTACAGACATGTAACATTTTGGATATGTGGATAGTTCTATACTTCTAAGTGTTAATGACAGTCATTGAACACACTATAATTAATAACTGAATACAACCATACAAGATGAATAAACACATGAGATAGACTTCAGACCAAAGGAGCAATACATCAGTCTGACAAAGGGGTGCACAGCGAATTGGATGGCACATGGAGCAGGTCGATTTGTTTCACAAGAGTAATCTGGTACATTTGGCATAGAGTGTTAATTAATTATCCAACAATTCATATACTAAAGCAGAACCTTCCTAAAAAGCTAAGCATTAATAATTTAATAAAAGCACTAGAATACCCCTGGATGCTTACCCTGGCACAAATACCAACGAAGAGACTTTGTCGATAACACATGACCATGTTTTTGAAAGAACAGAAAACAACTTAAGACATGTCCTAAATTGTACAACAGAGAAAATAATAAAGAACCTAAAGATCTCTAATGTAGAAAAGACATAATCAAAAGCTTCTACAAACATAAATCAACAACCATAAAAAGCTTCAGAAAACTCGCAACAAGAAGATGCCTAAAGCTTCTTAACAAACTGCAGAAACCGGCACAGAGATTAAACCTTTCTAAGAACACGTTACTAGGAAGCAATGAAAATTTCAAATAAGATAAGTATGCAAGTTGAGCACAACCTAACTGACAGTACATACGGGTGCATGTCTACTGATCACCTATACTCGCTAAAGGCTGCCCGTGCACTATATGAAGGTGATTCCACGTGCTCTGAGTCTGAACAGTGTAACCTACAAATAGTTAGCGTTCCTTGTCATTTGTATAAAATCATTAAACCAACATGACGATTCAAGTTCAACATTTCAGAGAGTATAAACTGGCATCATTTGCAAATATCCTTCAGTTGGATGACCACTACACGACAATTCAATGATAATGTTAAGCGGAAGTATATACTGGCATCATTTACAAGTAACTCGTGGTCTGGATGAACGGAACTCGACAATTCAAGGACAAACCTTCATAAAGTAAAAATTGGCTTCATTCGCAAATAGCCTGTGAATTGGATGAATACAACACAAGAATTCGAGGACAACAATTCAGAAAGTAAAAATCTGGCATCATTCGCAAATAGCCCGCTGATTGGTTGGATGCAACACGACAATTCAAGGAAAACACTTCAGAAAGTGTAAAATTGGCATAATGCGCAACAACTAGCTACTAACGAACAACAAATAAGGAAACACGACGCTGTTGGTACTACAACAAGATGTTAATGACAGTTGCTATTGCCTTGCCCAGTGCATGTTGAAACTGGAATAAGCTAATACGCTGTGGGCTCTACCCTATCATCAACCAAATAAAAAAGCACTTGTTTTTGTGGGCAATCACCTGAGCTTATTAAGATATTGAAGTACCATGCAGTTCTAGAGTCAACATCAAAACAATACTCAAACAGCACACATAATACTTACTAATGCACCAAAAGAAACATTTTTATCCCTTATTCACACACTATCGGTCCATAGGCAAGGAAATGCAGATCTCAATTTAAGGAAGCACGCAGATCTAAATGTAAACTGATGGAGAGTGAGGCTGTACCTGTTGAAGACAGCAGCCAGAGTTTCAAAATTGGCAGGCGCCTCAACAAACGCCTTGAGCTCCGCTGCCCTCTTAGCAGATGGCAACTTGACGGCCGGCGCACGAGACATGGCATCCCGGAGCAGCACGCTCACAGCGCCCCCGGACGCGGCGATGGCGCTGCACCCGCGGTTGACGCTGGCCACGAGACACCCCTCAGTGGTGGCCATGGGGACGTAGTACTGGCGCCCGTCCAGAAGCAGCGGGCCGGCGACCCCGACCGGCAGCTGCACGTACCCGACGGGCATCTCGCAGCATTGCCCCAGGATGGCCTGGTAGTCCATCCCCTCGAACGGGAGCCCCTCGACGCCGCGCCCCGTAATCCGCCGGAGCGCCTCCCGCCGCAGCCTGGCCGCGCGGCGGCAGTCCCCGAGGCGGGACTCCAGGCGGTGCGAAGGCAGCTCCCCCGACACTACCGCGGCGACGATCTCCTCGTCCCCGCCCTCGGCGCTGTCATGCATTGGCGCGGGCCCCGCGTCTGCGCCGTCCGGCGCGCGGCGGCGTGGGGAGCTCCCGCCGTCGTCGTCTTTGGCGCGGGACGCCGAAGGGTGCGCGAATGGGACGGCGAACAGGCTGAGGAGGTAGACGACGGAGGCGAGCTGGCAGACCACGGTGGCGACCTCGCGGCCGCCGAGCGGGAACCGGAGCGGGCGGTCACGGTCGCTGCAGAGGCGGAGCAGGTCGCAGGAGGAGAGCACCAGCGAGATCATCGCCAGGCCGTTGGTGATCCGCACCGGGAGCGGCATCGAGCGCGCCGCGGCCAGCGCCCTCCGCGCCGCCGCGACGCGGCCCACGACCCGGCGCGCGTCCATCCCCCGCTCGGGCCGAGCCGGCGGCCGGCGGCGGTCGGTGGAGGGAAGGGGGCTCGCGAGCGCAGTGGAGACGGCGGTCGCGTGCGGTTGCCTGCGCTGCGCGTGCGTGCTGCCGCTGGCTCGGCAGGCGCGTCGCATGCCGTGCGGGGCCTGGTCGGTGGCGGTGATGGGCGGGACGGGAATCGGACGGGCGCGGACTCCTTTCTTCTTGGTGTGCACGGAAGGCGCAGCTGGGGAGGCTGTTTCGGCGCGGGGCTCAGAAGTTCGGCGTGACAGGGAACGAGCGGACAGGGGGCGGGCACGGGGCCCGCGCCGCCGCCGACCCGAGCCGCCTCTTCCTTTTCCTCTTTCTTTCCTTGCAAGCGGGGGGTGGGGAGGTTTGGTCAGAGAGAGACTCTGAGGCGAGCTGACATTTCGGTCCTCGTCCTCATCTATCATCGGACGACCGCGGGCGCGGCGGGTCCAGTGGTCAGGGCCCAGAAGTCAGAATGCACGAAACCTGTGTGGTGGGCCTCTGAAGCGCTAGAGGCATGACTTGATGAGCTTAACCTGCTTTATTGTTTCGAGTGTGGCTTTTACGTGATGAACCTGCTTGAGCACCCTTCCTCTTCCTCCGACCTTCTCCCCATTGTTTTTTTCGCAAAATCCAAAAAAAAGGCATCGTTTCATTGAATTCAAATTCAAATCGTTCAAACTTGAAACCACCGTTGCCTTCCAATTTGCCACCGCCGCGCTTTCCGTTTGAAATATCACACCTAGCAGTTCTGCAGAAAATAATGCCGCCCCTGGTCCCGGCAGCCAAAATGCGCTGGGTTCCCGTAGCACAGGCACAGCAGCGCGCGCCAGCGGAACGCGAAAAACCCCGGGCCCCAGTCGCAATCCCCTTTCCCCTCGTCGTCGCCCTCGCCTCCGCCCACCTTTTTCTTCCCCCGCTTCCACCTCCGATTCACTCCGCTCGCGCCTCTCTCCGCGTCCCCCAATCCCCTCGCGGTCGAGGGTGGAGGCGGCGGGGTCGCGACGAGCGAAGATCACCGTTGATCCTCGTCCCCAGGCCCGCCAATTTGCTCCCCAGTGGTTGCTTACCAGATGGCTCTTCAGCAGCAGCAGCAGGCGGGGTCGGCTTCCGGGTCGGCGTCGGCGTCGAGCTCCAGCTCGGGGCTGCACCTGCACGCCTCATCGCCCGCGCCATTCGGGGACACCACCCTCACCAAGGTCTTCGTGGGGGGCCTCGCCTGGGAGACCAACAGCGAAAAGCTCCGCCGCTTCTACGAGCGGTTCGGGGACATCCTGGAGGCCGTCGTCATCACCGACCGCCACTCCGGTCGCTCCAAGGGATACGGATTCGTAAGTGCTTCGATTTCACTCTTGATTTTTGCTTCCGGGTGTTGGTTTTAGCTGTCTGGGTCGTGAGGACTTCTGTTGGTTGGTTGACGAGTTACTTGCTTCTCCCCAGGTGACATTCCGCGACCCCGAGTCGGCGAGGAAGGCATGCGAGGACCCAACGCCGGTGATCGATGGCAGGCGAGCCAACTGTAACCTTGCCTCGCTTGGTCGTGCCCAGCATCCCGTGACCCTTGGTAAGCACAATTTGAAATCACTCTCAAAACTCGAAAGTATTGCTTCTCGACAAGTTAGTAGTTAGTACACTGTATTCCCGACAAATCAGTTGTGCCATCATGCTTACTGTGGAATTCAATTATGCATTATGCAAGTTACCGTGGAAGGGAACGAGCTAAGCCTTCTCACCTAGGTTGCCCAATCTCATCACATTTCAAACAGAACTATAATGAGTGACATTCAGGTTGATATAATTACCTATATGTGCATTCGCATTACCTGTGGACTGTGGTGTTCATGCATTTATGCAATAGTTACAATACTTATGACATGCTTATTCTCAGAGGCTACTGTGAGTAGAAATATTTCCTTCTAGTCGTCCTAACCGATACACAATCTTCTGGTAACGAACATGTTCTTATGTGTTGCAGAGTTTGTAATGACAGTATGCATTTTTTTTAATAGGACGGCCAAGATCAGCTGGGCCCTACTTCGGTCTTTCAGCTCCAAGGGGCTTCTATGTGGGTGGTTATGGTCAGCACCGACCACTTCCACTTGGGTACTACCAAGGATTCCCAGTTCCCCAGTACAAGTATGAAACTCATATGACTCTTTACTCATTAGGTCTCCCATGCAACATTTTTTTAAAAAAATAGTACAAATGGGTTGTACTTACTTTTGAAGACTATATATGATAATGCGGTGTTATCTGCTTAGATTAGCTGTGCACATGTTGTCTTCTTTTTGAAATCATGAAATTGCCTCATCCATCTCATGATGCATGATCTAACTGTTTGAAAACCAATAGAATTGCATTCAGCTGTTCATTTTGTTTCTTTTGCAGTTACACTTCATATGGGACTGAATACATCTATCCACAGGTGGAAGTGCAAAAATGTTGTCACTTTTTTGTTGTACTTGTGCAGCATAAGGGGGTTATATGAACCATTGATCTATTCTAACAAATTTTCTCTTTGTAGGGTTCACTTAACCCATATGTTGGTCAGCAATATCTTCCGATTTATGGAGTCTCACCAGGAGCAAATACTGCTAACCCACCATTTGGCCAGTTGAGTCCATCCCTTTCTGGAGGGGGCCATGGTTATTTGTCGGTTCACGGTTACAACATGCCTGGAAACCAATATGTGCAGCTCACTGGATCGAACTTCAGCAATGCATCAGTAACAGCTCGGCCTTCTGTTCAGACTCCGTTTCTTATAGGTAATGCACTCTTCTCTGTGTCCCGTGCTTCAGTGTTAATAGGCTTCGTGTCTTCTGAATTCTAAAGAAATATGGTACTTGGTACCTTCCAAGTTCCAAGGAAATTGTCTAATGCTTGTGCTATCTGTTAACCTTTAGTCTGTGTATAGCATTGATAGTTTTAATTTTTTCATTCACATACTCATGCCAGCCATCATAAGTTCTGGTTAGCTTGAATTCAGTTTGTTTCAGATTGAGATGGAGCTGGAATCTTTATTTATGCTTACTCACAAATTTAATATTTAATAATTACATGAAAATAAGGATATTGGTGGTTCCTTTGCAGTTCTCAAACTAAATCCATAAGGTCCAGCAAAAGTTGAAAGCATAGAAGAATGCTTGGCATGGAAATATTTTTTGCGCCTCGGCGCCTCCCTTTTTCCTACTTTGCATCTCTATGCTGACAAAAAATGGTTCTCTATCATATGACACTGACCTCTTAAAACATCCTCTTTAATCCTATAGGTAGAGGTATATTCTCTTTTAATCCTGTTGGTAGAAGTCATTCAGTTGAGCTATTCACATGACGCTAACTGTATATATCCAGTAAGAAAAATATCAATTCAGTATCTATGCTGAAGTCAATCATTTTAATGTGCCACGAACATAGATGCATTTCTGTCTCCTCTTTCTTTTTTCCCCATGTCTAAATAATCCCACATCAATTGGCTTTTTGAGCAGCACCTGTTCCTGCGCATGCACAGCTAGTCATTCCAGGTCCAGCCCACTCACCTCAGGTTACACAAGCTAGTGGTTCAGACCAAAGAGCAAGCTAAATTGTGCACCCAAACATTTGTACCTTGAGGTTTGCTCTGTATGCATTATTACCATCACCTCATCTTTCTGATTTTGAGACATAAACTGACTCTCGGGTGTTGATTTCTTGCAGGTACCCTTAGATTGCAGCAGGACTAAAAGGAGCACTGTTGTTGTACTTGCAGCATTTGTTCTTACCTGGGAAGAAATCATCTTTGCATTCATAAGGTACAAACTTATTTTTCTGGTTTTCTGTCCTTCAGACCACAGTAGTTTTGAACAGACCATGGAGCTCCCTATTAGTAATGACTTGTTTTTCTTGTTTGCTCCTTTCTGTACTCCTTACTTGGTAAGTTTAAGGAGGTTTGCTGAAATGCTGCACTAAGTCTTGTTAAGCATATGTATGTTCCATTTTCCATGAACGGTGGTCGGTGGGATAAGGTTTCCCTTAAGAGAAAAACAATGAGAAAAGGCTTGATAGAAAGAAAAATACGATGATGATGATTATCCAAAATCAATCAGAATCAAGCCAAAAAATTTCCATTCTTTGCGTTTAATATAATTACTGATAAGATATCCTTTTTGCCATTGCTCCAAAGTTAGCCTGCGGAGCTAACTGAACTTGACAATTCTGTTTGTTTACGCGAATCCGGTGCCACAAGAATGGAAAATATCATTCGGATTGTAGATCTTGCATCGTGGTGGCTGTCTTTATTTCTGCCATTTGTTACCAAAGCGTTAGTTATTTCCTGCAATTCAATTACTGATGGATTATGCTTGTAATGAAAAAAATGCAGGTTGTCGTTATCATGGTCAACAGATGTACCCTCCATATCATGGTATTGTCCCGATGGATAGGGCGAATGACCCAAGAGCAATGGTTGCTCTTGCAGCTTCCTTGATTTAAATCCTGTGTCCCCATGTGTACATGATCATTATCATTGATGGAGCATGAAGCGATGGATGCAGCCTTGATCCTGCATCTGACGCCTCATGGAGTTATATTGGATGCTGGAATGGAGTCCAGTATCTGTAAGATGGATTAATCCAAGGGGATTAAGCCATCATTGCATTCAGATGATTGTTCATCTGGAAAATCAAGTTGTGTGTGTGGTCTATTATGTCCCGAAGTGGTCCTGCAGAGGCCTGAGAAATGTTTCGAGTCCTCTTTCAGTCAGCAGTCATCATCGTGTTGTCTGCTTGTAATGCGCTTTTGGCCAGCCTTTGGCTTAAAAGTGCAAACGTAGCTGGTGGTGCCTCCATGAGAACTACATCAGTTTCTTTACCCAACTTCTTGTACTCGGTGAAAGTCCTTCGTTTGAATCGCAACTGATTATCTCAGCTCGTGCCTTTCCTGACAGTTAACCAGGTTGAAAGGTTTTCTTATCTGGTGTATTGATCTTCACTGAATTTGTTGGTTTTGCATATATGTCCGGAATTTGTGCCCGGTAGTCCCCAGCAGTCTCCTTGAGCTTTCAAAATAAAACCATCGACGAGAATCCCATTTCACCGAGATCGCTCAACAATTATTAAAACGGGTAGTGTTATCTGTATACCTGTTTCTTGTGAAACTCTCGTTTATATTCCCTTTTGATTGATTAATGACTGTCAATTCAACAATAACAGGGTATTACGTAGCTGATATGTGTGCCTGCGTCTTTTGGAACTCTCGTCTATTCCTTTTCTATTATTAATGATCGTGTCAATACAACAATAACAGGGTACTGTACTACGTAGCCTCGAGAGGGAAAGATGCACAATAATTTTTGCTTCCAATTCCACTGCTTTCATGTCAAACAGGCAACACTAATAAAACGATAGAAAGATACTCGTACGTGCTCCAATGTTTGATGATCCTAACAGTCATGAGTTTTTCTGTCAGTAAGCAAATGCACATCACGCTACCAAACTTCCAAAGCATTCTATAGTGGCATAATAAAAGCATATCTCTGAAGCATCCTAAGCTACGCTACTGTCATGGTACACATTTGATACTACTGGACCCTGATGCTGCCCCTTCAATTGGGCACATCATAGCTCAAATTCTATGAGCAACTGAATTGATAGCCCTGCATATCCATTTTATTCCTTATAAACCCAGGGTGTTGGGGCTATTGGTAGGAACAGCATGCAATCATAGAACTCTTAACTTCAGATCAGGATATCCAGTTCTAGCCTTGTATTTCTCGAACAGATCTTGCATTGCAGCAACGAATTGTCTGTGGGCTTCATTTATCTGTTAACACCAGAACAAAGTGCATTTCAGAATACCTCTATTTCCACCCCCACTAAGTTCTCTATGTCTAAATCCGGATTTCATTTACTGAACATTTTTCCTTGGTTGAGTGCTCAAAAGTTCTTTTACCTCGTCAGCGGTAGGCTGGGGGTTCTTTACAACCTCAATTGGCCTTCCCACAACCACATGCATTGGTGTTGCCAAAGGGATGGGAGTCCTGCATTAGAATGTGCAAGCATACTCTAAACTCTTGAATACTAGTAAAAAAATTAAACAAAATGGTTCTAGAAGTTACAGAGATCATTAAGCAGGAGAAAACATATAAAAATGTATTTAAAGCAGAGAGTTACCACAACTTTCCCCAGAAGATAATTGGAGAAAATTTAATTGCCCTAGCGATCTTGACAATTAACTTTCCACTTGGTCTCCACCATTTGTACACATAGCTCTGATACAATAGCAGGAAGCATTGTCAAGAACAAAACCAATTTCTGAAATTAATGATAGGAACAATGAGTATCAAATGAACATTCTAGGATTAAATTAAGGTAGATATCTTATATGTTTGAGCCAGTTCATTTTTCAGTAGCACGTTGCTTCAGCACCTGCACTTAACTGTAAGGTTACTGTATAAAGCTAAACAGAATGCAGCTACCTGTCCAAAAGCGAAAACAGGTACTAAAGGGCAACCCATCTCGATAGCTATCTTCACAAAACCTTTTCTTGACTTCAGAAAGGCAACCTGACAATAGCAAGAATAGTTCGTTATTCAGTTCATATCCAAGCAGTCTGAATGCAATACTCATCAGGATAAAAGAAGAATCCACAGCAAACCTCTGAATCATGATCCATATGAAGTATTTCCTGAACACCACCTGGCACTATGATACAGCTATAGCCAGCTCCAAGGCAGGAGTAGAAGCTCTTCCTTGACGCAGGTGCCACCCCCAACCAAGTCCATATTTGCCTCAGGAACGGGGTGTAGAACACCTAATCAACCAAACTATCAGTTCTTCAGAGCAGAGGAGGCACTACAAGTATGACACTGCTAACAGAACGAATTCAGAAGACAATGTCAATGTACTGCTCGCAACCTAACACCGGAATCTCACCGCGCTGCTTGCAAGAATCTTCATCTTTGGTAGCGGCAAGAATCCGACAAGGTCCCCGAGGATTCCAACAGCGATGGGCAGAACAGAGTGGGGCTCGTAACCAAATACTGCAAAGACGAGACAGTAACCAAATCACTGATCCGTCTCAACGTTTCTACCAGGCTTTAGGAGTTGACTGAAAAAGCTAGATACGATGATTCTGACGTCCAGAAACGGAAAGAAAACCGGTTGGCATGAGCTCACCGTAAGCTCTGTTGGGATCAAAGGCGTCGTAGTCCTCCACGTGCAGAGTGACGGGGAAATACCCAATTACGTACCTGCTGATGAACCTGCAGATTGCGCGCGTCGTCGGAATGCCAGATTCCGCAATCAGTTCCGCGGCGGAGGAAATATGTGAAATGGGTGAAACAGGTGAAAGGACGAGGAGGAGAACCTGGCGATCTTGCGGCCCAATCTGGACTTGTCATTGACCGGCACGAACATGAAGAAGAGCTGCGTGGCCAGGACCCTGCAGGCATCATCACAAGAAGCACGGGGGGTGAGGAGAGGAGGTAGCAACCATTAACGCGCAGACGCGGTCAGGAGAACCGCGGGAACAGAGCGAGCTAAGCGGAGGAGGAGGTGAGGGCGGAGTAGTACAGGGCGGCGACGCGGCGCGGGAAGAGGAAGAGCGAGGCGAGGACGAGGAAGGCGTTGAAATGGATGGCCCCGAGCCAGAGCGCGAGCGCCACCGTGGTGCGCAGCGGCGAGTAGGCCGTGCCCCGGAACACCGTGGTGCCGTCCTCCGCCCGCTCCCCCGCCGCCGCGCCGTTGCTGACGCCATTCGTCCCCGCCCCCATCGATCCGGCCGCCGGCGGGAGGCCCGATGCGAGGCGCGGAGAGAGAGGAAGAGTGGGGTCGGAGAGGCGGTAGAGGGTTCTAGCGTGGTCCGCTTCTCTGGCGTCGAGTGTGATCGCCGATTCCGACGTGTTCGCCCTGGAGTTTCTCTTGCGTGGCGCGGTGGAAGTCCGCAGTTCCGCACCGGCCCGCAGCTCTATCTAACCAGTGCCCGTGCCGGCCGTGCGCCACGCACCGTTAGCTGGTCGCAGCTTGGACCGAACCCAAAGGGAAGGAATCGAAGGATTCGCGCGCCTGCGTGCGTCAGGGATGGCAACTTTACCCATGGGTGCGGGCACCCGATGGGTACCCGACCCGATGGGCGTGGGCGTGGGTGCCATTTCGCGCCCATGGGTGCCACCCGCACCCGACCCGACTCAGACATGGGTGAAAGATGGGTGTCGTTTTTCACCCATGGGTCACCCATGGGTGACCCGATTATAGTCCATCCGCGCCTCCTCACTCCCAAACGCGACGCCACCACCTCGTCTCCCACTCTAGTGAGTTTAAGATGATGATAACTTCTATTTATTGTTGTTAGATGTATTGTGACTAAGAATGTGACTTTATAATATCTATTTGCCGAATTTTCATGTCGCGATGATAAACATCTCTATTGATTTTTGATTTTGTACATGCGTTTTATGTATTTTTGTGCACCCGATGGGCACCCGACACCCACCCGAAACCCGATGGGTGTGGGCGTGGGTGTCAATTTTCACCCATGGGCGTGGGTGTGGGTGTCATTTTCCACCCGATGTTGTTTTCGTCATGGGTCCACCCGACCCGAACCCGACCCATTGCCATCCCTATGCGTGCGTCAGCCTCTGCGCACGGGCGCCCCGCGCAGCTCGGTCTTTCCGTCTGGAGCTGTAGCGGAGTGGAACGCGTGCGGAATCCTCGAGGAAATCGTGAGGGAGCGACAAAAATTTCTGCACCTCCATCCAGCTAGTAGGTGGTTCGTCAGTCGGACCGTGGTGGCTGCCAAGGCCTCGTGCACAGTCGTGCTCGGTTGGCCGATCGCCGCGTCGCACGGCGTGGAAAGTGATGACGGGGACTGGATCAGCTCCCCATACGCAGGAATGCAGTGGACCACGAGAGGTGTTCCCATGCTTTGATCACGGAGCACGTGGGCACCGCAAGGGCACGCTGTGGCGGCACGGCAAACGGGTCATCCGCCAACAACCCGCCGGCGTCTCCCTCTGGGATTAGATTACACACGTCTCCGCAGGCATGCGTGCCCCAGCGCGAGGGTGTCTGGCTCCCAAACGCAAGCACGGTTTGAGGTCGAATACATGGAGAGTTTGGCGCATCACGCCCCTACTGCCTCGACAAACCACGGTGCAAGCAAATTGAAACGAGGATGGACGACGGTACAAATCAAGGTCGCTGCCACAGCCCACAGGTTGCCAACCTTCTCGGCAGGATCCCGGCCCAATCATATGACTCGAGGAGAACAAACGAAAACGACCTCTCGCCATACATCTCGTAAGGGGTGCGAGTTGGGCATCCTGTACAAGTGGATTTCCTTCCAGGCATTTATCCGGCAGCGAATTGCAAAGCAAACTTCCCAGATACTGACACTGTGACAGGAGAACGACGAGCTGTTTTTTAGTTTTGTGAAGACAGGTCGCACGTCCTAACTTTGCATAATAAACGAATGATGATTAGCTACTGAAATGAAAGGACGGAGGAAAGCCAGACCTTGTACGACAAAGATTCAGAACTCTTTTTTTTTAAAATAAAGGAAAAGATTCAAAATTCCTTTCCGGGTTCCACTAGTATCCTTTATGTATGCCTGGAATAAAGAAGCACCGCAGGTGATGGCAAATTGGCCATTTATATGCCGAACAGTACTTGTAAGGCAGCTAGAGAAGAAATCTCGGCCCTGTTGGCTATTGTCTATTTGATTTTGTGAAATGCAAACCTGGTACCAACTCAAACGTTCAGTGAGTTATCCGTGGAGGTGTAGAGATGCAATTTGATTAGGTCCATTTGTTGTCAACCTCAGGTCGGCCATTATTCTCGCATTGTCGTCAGCAATGTTCGTCCTCTGCACTGCCAAATTGACATTAGTCATGCCCTCTGAAATGTCACCTTAGTCTTGCCAGCTGTGATTGATCAATGCGCGCTGCAAAATTGTTGTGCCCAGCGGCACGGCGATGACGACGCTGCGGCGATGCGTGGTCGTGGACCTGAGCACGAACGAACAGCCGCGGCCGGGGTATGCCAGCCGGCTGGAGGCGATGGCAACCCACGCCGCGCAGACGGCGGCGCAGCTCGATCGGCCAGGTTACACGTGACGCCGTCGACGAGGTGGCGTTGCCTTCGCTGCCCAGCCATTGCCACAATGCCACCGCCGCTGCCACCGCGCTGGTGGCCATATCTGTGAGCTAGAGGCAGCAGGTTGGGAATGACGTAGGGCTCGTGTCCTCTTCCAATTATGGCTCCTACCCTTGCGACTGAAGCATAGGAGGATACCAATTGGCGGCGGCAAGCCGTGGCAAGGGATTCAAAGGCGACGACGGGCCTCTGTCCGCGGGCCGCCGGCGGGCGCGGGGAACGGGACCGTGACGATTTCGACGGCGGGGGCTAGATTGTAAAACGTATGGACTTCTGTGCAAATTGTTGGATCGCGGTTAATAACCGCGATCCATTTTAGGGGTGTATATGTAAACTATTGGATCGTACTATTAATCGCGATCCAGTTTAGAGGTGTTTATGTAAAATAATGATCCAAATATAAGGAGTTTTCTACAAAACAGGTTTGGCACCGGTCGGCCTCGGGGCTGCCCTGACACCGGCGATCACCGCCGTCGCCCGTACCGCGCAACCGTTTGCCAAACGCACGCATCCAGCCGCGGCGCAAGCGCCTGCCAATGCACCGTCCGGCCCACCGGCGCTGCTTCCTCCGGCAGGGCGCCGCAGTCGGCCCAGCAGCCGCTTTCGACTGGATCCACCCTGGCCGCCGCTCCAGCATGGAGAGGAACGAGGAGGGGGAGGAGGAAGCGACAACGAGCGCTATCTTCACCTCTGCGGGCCCTCCATTGCCGTCGCCCAGGAGGATGTTGACGGCGCGCTGTCTGTCTGAAATTTCGGCCACTGTTCGTCTGACTCGTGTGTTTCCTTGGATTCGATCAGGTTGGTGCGTGTTGTAGGAGCACGTCGTTCGCTTCTCGCATGATTTCAATTTGGTTCCACGAGAAGATGACGGGGCCAAGCCAAGCATATAATCCATATAACCAGGAATCTGTTCGAAAAATGAAACTGCGAGCGTAGCCCTAGCACGTCTGAACATCTCATTTCGGGGCAGCAGAAACTACGTTCCTGGAAGTGAAAGCAAGATTTTCGTTTCAAATTGCGTTGGAGCTACGCTTCCAGGATACTCCTTCACAGTTTATCTTAACTGCATGTATGTTTGCATCTAGCATTGGTGATTGATCAAAGATTTGGCATCCCAGATACCATATGAATGCAGTTACAAAATTAGGTTTATTAATAAGCCACAGCGACTGTTTGAACAATTATTCCGGTTCAAACCCACCAACAACAAAACCTCAAGCTACTGTAGTCAAAACTGATAGAACTCTCAAAAAAAACTAGGAAAGAACGGCCCGTGGGGGCAAGGCCACTGTTTTCTAACAGTCGCAGGAAAAGGCCACCAGGGGAACATGTGGTTTATGATCTCACACCATAAAATGGTGCTGTTTAACTCAGGGTTGTGTCTGGCCTGCGGAAGACGAAGACATGATAGTCAGTGTCTCCGTTACTGAAGACATGGAACTAAGCGCCGCTTTAAGGATGTCCTGCGAGCATCCAGGCTTCACAATGCTTTTCACCTGCAGACATTGTACAGGCATTGCGCCAGGAGTTAAGGTCTGGATTAAATCAACGAGGCATTATATTGGACTGGGAAATACTATTTCAGGGATACAAAACTACCTTCTCTAAGTATTCCTGCAATTTCTTTATCCGGCCCATGTAGTCCTGATCCTCAACGCACAGCGAAATAGGCTTTGAATCAGCACCTGGTCCTTCAAATTGGAGGGGGCCAGGGTTCCTGTAGATGTCTTCCAACAAAAAGCTGGAAGAATTCTGCCTCAATAGCCTGGAAAATTTGAGATCATAGGCCATCAGCAATAGAAATATAATACTTGAGGGGAAAGCAATAGAAATTTGAGATCAAAAGACAAAGCAGCTAAAGCAGGTTTGCCCCCAATAGACCAGAGGGGAAAGGAGTAAAAGCTTGATAACATGACGATGTATTAACATGCCCCATTGACAAAATTGACATAAATACATAAGACCATTTCTCAAACTTACTCGTATGCCTTTCCTTTCAAGTCGACACTAGCCATGTGAACAGCAGGCTTCCCAATTTGAGCGGCTGAAGGGCCACGCGACCATCGCTTCACGATCATCATAGACTGCAGGGAACAGACATGAGAATGAGATTAGGTGCTATCTTCATATTTTCTATACTGGACTGTTTCACATGTGCGTAACTTTACTTTTTATAGTATTGTAATAACAATATCAATCTTACCGAAATGGGAGCAGCACCACAACGCCACTTGTTCACTGGACTTTTAAGATTGGTCACAGTAGCCATGTAACCATTCAAACCAGCAGCCATGATGTGGTAGCACACATGCCCCAAAACCTGAAACAAACAACCTACATGATAAATCAACAGAAAGCAATATGCTTTATCAAAAGTTAAGCTGAGCTGGAACTTACATAGGCATAATCACAGTCGAATTTTGAAGGCAGTGCACCCCTAGCTTGGTAGCCAAAAAAGTGACAGATCGCATTGAACTTCTTTCCTTTGTAAGTGCCTTCCTTCTGCAAAAAGGACAAGAACATTATGAACTCAACCGCAGATAGAACATTATTACTTCATCTACAAGTAAATATCCATGTCTCTAGACTGATGTGTACAAGAAAGTTCAGGAAGCATACCAAGCGTCTGTTCATTTCAGTCTCAACTAATTGGGCTAGAAGCTTTTCAGTCTCAATCTGGACGGAAAAACAAGTAAAGATCAAACAGGTGCAATAAATTAAAACAGATAGACAATGATTTGATGAGCTACTGTACCTGAGAAAGTTGAGCTGAGTCATCAGATTCAGGATGGAGAAGTAGCTGCATCGGAGAAAGAAATCTGTTAGAGCAACTGAAATCCGATGTGAACAATTTACAATTGAAATCCTGCAATCAACAAAATGCATACCTGCTTCCTAATGAATGGGGGCAAAAACTCAAATAGTGCAGATGCCCAAGGTGAAAGCTGAGAAGAGATATTCTCAATTGAAACACCTTTACCGTGGAGGCCATGAATTTCCTATAATCAAGTAGCTCCAGTCAGTATAACTGTAAATTAACCTCTTAAAGATATGTACAGCCCTATGATTTTTGTCAGTACTTACCTGAAGTAGAGCATATAGTTCAGGAATGCTCTCCACAAGGCCCTCGGGAATAAGCACAACCCCATGATTCTTGTCTGTAAAAAAAATATGGCGGGAGCATTGATAAATCGGCATATAAAAGAGAATCTCATGAAATGGCATACAAAAGAGAATCTCATTTTACGTAGCATCTCACAAGCTCATAGACAGCAAGCAAAGAGGCATACCTTTTTCAGCCCGAGCCTGAACTGCGTCACATATCTGCTTTGTAATATCAAAAATTGTAAGTTTGGATGCAGCCACCTCCTCACCTAGGATAACCTGAGCATATAATACAAGTCAAAAGAATGTAAGCAAATTTTGTGACATAGGTCAACAGGCAGGTCGAGACAAAGCAAGAAGTGCAAACCATGTTCGGATGTGATTGAAGAGCACACTCCAACGCCACATGAGAAGCCTTCCGTCCCATCAGGCGAATAAAGTAGTAATACTGTAATTTTCAACACAACCACAAAGGCAAATAAAATATTAATTCAGTAATTCGAATATTATCTGGAGTAAATATGTTGCAGCGATGGATGCTCAGCCTGCATAGCATCCTAGAGCACCAACATCAACGGCACAAAGGTTGCATCACCCAATATCATCTATCCTATTCTACTTCTATTAGATCATTCTTTATTAAGATTCAAGAGATTACTTTGAATGATATTGTAAAACAGAAAAAGAAATGAGCTGGGCAAGCAAATACATCACGCAGCAAATAAAGTAAATTAAAATAAACCAGGTGTATAACAGGAACCTCCTTGTGTTACAATTACCTTCTCAGCAGACAGAGCATCAGTGCACATATTGCTTATAAGTTGTGAGTTCACCTGTCAACAAGAAATAAGATCAAGAAACCTTTATAAATTATAGAAAAGAAAATATTTGTGGCATAACATGTAAGTGTCAAACACAGTAACATAGACCAAAAGCAGAACTTGGAGGATATGCAATCTTAATATTAAAATCAACCATGTACAACACGTGATCGTGTACTAGAGATAGTGGGAGCAGAATAAAGGCATAAAATACATTAGGAATCATATGAACCCAGCAGTCCTTACCTTGCATATGGTGTCAAATCCAACAGTAGTCTCTACAAACTGGTTCTTAAGGTCTCCATTTAAAGTTACAGGAACACCTATAACCTGGTTAACAATAGATGGTGTCAGTTCATCACTTGTACTTAACAGAAGGGATCCAGAAAAGATGCTAAGATATATACAGAAATCCTTCAATGTACCTTTGTTGGACACTTCGCCTCAGCAAAAGTCTCAGCAAGTTGAGCGGCATCAGTATTGGATGTGACACCTTCATAAGTTAAAAATTGAGGCTGAGACAAATGCACATTGTACTGAATCCTAGTTGATTTATGACGCAAAGCATACCTCCAATGATCACTAGAGCATCCAATTTCAAAGCCTGGCAACTAGCCATGGCACCATTGACCTGCTCTGTTGTTCTAATCTGATCCTTTGTCCGGCCAAGCATGTCATAACCACCTTGGTTTTTATACGAAGAAAGAACTTCATCAGTGATCTCCAGGGTCTTCTGTGCAAGCAGACCATCAGATCCACCTGTTTCAACATTTATATAAAAAAATTAGTTCAAAGAAACATTTAGAATTCCAGTATGAGATTTGCAAGCTTATAAATGCCATCAAGAGTGGCAGGAAGAAAAAAATGAGGCAGGAAAATCAAGAGATGCAGGGGTTTGAGGAACTCAGGAGCTCAGGGTATCAGCTAAAAGTTTGGTACCAGTGATCTCATTAGTTCTGGATCAAATACCTCAGAAATTCCTACATGTTTTTCATTTAGACGAAGTGAAATGATGATGTTTGGTTGAAGAACTTTTGCAATTATAATTAACCACATGATGGTGAGATTATTGCTCTGCAATTTATAACCAGAAAATCTAGTGCAAGACTTGCAGGGCTCAAGGTACATTAAAGCACATACTACTAAATAAGGAAATCCTAGATACCAATACCATGTAAAGAAAATGCAGATGGTTGGATGCCCAAATTGTAGAATAGTACTCACCTAGAAAACCAATAAGTTTGCTGTTCTGATTGTGAGCCTTGATAGCATCGTAGAGTCCCCAAACGACATTGTGGCCTCCTGGGGACTGCCTTCCACAGAAGACAATGCCAACCCTGCATGCAGAACAAAAAACAATTAGATTTCATGTGTGTGTGAACAAAGAGAAAAGAGGTGAAATAATTTTGCAAGGGAAAAAAAATTAAAGATGATACAGTGACACCTGACTGCAGGGTGCTCCGATATGACCTTGGCATCGGGGACAACAGCGGTTTTCCTGAGGAAATGAGCAATGGGCTGTCCATAGGTGTGGGGGAACACGTGGCTGATCACATGAGCGCCTGCCGGATCAGCAGCAATTGCAGCATCACCGTACTCCACCCTCACAGTAGTACCCTAATTCATATAGTTTCAATAATGAATTGAGTTGACGATCACACAAAAAAGAATTTCGTTACACGAAGCTATTGTGAATTAATTCGACGTAGCACCAGGTAGAAAGTGCTCCTAACAGGTCAAAGGTCTGTTTGATAGCGATTACAGTCAACCTATAACGCGAAAAATTCCATGACCCGTGAAAACTAAGCAGAAAGGTCATGATTGGTACAGACGAATCCCACTTGCAAACCTGCACTACAACCAGTAATAATAATAACAAAACAAGACGACAACATCACAAACAGAACAAGCCGATGCGATCCACACAACGGGATACAGAATCCGCAACAGGATGCAGATCCAGTCTCGCCTACGAAAGCGACAGCGCATCAATCATTGACAGGTGACGCGCCCTATGGGCCCGACCTCGGGAAAATAAATCGGGAGCAGGTGAGCGGCAAGCTACCGATCCGGCCGGAAAGCGGCGCGGGATCTGGCGCCGCTCGACCCGACGGGCCGCAGATCTAGGCCGGGAGGCCGGGAGCGGAGGCAATGGCGCGCGCACGGGAAGGTTGCAGCGGCAATGAGCGGGCGGGGCGCAAACCTGGAGGCAAGGGGGCAGCTCGGGCTGGTAGAGCGCGCGCTTCTTCTGCACCTCCGACAGCTCGCGCGGCACACCGTAGTCGGAATCCATCGCTAGCTGGCGCGGCTCCTCGTCGCCGGCGCGGCCTGCGTGTGAGTCGTGTTTGGTGGTGGTGGCCTTGGTTACGGAGGGTGGCGCACTGTGATGGGAGAGATGCAGGTAAGGTGCGGGAGGATTTTATACCGGAGGTGACCCCTGCCAACCCCGACCCCTCGCCCACGCCAATGGAATATGCGTGCGATGCGCTCTTTTTGCCTCGCCCTCGCGTCCGGTGGCCTCCCTCGGTCCCCGACCTGCCTCCCCGTCCTCCGGCGTTTGATGATATCGCTTCCGTACCACTGGACCGGGCCGAGCCCGAGCGGGTGGGCTCACGTAAGAGAGTTTTGCTCTAATTTAGGATTTGGAGTATTTTTCTGTTGCACAGGTTTTGTACAGATCACGGCTCCATAACAGCCAATTTGAAACTTTATGAACCGAAATGAGAATATGTGAATTTTTCAAGGATATGGGGTCCATTTGACTGGCAATAAAAGAACTACTCCCTCCTATTTCAAAATTTGGTTCTAGTATAGCCAGACATTTCACAACATTGTGAAACTTGTGCAAAAAAATGTGTTGCCTGTCATATTTTAGCAGCCAATCTTGTTGGTTGTTTCACCATTGAAAGTATTGTTCAACTCAACGTTTGATAAGTTTACAAAGAACCTTGTTAAAATATAAGGTAACCGTGAAGCATGACATACAAAAACAAATGAATGTTAGAAAGTAGAAATAAGAAATTAACAAAGTGGATTATAGCAAGACATCAACGATAGCTGCTACTCAGTTAGCATCGATAAGGGTCAGTTCGTCATTACTTTAAGTGTTGCACAAGAAAACCAATTAATCAGAGAATATTTACTTATCATAACACGACTTTGCTGTTGCAAGTTCATAAAATAAGTACCACGAATTTTGGGAAAAAAATGATAAATAGATCATGGTTTCAAAGAGCCGCCGCAACAACAAATAAAACCTAAGTTAAACGCTGTGCGATCCAGGCAGCAAAGCACTTGCTGGGACTTTTATCACCAAGATAGCATTACAGCTAGGGATGCAGCTGGGTACCCATTGGGTATTCATGGGTCAGCGGAGTAGTTCATTTGCTTGGTTGATTTGTGAAGGGAGGAAAGATTTCTAGTTCATTTGTGAGAGTTTTTGGGTCGAGCCACAAATTGCAAAATCTGCATCCCTAATTACAGCACATAGCCTCACAAGCCTGAAAAAGCCGAATGATATGCGGAATCGACATGTTCACGGAAATGTAGCTTCAGGACGACTCAAATGACCAAGAATGTCATTTATATAAACATAAAATTAGAAATAATAACATACTGTCTCCTTTCTCTTGATAACAGAAACATAATATGTAGAACCTCTAGCAACTATTCTTAACTTCTCTAGAGACACCGATGTCTCCTTTCTACGAAAATGTACCATAACACCGAAATCATGCATGAACCAGCTAGTTTATGCCTCCTACTACTACAATAATAAGTAATGAACAAGGTAATAACAGATCTCAACACAGTCCTCCAATTGCAGAAAGGTTCTGACATGACATGCATCTGCTTAAATGAAGTCCTACTTTCTCAACAGAACTGCACTAAAGTCTGCACAATAAACAGAAGACTTCAAATAAAATCTAAGGAAACATGTTGAGTTGATGTAAGGAGCAGCTGAAGAAACACAAACCTAGAAGTATCGAAAAAAGCCACTGGCAAAGTGGCATTGCAGTTAAAGGAAATTGAGTAATCATGATGCCATATCTACATATCGGCATGCCCAAATGGTGCACGCACAAATAGCTGACCATGAAGTGTGACAACAGCTGATGTTTGGTGAGGATCAATCCTCGATGGCAAGTTGACCACCTGAGAAAAGAAATTTCATTTCCTGTAAACCTAGGTAGTTCTCAAATGTGTTCATGTTAGCATTGGAAGGGCAGTAATCACCTTCTTGAATGGAGTGATCCCCCAAGGATTATCAGGCTGCTCCGGATCCCCAGTGATCACCAGACGCCCAGCAGGATCTGACTGAACATGCACCTGCACCATCAGAACTAATTTACATTTCTCTCTCTATCGTAGCCTGCCTCATTTCATAAGGTTTCCCACCTCCTCCCGTAGAATAAAAGGATTTATCTCTCTATCATATCCTTTTTCTTATCTGGCATAGGTCTCTGAAAAGATTTATTTCACATGAATAAAAGGATTCCTACCTCCTCCCGTAGAAGTCCAGGAACTAGTGCATAGATTTCAAAGCAATCTTTCTGCAGGAAAGCAATAACGGCGTAACTTCAGTTCAAAACCAAGAGGAAGTTTACTAGCAAAACTAACTGCACAAAACTATATCGATTTTTGATTTCTCATACTGAAAAAAATGTAGAGTGCATGCACCGGGTGATATGAACAAAGATTGAACTTACAGTTTGCCGCACATTGATCTTTACCCAGTCAGCAGGTTCTCCTATGTCAGTGATCATAGAGTCTTCCCTGAAATCGAGTATTACATCACATTTAAGAACAGACACCATCACACACCATAGATACAGGCATATACAACATCCAAATATATGAACAGAACTTCATCCTGAAGAGCGCAATTGCCCTAAAAGGTATCTAAATATTTATGATGTCTTATTAAATTGGATATTAAATGTGACAATCCTGCCCTATTCATCAAACATACTATTACTAATAACACTTAAAAATAACCAAATGATTGGTTAGGAAGCCTTAACTGTGACTTATTTACTTTTCCACGGGGAAGCTTGGGAGCATACTCTGGACTAGATGCTTTCTTCCTCTTCAGTACCCCTAAATATGTCAATAAGAATGCATGAGAAAAAAACTGCATAGAATACATTGGCAGGAGAGAACTTATGAAGCATACCAAAGCCTTTTAGGTTTTTACCGCGACTTGAAACTGGGGTCGAATCTTTGTCCTGTAGAAAGCTTAACACTTTTAGATGAAAATGGAATATAGATAGAAAGTGAATGCCAGTAAAAGGTAACTGTTCTTTTACCTTTAAAGTCTGATCTCCATATGTGCCGTTGGCAACCAGGCGCTGAGCATGCCAACCTTGCATAGCACGTGCAGCAGCATCCCTTCTGACCCTTGCTGAAGACTGATTCCCAGCCATCTACAAAACCAACAGCATAATTGTCAAACTAACTAAAACAAGGACCTGCACCTTTCGACAACATAACTCTCACGAGTGTCACGTAATTTGATGGAAGCTTAGCAAGCAGTCTCAATGCTAACTAGTGTGTCCAGTTTAATAAAAAATCAGGATTGATAACAGATGTGAAGTTTGGATAAAACTCCCTTGGTCATTCTGCCCTTATTTTTGTCTGTCAGAGTGAAGTATATTGCCTACATGATTCTAATGAAATTGGAAAAAAATGTTAAAAATATAATTAAATCAGTAAGATGAACCCATTAGATACTACAGCTAAAATTGGAATAGAAGTAAAATTGCATTGTGAAAGAAAAGGTTTACCTCAGTACCACCAGGTGGTAGTAAAGTCGGTGGTGGTACTTGGAGCTGACCAGTCCGGACTTTGTGTTTTTCATACTCAAGAAGTGCCTAAATTGATCAGTTAACAGAATAAGCAAACAAATGAAAAATTTATTAGTGGACATCCATAACTTTAGAGCAATGACTTTTACTACAATCAATCGAAACCGAACATATAAAGCATTTGTGGCACCCAGTTTCCTAGACGGTAAACGGTAGGCAATCGGTCGACCATCGTTTGGGTTTAATCTGTTTAACGGCCATTTAGGCATAGACGGTGGGCACCCATCTAGTGTTTAGATGCCGTTTAAAAGGAGTTTAGTTCCATTTAGGAAAACAATATTGGCACCAAGGATTCGAATCACTTGAAGAAGTAGCACCAGCATCTAAATCATGTGCAACAGCCAACAGCTATATCTGTTTGGTTCTTAAGTATTAGGAGCATTCCGTGCCATCTTTACGCAAAATGAATAAATAATATCTGGCACTCAACATTGCAGTCCCTCACTAGGGTTCCATAATTGTGTTTGTTGGGTCCTTCCATAGATGAATGCATTTATAAGAGCTAAACTGAGTTC
The DNA here is from genome assembly GCA_012490785.1 of Eragrostis nindensis. Taxonomy (NCBI): domain Eukaryota; kingdom Viridiplantae; phylum Streptophyta; class Magnoliopsida; order Poales; family Poaceae; genus Eragrostis; species Eragrostis nindensis. Next base: position 889,125 of record JAAXCT010000089.1, on the reverse strand, counting down.
CCGCGTTATAACTTGTTCTCACAAGTAAACTCATTTCTATAGACTGTTCATGGGAAAATTGCTTCTCAGCTACGCAACAGCAGATGATGTAAACAAACTTATGCAGACCTTTCCAAAACAAATATGGAATCAAAGAATATCATGAAGTGAAACTATTACCTTCTCATAGAAAATTCGAAATGACCAAGAAACAGTGGTGCAGGTCCTGCAGGACAATACGACAAAAACAATACAGCACGGCATGATACGAATCCTCTCCGAACTCGCATTACTATGTGTTTTGAATATAGACTTACTTTGGCGGCCTGAAAGTCTCTCCAACTTGACGCCATAGTTTACAAACCGTTACCTGAATAAGCAAAACATGCAGCTGAAATAAGTAAATAACATCTATGCAGTTTTTATGACATGAAGAGGAAAAATGTGTTATGTGTCAGTCATTGAAAAGAATGCAACTTCATTCATTATATCATACGTATTACGCTTTCCTGTAATTTCAATCGTGGAGGAAAGGATATTTTTAAAACTGCAGAAATATTCAGTCCGCGGTGTCTACAATGCGAGGTGCCAGCGCAATACCGAAATCGGCAGTACCTGGTCATGGCCTCCAAGGTGGGCAACCTGCCTCCACAACCTGGATTTCGACGGAGCAAGTTAGTTCAGACTACGAGAGGTATTGCTGGAGTAGCTCAGATAAACAAGAAGGATAGAGAGATGCGCACTTGAGACAGTTGAGGCCCTTGCCGTAAAACTTGGGCGGCTTGAACTCGAGGCCGTGCTCCCTGTGGAAGCGCTCCAGCTCCGCCATGAACGACGCCTGCTCCTCCTCCGTACCGGAATCGTCGCCGTCAAGGAAGGGGTCTGGCTCCACGCGGTGGCTGGCCTCGCTCTGGGCCATCCCGGTGGAATTCTCGCCCTCCACCTTCACCTCCGCTCTCGGCGACGCATCCGGGGTAGAGTCGTCGTCGTCGTCGTCAACCTCCTCATCCCCGCCTTCGTCATCCTCGTCGCCCTCCCCGTCGCCGTCGTGGTCGATGGCGTCCTCGCCGTTCGTCTCCACCTTCGCGCCGCCCAGGATCCCCTCCAGTTCCTCGCGGCCCTCGACCATCGGTGCGAGGCCTCCGCCCCCACTCGCGGCTGCATTGGGCTCCTCCCGATCCGAGGAGCCCTCTCCGTCGTCGCTCTCCGCCTCGGCGTCCGGGGGCGTGCCCCCGCCCTGCGCGGGCGCAGCAGCCTCCGCTTCCGCCAAGGGTACCGCCTCTTCCTCGGCGTGCGGGTCGTCCGCTTCGTGGTCCGGGCCGGCGGCGCCGCCCCGCGCGTCGCTCATCGCGGGAGGGGGAGAGCGGACACGGGCGGCTGCTATTTTCGCGGCAGGTTTGCACCGAGGTGTGAGGCGAGAAGGGAGACGGAGGCGGATGCCTGAGGCTGGAGTGAGATGGATCTCCACGGCTCGCGGCACGCGAGGGGTTTCTTCTCTGGCCGCTTCGCACCCGCGGGCCGCCTCGCGTGAGCCTATAGAGGGTCTTCTTTTGTGGGCTAGGCCCATTTGGTTTTGTAGTAAAGCTTTCCGATCCATAAAAAGAAGACCATGGTCTCTCAACAAAAAAATAAATCTTCCCTCAAAAAAAAAGCGCTCAAAAAACAAAAAAAGAAATAAATAAAAAATAAAAAGAAGACCATGGGAGTCTAAATAAATAAAAATAAATAAAAAATAAGACCATGGAAAACAGATTTGCCATATGTAGGAGCACGTTTGGGGGAAAAATCAGGAATACTCAGAATTTTATGATTTAGAGTTTAAATTTGTACTCAATCATAAGGATTTCGATCCCAAATCTCCCCTCCAACAACATAGAGCGACAAAATGATTTAAACTTAAGCGAAACAGCGATGCTTTCTGATAAAAAAAATAAATTAAGTAACTTTTTTCATCACATATTTATACTCCGTCTTTGATAATTAGTTCCATGTGTCTCTCTATGGAATACAACATTATAGTTCCAATTAGAATATGCTTGCCTCTCCTTCACTGTTTCCCTTCTTGATTTTCTTTGAGTTGGCTTATACTCACAATTTTTTTGCTCGAAACCACCATCTCACCACTATTTTACCTTTTAAAATTTCAAACCAATGCTCATTTCATCAGATAACCCTTCATCCAATTGTTGCGTGCTACTCCCAATACTGTCGTATGGTTTGTTGGGCTAGCCACCGCACTTTGCCATACTTGCTAGGGGAACCATCTGGTTCGTCATCAAACATTTTTCTATTTGTTGCATGTGATATATTCTGGACCCGTGGTAGAATCCTTAGGAAGTCATGAAACACTGTTCATAATGTCCTGTTTTGTGAATAAATCTTAAGCTCCATATTATTTGTATCTAAAATAATATATTTAGCCATAAGTTTTAAATTTGTATTATACAGCTGTTTCGTTTGATTTGAAGTTTAGATGTATGGAAACCTTGTATAAAATCCACTTTTCATTATTGATGGTAGAAATCCACTTTCGATATTTGTTTATGCTGGCTCATTGTCAAACACCATAACATAAAATGAGTGTTTTTTTTAAAAGGGTGTTTACACGCATTGGGGCTTTTTGTTTGGCAGCCCTCCCCTTTTCAATTTGAAGACGAATCTCCCCCTTATATTACATATCATTTTCTTTTTGCGATGGATATACATATCATTTTTTCTAGCATGTGAAATTCATACCCACTAATGTATATGCTCATATCCCGTTGATTATAAGGAAATTTTGTTAGGTGTACCATTATATATCAAGATCTCTAACTTGTTTTCTCGTATCATGGTGATGATCATTTCGTTCAAATAAGCTCATCATGGCAGCGATCGGTATGGATTTTCACGGCTGCGTTGTGCTGCAGCGGCACAGCTGGTCCAAAACAAAACAGCCGCAGCAAACGCAAGCGCTGCAGCGTGTATGAAAAAAACACACGCTCCACGAACTGTTGGCTGCACGTTGGAATGCTGTAGCTCCGCAGTCTACTGTTGGCTGTTGCAGCACAGAGCTGCAGCGTAGCGGTGAAATTGCTGCCAATCGCTGCCCACGTTTAAATCTATCATCGACTTTCTTGTACTGAATAACATATTTCTGTGTCGTGGAACTGATAATCTACATTTGACTTTCAAATGGTAAAACTCATTCGTATGATCTTCTGATTCATGCCAGTAACAATGGGAGACAACTTTTTTATGCTGCCTATTTCTGCTCTGTACTCGAAGAAACTTCATGAAATCAAATGAAACTTCATGAAATCAAATGAAGACGTTGCCAACTTCACAGAAACACCCTGCTCGTACTCAGCTATTACACCTACGCGCGTCCTCCGTCCCCCACTCTCCCTTCATCTAAACCGAACCAAACAGCCACAGATCCGAGCTCCCTCCGTCGTCCCGGGCCACGGCGATCATCACCGGTGCGTCGCCGCTGACACCCGAGCCACTCGCCCAATAGCCTTGCCGCGGCCGTGAGCGGGCGGCCATGGAGGACTACCCGGAGGAGCTGCGGACGCCGCCGCCGTCGCTCGTGTCCATCGTGGGGTGCCCGGAGCTGCACCCCTCGATCTCGGCGGCGCTTGGCTCCCAGCAGACACCCATGAATACGCTGGCGCTCCCGGACTTCGCCAAGGCCTCCATCCTCGCCCGCAGCGGCAAGACTCGCGACCCGCTCGCGCCGCCGCAGGCTCCCGCGGGGATCCTCAAGAAGGACTGGCTCCTAAAGCACCGCACTCGCGTCCCGGCCGCAGTCGCTGCCCTGTTCCGGGCCGATCAAGTCTCCGGCGACCCGGCTCAGTGGCTCCAGGCCTGTTCCGATCTCGAGAACCTCAAGTAAGTAATCTGAATATTTTGCATTGTTGACCCAAGTTTATATGTTCCTTTCAGAGATTTAATTTCGAGTGTTAAAATGCAAATGTCTGACTTCTGGATCTTTTTTACAATATGGGAAGGTATCACACAGTTTAATGACAGCAGCTAGCAACTAGTATAGCCAAAACCAATTTCGCAAAATGCTTAGTACTGATTTCATTTTTTTTTTGCCTGGGACAGGTCTGTAATTCAAGGAAAAAACACCAAATTAGTGGTGGTGCTTGTACAGTCTCAAGCTGGTGGTCAGTACTCTTCACTAGCATTCCATGTTATTTCTAGCAGATGCGTGCATTACTTAATACTTAGTATGCCTTATGGCTGGTGGAATGGCAATTATGGTAAAAAGTTTCTAGTTAAAACCCAATAATGCTTTCCTCAAAACTCCCCAATAATGTTTTGCAGATGAGCTGAGCGAGGATGTTATGGTTGCGCTGAGAAAACGTGCGGAAATCGATTCGAAGAACCTTGTTGTACTGGTTGAGAATGATGAAACAGAATGGAACAGATCTCTCAACAAGTCTGGATTCTGAAACTTCTATTTATTTCTTATTATACTGTTCCTTTTTTTAAGAACAACATTACCCATTTTTGTCCTGGTATGCATCATAACATGTGTAGTATGCCATATTTGCAGATTGAAGAATGTTTTTACCGAGTTATGTTCAGCCTTCTATAAAGAGGAAGGGCGAAGGATAAAGGCTCGCATTGAGAAGAGGAACTTTGCATCTGTCGAGCTGAGCATCCGCTACTGCTTCAAGGTAAGAGCATCTTTCTTCTTCAGCGTGACACTGTTAATTATTCTAAGTGCCAGTGCAGAAGAGCTGGAAACAACGAGAACTTTTCATTTGAACTTTATTGATAATTTATGCAAAAATGACAATATCCTTTCCACACTGTTCTGATTTCTCTGTTCGTTGAATTACTTTGATTCACCAGGTTGCCATTTATGCGGAGTTCAGAAGGGATTGGCCAGAAGCATTAAAGTTCTACGAGGAAGGTGTTCGGGTTTTGCGTGAGGTATGATCACAGCACTATTCCTTAATTGCTAGTATACCCTTAGATTTGCAGTTAATTGAATCACCAACTAGCATAGTGATTGGATTGTCTCAGAAATATAAAGATAAAGATGAAACCTTAGGGCTGTCGCCTGTCATTGATATGATAAAACCTCTGTGAGAATTGGTGCCTAAGCTAGCTTTATAGGAGAGCTGGTTAGGGCGTACCCCCGGTTATCATTGATATGATAAAACTTTTAAATTAATCTGTTAGTTTATATGCTACTCTTTCATAGCATTTTCTATTAGCTTTGTACCATCTATTGACAATGTGTTCGTATTTAGATGATTGCAACTTCAACCAGGTTGCCTCCAACCCAACGCCTAGTTGAGATAAAAGCAGTTGCTGAGCAATTTCACTTTAAGATATCAACTTTTCTCCTTCATGCTGGGAAAATAGTAGAAGCAATCACATGGTTCCGTAAGCATACCAGAAGCTATGAGCGTGTTGTTGGAACACCAGAAGTTGCTTTTCTTCATTGGGAGTGGTTTAGCAGGCAGTTCCTTGTCTTTGGCGAGCTATTAGAAACTACATCTGCCACTGTTCCAGATACACTATCTCCTCGATTCGGTACTGCTGACAATGCATTGACTGAGTGGGAATTCCAGCCGGCTTATTACTATCAGGTTTGCCTCACATCTTTGTGCAGCACCGCAACAGATTTCTCTAACGATTGATTTATTGTTCCTTCCCTTTTGACAGTTAGCTGCAACTTACTTGAGAGAGAAAAGGTACGCCATAGAGTGCTCTTCAGCAACGGTAAACCTTACCACAGGAGTTAATGGAATACCTGAGTCAGTAATGCCTTCTGTATATGTTGGCCAATATGTGCGCTTGTTTGAGCAAGGCGATACGGTTTCTGTGTTACCGTAAGTTCCTTTGTACTTTTCTTAAATGATGGCGCAACTTATATATGAATACTTATACCCCAAACTGTGTTTACAGCCTTTCTGATACCGAATACACCAGCTATGCTTTGTCAGAAGCTGAAAGGTTTCAGGATTCTTACGAGATAATTGCACTGTTCAGAAAAGCTTATGAATCATTTCAGAGCCAAGGTGCTACAAGAATGGCTTCGGTCTGTAGTAGTGGAATGGCCATAGAATATTATGCAGCTGGGGATTTCAGCAATGCGAAACAACTTTTCGATGGTGTCGCTGTTCTATACCGCCAGGAGGGTTGGGCCACCTTGCTTTGGGAAAACCTTGGATACTTGAGAGAGTGCTCAAGAAAACTTAATTCTCCGAAGGATTTTATCAGTTATTCCCTAGAGATGGCTGCATTACCTCTATTTTCTGGCAGTAGAGAGGAAAACAGAGAAAATAACAGCAAGATTGGGCCTGCAGGTTCTCCTACCATTTCCAGGAGAGAGAATATACAGCAGGAAGTTATTAATATTTTGGAACAAAATCAGTCCGAAGGAACTGATGATGGATTTTACAACGCGATCGAAGAATGTACTCACCTGGATATTGATCAAATAAGTCCGCTAAGAATGGTGCTTACTGCATCTGTTGCTTTTCATGGTCAATCTATAAAACCTGGTTCACCTCTGCTTGTCAGTGTGTCACTGTTATCTCATCTTCCTTCTCCAGTTGTGATTGACCAGTTGGAGGTTCAGTTTAATCAGTCAGACTGTAACTTTATAATACATAATACACAGGAAGATTCTCCTTTGAATTCAAATTTGCACGACCAAGTTGTTCAAGCTGCTACTTCTCTTACACTGTTCACTAATAAATGGATGAGGTTGACACATGAAGTTAAATCAGGTACTCTTATATCAGTATGTATGCTTTTTTTTTTGAGACCATATCAGTATGTATGCTTCGTTCCACTAAATTGTGTGTTGATTTTCTGTTAGTATGTGTTACTGATTAGATCTTGCTGCCTGCGTGGCTCACTACCTTAATTTACGAGAATAACTGATGAGACTAGATACCCATGCAAAAGCCACATGAAGTGAAGCCACATGAAGTTGGCAAAACTGAGCGAGGATTGACAAAACTGCAAAAGCCAGATCCTATGTATATTCTTTAAAAAAAAATCATTTTCATTTGTTCTTGGCCCAAATTATTATTCTGGGATGTTAAAAGTCACATGAAGTGAAGGATAAAAGAAAAAGGAAAAGTCTATTTAGCTAGTGGTAGCCAGCTCGACAGAGCTAGCAACTGGCTGGAGGCGGCGGGCATGCGGACGGGGTGGTGCGGCACCGCCGGCCGCCGGTGGTGGGGGCGGGCGGTGGTAGGGACCCGGAGAATCCCGTAGCGCACAGGGTTCGTACCCCCGAGTTTCCTCCTCCTCCGGACCATAGCTCATGGCAGCAGGTCGGCCCGGTGGCGGGCTGCGGGGGCGGCAAGGGCCGCCGGCCGCGGTGGTGGAGGAGGGCAGTGGGAGCCACATCGGAGTGGTTACCGGCGGGCGGGGTTGGTGGGGCAGCGAGGCGGCCCCGGCCGCCGGAGGAGGTTGCAGGTGGGGGCAGGGAGGGTGCGGCGGGTGGCGATTCGGTCGGCGGGGGTGGAGGTCGACGGTCACATCGCGAGGAAGAAGGAGGCGGTGAGCTGGCTAGGTTAGTCGCCTCCAAAAAATAATCATGTGAATTCAGGGAACATAAATAATCTCATACTATTTTGACGAAAATATATGTCATAGGGTACCAGCCATAGAAAAGAAAAATGCTTAACATTAATTGTACAAGTATAGGACACAATAGAGGAAATAAAATCAGTTCGTATGCTGGCAAGTTGCCTCGTTATGGTAAGAAATAGAAAAAACAATTTTCAGAAATGGGTATTAAAAAAAGAATAGTAATATTATCTGCCATCTTGAAGCTTGACACCGCAGTTATGACTGTTTTAGTTTTGATTGTTGGTTTTGTAGCTTTGGTTTTTGTTTTTTTAAACTCGAATACTTGAGCTGGAGCGTTCCTGTACTTGAGCTGAAGCTTTCCTCTACATATGCTATTGCTGATAGTTTTTGTACCTCTAGTTTCATATCGGTAATAATATATGAAATACATTCTGCAGAACAAAGTGGAAAGCTAGAATGTTTATCTGTGAAGGCAACAATAAATAAACACCTTGTGATTTGCTGCCAAGCTGAAAGTCCTGCGTCCATGGAAGACTTCCCACTATGGAAATTTGAGGACGAAGTGGAGACACTGCCTACAAAGGACCAAGTTCTTGCCCTCTCCGGGCAGAAACTGGTCCAAGTTGAAGAGCCAGACGCTCAAGTTGACCTTGTCTTAAATTCTGCCGGCCCTGCATTAGTTGGAGAGTTATTTGTTGTACCAGTAACCATATTGTCAAAAGGGCACACGATTCATTCTGGTGAGCTGAAAATTAACCTTGTCGACGCTCGAGGGGGTGGCCTGCTGATGAGTCCAAGGGAAGCAGAGGAATCTGAAAGTCATCATGTTGAACTTCTTGGAGTCTCAGCTGTGTCCGAGGACAAAGAGTCAAAGGAAGAGGTTGATAGCATAAAAAAGATTCAGTACTCATTTGGGGTTCTTTCTGTTCCCAAATTAAGTGTGGGTGATTCTTGGTCATGCAAATTAGAAATCAAATGGCATCGAGCAAAATCAGTTATGCTCTATGTTTCACTTGGCTACTCCCTAGGCTCAAGTGAAGAAGAAGCACTGCACAGGCTCAATGTGCATAGAAGTTTGCAAATCGAGGGGAAGATCCCTTTGATAGTTAGTCACCAGTTTTTGAGACCATTTAGGAGAGAACCCCTGTTGCTATCTGGAATCAGATCCTCGGGTGGTGATGATAAAATATGTTCTCTTGCTATGAAGGAATCTAATATGCTTGTTGTGAAAGCAACAAATTGCACTGAGGTGCCTTTGCGTTTGCACTCGATGACCATCGAACCTGATGATGATGCTGGGAAGCAGCTCTGTCCAGTGCAACAGATAAGTGGAATTACCAGTGGACATGCAGTTGTTGCTCCCAGTGAAGAATACAAAGCTATATTTTCTGTTCTCCCACAGGCTATCGGTTCAAATTTCAATCTTGGTGAAATTTGCTTGAATTGGTCAAGAGATTCAAGCCTTGGAGAGGGTCAAGAGAACTGTGTTATTATGAAACAAAGGTTACCTGAGGTCAATATTGAGGAGCCACCACTTGTTGTGAGCATGGAATGTCCTCCCTATGCTATCCTTGGAATCCCTTTCACTTTCTATGTGAAGATCCACAACTCAACGTCATTACTTCAGGAAATCAAGTACTCCCTTCTTGATTCCCAGAACTTTGTTTTTTCTGGGGCGCATAATCATGCTGCATTTGTTCTGCCAAAATCGGATCATATTGTTAGTCATAAGCTTGTGCCGCTTGGGTCCGGCTCTCAGCAGTTGCCAAAGATCACAGTGACTTCGGTGAGGTATTCTGCTGCGCTGACTCCTTCGACCTCGGCAGCTACTGTCTTCGTCTATCCCAGCGAGCCTAAATTCAATCTTGAAAAGAGCTATACGGCATCTGATGAGTGTGTGAGTTAAACTCATCCATCCATGCTCCCGATTCCATCTGCTGAGTTCTTAGATTTGCAAGGTATGCTACTGGAAAAACCATCGATTTTAGCTTCACGTTGATGTTGAAGAGAATTGGATCAGATTGCCATCGGCGAAAATTGATAGGCGTAGTGTGCAAAAGTTTTGACTTTATTTTGAGTTGTCAATTTTGTAGCACTTTTTGAATGACGACATGTCTGTAACTTATTACTCCATTGTTTTTGGCTCAAGGGTAATACATACACTGGATGAGCCATTGTAAGTCATCATATCCCACCATTGAAGTTGGGAATAAACCAGCCCGATGTCTGAAGACTCTTAGTACAAGTTTTAGTCTTTGTTCAGATTCTTATGCTTTGACGATTTCCTTGTTTCTACAAATTTGTGTTAAACAAGATTGGCCTCTTTTGCTACGCCTTCCTGCTTCGGGTGTGTTCGGATCCAGGGGTCAAAATTTTAGAGGGGTCACATCAAAGAGAATCTTACTATTTATACGTACTAAACAGAGTCAAATTATAAAACTAATTTCAGAACCCTTGTCTAATTCTCGAGACGAATCTAACGAGGGTAATTGGTGGGCGATTGGAAGACGGTTACTGTAGCATTACTGTAGCAAAATATAGATTAATTAGGCTCATTAGATTTATCTCGCAAATTAGCACACATCTGTGAAAAGGTTTTGTCATTAAATTAATTAAAATATTTCTAAATGTGAAGATTCTTTTCTCTTATGGCATGGTTTGGATCGAGATTGAGACGTTGCGGTGAGACATACTGTGGCTGCGTGCTTCATGACGGTCGCCGTCGCGTTCGGCCGGCGGCGGCGCGCTCCATGCCGAAGTCATCGCGCCTTGGGGTCCGTCTACAAATTGCATTATCTTCCTCCCCAATTTGCTCGCCTCGCCGTGGTCACATTCGTAGCGAGGCTGGGGTCTAGGGTTTAGAGCACTAGAGACGCGGAAAGTAAAAAAGAGGAAATATTCGGACGACTCCACGGCTCCCCGCTACGCCGCTCGATAAAGCCGACACCACCTCTCGCGTTCGACCAGCCGCGCCGCTCTTTTCGGGTTCCCCTGTCCCCGCCGCCGCTGCCGCGGGAGATGGAGATGGCGGCGCCGAAGCAGAAGTTGAAGAAGCACATACACCTCTTCTACTGCTCCGAGTGCGAGGAGCTCGCTCAAAAGATCGCCGCCAGCTCCGACGCCATCGAGCTCCAGTCCATCAATTGGAGGTACGCCACCTTTCCCCTTTCCTCCTCTCCTCGCATCCCCTGTTCCGTGGAGCCAGCCAAGCTGATTCCTCGAGCCCTGTGTCTGCTGCAGGAGCTTCGACGACGGGTTCCCGAACCTGTTCGTCAACAAGGCGCACGACATCCGCGGGCAGCACGTGGCGTTCCTGGCCTCCTTCAGCTCGCCGGCGGTCATCTTCGAGCAGATCTCCGTCATATTCGCTCTGCCCAAGCTGTTCATCGCCTCCTTCACGCTCGTGCTGCCCTTCTTCCCCACGGGCTCCTTCGAGCGCGTCGAGGAGGAGGGCGACGTCGCCACCGCCTTCACCCTCGCGCGCATCCTCTCCATGATCCCCAAGTCCCGCGGCGGGCCCACCAGCGTCGTCATCTACGACATCCACGCACTCCAGGAAAGGTTCTACTTCGGCGACGACGTCCTGCCGTGCTTCGAGACTGGGATTCCGCTTCTGCTGCAGCGCCTCCGTCAACTCCCTGACGCTGACAATGTGCGTGACGCTAGTGGCAACCTTTTTAACATTTTTTTCCATCTCTCGTTGTGTTAAATCTTTATTTTTCTGACTCGTGGGCATGTTCTCCTCAGATCACCATTGCCTTCCCAGATGATGGGGCGTGGAAGCGGTTCCACAAGCAGTTGCAACACTTTCCAATGGTCAGGGAGTCCTTTTCATGCTTGGATATGACTCAAATTCCACTTGTATTGGGAAGGGGGATGTGCTTGTTGTCATGGGAATTGCTCAATTTTAGTGTTCTCTTTTCATGGATTTCATTTTGTGCTGTTTGATTGTGTAGATAGTGTGTAACAAAGTTCGTGAAGGCGACAAGAGGATAGTTCGGATAAAGGAAGGGAATCCTGAAGGGAGGCATGTTGTTATTGTTGATGATTTAGTGCAATCTGGAGGAACTCTTAGAGAATGCCAGGTATGATGAATCCTAATATTTGACTATTTTGTCGTTTCACTAGAAGGCTGTGCTTATGTAGCTACATAACAATGAAAGCGCCTTTCATAGTTGAGATGTTAGAGGCGATTGCTACATCATTCCTCTCTTCACTCATCTGTCAAAGCAAATAATGGCTGCTTAGTGCACATCAGACACTGTTACCAACGATTGAAAATTCCTAAGGACAGCTAATTATTTGGTAAGCCAAAATATTTGTCGTTCCACTCAACTGCTTATATGTAAGTTCCGGATAAGATAATTAAAAGACAGAACTTAGGATATGCAGGCAGACCAGATCTCTACTTACGTCCCTTGCTTTCCAGCCTCTATAGAAACATTTTAGTGATTCAAAAAAAGAGTATTGCTATAGGTACGACTCATTTGTTTGACCTTTTTACAACCAAAATATCTAATGACACATAATTTGGGTGGTGGTTCCTATATCAATCAATGGGTCATGCATGAAACCTTTTCCTTTTTAAAAAGGAGGGAAAGAAAACATGTCTTTGAGCTGCATGGAGCAGAGAGGAGCCTTTGGCTTTCAATCTCTTATCCTAGCCGGATTTTTTTTTATCACACAGGTCAATCAGCTAACGTTGTGTGTTAATTATGATGCGATTTGTGGACTCAAGTGGCATATGCAGTTTACACTGATTTTCTTTTTTAATTTTGTCTTTTGTTTACAGAAAGTTCTGGCTGCTCATGGCGCTTCCAAAGTTAGTGCCTATGTGACTCATGCTGTGTTCCCTAAACAATCATTTGAACGCTTCCTGACTTCTAATTCTGGTAATTGTCGATTTATCCACTTTTCAATTTTGCAGCCATATAGATAGATATTGGACATTGGTTGCTCATCTTTTGTTCCATGCAGCTGGGCCAGGTGACCAGTTCTCTTACTTCTGGATCACGGACTCTTGCCCCCACACTGTAAAAGCCATCGGCCAACAACCTCCATTTGAGGTGCTGAGCCTTGCTGGCTCGATTGCGGATGCCCTTCAGATATGAGCTTGTACTAGGAGATGGGCATCTATTGCAGATGCCCAAACTTGCACTAGGAGATGGGCATCTATTGCAGATGCCCAAACTTGCACTAGGAGATTGATTGCTCCTGGTCTGCCTGAATGTTAGTGCTCGTTTTCAGCTCCAGTAAAACAAATAATGTGGAGTGACTTATCTAATTGGAATGGGAGTAATTTCCAAATCAGCCCAACGATGTGATAATAAAAAACAGGCATTTGATGTTCTCTTTGTTGGTGCAATATGCTTTGATTTTTTGACCGAGTATTGTAGCATGATAATATGTTTACCGGGATTTTTTGACACAAAGACAAACTATAAGTTTCAACCTAACTAATCAGTTATCATGACATTGGATGATAATGATATGGCAATCAAACCAGCTGGATTGTTTCCCGCTAATCTTCTCTGAAGCAGTGTCACTTCTTATACTTTCATAATCTGCTTGTTTGGCGGAGAAAATGAATGTGCGGTTATTTATGTGGAATTTTTTTCTTCTACCTACCCGTGAGTACGAGCAGGCCCGTTTTTTTTTTCTTCTCTCTTTCTCTTTTTTTGTTGTTGCAATACACTCCTTAGTCCTTTCCCCAGCCCCTCAGATGCTGACAAGCCCGGTTCTGCCAGTATCATGTACTTCTATTTGGGCATACTGCATTTTTTTTTAGTCTGGTCAAACTGTCGATGCTCATACTGGGAGTCAAATGTAAGTGAACCACCAGTTTTCTACATGTCATGTTCTCAAAGAAATTTCACCGAGGAATTCGCAGCTAGGATTGCATGTAAAAGCTTATATAACTCGGAATGTTTCTTAGCTCCGAGGGCATCATACTTCTCATCGCCAGCCAATGGGCATGTGCACCAAACTCGAAATGGGAAAAAAAAATACAGGTTGTTGGTTTCTGAGAATACAATAATAAGATGTGGTACTTATGTTTGGTGATGACTTGAGCAATTGAGCAAAAGATGCTTTTCTATCCTTTGAATTAAAACCACTGTGCAGCTGCTTCGCTAGCACGAACAAGTTATCTCCAACAGATGTGCAGAGCTGCAAGCATAAGATACTCTTACTCTAATACAACATGCTACCTAAACCAAGATTTAATCATCATAATAGACATGGGCGAAACACTGGAAGCGGTTTCATCTACAACTTATGGAACAAAAGCATACATGCAACAGCAGCTTCCTCGTAAAGCAAGAGACTACTCTTCCAAAACTTCAACCAGAAGAATCCTATCGGGTGCAGTGGATTACGTGCAAGAAACATAGCTAAGTGACTACAAAGGTGTTCATGCATGATCATGGACATGCCATGACAAGAAATAGTAGACATGGAATCCAAGCTCCCAATGCTCTTCTTGTTCTTAGCTTTGGTTGCCTGTTCTGCCAGCCACCATGACCCATCCGTTGTCGGATACTCACAAGAGGATCTTGCATTGCCAAACAGACTTCCTGATCTTTTCACATCCTGGTCTGTCAAGCACACCAAGATCTACGCCAGCCCAAAGGAGAAGGTGAAGAGGTACGAGATATTCAAGCAAAATCTGATGCACATTGCAGAGACAAACAGGAAGAATGGGAGCTACTGGTTGGGCTTGAATCAGTTTGCTGACATGGCTCACGAAGAATTCATGGCCAATCATCTTGGACTGAATCCAGGGTTGTCAAAAATGGGTGCACGTCCACGTATTCCAACAACATTCAGGTACGAGAATGCCGTTAATCTTCCCTGGGCAGTGGACTGGAGATACAAGGGAGCTGTGACTGCGGTCAAGAACCAAGGAAAATGTGGTAAGCCTAATCTCTGAACAACCCACACCATCCGTTTCAGCATACTATTAAGACCAATTTCACTGAATTTTTTTATGCACGCTCTGCACAAAGACGAGGAGATAACAAGAACGAAATTGTTTGCAGGAAGTTGCTGGGCCTTCTCAACGGTGGCAGCCGTGGAGGGGATAAACCAGATTGTCACAGGCAAGCTGGTCTCACTCTCAGAGCAGGAGCTGATGGACTGCGACACCACATTCGATCATGGCTGCGGTGGGGGGATCATGGACTTCGCATTCGCTTACATAATGGGGAACCAGGGGATCCACACCGAGGAAGACTACCCGTACCTTATGGAAGAGGGCTACTGCAAAATAAAACAGGTTCACACAGGAAACACATCCTTCAGACATTCAGTTTCACAATGCATCGCAGTCTGTTCTTTTTTTTTTTTTTTTTTGACATGGGGATGTGGGCCACCCTCGGTCTACAGTAGATAGGCCGGCCCCCCCTCCCCCCCCCCCCCCCGGGATAAACTCACGCACGCCACACACACCCGGAGCACCAGATGCTCGCCCGGGGGCTCGAGCTCTGGTGGGCTGCCCGGAAGCTACCGGTGCTGGCCACCCGCCTCCCAGGCGGGTCTCTATCGCAGTCTGTTCTAACAAGTGATCTTCTTTGCTCTGGTGTTGCAGCCTCATTCGAGAGTGGTCACCATAGATGGCTACGAGGATGTTCCAGAGAACAGCGAGATGAGCCTTCTGAAAGCGTTGGCTCATCAGCCAGTCAGTGTTGGCATAGCTGCTGGGAGCAGAGACTTCCAGTTCTACAAAGGGGTAACAGAATTATCATGTTTTTGTACACAGATTTGTAAGTGACACGAAAAGTAACACTTGGCTATGTCTGCTTCAGGGGATGTTTGACGGGGCCTGTGGCGTTGAGCTTGATCATGCCTTGACGGCTGTTGGATACGGCTCATCGTACGGCCAGAACTACTTCACCATGAAGAACTCATGGGGCAAGAGCTGGGGAGAGCAAGGGTACATCAGGATAAAGAGGGGCACAGGAAAAGCAGAGGGCGTTTGTGGCATCTACACAATGGCTTCTTACCCTGTGAAGAATGTGACGCGCTGGGGTGTCTAGTTTTGTTTTTGGGTTGAATTAATGTTGTAAAATGGAATCAATTTGAAATGTTAGCCCGTGATGCAAGCAACACTTCAAGATGTTCGAGAAAGAAAAACTATTCAACAAGATATCGAATAAATAAATTTTATCGTGCTGAATCAACCAAAATGGTCCCATGGTCTAGTGGTCAGGACATTGGACTCTGAATCCAGTAACCCGAGTTCAAATCTCGGTGGGACCTGATTTTTCTCATTCCGCTAACATGTTGATCAGGATAGAAATTTCCACGTTTTTCCTGATGATGAAGAATAATAAAGTTCACATTTTTTTGCTAACTGTACCATGTGTCATGTGACTTGCCAGTTCACTGTTGATACGGTAAGGCGGAGTCCGGCGTGAAAAAGGTTTGGCCGCGCGGGGAACGCTTCAGAAGTCACAACAGACGGCAGGCAGTCACACAGCACGGCAGCCGGTCCAAGTCGTCGTCGTCGGCGGCGGCGACCTGCAACTCATCCTTCGTTTTCTCCGCCTCCGCACCGCACACGCGGCCGCGCCGGGAGAAAGAGGGGCGCTAAGAGAGATGCATCTGAGCGCGAACGAGGGGATCGAGGGCGTCCGGTTCGCGGTGACGGGCGGGCAGGGCTTCGTCGGCGCCGCCCTCTGCCTGGAGCTGCTCCGCCGCGGCGCCCGCGAGGTCCGGTCCCTCGACCTCCGCACCGAATCCCCCTGGTCCCAGCAGCTCGTCGACGCCGGCGTCCGCACCTTCCAAGGTCCTTCCCTAGTCTCTCATCATTTTGCTGGGTTCGGATCGCTGCGTCAAGCAAATCACCGCGATTTTGCTTCACTGTGACTCTGGCGCTGCTCCTCGAGTGCAGTGGAATCTGCACCGGACAGCGCTTGCTTTGTGTGATTTGCCGCATACTACTGAATTGGAGGTTTATCACTGAGAATGAAACTGCAAATTCCATTTAGAGGGGATTACTGAGTTCTTAAACACTGCCTCGTCTATGTGTCTCCAAAGTATGCAGTGGCTCTTGCATAGC
Organism: Eragrostis nindensis; assembly: GCA_012490785.1. NCBI lineage: Eukaryota > Viridiplantae > Streptophyta > Magnoliopsida > Poales > Poaceae > Eragrostis > Eragrostis nindensis. The sequence goes on along the minus strand of JAAXCT010000089.1, from coordinate 872,528 downwards.
TGTTTCTGGGCGTAGTTACAGTAGCACTAACAATATCCATCAGTTCCTGCCTACAATCGCCCTATTAGCTTCACAATTTGCATTTTGTGTCAGGAGCAATTGGTTATCTAAGGTATGGAACGGATGCTCAATTGTTTTACTGGTGCTTTGTTGCAGGAGACATTAGAAAGAAGGACGATGTAGGAAGGGCTTTGCGTGGTGTGGACTGCGTTTTTCACCTTGCTTCCTATGGCATGTCAGGGAAGGAGATGGTGCAGGCTGGGAGAGCAGATGAGATCAATATAAATGGGACCTGCTGTGTGCTGGATGCCTGCCATGAGCATGGTGTTAAAAGGCTTGTGTATGTAAGCACGTATAATGTGGTGTTTGGGGGAAAGCCTATTGTCAATGGAAATGAGGCGTTGCCTTATTTTCCCATTGAAGAGCATGTTGATGCTTACGGGCGAAGCAAATCAATTGCTGAACAGTTGGTGCTGAAGAGTAACGGCCGACAAGCTAAGTAAGTTTACCCTTCTTCTTCGCTTGGCATCAATGTGCTGTAAACAGCAAGTAACCATGTGGTCTGTCGATTTGTCTATCTATCTCAGACAGCTTTCCATAGATGCTGTGCCGGAATGCGTGCAGCCAAGCTTTTATACCTGTAGCCACTAATAAATGAAGGACTATTTTGATTGGTTGAATTATGTTTAATTTTTCATCAAAATGTGCGTTCACATTATTGTGCGTCAATATCGGTTTTGCCAACACAATTAAATAAAATGTAATGGATAAGGCTTTATTTTATTTGTGACCATGCCAATGTACAGATGGCCTGTGTACGAGAACATAATTGGAATAGGCTATGCTGCTTGGTGCATAGTATTATGTTGCATTGTGGTATCTTTGGCTGAAAACCTTAGTGATGAATGCATATTTGTTCTGTTTTTGGTTTGTAACTAAGAATGGTATTCGGGACTATGTGACGTTTCTTTGTTTCTTACTATTTGATGAAATCATACAGGGGTGATACAAGTACTCGCCTCTATACATGTGCGATTCGCCCTGCTGCTATATATGGGCCAGGCGAACAGCGGCATCTTCCAAGAATCCTGTCCCTTGCGAAATTGGGATTAGCATTCTTCAAGGTTGGGGGGCCAGATGTCAAAACTGATTGGGTGTATGTAGATAATCTTGTTCTTGCCCTGATAATGGCAAGCATGGGACTTTTAGATGACATTCCTGACAGGAAGGGAACTCCTGTAGCAGCTGGTCAGGCATATTTCATATGTGATGGTAATTTCTATTAGCCTTCATAGTGAATGGTCGTAGTATGTTGTGAGTTTAAATTCTTTTCTTTGCACGTGCATGTTTTTTTTTTTTTTGGTAGTTTTTGTATAGTCATTCTGTTATACAAACAACGTAATTGCTTACTTGGATCTAAACAAATGGGAGCCTAGTCTAGGTAGTGGAGACAACAGAGGTTCTGTTTTTATTTTAGTAATAGCATCATTGCTAATGATATATACTCAGCTTTTGCATATGTTTACCTCATATCTGCAAAAGTAATTATTGAACACTTTCCTCACATGTTCTGAACTTCATAAAAACAAGATTTCATGCTTGCACAATTTATCAATAGAATAACGGAAATATACACAATACATGTGTTCAATGTCCTTTTAGTTATGTTTACGCCCAGCAAGTACTCAACTTTTTGACCAGTATAGTATGTAGACTTTTCTTCCGTAAGCGAAGTGTCCTTTTGTTGGCTTTGAATGGATGTGATATAGATCAACGTGAGAGATTGCATCGCCTTATTGACTATAATTGTTTTGTAGGATCACCTGTCAACACTTTCCAATTTATCATCAGCCCCCTGTTTCGAAGTTTGGGTTATGCAGTTCCTCAAGTTACACTGGATACCTCAGTCGCCCTAGCCATTTCAAGAGTATTTTTATTCATATCTACTCTATTCTATCCATGGTTAGATAGTAAATGGATCCCTCAGCCTCTTATTCTTCCTGCTGAAGTTTATAAGGTCAGCCTTTTTGTCGTGCTCTTCTGAGTTTTAACTCTTGTTGCTGTACTATGTGTTACCAGTTTACCCAATATGGCCCCATTGTAAATAATTAGACACCTTTACGTTCTTTCTAAGCCTATATTCCTTGATTCTTTTACTACTCTGTCATAATGGAAGCGATGTAATTTCTTCAGTCAGAGCATGGAATATGAAGTTAGGCATTTATGATGCGAGTGCATTAATGTGTGTGGAGTGCATTAGTTACGTCTCTTCATTTTTTCTTTCTGATATCTGTGCTTTCCAAGGGATTTTGACTAGCCTAGTGTACTTGCAATTGTAGTTCTATTTGATGACTGGGAACCATCAAGTAATAATTTATATTGCCCATATATATCTTAAACATACATCTGATTTTGCCTCTCTTTTTTTTTTGTGTGTGTGTGTGATGTGAAAGTCTGATGCTGCCTTCTAATTTGCATCAGGTTGGTGTTACGCATTACTTTTCATACTTGAAAGCTAGAGAGGAACTGGGTTATGTACCTATGGTGAGCCCCCAGGAAGGTTTAGCTGCAACGATCGCCTATTGGCAGGAGCGCAAGAGAAGAGAGCTAGATGGCCCAACCATATTTACTTGGTTGGCTGTGATACTTGGGATGTTTTGTGTGTTTTCTGCGGCTTTTCTTCCGCCAGTCGGCCCATTGAAGTGGATCCTTGACATCCATTTGTTTGTTTTTCGCTCGATGTTGCTGATTCGTCTAGTCTTTGTAGTGGCAGTTTCATTGCATTTTGGTGAAGCTGTATACGCCTGGTTCTTGGCAAAAAAGGTTGATCCAAGGAATGCTACGGGGTGGTTTTGGCAGACATTTGCTCTAGGGATGTTCTCCCTCAGATTTCTGCTCAAGAGAGCGAGAGGGTAACTTTTGGTTGTATTTCTTGTGATTTCCGGCGTAGTACTTTCTGTCTAGTTGTACATTTGTCCTCCACCATGTGGTTCTGTACTGCTGTAAAATTTTTCCATTCTGAGGTTTGTCAAATACTATCGGTGACCAAAGCGAGCACAACCAGCCAATTCTGTAATGGATATTATGCGCGAGTTTGGCATGGGAGCATGTCAGTGTGCAACGCATGGTCGAGCTGTTGCGGTAGCTCCAAAGCCTTTGGACCAGACTTGCCTTCAGATGAAATTATAAGCATGCAATAAGAAGTCATTGTTCGAGCCGAATTCGACTGTTCTTCCAGCAGAAGGCTGGTGGCTGTCGCCTTCGCCCATGTATTACATACAGTAGGCTCTGGAGTCTGAACTGTATAATAATTGGAGGCCACAAACATACATCTCGTTTTTCTTGCCTGTTTATATACCTGCTCATGCCTTTTTTTTTATCTGTGGAGAATTGGGATATACCGCTACCTACCCCTGAACCGAATTTCTGGAACAGGCATGTTACGGACTGATGATGGAGTAACCAGAAATGGGTTTAAATACTGCCATGGAAAAAATGAGTTGCTGTTGTGCTCTACCACTCGGCTGATTCTTCCACCAACCTCGCAACCTACCATGTCGTGCATTGAATAAAAGTCGGTGTCGGCGAGAGGAAGCAACCGAAAAAGAAAGGAGAAGAGAATAGGTGGGAGCCGAGCGCTATGTCAGCCTCGGAGTTGGACTTCTGAACTGCAGCCATGTACAGGAGCCAAGCAAACTGCCTGTTTGTCACATATGAGCTTCTTCCTGAATCCTGATTCCTCTTGACCAGGAACTCCTAAGTCTCCAAAGATCCTTCCCCAAACCGTTGGCTGCAAATCAACACTGTAAAAACAGCCTGAAACTAAAGCAGGCAGTTTCTGAAGACCATATAATTCAGGTTTTACAGTGTCCGAAACTCTCTGAATGAATGCTGGCTGTGAAGGTATGGAAAAGCATTGCTGAAAAGTTCCACCTTAAAGTCTATGAATAGCCAAAACATGACAAAATGTTTCGGTAGGAGGCAGGGTCGGTCGGACAGACAATGTTTCATGGGCAACCGGATTGCCATTTGGATGATTGGTTCCTCCCTCCCCCATGTTCTCATGTGGGGTGGGGGGGATCCTTTTGGTGCGGCGGCAGCTACCCACTTAAGTAAACGATAATCATGTCAACACAGGTCAGTCACATTCCCTTCCATCCATGAACTAATCATCACCGGGTTCAGTATATCGTTTCTGAATTCTGAAATTGGAATAATCAGAGGCCACCGTGAAAACCAGACTTGGCAATTGCAGAATGGCGGCATTGCATCCATCCATACCAGAAGTGTTAAGAAATTAGGCATCTTCCTACTTAATTTAATCCATAAATTCCTCAATAAGGTGATAAAAACGATGAACAAATTGATCAGAAAGACAAGAACGTACCCAGCGGAAGATCCTGCGCTGGAGGCGCTGGAAGATCCATTCCCAAGAACCATTGTTCTTGAGTTGTTCGATGTAGTCGATCAAAGTTGATGCAGGACGACGTTGAAGCAGTGCAGAATGCCGATCAGGGAGTCGAACGAGCAGTCGCGATGTCGCTCCCCAAAAACCTGATCGCCCGCACACCCGGCAGATGTCTCTTGCGGAACGGGGCTTCGGAGGCCTGCTCTCCCAGATTCTGTGCGCGCAGAAGTCCGGGACGGAGATGTCTTCTTCGTTGGCAACAGCGAGCAGAAGATCGATGCGTGCGCGAGTGGTGAGCGGAACGAAATGATCGAATGTTAATCGTTCCCGGGAAGGCTTCTATATATAGGAACGGAACAGACGCGACTCCTTCGCGAAAGGACGCCCGTCTACGAACAGGTGCGACGCATTCACACCGTACGAACAGACGCGACGCCTTCACACCGTACGAACGGGCGCGACCCATTCGAACGTAAAGGCGCCGGTGCATCTGAACGCGCCGTTCCAATATACCAAAAAGTCCAAGACGGACGGACGGACGGACGGACGCGACGCGCCGCGCCCGCCCGCCACGCCACGCCACGCCACGCCCGCCAGCCAGCCACGCCACGCCACGCCTCGCCACGGCACGGCTCGGCTCGGCGGCGGCGGCGGCGGCGCGCGCGCGCGCGTGTGGTTCACCACTAGCCTCTCTCAACTTCTCTAGGGGATCAACCGGAAATCCATCTAATAAGTCGAGTCTAATTATGGTAGGAATCCCATGTGGGACTAAACCATTAATGCACTAATTATGGGCCTAGACTAATTGATTATTATTATGGGCTAAAAGCCCATAATCTCAACAATCCCCACCAAGTCTAGAGCTCATAATGACTGCACACAAAATATCTTCCTTTCGTTTGATATACCGGTGTTTCGATGGAGACTGTTAAGTTGAACTTCCATCTAGAACAAAAGTTACGCCTTATTCACAACTGAGCAATGGACTAAGCCTTGAATTGTCAGTTTTGTGCGAAAGAGGTTTCACCTAAGTCCTTTACCGATACTAGGTTGCCACAAGCATCCCCTCTGTTTTGAAGCATATAAGTCATACTTCTGGCCCATTCATGAGTATCTAGAGATCCCCACATCTCATAGACTGTGACTAGCAGTCGAACTCATATAGGTGTATTCCTTAAAGATATCCTGTAGGACGATATCTTTGCTTCTCATAAGCCACTCGGAACACATTAAGTTTAATAAACCAGCCTTCCATACAGTTTTCTAGGAAAGAAGTACATCTGAGATAGACCAGTCATGGGTCTTTCCTCTCAAGTTGTCACTAGCTTGTTGCACCATTCTACTTCACGAGATCTCCGATCGCATAGAACAGGTTACCACTATGACAGCTTATCAAGTGGGTCTCAAGCCCATCTCACTCGATGCACTATGTATCACATTACGTGATAGTCCCTTGGTAAATTGATCTGCCAGATTCTTGGACGTATGTACATAGTCCAACGAAATAACTCCGGAGTTTCTCAGTTTTCTGACAGATTTTATTCGCCGTTTCACATGCCTTGTGGCCTTCATGTTATCCTTTGAACTGTTCACTTTGACTATCACAGTTTGATTGTCACAGTTCATGGAGATAGACGGTATTGGTTTGTCATCCACCGGTAAATCCATAAGGAAATCACGAAGCCACTCGGCCTCTAAGCCGGCTGTATCCAATGCTGTTAGTTCTGCTTCCATAGTTGACCTCGTTAAGATGGTCTGCTTGCAAGACTTCCAGGAAACAGCGCCACCTCCAAGTAGGAACACATATCCACTTGTGGCGTACATCTCATCAACATCAGATATCCAATTTGCATCACAATATCCCTCAAGTACTTTAGGGTACCCAGAATAGTGAATGCCATAGCTCATTGTACCTTTAAGATAGCGCATTACTCTCTCAAGAGCTCGCCAGTGATCATCTCCCGGTTTCGACACAAACCGGCTCAACTTGCTCACAGCAAATGAGATATCAGGCCTCGTAGCACTAGCAAGGTACATAAGCGAACCAATGATTTGGGAATATCTCAACTGATCCCTTGCTATTCTTTGGTTCTTCCGTAATAGCACGCTAGGATCATAAGGCGTGGGAGCAGATTGACAATCGCTATACCCAAAGCGACTCAAGATCTTCTCCACGTAGTGAGATTGCAAGAGAGTAATCCCACCATTGCCTTCTCTTTGTAGCTTGATGTTAAGAATAACATCTGCTACTCCCAAATCCTTCATCTCAAAGTTGTTGGACAGAAAGTCCTTGACCTCCTTAATCCCATTAAGATTGGTCCCAAAGATCAGTATGTCATCGACATATAGACACAGGATGACTCCTTCACCCCCACCATACCGATAATATACACATTTGTCGGCTTCGTTCACAACAAAGCCAGCCGATATCAGAGTCCTTTCGAACTTCTCGTGCCATTGCCTAGGAGCTTGTTTGAGGCCATACAGGGATTTCAACAATTTACACACTAAGCTCTTTTGACCTTCTATCACAAACCCATCAGGCTGATCCATATAGATCTCCTCGTCTAACTGTCCATAAAGGAAAGCTGTCTTAACGTCCATCTGATGGACGAGAAGACCATGTGAGGCTGCCAGGGAAAGTAATACTCGAATCGTGGTCAAACGAGCAACAGGTGAGTAAGTGTCGAAATAATCTTCACCCTCCTTTTGTGAATATCCCTTTACCACAAGCCTTGCCTTGTACCTCTCAATCGTACCATCAGGCCTAAGCTTTTTCTTGAACACCCATTTGCATCCTATGGGTTTGCACCCGTAAGGACGCTCGACCAACTCCCAAGTACCATTAGACATGATTGAATCCATTTCACTCCTTATTGCTTCCTTCCAAAGGTCAGCATCGGGAGATGAAAGTGCCTCTTCAATGGTTCTGGGAGTGTCATCCACGAGGTATACAATAAAGTCATTTCCAAAAGACTTTGCAGTCCTCTGTCTCTTACCCTTACGGGTGACTAGATTGTTATCCACCTCAGGAATTTGCACATGGGGTTCCTCATTTTGTGTTATCGGAATGAAATGCTCATGGGGTAATGTAAACTCATGATTAGATGTGCTAGGTGTATTTTTGAAAGGAAATTCACTCTCAAAGAATGTAGCATCTCTGGACTCCAAAATTGTACCGACCACCATGTCAGGTACTCCAGATTTTACTACTAAAAATCTATAGCCCACGCTGTTCATAGCATAACCCAGGAAGATACAATCAACAGTTTTAGGTCCAAGTTTGCGTTTCTTATTGATTGGCACATTCACCATGGCCAAACAACCCCAAGTACGCAAATATGAGAGATTTAATCTTTTCTTATGCCATTCCTCGAATGGTGTAATTTCTTTATCCTTTGTGGGAACTCTATTCAGGACATGACATGCTGTCAAGATCGCCTCACCCCACCATTCCTTAGAAAGGCCCGCTGTCTCTAACATGGCGTTAACCAAATCATTTAGAGTTCGGTTCTTTCTCTCAGCAATCCCATTGGATTGAGGTGAGTAAGGCGGTGTCCTCTCATGAATAATACCATGTTCCACGCAGAATTCAGAAAAATCATTAGAAAAGTATTCTCCACCACGGTCAGACCTTAAACGTTTAATCTTCCTCTCTAGTTGGTTTTCTACTTCAGCTTTATAGATTTTAAAGTAATGCAAAGCTTCATCTTTGGATTTCAGCAGATACACATAGCAATATCTAGTACAATCATCTATGAGAGTCATGAAGTATCTTTTATCACCTCTAGTCAATTCGCCATTCATCTCGCATAGATCGGAATGAACAAGTTCTAATGCCTCTAAGTTCCTCGCCTCCGCAGCCTTGTGAGGCTTGCGAGGTTGCTTAGATTGCACGCAAGCATGGCACTTAGAACTTTTGACCATGTCAAATTTCGGGATTAAATTCAGTTTTGCTAGCCGCGTCATACAACCAAAATTAATGTGACAAAGTCGTGAATGCCAAACATTCGACTCATTCGAAGTAAGAATATTATTCACAACCTTATTACAACCAATGTCAAGTAAAGAAAAGCGGAACAAGCCTCCGCAATCATAGCCTTTTCCAACAAATGTTCCATACTTAGAAAGTATACATTTATTAGACTCAAAAACTATTTTATAACCATCTCGACACAATTGAGAGCCACTAACAAGATTTCTTTTGATTGAGGGGACATGCTGCACGTGCTTCAATAGTACCGTCTTTCCCGAAGTAAACTTCAGAATGACCGTACCAACACCAAGAACACGAGCATGTGACCCATTTCCCATCAACAAGTCTCCTGTCACTCCGGCCTGATAAGAAGAAAACAAAGAGATATCAGCACACACATGTACATTAGCCCCAGTGTCAATCCACCACTCAGGTGTTTGACAGACAGAAAGGACAATGGGTGTTGGATTACCGTACCCAGGAGTCCCTCCAGTCTCGCTAATGACCACGTTTGCAGATTTCTTCTCCTGCTTAACTTTGCGGTCTGGGCACGCACTTGCCCAATGCTCAGTGCTCCCGCAAACAAAGCAGCCACTGTCTTTCTTTTTCTTCTTAAAAGTGGTTGTTTGCTTAGGCTTCTCAGCCCCCTTCTTCTTCTTCTTTGATGAGGTAACCTTTCGCACCATATTGGCACTAGAAGGTTCTCCTACGCTCTTTCCACGTGTGTCTTTTGCTTTCGCCCTTTCCTCAACATCAAGAGTCCCAATGAGTTCAGACACGCTAAACTCCTGTCTCTTATGTTTCAGTTGGGTAGCAAAATCCCTCCAAGTAGGTGGCAACTTAGCGATAATACCGCCAGCCACAAACTTGTCAGACAACACACATGGAAACGGTTCGAGTTCTTTTGCCAGAGCCTGAATCTCATGAGCTTGTTCAACTACAGAACGGTTCTCAACCATCTTGTAGTCAAAAAGCTGCTCCATGATATACAGTTCACTACCGGCATCAGAAACACCGAACTTAGCGTCCAGAGCATCCCATAATTCTTTCGCAGAGGTGCACGTGATATATGAATCCTTATACTTATCAGCAAGAGCGCTAATCACGGCGCCTCTGAACAGATTATCAGCCATATTGAACCGTTCCTCCTCCTCTGGAGTGAACTGTTCTGGCTTTCCGTTCGCGGCGTGATAGCAGTTCATTGCTGTAAGCCACAGGACCATCTGAGCACGCCATCTCTTATAGGATGACCCATCAAAAGCATTTAGTTTCAGTGCAGCAGCAAAACCGCTAACAGAAAATTGCCTAATATCAGGTTTTTGGATTGTTAAGAAATTAGGCATCTTCCTACTTAATTTAATCCATAAATTCCTCAATAAGGTGATAAAAACGATGAACAAATTGATCAGAAAGACAAGAACGTACCCAGCGGAAGATCCTGCGCTGGAGGCGCTGGAAGATCCATTCCCAAGAACCATTGTTCTTGAGTTGTTCGATGTAGTCGATCAAAGTTGATGCAGGACGACGTTGAAGCAGTGCAGAATGCCGATCAGGGAGTCGAACGAGCAGTCGCGATGTCGCTCCCCAAAAACCTGATCGCCCGCACACCCGGCAGATGTCTCTTGCGGAACGGGGCTTCGGAGGCCTGCTCTCCCAGATTCTGTGCGCGCAGAAGTCCGGGACGGAGATGTCTTCTTCGTTGGCAACAGCGAGCAGAAGATCGATGCGTGCGCGAGTGGTGAGCGGAACGAAATGATCGAATGTTAATCGTTCCCGGGAAGGCTTCTATATATAGGAACGGAATCACACCGTACGAACGGGCGCGACCCATTCGAACGTAAAGGCGCCGGTGCATCTGAACGCGCCGTTCCAATATACCAAAAAGTCCAAGACGGACGGTCGGACGCGACGCGCCCGCCACGCCACGCCACGGCTCGGCGGCGGCGGCGGCGGCGCGCGCGCGCGTGTGATTCACCACTAGCCTCTCTCAACTTCTCTAGAGGATCAACCGGAAATCCATCTAATAAGTCGAGTCTAATTATGGTAGGAATCCCATGTGGGACTAAACCATTAATGCACTAATTATGGGCCTAGACTAATTGATTATTATTATGGGCTAAAAGCCCATAATCTCATACCAGAAGTCCATGTGTCATCAGATGCAGGCTAAAACGTGTTCTTTTATTGAAGAAACTGCACCCCATTTCATCACGTGAACAGTTAGACGTAGTCAACTCAATTGGCTTGGTTTCTTACCGCGTTCATCAGACGGCTAGCGCGGCGAGTTCACATGAACTGGCATCAGATATGCTGCGTCTTCATGACAACGCATCATTGTATCAAGAGAAGGGAGTCGGAGAAGGCCGGACGGCACGCCACTTGGTGGATGTCAAAACAGGTGGCGTCATGGACGCAGGCAACGCAAACGCACCGGCAGCTAACTCCCATCATTTGCCAACACGGCACCAGTATATCTTCGCTGCCTGACGGTATGAAAAAACACATGTTTACGAACTTTCAACTGCACACTTTCGTGTCCCCCTCATGCATGAATAAAACCAGCCTGTCCAGGCGGGAGGCAGCTGTTGTGAATGCGAGACGAGCACCGCGCCATCGCATACACATATCTTCCTCCTTCCTTCTCCTCCTCTTTCCACACCAAGAGAAGGAGAAGAGATCTGAAGAAGGAAGGAGGAGAAGACCATCACCCTTGAGCTTCTCTCTCCTCTTCTGAATCTTGGTTCTTGTTTTGGCTGCTTGCCTTGAGCTGCTTGTCAGGGGCGTCGGCCATGGCCACCATCCTGGAGAACATCCAGAAGGCGAGGTTCCTGCCGACAAGGCCGCTCAAGGACGAGCTGCCCACGTTCCAGGGCGGCGGCGACAAGGAGAGCCACCTCATGGGCCTGAGGAAGAGGCTGTCCTCCTTCTCCGGCAAGATCCAGCCCATCTCCTCCGCCTCGGCCGAGTGGGCGTTCCGGCGGTCCAAGTCGGCGCCGGCACTCGCCGGCGCGTTCGCCAGCGGGCACCTGAAGCGGTGGTGGGAGTGGGTCGGCTGGCTCCTGTCCAAGAAGCCGGGGTTCGCCGGCGACCTCGAGATGAACGAGGAGGAGGTCGCCGCGCTCGGCCGCCAGAGCAGGGGCAGCTGGGGCCACATCCTCTACAAGGTGCGCTCCAGCGTCCGGCGGCTCGTCACGTCCACGCACTCCCTGCCCACAACGCAGAAGCAGTCGCTGCCGTCGGCGGTGCAGAAGAACGTCCACTGCAAGCCGGCGGCGTTCGCCTACGCGCCGAGGCAGAGCTTCCACCATACTGGCCACGCCATGGCGCACTAAGGAGCATTCGCGGCTGCGCATGTTCTTTGCAGGGAGGTGGTTGATCTCCATGAGATCCGAGTGGAGATGATGAGAGGCAGAAGAAGAAGAGAGTCAGGTTCATTGCCTCTCCGGTGAGATTGATGGTGAAGATATCGCGATACTAAGTGGGAATTAGCTCCATGTATTGATGAATGAAATGTAGTTTCTTCGTTCTGTTCTGTGTAGATCTAGTGTTTCTGTAGAGGTGACGTGTATGCAAGTTCTTTATATTCTTTTTGGTTCGCTGGGCGATGTAAATGTACAATGTTTGGTTGATTTTGTAATGCTTTTGCCTCCTGCAGTAAATAAAACTGATGCAAATTGTGCCAGTTTGTTCTTTCGATGGGTTCTTATGGCTGTATACGGTGCGGCACAGCCTGAACATAAAGATCGTTTTCTCGCTGAATTTGTAAGAGCTTGTTCTGTAGAAACGTTACCCCTCATGGTTGGAGGAGACTTTAATATTATTAGACACCCAGTGGAAAAAAGTAATGATAGATTTGATAGTAGATGGCCGGTTCTTTTTAATGCTTGCATAGAAACGCTGAACTTAAGAGAATTAGAATTGTCTGGTCGTAAATTCACTTGGGCTAGTTCAGCTGAGAATCCCACTTTTGAGAAACTAGATAGAATTCTTGTAAGTACTGATTGGGAGCACAAATTTCCGCTTTCCACAGTAGAAGCTCTAACAAGGGAAATTTCAGATCACACTCCACTTCTGTTAGACACACGTCAAGCTTCTCATAGAGGCAATAACGCTCAGTTCAAATTTGAACTTGGGTGGCTCACTAAAGAAGGTTTTTTTGACTTAGTCGCAAATGTGTGGTGTAATGAAAACCGAGGAAGAACTCCTATGATGCGGTGGCAAAATAAGATTAGGGCTGTTCGTAGATATCTCAAAGGGTGGGCTAAGAACCAAGTTGGTGTAACTAGGAAGAGGAAGAGGTTTCTTTATGAACAACTGGATTTGTTAGATAGAAAAGCGGAGCTTACACTTTTGTCTGCAATGGAATTAGAATATAAGCATTGTCTATCAACCGAATTAACTAAATTGCTTAGGGAAGAGGAACTATATTGGTTCCAAAGATCCAAAGCGACAAGGTTATTAAAAGGTGATGATAATACTAAATATTTTCAACTCCTAGCAAACGGTAGGCACCGCAAAACTAGGATTTTTCAGTTAGAACAAGATGAAGGAGTAATTGTAGGGGATGAGAACCTTAAAACATATATTACAAATTTTTACAAAAATCTTTTTGGAGCGCCAGATAACAATAACTTCACCCTAGAAGAAGAGAACAGAGAGGGCATTCCTCAGGTGTCTCATCTAGAGAATGAAGTATTGACAGATCCTTTTAGTGAGACTGAGATAAGAGATGCTATTTTTCAAATGGAACACAATAAAGCACCGGGTCCAGATGGTTTTCCAGCTGAATTTTATCAATTCTTTTGGAATATTATCAAATCGGATCTGCTAGAGCTTTTTAATGAATTCCATTCTGGAAACTTGCCTCTTCATAGTCTCAACTTTGGGGTGATTACGCTGCTTCCAAAAAAGGCAGAGGCTGTCAAGATTCAGCAGTATAGACCTATTTGTCTACTTAATGTTAGTTTTAAAATTTTTACGAAGGTTCTCACAAATAGAATTACGCAGATAGCACATAAAGTAATTAGACCTTCACAAACTGCTTTTCTTCCGGGAAGGTACATTATGGAGGGTGTTGTTATTTTACATGAAACCATCCATGAGATGCACAAAAAGAAGAAAAGTGGGGTTATTCTTAAACTAGATTTTGAAAAAGCATATGACAAGGTGAAATGGCCTTTCCTTCAACAAGTGTTGAGAATGAAGGGCTTCTCATCAAAATGGTGTGCTTGGATTGATCAAGTGACGTCTAAAGGGTCAGTAGGAATTAAAGTTAATAATGATGTTGGTAACTTTTTTCAAACTAGGAAGGGTGTTAGACAGGGAGATCCTTTATCACCCATTTTATTTAATATTGTTGTTGATATGCTGGCTATCTTAATAGCTAGAGGAAAAGAAGTGGGTCAATTTGAAGGTCTAGTTCCACATTTGGTAGATGATGGGCTTTCTATTTTGCAATATGCCGATGACACAATAATTTTTATGGAAAATGATTTAGAACAAGCCAAAAATATGAAACTCTTGCTTTGTGCATTTGAGCAACTATCTGGCTTGAAGATCAATTTCCATAAGAGTGAATTGTTCTGTTACGGGCAGGCTAAGGATTTGGAAAAGGAATATTCACAAATCTTTGGATGCGAGATGGGTTCTTTTCCATTCCGATACCTTGGAATTCCAATGCATCATAGAAAGCTTAGAAATGTGGACTGGAAGGAGGTAGAAGAGCGCTTCCAAAAGAAACTTAGTTGTTGGAAAGGGAAGCTACTTTCGGTGGGCGGTAGATTAGTTCTAATTAACTCTGTGTTAAGTAATTTGTCTATTTTTATGCTATCTTTCTTTGAAATACCTAGAGAGGTACTTAAGAAACTAGATTATTACAGGTCTAGATTCTTTTGGCAAAGTGATGAGCATAAAAAGAAGTACAGACTTACGAAGTGGAGCATTCTTTGTTCACCGAAGGACCAAGGTGGTTTAGGGATTTTAAACTTAGATTTGCAAAATAGATGTCTTCTTAGTAAGTGGCTTTTCAATTTAATTAATAAAGATGGGATATGGCAATCACTTCTTAGAAGAAAATACTTGAGATATAAAACAATAACTCAGGTGGAATACATGCCTGGAGACTCTCATTTTTGGTCTGGCTTAATGAAAGTTAAGCAGGACTTTTTGAGACTAGGCAAATTTACCGTGGGCGATGGAACTCAAGTAAGGTTCTGGGAGGATGCTTGGTTAGGTGATACACCATTTAAAGACCAATATCCTAATCTTTATAATATCGTTAGAAAAAAAAGTGCTTCGGTGAATGTGGTTATGAGATCTAGGCCTTTGAATGTATCTTTTAGGAGATCCCTTGTGGGTAATAATCTGATTGCTTGGTACCACTTGGTTGGTAGGGTAATAGACACCCACTTAACAGATCAAAAAGATGTTTTCATTTGGTCGCTAAATAAACAAGGTGCTTTTACAGTTCGCTCTATGTATAGAGCTTTAGCTGTTACCAATGTTGTACCTCATAATCACATTATTTGGAAGCTTAAAATCCCGCTCAAAATAAAAGTATTCATGTGGTACATAATCAAAGGGGTAACTTTAACCAAGGATAACTTAGTAAAGAGGCGATGGAAGGGGAGTACTAAGTGTTGTTTTTGTAATATGGATGAATCAATACAACATCTCTTCTTTGACTGTCAAAATGCTAAGTTCATTTGGAGATTGATACATTTCTCTTTTAACCTACCTCCTCCCAGAAGTGTGCATCATCTTTTTAATGGGTGGTTACAAGGTTTAGAAAGGAAAATTAAGGATCAAGCCTTGGTTGGAGTATGTGCTTTATGTTGGGCGATTTGGTTAAGTCGTAATGATCAGGTTTTTAACAACACACGAGCTTTTACTTCTATGCAGGTGGTGTTCAGAGGAACGTATTGGATTCGATTCTGGGCGCTGCTGCAAAAAGAGGAAGAAAGGTCCCGAATAAATTTGGGGTGCCGTGTGCTTGAGACGACGGTCATGGAGATTTTTGCGTCAAATGGATGGTGCTTTAGTAATAGACTTTCAGTTAGTTGAAATAATCTTGATGCATGTCATGGATGTCATGAACTTTTGTGGCTTTTTTGGCCTTTCCTTTTGGTCACTCTTTGTAATAATGGACAGCTACATGTATCAATCGATACAGAGGCTGGAATATTAATATATATTCCCTTTTCTAAAAAAAAATTTCTGAAGGACCTGGTTCCTCAATTTCGGAGTTCCCGGCTCAGATCTGATCTGTCCTTTCAATCGGGACCAACTCTACATAGGTGTAACATTCTGCCATCTGTCGGTGTCGGTGCACGCGGATGGCTGAATTCTTCAATGGTCAATGCATCTTCGAGAACAGCTGCAAAAGCTAGCAACGATTATGTAATGGAATATCGGCTAAGGACCTTCACTACTTCCAGCTCTTGGTATGTTAGTGTTGTGGTCATATTGTGGCAAGCAAAACACACTTTACTCGGAGTGAAAATAAGCAGTTCGTTGAGATGGTCTTTGAACATGACTTCGCTCCAATTTCCAGAGCAACACATATGTACTATTCTCTCTCTCTCTCTCTCTCTCTCTCTGAGACGCATTATTATGCATACTATTCTCTTTGAATTTTTCGAAAACATACCATTCTCTTTCTGCCGCGGGGAAGAAGAGCAGAAAGGTGAAGTGTCACGAGCGAACAGGTAGACGGTCAAATCTTTCACCTACGACTCGGATGGATGCGGGCGGGGTCGTGCACCACGAGAAATGGCATGTCACGCCATGGACTCCTGGCGCTGTCACACTTTTTTTTTTTTTGGAACCTTTTTTTTTTTGAGAAACTTTTTTTTTTTTTTTTTTTTTGGGAACCTAGGCGCTGTCACACTTGAGGACATGAACTAGGCACGCGGTCCACTGGAAACGTGGAGCCCAAACTCTACCGGGCCAACAAATCATTTTATCATTCCTATGGGCTTCCCACAGAAATTGGCCCACAACTTCTAACGAACGAGGCAGAGAGAGATTCCTTCACGCAAACGTCACCGGTCCAGCCCACGGCACAAGATGCCAATCCGGCACACCGGCCATCCTCCGGCGCGGTCCACCCCAGCGCCAGCGACTCACGAGTCACGCCTCCCTCAGGCTCAGCTTTGCCCTCTTCCTCCGCTTTCCCTTTCGAATCGTGCAGTAGCAGTACCGTGCAGGACAAAAGCTTCCCCCTCCCCCTGTTTTGTGCGGCGCCCACAGCACAAAACCTCCAAACCCCAGGAGCTCGGCCACAAATCCTGCCGCCTCCATCCATCAGCAGCAGCAACCAGTCCGCGAGGAAGCACCCATGGCAAAGGGAGGAGGAGGAGGAGGAGGGGGGCGCGAGGGCAACGCCCTGAAGACGGCGGTGATCGTCGCCGGCGGCCTTGCGCTCGCCTGGGTCACCGTCGAGACCGCCTTCAGGCCCTTCCTCGACCGCCTCCGCGCCGCCGTCACCCGCTCCACCGACCCCGCCCGCGACCCCGACCAGGAGGAGGCCCCCGCCGCCGCCGCGCCGCCTGCTCCCGCCGCTGCAGAAGAGGAGGAGAAGGCGCCCGCGCCCGCGCCTACCGAGCCGTCCGCACCGCCAGCCCTGATCGAGGAGGGTGAGAAGGTCGCCGATAAGGTGGCCGATTTGGAGGACAAGCTGGAGGAGACCGCTGCCAAGGCCGAGTGAAGAAGGCGGCGCGCCTCCCGGCTCCTCTTATGAATAGTATGGTGTTTGTTCCATAAATCTGTTATGTGATTTTGGTGCCTGCCGTTGTCATGGATGATGCGAATTCGAATTCTCATGTCATTACCTGCATCGATAGTACTCATCTCTGTTTACCTGTGTGGTTTGATTAGTTTCTGGTACCATGTAGCAACTGTCCTTGATGTGACGGTATGTGTTTGTGACTTTGTGTGACCGCTTGCTTATGTATGATATCACCAAGGTTTGTGTGTAGGGTAGCTATGGTATATCGTTTTCAACAGTCTGTGACTGTGCATCCGTCATTTAAAGTAATTTGTTAAGCTGGTAGAAGATGATTGCCTGGTATTACTCCTTTGTTCCAATTTTCGGATCTGGTGTTATTCTGTTGAGAAGGATGCTAGATATTTATTTGATGTGCATCATTCATTTGTTTGTGTTGTCATCTCTAGGCCTTGTTGCTTTTGATGTGTGTCCTGGATATGATGCAGGATTTGTATTCTAATGTCAGCATCGGTATTTAGTTCTAAGCATTGATCACACATGTGGTCTGGTTATAGTATTTTTTTAGTATGTATTATTTATGTGATCCTATATTGATGATGCATTTTTCATGTAGACCGATTGTACTGTTGGATGCTGTTGAAGTAAATTCGCTTAAGTTAACTGGACTGACGCTTGAAATTTCTTGCAACTTCAGTTATCATAAGATAGAATGGGTCTAGTGGTCGTGTACAGGGGATGATGGAGTGGTCAACTTTCATGTAGCTTGCTAAGGGTACCGTGTAGTTCATGAGAAATGGAAACGTGACAATGCCAGGTAACCTTGGCATGATTGCACTGATAGTTTCATGCATAGAGCAAAGGTTTTTTTTTAGCACATATGGAATTTATAATAAATGAAGTACTATGTTTGCATGATTAGTGATAGAAGTCGTAACGTATCAGTTATTTGAATAAATACATGTGTCAGGGCCTTAGGGCGAAGTCATTAATTCTTGATACAGCAGACACTGCATGTGGAAGTTTGAAACGGAACATATATTCCAGTAAAGCTTATAGTTTGTCTTGTGCACTTCTGAGCTATATTGATTGCGTCGGATATGGCATCACAACGCAGGTCGTATTTAGTATTTGCATTATTATGTTATAGTTCCATGTGCTGAAATTAAAACCTGATAAATTTGCGATGATTTCTACTGTTACTCAGCTATTATATATGTAAATTCAAAGCAGCAGATCGTAATTGTGTTCCGTCAATGGATACCAGATTCTAGATGTTAAATTTTGATACATAAGTGGCATTATATTGGTAAACTAATAATAGGTCTGGTGAGATGTTCCTGTAATACAATTAATTATGTTGCGTGTGGCATCAGTAAATAATTTTGTAGCTTGCTAAGAGTACAGTGTAGTTCATGAGAAATGGAAGCGTGACTAATGCCAGGTAACCTTGGCATCTTTGCACTGATAGTGTCATGCATAGAGCAAAGTTTTTTTAAGCACATATGGAATTTATAATAAATGAAGTACTATGTTTGGATGATTAGTAATAGAAGCCGTAACGTATCAGTTATTTGAATCAATACATGTGTCAGGGCCTTAGGGCGAAGTCATTGATTCGTGATACAGCAGACAGTGCATGTGGAAGTTTGAAACGGAACCAAATTTATTCTAGTAAAGCTTATAGTTTGTCTTGTGCAC
The DNA here is from genome assembly GCA_012490785.1 of Eragrostis nindensis. Lineage (NCBI taxonomy): Eukaryota > Viridiplantae > Streptophyta > Magnoliopsida > Poales > Poaceae > Eragrostis > Eragrostis nindensis. The sequence continues at coordinate 853,718 of JAAXCT010000089.1, read as the reverse complement.
TTCTGAGCTATATTGATTGTGTCGGATATGGAATCACAACGCAGGTCGTATTTAGTATTTGCATTATTATGTTATAGTTCCATGCGCTGAAATTAAAACCTGATAAATTTGCGATGATTTCTGCTGTTACTCAGCTATTATATTTGCACATTCGAAGCAACAGATCCTAGTTGTGTTCCGTCAATGGATACTAGATTCTAGATGTTAAATTTTGATACATAAGTGGGTCTGGTAAGATGTTCCTGTAATACAATTAATTATGTTGCACGTGGCTTCGGTAATTAATTATGGTGCATGTGATTAACATTTTTTATTCGTAGTTCAAGCTTCATGCACTTCGCATAAATACCACTTCTCTAGAGTTAACCTACAATATTAGTCAGTTTTTGGTGAAGTTGTGACATTTCCTTTTTACTCTGCTATATATATGTTGACATTGTATTGGTATGCTAAACACTGAATTCAAAAGTAAAATTGTTGTGTGCAAGTAATGAATCTCAATCTTGTTACTTGACCAAGCAATATGACTGAACTCAAGTTGGCTCAGACTTCAGATTCAGAATTTGTTATCCTCTTCCTCATTTTGATGTCACTGGTGTTCATCTACTTCCTAGCATTGACGCACACTTCATCAGTCTCTGTTGCTCATTAACATTTGTTGATTTCCAAATCATAATTTCTAGTTTCTACAAATTTGCAATCTGTTGGAAGAAAATTGTATTCACAGTTAGATCAAAACCTTAAGGGCACAACATTATTGTAAAACTTCGAATTTTCACATAAATTGCTGCATAGCATGCGTAGTACTTTTGTACATGTGGCATCAGAATGCAGGATTGTTCAGTTGCCAGCATGATTGCATAGGGTAAAGATCCGACAAAGTGGTGATGATTTTGCATTTACTCAGCAGTAACATGTCACAATGAAGCACAACAAAACCACATTGATTGCAATCGATATTTTTGTAATAACCGATAACAACTTTTGACATGTGGTTGATATGTTTAACATGTGTATACTGTTCTACGCATACACATACTGGAATGGTAATGTTGGTCCATAGAATGGGATAGCAGTTTTGTAGCAAAACTGTTCATTTTGTATGTTCCTTATCAAGTTATGCAATTGCATAGAAGATGGATATCGGTCTTATACTGCCTGCTTATATTTTTTTTTTCGAACAAATCTGCCTGCTTATATTAACTGTTGTGTTCTAAATTCTAGTTTTGTTGGAAGAGACCATTGCAAGCGTACGTGTACGATGTTAATTCATAACAGAATATTGTAGCAGGTGATAGTGCTGAATGTACGCATTTGGTTCTTCACGCTAGTATCATTCATGTTTTTTTTGCACTTTCTGTGGAAGTAGTGAGATTCGTCGAAGAATGAAATCATTACACCATTTGCAGGATGGAGGTTGTCTATTTTTATATATTTTTTATTATTACATGCACACAGTGTTATCCTATAAGTAGAATATCAGTATCTTTTGCCATTTACATGATTGTGCGTTGACGACTTCATGCATATTTGTTCCAGCATGATGCTTCTGCTGCCTTACCTGTATTAATATTGACATATATCCAAGAACATGTTGGTCTCTCTTCACCGCAACCAGTATTTGTTTATTTATTTTAAAAAGAAAAGAAGAACAAGCTGGAACTGCCTTCCTCTCTGCCGTTGTATGGAATTTACCTGTTGCTAATTTTGAGTAGTTGGTAACTTGGTCATTGTCTGATGAATGGTTTAGGGTAGGTACAATGCTACCACTACAACACAAGCCTCCTTTAGCGACAGTGCCCAAAAATCCCGTAGCGGCGGTTTCGAAAGCCAACCGTCGCTACAGTGGATGGCGGGGCACTGTACAAGTGGCCCGCCGCTATAAATGGTTTGTAGCGGCGGTTCGTATTGCCAACCGCCGCACAAATCATTTGTAGCGGCGGACCACGTTTCCACCCGTCGCTACAAATCAGAGCCATTTCTAGCGGCGGTTCACTTTGTCACCCGCCGCAGCCAAGGCCCATGGCCCACCAACTTTCGCATATAATCAGCTGGCCAACCCTAGTATTCCTCCCTCTCCACTCAGCCGCCGTCGACGCCAGTTCTTTCTCCCTCTCCACAGATCCACTGCTCCTCTCTCCAAAGCCACGCCTCCCACACTCCACCCAACGGCGGCCATGGGGACAGCTCGCGCGCAGCGCAGCGGCGGCGAATCCCGCACGCGGAGGGGCGGTGGCGGCTTTCGCGCGGCTGGGCATCGGCGGCTCTGGCGTGGTGCCGCGATAGTGACGGAGCTACAAGGAGCTCCATCCTCTAGATCCGACATCCACGACGTCCTCCACGCGAAGGGGGAGCAGCGGATCCGGCGTCCACACGCGAAGGGGGAGCGGCGGATCCGACGTCCACACATCTAGGTCGCGCGGCACGCCGTCCTCGTCCACGGCGACCTGCGATGGCGGTGGATCTCGGGCGCCGCGGCATCCACGGATCCGGCGTCCACGCGAAGGGGGACCGGCGGATCCGACGTCCACACGTCCAGGTGGTGCGGCGCGCCTTCCTCGTCGACGGCGACCTGCGATGGCGGCGGATCTCAGGCGCCGCGGCATCCACGACTCCACGACGCATCCACGTGCAGCGGTGGCATCCGCGGAGGCTTCCTCGGCGACACGCGCCCACCACGATGACGACTTCTTGCCAGATTTGGTGCTCGCCCTGGAGGACGAGAACGGGCGGACGGGGCGACGCACGGCGACGAGGACCCGCGTCCGGATGCTCTCTTCCTCACGGGTCTTGGCGGTGACGACTCCCCGTGCACTCCCACCCTCGACGATGGTGGGGGACGTCCTACCTTCCCAAGCAGGTGCGTTTGTCTTTAGACTCTGTATCTTGTCTGTGACTTCTTCAATTGCCTGTGTTGCGGATCCATTTGCCATGGTATCTTGTAGAATCTTGTGCTTCTACTAGCTTGTGGATTTGCTTGTATAACTTCCAAAATGAACTTATGGTGTTTCTAATTGCAGAACAAGCTTGAAGAACATTTGGAGATCATACTTAGCACAAGCAGCTGGCGCACCCCGTTTTACTAAATTCCTCATTTTCTTCTTGTAAATTACTCGTATGTTGTACTGAATCCAAAGATTGAAGATGGAATGTTAAGACGATATTGTTTGATACAATCATTATGTGCTTCATATTCTTTCACTGGGAAATTGGAAAATTGTGTGAATGCAAGTTCAGAGTCAGAGAGCTGCTCTGGGCTGTTTTTTTTTTTTTTGGTTCTGAAAAACCAATAGCAGCGACGGGTGATGGCAGGCCCCGCCACTGAAGATGTGTGCTGTAGCGGCGGGGTGTGGCATGACCCGCCGCTGGAAAGCTTTAGTAGCGTCGGGTATTTGCAACCGCCGCTACAAGCTGTCATTTCTAGCGACAGAAAGGTAGCGACGGGTTGGCTGCCCCGCCGCTACAGAGCTTTTTCACCCGTCGCTACAAAGCTCTTGTGTTGTAGTGTACACGTAAGCAGTCTCATAGCATGTCTTATGCAACTTTAAATAGAATTTTTGATGAGGTGGAAGAGAGAGAGGGTGGTGAGAGAAAGATGTGGTTGTTTCGTGAAGTAACCTCATGCGCCAAAATTTAGGAGTATGAGACGGCTTACCCACCATTTTACTAATGGTAGTTGCCATGCAACTCATAAATATTCCTTTGCTCACCCACAAATTAAGAAAAAATACAATTAATACGAGACAACTAAAACAATCACCTATTATATAAGTGGTCTGATGAAACCGGTGAAGATTATGAGACGGACTATGAGCAAAATCCAACTGACCCTTGATCCCAAAGACTGTTGGATTGCGTACCAGTATGTGCATGAAGCATATGCAATTTCGTGTATCCTCAATGTAAACATGCGATCAAATTAAACTATAAATTATTTCCCCCTTTTCCTTAAAAAAAGAGAGAGAGATCAGAACATGGATATTCTCAATCTGTCAAGATATACAACCATATATTTTTGTTTTCAAACTATCTGGTTGTCTAGACGCGCGGGGGGAAAACGAGTTTACTAAAATTTTCGTTCGAATCAGCGTCCAACGCTGAGGCGCGCCTATGAACTGGAGACGTCTCTACGTCTCTGCTGATTCATTTCACTGCCACCCAACCGTATCTGGATTTTGTGTAGTCATTTAATACTTGGAGCTGTCGCCACGCCAGCCTCGTGTAGGCCTGCCCGGAGCGGCGTAAATATAAACCCCACCACCACACCACACCACCGCACTCTCGCCGCCGGCCGCTCGTCGAGCAGCTAGCCGTCCACTGCCGACCCGATCAAGATGATCCCAGTGATCCCGCCGGCTTCCTCGTCGCCGTCCGCGCCGGCGCCGCCTCCGGGTCCGTCGTCGTACTCCGCCTTGCAGGTGGTCACGGCGGTCGTCGCCGGCGCGCCGGTCCTCCCGGTGCTGGCGGAGGACGGGCCTCCGGTAGCCTTCGGCGACATGCTGGGCCGTGTGGCCGAGGGAAACGTCCGCGGCGTGAGGGTCGGGTCGCTGAACAACTTCCTGAGCGCCTGCGGCCGGATCCCGATGCTGGACACCCAAGCTCCGCGGAACGCCAGCCAGCCGGCGGCCGACGACGAGGACCTCGTCCCGGTGGTGTGCACCTTCTGCAACTGCGCGTTTTGCTTCCCCGAGCACATGCTCAGCGTGCTGAACCCGCCCCAGGGGTTAACCTACAGGAGGTTCCCGGGGCCGGCCACCCCCGACCTCAACACGGAGCCGCTCGTGGGGCCCCTGTGTGGCGGCAGAGGAGGCGCGCTGCCGGGAGGCCAGCCGGTGCCCCTGATGGTCTGCTCCGACCGCCACCACTTCGCGGTCGCCATGGGCATGCTGAACCTGCCGAGTTCCGCGCTGCCCGTGGAGTGGAGGCGTCCGGCGGCGCTGGGCGTCGTGCCCGTCGCCGTAGGCACCCGTGGTGGTGGTGGTGTTCTGCAGCACGAGGAGCGCGCGCCAGAGGCAAGCTCGTCTGGTGCGAGGGCGCCGCCGCCGCCTTCTCCGAACGCGTAGGACTCTTGTGCCCGTCGCCGCAAACATAAGATGCCATGGCAGTAGCTCATATATATGTTAAGCCTCCGCTCTTCACCCGGCGGCGCTACCTGTATCTGGATCTTCTCGATGTCGTCTAGGCTATTAGCGCCTTAGCGGAGTCTAGCCGGAATTGTCACCGGCCGGTGGGGTGTTTTGTGAACGCTGTAACACCTCGCTATGTATCTCGCGTATTGTCATTTCAGTCTTTTTTTTTTGTTTTGTTTTTAGGGAAGCCATCTGGGGCTCTTGATTGGGAATCATAGTTACATCATTCACCTATGAAACTAGGGGGTTCATCGATCCAAATACATGTTAAAGCTATCCTACCTAGTTCATGAGCCACCTGATTAGTCTCCCTTCTACAGTGATCAATACAGACAGCATCAAAACCATATCATGCCACAAAGTGGTAAAATGGTCATATATAGCTGCACCTGCAGATGCCGAAATCCCACCATTTTGCATCGTTTCCACCACTTCTATATATGCAATCAGTTTGGACAATAAACCTGTTACAGCCAATACTCTGGGCAAGCATTAGTCCTTCCTTTGAGTGCATATGCCTCAGCCATCGGTGCGTCCAGGACGCGAGGCAAATAGCTTTGTGAAGCTGCTATGCAACCACTACTAGCGTCCCTGATCACAACGCCTGTACTTCGAGTACCCGAGTCACTGTCTAAACTTGCATCTACGTTAATCATCAACTTCCCCTCTGGTGGCCTCTTCCATCCCTCCTGCTTCTTTACAACTTTTCTGGCCTCCATCATGTAATTAGTGGTTATTGTGGCAATGGACATAGCAGCTCTTGCCGGCAATTGTAGTCTCTCACCATGAACATGTTATATCTTCGTTCCCACCAAGTATACCATGCTCCCTTTAGGACAGTAAATGCCACATTATTCAGGATGTACGTGATACCTCCCATGAGAATTGCTTCTTGTATCAAGACGGAACCCGAGCGGTCAATATTCAGAAAGACATCAATTTTGTTCCAAACTCCGAGCCGCAGCCGGACTTCTCTGGCTCTTCTACAAGTAAAGAGTACAAGTGCTTAATATCTTCACATCCTTCTGAACAGATCGGACAACTACTATTGTTCCCAACATGTCTATTTGCTAATATTCCCCTACACTGAAAATAAGCCCATGTAGTGATCTCCATCCAAATTTTTTTTTAATCTTTCCTGGTACATCCAGTTTATTTGGTTGTGACTCCAGGGTACCTTGTCAGCTATATATTTTATGCATAACGAATTATGCCCGTACATCATATAAATCATATATACACAATATAAGAGCAAATCATATCAGGGGAAGCGAGACAGGGATCTAGTATTTCTTGTGTGTTCGACAGAACGAACCAGTGGATCACTGGTGTTTTCTTTCCTGGTGGTTCAACGACCGTGTCTATTATAAATGCATGTCCATTTTGTAAAGAGTAGCCGTGCCGGCGCAATACTTTTTTTTGGGGGGGGGGGGGGGGGGGGGGGGGTACAGTTTTGTAAATAAAGTTATTCAAAATTCAAAAATAAACGGACAAGTCTATATATACGAAACCCGATCAAATCCTCATAGACCAATTTCGTGTCATTACCGCTCTTCAACTTCTTGTATTTCCATTTCACACACAAAAAAAACTTCTTGTATTTCCCCAATGGCCTTCCTACAATATTCTTCTGTATACTTTGGGCACAAATTAACTGCCGCCATAAAATGTAGTCTAGTAATTTAACTTGCTGGGCACCCTTGATTATCAATGGCTAGTAACGGCATTGTATTGCTCCCAAAAAATTGTAGTCTAGTAATTCCATATTATTGCTCCCAACAAAAAAAGTTATTTGAAACAAACAAACAAGGAGGGGGGGGGGGGGGGGGATTCCTGTAAAAAGGTTATTTGAAACAAACGGACAATTCTATATATGCGAAAACCGATCAAATCCACTTGGACCATTCGTGCCATTAGCGCTCTTCAACTTCTTGAATTTCCTTTAATTTTCAAAAAAAAAATTGTATTTCCTCAATGGCCTTCCTACAATATTCCTCTCTATACTTTGGGCACAATTGAACTGTCGCCATAAATTGTAATCTAGTAATTGGACTAGCTGGGCACTCTTGATTATCAATGGCTAGTCATGGCATTGTAAAAACTTTATGTATTTCCTCAACGGCCTTCCTACAATTTTCCTCTCTATACTTTGGGCACAATTTAACCGCCGCCATAAATTGTAGCCTAGTAATTTAACTAGCTGGGCTTGATGATCAATCGCTAGTAATGGCATTGTATTGCTCCTAAAAATTGTAGTCTAGCAATTCCATTTTATTGCTCCCAAAAAATGAATCAACACGCGAGGATAAGCATGCATCGTTGTACGTAGCGACGACATAGTATCGTCATTGACTCCACGAAGCAACAAAATCGATGAAATGCCAGATTAATCATCTTACAGTATAAGTGTACTTCCATTTTTTAATGATATGATATAGGAATAAATTCCTACATGCCACTGCCAATGCCTCTGATGCCATATTTGCAACTACCAGTGACTCTGGCGAGCCTCACATGTCATTGTCACAACAATGGCAAATATGACATTACAAATTTCTTCAATGGCAATACAAAATTGTCCCACGATATGAAGCATTGTTCATTCAAAAAGAATTTACTAGAAGCATTGCGGATAAGGAAGGCATTTTCAGAGAACTACATCAAATGCACACTTAGTTGGTGAAATCTTTTGTAGCCACCGTTTTGCGACATTATGATGTGCAGGCTCGTACTGCGTGCATGTTGCCTCGTAATGGAAGCTATGATGTACTAAGTACACACTCCATATCTATAAAGAAACCGTGTCACGATATTAATTAGGACGTGCATATGCATAGTAACGGAAGCTACAACATAGCAAATTGTGTACGCAGTGAGCGTGGAAATCTACTATGGAAACCGTCCCACTACGTGATAATAATAGAAAACAAATATCGCAACATGGCTCTAGTCATAATATAGAAAATATCAGGTTTTCAAAGCTTAATGGACACAAGCTTGTATTACAAGGTCCAGATCAATTAGTCTTTAGCACAAAAAAAAAAGAAGACCTTTAACTCAGTGGTTCAATTGTTTGAAGAGTTTTTCTGCCATGTTAACCAAGTGCTTACTAAAGGCGAGATCCATGGCGATAATTAGATAAGACCACGTGGTAAAATAAGAAAAAATTGAGGTCATATTATTAAGAGGTGACAACCATGACGTGATTATGTTATGTATAAGATCATTTTTTTTCTAGGATAAAATACAGTCATCCTGATTCCGGGTACATTAAGCCATCAAAGGAAAAATGCCTAAGGTTGATGCAAATTAAATCACTACTAGTAATTTTTTTCAGATATACCATGCTGCACATACCCTCTTCATGCAAATTTGTTCTCCTTCATTTTTCAATAGATTCACACAACAGTTAGGAATAATATGGAGGGAGCGTATGCTACAGAACTTCTACTCCAATATCCATTTATGCACTGACTAAGTGAAGTTTTATTGTTAACTGTACGTTTATCAAGTTAGAAATGTCTCATATTTCTTTAGAAATTTGAGTTCTGATATGGAAGGAAGGAGCTTCGAGCAGAGGTAATGGTGAATTGGTGATCATGACATCACAACTTGGAGGTGGACGCTCAGCTTCTTTTGGAAGGAAGACCATGGTGAGGGGCATAGGCGCGTCCGTCCTCCCCTGTCCCCGAACAACCCCGATGGCTCCTCCTCGACCTTCCAATCCGTGATGGCTCACACACGTAGTGGGCTCCTCGCTGATCGCTGCCTCGGTCTCATCTGCGCCCAGCCGTGCCGCCTCCATGACTGACGGGTTTCATGGCTTCCCGTCTTCCACGACAAGAAGCTGAGCATCGGGGCTCAAATCAAGATCCGCAACATCGATCCTTCCATCTACGGCTCACGGCGGCTGCGCGGGGACGGTCCATGCAATTGCATTTCGCTGAGCAGCTTGTTGTCTATGCCTCTCTGGACCTGCTGGACCAAATGTCGAGCGCACTACGCGACTGAAGTCTGTAGATTTGATCGATTAGCAGCAGCGTTCGAGTTGTTCCTGATTAGCCTCATACTGAAAGTCGAGCAGAACACTTTCCTTCAGTTATCACTTAAGTTATGTCTGTAAATTAGTTTTAGCCCTATTAAATAAATTGTAGAATAAGCATTTTCTACTTCTGAAAACGGTGCGCTGTTGAGTTCGTTCCTCCTGACACAAATTCCTGAATGACAGCCAGATCAGTTCTAGGTGGTCTTCATCGGATAGTCAAACTAGAACAGGTGCAGCAGTTCGTTACTGCAAGAGGAGTATCAACGGGTGAAGTGTTCTAGCTGCGTGACAGGGTGAGTGAAGCACTCAAACACGAGTTCAGGATCGACACAGCTGGTGTTCAACAATCTTATTACTTGGATTCTATTCAATTATATGTTTGAGGGAGCGTGCACCTCATCTGCTCCTGAAAACAAAAAATGACTAGTGAATTTAAACAAATTTGATGTTTTATTATAGTATTAGAGGTGGTTGGTGAATTTAAACAGCTTAATGGTATTACCATGAACATGTTACTTTTTTTTTTAATCTTATGAGCATACATTCCCCTTAATGTTCTTATTGCTGGTGTTACTGGCTACACAATCTGCTATCATCCAATATGGTTGCTGCTGGACCCATTTTCTTTTCCTTCCTGAAACTGGTTTTAGAAAATAGAATAAAACATCAAAATAAATCAGGAAGGCTTTCTTGTTCCCGTAGCAATGCACGGGCAATTTGCTAGTTATATTTAACTCTTACAATATGATATAAAATAGTCCATAGTACTAGTTCTAGTGAATCAATCATTATTCCATACATTTATTATCTGGAAGAAAAAACACACACCAGACACTATTCCATACATTTTCTCTCCGGGAGAGATATAACCCCATATGCACGATCCAGGGTTCAGTACCCGCAGCTCGATCGGCTAACTCACTCCATGCGGCCCTCGTTGTTCTCCATGTCCACGGAGGAGCCCTCCTCCTCCTGGATCCAGCTCTTAAAGCTGGGGGATGACGTCCCCGGCATGTTGTCGACGTCGGGCTCCGGCTCCGGCATGGCCGGCACTGTCGCTGCTGGCTCATCAAGGGGCTTGACGACCACCGGCGGCTTTGCTACCAGCACTGACCGTGCTTCGAGCAGCCACAGGAAATCCCGCTCCAAGGGGCGCCTGCTGCCCGCGCGGTACGGCGCCCAGAAGGCGTGGTTCGGTTCCAGTGGAACCATTTGTATCTTGCTGCGGACACAGCTGTCCACCTGCTTGGCCGGCTTGCGTGGTGGAAGCGGAGGCAGCCCGCGGCGCTGTCTGAGGAAGCGGGTGGGCGCCAGGGGCTGGGCCGGAGCCATAGTCGGCGGCTCAACGGAGAATGTCTGACCAACTAACCTTGGTTTGTAATTACCTTCACGGTTGCCCCCCGCGGTGTAGCGCTGACTGCTTCCGGAGGCCATGTCGTCGGCGAGGGCGTCTCTTCCCAGGTGGTCCGCGAGTCTCGGAGGAGACGAGCGAGAGAGGGACAAGGACGAAGCTAGGGGCAGCGCGCTGGTTTTCGGTGTTTGTAGCTAGGGTTCTAGAGGCCGTGAAGAACCATGGTCAAGGTCCGAGCTCTTATATACTACGAGAAGCTGTAACTGACGCGTGTTGTCCGGTGCATTGGACACGTCATACATGCATTGCGCGGCGACGGGAGACGCTCCTCAATGAATAATGGCTCAAAACTAATCGAAGCTCGATTTAATCTTTGCCTGGCATGAAATTGTAGCCTCATAATAATGTCATTTATTGCTTCCACAAAATGGATCAAGAGGCGCCCGGATAATCGATTTACTGGCAACAATTGATTTACTCCTTCAGTATTAAAGTAGTTGTCGTTTTGGATAATTGACACGATCTTCAAACCATAGCTTTGACTTATACTTTTTTATATAAAATATAGTCAAAGTGTATTTTTATAATTAAAGTGTATGCATATATGCTCATAATTCTGTGTTGCGGAGTAACGGAAGCTACAACCGATAAAGCACATTGTACGCCCGTGCACATTTACTACGTTCCACTACATGTAATTAACGCAAACACGGAAGTAACGGAAGCTATAACGTAGCATGTTATGTGCGCATGCATATGTATATTTATTACATAAAATGTTTCACTGCACTAGAACAACGTACTCGTAATTACGTGTTGACTAATAATGGAACATAAAACATTAGTATTCGATGTATACAACTGACCTACTACAATTAAATTAGTACACAACATAGCTACTCGAGCAATCGAGAAATCGAAAGTTTGACACCAATGTTGAAACTTTTGAAATCAAAACCGTCATAAAAAGGGAAAAAACTTTTTCTAAAATTTTTTTGGAAATCCTTTTCCCTTAAAACTTTCAAAAAAATTAATAAAGAATTTTTTGATTAACCAAATCTGGAATATAATATATTCGAACTAAACTTATATAATAGAGAAGAAGCTATATGTAGAGGCAATGCTTCTTATAGAGAGAGAGAGAGAGAGTGTGTGTGCAAATCATAAATAGTATGAAAAAAGCAGAGTGATCATATTAACTTATCTATGTGATGACCTCCTCTTCCGGGCACTACTCTTGGCTGGGACAACCTTGCACATCATTTCCATCCTCTTTAAGGAACACACAGTGTATTCATGAACAAGGATGACACATTGATGCGTGCGGTATGGGAAGGAGAGGTGGCATGTATATGGCTCATGGGCCCTCGTGAACAAGATATTTCGATCATCGTTACCTTAATCATTAAGAGTGCATTCAAATTTTCACTTGGCCACTAATTGAGCATTCATATTATAGTATAACAATTTGAGATATTATAGTATGACAATTCGAGAGGTTAAAGACAAATGACTTAGCGGCAACAGTTTTACTTTGGACCCACCACGACTACTTCTTTGGCACCCATTTCATGTCTCTCCATGGCTAGGTTTTCACAGACGAATTTATTAGGTCAGTATATTTAACGTGGCTCCATGTCGCATATTTCTTCTATGAGATATAAGCCACTTTGCAATTTCTATGATACTAAAAATTTAATGCGATGTATTACATTCAAATGCCTGAATTCAAGGCCAACTTTCCATGTAGCACGAGTTGGGCTCATTTCTTGCAGGCCCAACTGTCTTCCAACGGGCTTGAAGCAAATGGCCCGCTTCATGCGGGGCGCGCTGTGCTATGACAATACACAAGCTGCTAACTGGTCCACATCAGAAAAATCAGTAGATAGATATCTTCGTTCACTCAACTTTAAAGATGATCATAGGGGTAGGGTTTGTGTAGCACTTGCAGTTCAAAGGTCGCTAAAAGCTCAGCCCACCCACGGGGCCGACACGCATGCTTAGCACCTCTCTTGGCCTTTCGTCCTCGCTTCGCTCAAAAGGGTTAACCCAGAAGTGCTACGTCTTGAACCAACAAGGCTTATAAGCTAGAGTAACTTTTGTTAAACTGGCAATGTCGTACTAAATTGCGGGGTGTTACAGTTTGCGTATGTGCGTTCGTAGGGGTGAATGTATGTGCGTTGTGAGTGTCTGAGTTATACTCTGTAATAGCCAAAAAAAAACTGTCGGTGTTTAGTATCCGGCTGACTAGTAAATTTATACTACGCGTTCTACTTAGTAGTCATTTGCGATTGAGGCGGTGAATTATACTGGTCCAGGCACGAACGCCCTACGTCCAGTTTGAGAGGATTCGGATTGCTCGTAGTAGGGGTTACAGCTACAAGCAAAGCGAGAGAGGGAGAAGCTTCCAAGTCCCTCAATGTGAGTGTGTGAGTTCAATCAGAATGGATTCGGTCAGAAAAATGGGTTCAATCCCCCTATCCGATGCCCGGCCTTCTCTTTTATATGTCAAGGGAGAGAAACCGGCTTACATGGAGGAAAAGGAGAAGAAAAAGAAAAGAAAGAGAGAGGGAGGGAGGGGGACGGCACCGCGATAGTTGCCTTCTCCCTTGCTTCCTTGTCCGTGTGAACGACGAGCTTCCCAGTATGTGCGAACGATGACGAGGGGGCTTGTCTCGCCCTCTCGCCTATCTAGTCGCTGTTGGTTATGTTGGCCACTGTTGGGCTATTGTGTTGCCCCTGTGGCGGTCCTGTTCCAGGCAGGAGATGATGCCGTGCGCCGCACGCCTGGCGCGGCGCGTCTGAACCCAACCGACCGTAACACCGTTCCGGCACAGTCCGGGCTGACATATTGACTGATGTCTGCTGACCGATGCAAAAGTCATCATGGTTATCTCCGGCACGGCAAGTTGCCCTCCAACGCCATAGTGCTGCTCCTGCCGTGCCAGAGCCAGAGGCGTGGGCGGCCCAGAACCAGCCTTTGCCCCTTCACGGTAGATAGGGGCAACCGTCCATTCATGCTGCACGGGTCATGGGGCCCCAACCGACTCTCGTGAGGGGTCGGATAGGGCAAGAGTGCGACTGCAACTCCCGACCCTTATCGCAGGAGTCGGGCGAAGCGTGCTTGGTACCTGAAGCGCCTAGCCCCACCGCGGGGGCCGGGCATGGCGTGGCGACCCACAGAGGGTTTGGATAAACAAAGGGTCGTGCGAGGCAGAAAACTCATCATGGGAGTCAGGCAAGTCGCAGAGGTCGAGCCCGTGCCCTCCGCGCGATGGGCCTTGAGGGGTCGTGCGAGACGGAGATTTCCCGAGAGGGGTCAGAGACTGCCTCTCGCGGGTCGTCGGTCCCACCTTTGGCTCGGGAGAGGTGCGCGGGCCCCCTGATGGGAGACACTCAATATGTTTCCGACACAACCGTACGGTGATGGGAGACACTCAATGGGTAATGGGTGTGGCATGGTTCAAAACTAATTGAAGCCTTATTTAATCTATACCTAGCATAAATTTGTAGTCTCTCTTACTGCCATTTATTGCTTCCACAAAATGAATCAAGGCGCCCGGATAATCATGCATTGTCGTTGACTAGCAACAATTGATTTGATCGATGGCATCATGAATTTACTACTAGCTTCTTATTGTGGTGTTCAAAAAGTAAAAAGAAAAAAAATCTGATTGTGGATCTATGAAATGCCGTCGTAATGATTGTACTTCCGTTCTAACTAGATTGATATAATATGTATTCATGAATTTACTAGCAGCATTGTTCATCCCTAAATAATTTACATGAAGCATTGCAAATTACATATAAGAACGTTTTTCGTGCAATTCGGAGAGGGAGAGTTTTCCCACCTACCATGTTAGTCAAAAGTGATCAGCGTGAGCTGATTACATAGCGCGTGCGCGCGCGCGCGCACACACACACACACACACACATACACACACACGCACGCACACACAACCACACACAGCGCGGAGAAGCATCTAAAACACCACCACAGAAGGGCCGTTGATCATCGGTCTGCACCACCACCACGCTCCTCGCTAGCCAAACAGCGCCATCTATTAGCAATCTTCAACTGTATATTTCATTGGACCAAGGCATGCGAACCGCAAGCACTGGCTATATGGTCGACATCCTCCAACGTCCTGTTGGGGGAAGGAAGCCCCAAACGAGGGAGTTTTGCCTAAAGAGAACAAGCCCCCTGGCCTTACTAACCCGGTTTCAAACTAAGAAAGAAGCCACAAAGGACAGCACTGATCGAACAGAAAGACATCCAATCCACATACAACTGGGGGAATACCGGAGCTCGTCAGATGTAGCCTTTTTTGCCGCGCTCTACTGACTTGCAAATTAGTACCCTCATAGCCGTGGTTGACAACGACTACCCGCAATAAGCCAGATCAGGGGCTGACTTCTCAAGATGCCAACAAATCGGACGCTCTCTGACGCCTTGCGGAGGAAGGAAGCCCCAAAGGAGAAAAGGCTGCCAAATCCAATGCCCATCCTACGCCCTATGGGGGAGGAAGCCCCAAAGGAAGGAAGAGCGCTGAGAATGTAGCCAAATTCAACCAAGTGAAAGGGATGAAAATGTAGCAAGAGATGCAAATAAGAGATCGCTGAATCCACGTGACAACAAAAGAAGTAGGGCAAGGAGCAATGATCCGAAAGAAGGAAGGAGATTACAAAGAGAGGATTAGTACCGTTGGCGGAGCAAGGACCCCTAACCGATGCCTCAAAGGAGGAGCACGACGTCGAAGATGCCGTTGTCGAGGTTTTCACCTGGGGATCCTACGAGTGAGAAAGGCAGAGGCATCACAACGCCTTCTCCAAGGAGAATCGTGGCTCCCAAAGCGTCACAGTCGCTGGCAACAGCATAGAGCCGGTGAGGGCTTGCGTCCAGCCTCTTTCACCTCACCCGCCGTTGGAGCCAGATCGTGCCCAGGACGCCCAGATATGGCCCCCCACGAGCGGATCCGGCTTCCACTCCGATCCGCCACCGGCCGCTGTCGCCACCACAGGATGGTCGAGGAGGCATGCACAACCGAGGCATGTGGCCACAGAACCGATGCCGTCAGGCAGCGCGACCGGAACCAGGGCCGGAGGCCTAGATCCAGACCAGCAACATGAGTTGAACGGCACTCCGAAGTCGTCGCCCATCGGGGAAGCCGAGCAGGACGCCGACGGAGGACTAGCTGATGCTCCCAAGGCCCGACGGCGCCCCCACGCCGCCAGCAGCACCGGGGAAGACGGCGGGCCGAAACTGCAATCAGAGAGTGAGAGACGGAGGGGAGGAGCCCCGCTGCCTCCTTCATCTGCAGGGCGCGCGGGTTGTGCCGGTGTACTGCTCCGGCAGCGGCGTGGGCAAGCGGAGGGGAGGTGGGGAGCGGCGGCGGCGCGGCTAGGTTTCGCCCGTGCTGCCCATGGGCAGCGACGCGAGCGCATCCCCAATCCCCACCTATGAGAACTTCTACCTAATATACGCACACTTTGAAATCTACTGTAGCAACTATTTCGCAACATTATGATGTCTAGACCCGTAACTGTGTGTTGCCTAGTAACGGAAGCTAGCTATGACATACTAAGTACATGCTTCCGACAGAGTATTAAAGACGTCGTATTGCGGTATTAATTTTGGACGTGCTTATGCATATATGCTCATAATTGTGTGTTGTGGAGTAACGGAAGCTACAACCGATATAGCACATTGTATGCGTGTGCACATTTACTAAGTTCCACTACATGTAAATGTAATTAACAGAAACACGTAAGTAACGGCTATAACGTAGCATGTTATGTGCGCGTGCATATATGTTTACTATGTCTCACTACATTAGAACATACATACTCATAATTACCGTGTTGACTAATAATAAAACGTAAAACATTAGTATTCGATATACGGATAATTTAATATGATGTATTATATTTAAAGGCCTGATTTTTTTTTGAGCAATATTTAAAGGCCTGATAACAATTCAAGCCTGACTTTCCATGTAGCACGAGTTAGGCTCATTTCTTAAAGCCCAACTATCTACCAACAGGCTTGAAGCAGACGGCCCGCTCCATGCTGGGCGCGGTGTGCTCTGACGATACAGAACTACAGAAGCTGCTAATTGCTCCACATCAGAAAAATCAGTAGATATCTTCATGCACTCAACCGTATCGAAAATGAAGTTATGCTTACAGCTTACCGATCAGGGCGCCATTATGAGACGTCAGTCGTGCGTCTGCTCTCGTTAGTTTGTTGAGACGGGACGAAAGATATATATCATTGTTACGCCATACCGAAGTTTCATTCAGCTGCCTGTTGCGTTGCCTCGAGAAAAGGATGTCTCGTAAAGAAGCCCCTGCAAATTAAGTGCGCATGACATGTCTTCACCGGTACCAGCACCACGGTTATGTATCTTTATCGTGACGACGACTTGATATCGGCCGATCGACAAAGCTCGAACCTATCTAGAGAGCACAATGCTTCTAGAGTAATATAAAGGTTACGCATCTTCAGTGGAGTCGCATGAACGGTCGTTCTCAATGCAACTGGACCGAGTTACTGGCACTGCCCTTATTGCTTCACACGGGACAGGGCCGACGGCAAAAACAGGGGCGACACGCGAATCTGCGATCTCACACCTTGATAAGCCGATAGAACCAGCCGGACACTTGCAGGCCAGGACAAAGGCGGACCGGCCGGGCAGCCACCACTGGACCCGGTGCGCGCGCCGCTGCCATGCCCATGCCCGGGCAAACTTGTCTCGCGCGCGCCGTCGTGTTCCTTCGCGCAAACGTCCGTCCTCCCCGCTTCGGTCCGGCGCGTCTGGGGTCCCTGCTCCTGAGCCGATTCTTGCGTGCTCGGCCACGCTCGTCTGAATAGAAAAGTCCTTGCCTCCAATGCTCCAGTCCAGCGAGCGCAAGCCGGCAGGTCGCGCTCACCGATCCGGTGCCGTGCCCCGCGATGCGCGCCATCAGAATACTGGGTTAGCCGAGGATTCTAGTTGCTCGACACGACTCCAGTACTGTACTGTACGCGGGGCCCCTGGCGGGAATCGACTTAGGGAGCAATGATCGTGTACCAATATGAGTTGCTACGACGGTGGGTGGGTCTCTCTCGCCTCGTGCCCGCCATGTGGCATTTCCATGTATAGTTATGGTGCGGAGTCGCAGTCACATAGGTTTTGTACTGTTTAACTAGGCCTCCGGTGCTGTCATCCTTGTATAAGCCACCGGTACGTCGCCGTGTAACCAAGAGAAGGATTGATGGCGGCAGCCGGTGATCGATGTTGAGAGGTCCTAATGGTTTCCTCATGCTTTGGCCGATTTTTCTGCGGAAAAGAGAGGTCCGCGGTCACAGAGCCACGCTATGGGCGTTGTGGATCTCGCTCATGTCAATAGTTATGGCTAGGAGACAAGAATGAGCATCAGACGGGGAGGACAGCACCAGCTGGTAGATGCTAAATGGTCATGTATTCGAGTGTAACCGAACTGCTTCCTTCGATTCGTAAGGAAGTTATTGAGTCTCGAGCGCCACAATGGTCCAGGGTCCAGGCAAGCATGGATTCCCATGGACCATGGTCACTGGCGCGCACAAATCAGTTGGTTTCAAACCACACGAAACATGGACCACGGCGTGTCAAATTGCCAAGCAAAGTATCTATCCCACAAAGCGAAAAGCAAGCGCGCTCTTGATTGCCACATCTTTTGCGTGGATGAGTTTCGGTGAAGGCAGCCGGGACAGTCTTTGTCGAGAAAGAAAGCAAGCAAGCATCCCGGAAACAAGCAACACGCGACACGGGAATCATGTGTCCGCCAGACAAGGAGAGAGATTCATCAACGACAAAAAGTTTGCTGTTCGACGCTCAGTTATTCCGCCGTAAGCACCAGAACAGAACGATGGTTTACAACAACACGCGAGGGACGGAAAGATGACGCCAACGCAAAGACAAAACCACACGACACGCACGGCATGGACGCGGAAGCCAACGAACCACAACGACCACCGCCGGCCAGGCTACACGGCCGGCGACTTGAACCAAAAAAAACAACTCAGAAACTGGCCAAGGCTGTGAGGTAGGAGCGCAGCCATGGACACACACACACACTACACTCACGATTCTACTTGTGCTTGATGGCAACTCTAGCAATGGCACTGCAGTAAACCTTCTCTGTGCCCGAATGCTCTCGATCTCCTGTCTAAATACTAACCAGAGATAGGTACTAGATGAAGTCTTTGTAGGTCGATTACCATCTTGTATTCCCGATTTCTTCTCCCATTCCTGCTGCAGTAAGTAGGGGCGATGGATCGTCTCAGCTCTGCCGCAGCTAGAACTTGTTGTTGTACCAGAAGACGCCCTTGCGGTCCTCGGGCTCGACGTAGATGCACTCCTTGGCCTCGCGCCATGTGGCCTTGGCAACAGGCGTGGGGTCGAACTGGTAGTAGTCCCCGAGGATGGGCCGGATCGCCTTGGTGGCCTCCATGGCGTGGTAGTGCGGCATGGTGGAGAAGAGGTGGTGCGCCACGTGCGTGTCCGTGATGTTGTGGAAGATGCGGTTGAGGATGCCGTAGTCGCGGTCCATGGTGGCCAGCGCCCCGCGCAGCCAGTCCCACTCGGTCGAGTCGTAGTGCGGCAGCGCCGGGTGGGTGTGCTGCAGGTAGGTGATGAGCACCAGCCACGCGTTCACGATCAGCAGCGGCACGGCGTAGATGCGCACCACCCACCAGAACCCGAACGCCGCCGCCAGCTTGTACAGCGCGAACGCCACCGAGACGACGCCGACGTCGGAGATGAAGATCTGCGCGCGCTCCCGGTCGTTGTAGATGGGGCCGTACGGGTCGAAGTGGCAGGCGAACCGCGGGTACGGCCGGCCCGAGGCGTTCGTCGCCAGGTACAGCGGCCACCCGAGGGTGAGCTGCACGACGATGTGCACCAGCCGGCCGACGGGGTTGTTGTACACGTACGGGGTGTACCACGGCATCGCCTCCTTCTTCTTCGGCACGAACACCTCGTCGCGCTCCATGGAGCCGGTGTTGGAGTGGTGGCGCCGGTGGCTGTACTTCCACGAGAAGTAGGGCACCAGCAGCCACGAGTGCAGCACCAAGCCCACGATGTCGTCGAGGAGCTGGTAGTCCGAGAAGGCGTGGTGGCCGCACTCGTGCGCGATCACCCACACGCCGGTGCTCACGCAGCCCTGAGCGATCCAGTAGAGCGGCCATGCCGCAAACTGGAGCGCGGTCGGCAGGGCAGGGATGACGACCAGCGCGAAGTACAGGAGCGCCGCGACAATGACGAGGTCGTGGACCACGTACGAAAAGGACTTGATCACCGAGCGCTCGAAGCAATGCGGCGGGATGGCCTTCTTGATCTGCCCCAGCGTGAACGGAGGCTTGTCCACTGGTGCGCGCTGCACGGCCGCGCCGCCGGCGGTGCGGCCGAGCAGCTCCTGCTTCTCCCGCTCCTTCTCGGTCATCCTGCCGCCGGCACCCATGTTGCTGTTGACACCAAACACAAACACGATCAGTCAACAAGTTCACGCCACAAGTGTGACCCAAGAAAATATTATAAGTGACATCATCCGGTCCATAAGCGCAATGAACGAAAATATCTTGCAAGTGGTTGTGATTTGCTTATATAATTCTTTCTTTATGTCACTTCACAAACAAGAATCAACACAAGAAACGACGAACGGCACGAGGGGGGTCTTCGTCCACCAAGGGCGGGTGCCGTGCCACTTTTCTTGGCCAAAAAGATAAAAATATTCCGAGATGAGATACTAGCTAGATAGCGGCATGTGCGAGCCCAACGGCATCTGTGACATACACAGATTCGCTTTCTTAGCTGAGTGCGTGCATCGTAAGTTCACATGCTTTGCTTCAGATCTGCCTAACATACGCTTCAGAATGACTGAATCACTACACAAACTAATCAACAGCAAATTTTCGAGCTGAGACCCAGGATGACAAAGAAAGCTATGGTGAAAAGTCTGAAGCAAAGTAGTAGTAGGTCGCTTGGTCTTGTCACCTGCGATGTTACGTGCTACTGACCATACAAGGCCCTCATGGAAAATGCGGTGTGGTGCAGTTAACTTGCTTTGTCAAAGTACTTTGGAGCCTATGAAATAAGCAGACTGCGGCAGAAACGTGTGCAACACTAATTCATCACAAATTGGGAGAAAATAACGTTCCATATTTGATAAGGTCGCCAAATTCTACCACACGAGATGGACGGTCAAATGTAAGCTATCCAATGACCATACAGAGACATGACATCGCTATTGAGGCCCCGTTCGGATCACTTTAGAGGGTGCTGTAGCAGTCACATCAAAGATGCCGGCAGCATTTATGTGTACTAAACAAAGTCAAATTACAAAACTAAGTTCAGGACCCCCCATCTATTTCGCGAGACGAACGTAATGAGGGTAATTAAGCGGCGATTAGACGATAGTTACTGTAGCATCACTGTGTCAAAACATTGATTAATTAGGCTCGTTAGATTTGTCTCAAAAAATAACGCCCGTCTGCAGAAAGGTTTTGTAATTAAATTTTATTTAGTACCCCTAAATAGTAAGATTCTTTTTACTTTAGAGGGGTATAAACTTTAGAGGGTGTTTTAGAGGGGATCCGAACGCCACCTGAGTGATCAGTTCCGAAGGACAAATGTGAAGTATCAGTTCAAGCACTTTCTTTGCAGCACGTCAGAACAGTGGCTGATATTAAGGAATGGTATTAGTGCTAAATCTAAGAACTGTGTTTTTTTTTTCCTTTTCGAAACTTGGATCTGTTCTGTTAGTCGTTCCCTGATTTGGCAGTCTATGATACTAACTAACAGCTTAGGGGGCCTTTGGAACGCGGGATTTTTTCCCATTCCTGCGTTTTTCCTGTGAACAGTCAACTGATTCCTGTGAAATTCCTGTACAATTCCTGTGAAAATCCTGCGTTCCAAAGGGGGCCTTAATCTATTTTAGGAGATGCCAAAGCCAAACATTGGCGCCGCAACCTAAATGCGCCATCCACTAAGACATACAGCACACATGTGCTCCACAAGGTGATGCTGTCTCCCCGGGGCCAGGGCCTAAAATGCACGAGCGTGCCGTCTCCCAGCGCCAACCACACTGTCCACATGGAGACAGATATTCGATCCGTCGATAGAGACGCACGGCTCTGTGCTGATCCGAAGCATTAATTCTGATAAGACTAGTATACCCATGATTAGGATTTCTAACTCCGTGATTGGATAGCAATGGCGTGGCAAACGGAACTTGCGGCCACCATGGCCGTCTCCTAGCAAGAGCATCGGTCTCACACAACAAGTTGCAGTGCAAATCCAAGCAGAGGTGAAGGACCAGTCAGCAGCAGCGGGGCCCTTGCAGCTGCTGTTGCGCATTTTATGGGATCTCACCGCACCAGATCTGCTGATCCACGCCTTTGGACACTTGTCCGGGTCAGGTGATAGTAATTTTTTAGGCTGGAAATGGTAGGAGTAAATTTTATGGACGGTGAAATGGCAGGGATAAATTATTATAATAATGATGTGGGCCTGACATCCCTGCTGGTTCTGCAGGCGACGACCCCTGCTCTCAGACACGCACAAGTGGACGGACGCTAGGCCTGCACGCGGCGGGCACGGAGCACTAGAGCGATGCGGGGGTAGGTAGTTTTCTCCCTACATACCAAGGAAGAGACAATCGCCACCGTCCAAATACATCGAACCCCTAATCTGGGACGGTGGCGTGTCGTTAATCACGATGATCCCCTTTTCTAGGTCAAGAAACCCAAGTACGACCAGCCGCCGGCGGTGGCGGCTACCGAGCGCATGACAGCCGTGAAAGAAACGGCCTTTCTTCACTGGAGCACGAGAAATTGTATATGTCAGAAACAATGACCACAGCAAACAACTTGCTCCGTTGCTACGATCATTGGCCGTGCCGAAAGGTCAGTTATCGCGTCCGGTCACCGCAATACCCGCGCTTAGCTCAGCGTAAAACAAAGGAGTTGACCATCAAACGAATGAAGAGAGAGGATGAATCATGATGGTGGTGCAACCAGGCATAACATGGAAGGGTGGGGTCTCCTGAAAAGCGGCCGAAAGAAAGAGGCGGCCTTCGTGGGTAAAATGATGTAAAGGTCCCAGCTTTTCCATCAAGATTAACGGGAACGGCGAAAAGTTTTCTGCGAAAGGTGGCATGTCAGGTTCCCAGAACGAGTGGTAACGGCAGAGAGGCGCGCATGGTCTCCCAATGGACACGGAAAATATCTGAATAACGCCACTCGCTGAATCCTACAGATCTAATTAAAAAAAGAAAAAGAAAAGGAGCGAACTTGTTGCGATTCCTATGGAATGGAATTGGTAAACGTCAGAAGGTGCCCGGCGGCGAGATCGACGTCGACCTCGACCGGCAGGCGGGATCGCAAAATCGCCGGCATGCACTACAGCGAGCACGCGGCGTGTTACCCGGCACCGCATCCCTATTATTTTCCCCCAAACCAGACGCCACGGATCGACGCGGAACTCGGCCCGCCGGCGAGGCAGCCGCCGGATGGACGTTGGCTGAGAACTGTCAGCCTGTTCCAGAGCGGCTAAGAGAACCCACATCATCCCCAAAATCAGACACCCAGCGATAACAAGAAACTGAATCCGCACCAATCCACAATGAATCGAAACGACCTATGAAACACTACGAAAAGAATTGCACGAGAAGGCTAATGCTGGCACCTGAGACTGGGAAGGACCGCACAGCTCTGTCAGGGCGGAGCAGATCGGGCGGACACCGCACTCTCCCCTCGCCTCGTCTGTCCTCGAGAGGAACGAGTGGTGGAGTATGCGCAGGGAGGAGGAGGAGGAGGAGGAGGAGGAGCCTGGCCGCCTCCGAATCCGCCGGGGGCGAGGCGCTATTTAAAAGCGGCCGTCCATCTCGTCCCGGCGCCCGCAGCCTCTCTGGCGAGTGGGCCAACCGTGCCAGATGGGACGCACTAACCACGTCGGCCATGCGGAATCCGGCCCAGTACACGTGTAGCTTTCTGTTTCGCTCCTTCGGGGAAGGCGTGACCCAGATTGCGCGGCACGGGACGCGGGCGCCGTCCGTTGCGTGCATCCGACGGACGGTAGCGAATGGGAAAAACCGGGCGAATCGACACGAGATATTGCTGTACATTACTCTTTGCCGTCCTTGGCACACTGAATTCTCAAGTCGAAACCGCGGAGTTTCAAATGGGAATTACTATAAACTCCTTGCAGCTCCTCCATATTTTTTCTCGCTCAAGAGTTATTTGACCATGGATGGAACTCCATGCATCACCGCGGTTACGTGTGGATATTTTCCATATGCACTTCGATCGAATTGGATATTATTAGTTTACTTGTATGCACATATACGTGTAACGACCCATATCTCCCTAATATAGTACGGTTGCCATGTTATCACGGACGCAACCTACTCCCTAGAAAAGATACCAGGTCGTCGTAAGCACGCGACGGAGTGTTCTAAACTGGATCACACCCATCAGATCCTCCACTGATGACCCCTCGCACGACCGATCGATTCTCAGAGGTCGGCATCCTCGTCGGCCCTCGGGTCATCCGCCAACTTGTGTTTAGAACTAAAGTTGATACTAGTTGCTACCCCGAATTATTCCCATAAAAAACTCTGAACTTGACGCTAACCGGAACCCCTCTGTCCATAACACCGCATTTTAGATCGGATATGCTGCAGTGATGGACGCATGGATGCGCAAACTAACCCCTCAATATATCAAACATTTTTTTTCCTTCTTGGATTTTATGGGCGATTTGACTTGTGCACTTTCCTCGACATGAACTCCATTCCATACACAGTGGAGATATTCTGTTCCGGGGCAAGACAAGCTCGCCGAGTTTATTATGGCCTCTTTGTCCCATTTCAGCCATCATAATATTCGCGGCAACTTGTATGCACGCATGTGGCACAAGTTGCAACTTGTATATACTACTACTGCTGCCACGCACACCACATACTCCCTTCGTCCCAAAATATAAAGATTGTTGACTTTTAGACATCACGTTTGACCATTCGTCTTATTCAAAATATTTATAAAAATATAAAAATAATTATGATATATTTAAAGTATATCTACTGATGAAACAAATAATAAGAAAATAAATATTATTTTTATAAATTTTTTGAATAAGACAAATGATCAAAGTTGATGTCTGAAAGTCAACAATCCCTTATATTTTAGGACAGAGGGAGTATATATATACCTCGCCACTGTACGTTCCGTCAATCGATCGAATACTTGTACTACAGAAACACAACGCCGCTGTCGGGGTGCTGCAAGTGTGCCTGCGGAGATTCTTGTCTCGAGCAGGTTCGCGTGAAATTTTTGTCTGGAGGCCTGCATGTGATCTGCAGGATAGCATTCGTTCAGTAGCGCAACACCGGTTACCACACCCACAGTGTTGATCCGCCGAAACAGGCAGCGAGGAGTGGCGTTTTACGACAGCCAGCGTGGAGGCGGGATCAAGCGTTCATGTGATCTGAAGGAAATGTCTAGAGTTGTACCCCATGGATTAGGTGGACTAATCGGGTATGGCTTGGCGTGGCTTCCAAAAGGTATCTCTAGGTGCAACTGGTTGGAAAAATTATGCACGGAATGTACTGAATTTGGCACAGATAGATTTTCAGATGGTGAACAGTACTTACCTCAGAGTCCAGATTCAGCGGTACTGGGTAAGAGGTTGAAAACCTGAAAATCGTGTGTTGATAGCTAGAATTTCTTCGGGGTTTGTTGATAACTAGAATTTCTTCGGGGTTTGGTGTGCGTTGTTCAACGGAACGCATGCATCGTCACCGGAGGCAGAGCACGCAGGACTACCACGGGAACGAAGACTTGGTTAGTGAACTACACGTGCTCGGACAGATCGACGCATATGAAGCGTGATTCTGACTGGTTTTCATTTTTCTTATCGGGGACAAATTTTGCCACTGATTTTTCCTTGTTTTAGTAATTTTTTTTTGCTTAGAATTGACTGCTTCCATTTTTCTGTTCATGTTTCCTCCTATCCTGCGACTGTTCCATGCTGAAAATGTTCTCGCAGCAGGTCCGTTTCTGCAGGTCATGTACTGCAGGATTCTGTAGTCTGAATAGCTAGCAGAAATTGGTGATATTTTTCCTTTTGGAGTTTATGTGACAAGGACGCAGGCTTTTATTCCGACCAAGTTTTTTGATGCAGTGTTACATAATCTGAATAAATCAGCTATAGCAGAAGTAGTATGTGTCGACGCAATCCAGGGATACGGTTGGCTTCATGAATGCTTGGAAGTCGTTTCTTGCGAGCAATGCCATGCGAAATGATTTTGGATAGATTGGCAAGAAACCATACGCGTCGTTTCATTGAACCAAAAGCAAGAACCACATGTGGAGGAGAAGTACATGCATCATAGTTCGAAGAAAAGAAAAGGAGAAGTACAAGCATATGATTCCCGCAAGCTATGTCCAACAGTTCCGAGGGAAAACCAACCGAGACCACAAATGGCACGATGGTCCAACACTTGTCATCCGGATATGGTACTGTACTTGCTGGTTTTAAATGCTATATATGGATTCCCCATTCTTCTTTTGCGTACCATTTCGTATCAGTGCGATATTCCTTCTGGAGGGCATGTAGAGTATTTAATTTTGTGTTATATCAGCAGTTTTCTCGTGCATAAATACAGTGTTTTGATTTTGATTCGTGTTCCCCTGCATTGGGCTCGAATTTGCCCTCCGGCCTCAGAGCTTAATAATTTACTGGTCTCCTTCAGTTCAGGCTGTTCTGCCGATATCGTCCGTTTTTGTGAGGACTTTTTGTATATTCCTCTATTCCATCGTGTTTCTTCATCTTAACATTTTGCAGGCATGCAAACAGAAAATATCTGGTATCCTTCTTCCAGTCACTGACGACGCAGACTTGTCCACGCCGATGATTCAAACGCGCCAGCAAACATCAATCATCATACTCAGACGATGCACGGGGTTCCAAGAACCGACATGTGCCCCTCTTTGCAGATGGCACTGAGCAACCTCGTCGCTCAACTGATGCCTCTCACAGTCACAGCACTTGCAGCAAACACAACATACTCATGATAGCACTGTCATAGAGAAGTTTACAGAGCAGCGAGCGAAAGAGTTCAGGCCGGTCACGACTAGCTTGGCGAGCATCCCAAGCGAGCTCGGTGCGGGCAGCGGGCACCTCGCTGAGAAGAACTGACAAGTGTCGAGCATGCTCTGTCCGTGTCACCAACACCCCGCCGCGTGTGGTAACGCCCAGCTCAGACTGACGGATTCCGAGACGACGACGAGGGCGGTGGGGGCGTGCGTGCTCCGGTGCTCGACAGCCAAGACGAAGCGGCATGCACCGCGCGTCCGTGGCGCGCCCCACCGGGGTCCAGGGAATTGTGGCCACCGCGCGTGTAACAACGGCATGCGGGGTAGTATGCCTTGTTGCATTTGGCACTGGTTGCCATCAAGCTCCGTAGCCAGTGAGACGCACCACGCGACGCGAGCAGCGGATGCTCGGCGTCGGCGCACGGCTCCAATGCACGATTCCCTTCGACCGTGGTCCGCGCGCGCGGGAATATGTACCGAGTAACCAAAGAGCTGATGCCTGGAGTCGTGCATTACAGTACAGTAGCTGCCTTCGAGTGCATTTGGTGGATTTACATCTCTCTGGAATTTCGGGTCGATAAAAAAATTCTGAAGCTCAGAGTTCAGCAACAATACACGCATCATCCATCATGAGTTTTCTTGCAGGTATAGTATATCCGAACACAAGTACACATATTACTGGCACTGCACATAAAAGTTACATAACAGACGAAGACCGTTCTTGGTAAACAAGGACACATAGAACGACAAAATTAGAAAAGAAAAAGAAAAAAACGACATGGGCCAGTTCTTGTCATTATTTATGTTACGGGCCGGCCGAGACATCAGTTTGCCTCACCAGAGTGTCCGATGGAAAGGCCCAGGCCTGACAACTAAACATGTGCCGTGGCGGCGGCCTTCTCCTTGTCGTCGCCGCTGGCGAGCTTGATGCCCTTGTACCACATCGCGCAGGCGACGTACGCGGCCAGGTCCACGAGCGAGAGCGCCGCGAGGAGGAAGTAGAACCTGTCGAGGTGGCCCGAGTTGAGGTTTCCGGGGATCCACCCGGGCCGCTTGTCCTTGTCGGTGAGGCTGGTCACCACGCTCACCAGCATGATGCTCACGTAGTTGCCCAGCGAGATGGACGCCATGCACAGCGCGCTGCCGAAGCTCTTGACGCCGTCGGGCGCCTGCCCGTTGAAGAATTCGAGCTGGCCCACGTACATGAACACTTCCGACGCCCCGATCAGCGCGTACTGCGGCACCTGCCACAGCACGCTCATGGAGCTCGGCTGGTCCCGGGCGGCCACGCGCTTCAGCCGCTCGATCTCGACCAAGCCGGCCGCCACCATGGCCGCCATGCCGATCACGAGGCCGACGCCCATGCGCTGCAGCTCCGTCATCCCCTGCGGGTTGCCCGAAAGCCGCGCCATGACGGGCACCAGCGCGCGGCGGTAGATGGCGATGAAGGTGAGCACGCTGAGGACGTCGAACAGCGACATGCTCGCGGCGGGGACGTGGAACGAACCTATGATGTTGGTGTTCATGGTGGCGCCCTGCTCCACGAACAGCGACGCCATCTGGGTGAACACCACCGAGTACACGATGGTGCACAGCCAGATGGGCAGCATCTTGAGGATGCACTTCACCTCCTCCACCTGCGTCACCGTGCACAGCCGCCACGGGTTCTTCATTCTCTCCGGCGCGCCGTAGTCCTCCTCCGTGACCGTCGCGGCCTTGTCGAGGAACCTGAGACCGTCGCTGTGAAGGATCTTGCGGATGCCGGAGACCTTGGCGTCGTCGTCGCCGTCCGTCTCGTGGAGGAACTCGCCGCGGGGCACCTGGGTGTGCCACTTGCGGAACGCGGCGACGAACACCTGCGCAATGCGCGTCAGCGGGTTGCCGCTGGGCTTGAAGTGCCGGTAGTTGGGCGTGCCGAGCAGGAAGAGCACGAGCGCCAGCCCCGCGGACGCCGCCGAGACCCAGAAGCCCATGACCCAGTGGCCCAGGTCCTCGTAGTACACCAGCACCGAGTTGGAGAAGATGGAGCCGACGTTGAGCGCCATGTAAAAGTAGCTGAAGAAGGCCACCTTGGAGCGCGCCTCCTTGGGGTCCGTCTCGTCGAACTGGTCCGACCCGAACGTCGCGATGGAAGGCTGGTAGCCTCCGTTGCCGAACGCGATCATG
Source organism: Eragrostis nindensis (assembly GCA_012490785.1). Taxonomy (NCBI): domain Eukaryota; kingdom Viridiplantae; phylum Streptophyta; class Magnoliopsida; order Poales; family Poaceae; genus Eragrostis; species Eragrostis nindensis. The sequence goes on along the minus strand of JAAXCT010000089.1, from coordinate 824,910 downwards.
TAGGTGGACAGGTAGAACAGCGCCACGCCAGCCGCCGACGGATTGTCGCAGCGTGCATGGAGGCCGCCGCAGCCGGCGGGCTTCACCAGCAGGAACCACGACGCAAGTGACAGGATCACCAGGCCCTGATTAACAACAAACACAATCGAAAAGGTCAGTGTGAATCGACACAAAAGGAGGAGATTGATTGTTGAACATCTGTGTCTGAAGACGGTCGCACCGTCACGTAGATGATCTGAAAGATGGCGCATGTGATGTATCGGCCCCAGTAGGAGTCGCTGAGAAACGCGCCAATGAGCGAGAAGATGTAGACGGTGCCGGTCCATTTGCTGATGTTGTTGGCCGCCTCGGCGTTGTCCTGGTGGAGCACCCGCCGCAGGAACACCACAAGGTTCACCCCGACGCCGAAGAAGGCGCACGTCACGAGACCGTAGTTAACTGCATCATTTGACAACATACTAATCAATCTCGAATTATCATTCCAATCTTTAGTCGCGTATCGGTTCTTTGAGAACAGAACCAAGCAGATCCACAGGCTGACAGAACTGGAGAACTTTTGTGAATATGCTTAGTCAGGTTCAAAAAATACAGAGTGAATGGAACAGAGGACAAACATGGCGAAAAACCTGAAGACACTGCTTCCAACTGGTGGAGCAGCCCTCAATTCGGAGTTGGCCTGAATATTGAACTGAAGAAGTTGTTGTTAGAGGTCAAGTTTTGGAGTATGGAACGGCGTTCAACTCAGGACAGTCGTGGGAACTTGCGTGCACAACTTACGGTGATGATTTACAGCGTTCATTGGATGGTTCAGTTCCAGGTTACTTCAAATTAAATCTATGTTCAAGCATGGATAAATAAAAACAGTATTGAATCATTCTGAGCCAAGAAAAGCATTCTCGCCACTAGTTTATTCCGTTCACACAACTGCTCTGAATGTTAACCACACAAGATCAAGGTAAATTACCTAGCAACAGGATAGCAGATCTCCATTTCCCAGTCTTTGCTCTGATGGCTGGGTTTCCTCGCCTGTCCATCGATCCATCTTCGGTGATGGGAGATACGCACTTCGAGTCGACGGTGGTTGCATCCATCACCATTGCTCAGTGATTTTTCTGTGTTTTCACCTTCAGTCTGCTTCATCAGTAGTTCAGAAAATAAACAAGATCACCTTAATTTTCTTGTGATATGTATGGACTCGTGGATTTCAGGGTATTAAAATAATAGTTTGCTAAGTTTCCTTGTTCGTCTTGTTCATGTATTCTTGGAACCCCATATTGTCATGTACTAGCAAGGTACATGGTTTTTTTTTTTCTTGACTGTCAACGGTTAGGATAATTGCCTTCCAAGGTACATGGTTCACTAGCTATGCAGTCCTTGCATGCGTATTTTTCAATTACCATGTTGTCTCCGGCCGTTTCAACTCAAGTCCAAATAATACGTGTTTGAATAAACATGTCCTATACTTCTATTCTTGTTTTTATTATGCTGGACCGCACAAAATAACGAGTTTACTAGAGCCTACGCGCTGCTGAAATATATGATGGATGTCTTTCACAGCATACCTTGCTTGCGCAGAATTGAGTGAGTCCTGCAGATTCTTCACGAACTTATTCAGTCTTTCAGCAATATTTAACCTGCAATTTACCTCGTGTCAGAACATGCATGGGAGCATGCTAGAATTTTGCCTTTGGCTCCGACGGCACGTATCATGCGAGTACATACACGTACGTACCTTCGTTGATAAACCCGCCGGTGCGGTCGCGCTGCTCCGGCGACGGGGACGACAGGCACGTCAGGAAGAAGACGACCGGAGCCAGCACCTCTGCTGCCTCGAACACGACCGGGATAACGAAGCGCGTCGGGCCTCCAGTCATTTACCGGAGGAAACGGCACGAGGGAGTGGCCGCGGCCGGCGACACCACGGGCCTGGTTAATTGGCGCTCTCTCTGTTTCTTTCTCTCTCTCGCCCAACGTGGTGGCCAACTGATCGACGATCTCCTCGCTCTCTATCTACCGGCGGCAATGCGGACGGCGAGGGGGAGCAGATAAGTTTGGTGTCTGGGGGCGGGCGCGGCCGTGTATTTATGGACGCCGGTTGGCTGGCCGGGAGGCGGAGCGCGCGCGGGCAGTCACTGATGAGTAGCGACGAGCAGTGTTGGAGGTAGGTTTCGTTTTCTCCTGCAAGGAAAGCTAGCGAAGCCGGCCGACACATGTGGCGCCGTGCATGGGACGTGCCAGCTGTTTTTTGACCCTTTTCTTTCACTGCCCCCGGAAAGGCGGAGCTCCTGTGATCGAGCATGTCATGGAGAAGAAGACGTCTCCACTCGTCGCATGCTTCTGCTTGGTGCGAAATGGCTTCTTTTTTTTTCTTCCTCGACCTCGTTGGGTTGAAATATTTGCTGTACCTACATCCCGTGAGTCGTGGGAAGAAGACTGAGGCCGTACGTAAGTAGCTAAACACGTGAATAAATTATGGTGATCTAGACGCGTCGCCTAGCTAATGACAGGACTTGTGGACAACGAAATTAGAGAAATTTTGGTTAGCTATGACTTCGGGACTTTTTTTTGTTGGATACAGACCAGTGTCAGTACAATGTAACTTTGTGGCTTTCGTCATTGGATACATCACGCATCCACCAGCTAATGTCCTACGTACAACAAATGTTGGAAAAATAAGTTGTTTTGCCGCATCAGCTTTTTCAGTGTCCAGCAGCGGAAGTCACCAAGCAAGGACGTCTTGTAGCAAAAACTTCCAAGAAATCAAAGGGCTGTGGGGCTGGCTGGCGCGGCGTACGCAATGGCTGATGTGAGTGGCATCGCTGCCTAACTCACACCGATGCACGCGAGTGAAGCCTCGCTCGATGTAGCACCTTGCCTTCCTCGCGAGCGGTGACGTCCGCACATCATCAAAAGTTGGCGGAGGCCGGCGTGCAGTGCATCCCTGTCGATCGATCGAGTGATGGATATCGAAGCGCGAGTAAGTAGGGTCTCATGGTTCCTTCTGCAAGGAGGTTTGCACATGACATGGAAATTTAGTTCGACAATTCACCGTGGATTCAGAAATGCAAATGTTTTCGTTTCGCTTTTGTGATTTCCTCCTACCGCGGCCACGACCTACGAGCGGTTCATGCAAAGTTGGTTTTCCGTTCTTCCCCATAAAATAAGTTGGTTTTCCGTTCTTCGCCATAAAAGAAGTTAGTTTTCCGTTTCCATCGAGCTTCTGCAATGCGTACAGCTTGGGCACCCATATGTGTCATCTAATTTAGAAATACTCACAGCCGCTGCATTCTTAAACGGTGCTGACAGATTAAGAAATCGTCGCGTTCACCGATTCATGGCACGTAACGCACAGCTCATCGCGGCCATGTTACTATATTACTCCACGGCACGGCTCTGGACTGGAATCCACACGCCCGTTCACGCGCCACAGCTCACGCCCACCGGACGCTCTCGACGGCGACGTCCGCCGCAACAGTGCGCGGCTTGTCGGTGACATGCACGGACGGCACAGCGCCGGCGGTCGCTTCGGCAACAGTGAGCCAGAGAGAAAAGCACTGGAGCAGGAGCCCTATAGCAGAGCCCAAAGCCGAATCAATTTTTGCCGACTCGGTGCAAGCAGAGGTCAATCGCGAGGCACCATCGTACAAGGAATCCTGCAAAAAATACAAAGCAGAGGCGGTGACACGAGCCGTGTGACGCCTGCCTGCCTGCCTGCGTGCACGAACAGTGAGAGCACGCACGCACACAGGTCCTCTCGCCGCCTTGTTGCAGTCCAGCTTGCGGGAGTTTGTCGTCGCGTGCTCGGGACTCTGGACCGGCGGAAACTCCTCCTCTTTCGCGTCACGGTAGCTGAAGCCGGACAGATAGGTGGTGACTTCATGAAATGGAGCCAAAAGTGATAACCTATCACTGGATCCAGATCACTTTTGTCTGTGTGCCTCCTGATCCGTTTGTGGTGACCGTATCCGTTTGTGGTGACCGTATCCAAGTTCTATGCATTATCTCTCGCTGTTAGACTGACTCCAACAACGTATTGCAAATTTGAGATGCAAAACAAGGTTTGGCTGTCGTCTACAGGAGCAGAGGCGTCATGCATTTCGTGCCATCTCCAACAGCAGAGATGCATTTCCCACTCGGCCGGCCGGCCGCTCCATGCCCGCCTCCGCGACGCGACGCGCCCGCGCCACCACCGCCTCCTCCACGCGACGCGCTCCGCCCCGGCTCCTCCTCCACGCTGCCGCGCGCGCGCGCCCGCCTCGAAGCCAGCCCGCGTCGGCCTGCCGCCTCCGCGCCGCGACCCGCGTCGGGCTACCGTCTCCGCGTCGCGGCCCGCGCCGGCCTCTCCGCGCAGCTTCACACCTCCGCCGCGCCGCCTCCAGCCCGCTCGCCGCGCGCCCCGAGCTCGCTCAGCGCGCACCGCCGCCTCCAGCCTGCGCTGCCCACCGCGCCGCCCACCGCGCCCTGCCCGCACCGTGCAACCGGGCGCCGGCCTCTGCGCGCCCTGCCAGCGCCGTGCCTCCGCGCGCCGGCGGCCCCTTCTCCCCGCGTGGAGGTGGGCGGCGCGACGGTGACGGCGAGCCGGGACGAGCGTGAGGCAGGGCGATGGGCGACGGCTGGACCTGTGGTGGAGTTTGTGGTCGCCGCCGCGGACCAGGAGCTCCAATGCCGTGTAGAAAAGAGGTGAAGGGGATGGTGAGCTCCATGGGCCATGGCCATCGCGAGCCGAGCTCGAAGACTGTCGCCGGAACCGAGCATCACGGCCCCAGATCCATTGGTGCCGCCACTCATCCTCACGCTCGAATGCTCGATTGAGGCCGCCGCCGAGCTCTGGTTGTACTATCGCCGTGCTCATTCGATTGAAGAGGAAAGCAAGTCCTGCTCTGTTCTGAGGCTAGAAGATACTAAATCGCAAAATTCGCAGCATATGCCAAGAAATCGATGAAATTGATCCTACAATGACCTTCTAAATCTTCCAACGAATCCATTTGAGCAGTCACGGGCATCGATCTGGGCCAAAATCGATGCAAGCAATCGATCTCTGAAGGCAGGGCGGCTGCTGCAATGTGCAAGCACGATGGAACTTCAGCAGCTTCCTGGTACGCGTCGCGAGCTCCCTGGCGAGGTCCTCGACTCGGCCCTGGTAGGCGCGCGCCTCCGTGCCCGGCCGCCGCGCCCCTCCGCCCGGCTCCGCTGCAGCGCCGGCCGACGCGCCGCGCAGCAGCGCCCCAGCGCCGCGCCCCTCCTTTCCCGCCCCCGCGCGCGCCACCACCGCCGCCACCTGCCTCTCCTGTGCGCGCCACCACCGCCTCTCCCGCGCGCCACCGCCTCCGGGGCCCACCTTCGCGCGCGCCGCAGCGAATGCATCAGAGGAGAGAGGGGAGCCAGTTCTGGCTCTCCTCTCTCCTCCGATGCAAAAATGGATCGTGTGATGCCTCAGCTGTTGGAGGTTGTTTTGACGATGCACAGGACAGGATGAGAGCTATATTTGGCTTTGCATGCTATTGTTGAAGTTCTATGCATTATCTCTCGCTGTTAGTGTTGGGACTTGGGATGGGTGGTGCGCTGCATGTGGGCTCTTAACCGTGGTGTGGCTTTCCGTCCGTGCCTAACTTTTGTTGCTCGTGCTTGGAATCTTCGGGGTGAGAGGAAAATAACCTCTGCATGCACCGAGGTGAAAATGAAATGGGCGTGCGCTTGGGAAAAAAAGGGTTCGTGGATGGAGGTGACCAGACGTTGACAACAACATCGAGAATGGATGGTCGATGTTGAGCGCCGTCAGACCAAGAGCGGTCCAACAAGAAATGACCAGAAGGGATGCAATATATTACGCTCCTCTTTTTTATAATTTATTATAGTGACATTCTAATTTTGTCTTACACTAAAATATCTTAAGTTTGACTAGATTTATAGAAAGTAATGTCATGCCACCAAATATCTATGATAAAAATATATTTCATAATGAATCTAATGATACTTATTTGACAACACAAATATTTGATATTTTTTAATAGGAGTTTGGTCAAATTCAAAAAGATAGGACATAGTATGTGCTAGATATAGTACTTTTTTTGTTTAATTTATCGATTATGTGTTGTAGGCTCAAGCTTGCATAAAAGCCCCACAGTGTCGTTAGGCTAACCTGCAGCAAAAGTAGTTGATGGCGGCGAAAAAGACATCTCGCCATGTATCGTCGTCAATGGATGACCTCCACCCCCGCCATGCATCTGCATCGACGAGTAGCAGCAAGACCGGTAGCATGGGTGGGCCCTGGTCGTCATCATCCTTGGCATGCTCGCTTTCTTTTGGTATCACTAGAATAGCAGGGCGACGCCATCCACCGACAACATTATTAACAATAACATGCCAACCAACATCAACGATATGCTCCACCTGATCACGTCATGACGTCAACCTCAGAGTTAGAGTCAGGCGTATAACCGCAAAGAATGTGCCACCTAGGGCTCGTTATGTATGCGTGGTATTTTTGTCTCTTAAGAGGGAGATCCCCCCCCCCCCCCCCCTCACCCCCTCCCGTCGCCGCTGACACAAACTCCATTTATCTAAATAAACCAGCGTTAAGTTCAAAAAAAATAAACCAGTGTTGATGTCTATTAACACACGAACAGGAAGGTCGATCTGCCTAGTATTTTCAAACTCCGCCACTGCACTTTCGTTCTGGGCCCATCCACAGGGCACCTAGGCATTTCTTGATTTTCAGCCGTTGCACATCAGGAGATCCATCAACGACTCTCCAGCATCGCTGCCCTGCCCGTGGCAAGTTAGGGTTTCGCCGAGCTCCGCGAGGCAACCGCCCTCCACCACCTCTCGCCCCGTCATCGTCGTCCTCTCCCCCACCCTGACCTTGTCCTAACCGCTATCTTCCTTCGCCCTCTCCGATGGTGATCCCGTCTCCTCCGCCTCCGTCTTCTCTCTCGCCACCACCATCAGGCGGGTCTGCCTCCCTCGTTCCTCCTCCTCTATGTGCGGCAGACACTGGTGAGTGGTGACCCCCAAAACACAGGACCCTAGCTCAAATCCCCAATGCTAACTTTGTCATAGAGGTCGTCAGAGGTACGGAAGAAGCTTGGAGTCTCGTCGGAGTTGGAGAGGAATGAGAAGAGTGTTAACAACTGCAGGCTGCCTTCCTTAAACAACTGCAGGCTGCCTTCCTTAACAACTTTTTTTTGAGATTACACAGTACAACTCAGACACTCACAACGCACGCACACTCACCCTATGAACACACGTACGCAAACCCTACCCCTATGAGCATCTTCGAAGACTGAGCCGACAAATCTAGTACGAAGTCACCACTGGCGCCTCGCTGTCGACGGGAGCGTCGCCTACCACTGAAAGCACAAATGCCGTTAAATCTTTGAAAATTCGCTCCCACGGGGAGTCGAACCCAGGACCTGAGAGGTGTTACTCGGATGTCTTAACCACTAGGCCAAGACCCCTTTCACGCCTTCCTTAACAACTAGCTCAAAACCTCTGAGCCCAAAGACCTATCAGCCAAGCCCACAAAATTAAGCCGGTATAAGGCTTGGCCCGATTAGCCCATTAAGCTTCGAGACTAGTGGGCTAATCCGAGCCGCCCCCAAAATCGAAGAGGCCTGAGGCCCATGCAACACATTTTTTTTTCGAGAATCAGCCCATGCGACACATAACACATGTTCTCAAATGAAAAAAAAATGCGACACAAAGGGTGGGTCCAGAAAACTAAGACCAGCCCAGACAACAAATAACTTCAGCAAACTAACTCGCACCTACTCGGAACCAGCCGGAGTTAAAGGAGACGGCCTCCCGGCCCGAGCTACCGAGCAGAGAGATCAAATCGGGACAGGGGAGGCTGCTCGACTCGCCGTCAGCGAGGTGGACTGGGCGACTGCTTGAGCTAGATGGAGTTTACGACGGTGGAGACGGGAGACGGCGCTAAGCTGAGCGTGCGGCTGTTCAAGCCCTCGCCGGCTGAGGCGGCGGCGGCGGAGGACGTGGCCGTGGTGCTGGTGCACCCCTACACCATCCTCGGCGGCGTGCAGGGATTGCTGCGGGGCATAGCCGAGGGCGTTGCGCGGCGGGGCTACAACGCCGTCACCTTCGACATGCGCGGCGCCGGGCGGTCCACGGGGCGGGCCTCGCTCACGGGGTTCGCGGAGGTCGGGGACGTCGTCGCCGTTTGCCGCTGGGTCGCCGAGAACATCAAGCCGCGTGGCATCCTCCTCGTTGGATCCTCCGCTGGTAAGTTCAGTCAGCTGGTTCTCCTCCAATGCTAATTTTTCCTCTGTGTATATTTAGCTTGCCACGATGCGAGATGGCTGTGGTAATCAATCAAATTAACCAGTTAGCTTTTGAAACTGTATTTGATCGAATGGAACACGCTAATCACAATTTTGGTACTCGTTTGGGCCTGCTAGCAAACTCTGACAGCTGATATAGCGTATTAAAATAGGAAGCTAACTTTTGAGCTGGCCTCATGGATTTTTTTTTTCCCCACTCTGTGAATCCCATACATTGAACTGAAATTGCAGGTAAGGGGTAATCATCCCTCCATTTTTGTTTCGCTTCGTTTTTCCTTTTTAGAACAACAGGCCAATCCTATGTCCCATTTTATCGAAAACGAGGATGTTCAAGCAGTTTACAGCTGATATCATCTGGGAAGCTATATTAGTTGCAAAAGGCTTTCGTGTTAGGTTGCCAACACCGTCTTTCAGCAAATCCTCCTTTTATTATAAAATCTAAAGTTGTTTAAATGTCTTTCTTTTTTCCTGTACTGATATACAAGAGATGTTAGTGCTGTTCATTGCTATTGTGGCTGAGTTACTGAAAAGGATCCTTTTGGTGGAAAGATATTTTGAGGCTAAGTGACAAATTCAGAGGAATTGCTTCTTGCAAAATTGGAGATGGCTCAACTGTGCTTTTTGGTCTGATGTATGGAATGACCTTCACCTTGAAACCAGATTTCCCAGGCTATTCTCTTTCGCGAAAGACCACAAGATCTCAGTTCAAGATTTTCTTGCAAATAATGACACCAGTATCCACTTTCATCTTCCACTATCAGATGAAGCTCACCAGGAATACCTAAACTTGCAGCAGATCATACAAGGCATCCAGATACAGCCTGGTACTAAGGATGTGTGGTCATACATATGGGGATCTCAGAAATACTCTTCTAAGCAATACTATAACTTCCCCTATAGAAACTTCAACCCTCCTGCTCCATTTCGTTGAGTTTGGAAATCCAAGTGCAGTAACAAGTTAAAGGTTTTATCTTGGCTTCTAATTATGGACAGATTAAGTACCAGAAATATACTCAGAAGAAAGAAGCACAAAGTGGAGGGAAATAACTATGGATGTGTGCTTTGCCAGGCATGTGTTGAAGAAACTGCTATGCATCTCTTCTTTACTTGTCAATTCAGTAAAAGATGTTGGGAACAATTGAGCATCCACTGCAATTTTAATTTGTCCTTCTTCAATATGATCGTGGAAGCACAACAGAATTTCCAAGCAAGTTTTTTCATGGAGATTGTAATAATTGTTTGTTGCTTGGAATATCTGGAAGCAAAGAAATGGAAATTTTTTTCGAAAACTGTACCCCAAGCTTCCAAGCATGGAAAAGGAACTTCAAGAATGAATGCAGACTGCAGGCGCACCGTTTCAAGGAGAACTCTTTTACTTTCAATACCTTGTTGAATGGGGCCTTGTAATTAGTTGCTCTAAGTGTTGTTTAGCCTTTCTCTTTGTTTTGTTTCTTGTTTCCTTTTGTACAGTTCTTTCTCTTTTATAAGCAATAAAAGTACACAGTAGGGTCCTCCCTTACTGTAGTTTCGTTCAAAAAAAAAAAAGATGAATGATTTAGTTTACTCTCCGTAGAAGGCTCATAGCGTCATAATTCTGCATACTACTTTTCGTCAGCCATTGATGTTGCAATTGGATCGCATTCAAGGACCTGTAGCTTCCTGAACTCCTGTTAAGACTTTTATTAACAGTATGGATTCCAATTGCGACTGAATTACTTACTGTATGAAGACTGATGAAGTAGTAGTTTGCTTTGCATAGAATGATGTCAGCATAATTCTGCGTGCTATTTTTTTTTCAGTTATTGATGCAGAAGTTGGGTCGTGTTAAAGCATGTATCTGACAGTAACATTATGATGCAGGAGCACCAATTGCAGGATCTGCAGTTGATAAAGTTGACCAGGTGATTGGATATGTTAGCATTGGTTACCCATTTGGTCTAATGGCCTCAATCCTGTTTGGGAGGCATCATGATGCTATACTCAAGTCTGAGAAACCCAAGCTATTCATCATGGGAACCAAAGACGGATTCACAAGCGTGAAACAGCTGCAAAACAAGCTCAAGTCTGCGGCTGGACGGGTTGATACACACTTGATTGAAGGTGCCGGCCACTTCCAAATGGAGGGCCCTGCTTTTGATGCCCAGATGGTAGATCTTATTGTTAATTTTATCAATTCCTTGCTCAAATATCAGTAGTTGTGATTGTGTGCAAGTTTGAAAAGATTGTGGTGATGAGCAGAACATGGTATTTGAATAGTGCCTTCGTGCCGTGCGTTTCCTCTCTTGCACATGCGCAGTCTGTTGTTTCTGAGCCCACATCAAGCATTAGTGGTGGTCACAAAACCTGCACATTGTAATTCAACGATGTACACCGTGTGTTGTAGTCTAATGTTTTTTTATTGAAGTTGATGTACACCGTGTGTTGTATTCGAATGTATTTTTTTTGTTTATTTAACTTGAAAATTCAAGCTTTACAGAAAACAAATGTTATTTGCTCTTGACAGACAGCCGGTAGCTATTTGCACACCTATAAAATCATTAATTTCTTCCAGATATTTCCTAGCCAAGATGCTTGTACCGGTGAGCGGTCGCAGTAAATTAGATATCTGGTTTTGTACTGATCCTACGATAACTGTTACGGGCATGCTACGGCCTTCAGGTAAGCTGAATTCCAACAGTGCAATACATGTGGTTTTTTACAGATTATAGTTAATTTTGTTTTCCTGATTTGTTACTTTGTTCTTAAGCTGGTGAGAAGTGGCCTTCACGTATGGTGAGATTATGGGCTTTTAGCCCATAATAATAATCAATTAGTCTAGGCCCATAATTAGTGCATTAATGGTTTAGTCCCACATGGGATTCCTACCATAATTAGACTCGACTTATTAAATGGATTTCCGGTTGATTCCTTAGAGAAGTTGAGAGAGGCTAGTGGTGAACCACACGCGCGCGCGCGCGCCGCCGCCGCCGCCGCCGAGCCGTGCCGTGCCGAGGCGTGGCGTGGCGGGCGCGTCCGTCCGTCTTGGACTTTTTGGTATATTGGAACGGCGCGTTCAGATGCTCCGGCGCCTTTACGTTCGAATGGGTCGCGCCCGTTCGTACGGTGTGAAGGCGTCGCGTCTGTTCGTACGGTGTGAATGCGTCGCACCTGTTCGTAGACGGGCGTCCTTTCGCGAAGGAGTCGCGTCTGTTCCGTTCCTATATATAGAAGCCTTCCCGGGAACGATCAATCTCGATCATTCGTTCCGCTCACCACTCGCGCACGCATCGATCTTCTGCTCGCTGTTGCCAACGAAGAAGACATCTCCGTCCCGGACTTCTGCGCGCACAGAATCTGGGAGAGCAGGCCTCCGAAGCCCCGTTCCGCAAGAGACATCTGCCGGGTGTGCGGGCGATCAGGTTTTTGGGGAGCGACATCGCGACTGCTCGTTCGACTCCCTGATCGGCGTTCTGCATTGCTTCAACGTCGTCCTGCATCAACTTTGATCGACTACATCGAACAACTCAAGAACAATGGTTCTTGGGAATGGATCTTCCAGCGCCTCCAGCGCAGGATCTTCCGCTGGGTACGTTCTTGTCTTTCTGATCAATTTGTTCATCGTTTTTATCACCTTATTGAGGAATTTATGGATTAAATTAAGTAGGAAAATGCCTAATTTCTTAACAATCCAAAAACCTGATGTTAGGCAATTTTCTGTTAGCGGTTTTGCTGCTGCACTGAAACCAAATGCTTTTGATGGGTCATCCTATAAGAGATGGCGTGCTCAGATGGTCCTGTGGCTTACAGCAATGAACTGCTATCACGCCGCGAACGGAAATCCAGAACAGTTCACTCCAGAGGAGGAGGAACGGTTCAATATGGCTGATAATCTGTTCAGAGGCGCCGTGATTAGCGCTCTTGCTGATAAGTATAAGGATTCATATATCACGTGCACCTCTGCGAAAGAATTATGGGATGCTCTGGACGCTAAGTTCGGTGTTTCTGATGCCGGTAGTGAACTGTATATCATGGAGCAGCTTTTTGACTACAAGATGGTTGAGAACCGTTCTGTAGTTGAACAAGCTCATGAGATTCAGGCTCTGGCAAAAGAACTCGAACCGTTTCCATGTGTGTTGCCTGACAAGTTTGTGGCTGACGGTATTATCGCTAAGTTGCCACCTACTTGGAGGGATTTTGCTACCCAACTGAAACATAAGAGACAGGAGTTTAGCGTGTCTGAACTCATTGGGACTCTTGATGTTGAGGAAAGGGCGAAAGCAAAAGACACACGTGGAAAGAGCGTAGGAGAACCTTCTAGTGCCAATATGGTGCGAAAGGTTACCTCATCAAAGAAGAAGAAGAAGGGGGCTGAGAAGCCTAAGCAAACAACCACTTTTAAGAAGAAAAAGAAAGACAGTGGCTGCTTTGTTTGCGGGAGCACTGAGCATTGGGCAAGTGCGTGCCCAGACCGCAAAGTTAAGCAGGAGAAGAAATCTGCAAACGTGGTCATTAGCGAGACTGGAGGGACTCCTGGGTACGGTAATCCAACACCTATTGTCTTTTCTGTCTGTCAAACACCTGAGTGGTGGATTGACACTGGGGCTAATGTACATGTGTGTGCTGATATCTCTTTGTTTTCTTCTTATCAGGCCGGAGTGACAGGAGACTTGTTGATGGGAAATGGGTCACATGCTCGTGTTCTTGGTGTTGGTACGGTCATTCTGAAGTTTACTTCGGGAAAGACGGTACTATTGAAGCACGTGCAGCATGTCCCCTCAATCAAAAGAAATCTTGTTAGTGGCTCTCAATTGTGTCGAGATGGTTATAAAATAGTTCTTGAGTCTAATAAATGTATACTTTCTAAGTATGGAACATTTGTTGGAAAAGGCTATGATTGCGGAGGCTTGTTCCGCTTTTCTTTACTTGACATTGGTTGTAATAAGGTTGTGAATAATATTCTTACTTCGAATGAGTCGAATGTTTGGCATTCACGACTTTGTCACATTAATTTTGGTTGTATGATGCGGCTAGCAAAACTGAATTTAATCCCGAAATTTGACATGGTCAAAAGTTCTAAGTGCCATGCTTACGTGCAATCTAAGCAACCTCGCAAGCCTCACAAGGCTGCGGAGGCGAGGAACTTAGAGGCATTAGAACTTGTTCATTCCGATCTATGCGAGATGAATGGTGAATTGACTAGAGGTGATAAAAGATACTTCATGACTCTCATAGATGATTGTACTAGATATTGCTATGTGTATCTGCTGAAATCCAAAGATGAAGCTTTGCATTACTTTAAAATCTATAAAGCTGAAGTAGAAAACCAACTAGAGAGGAAGATTAAACGTTTAAGGTCTGACCGTGGTGGAGAATACTTTTCTAATGATTTTTCTGAATTCTGCGTGGAACATGGTATTATTCATGAGAGGACACCGCCTTACTCACCTCAATCCAATGGGATTGCTGAGAGAAAGAACCGAACTCTAACTGATTTGGTTAACGCCATGTTAGAGACAGCGGGCCTTTCTAAGGAATGGTGGGGTGAGGCGATCTTGACAGCATGTCATGTCCTGAATAGAGTTCCCACAAAGGATAAAGAAATTACACCATTCGAGGAATGGCATAAGAAAAGATTAAATCTCTCATATTTGCGTACTTGGGGTTGTTTGGCCATGGTGAATGTGCCAATCAATAAGAAACGCAAACTTGGACCTAAAACTGTTGATTGTATCTTCCTGGGTTATGCTATGAACAGCGTGGGCTATAGATTTTTAGTAGTAAAATCTGGAGTACCTGACATGGTGGTCGGTACAATTTTGGAGTCCAGAGATGCTACATTCTTTGAGAGTGAATTTCCTTCAAAAATACACCTAGCACATCTAATCATGAGTTTACATTACCCTATGAGCATTTCATTCCGATAACACAAAATGAGGAACCCCCTGTGCAAATTCCTGAGGAGGATAACAATCTAGTCACCCGTAAGGGTAAGAGACAGAGGACTGCAAAGTCTTTTGGAAATGACTTTATTGTATACCTCGTGGATGACACTCCCAGAACCATTGAAGAGGCACTTTCATCTCCCGATGCTGACCTTTGGAAGGAAGCAATAAGGAGTGAAATGGATTCAATCATGTCTAATGGTACTTGGGAGTTGGTCGAGCGTCCTTACGGGTGCAAACCCATAGGATGCAAATGGGTGTTCAAGAAAAAGCTTAGGCCTGATGGTACGATTGAGAGGTACAAGGCAAGGCTTGTGGTAAAGGGATATTCACAAAAGGAGGGTGAAGATTATTTCGACACCTACTCACCTGTTGCTCGTTTGACCACGATTCGAGTATTACTTTCCCTGGCAGCCTCACATGGTCTTCTCGTCCATCAGATGGACGTTAAGACAGCTTTCCTTTATGGAGAGTTAGACGAGGAGATCTATATGGATCAGCCTGATGGGTTTGTGATAGAAGGTCAAAAGAGCTTAGTGTGTAAATTGTTGAAATCCCTGTATGGCCTCAAACAAGCTCCTAGGCAATGGCACGAGAAGTTCGAAAGGACTCTGATATCGGCTGGCTTTGTTGTGAACGAAGCCGACAAATGTGTATATTATCGGTATGGTGGGGGTGAAGGAGTCATCCTGTGTCTATATGTCGATGACATACTGATCTTTGGGACCAATCTTAATGTGATTAAGGAGGTCAAGGACTTTCTGTCCAACAACTTTGAGATGAAGGATTTGGGAGTAGCAGATGTTATTCTTAACATCAAGCTACAAAGAGAAGGCAATGGTGGGATTACTCTCTTGCAATCTCACTACGTGGAGAAGATCTTGAGTCGCTTTGGGTATAGCGATTGTCAATCTGCTCCCACGCTTTATGATCCTAGCGTGCTATTACGGAAGAACCAAAGAATAGCAAGGGATCAGTTGAGATATTCCCAAATCATTGGTTCGCTTATGTACCTTGCTAATGCTACGAGGCCTGATATCTCATTTGCTGTGAGCAAGTTGAGCCGGTTTGTGTCGAAACCGGGAGATGATCACTGGCGAGCTCTTGAGAGAGTAATGCGCTATCTTAAAGGTACAATGAGCTATGGCATTCACTATTCTGGGTACCCTAAAGTACTTGAGGGATATTGTGATGCAAATTGGATATCTGATGTTGATGAGATGTACGCCACAAGTGGATATGTGTTCCTACTTGGAGGTGGCGCTGTTTCCTGGAAGTCTTGCAAGCAGACCATCTTAACGAGGTCAACTATGGAAGCAGAACTAACAGCATTGGATACAGCCGGCTTAGAGGCCGAGTGGCTTCGTGATTTCCTTATGGAGTTACCGGTGGGTGACAAACCAATACCGTCTATCTCCATGAACTGTGACAATCAAACTGTGATAGTCAAAGTGAACAGTTCAAAGGATAACATGAAGGCCACAAGGCATGTGAAACGGCGAATAAAATCTGTCAGAAAACTGAGAAACTCCGGAGTTATTTCGTTGGACTATGTACATACGTCCAAGAATCTGGCAGATCAATTTATCAAGGGACTATCACGTAATGTGATACATAGTGCATCGAGTGAGATGGGCTTGAGACCCACTTGATAAGCTGTCATAGTGGTAACCTGTTCTATGCGATCGGAGATCCCGTGAAGTAGAATGGTGCAACAAGCTAGTGACAACTTGAGAGGAAAGACCCTTGACTGGTCTATCTCAGATGTACTTCTTTCCTAGAAAACTGTATGGAAGGCTGATTTATTAAACTTAATGTGTTCCGAGTGGCTTATGAGAAGCAAAGATATCGTCCTACAGGATATCTTTAAGGAATACACCTATATGAGTTCGACTGCTAGTCACAGTCTATGAGATGGTGGGGATCTCTAGATACTCATGAATGGGCCAGAAGTATGACTTATATGCTTCAAAACAGAGGGGATGCTTGTGGCAACCTAGTATCGGTAAAGGACTTAGGTGAAACCTCTTTCGCACAAAACTGACAATTCAAGGCTTAGTCCATTGCTCAGTTGTGAATAAGGCGTAACTTTTGTTCTAGATGGAAGTTCAACTTAACAGTCTCCATCGAAACACCGGTATATCAAACGAAAGGAAGATATTTTGTGTGCAGTCATTATGAGCTCTAGACTTGGTGGGGATTGTTGAGATTATGGGCTTTTAGCTCATAATAATAATCAATTAGTCTAGGCCCATAATTAGTGCATTAATGGTTTAGTCCCACATAGGATTCCTACCATAATTAGACTCGACTTATTAGATGGATTTCCGGTTGATCCCCTAGAGAAGTTGAGAGAGGCTAGTGGTGAACCACACGCGCGCGCGCGCGCCGCCGCCGCCGCCGCCGAGCCGAGCCGTGCCGTGGCGAGGCGTGGCGTGGCGTGGCTGGCTGGCTGGCGGGCGAGGCGTGGCGTGGCGGGCGGGCGCGGCGCGTCGCGTCCGTCCGTCTTGGACTTTTTGGTATATTGGAACGGCGCGTTCAGATGCTCCGGCGCCTTTACGTTCGAATGGGTCGCGCCCGTTCGTACGGTGTGAAGGCGTCGCGTCTGTTCGTACGGTGTGAATGCGTCGCACCTGTTCGTAGACGGGCGTCCTTTCGCGAAGGAGTCGCGTCTGTTCCGTTCCTATATATAGAAGCCTTCCCGGGAACGATCAATCTCGATCATTCGTTCCGCTCACCACTCGCGCACGCATCGATCTTCTGCTCGCTGTTGCCAACGAAGAAGACATCTCCGTCCCGGACTTCTGCGCGCACAGAATCTGGGAGAGCAGGCCTCCGAAGCCCCGTTCCGCAAGAGACATCTGCCGGGTGTGCGGGCAATCAGGTTTTTGGGGAGCGACATCGCGACTGCTCGTTCGACTCCCTGATCGGCGTTCTGCACTGCTTCAACGTCGTCCTGCATCAACTTTGATCGACTACATCGAACAACTCAAGAACAATGGTTCTTGGGAATGGATCTTCCAGCGCCTCCAGCGCAGGATCTTCCGCTGGGTACGTTCTTGTCTTTCTGATCAATTTGTTCATCGTTTTTATCACCTTATTGAGGAATTTATGGATTAAATTAAGTAGGAAAATGCCTAATTTCTTAACAGGTGAGAAGTGGCCTTCACGTATGGTGAATGAATAGCAGAGATGCGCAGGACTCTTTGAATCCATAGTCTGTTCTTCAGAACTGGAAAGTGATAGACTGCTGAAATTCCGGCGAACATGTATGTATTTATGATGACAACCAGATACCGGGAAGGCTGGAAGCTTTGTCATCCTGCTGACCTTGAGCATGCCATCTTGCCATTAGAAACACGTGATCAAATTCTGAAGGTAAAAGTGCTGAACTGATTTGACGACGAGGCTGTCAAAGCTGGTTCCGTTTTACTCAAACCTGGCTTGCTGAGATGTAATCCTCCTGTAAATTGGTCTGTGCCTCGATCATTTTCCACTGTCGTTATGTCGGCAGATGATGTGAGGATGCAGTGCCTTCAAGGGTGGTCCAAATCTGCCTCGTTTTATTTGCAAAATCTGCAGTCCAGTCTCACTGTAACCTATATAACCAGCGGATACGAATGCTGATGAAAGGCACATGCACAGCACAGACAGTGAGGCTAATAATGTTTTCCAGAACTGAAATATATTGTTGGGATTTTCATGAAAAATTGCTCTGATGTACTAAGCATGAAGATCGACATCTATATATAGTAATTCTATGGAATAAATGTAAATGAAAATATTCAAAACACTTACGTTTCTTGTTCCCTTAAAAATCTCGAGAGATATTTAGAACGTTACTCAACCATATTTGTATTTTTCTCTCCAACAGCATTCTTCCAAAGTCTCAATATCTCAGATACTTGCAGGTTGCAGCATCCGAAAGCTATTTATTTGGCCGCATCAAATTCAGGTTCATACAAGCGGTGCAACGCGGACCTCGCGGCGAATTTCGTGTTCTACAAGAACATTACAAGCACAAACACCGTGCAAACGCGCTTGCTCACTACTTTGTTTTGTGGTCATAAACTGTTTGTTCGACTCAGATTCCTGAAAGCGAAAGCAAAAGATCTCCATCCCATGTCACACTGGTTGTAGAAATATCTCAAACGCAGCGGACGTGGAGCACAACCGCTGGCCAAGAGGCGATAAGAAACGAGTGCACGGAGAAGATCAGAGGAATCACACGTTTGCCGGACAAAACAATATATAAACATTCAATGCTCCGAGGCGAATCCATTGCAAGTTTCTACAGCACAAGCAGGACAGTCCACTTCACACACAGAGTTCTACTTCTCGTGACAACAACCGAGCTAGCTGGAAATGGCGTCGACGCTGGCCAACGTGAGCCTGTCCACCCCGGCGACCTTCTTGGCCGCCGACGTGCTCGCGAGGCAGCAGAAGGTTGCCGGCCGCGTGTTCTTTCCGGCGGCTCGCCGCGGCGGCTTCGCCGTGAGGGCGAGCGGGCCGTCGACGCCGCCGGGCATCTCCGACAAGGTGTCGGACAGCATCAAGCAGGCGGAGGAGGCGTGCAAGGACGAGACGGCCACCGGCGAGTGCGCGGCGGCGTGGGACGAGGTGGAGGAGCTCAGCGCCGCAGCGAGCCACGCGCGGGACAAGCTCAAGGACTCCTCCGACCCGCTCGAGAAGTACTGCAAGGAGAACCCGGAGGCCGACGAGTGCCGCACCTACGACAACTGAGCGCATGTCCATGCATGACATGAGCGTACGTGCATGCTTTGGTAAATTTGGTACTATAGATGACACGGAGGAAGGCGGCGGTACATAGTAAAGGATACTTGAAGAAGGGGTGAAGCGGGAAAAAGGTTTCATAACTTGGTGAATTTGTACCATGCTTTGGTGTCCCTCTGCATGTAGTATTCATATACACTGCATATATAAAGGTTTCTATCAGAAATGTACTGTGTATAAAATCCTTTCTCTGTTGTTAACAAAGTTATTGTTAGCGCATAGCAGTCAGTTCTGTTAAATTGCAAGTGGTACTCGCGATAGATGTTACTCTGTCTGATTATTGCTTTTTTTTCCTTAACATCTTTTTAGTCAAGATCATCCAAACTCTAGAAAAATTGATTTTTTTTTTGGGGGTGGGGTGGGGGGGGGGGGGGGGGGGGGGGGGGGGGGCTGATATTCTTATCACTGTTTACTTCTTGTCAGTTCATTCGAGGATCCTTGACTCATTTTGCGTGTCATTCAAGCTTGTCACTGTATCTCTGCGGCCAACCACTCGGATTGTACCAAGCAAATCCCAAATTACCACCGAATGAATTGGTGTACTATGAATTTTATCCGCTCTCTTTCTCTTTTTTGAATGAAGACAAGCAATGATAACTTCAGTTGTGAAAAATCAGCACACTACATATCCCAGACGGCCAAAAAAAAGTTAGTTCTTTGGTATTTCTAAGAACATACTAGGCATTTTGATCCTTTTTGGAACAACGGGATTTTGAAGAGAAAATAGAGGAATTGAATCCGATGGGTGCACTTTCCAGGAATTTAAGGAATTTTGGAGGATCAAATTATCAGGACAAGGGGCTGCAGACAGTATTGTTAAATTCAGTATAAGCTACTTCTTCTTCAGTTGTACTGAATCAATGCAGAATGTACAAAACGTCCATAAATTTGGTTTGGTCAACTAACAGCTGCCCAAAGCAGCATAATGTACAGGGTAACAGATCACGAAGTAGCATTAGGAGCAACGGACATACTGTATATCAGCAAGGACCTGACATGAAGAGCAGCAAGTACATATTCTGCAACGCTTTAACAAGCGTATCGTTATACAGCATACGCATTCAGAAATACGACAGTGCCATTGCAGTCACAGATTCCTCCCAGTCGGGCACTTGATCTTGGATATTAATCCAAATGAGTTAAAAAAAACTACTTGATCTAAATCCATATATCACAGTTCGCAAATGCTAAAGAAAGTGGTTGATGAATTCAGATTCAAAATAAATGGAAGAGAAAAACAATCACAGTGTCAGGTTTAGTACTGTTAAATACAGCCACCACCTGCAACAACCGCTGAAGTGGGCTTTTCTTTGTCTAACCGATTATGGCAGGTAGAAATGCCTTCTCACTGTTGGGTCCTAACAGCGCTGACTCAGTTACGGGCTCGGCCAACATTGGCAGCAAGGTGAAGGTGGTACAGTTTGTAAAATAAAAAACATTGATCTGAATGCACAACCAACTTGAGCTGTTGAAATGAATGATGCGCAAAAAAAAAAAACTGGTTATTAAGACACGAACCAAATTATTTGAAAGAAGGTCAGATGAAAAGAAAAGTCATAGAAGCAGTTCACCTGGAGCCGATTCGGAGAACTGTGGCTGGCATCTTCTCTCGGAACGAAGCAATGGCCTAGGATGTCAGATTGTCAGGTATTGAGGTAACTACTCCTCCGATTTTGTTTAACTTCCACCAGCATCGAACAAAAATCCCATCATGGTAAAAGTTTAACCGCGCCCCTAGGGGATCCTTCTCTCAGAACCTTTTTAAAATCTCTCTCTCTCTCTATCTCTATTTTTCAACGGTTGGTAGACTGTAAATAAAAGCATAAACAAACAGCTAATGACTCCTCAACAAGCTCAACAGGTATATAAAAAATCACGAAGAAAGCAACCAAATCTCTCTCTCCCTCAGTCCCTCTCTCTCTCTAACCCAGCCGGAGCTGCTGCTCCCCCAGCGCGCTCCAGCAGCTATTGGAGCTCAGCCATCCAGAACTCCAGAAGTCCAGAGCGGTGAACTGTTCATCTTGATAGAAACCCTCCTTCCCTTCCCGCACACCACACATCTCAATCTTTGCTGCAGCCTCCCGATCTGTGGTTCTTCCGGCATCGCGAACAAAAGATTGCCACCGATCCATTGGGTACTCCGCATTCCATTCCCTCTAGCACCAGCAAAGCTTCTATCTTTTGGCCAACAAACTTGGAGAAATGGGATGCATGATGCTGCTTGGAGTCGACGCAAGCCTTATGCGAGGTTAGATTCTTGTTTTTCATCATTCCATTAATATAAGCCATTAATACAAGCTCAAGGAACCGGTCGGCTATTGAGTCCTTGTTTCTGTTTCTTTTTTTTTTCCTTTCATGAATTGAAAAGTTGCTTCTTTTTACTTTTTAGTTTGTCCTGATTAGATGCTTGTTGTTTGCTGATCCATATGGCTTCCATTTGGATATATGCATGCTGTTTGATTTGAATCTACCTATTCTCGGTTACCATGGATCTCAGTAAACCTCGTAGTCAATTCTCTGTTGTTTGCTTCTTGTAACGGATAAAGTAGTTCATTCTTACATCCACACTCCAGTAAGATTTTCGACTCTGAACAGATTAGATTTCAAATCGTGCTCATGAGTCATGACACTATTTTTGCAGATTTCTAGCATATCTTCTTTTTGAATTATCGAACCACAAGTTATATATTTGAAATCCTCCACTTCCAATAAGCAATCAGATAAAGCTTCAACAGATATTGCCTAATCAATCTTGGCACTGCTGAAGTGAATCAATGGG
Source organism: Eragrostis nindensis (assembly GCA_012490785.1). NCBI lineage: Eukaryota > Viridiplantae > Streptophyta > Magnoliopsida > Poales > Poaceae > Eragrostis > Eragrostis nindensis. The sequence goes on along the minus strand of JAAXCT010000089.1, from coordinate 803,119 downwards.
TAGAGGAAGAGGCAGAGGAAAGAAGCTAACCCTTGTTAGGAGCCATGAAGACAAAGGAAGCAGTGGTGAAGAAGTTGTGCCTGCAAGGAAGAGGAGGGGAAGGCCCCAAAAGCGCTTTGCTGAAAAGATAGATCAAACAGATATTGAAAATTTTGGAGAGAAGATCGATGGCGATGAAGAACAACTTGATGATGCAAAACTGAAGAACAGCACTGCAGCTGTTGGTAACAAAAGAGGCAGGCCGCTGAAAGAGGGCTCAAATATTGTCGTAGAAGAAAATAATTCTAGTATTCTATCAAGCAGTGATGAATCAACAAGGACTAATGGATTCAGGCAGAATGGAAGCCGGAGGAAAAACAAGCCCCGACGAGCAGCAGAGGCAGGGCTATAAAGCAAGTGAGGTGGTTAAGCATCCCTACAATTTTCAGTACCAGGTAGCCTTCAAATTTTGCTATATCCTGGTTTCTAGTAGCTCCTCAGTGCTGCAAAATGAAAACAAGCATGTACTCATTGCATGCCTCAACATGCGAAGTGTATGAACTAATGGTGCACCTACTATGTTGTTCTGTACTTTACAACAGCTGGGGAGTTTAGTAGCAGAAATTCCTTCAATTTTGCTTTATCTGGTGTATCTTCTTCTTTGGCTCCTGCTGTCACTCTGTTTGTAGTTGCTGAGCTCTGGAAAACTGAACGGTTCTCAAAGGATGACTTTTGAGGGGAGGTATGCTATATATTCCTCTCAGATGGCGTTGAATGGAGATGATGAACATTTGTTCGTTCGAATAGTCTGGACTGAATCTTGCAATGGCTTGTTTGCTTGCACTAGACTAAACTGTAACCACAAACAGATTTCATGAATTATTTCAGGCTTGGCAAGTTTGTACTACTTTAGAACAAGTACATCACATTTGAGAAACTCATCCCAATCGTGAGATGCTGCTTGGTGGAGCAGTAGTCTACTGCTTTGTTTTGATTTTTTAGCGAAGTTAGGGGTGGAAGGAATGATGGTGCATCTCATACTCTGAATTTACTCTCATGATCTATCAAAATCCGTTAAACCTGTAGTATCAAAAAGCTTGTTGTTGTCTAACTTATCTTGCATTAAAATACGAGTTTGGTTTGTTGCAACAACGCGCCAACCGGCCCGTCTGTTTCCATTAGTCTATGACCATCAAGTTCTTTTTCTTTGGGTTCAGAAGATACATAATAAACAAACCAAAAAACGGAAACAAAAGCAATAGTTATCGTAGCACTGACGCGGAGTCGCGGCGGAGTGGGGTGGCACTGCGGCCGGGAGTTGAGATCACCGATTCCTTTCTTTCACTCACAGCCTCACAGGTTCTCACAGCACCCACCCATCCGACACGAGACGGGACAAGGTCGGCAGAGGGCTTTTTCGTCTAAATAAAGCTGCGCCACTTTGCGACCCGCCCGTCCCCCGGACCCCGGTGGTGGTGGCCTAGCCTGCCGGGGGATGGCTGGCACATGCATGGTCACGGCCGAGCCCGGTGGCGCCTGCGACATCATCACTCGCTCGGTCGATGCCGCCCGCCTGCTCGTTCCCCAGTGAAATCATCCGGCACTCGATCGATGTCAGCGGAGGGTGTCGTGACTCGTGACCTGGCCGAGCGAGCGGGGCTGATCATGAACGTCTCACTGCGGTGTGTTTCGTCTCCTGGAACGGCGAGCATCGTCGTCCAGGGTTCACACGCCCCCCTCTGGATCCCACAAAACAGCGTTCGGGCGACGTAATCGTGGCTCCACAGGCCGCGAAGCCGACAGATTCGTACGTCGGCCGTCGGCACTTTTCATCCGGCTGTATTCTCTTCTCTTTTACACGCCTCGCAATCACGAGCACCTATACGGTGTATAAACGGTGTTCCATGCTTCCATCCTATATACGGTGCCTTAAGCCAACTGTGAGGTTCAGAGTTGACCTACCTCCCGTTCTTATTTTCTCTCCTTTTTTTAGGAACTCCTCCACCGGTTCTGTGGCAATAGAACTGGAATGTATGGGCTGGATGGAATGCTCGATTGCGCCGTTGAGGAAGCCCACGTAGCCCTTTTTCCCTACCCGAAGCGGCCCACGCAGTACCAACGCTGCGGTCGCCGGTCGGGCACCTCGCCCCGGCTCACTCTCCACAGGCCACAGTCCCACGACCACGACGTGATTTCCCCCACTTCCACCGCGACGCCTCTTTCTTGCCGTCCTCCAGCCTCTCCGCACTCGCCTCGGCACGCGGCCGCCGCCGGCACACACACACAGCGCAGCCTCCACAGGTAAGCCGCCGCGCCCTCTCTTCTCCGCTCACAAACCCGGCACCCTCCGCGCGCTCCCCGCCCCCACCCGCATCAAACGCACTCTCTCGCTAGATCCCGATCTCGCCTCCTCCTGCCTAGGGTTGGGCTCGCCGTCTCGGGCTGACACGGGCGGCTCTGCTTGTCCAGCAGGAAGCCCGGCGATGGAGGAGGACTCGCCGGTGACCAAGACGGTGAAGGGCGCCGTGACGGGGCTCGCCGCGGGGACCATCTGGGGCACCGTCGTCGCCACCTGGTACGACGTGCCGCGGGTCGAGCGCCACGTCGCGCTCCCGGGCCTCATCCGGACGATCAAGATGTGCGGCACCTACGGGGCCACCTTCGCCGCCATCGGAGGCATGTACATCGGCGTCGAGCAGCTCGTGCTGAGCCAGCGCAAGAAGCACGACTACGTCAATGGGGCCGTCGGCGCGTTCGTCGCCGGAGCCGCAGTCTGCGGCTACAGAGGTTAGAAACTCGAGCTGTTTTTTGGACACGCCTGCTAGTTTCCGACTAATGCATGTTGATACTTTTGTTACTTCCGCTTTGCTTATGGTTGGTTTTGATGTCTAGACATGTCAGGATTAACGGGATACAGTATCATGTTAGTGTTGATTTCTTGTATTGAACATGACATGATGACTCATCCAGCCTAGGCTCTAATTGATTATTGGGTTTAGTTAGTTAATCGATTCAATGTCGTTTCCTTTTGCTTCTGAGATTAGTATTACTGACTACTGAGCATAGGCCATGTTAAAATGCAAAGTTAAGAATCTCATCTCAGTGAATTGAGGGAAATTTGTTTTAATCATGTCACTGATTAACCATAGCTCTTCCTCCAATATTGATACTTTCGAAGTAGTTCCTGGAACATTACAACCAAAGCTAAAAATCGAAGCTAGTTCGTTGACTATGCTTGACTAGATTGATAGCTTTCAAACATCATTGATGATTGAGAAATGTGTTATTTGATAAATAAACATGCATGGAGCATTTTGGATTGGTTCATCCTAATTTTGGATGATGACATAGTTTATGCTCCTATATCATTTGACTTCTGGTGACTACACAGTAAGAGTTAATTGTGTGGACAGATACGGGTCAAACATTTGTTTTATACACAATAATTGCTTTGTTTTTACATAATAGGTTCTCTGATTGGGTTTAGATCCTGCTGAACTCTATGGGCAGAATTCTTCTAATCTGAGCTAAATATTTTTCTTCTTGTATGTATGAGCATGGAACCTAAGTCTCACCCACCTACCCCTCCTCCTCCTGCCTAATACCGTGTACCTTTGTCGTTGCTAAAATCAGTACAGGTAGCCTTAAACTTATGGAACATCATAGCATCGTGTGGCATCTTACATATTAATCTATCATACAATTGAATAATAGCATGTTCATTTCACTCCCCATTACTTCACTACGGAAACTATAGTTGGTGAAGGAGTGGCAATCTATGTTCATAAAGCATTGTGTGTGGTTTGTGATGATTTAAAACAATTCAATGTTTTTGGCTTGTTGGTTTAACTAGACAATAAGAGCTCAGCATCAGACGCGCAGCATTTCATTTATTCTATGAGCAGTTATTATATTTGTATATGAAAATCACATGTGTCAGTGTGGCAGAACTGTTGCGGTTATACTTTGATTATCTTCCTGTTTGGATTTTATTGTTCTATTTTTCTTGACTGCAACACGAAGAACTGGCACTAACACATGTCAATTCCGTGACCCCTTTAGTAAAGAATAGAACAATAACTTATTAATAATAGTGGAAATTATTGCCTGATGAATAGTTGAATAAATATGCTGGCCCTGGTATACTGCTACTTCATATCTTGTTAGAGCATCTCCAATAGATCCCCATAAAATTGGCCCCATAAACTTGTTCTTGGGAGCTATCAAAAAATTATAAGGGGTAATTCCTCTCCCCTCAAACAGATCAAAAACACTTTTGATTGGGCCACATCAGCATTTGGGGCCACAAAAACATTAATTCTATTGGAAAGAGAAGGAATGGGACCTCCAATTCTATCCCTGTTTGTAGCTACAATGAGGGCAGTTCAGGGGTAGGAAAAAGTTTGGAGTAGTTTTGGGGTGGTGTTGGAGATTTTTTTTTTGAATCTCATTATTTTGATTTAAGGGGAGTTTATGGGGAACTTTTGGAGATGCTCTTGATAATGCTTTTGCTTCCCATATGATACTATGTTAGTATTTGTCAAGGTGAGATGCGGAAAAAAACCGTCCATAGTATACAATACCTGTTTTATAACGCTGCAGACAAATCTGCTCTTTCAGTGTATTGGTTTGCAAGTCTGATGTTTATGATATTTTGTAAATGCCATGGCAGGAAAGAGCATTCAGTCAGCCCTCATTGGAGGCTCTTGCCTGGCATTCACGTCTGCCGTGCTAGACATTGGTGGCAATACGACCAGAGTGGACAATGGTAAAGAGTACTATCCCTACACAACCGAGAAGAAGCCCGCTCATTGATTGTTCAGCTGTGTACTTGTAGCGCAAATCTTGGAATCCATCAGCTCCGTGAATTTTGAAGCTGATGTGTGGCTTTGTTTTTGTTTTTGCTGCTGCACTTAGTTCCTTTGCAAATCTGTGGCCACATGGTTAACTCAATGCTTGAGCGATATGGACATATCACTCAGAATAAATCTTTCATTTGCTTTCTTGTTATTGTTGGCCATAATAAACGTGTATGACATCATTTTCTGTCTAAAGTTTTTGTGTGATAAGCCTTATGCTTTTGTGTTATACCATGTATAATTTTATCGAGAACATCACCTGCTAACATCAATCAAGAATCAACCACTCAACAATCCAGGATCCTTAAAGTAGTTACTTCCTCCGGTTTCAAATATATTACAAACGGAATAATTGCCCAACCAATCAACCACTCAACAATCCAGGAAGTTCAACGGAAAAGCGACGGCATAGATTAAAACCGAAGAGAGTATATTTCTGTTCTTACAATCGGCTGAAAGTTTGTCTTTCCTCCAGCATTAGTAGGAAACATGTTGGCCCAAAGTTGGGAGTTTGAGGTTAGGCTTAAAAAGATCGAGGAAGCGGAGACACATTAATAATTGCTTTCTGTGGATAATTTTTCTGTTGCATCCTTCATTGTGTAGAAGTGATTTATACAATTTATTATCTATAGTAAGTTACTTATAAAAGTCTTGTACTTTCAGTTGCGTATGTGATGATCTTAAGAGAAGAGTATATATTTCGATGACACAGTCCGAAATGCTCGTGTGACAATTCAGTGCACGTCTAGCCACAACAGAGTGAGTTATTAATTTAATGCACACAATTAATTATTATGGACTGCGCAATCAGTGTATCTGGATATTGCATTAGGTTTAGAATTACACTTCATCAAGTGGCTACAGAAAGTATTTATTCTAAATAAATATTTATTTTACAGTTAAAAAATATTTATTCTATATGTAATTTGTTGGTTGTGTAAACTAATCGACAAAAGACGTGACTTATACAACCACCACCCAGCCTACCCCAACTTGCCCAGAAAAAAAAGCTATGTCCATTTCTTTTGTCCATCCGCTTTCATGCAGAATACAATTTCTAGGGTGCTTAAGAAAGTGTAACCAAACAATGAAAGAACCTCTTTGCAATTTCCTTTGCAATAGCATTGTTTGCCTTAAGGGGCAGTGTACAAAGGCAAAAACACTCAATAGAAAGGTAAATATGCCTGGTAGCATTTTACCAATGTTGTTCAACAGATTAGTATAAGCTTACACAGATCAAAACCTACGAACCAACTGTGTTGACTACAGTTTATTAGTTGCAAGGATTAGCCATATCTCATCAGTGGTCTATCAATGACAATTGTCTTCTTTTCTCGTAATGATTATTGAACCCATCCTAAGAAACCCGCCAAAACAAATAAACTCACACATGCCACCATGTGGAACTAACAAACCTAAGAAGTGTACGCCAAATCACCCAGAAGCCCAAAATTGTTGGCCAAAAAAAAAATTTTTTTTTGTAGCCAAGGTACTTTATGCCTTCCTTGACTTCTGCTTCTTCGACTCCAACGAAGTTCCTAATCCTGCTGGAGCATTACCGCTGGACTTGGCAGATTGCCCGTTGCTATCAGCATCCTTCGACTCGGCGGTGCCATTCAGAGCAGGTCCATTGCTCACCTGGCCTTCAGATGCAGGCTTTTGTGCGTTTGAAGTGGCAGCAGAAGCAGAAGTCGAAGCAGCCGAGTTGATAAGATTGAGAATGTGATCCAGCTCAGATGCATTATTAGTAGGTCCATTACGCACGCTGAGACCTCTTGCGGCTGCTTTCTTCCGAGCTTCTGCAGTTGCTTTAGCAGCTCGCTCATCGACCCCCCTTACTCGAGGAACACCTTCCCCAACTACTGCAGCGTTTAGTGATCTGTTGACATTAGCTGCTCCATCCCCTGATTGGATCACGGCAGCCTTCATTGCTTGCAAAAATGCAGGATTTGCCTGTCAAATCAATATGTAAGGATCGGATGCTACCAAGAAAGAGGTATGGAAATTTACAAAAATGCTTGACATTCATTTCAAGCAGCACTCCCGAACCTTCTGCATGGGCTATTACACAAAAACTATAACCAGCGTACAAGCATAGCAAAATGCAACGAAAACAGAATAATGAACTGGATCACACCGTATTTTGTTCCACAGTCAACTGTCTGGCTTATTGCCATCAGTGCATGCAATTAGAAAGTTCCAGAGGGCACAGCAGGAATGCCTGTTAATATGCTTACCTTCAAGAAATCAATAGCAGTAGCTGATGGATTAGTTCCCTGACCTTTTTGCTTCTGGGCATTAGCCTGTGCAGAGAAAAAGAATTACCTTCTATTGACAATGATATGTTAAAAAATGAAAAATGATATGGAAATTTTTTGAAATAGAATAATTGCTTATCAGGAAAGGCCACATGAGTCAACTAATTCTTACTAACTGAAATTCAACCGACAAATATAACAATCAACCAAGCAAATATTCACTATCTATAGCCCTTCTGAACACATGCATCCTCGCACAATTCTGACAAGTAAGATTCTAATCAACAATTACAGAAATGATACCTGCTGTTCTCGAAGCTTAAATGTATTCAACCAATTTTCTGAATCTTTCGTCCGTGAATCCTCCTCCCCTAATTTCTTTGCGAGTATATCATAAGTTTTCTTTTCATGCTGCCATCAAAAGCCAACACAACATGTCAACAACTTAAAATATCGTTTTTACCACTTGCTTTTTTTGGGTAGGAACTACCACTCGCTTTTTTTTTGGGTCGGAACTAACCTGAGTTGAAAGCTTGTATGCGCCCATACAATTGAATGCAATGGCAAGAGCATGATAGCATACAGCTGTTTGAATATGATCCGGGCCGAGCAGACGCTCATTCTTCATAAGTGCTTCTTGAAGATACCGAAGAGCAGTATTCATATTACCAGCATCCTGGTACATCATTGCAACATTTATGAGAGTGGCCGCAACATCCGGGTGATTAGGACCTGATGCCAAACTAAGTAACAGCAGTGTACGGGACATGTGGCGCAGTGCAAGTTCAGTCTGATTGAGCCCATGATAGAACAATGCCATGTTACCATAACTGAGGGGGCAAAAAGAAGACAACATTACAAATTAGTAGAACGTATAGCAAATACACAGAAAAAAGAGAGAACATTGGTTCTTCTTACACTAATATTATAGCATAAATAAATTACATCCTCTACGATTAATAGAAACATGCTCTGTCATAAAATAAACGACATGATGTAACACTAATAAGATGTCTATCTATACTTCTTGCATCCACAGTGAATCCCTTCTCAGCAGTGTTCATGTTCAAGTTTTCCGCAAGCCTTTTTTATCAGGCCACATATTCATTTTTACTTTTTCGAGCAAAGCGTCAGTTAGTCTCAACAGTAGCTTTAAAAAGTTAGTATAAATCACCGTATCCATTGGCTGCAAGTTTTTAGTACAGATATCATATAACACCATTCTTAAGGACAGTACTAAAATTTAAAAATAAGAATAAATGAAACAAAGTACATGCCTGTGTGCTGTGTCAGGGTGATCAAGACCAAGGCATCGCTCATTTATGATAAGTTCTCTATGTTGCTGCACAATTGCTCCAGCTGTATCACCAGCATGGTAAAGAACCATAGCAAGGTACCTTATATCAAAAGAAGAACAAATTTAAAACATACGGCTTTTTATATTAAAAAAAAGATAACAACAAAAGAAAATTGTGAGAAATGCTCGAGTTGAAAATATGTTTTACACATTAGCAATTGTCCATCTCATTGAACATCATATTTCTGTTCTCTTCCAATTTTTATGTAAGAAATGTTGTTCAAATTCGTGTTCTTTTCCTGTTAAAGAACATACTAGCACAAAAAATGATCAAGAGGTTAACAAGTTACCGGCAACAATTTGCAGCATCTTTGTGCATGGGACCAGTTATCTGTAATTTCAAAGGTTAAGTTATCAGAAGTTCACCCGATATTTCATGATAAATATCTTATTAGTATACCTGCTGAAGCAGCGAAAAAGCTTCAGAAAAAAGGGCATAGGCCTCATTCAGTGTTCCCTGAAACACGCAAATTCAATGAAATTTAGATATATGATGAGAATAGTATAGAATAACAAACAAGTCTCCATTAAAGTTTGTAGAAGCATGAGCCACAAACAAAAACACGCCAGAAATATATACCTCCGCCATTCTGATTTTCCCTGCTTCCATAAGGTTTCTCGCATCTGTACAGGTGGGAACTGAATGCTTGATAACTGGTTGAAGATTCAGTATATCTGAAGGCTGGAATGGAGTTGAAGCATCCAGATCATATTTGCGAGCAGCAATCGTTATTCCAACCTGTTACATAACAATTGGCATTATATACTACGTACACAGGGAACATACATTTTGCACATGTGGTTCATCGTTTGGAAATGATTATACATGGATAAAAATTGTGTGAACTCAACACGAACTAAGAAATTTTTCTGAGTGCATACTAAATCAAAAATCATAATGCACACAGAAGTATCATAAACGGTCAGATGCCTCGAACCTTTTGGCAAAGATTTCTGAGAACCACAACCCTTTTAGCCGCAAGCCTTGCTTCATCTGGAACTTCAAACTAAACAAACAGACCACATTAGTCATGCTATTCAAACAGAACTTGAGAACAGGAAAAAAAACAAGTACCTGATATTTATATTTTGCAAATTCCTTAATTTTAGACCAAACAGCATCAGATGTTAGATGAGAATATGCTGATAAGCCCTTTCTTGAAGCAGCACCGTGACTTGATTTTTGGACCTTTGAGGATTTCTGTGTTTGACTATTTTCACACCCCTGAAAATTGAATACAGCATATTCGAGTTACAATATCAGCTCAGTAAAAAAGATATCTACACATACATTAGACCTAGCTCTTGAAAAAGCAATGGAACATGCAAACGGGCAGCAACTCTTCTTTTACGCTAGGTATGCCGGTGATCTAGTGTTTAAGGTTTTGGATTTAGGACCTAGATGTCATCGAATGAATGCTCGGTATACTTGCTTTCGGAAGGAAGCTAATCTGAACACTGAATCCATAGCTTTTTCTAGAGGATAGCATTGGCTGTCTTGCCTTCTTGATTGTACTTCCTATTAGTTCACGTGAGATAAAAACCATCCGGATGGAGACCCCGAGGGAAGTAAGGAAGCGAAGGATCGACCTTTAGTTTAGAGTGGCTGTCCTATTTGCTTGCCCAGAAAAACGGTGGAATAAAACTCCCACAGTAGAAGTCAGCCTAATATGAAGCAAAAACTAAACCACAGCGATTTCATTTTCTTTAATTGACTCATTCCTTCCCATTTTACTAAGTAAACTTTCATTTTACGGATCCACCCACCCACCTTCTATATTCTCCCATCCCCGAGGGAAGACCGCGCACGGCCGAGAAAGAAGTGTCTCGTGTTCAGCAGCTCGCCTAAGTCCTAATGTTAGTGGAAAGAGTAAGATAAGAAAGCTTAAGCGTGGTAGCCCACAGACCAAATATGAGAAGTGATGTTTTGACGGGAAATGCACTACTAGTTAGTAAAGAAAAAGGAAAAGGTAAATTAAGTAGGGCGGTCCACAACAAAGCTACTGCTACAGTAGTGAGTGGCCCTTCCGCTTTGATCTAGTGTTCTGTCCCATGCCCAAGCCCTAAAATCATCTTGCTCTGTTCTCGGCCTTGGCATGTTCAGATTTGAATAGCAGCCGCATCCAACGGAAAGAAAATCCGCTGCACCTTCTCCACATCCCATTGGTTTGTATTCTGCAACATGAGATCGGCAACTAACTGAACTGGATCATCAGTCATTCTCCCTAACGGCTTCATGTTCAGTAGTCCATCTATCCACTGATCATGCCATATTTCAGTGGTACGACCATCTCCGATCCTACGGATCAGTCCCATTCTCAGTACCTCTCTTCCTTTGATGATCTCAAATCGTTTCACTTTGAAAGGAAAGACTTCAGCTAGCTATATGAGATCGAACTTCTTCCATCACTCTATCTACGATATTCATTTGCAACGATAATTTGTGATTCAATATAAGGCATATCAGGTTATAAAAAAGTGCTATGCTTGGGATAGCATACCTTCTGGGTTTCTGACTGTGTGCTGCCAATGCCACCCTTTGTGGAGGCCAACAAAATTTTGCCAACGAAACAGTTTAAGAAATGAGCAATAGAAGGTCCGACATCATGATCTGGGCTTTGCCTCAGTATTTCCTTGAATGAGAACAAACAGTTTAGTTATCACACATGTTATTACCACAGTAGGTGTTCCCCACCCAAAAAAAACACACACAAAAAAAGACCTCTGTGTAAACAAGAAATGAAATACAAATAGCTTCTAATGTGACAATAGGAACCAAAAGGAATGATATAAATATAGAATGCATCCTGCATTAGCACAGATACAATAATGATTGATGCTTCAGTATAAGACATAATTCATTTCCAGTGTGACAGTCAGAAAAGGCCTAATTTACATTTTACTCCAAGTATGCACATTCCAATGCTAAACAATTGAAACATCCAGTCTTTTGTTGATCCATAGCAACATGTCCCCACTCAAACGAGATCCGTATTCTTAACCCCAGCAACAAAGTATAACGAAAAGGTAGTACAATCAAGATAGATATATTACCTTGATAACATGCTTTGCCGACCTAACAATTATCTCAGAAGAAAACAAGTCCCACAGATGTGGTAAATGTTTGATCAAGCCTGCAATCTGAGACAGTAATTGTGTTATGAATGAGTAGCTGTGATAGAACAATAAGTTCAGAGGGATCTGATTAGAGACTCACTTTGCCCAGGTACCTAACATTTATCCCATGGAGATGTAGCACATCGGTTAAACTCTGCCCGTCCATTGGGGAGATATCAAGGGAGCAAAGATCCTGAACAAATTTAGGGATCACTATGTCCACAAGATATGTACCAGCCTTTTTTACCAACTCTTCGTCTGCAGCAATTTCCTACAATAATAAACAGTAGAATGTTATCAAATACGTTATATGGACTTTAAATGAAGTGAAGTTTTAAGACTAACCTCTGGACTACCAGCAAGCTTGTACTCTGTAAACACATTAGGATTAAAAAGTATCTCAGCATTTGGTTTGTTTTCAGCAGGTATAGGAACGAAGTTTTCCGCAGATTCGTCATCTCCTCCTGCAGAGGTAGCCTAAAAGAATAATTACAATGAAAAACAAGTTAGATTTTGTTATATCTAATATATATTAGCACATAAAACAATCATCTATTTGCGGTGTAAAACTGACAAAAGCAATTGTTTATATGGCACTGGCGAAACAACTTGTAGGTAATCAAATCATGAAACTGCACCACCTAAGGAGTAAATGTCATATAAGCACATCATGTTCAACTCTTTAGGAGTGGCATATAACACAGACCTCCATTCTATATTTAAGAACAGAGGTAGTAATTGTCAACTGATTATTCAGATAGAAACAGAGATTGCTTTCAGTCTAACCATAGAATCAGAAGTGCTTGCAACTTGGTCGTCAGATTCTACTGGAGCATCTGGAACTTTCTGCTTAGGCGATTGCTTCATGGATTCAGCCTGCCCAAATAATACGATCATTAAGATTCCCCATAAAATTAGCACAGTGAGATAGAGCTCGAAAAGAGCCATGCGACGAGCTGACCTCAACAAATGAGGATACTAGTTCGGGCCTTAACACACAGAAGCGGTGTTCTTGTCCAATGTAGTTAGAATCTCGAGGAGTCACTCTCATCAAATCCAAAATGTAATGCCTACATAAGAAAGGAAAGTCAAACACTTGTTATAGCTGTATTGGGGGGAAAGGATAGCAGTAATGGAAAGCACGCACACACAAAGTAAACAATCTTTGGAATTTTGAGATTTGATAATCCATGCATGTGACAATGATATTTGGGAACTAAGCCAACATGGTTAAATGATTTACATATCCAATCTTCCTCAAATAAAGCCATATCTACTTTAAGTGCCACCAAAACAAGAAGCATTTCAGAAATAATTAGTAAGGTAACAATGTTTTCATCACATAAACCAAAAGGTAAAAACACCTCAGTGTTAAACTTCAAAACAAGAATTACCTGTCATCACTTCCAACAATGCCCTTGCATTCAACCGTAGCAGCTAGCTTAACAGGATGCCCGGAACCATCCAAAACTAGATGCTCCTTCAAATGGAGCCGCTTTGCTGCCTCGACAACCTAAAACAGCAACAATCAAAATTGCATTAACAATACCTACTTTGAAGTTATGGCATCATAATAGCTAAAGCATTAGAGGGCAAGCTGACTGGCATATAGCAGCCAAAATAATAGTAAATCTGACTGAGGACAAGCTGAGGACAACCTGACTGGCACATAGCACAGTGCACACAATAAAAATTATAAACAGTTTAACTTAAAAGTGCAATATTAGTTAATATCCATTTGAGCAGCCGACATAAAACACAACAAAGAGTGTACTAGAAAAAAAATATACAATACAACCATCACAACAACACTCATACTTCAGTATATAATTAAAAAAACTAACCAACCTTTGAATGGAAAGATTCGTTCCATGATATCTTCTTGCCATTATCAACAGAACCATAGAGGAGGGAATCGGACTTGTCTCCTTGAAGAATACCAGGTATGATGCTCTACAATCCACATGGAAAACATTAACTGGGAAATTAAAGTAATATTGACATACAACAATTTGAACCAAAAAAAGTAATAAGTGAACGAACAAAATAGGTGATGTATGTTAACAATAGGCAAATGTACCAAATATGCTATACCAAGATACAGTTTCTATACAGACCTGAGCTACAACCCTGTGACCTCTGTAATCAATTATTGCCATGGCAAGATTGTAGAGCCCAGAAATGTCAGCTTCTTGATAAGCCTTAGTTCCTTTTAAGTCATTGTTTGCAGAAGCATAGGTGGCTTGCTCACTGTCTGCTAATTGTGCCTCTGCAGATGCATCATCTGAAACAGCGTGAGGATCTTCAGATTTTGAGTTTGCTGCCTCACGCGAACCTGCGTGGTTCTTATCCGGCTTAGCCCTCACATCTGGAGAGGAAACTTTAGTACTTTTGCTGGGCCCATTTTGACAGTCTGGCTTCTGGTCATTAGATGTGTGTTCATAGTCAGAGTCCACAGCAAAGCTGAAGAAAATATTGTTATGAACATACCTGCAGTAGCAAAAGCAGAGGTAAGGTTTCTCTCAATCGAAATGAGACACAACGATCTGATTAAGTGACTCAACACGATGAAACATGTTAGAAATCAGAACAGAAAATTAAAAAACCTTATCGAATTTGCATAACCTTAGAACTTTGACACTACATATAACCTTACTAAAACGACACGGTTAAGTGTCTCGAACGAGAGATGAAGCATATGTTACATATGGGAACAGGAAGGTATAAAAACTATATCGAATTTGCATAACCTTACTACTTCAATACTACATACAATCTTTAGTATCAGGCAATCTGATTTTAGAGCAGAAAACAAGGACGGAAGTTCTATGGGAATATTCCAGTATTCAAGGCATTACATTTATGGTTTACTCACATATGAAAACATTCTGGATCGGTCGGATTGATTGGGGGTATACATCTATTAATGACACCAACAGCCCCTTTCACTGCAGCATCAACAAAATCACAAGTCACTTTGTACAGCGCTCTGCCACGCAGTATCCTACAACAGCCAAAAACAATTGTTACTAAAGTTTTAAAAACCAGGCAATACAAAGTACATTAGTAAATAAGAACCTTTCTTGAGGATTGCCATGAGGGAACTCCCGGCAGGACTGTAATTCCTCATTCCAGTCTCTTTGCATGCCAATCAATTCAGTGCCATATGACAAAACAACAGAATCTTCAGCTCTGGCTGCATCCCTCCTATGTTCTGTTAAACATAAGAATATGTAGGGTATGTTATATGTATATTAAGTTAACAAATGACAAGAAGATATATATACAATAATGGAGATATACACAATCCCTAACAAGCCAGAACATCATCAATCATATTGATAAAGAATTTAAGAAGAGCGAGTTGTTTCAAGCCAATGTCGACACCAGCTGAAAAGACATGTTAGCAGCCTTGCAGAACTATGTGGTATAGGAAGTAGATCAATAATTTCAGTATGAATTCCCTGGAAAGTAATCAGAGTTGGCATGGCAGCCCTGCAGAACTAGCTCTTATAGTCAATCATTTTTCTTTTCAGAATGCCCTTCTAATATAAAAGTGGAGCCTTGTGGCCTACTTACAATAAATTAAAGTAATTTTCTAAGTCCACTAACATGGCGCGGCCAATTCTCTTACCACAAAGGTAGCCAAACTAAACACACGAAAGAAGCCAAGAATACAGGACATAGGATAAAGCTACACTGGCACCAAAGCAGCTTGGAAATATACCCCCAAGATATATGCAATTAACAGGCTGTTATTCTTTTGGATGTGTTTTCACTGATACAGGCAAAATGGGAATGTACTTAGTAAATTACCTGGCACAGGATAAGCTCCTAACCAAGAAGTCACTGGAAGCAAGGACTGAACATTTTCAAACGGATGGGCTGAAGCTCTGCGATCCAACACTTCGCGAAAACCTTCAAATATTTGTCCAATTGTCAAAAGAGATTATTAAACACTACGTAGTTCAACAAATGCATTGCATATACAGTGCATAATTAATAAGAAACCTTTCTTAAACTTTGCACTGATCTTTTGCAGCAGTCCAACGAGAGTACTGGCTTCCACAGCCTGTTTTGGAGGTCTTGGATCCAAAATGCTTCCATTGCTACGGTTCACATAAAAGGATTTGGAGTTTCCAGTAATGCAGTATTTGTTTCCTTCTAATGTCACAACATCAATATAAATGAGATCTCCATGTAACCTGCAGAAACCATGAACAAGTTAAACCCCAACAAATGGGTACACGGTTTGGCTTTGAACTTTTTAGCCCCATAAGGCATATATAGATTCAATAACGACAATTGGATCCTCATTTCAGGATGAATGCACAAGGAAAAGGTACTCTACTATCCAGAGATCAACCAATAAAGCTTAAAGAGTGAGTAAAAGTTATGCATTTTCAGCATAGCTCAAGGACAAATATATTGGAAAGAATAAACAATACATGGATGGGATCAAATTAAGCAAAATGAGAAACAGAGGCAACCAAAGTTATGAGGATATCAATGAGTCATACTTGGAGGGTAGCAAAAGTTTTAAAGCACAAAATGTGAATGTATAAGCAGTTACCTCTTCAAGTGTTTCAAGTGCTTCGAGTTTTGTGCAAACTCCAAAAAGATTTGTACTAATCAAATTAGTTTATATTGTTTTATTGCAACGTAATGATTGTGAAAAATAAGCTAATTGCACTCTTCCCATCACTCAATACCCCACCTATCAGAAATTTTACGGCCTAATACATGTATAATTGTAGTGGAACTAGAAAGCAAGAAATCTTTGAGCAAAGTAGTAGTCCTTATATTCAAGAAATTATTAGGCTAGTTGACTTATTTTTAGAGCACTGATTTAGAAGGGAAAATGTCAAAGTATAAGAAGGCTAAAAAAGCAATGGATTACCTCCGATAACTTGGTGGAGGGTTGAAAGAAGAAAAAACTATGCTCTCAATGCATTTTATCTCTGCTGGTGCGGATGTCAACAAATTAGTGAGAGCACTAGCAGTGTCCTCCATATAATTTAAACCATCAAGCTCCTGAATAGCAGTTTTCCCAGCATCTGCTCAGCAGGGAATAAAGCAGTAGGATATTAAAACATGCATGCAAACCATGGACTGCTCAGAAACATTGGAGGCACCATTCATACTAAATAAATATTGACATGAGCCCATACCTGCAGACTTTTCCTTAGTTGATTCTTGCTGTAGAGCTAGGGATGTTGAAAGCGAAACATGGAGACTAGAGAGAGATAATAGTTCCCTGACACGGCGGAGATGTGACCTAATAGACCTCTCATCATATATTCCTGAAAGAACATAATTTTCAGCTCCAACAAACCAAACTCTCACTGGACGAATAGCATAACATGAAAATGAAAGATGTTACACACCAGCAACCATCTCCAATGAACAACCTCCACAAGTAATATCTGCAATCTCTGATATCTCATTGTAGTCCTCTAACTGATGTGTTGAACCATCTTTGGTATGCAATATCAAATCGTAGCAAGTATAGAAGCAAGTCTCAGGAGCATCTAAGAGGAATTGTTTGACATCAATGACAGAATCACCAGGGCTTAGCTGCAATTAATAGCATAACATGAATCACACTGAACTAGTCGAAAGAGCAGAAGAGATGTAAAGCACACTTTTTTACAGTTACCTGCAGCTCAAGCTTTTCACCTGATTGGGTCTGAACAGGAACAGGATATAAATGAAGCTCTCCTGCTTGAGATGATACCTTGTTAGTATTGTAAATCACGAATGCGGATGATAACTACCTGGCTAAGAGGAAGTTGCACAAATATAACAGCTAACCGCACAGATATTGGGAATTTTTTGTGCTTCAATGAAGCAGTTGCACCAGAAATTTTCTAAGGCATCACACGCGTAGCAGAGATATTTTTCTACTATTTTTTAGTATATGCCTAGCATCATTAATGTAAGCACGGTCCACGGTGGCATAAAAACTGCATTTTTCGGTGCGACGTCATGCCAAAATACATCATCGTAAATCAGAAGTTATCTTGCCACCACACGATGTCCCAATTATGAAACATGAGCATCATTGTGCTGCTAAACACGCGGTGGACTCACCTTCAGCTGGCTTTTTTGCAGGCTGCGCAGCCGCCGCGGCTTCTCCGTCTCCTTTCTCAAGGTCAGCTGCACCAGACTCCGCAGCGGGTGGTTCAGCAACTTCCCCATTCTCGGGTTCCACCACTTCGGCCCCATCCGTCACTGGCACCTCTGGTTCTGGTTCCGCTGAGACGGCCTGGCTTGCGCCCGGCGCCTTCCCCTTGTTCTTCCCACCCTTGGACTTCCCCGCCATATTCCTCCTGCTCAAGCCAAAACACGAGACAACAAATCCAATCAGCCCGGCCACAAAAACAGGAAACATGCAATTCACGACACACTAGGCGCCACGGTTCTCCGTAGCAACCTAAAACCATCGACAGCTCCACTAAACGCCAACCAAACCAAGCATCAGCCGAGCGCACGATCTGCTACGAGATCAAAACCCTAAACCCTGACCGACAAATCAAGCCCCCAAAGCTCAGCGAACCGCGCGAAAGAGATGGGATGGATTCGGAGCGGATAAGGGATTGGGGTAGGGTGTAGACCTGCCGCCCGCGGCGCGGAAGCTTCGCCGCCCGGAGAGAGGAGGGAGGCGGCGCGAGGGCGAGGAGACGCAGCAGAGGGAATGATTGGCCCCTGAGGCGAGGGGCTGTTTGGGTAAAGCGGGAGGAGGCGGCTGCCCTCGCCGGCCGCTTGTTTTATATGGGTGGGCGGCGCCCTCTAATCCGCCGCGGTCGCTGGCCTCTGGGGCTCTGGGTGAGGCGCCCGTGCTGGTTGGGTTTCTTCTCTTTTTCCTCCGTCGCTGCGCGCGCCCGGCGGTGGTATTTCTGCGGTCCTGGGCTGGGTTCGTAGGGGCAGTTTGGGTAGTGTTTCTTGGGGGCCATCTCGGCGTGAGATTTAGGTGGTGGTTAGGGTTTTGGAAGGGGTTTAGGCGGCTCTAACACTCTGGCAAAAGCTGACTTTAGATCAGCATCTTGGTTGGAGCTAATGTCGCAGGCAATTAAGAAACCGGGCCCTTTCTGTGTGTTAGCGTTTGTAATATTTGTCTCACATACATGAAGATTTTGTAAGGTAGCAGCAGCATTTAAGAGTTGAGTATTTTCATTTGTAGTTGCAAATAAAAACTTGATGGGATCTAGTATATATTATCGTGTTTAAGACATTGTATTAAAGGAAAGTATTTTTCATATTTATGTATGTATATTACAAATTGATCTTTCTTCTTTCGAACTAACCTCTTGTTCTACGTGTTTGCTCTATCGCTATATTCTTGTCCTCATTTTTCGTATTACCCAAGTTAATCCCTCTTATCTTTATTTCTTGTCGTTAGGACAAGAAACTTAGTTCTAATTTGAACTAAAAACCTTGTCCCGACGACTAAAAAAACAAACACAATACAAGTATTGTTTTTATTTATTTAATGAGCCAGTTGTAAACAAGCCTTAGCCTTTTGGCTCGTTACAAAAGTATATGGCTATTGAAACGCAGACTAAAACCTTTTAATTATGAGAGTTGCATCGTCTTTTGTGAAAAGAAAAAGGTAAATAGTATTATGATAAACCTGTACACGAACAAACACATTTGGAAGTGTCCTCTTGCCTGGAATTTGCTTTTATGGTTCCCGTATATATTGTTTGAAATTATTTTCTTTTTCTCATCGAAACCAGCCTTATATGATTATGAAAGATGAAATGGCATTGTCAACTGACTCCATTATCTATTCTTTAAACCAAACAAGCGGACAGGAGGTAGTTTACATATCCCACTAATTTTATACACGTGAATGGTATGTATGTTCTGTCCATGACAAAATCGAATGTAATATAACACAAATTTTACTATTTGTCGCCAAGTATATAGGCATAGAACTAGCTTGCTACCACATCTAACCGTAAAATACGTGGTGTACATATCTTAGTGGAAAAGTAATAATTTTTTAAAAATATCTGAGGTGATGGCCCTATATATAAACATTAATAAATGTGTACACACAAAGTATGAAATGAAAGTACAACCTTTAATCTTAATAAAGCATGTCCATTTTCTTTCTCTAAATTATCTTCATTGCATGGTACCGTAACCATTTTTGTTTGTAGAATTAGCTTGAAAAGCCAGCATAGGTGGCCATAACAAATAACAAAGCCAACACAAAAACACCGCAAGCCTCGCCTAGGGCTCTCCAGAGCCGCCGCCGTTGCCTTCATCATAGTTGGCCTCTGTCCTTCCCACCTCTAACAAGTAATCGGCAAAAGTGAGGATCCGTCACTTTAATTTTTTGAATAGACAAATATTTATATTAGTGTTAAATCTTCTCCATACCAAGTTATTTGGTATTGAGGATTTTGTTTCTTCTATTTCTCGCTGTCGTCGGCAAGGAGATAGGGAGGATTTGATTTCTCCATGGCGGTTTCGACGAAGGTGATGGTGGTGAGGGCATCAACAACTTCATGATGACATGAAGAATTAGATTTTCGAACAGCGAGCAAGGATGATGCTGTCGTCATAGCATAAAATTCTTCATACTTTTTTTCTGTTTTGTCATGATTAATTTCAATCATGATAGAAAGCTAGCTAAAATAAATCGAGATTAGCTTTTTCTACTTCTTATGTGGTAGAAAGAAAACGAAGAAAAAAGACACTAAGAAAGAAGAAGATTATGCTCAATTTCGCCCAAAAGAATGTTCGCCGTTCATTACGCTATTAGAAGCCTGTTTGCTGATTGTTTGCAATGTGCTGGGTGTTTGTCTATGCAGTCATTTATATAAATCTCGTTTGAGCAAGTGCTCTTAGTTACTCTTTGCAGAATATTTGTAACTTGAGAATTAATTATTCTTTCGGGAAAAAAAAAGGCAGCACAAGAAGCCAGCCGGGCTGGGCGGACTGGAGGATCTCTATCCAAACCGGTTCCGTGCGCACCAGGTTTGCCATTCCGGCTCCAACTCTCTCTCTTCGTTACTTCACGCATCATTCCTCTGCTCTCCGTTCCCACTACTTACCATTTACCAGTCCGCGCGAGTTTTGCCCCCGAATTCCCCTCGCATTTCGAGGCCGCAGCGATTCCTTTCCATTTCAACTTGCCTCTCCCGCGCCGCGCATCCCATGGACCTCCGTCTGGTGGATCTCGCGCCGTACCTCGGATCCACCGGCGATGCGGCGGCGGAGGCAGAGGATGTGCGCGCGCTGTGCGCGACGGTGAGCGCCAGCCTGCGGGACACGGGGGCGCTGCTGGTGAAAGACCCTCGTTGCTCCGCTGCGGACAACGACCGGTTCCTTGATGTCGTCGAGCGCTATTTCGCCCGATCCGCCGAAGCCAAGCGCCTCCAGGAACGCCCCCACCTCCACTACCAGGTACCCCCTCATCTTGTCCTGTTCTGTTTTCTCATTTCTGTGATCCATAGCATAGGCAACCTCAGCTATACTATACGGGTTTGATGGGATGAGACGGTTGTTTGGAAATTTGGTCGGTTCCGAAACCTGAATTTACGATGCGGTGATGAACACCGCTTTAGTTGAACTGTAATCGGTTGCATTGCGAAATTGCCATGGCACTCTCAATCTGTACATTCCAAGATTGTGCTCAGTGTGTGTTAGAGACCTGAACTGTCACCATCTCCTTGATAAGGTTGGAGTGACACCTGAAGGTGTGGAGGTTCCTCGCAGCCTGGTCGACAAAGAAATGCAGGAGAAGATCAAGACTATGCCCGAGGAGTTTCAGCCAGCAACACCTAAAGGACCGGATCCGAAGTGGCGATACATGTGGAGAGTGGGTCCTCGCCCTGCTGATACCCGATTCAAGGTTGTGATCTCTATATGTGATGTCAAATCCTTGAAATTTAGTATGGATCATGAGTGGTGATTACGTGTTCTGCATACTGATGTTAAGTAACCTTATATAGGAGTTGAACTCAGAACCTGTTATCCCCGACGGATTACCCGAGTGGAAAGAGACAATGGACTCCTGGGGTTCTAAAATGATTTCTGCAATTGAGGTATATATATCGTGCTCTTTTTCTTTTTCCTGTAGTATTATATGTACATTGTACAGTGGGGTGGTGTTATACATTTGACTTTGCTGTACGATTTCCGTAGGTTGTGGCTGAGATGGCTGCAATTGGGTTTGGCTTGCCAAAGGATGCATTTACTTCTTTGATGAAGGAGGTAATACTGTAGTTCTCTGAACTATCCTGTCCTGTTATAATTTGTAAATTCACTTGAACAGCAAAATTCTCAATAAAGTGGCAAAGTCCTATCATCGTGTTTACTCAGTAAATCTCATGCACCTAGTTGCTTTGTAGCTTTTCCTCTCGTTAGGATGTAGTATGGCTCTTCGGTTTTGTTTCCATGCAGTCATCTGCTCTCGTATGAGTAGGACTCACATTCAAGTTATGTAACCATCTCACTGTGACATGATATATTATTTTGTGAAAACTAGGGACCACACCTTCTAGCACCAACTGGAAGTGATCTGCAACGTCATGGTTCAGAGGGCACTGTTTTCGCTGGGTTCCATTATGATCTTAATTTCTTGACCATACATGGCCGAAGTAGATTTCCAGGCCTGAACATCTGGTTAAGGAATGGTAAAAAGATGGAGGTCAAGGTCCCTGTTGGCTGCCTTCTCATCCAGTCTGGGAAACAGGTTAGCTTTGCCACTTTTAATGGGCATATCTTAAATCAATCGGTATTCGTGGTTGGATGGAGGTTGTAATTTATGCACATCTTTAATTAATCTGTACTCGTGGTGGGCATATCATCATTGTTATGTCCGGATTTACAGCTACTTCTTTTCATTATCGATGCTATTGTCATCATAGAGACCAAGCTCTGTTTTTTTAAACTAGTCTTTTCTTGAAGGTTTACAATAATTCAATGCAGATGATATACAAGGGACAGCTAGAGTTTTTTTTTTTTTTTTTGGGGGGGGGGGGGGGGGGTTGAAATCATGAGTTCAGCAATGAAACAGGAAATAATTATTATTGTACACATGTTAACTAACTAGATGTGTTTCTTTGTGCACAGCTGGAATGGCTTACTGGTGGCGAATGTTTGGCTGGGATGCATGAGGTTGTGGTAACCAAGAGAACATTAGACGCTATAGCTTTAGCGAAAGAGCAAAATAGGAGCTTGTGGCGGGTTTCATCGACAGTAAGTACTATCAGTTGTAGTGCTATGTTGGTTAGTTTATTGCAGCGACTTCATCTGAAGTTGTTCCTCTGATGAGTTATTGATTAACTTGTTTTCTGTTTCTGTAAACAGCTGTTCTCGCATATTGCTTCAGATGCAATTCTTAAGCCGCTGGGCCACTTTGCTGAAACACCCACTGCTCAATCCTATCCACCAATGTGTGCTGGGGATTATGTTGAACAGGAGCTTTCAGTTATTAACCTGAAAGGAAAGAATGGATTCTAAACTTTGTGCAGCAACCGACAAATATGGATGTCTTATGGCTGACAGATCATTAATCAGAATGCAAAACTGAATTATTGAAGCTGATAGTTTGTGTTTTCGTTTCCTAATGCTGGCATACTGAGGGCACACTGTTTTACTTTCATTGCAAACTATGTATGTTCAATTATCTTGTCAAGATAATGGATACCCTATTGTGTAGCAAACTGATCTTACTTGTGGAAAGAAAAGAAAATAATTGGGATTGCACATGGAATGTGTCAGTGATATCTGTTGTGCTGCCATGGATGCCATCCAATACCTGTTATTCTCCTCCTAGTGCAATCTATAGAGTCTAAAGTAGAGCTAAAACGTTACAATATTTTCACTGACCAAAATGATACACTTCATACAAAAGGCTGCACTACAAGCTGCTCTCTTCCCGGCACAAAATCTGCTCGTGGAAAGTCTGGATATATACACAGCGACCCACTCGGACATCTGGGTTTGTGCCTCGTTCATCAGACCCAGTTGTTGGGCAGCGAGAAGTTGTGGAACCTGAATGATGCGTCCCCCGCGGTATCCCTCCCCTGCATGATCCCGGCCTCTCCTTCCGTCTGGCCCGGCTGCTGCTCAGCGACATGGTACGCAAACGAGTTCTGCCGCGGCAACTCGGCGTACACCGGCATCATCTGCGGCGCTGGGCTTGGCGAGCGCACCGGGCGAGCCGGCGTGTTGGGCATGCCATCCCACATGAGCACGTGGAGCAGGATCGGCCGCAGCGCGTGCCGGTGCAGGGACAGCTTCTGGCTGAGGGACACGGTGTCGAAGCACCGGATGGCGCCCGACGACGACACCATCCACGGCAGGACCTTGTCGCCCGACACCCTCGAGATGACCAGCAGCTTGGACGCGCGCTTGGCCTCCCGGTAGAGGTCGCGCAGCCCGCAACGCGTCGACGGCGCCTGCTGGTCGCCGTCGTCCTCCATGACGGACGAGATGTAGATGAATCCCTGGTCACAGTCACAAGTGTGATTAGTGAGCTAGGACATCCAAGAAACGCACCACAGCTGACGGAATGTAGCGACTGAGACGTGTTCGCTTACCTCTTCAGTACGGCTAATGGCGAAGCCGAGCTTGACGTCACCCGGTTCGAGGATAATCTCCACTGGCATCTCCCCGGCGGCAGCGGTGTACCAAACGCGCACCGCCTTCACCACGCCGATGTCGACGCCGTGGTAATCCTCGAACCCGTAAAGGCTGGCGTTGGCGAGGTTAGGGAGATCGGCCAGTGACCCCGCGTTGACAGTTGCAGAAGCCATCTCGCCGGAGATCTGCAACAAGGAACGCCAGATCATTAGGAAACGCACACGATGCACAAGAGTCATTGACACAATGTTGAGTACTGGGATTTGGGACCTTGGTGAGGAGGGCCTCGGTCTGAACGTTTAGGAACATGATGGGCACACCGGACGCCTGCGACGAGAGGATCCAGGCGTTGGCTCGGGCCAGGGTGTCCTCGACGGTGTTGTAGCGGGAGCCGGCGCGGTCGAGCGCCGTGGGCAGGATGAGCATGGAGAGGAAGCTGCTGGAGTTGGGGATCGGGAGCGCCTCCCTCATCTTCTTCTCCCACGGGTACGACACGTAGCCGTCATGCAGGTGCGCCTTGCTCAGCGCGCATACCACCCTCGAGCTCCTCGACCCTGAAGCAACCATGGCATTAGAAATGAAGGGGACAAAAATCTCAGTCTGACATGAATGGAGAAAAAAAAAGTTGGTTCTCAGTGATCTGTATTCCTGCACGATGATTAAGAACGAAGCTGATGTTCAGGATGATAAAAAGTCAACTGAGGGATCTCTTCAATAGCATCAAGATTCTGAGACATTTTTTGAGTCGGATGAATATTCAGTAATCAGCAAGTGGCTGCGGTGCATGAATGAATCTAAATGCTGATTCCATCCAACGTGCACCGCCGTGTCTGTTGCGTGGAATTAAGTACGCGTCTTGAGCTAAACTACAGCAAGTTGATGTTTTTGTTTTACTGACAGAAGCAAAATATTGCACACACCCTTCCCAGGTTTTATCTCGTTTCCACGCATCTTACGATCGGACTTGATATTAATATTATCCCATTGGACTACATAGGATTGCTTCTAAACACACGTCGTCTGGATTGCGTACTGCCATATTATAAATTCGTGCAGGCAAGCTGCTATAGAAACTTCGCAGCAAACTAGCAGTCCTCAGAGCAACAAGAATGGGAAGAACAATGCTGTCAACACTTTCTGCAAACCTCTATGGGTCTATCCCATCAAATTTCGGATATTCTTAACATATCCCTGGGACAAGACAAGATGATCCTATCACGTTTTTAACTCTTTAAACTGATAATGTCTGACTGTCTTAATCTGAATCACTGCTATGATCCAAAGCATATGCCTAAACACGCTAGCATGCAACAAAAACCAGCATTGTAACACGCCAAATTTTCACTCAAGAAGGAGGAAACGATAAATCACATGCCCCCTATCAAGCCAACCGATTTGCAGAGCGTACAAATTGCACGCACCTATCCTTTTCCTATACCGTCCAACCCGGCATGCAACGAAAACTCAGTCGCGGACTTTTACTTTTCTTCTAAAAGTGGATCCAAACTGAATCAAGTTGACGCACGGACCTAAAAGTGGATCCAAACATTGCCAAAAAAAATATCTAGAATTTTGTTCTGCGTGAACAAGCGAGCGTGTCTGGTCTGGTACTGGTAGCAGGGATGATGGCGGGGTGTGTTGCTGTTACCTCGGATGGCGATGCACTCGCTCTCCATGCGGTCGACGAGCCCGACGGCGTAGTTGGGGTCGCGGATGGAGCGGAGCACGTACTGGCGGCTGCGGCCGATCCCGCCGCCGACGGTCTCGTGCGGCACGATGCAGGCCTGCATCCTGGCGGCGGTGGCGACCAGCAGCTCCCCGCTGCCGCCGCCGCCGCCGTCGACCGCCACCTGCTGCCCCTGCGCGGGCCGGCGCACGCGCACCTCCACGGACGTGTCCCCGCGCTTGAACGCGGCGTGCAGCAGCTTCTGCAGCGCGGCGCGGCCGCCCTTGAAGGGCGCGCCGTGCGCGGCGGGGCCGCCGCGGCCGCCGACCCCGATGAGCAGCTCCTCCACCACGTCCCCCGTCTGCACCGTCTCGCTGCTCCCCGGACCCCACTCCTCCGCCCGCGATCCGCCGGCCACGCACTCGATCGCCACCACCACGCCCTGCCGCCGCCCGGTCTCCATGGGCATGCCACCACACGCCGCCCTCTCTCCTTCTCCTCCTCGCGAGCGTGGCCTGTGCCCGTCCGTCTACAAGCTAGAGGGGGATCTGCTCGTGTTGCTGACTTGTGCGCGCGGGCGCTGTGACGCTGCCCTCTCACCAACGCAACGCGGGACTCCGAGCGGCAGGCCACACGCAGATTCCTCGGCCTTTTTGAGCCGGCGGAGAGGGTTGAAATGGAAGGCCGCTTTCGAGGAGGGGACAAATGGCAACGTCCGCGAGTCGAATTGACCGACCGGGAGGGGTTTGGCGCATCGGACCGGACCACCGCCGGGCCGGCGACTCCGCGCGCCGTCGTGTCTAAACGAGTGGATCACGTGAGACGTGACCAATGAGAAGTTTGGAGCGGGGCTAGGAATTCGTCGAGCGTGACGCCACGCTGCTTGGTCGGGCGGCCTAGCTTGCGCCTTGCGCTGCTCTGCGCGGTCACTGGTTGAGCTGCTATGCTTCGTCCAGCATCGGATCCACTCCATATAAAAAAATTCTTGAATCTATAAATCCGAATATATTTTAGCGCGACAACAGAATTCAGCCTAACTAATCCATGTAAACAAATGATTTCGAATAGGTGTATACGCAATCTGTACTCTAGCGAAGACTTTGAAATGTCCACGTCTCAATTATTATTCCAAGTTTTTTAAAGAGAATTCAACGATCCCCATTCGTCAAGGCTTCTAGATCACGGTTCACGGCTGGTGTTCTCATTGGAGTATCATAGTACGTGCCACTAAAATCTAATTCCTGATGAATCTCAATGTTCTTTCCACCTCGACGGATTCATGAATCATGACATCATTGCCGAAGAAATTTTCGGATGGATAGCTAGGTGCGTCAGCGTCACTCCTTGCCTATTGAAAATAGAAATAATATGGATCTACCTTGTGTTGCTGCGTATCAGTGTTGTGATTAATATAGAATTCTGGTGTCATGAAAAGGAAGCAAACAATTCTAAGTTCAACGTTGATAATCTCATCTCTCAGTGCCAAGTAGTCTATTTATCACACCTAATTACCGATCAAATTTTGATTCTCTTTAAAAAATATTGCCGATCAACGTTGATAAACCAAAGTATTTTGCTAACCATAGTATTCTTAGAAAGCTTCAAAAATATTTTGTATTCAAATAGGGCCTAAATAATGATTCGGTTCGATAAGAAGTTCTTCGTGCCTCCTGAATATGCAGACCGTTCATGAAACGCATGG
The DNA here is from genome assembly GCA_012490785.1 of Eragrostis nindensis. Classification (NCBI taxonomy): domain Eukaryota; kingdom Viridiplantae; phylum Streptophyta; class Magnoliopsida; order Poales; family Poaceae; genus Eragrostis; species Eragrostis nindensis. The sequence goes on along the minus strand of JAAXCT010000089.1, from coordinate 775,575 downwards.
TTGGTTGGAAAGAGAAGGATTTGTCTTCAGCTGCTAAGGAAACGTTAATTAAATCAGTGGCGCAGGCCCTACCTATACTTATGTTATGAGTGTGTTTAAAATCCCACTAACGTTGTGTGATGATTTGATGAAGCAGATTAGAGCTTTTTGGTGGGGTTCGGATAGAGGACGGAGAAAGGTACAATGGATACCTTGGGAGCAAATGATTCTACCAAAGTCTCATGGAGGGCTCGGTTTCAAAGATATGCGACTGATGAACCAGGCGTTATTGGCTCATCAAGCCTGGAGGCTGATTGCGCATCCGGAGAGCCTCTGTGCTCGTGTTCTTAAAGCAAAGTATTTTCCCCAAGGAAAATTACTAGATACAGTGGTTGCAGGTGAAGCTTCTCCTACTTGGAGGGCTATTGAGTATGGTTTAGAGCTACTGAAGCATGGGGTCATTTATCGAGTTGGAGACGGCAATTCCATTCGCATCTGGCGTGATAATTGGATTCCGTGGCCTCATGACATGAAACCCATCTGGGAGTGTGCGTACCTGCCGGTTGAGGAGGGTTTCCAATTTGATTGACCAAGAATCGAGGTGCTGGGATGAGGCTTTGGTTAGGAGATATTTCTATCCATGGGATGTTGCTGAGATTTTAAAGATCAAGCTGCCCAGTACTGGGGTGCGAGATACGGTTGCATGGAGTAAGGAAAAGTCAGGTATATTCTCTGTGAGGAGTGCATATAAGTTGGCAATGGTAATTAACCATGACTTGGGAGCAACTGGCAGCAGTTCGTCTCCTGATGGTGTGCGTCGCCAGTGTAAGAAATTGTGGAAGCTCCAGGTTCCTCCGAAGGTGAGGGTGTTTGCGTGGAAAGTAGTGAATAGTGGCCTCCCCACTAGGGCCAATAAACGTTATCGTCACCTGGATCAGTTGAGTACCTGTGAATTATGTGGTGCTCCTATAGAAGATGTCTTTCATGCGATTGTTATGTGTCCGCATGCATCAGCGCTTCGGTATGCCATGGCAGAATTCTGGGAGTTACCACCACATGATGTGTTAGTGCAGACAGGGCCCGATTGGCTACTGATGCTAATTGACAGGTTTTCTATTGAGATGATGTCGCATCTGGTCATGGTGTTTTGGCGAGCATGGAATGTGAGGAATGGGATATTACAGGCAGGAGAGAAATTATCCATAGAAGGCTCGGTGATTTTTCTGAGAAGGTACATGGATAGCTTGTTCATGATTCGGCAACAAAACACTTCGACTGTCGGCAAGGGCAAGCGGCAGGTGGGCAGTAGCGTTAGTGTGAGTGGAAGACAAGCCTGCAGGGAGATCCAACGATGGACTGCTCCGAGATTAGGGTGTTTAAAGATTAATGTTGATGGGGCTTTTGTAGAAGACTCTGGTCAGGCTGGACTGGGTGTGGTAATTAGAGACTCTGCTGGTCATTCTCTGCTCTTTGCTTGGCGGGTGTTGTTTCATTGCAGAGATGCGGAGGAAGCAGAAGCCGCTGCCTGTCTTGATGGTGTTCGCCTAGCAATGAGATGGCCTGACCATCAGTTCATTCTGGAGTCGGATTGTGCAAGCGTTGTCGCGAAGCTTAGGGATCGTGCAAGTGATCGGTCTAGTCGCTCCTGTTATCAATGATGCTAGAGAAGAAGGGCGGCAACTTCAGGCACTGGAGGTCTGCAAGGTAGGAAGGGAGCAAAATAAAATTGCGCACGTCCTGACGCAACGCGCGTGTCGTTTAGGAGAATCCCGTGTTTTCTTTTCGGGTATTCCCGATGCTGTCAAGGAACTGGTTGAGGCTGAGCATGTTTTGCCAACTTGTAATGAACCACCTTAATAATCACTAAAGTTCCCTTTCTCTCGCAAAAAAAGAATAGGCAGACCGTTATGAAATAGGAGGAAATCCACGAGGGTGAAGCAACTTGTCAGTGTGCAAAGCAGCAACCGTGAAGAGGCTACAGTGATACACCATGTTAAATCCAGACGTTGATACGCCATCCGACGGTTCGTGCGACGCGCAGTAGAGAGAAGATCCCCAGGCGGAAGGTAATTTCTGTTCCCACCCAATCAATCGGACCCAAATGGCATCCACCTCGCCGGAATCCGCCGCCGCCACCGAGATCGACGGCTCCATCCAAATCCGTCGCCTGGAGCTGGCCGACCACGAGAGGGGCTTTGTGGCCCTCCTCTCCCAGCTCTCCAGCTGCCCGGACCTCACTCCGTCCGAGTTCGCCGCTCGCTTCGCCGAGCTCGCGGCCCACGGCGACGACCACGTCATCCTCGTGGCCGAGGACCCATCCGCTCAGGAGCGGCGGATCCTCGCTACGGGGTGCCTCTTCGTGGAGCGCAAGTTCCTGCGCGGCGGCGGCAAGGTGGGGCACGTGGAGGACGTGGTGGTCGACGCCGCGGCGCGTGGCAAGGGGCTTGGGCTCCGCATCGTGCGCCGCCTCGTGGAGATCGCCAAGGAGGCGGGCTGCTATAAGGTCATCCTCGACTGCACCCCCGAGCTGCGCGCATACTACGGCAAATGTGGGTTTGTGGAGAAGGGGGTTCAGATGGCTGTCTACTTCTGATCCAGAGGTACATATATGCTTGCTATATGTCTGATCGTTGTACAAGCTGTGCTGATAATGCAACAATTATTCGCTGATAAAATACGGTAGTCTTTGATAGGAGATACACAGCTGAGGTGAAATCTATAAGATTCAAAGGCTTTCAACCAAATGGGCTAGTATAAGCATTCAGCATTCTGTATCTGGATTCTGGACTCTGGAATCAGTTTGGCTTGTTACAAGGCTTACATCTGTCACTCTCAAGAATGTACGCTAATTAGTATTGAAATCATGTAGTTTGATTAAAAACTGAACCAATCAATGGGACCTGCAAATATTCAACTTGTGTTAAACTAGGACTCGGCAAATCTTGTGCACTACAGACATTTACATAGTACACTTCTACTAGCTTGTGAACTGGATAGCAATTAAGCTACATCACCCTCATATTTGCCATATAGATTCAATGCGAAATAAGTACCTGTGCTATTTCAAGCTATATGATTTCAGCGTGCACCTGAATTACCGTGTCTTATCAATCTTTCCTCTATTATTTTTTCTCTCTTTCATTTGGAAGTTGGGAGGCCCCTAGTTTCAATTAAATGGGATATCCAACAAAACACCGGCAAAACACGACGACTTTAATATTGTTTAGGTATTTGGATAGACAAATTACTTTTGTTCTGCGTACTAGAATTGCAATTAGGTTCAGGTGAGATTACTCTAGCATTGCTTGCCATTATACTGAAATTAAACTTCTGCGCTATGTTTGACCTTGTACTCAGGGTGACATGATTTTGAGATCTCACAGTTCATTTCATCTCCTTGTCACAGCTTCATTTCTGATGGTTTGAGGGGATACGAATTGCTGGCACAGGAGATTGGAGATCCATCCATAGTTTGTTTGTTTTTTTCTGATTACGGCACAACGCATTGTTCTGAACCATGTACCGTAACATTATGTTAACGTTCTGAACCAGAGCTTACCTTTAGCCCGAGAACGAGAATCATTTCCAGAAGTCATCTTGCTTTTGGTGACTTTGACAGATAGAAGAGGGATGTTTGCCTGAGGGTGCCTTTGGTTTGGCTGTGGAGCTGCTGTGGCTTTTGAAAAAAGAAGAAAGCCAACCAAAGGACCTGCGTTCACGTAGCATCTTCCAGGAAAAGCAGCTTTGCGGGCGTTCATTTCTCGCAGCAGGTTGGAGGCTGCTTTCACCGGCTGTGGGAGGCAATTTTCACGAAATTTACCCGCCATGCCACTGGTTATGTGCGTACCGCTTCGCTTTCTTTTCTTTCTCTCAGCGCAGGAACAGAGCTCGTCGTTCTCCTCTTCCACCAGGCGCCACCCCCGGCGCTAGGATTAGGACGTTGCCCAGTCCGGCGACGGCCACTCCTAGCCATCTTGTCGCCGGCGGCAGGGTCCCATCTCGTCGCGACGTCTAGGAGCCGCCCTCTCCTCGCCAGCCTCCGTGCTCCCCTGTCTCGCCCGCTAACGCGGAAGGACCTTCAGATCCGGTGCCCTCCTCCACAGGCCTACGCGGCACCCCTGCAGTGCGTGCCGGAGGTGCTACGGGCCTGCATGTACTAGGTCGACCGCACGTCCTCGGCGTCCTCCAGCCACACCACCCGTTCCTCTCCGGCAACAGACAACCACCTTCGAACTCAACCATGGCCGCTCTTCTCCAAAATCAGCCACCGTCCCCATAGCTCTGACCCGAAATCCGGCATCAAATAGTTGCGCCATAGCCCGAAGGTTCGATTCCCCCACTTCTCAGCCACTATCTCCCCTTCTCCCCATGCCAATTTGAGATTCCAAGGTCCGCCAATGGCAGATTGGAATGCAATACGACATTGATACAAGCTTTTGCAAAAAGGCCCTCACAAAAACTTGTACTTAATGATAGTGTTTTTGTGTCTTGACGTTTTTACAAAAAACCCAGAATTTAAGAGAATGTCCGAAATGATTTTTAATGGTTTATGCAAAATGTAATCAGATTAAGTTTCTCCTTCTAAAATGGTTATTTACTTGTACAGTACAGTGACCACAATCAATTTCTATATTCTTAAATTGTTTCTCAAACCTTGAGGGGTATTACAGACTTTTTCACAGCCACAGCTATTTCAACCAAACGGCTTTCAGCTTTTTTCACAGCTCACAGAGCACAGCAGCTTTTTCCACAGCTCACATCCACAGTTGCTTTTTTCACAGCCACAGCCCAACCAAACACACCCTCAGTTCATGTTTACATAATAAGATTGATTGAAAACTCGTATGCCTTCTGTCTATAGTAGTACTACACGATTTACTCGTAACCAGCAAATTTTCAGATCTACGACCGCCGGCATACGCAAACATCAGAACGAACGAATGAATGATCTGCTGATATGGGCAACGCAAACAAAACATTGCGAGTAAGCAATCGCATCTGCTGAAATCAACGGAAACAAAACATTGCGAGGAAGCATAAGGATCTTCTGATATCGGCAACGGAAACAAAACATTGGGAGTAAGAGTAACGATCTGCTGATATCGGCAACGGTAACAAAACAATGAGAGGAAAGCATAAAAATAACAGGCAGATCAAAGGTACATCGCATGCCTTGACGATATCCCAACTTGACAAACAGTCAAAACTTTAAGCGCCTCAACGAAACAAGCAACGTCTTGAATCTTCTATTACATTAGTCATCAACAGTAGATAACAATCAACCAAGACCCAAATTTTGCTCTCAGCAGAGATATGCAACTAAGTGCTAACCAGCAACCCTAGAGAGCTTAATCCTCATCCTCAACAACCTTGGTTCCCAAACCTTTGAGACCTTCTGGGGGGATCTCAGCAACTGTGACCAGAGAGTAGAGCTCCTCCTTAGCGTCTTCCTCGTCATTTCTCTTGCGGGCGATTCTGACACGGACTCGCCTTGGCACGCTCCGGATACCACTGCTCCAGATGTGCTTGTTGAGCTTCACGTCAATCCGGACATCAGTTGTGCCCATGGCCTTCTGAGCAAACTTCCTGATCTCCTTGATGGCATTTGGTGCCTTCTTCTTGAAGGTGCTGCATGAGATCATTGGTTAGTGAACAGTATGATTTGCAGTGAGAAGACTTACTACGACATACACATACAGATGGACCACATTCGCAAACCAGTAGTATTTGAACTGTCATATGAATGTAGCACCCAAATGGAACACATGACAGCATATGAAGGCAACATGTGTAACGATGAGCGACATCTTTGTACCGGCCATGTAACTGTATCAACCACATTGTATTAGACAGATACCTGACTATGTCCGGGCAGTAAAAACAAAAAATTGAACTAAGTCATAAATGATCACACAGCAGCCACTAGCATGAAATCGACCAATATCAATGCGACTGTCACAGCAATATGAACTAAATCGAACATAAATCTCAGCTAGAAAGAGTTAGGCCATTGATTAAAATGTACCGCCCAAATGGAACACATGGTAGCATAACAAGAAGCAATACGTGTAACGATGAGCAGATTACATCTTTCGGGCATGTAACTGTGTGCAGCCACAAAATCATAAGGCAGACACCTGACTATACCCGATTAGAAACCAATCGAACGGCATTGGCACAAGGGCCATTACCATAATCAATAGTCTTGGAGCAAGGGGAACCATAAGATCCACGCGAAACAAAATGTGGAATCAAATACAAGAGCAGGATTCATTTTAAGCTAATCCCGCTCGGTCAGATGATTCCGTCTCTACTCTAGCTGGTCTAAGGATAGCGATCCAAACAGGTGAATCAGCCATTCGCAAGCCCACATAGTGCTCGCCGGCCGCAACCCTCCGCGCCAGCATCTCACACAACGCGCGCCTCTACGCATCACACAAAGACGCGAAACTAATCTCCAGCGAAGGATCTACTAGAGAACAAGTACAAGAAGTTCGGAATGGAAGATGAGGTGGCGGGCATGAGGTGGGAGAGGGAAGACGATACCATCCGTGGAGGCGCTTGTGGAGGTTGATGGTGTACTCGCGGGTCACCACCTCATCCTTGCGGGAGCCTGCGGGGCGCTTCTTCTCCGACATCTCCGACCGCCGCGGCGTTCGCCTTTCTCCTAGGCTGCGCTCGAGGGAGGCTGCGGCGAGAGGAGATAAACCCTAATCGCGGCCGTCAGGGTCGCGGCGGCTTTTATAGCACTGCGAGCTAGGGCTTGCGACCATTCTGGGCTTCTTCGCACAAACACCTAAGAGGCCCCAGTACACCGAATGAGGCCCATTTAAGCATCTCCGACGGTCCAACCGTTCTTTGATGTTTTCCTTTCACGAATGGTTACGCTTGTATGAGATTCCCATTTGAGGATTATTTTTTTTAAGCCGATATGCATAAGGTTGGATCAGTCCATTTGCTCTGGTTGCATATGAGCAGGACTCCAAGAAGAATGAGGCCCATTTAAGCACGCCCCTCATATTTGCTTCTTGATATTTGTATTTTTTCCCCCTTTACATATGGTCTTCTTGACGCTTGTGTGAGATTCCAATTTAAGGATAGCGTTAGGTATCAAGGTTGGATCTGTCCATTTGCTCTGGTTGCATCAGCAGGACTCGAAAAACTTAAGGCCTCATTTGGATTGAAGGAATTTCACAGGAAATTTTGGAGGATTTGGATTCCAAAAGAATTATTCGTATAGCTCCTTTGGTTAATAGGAAATGGAAGGAGAGATTCCATAGGAATGCATTCCTACAAGGCTATTTCACAGGAAAAATAGCAAAGAGCTACAACCTCTTTGTAAATTTTCCTGGCGCGAACGGTAGCCCTCTCGTGCGTAGCTCAGGTCCATTCGCGCCAGTTTTCTGGTTATGCAGTAGTTCTAGAAATCCATGCCCACCGAACTAGCAAGAGCAACGAAGGCGCTCTCTCTCTCTCCCTCCTCTCCGTCGCCTGCTGCATGAGGCCTCTCCGTCGTCGGCTTTCCTCCCCTTCGCCAGCTGCTTGTTGAGGCCCTCTCTCACGACTCCTCTCGCAGCCAGCCGGGACATACAAGTCCATTCGTAGTGCTTCTTCCCCATCTGCAGTATCCGTTTCCCCATCTCTAATCCCCACCATTTGGATAATTTTTTCTTGATTTGGGAAGAGTTCTTCCTTTAACTGGTACAAGGTAGTTTGCTCCATACAAATCCCCATCTACAAATCACAGTAGCTACTGGCTACTCGAAGCAGCCGTTGATCGACTATACTTTAAGCCTTGACTACAATACACTACTCCACCAGAATTCAGAATACTATGAGTCTATGACGCAGGGACGCTGACGTATGTGATGTCCTGTTAAAATTTCAGAAACTCGACGAGCACCTGTCATTTGTGATGTATATGCATCGGTGTCTTCTCAATTGATCCTCCTTGTAAAGTAGGAAGAATAAAAGGGACAAACATCTTCAGTTTCTGATCTGCGGCGATAGCAGTAGCAGCAATGGAGCATGTGAATCGTTAGTGAGGAAGAGCAATGGAGCATGTGAGTCGCGTTGGTGAGAAAGAGCAAATGGAGCAAGTGAATGACGTTGGTGAGGAAGAGGAAGCAAGGTAGTAACCTGGTGGGCATATACACCCAACATTCGAACTTTAAAAAAATATATATTTTGAAACTTCAGAATTCCTTTGCTTTTCCTGTGGTGCAACCAAACAAGTCTTTCTCTTGATTCCTATGGTTTTAGATTCCATAGGATTGGAGAGTACATGCCACCCAATTCCTGTGTTTTTCCTATTCCTGTGTTTCTAAAATCCTGCATTCCAAAGGAGGCCTAAGTCGGAGAGTGCACACTTGGCATTTGTCGCTATCGGCTAACGGGCTAAGTGATAATTAGTATCTGTATTCTGTAACAACTAACAAGCCATAGTCTTATGGCATTATTCTGATCAGAATTCAGAAATTCGAACCAATAAAGCTGACAAACAGATACTAGCAATACAGACAACGACTTCTCTAAATAGGCTCAAACAGAAACGTAGGAACACTTTTTAAAAGAAGCCGAATCTAGGGTTAAAACACAAAGGTATAACCAAAACAGCAAGGATCAGAAGAGCAAACTATCAAGGGCATACGCCCCCAGAAGGCCATAACAGACAACCGTTAACATCAGTAGGAGTACAGGAGTAAGGCACGCAGAAAGACACAGCCTCCGCATACGCGATACGCCCTTTCAATCTTTCATTGCCAGATTAAATCAGCAAACATGCAAATTGCAAAGGAATACTGATAGAATCATTCATTCACAAAACCTGAGCTGCACACATAACCAGCACAACGATAACAACAAACGAACATTGTCAACCCACAATCCATTGAACTACATCAAAATATTCATCCTCACCCCAAGTGACGACCAGTGTTTCGGAACAATAGTTCTCAGATACTTCAAATAAAAATAGTTCATCATTTTGAATAGGAAATGAAAAATCTGGTGTGGCCTCATGTCAACAGAATTTTTCAAGACCAAATCATTTTCCTCTATATATCTTATTAGCTTCTGAAGAATCTCGGCACAACCACAGAACTCAATACCAAAACAGAAGGCTGTTGACGACCAAAATCATACATGCAAACTCGGTGGAAAGAAGGTGAACATACAGAGTACAGAGTTACAGCATTAACATGCTATTCTACTATGTTTTGCCCGCACAACTAGTTCGCAAGCTAAATATACTGAATATCACCGGGATACCGAAGTAAATTTCAGAATTTAGGTGAACCCTTGTAACAGAGTTTTAATCCTCAAATCCATAAAACAGGGTCTGGTCTCAAACATGCTTATAGGAAAGAAATAAAAAAGGGCAATGCACAAGGTCATGGTTGCAGCAGCATAAGTCCAGTAGAGCATGAATGGGTGAAGACTGAAGACCATTACCTGCAGCATGCACGCAAAATACTATTGGTTTATAATCTAGCAGTTACCCACAACGAAATTGCTCCCTGGTAGTATAGAATAGAGCATGTATTGTTTGAAAGATGTTGGACTAAATCTTTTCAATCTTCAAAGCGCGTGAAATGCTATAAGGGGAGGTGCAGATATAGAAGGCGGCAAATAAGTTTGTACCATGAAATAGAAAGGTGAACACAAGATGACATGGGTAGTCTGACCCGATAACAACCTAAAAGTCGTCCATTCCCTTAACGATACAACAGCCCGATAGAGCGCAATATAGTTTCAGAAAATTAGAGCACTGGATAATAAAATAGTGGAACACTCATAGTACTTGTTTAAGCCAAGGGTGCCAAACTTCTTAAGTTGATGTGGTTTAACCTGATTCAACACAATTAGATGACCACAACAGTATAAGCATCTTGTCCCACACTAACAGATAATCTAAGTCCATATTCACCAAGATTCCACACAACCATGAAGGAACAATTAAGACAACCAACTACATAGCCATAGTAAAAGTGCAAATGTTGATTTGGAAGTTAGAACCATGGAGAATACCATGTTAAATATGCTTTTAGTATGAAAACAATGTTCATGCTGTGACATTCTTACCAATCAACCAAATGGCACATTCTGCGCTAAAACCACAGAATTATGCACAATGAATCATAAACCAACACATCAATTGACTTGGCTCTTATCAGGAAAATCAGTGGAATCTAAAATCTAATCAAAGCAACAGATCAATTTTGCGCAATGAATTAAAAGGGGGATGCGCCAAAGTGGGGGGTCAAAATAGTTCCACAAACAACAGAAGGATTTAAGTCTATGGCACAAGCTTTATACCATTCAGGATTCAGCTCATCATGTCATACAAAAGAAAAGGGGAAAAAAAAACTAGACAAGCGCCTTAGGAGGCGAGGCCCGATTTAGCCGAGCGCAGCACAGATCGAGCAAACCTTCGATCCGATCAGATCAAGGAAGGAGGCGCAAAGCAGAACAAGTCGGATCAGGCGGCGGAGGGCGCAGCACCGGCGGCCTCGGCCTCGAGGTACCGGCAGATCCGCTCGACGACCTCCCTCCCCTTGGCGCTGTTCTGCAGAAACTTCTCTGCGCAGCGGTGCTCGACCTTCTCGGCAACGGCGGCGAGCGCGGCGAGCGGGCGGCACCGGATCGTGGTCTCCTGCCTGAATTGGGTCCACTCATCGGGTCGTTCCGGGTGGGGCCGGTAGGAGGCGCGCTCCTCGACCTCGATGAGGCCCCGGAGGCTGACGTTGCGCACGACGACGTCCATGGCGCGGCGGGGCGCGTCGACGAGCGAGGTCTCGACGCAGTGGCAGAGCGCGGCCCCCGATGGCGATGCCGCGGCGGACGGGAGCAGGCGGCGCAGGATGAAGGGCAGCGGCGGGGACCGGACGGTGATGGAGCGCGCGGCGTGGAGGCGGCCCTCGGCGGGCTCGAGGCGGCGGTGGAGGGTGTGGACGTCGGCGACGTGGGAGAGCGCCGAGCGAGAGGCCGGATCCGTGAACTTGCGCCACGCCGCCGCCGTCACGCGGTCCCACGGGTGCCGGTAGACGTGCTCCTGCGTGTACACCACCATGGCCTTGGCCTTGTGGGGTGGATAGGGTTTTGGCTTGATTTGATTGGATTCTTCTTTCTTGCGGCGAGGGTTTGGAGGTGGCTGGCGAAGGTAGCTGGAAATAGGAGGAGGAGGAGGAGGAAAGGGGCAAGAGGTGGAGGAGAGGCGGTTTTTGTAGGGACGTGCGGCCGCCGCTGGTTTGGGGAGGAATCCAGTCCGAAGTTGCCGCGGCGAGCGTGAGCGATGAGCAGCGATGCGGACGGCACGTGCTCTGCTCCGTCGTCCGCGTGTCCCTAGCGGTCTCGTTTGTGCTTCTCGTTTGTGCTGCCACGTTTGCAGGCAAAGCTTATCGCACGGACTTACGCCTTCAAGATAGCAAAACGTATTCAGCGCTTACCCTTCGCTTGACTTGGGAAACGAAACCGAAGACCTCCACGAACCAGGCGCGCCGCCGCCACCACGGCCTACGCCATCTCCTTCCCCCGCTCCGATGGCGCTTTCCCTCCTCTCCCGCCGCCTCCTGAGCCCGACGGCGACCGCCGCGATGCACCTTCCCAAACCATTCGCTTGTAGCCGCGATCCCTTCATGCTCCTCCACCCCGGCCGCCGCTTCTTCTCCACGTCCCCAGACCCCAGCCCCAACTCTGCCGCCTCCGCGCCCTCAGACACCAGCCCCGGCGCCGCCTCCGCGCAGGAGACTCTGGACTCGATGAAGCACCAGGAGATCGAGGGTCCTACCGTGGAGCGCGACACGTCGCCGCTGGCCGACGAGACGCGGCGGGAGCTCGACGCGCTCCGCCGCACCGTGCAGCGGCTCAGCGGCTCTCTCGCTCTTCTCGGAGGGGCTCACCTTACCGCTGGCGCGTGGATCGCCTACGGGGCCCCTCCCGTCGGGGTGGAGTCCGCCGCTGCGGTGCAGGGCGTGGTGGCGTTCGCGTTCCCCTTCACGGCCGCCCTGGTGCTGCGGCGCGCCATCAAGCCCATCGCCTTCTTCCAGAAGATGGAGGCCAACGCGAGGCTGCAGGTGCTCACGCTGTGCCTCCAGGCTACGAAGAACGTTAGCCTCATGCTGCTCCGGACGCGGGTGGTCGCCATTGCTTGCGCTCTCGGTGTGTCAGTTGGGTCAGTAGCTGTGATCTTGCTGCGGTAAGCGGAAGCTAGGATCTATGTGTGGAGGGGATGGTTACTGTCAGTAATTGAGGAATAAGGCTTAATTGGTGTTAGGCAAGTAGACCAAACTCTTAAATTTGGATGCTTTTGGATCACGAAATGTCGATTTGGTGTGTGTTCACTGTGCATGAGGCCAAAGAAATTCATTATCTGATTCTTTGAGATACTGAAATGGTATTTCTCTTCTGTGGATTCTATCTTTCTTAAATGTAGATGAACAACTTCATGCAAATAGTATGGTTCCCCATGCATTTTAGATCCAATATTTTTGTCGAACCTCTCAATTCTCGCTTCTGAACTGAGTTTAGAACCTCCCTTATTTGGCAAGTTTATGGAGCCTTGTTCTGAGCAACTACTGCTAATGAGTTGAAAAATGAAATTGTAATCTACTTTGACAATTATTCAGAACTTGAAATGATCAGTTGTGAACTGCCAAGAAAATGAGAAATAAGTATATCAAATATCAATAATGGTGGTCAGCTGGAGTTGGATCCACGACTTTGCTGCGAGGAGCACCTTCCATGTAAACATGGTTGTTGTCAAATATTATTGCTAAGAGGTGCTCAAATGATTTTTAGTATTTTCTTAGGGGAACTTATCATTGTTTTAAATGTTTATAGATTATAGACATAGAATATGTGATTTTCTGCTGGCGATCCTACATACATTATTTAGAAATCCCTGTATGTTGTACTAGTTATATTCTAGAGTGTTGTGCCTTGTGGGATCTCTTTTTCCCTTCCTAGATCTTCAGTTGCTTCTGTAACTATTTCAATTGCCGTGGGATCAAGATGATAAAGGAGGGGCATGTGTGGTCCCTTGGATGGTAAATCTAATGTCTCCTGGAAATTTCAGTAGCACAGGGTTTCCTTTGAGTCATCTTTAATAGATGTTATAGAAGATATTTACTCTTTTAAATACGGAAACGCTCCTGGTTCTATTAAACATACTGGATCCCCCCTCTCTTGGTTCTGCTTCTTGTTATAAGTCAACGGTACACATCCATTTTCACAAGGAGTGCCATTTTTCTCTTCATGATAGTCTCTTTGAATACATTATTTAGCGTCCAAGTATGTATGGTAAAATGATTTGTTTACCTTCCGTTTGAACAAGTAAATTTCATGAAGTGTAGACTAGTCTTCTTCTGTTTGATTTGTATTGGCCACATTTATACTCTAGATTACCAAGTATATCGTTCGATTTTTATTGGTTGCATTATATATGTTATAGGTCTAGATTACAAGTACCTACTGCACGTTTCTCTTGTTGCCGAATGGTGATTATGCAATATGAACTTTGCCAAATAACCCCTCTCTGAACTGGTACCTTTTTTATTTACTTTTAAAGTGATAGGGATGGGAGTATATTGTTCTTGTCTAACTGCAGCCCAGCTCGCGTCTTAAATTGGTCGGCGGCCATAGTAATGAATGCAGATGTTTCCTGCCTTCTAATTTGTTCCTGGTAAGTAATAATGTAGGGATAACAGCTTAAACTGATCGATTTGGTTAGTTTTCCTGTGCCATTTTTTAATGATGATCTAAAGTAAGCAAATTTTCCATCTGTTTTTAAAATTCCTAAGTTGTGCAGCTGGAATTCTCTCATTGTCCAGTATTATACCTGATGGATATGTTGTCCAGCTTCATGTAGTTTTTTTGGTACAATACGCTATAACACTCTTAACCAATTTATTCAGAAGCTGTACTTTCGGCAATATTTTTAAGTGCCCCAGTTCTCAAACTCTCTTTGCTGGTTTACTGTTCCCTGTGACGTTGAGGTAGGTTTGTTACAAAATATAACTGAACAATTAGAAAAATCTGGTAGATGTATGACAGGCTATTACAGATTTCTATCATTTCTGGAATGCAAATTTCAGAATGTCATTTACTACACCGGATGATGCACTTTGTTTAGCTGGTCGCTTAGGTCAAGGAGAAATTGTGGTACAGCATACACACCAGGCATTGTCTGTGAGTTACTGTGTAATTGCTTGTCACCTTCCTTTTGGATAGTACAGATTCACCGGCAGTATTGTCCACTATCACTTATCTGAGGTGGTGGATAAGCACCGCCAATTATTGGTGCTCGTTGCCAGTTATAAAAGAGCACCTGTAATGGAAGGTGTATGCACATCAGTCTTATTCAGCTTCAGGGTCCATAAAAGTTTCCGCTCTCTCTTCACTCTTGTAAAATTGCAATCCTGAACTATCAGCACTACATGTAGTTCTTCCCCTGTTTGATGCTATCTTCCTTGAGCATAGATCAGGCTATGCAAACACTATTACTTTCTTGTTCTTCCACCAGAGGATGGGGAAATCCTTATGTTATTGTATATATATTCTTGACCTTGCAAGGCCAATCTGTACTGACTCGAAGCTGGGGATGTTTGATGACTTTTCCTTGAAATGTCAGGCTGACAGGCTCTTCTGTTGAGTATCTGCCTTTCCCAGCTTCGAGTCAGCACAGCTTGGCCTTGCAAGGTCAAGAATATATACACAATAACATAAGGAGTATGTGTGCCAGTATTTTATCTTTTGCATCTTCAGTAATCTACTCTGTCCTTGTATGTTTGTGGTGGGTGAGTGTGTTTGTTTTTTCTAGCTGGTAAAATCCAGCATGGGTTCCTGAAAATAATATGTATTTGCTTCTGGATCTGGTTGATGCTACATTGTCGATGTGTCTATTCTTCTCTGAAGTGAAGCCTAGAAATCACTCGCTGCCATGCTCAATCACATGCTGCTTGCTCCAACACCGAAACATCACAGGAAAACAAATGTTGGCCACTTGAGGTTGCAGCATTGCAGCCTTTCAGGAATTTTGTGGGAACCCATTGTTGTGAGCTGCAAAGTAAGATGATCTGTAATGTCGATGCTAGTGAGATATTTCTCTATGTGTTTGGCAGCAGAGTATCTCGCCTTTTCTTTTCCATTGTTTTTGCAGTCGTTGGATCGAAGTTTGGTTTTGCTCCTTCACGTCTGTAGGTTGTCTGATTCTTTTTGCCGTGTTTTTTTTTTGTTAAACATTAAGGCGCTCGTGTAATTCGGGGATGATAGCACATTAGCCCTGCGAAGGAGCTAGAATAATCAACCTGATACATATTTGCTCACCGACCGTAGTCAGATTAAAACGATTCAATAATGTGGTGCAGTCATTTTCGGATTAGTACAGGGAACACTTGCAGTACGACGACGATAAGCCTTGGGGCCTTCCGTTCAGTCACTCTTGCAAATGCTGCAGCCTCATGCGCCACCTCTAATAAACTAAAAGATGGTTTCGCTAAAATTGTTTTTCTCGCTGCTTGTTTATTTCTCTACTACAGAATCCTCCTATATATAACTCTTCCTGCATTGCGAAGAAAAATCCGGGAAAAGGGAGCGATGAACTGCGTCGTACACGGTCACGCGAGAGCACCTCCCTCAGCACACACGAACGAAACGCCATGAACCGTGTCACTCGGAACCACCAGGAGAACATTCATGTAAAGCACTTATATTAATCGAGTAAATCAAACTGTTGAATTGATTCAAACAAATGGCAAGCAATGATGTGATACAATATCGATCCCTCTCTCAAGGGAACAACAAATAGTGACGCGCCACTTTAAACTGGCATCACCGACATCAATTCGTTAAATTAGGATGAGAAGAAGAGGAAAAAAAGAAAGGTGGCAAAAGGGTATCAAATCAAAACACACGCGTGCATCGGAATGCGCGCGCGCGCGCGTTTGGATCAGCGTAAGCCACATCGATCACCTCTCTTCCCTTCTTGCTCCTCCTCGGGGCGCCCTGCCCGGCGCCTTACTGCAGGTAGTAGGCGAAGAACCAGGCCACGAGCGCGGCGCCGACGGCCGGCGCGACGGCGGACGAGCCGCTAGTGGGGGCCGGGGCCGGAGCCTCCGCGGCAAGCGCCACGGTGGCCGAGGCGGCGACGAGGACGGCGCAGGCGATCTTCTTCATCTCCATCCCTTGCGAAACGACGGCGGCGGGAGGCGAGGAAGAAGGGCGAGCGAGCGAGCGAGCTGGCTGGCTGCTTTCTCGGCTAGCGAGCTGGCTCTGCGCGTCCCTTCCTCTCTCGTTGCTTGCTTTTGCCTGGGGACGGAGGGGAGCGCGGGGCGCGGGATTTATAGCGCGATTAGCCCACTAATCTAGGGGTCGGGGACGACTGGGTGGGCCGCCATGTGCTACGTGCCTGCATGTGCATGCGAAGCGGCCCGGCGAGCGGCCGCGCGGTGATCTCTCGATCGGGAAAGGGAAGGGGCGAACGGGTCGTGCGTTGTGGTTCGTTCGTTCGTTGCGGTTTTGATCATTGAATGAACGGGTCCTCGTTGAAGGCGGGGCGCGCACGTTTAGGCGTGCTAGGCTGCTCTGCTAGCCTTGAGATTTTTAGATGGGTTAGTGGCATCGCGTGTCCATTTCGTCAGGTCAAAATCAAAGTTTGAACTCTCACCTCGTAACCGAAGTGTGATCGTAGCCGCAAAAGCAGAGGGGCCTCCGTTCTTGTGTGCTGATGATGAAATTGACACGTAGCAATGATCGCGGAAAATTCAAGCATCAATCTACGGTGGGAATAATTAACAAGTATATTTGCCAACCGCTCGATGAAAAGGAGAGCAGAGCTGTACAGACTTCCTAATAAAATGCAGGCTGCCGACCGGACGTATAAAAAGGCCGTTGGTCCATTTCATGTGGTCCACTTTATTTTCGCGAGCGGTATGTTCCGCTTTGCAATTTGTAACGCCTTAAATTATGCTGGACACCATGTGTTAAGCTGGCAGAAAGATATCGACAACCTGCTTCAACTTGCAGCTATGATAGGGATTATTAGGGAGGAAACTTGTTGGAGTTTGGTTCTTTGGTTGTCCAGTGCTGGCCTGCGCACAAAGCAGCCGATTCAAACTGTGTCATGGGACCCATAAACCAGCACGGCAGCTCCTCAATCAGCAAGGTATGGGGTCCCAGTAGACCCACACCACGTTCTCACTTTCCAGCAACGATTCCATGTCTCGATCTGTCGTCTCGTCCAAGCCGAGAACACGTGTCAAAAGACCTCGAATGGATTCCCTGATCAAACTTCGGTTACCTTCGTCTGGTGAGGCATCAGACAATTCAATATGCCGCGGACCATTAGTGCGCTGATTATTCTTAACTCGGAATCCACAGATAAGTTGGAACTCTGAAACCCCCACTCCAACGGTCCAACCACCTGTCCCGACAAGCTATGCAGCCAAAATTGCCAAACTGTCTGGGTATAAGACGGTAGGCTTCCTAATAAGATGCCTAAGCCACCTGTACTGTGCAGTAGACCCGAATGTGCAATCAATCGGATGGTTGTTGCGAACTTCTCATTAGGTAGCCACCTAATGATATGCCTGATGAATTGCTTGTTTGTTAATCGAATCTAAAACTGGCTGATAATAAGCTGTTGATACGCAATTTTGCTATATGGTATATCGGATAAAGCGAGGAATCACTTCTCAGAAATGGTAGTTCAGTAATCTCTGTCTAGCTAGCTCAACGTTGAAAGTGACTCCTTCTTTGAAAAAGAAGAAACCTCCATTCAAAATTAGCAATTCAACTCTTGTTTGCCAGCAACAGTACGTAGCAGAATTAATGATCATAGGCCGCAACGATCCATCAAGCACGCTTTTATGGTGGAAAGAGGAACAAACAGATCAGATTCCAAATGCTCTTCGCGTGTCTGAACTGTAGTCGGAACTAATCAGATCCCAAAAACAACATCATTGCGACTCGGGCGATGGAGACGTCCCATCGCGCTACGAGATTCGGGAAATTCACGGGCGCAAGATGATGACGGCCGCGCTTGTAGGGTGGGAAAGACGGTCGCCGGATTTGCTCGATGATGGTATGTCGACATATATATTGCTTGTTGAGACGGACAGCCTCTCTGCCTGCAGCTGCGCCCTCTCTTTCGATCCAGCGCGCCCGTTCCGCGCGCACCATAGACGGCGCCGACCTGTCGTCAGGCTCGCGCCTCGTCTCATCGCCTCGAGCTGGTGCGGCTCGCCTCTTGTTCATACTGGGGCGCACGCAGAGTTCCCTCGAAAACACGATGATGTCCTGTTGGGGTAGAGAGAGCAGTAGCTAGCCACGTTGTTTTGAAAGATTGGCTGCTCCTGTGTCTCCGGCTGAGCAGCCTAGCTTCAAGGTTTTTCCACAGTAGTAACTTGCTTCCTCCAACAAGGAAGAGATACGTGAGTTGATTTGGTCAGTCTCCCTCGGTCACTGTCGAAAAAACTGACGTGCCATCTCCCGCTGCACGGCCGTATATGGCACTTTTGCATACTCCTCTGCTGAGTCTGCTCGAGCACGCGGCGCGTCTACGGCCGCCATGCGCACTAGCGCGCTGAAGTAACCGTGAAGACTTTGGAACGGTCGATACGGTGTACGTGGCCCTGCTAGGCCATGCCCGCTCGCGTACGTCACCCATCAGCGCATGGGCGCCATTCTTCTTACTGCGTCCTTGGTCCGGGGCAGGTGTGTACCGTGTAGGCGTACGTGTACGACATCTACTCTTGACCCTTAAAACGCGTAGGCGGCACGCTACGTATCCAATCAAACCTTAACAACATACTCCTACTATAGAAAGCTTCACTTCAAAACGCTACGTATGGCGGTGGCGCGCGGTATGGTCTCATGTCGGCGGGTCTCCGCTCACCGCTCAGCCGAGCCGAGGCGCCGTGCCGAGGACGCGTCGCGGTTGCGCGCGCGCCAATCAAGCCGGTTGGGCCGTGGGCGTCGCCAGAGCATCAGACCCGACCAACCCCAGCCCCAGGGGGAGAGGATGCCGAGTGGGACGGGATCGCGTTCGCGTGCGCGCGCCGAGACCGAGGCCACCTCCGCCGCCCGCGCGCCCGACGTGTCGCGCGGCGCCACCCCACGCGTCGGCGCCGCAGCAGCCGACCGCGACCCGCGAACCCACGCGCGCCACCTCGCTATAAAGCTCCCCGCACCCCATACCTCTCCGTTCCACCACTGCATCTGCTCCCGCCTCAGTTTAGCGCTGCCGCAGCGAGCCATCCTTGCCTCTGCGCTTCCTTGGCTCGGTGTTCGATCGCTCGCGCATCCAGCACCCGCGATGGCTTCCCGCGCTGCCGTTCTGCTCTTCGCCGTGGCCGCCGTGATGGTCGCTGCGGCGTCGGCGCAGGAGATGGACTTGAGCGCGCCGCCCGCGCCGGCGCCGGTGACGGGCGCGGCAGCGGCGACCGCGGCGTCGGCCCTCGCCGTGGCGTGCTCCGCCGTGTTCTCCATCCTCGTCGCTGGTGGGCTCATGCAGTAGGTGGCGCCACGCCAGCCCTGGTGGTGATTCTCTGATGGTCATTTGGACTCGGAATCCGGTTGTCTTCGTTTATTTAGCTAGCAGAGTAACAGTAGTGACGAGTTGTATCTTGAGTGGCTGTTGTGATCTCTTATGAATTGCTTACTATTCTTTTGTATCATACGCATTGTTGTGTATACCTTCTGTTGAGCCCTGTTCCATATGAATAAAGACGATGGATCTCGTTCGTCAGTAGCCTTTCTGTTTTCATGCATTTTCTTTGCGTTCATAATCTTCGTTCATTCGTCGACACCAGCAATGTGTTCGCAAGAGCAGAAATTGGATTGTACTCGCGATGGACCTAAACTGACCGTTGGGCCGGAAAAACTCCTTTCCATGAAAAAATAAGTTTGAGAAATTAAGAGGTGTATATACACAGCGCTCTCAATTGAAGAGCAAACAAGACACTCTTCTGTTTTACCGGTGCACTGATAACCCAAATACATACAGCGAGAGATTGCTCATACGAGTACCCATGGTTTAACAGAACTTTCCACACGCCCGAACTGCTCCTCAATGAATTGCTCATACGAGTACCCACGGTTTAACAGAACTTTAGTTCCACACGCCCGAACTGCTCCTCAATGAAGCACAGTAGACTTATTTGAGATTTCTGTCAGTAAAACCAAAATACCTGCGTTGTTTAGGGATTGTTAGTAAGGGAGGCCACGCATGAGGGGCGAATGGTTGAAATTCTTCAACACTCAGTGATGTTTCAGCATTCGAGGATCACCTCTGTACTATATTTTTGCCACAACCACCGATCAACCACCAACTTGACAGGAAGTCGTAGCTTCCAAGTGGCTCGATTTGATACTGCTCCCTTCTGGATGCCTTCAATACAAAACAAAGTTCTCAACTGACTGGCCTCTTTCTGGATGTTTTACTATTCAGTAAAAGGCAAAATACAGGAATGTCTGGTCAGATAATATGGCAATGATCTCAGTTTGCCTGGCGAAAAAGAGGTTGGAGTTGTATGGAAGGGTTTGCATTCGACAACGACATACCTTGTAAACGGTCCTTCCCTAAACACGCAGTCGGCTGAGTAAGTACGACAACCTGCTGGGTAAGAATGATTTTATGTCAGCAAGATATTGAAGCTAATGATGCCCGGAAAAAAAAAATCAAGTTTTATAGCACTAATTTCCTTTTCGTTTTGAAGAACAAAAAGGCTGTTAGTATAGAGAATACAAACCTAATGTTTGCAATGGCTGTACTGTTGTCATCATCATGCAGTTCCACCTCTTCCAAACGGCCATCTCTGTAGGCATGCTATAAAATATACGGCAACAGGGGTCAAAACAATGGATTAATATACCAAGGGAACTGACACGATAATATGACAACAAAAGGGAAAAAACAATGGAACTCCACACAGTATATACTCCAGGTGTGCTTCGAGGAAAAAGGCAGATATCAAAAACATGGGATGCATCAGCAACAATCAAAGTGAGCTAAGAAATAGGCAGAAGCAAGCAACCGTACAAATGTACATGCTGTTTTGATTCTAGCACCATTCCGTGTAAACCTTCTTAAGGTTTGCGTATTCCCTAAGCTAGCACTAACTGTAGGAAGCTTAATTTGCAAACAGCTATGTAAAAGTTCTTGTTCAGGTTATGAAAAAAAAAATCAACGATAACAAGGCCTTTACTACCAAGCAAGTAGGTCAGAGATGCCAAAGAGCGAACAAGGATATATATTAAGAATTGTTCGAAGGAAAATGTTTTTAGTATGTAATAGAGTCACTTTTCACAAACCCACCAATATTTTGGGCTAAACATCACAAATCACCAACTTAAATGACCACTTCACAAACCCACCAATAGGCAATAGGTGACGTTCGTTTCTCACAAACCCACCAATTATTGACTGATCATGTTCATGTTAACCCAATCACAAATGTCATTTGCCAGGCGCAAATCTAGTGGTGATTTAAGATGCCCACTCAGCCGAGCCCACGGAGCGCAGCGAACCAAGAGCGTCGTACCATATAGCCAGACAAGGCGCCGAAGTGCAGCACCGCACCCACCGCACCGTTATGTCTTCTCAATCTGCTTAAACCCGACATTAAGCAGCCAATGCTGGAAGATGGCCGGAGCTGCATAGGGTAGGGGAAGGTCTAGGTGTAGCATGAACAGATGTGGCCGGGTTAAGATCCTGCTTGCCAACATTAGCTCTTGGGCTGCTGTGCTCGAGGCAAGTGAACGAGGCATCATGCAGGCCTGGGCTAATTCCACAGCCACATCGTCACTGCCAACATGTCAGTAGGCCCGGCTGAGTTTGCATATCCAGTCATCATCAGATTTGTGCTTGTATAACTGACGGGACCAGAGTAGCATGAACAAGAAAAATCAAGAATTGGTGGGCTTGTGAGAAAGAAACCTCAGCTATTGGTGGGTTTATGAAACGAGCATGAAAGTTGGTGGGTTTGTGATGTTTAGCCCAAAATACCAGAGGGTTTGTGAAATTTAACATGATATTTGCAGTTAAACTAACATCCAATTATCCAAAGTCATACATCAGTTATGTTTTACCAAGTATAACAAGAAGGAAGCCGGATAAAGTTCGTTGCAATCCAAGTACAAGTATTACATTAGACATGCAGGAGATGAAAAAAATGCAGATGCCAAGAAGTGTCTTTATACCTTGTAAAAACAGATGCTCCCAAAGGGGCAAGTGCCCTTACCGAAGTCAAAGTACTTACAAGCAATGGACCTACAAAATAACATATGTATGACTTAGTGATTTAAGTTGACTACTGCTCGGACAGAAAACACAACAAAGCTTTATCTGGAGCATATCAGCAATTCATCTTCGAAAGGTGCATCCACTTTTAGTAAAATGAAACACTAAAGAGCTGTTATTCGTTACTAATCTGAAAATTTTCAACACGTAAGGGGTGTGGCTAAGGAAAAATGTAAAGTTATAGCAAGTGTCTTACTTGAGCTTGGCCTTGTAACCTTCAATAATTTCCTGTTTTTCTTCCTTCGAGAAGTACCATGTAACACTGGGAACGACATAGTACGATAGTTTGCGACATACTGGACAAGCCCTGAGCGTGGTGTTCACATCCATGCCAGATGTAGGGGAGGTGCTACGCCAGTTCCTAATGCATGAGATACAGAATGAATGGTCACAATCAGATAGCAGCCCGAACCTCCTTTCAGCTGCAGTGGGCTTCGAAAGCACGCGGTCCAAGCACACACCACATTCTATATCTCCACTTTTTCTCAAGGCCTCAAGACGTCTGCTGTTTTTCTTGCATAGCTTGATATGCACTCCACTTTCATTGGGGCGATAGGGATGCAAGCACTGTTTTTCACAGAATGTGCATAGATCTCCATGCATCTGAGAGCAGTCTTCACCATAAGGACAAGCTCCAGCAGCAGCAAAAGAGCAAATTGGCAGATGAGCAGGACATTGTGAGGTTTTGTTTTGCACAGTTTGGTCAGATGGACTGCTGTTCCTATCCTCTGGGCTATTATGTTCGTAACAATCAACTTTGCACGCAGGTCGACGAGAAGACAGCACTGTTGTAGGTTTGCATATCTTTTGTCCTTGGTTGCATGCAACTGTTTGGCATTCTTTGCAATGAGTGCGTCCAGAAGAACTGACTAACTCAGAAGAATTGGATGCTGCACGTGCTGCTGCTGCAGTAGATGGCTGGGGATGGTTGCGATGAGCTTCGATGTGCTCATATCTGCAATGGCTACCAAAGGAGCATGCACCTTTCTGGTAAAATGTACAAACCTGCAGAGGGAGCATTACAGTAAGACATGCTAGAAAATGCTATGTAGATCAAGTAGCATAGGGCAAGTGGTATGAAATTATAAGTACACAAGGAAAAGTGCTCTGAAGTTAACAGGAAGTTACATTATCTGGTTGATCATTGCAGTCATGGGAGAATTCACAGTGATCTCCTTTGAAGCAAGCTCCATGCAAGAAGAACTTGCAAGGGACCCTGGTGAATAAACAAAACAACAAATATGGCCAATAAGAGATATGTCATCCTTGTTAATTTCTCATCCAATAGAAAACTGCATAAGACAAAGCAATATCTTCATGCATAGCTTCTCCTACTACTACAGTCAGTTTATATTATGGCGTTAGGACATCATGATTAGTACAAATAGTACTAATTTGTTGTCCTAACGCCATCAAAAGAAAATGGAGAAAGTACAAGATTTATTTATTTTTGGTCCTATCATATGAGCAAAACAACAACAACAAAGCTAAGGAAGTACAAGATATTTCTTCCCTATCATATGAGCAAAACACCTCATGAACTCCCTGTGTTTCTTATCTGACTAACATGAAAGCCACAAAAAAATTTTGGCATGATATGACAGCAGAGAAATTTCTCCATAGGGCTACAGGAGACACAAATGTTCAGTACAAACATACCAGGATTTTTTTTAGACAAACATACCAGGATGCAAGTTATTAGTTATTTCTAGCTCTTCCATGTTTCAAGAATCTAGAAAAAGAACTGTATTGCCCAACAGTGTGTTTTGCAAGCATCACAGAAATGACAAAGAAATGGACCTAGTTTCGTCTGTTTTCTGGTAAATTGTCACGCTCTGAATTATCACTTTTCCCAATTCAAGGCCATTTAAATCACGGAATCGGATAAAATTGTCCAGCATCTTACTAATCGTTTATTGTTGTGTAGGTGCGCCAGTATTTCCTCTTGGCCTCTGTCCTCAAGTTCTGAGGTCACTTTTTCACTTGACTCAAAAAAGACATAGCATCCCTATAATTTTTCCCAAAACAAAATTGCAGCCAGCACCAGCTGAACCGCAGCTCAAACTTATACAGCTGAATCTCTCCAGTCAAATAGTACACGACCAAGCTGCTCTGATATTTCAACCATTATGACCTCGGAGACAGGTTTAATTGGCAGGTACAATATTCAAACAAACCGTAATCCTGCTGCATCCTAAATCCATAGCCGCCTTGGTTACCACAATTAAGAAGCATCTAGCTCAAAATTTGACCTACGAACTTACACTCAGCTTCAAGCTACACGAACCACACTACGGTGCTAAAAATACGAGCTAAATCTGGACTGAATCATCACATAGAGACGAACACGACCGACCTATAGCGTAACTGTATCACATCTAGCTTGAATCGGTAGAAATGCAGTCTGATTGAGCGTGCAGGAACATAAGTACCTCTTCGACATGAGCCCCGAATCGGATCAGAGCAGGCGGGATCGAGCTGCACCGACGACGACTTCGACGGCACCGAAGCGACGCGAGGACTCTCCGTCTTCGCCGCCGCGTGGCGTCCGCCTGATGCCTAGGGTATGGCCGGTACGGCGCGCAGGTTCGCTCGGTCCCTTTCGTCTTCCTCGCGCTTCCGCAGGTCAGCTTGTGGTCGTCGCGGTGCGGGCAATGGATTCCTAAAAGCGGGAGGGGACGGAATGATGGTTCTACCCCTGCGGCATGTGGGAACTGGTGGCGAGGCCTGGGGCAGAAGAGGAAATTGGGGTGTGGGGACTGGAACGAAATCGTCGGCCGTTGGTATTATAACGGCACAAGCGTGCCGTTCTTCATCCCAGCCGCAGCTTCCCGATTCAATGATTGAGATTTGTCTCTATAAATCAACAGCCCGTAGTACACATCTTTCCAAACCTTCTCAGGCCCAACTTCGGCCCACCGCAGCGCGCTCGTCGTTTTCGCAGCACCTCCAACTCGTCTTCCCCACGCGGAGATCAGCAGCTCTCTTTCACGATCTCTCTCACCACACCTTGTGAACACCAATTTATTCGGCTCAATCTTACCGTCAGCTGCTAAAGGTAGCTATGTTTTGGCTCCTCCAATTTGGTTCCTCGAGGCACCTAGAAGCAGGCATCATGGCGGGCGACAATGATTAATTGGAAATCGCAAAACAACAAGCTGGCGCCGAGCACCCGAGCAAAGGATTACCAGCAGCAGGCCCGCAAAGACCATGTGTTTGATATTCACTAAGGCGACGTGGTGGCCGTAGATCAAACGACAAACAATACAAAGCTTACCCTGCTGCCTTTATCTCTTCTCTATCTCCGTCCATCGCGGCAACAGGCAGGAGCTTAATCGTAGGCCAGATTGCCGATTTAATGGGCCTGATACAGGACCTTTGGGCTAATTAATCGTCGTCGGTCAAACGGCAGGCTGTGCCGTTATAATAGCCACGGCAGACGATTTGATTCCGTGGGGACTGGGGAGGGAGGGAAATCCGTGACCTGTGTTCCCGCCCGGTTTGTTTGGGGCCTTTGGGCCACCGCCTTTGCTTCGGGAAGCAACGTGCTCATCGAGGCAAAACACGTGGTTAATGAAAACGCAAAATTACAGGCACTCCAATCGTCGTCTTGCAACCCTTCCTTGTGCGGAATAGTTAAATTTCCTCTTTCAAGCCTTACTCACTTCGTCCCAAAATAGTGTCGTTGTTGACTTTCAAACCTCATGTTTGACCGTTTGTCTTATACAAGCTTTTTATACAAATGTTATTTATTTTTTCATAACATGTTTTATTCGTAAAGATAGTTTCATCATGACATGTTTGTTTCACTTTTAGCTTAAAATTTTTGAATAAGATGGACGGTCAAACGTGATGACTAAAAGTCAAAAGTGACAACTAATATAGGACGGAGGTAGTATTCCTTAGAGGAGTTTATTAATTAATTTTTTTGGATTGAAAGTAAGAGGTGCTTTCAATCAACCACGGTCTTTAGATCAAAATCAAACAACTATCAACTTACAATTTTCTTCTATAGCTAATACATTCATATTTTTTCTGTAGTTGATACATAATCCCACAAAACAAAATGAAACAAACCATCGGTTATTGGGTGGGATGATCTAGGCATTGATCGAAACAAAAACTTGTGTCAGCCCGGGTTCGATCCCTGCCGCGGCACGGGCACTGTAGCAGTGAACAGTAAAGCGAATTACTGTTCATTGCTGGCAGTGAAAAAAATCTACTCGCTCTCCCCGGGTCAAAGCACATGGTTAAGACTCGCGCCGAAGCTCACAACGGCCAGCTGAGTCCCTGTGTAGGATCGGAGAGGGGGTTCGGGGGTTTTCTCGGCCTGCGTGAGAGGCTCTTCTCCTTAGCAAAATGCCGTCGGAGGCGGTCTTACCCCCCGGCAGGTCGAGTTTTTTTTTTAAACAAAAACTTGTTTTCGTTGATTGAACAAAAGCAAAAAATGCTTAGGGACAATCGTAAAGAATCACTTAGCCAGCCTTTTACTTCATCGGATGATACAACTATTGAAATACACTCATAATAACTAGTTCAAGTGTGTGAAAACGGCACAAATCACATACATGTGTTGAGATAGTTTATGATGGTTTAGTATAACAAAAATGGTCTCATGAGTGATCATGACGAAGACAAATGATGCTTTCACGAATCACATACATTGTTCGTCGCAAGCATCATACTGCAACCACAAGCACCTTTTCCTTTTTGATTAAACAGCGGGCGCTCTTAGCAGAGGGGCAAAAGTTAGTGCTGCTGCTACGTTTTTTGTAGGTTTTTTTAGGTTAGCTTCGGGTGCTCTTAGGGGCTAATTGGTTGGCTGTATATCGCTGCCCAGGCCCGGCGCATGCAATCCCCATTTGTTCGGTTGACTGCGCACAATCGGCCAGGCCCGCCGCATGCATTTTTAATCTGTTCGGTTGCCTTCTCCGTTCGGCTTGCACGTTCGCATGCAAGAATTGATGCTCGGCCTGGCTCGCGAGAAACAGATTTTAGTTTTGTTTCTCCCGAGCCTGGCTCGCACGCTGCTGGCCA
The DNA here is from genome assembly GCA_012490785.1 of Eragrostis nindensis. NCBI lineage: Eukaryota > Viridiplantae > Streptophyta > Magnoliopsida > Poales > Poaceae > Eragrostis > Eragrostis nindensis. The sequence continues at coordinate 748,262 of JAAXCT010000089.1, read as the reverse complement.
GCAGCGGCATGGCTCCGAAGGACCAATCAGGCAGCATGGAGAAACGAACCAATCACGCCCAGCAACCGATTTCTCTCTCTTGTGGCTGTGGCTTAGCGGCGACCGATGTTCATGCTCTAAGAGTCTGAAACTAATCAAACATGGCATAGTTTAAACTTAAACAAATCACACTACATCCCAGTAAACAAAAGAATTGAAAATGACGAGTTGCATCAAAATTCCAATGCCTGCAATCTGCATTGTCACGTTCGTGTCATAGTTCCGGATCATATTCCATATCGCTTTACATGAACGCCATCTCAAAACGATTCTAGCCATCCTGCCCGGCCGTTGAACTCCGCACCTCATCATCGCATACACTTGGAGTTGCTCCACGTACGTCCCCTTCCCCTTGACCGCCGCTCTATAAACGCAATTCGAAGGTGCCAAATTGGTGTTTGCTGCCTCGTTCAGTCGCTTTCATAGCTGAACTTTCCATGATACCAAAAGGTTCTCTTTGCTTTCGGCCATCCTTCTTTCACAAATCGAAACCGTGCATTGTTCCACACCAGCCAGCCAACTTGGAAAAATCTACCACATCATCGGTGGCCTTTGAGACCGAGAACGGATGGTGGAGACTTTGGGACGTGTTCGTTTTTCTAGGTCTAATTTTAAGCCTGCTAAAATCTTGTTATTTATAGATATTAAATAAAATCTAATTAAAAAACTAACTGCAGAATCTTATACTAATTTACAAGACGAATCTAATGAGGATAATTAAACTATGATTAGTCGATGTCTACTGTAACATCACTGTAGCAAAACATAAATTAATTAAGCTTATTAGATTCGTCTCGCAAATTAGCGCACATCTGTAAAAAGGTTTTGTAATTAGACTTATTTAATACGCCTAAATAGCAAGATTAGTTTTGATGTGATCTTAGGTCTAAAGAAACAAACACCCCCTTGATCAAAAAAACAAACCCTTATTTTGTTTTTTTTTTTTTGAGAGGCACAAACCCTTATTTTGTGAGAGAGAAATGAAAAAATCGGAAGAAGAACACTTCCTCGTAAATAAACAAACAGTATAATTGAGCAGCGCCACGGGCCCACGGCCCAGCCTAGCCAACCAACCACCTTGCACGTTTCGCACGCACCAAGCCCATGTTCCATACCGCCTCCCGGGCCCACCGGTCATTCACACCCGCTGCCTTCCTCCAAACTTCGCGCTCGCCCCGATCTGACCAACCAGCCCCCACATGCCGATGCGCATCCACCGTCCATCCAGCCATAAAAAACCCTAACTCTCCGGATCCGCCGTCCAGCCACCACGCGCCCTCCTACAGTCGCCCACCCACCACGTCGGCGCAACCCGCCTCACCACTGGGCAAGGCCGCTGTTCGCTGTGTGCGCCGACGCATCAGATCACAGCATCGAGCGAATCAAAAAACCCGGCATGGAACGGCCTGCCCTCCCCTCACATGGCCCACCGCGGGATCACAGCCGCTGATCGAAGATTGGACGGCTCGAGCGAGCGGGTGACCCACCATTCGGGCGTACGCGTAGTCGCGCAGCGGGGCCTGGCCTGGCGGCGCGGCGGAGATAAAAGGGCACTCCCCAACGAGGCTTCGCCCCCCTCGCAAAGATCGGAGCCGCCGCCGAGTCTTCGAAGGAAGGACGCCACCACCTCCCCCGCCTCCGGAGCTCAAGGGTGAGTCTCGCGTCTCGCCAAGCTTCTCTCCCGTCCTCTCCTCCCGGGTTAGGTAGAGGTTCCCTGACTATTCGTGGCGATCCGTTGGGCGCGCGCGGTGTTATATATAGATCTGCTCCTTTTGTTGCTCACGTAGATCCATTCTGTTGGTTTCGTTTCGTTTCGTTTGCTCACTCAGATCGGTGCTTCCTGCATCTGGTAAGGGCTAGGGAGACATCTGTTGGCTAGTTTTGCTGGGTCGTCCATTTGTTCACGAGATCTGCTTCGTTTCGGCGTAGTTGTTCTTTGTTGCGTTTATCTACTGTGCCTGCTGGATCGGGATGCTCTGATGTGCATGGAATCTGTAGATCGCAAGGTTATTGGTTGTTTTAGCCGGGATAGTGGGACATGAGGAAGGAAATTGTTGCGTTTTTTTACCGCTGTTCATCGATAGTGACATTGACGCTCTAGATCCAGCAGAATTCTCTGCCTGTAGACGTCGATCTGACGGTAGATCTCGCTTCCCACGGATCGGTGGATTAGTTGAATATTTTATTTGACTATTGCGTCACAGCAACTATCACGTAAAAAGATCTTGATTGACGAGGTTCCGTGGGCAGGTTTGTTATCTTTTCGGTTTGCTTACTTCCATAGTGGCTGCCTACCAGTTCTATTCGAAGGTTGCATACATGAATCAGGCACTTGATACTCCACATGTAAAATAGTTGCTTACTGTTAGGCTTATGAGCTTAGAAGTTGAATAACTCAGTTGGATCTAGTGCTAACCTCCTTGGGCCACCTTCCACAAGTTGTAATGGCAGCCTTTATTACTACCATAAACAGCCTTACTATTTTTATGGATTTGTTCTTGTTCCATCATTTCTTGGAAGAGGCAATGCTGTTTACAGAAATGTTTTAGTTCATTTATATTTGGGGATCATGACATGGTTTACATTGTTTTTGTTCAATTCATCCTTTAGTTCATGAAATACTTGATCGTTTTGTTTTTATAATTCTCTGCTAAGCTGCTTTTGCAATGGTATTGACTTAATTTCAGTATGTGTTGGCATAATGCATCTGAAACTCAATAGTGAACTCTTTCTCGGGCATTGTAAACATTTTCCCCCATTTTGCTGGCTAGACAGATTCAAAGTCAATCCAATGTTCTATTTGCCATGGATTTGTACTTGTGTTCAATGTGTGTAAATCCCATTTCATATGTACATTACCTTCAATAACTGTGCTTGTTGACATGCATTAGTTTGTTTGCTGTAAATATGTTTTTTACTTTAACATAGATCAGCATACGAATTGTTTGTTGTGCATGGCATTCTTCTTACTAATTCTTGATGTTTATGTTGTAGGAAATAGTTTGAGGTGGTGATGGCGGACCAGGCTAACCAGCCGACTGTCCTTCAAAAGCTCGGTGGCCAGTTCCACCTCAGCTCCACCATCTCTGATGGTGTACGGGCTCGCAACATCTGCCCTTCGGCCTCATCCTATGAAAGGCGATTTGCCACAAGGAACTACATGACCCAGAGCGTCTGGGGACCTTCAATGTCTGTTAGCGGTGGCATCAATGTCCCAGTGATGTCATCCTCTCCGCTTTTCGCCAATGCACCAGCTGAGAAAGGTGGCAAGAACTTCATGATTGATTTTCTCATGGGAGGAGTGTCAGCTGCTGTTTCAAAGACTGCTGCAGCTCCCATTGAGCGTGTCAAGCTGCTTATTCAGAACCAGGACGAAATGATCAAGGCTGGCAGGCTGTCAGAGCCGTACAAGGGTATTGGTGACTGCTTCAAGCGTACCATCAAGGATGAGGGTTTCTCCTCACTGTGGAGGGGTAACACTGCCAATGTCATCCGTTACTTCCCTACTCAGGTAGCTCATGCCTTCCTTGAATTGTCTTTCGCTTTTTATTCTGCACTATCATTGTTAGTGTTGATGTTCAATGCTTTTACTGGTTGAGACTTAAGATGGTGTGCTTGTACATCAGCTACTGCCTTTGAACAATGCTTGATACTTCTGTAAGAGAAAGTTATTGTTAGGATGTGATGGTTATCTCATTGGTGCTGCATACACTGTGCTTTCTTGATTGCAGGGTGTTTCAGTGGAAAATTTTATTCTCGTACTCTTGATAAATTTGTTCACTGAAGCTTGACTCTTTCCCCCCTTGCAGGCTTTGAATTTTGCATTCAAGGACTACTTCAAGAGGCTGTTCAACTTCAAGAAGGACAAGGATGGTTACTGGAAGTGGTTTGGTGGCAACCTTGCCTCTGGTGGTGCTGCTGGTGCTTCCTCCCTGTTTTTTGTGTACTCCCTGGACTATGCAAGGACCAGGTTGGCCAATGATGCGAAAGCCTCCAAGGGAGGAGGTGAAAGGCAGTTCAATGGTCTTGTGGATGTCTACCGCAAGACTCTCAAGTCAGATGGTATTGCTGGGCTTTACCGTGGATTCAACATCTCTTGTGTTGGAATCATTGTGTATCGTGGTCTGTACTTTGGGCTGTACGACTCTATCAAGCCTGTTGTCCTCACTGGCAAACTCCAGGTTTGTTTTAATTTGATGTCATTCTTATTGTTACAATGGCTCTTGTGGACAATATCTGATCTTTAAATGCCTTCTTTTTTGGTACTAGGACAACTTCTTCGCTAGCTTTGCCCTTGGTTGGCTGATCACCAACGGTGCTGGGCTTGCGTCCTACCCCATCGACACAGTCCGCAGAAGGATGATGATGACCTCTGGTGAGGCCGTCAAGTACAAGAGCTCCTTGGACGCATTCCAGCAGATCCTGAAGAAGGAGGGCCCCAAGTCCCTGTTCAAGGGTGCTGGTGCCAACATCCTCCGTGCCATTGCTGGTGCTGGTGTGCTTTCTGGCTATGACCAGCTTCAGATCCTCTTCTTCGGAAAGAAGTACGGCTCAGGCGGTGCCTAAACGAAGGACAAATGATGACGAACAAGAGCAGTCTGTTCCCGATCCTGCCCATTCTGGTGGATCTGGTGAAGTTTTTGCCTTTCATATCAAACGAAGTAATAATTCATGTAGAGGGTTATCCCAACAATTCGTTTTCTGTGGAGGCATCGAGCTCCAAACATTATCGTAACTACCGTAGATGGAGCCATTGGTCTCCAAACTTTATCTTCATAGGTTGAGTCGAGTTTGCCCTTCTGTGTGCTGGGCGATTTTCCTTACATACATTGTCTTCGGTGAAGTATCGAATGAGTCCCAAGTTGCGGTTAATTGGTTATCTTTTGCTACAGTTTGCCATGTTCAAGTTTGTCATTGCGTTGTGTGATAGTATGTTTGGCTAAAGGTCGGAATTTGGTTGACGCAATATATCAACAGCGTGTGATGGAGATCTCCCATGCGCTCAGTTCTGCATCTTGGCGTGCCAGCAGAAAATATGTTGTCCAAAATGTTAAATTTAGCACTAATTCAACAGGTTTTAAAAAAACCTGCATTTCTCAGCTTTGCCAGAAAACCAGAAATCACTTGCTGGCTGAGAATGCCATTATTCGTTGCCAAAGGCAATATTGGATTCCCTAGATAAATCTGTAGTTCTGTTCTGTGCTTGTGAACTCTACACGCTTCATCCGTACAATATCCAACGGCCTGTGGGTGAAAAGGGAGGGAACGGCCGCCACACGCTCTCCGACCTCGGCGTCGTCGGGGGCCAAATGGCGACGCTTTCCGCCCCCTTGCTCCGTTCCCACGCCCACCGCCGCGCCCTCTTCCCTCCCTCGTCTGGCCGCCGTCCCACCGCTGCCAGAGCCACCTCCCTGCTTGGGTTCGTTGCCATCAAGGCCCTCTCCTCTCGCAGACCACCAAACACCGCGGTTCGATCCTCTTCCACCGCCTCACCCTCGGCTCCGGAAACTGCCCAGGCCACCGAAGATGCTGCCGCTGCCGAGACCGCCGCGGTTGGCGATGAAGGGAAGGAGGCGGAGCCGGTGGTTTTCCCGACTAACGAGTCATCCGAGAGCCTGCTGCGTATCCGCCACACCGTACGATTGCTCCCCTTCTCTATCTGCTCTAATCTGATTGATGAATTTCGATCTTAGCTCTCATCAATACATTACCGTTCTGTTTCTTGTGTATTCCTGAGTTTGTTAGCATTCCAGAAACCAGTGCGTTGCCTAATTTTGCTAGCATAATTGTTCTGCAGTGCGCCCATGTGATGGCCATGGCTGTCCAGAAGCTGTTCCCCAACGCTAAGGTGACCATAGGCCCCTGGATAGACAATGGCTTCTACTACGACTTTGACATGGAGCCCTTGACAGATAAGGACCTCAAGAAGATCAAGAAAGAGATGGTGAGTCCCCCTCTACTGCCTGTGGGCATGGCTGAAATGAACTTTTTTTAAGCCTTGAGTGATGATGTTTTCCGTTGTAATAACTGTTGGTATGTCGGTAGGATCGGATCATTCGACAGAACCTCCCATTGGTCAGGGAGGAGGTGTCTAGGGAAGAGGCTCAAAGGAGGATCGAAGCACTAAATGAGCCCTATAAGTTGGAGATTTTGGACAGCATTAAGGAAGAACCTATAACAATTTACCACATCGGTTAGTGTGCCACTATCAATTTGTTCTTACATATATGAAGCGTATTTGTATCTGTTACTTATAGGTGGATTCACTATGTATCAGTCATTTATTACTTTCATGTCATGCAGGAGAAGAGTGGTGGGATCTCTGTGCTGGGCCTCACGTGGAGTCCACTGGAAAGATCAACAGAAAGGCTGTTGCGCTTGAGTCTGTTGCTGGTGCTTACTGGAGAGGTGATGAGAAGAATCAAATGCTCCAAAGAATATATGGGACAGCATGGGAGAACGAAGAACAATTGAAGGCTTACATACACTTTAAGGAGGAGGCCAAGCGCCGAGATCATCGCCGGCTGGGTCAGGACCTTGATCTGTTCTCTATACAGGTACAGTCTTGCAACCGAAATTTCTGAGAACATCATGAATTTAAGTACGGAATATTAATTCATCACGAATGGCAAGCCTCAACCTTCACATCTACCTATCACAGAGTTGTGGCATCTGTGTCTACAATATTAATATTAGAATGACAATAGTTTTGAATGCTGAAGTAATCCCTTCACTCTGGTGGTCTGAATCTACCTTATTACGTCATAAATTTTGCTTAGCAGATCGGCAACCACCGGCATATATTAACATTTGTAGTTTTTGCCATAGCTGTTATTCCAACCCAACTCTGTCCATGAACACAGTTTAACTTCACTATATCTGTTTTCAACAAATACACACACAAAAACAACAGGTGCTACTATTATCCAGGTTTTACTTCTACATATAACCTTTATAGTGTGCATAAATGATCTCTTTAAGTATAATGATTCTAGCCTATGATTTTTATCAGGAAGATGCTGGTGGCGGTTTAGTGTTCTGGCATCCAAAAGGCGCTATTATCAGGCACATTTTAGAAGATTCATGGAAACAAATTCATATGCAACACGGTTATGATCTTTTATACACTCCTCATGTTGCAAAGGCTGATCTTTGGAAAATTAGTGGACACATAGATTTCTACAGAGAGAACATGTACAATCAAATGGATGTTGAAGACGAGTTGTATCAATTACGACCCATGAACTGCCCTTACCACATTTTGATATACAAGAGAAAACTACATTCATACAGGGATTTTCCTATCAGAGTGGCTGAGCTGGGAACTGTCTACAGATACGAGTTATCTGGTACTCTGCACGGGCTATTTCGTGTTAGAGGGTTCACACAGGTGCTTTCCTTCTTCTGATTCCTTTGAACTACTAATTTCTTCTTCTTTTTTTCTTACCTTCGATTCATGCTCTTCTCATCTAGTGTTATTGCTGCCTCTTTGAAATTTTTGGATAATACTAAAGATGCTAAAGGCCCCTTAATCTTCAGTGAATGTATTTGTTCCTAAGTAATGACAGTAACCAGCAACTGCAGTTCATAGGATGGTACTTCTTGATTTTAAAGGCATATATGTAGGCATCCGGTTTGTTATCTCCTATCCTTCATATTCTTTACTACTCAACATTTTGCTGAAATGTACCACACTAGATGGCTACTACTGTCGACGTTTAGTTTGCACTGCTCCTTTACAATGTTAAGAATCGCTATTGGTATTATTTGTGCAGGATGATGCCCACATATTCTGTCTAGAGGATCAGATAAGAGATGAAATTAGAGGTGTCCTTGATCTAACTGAGAAAATACTGGGACAGTTTGGTTTTCAGAGTTATGAGATAAATCTATCAACCAGGCCAGAAAAATCTGTTGGCAATGACGACATATGGGAAAAAGCAACAATCGCTCTGAAGGAAGCATTGGATGATAAAGGTTGGGAGTACAAGGTTGATGATGGTGGAGGTGCTTTCTATGGTCCAAAAATTGATATAAAAATTGAGGATGCTCTTGGACGGAAATGGCAATGTTCCACTGTACAGGTATGTTTAATATTTTTTTGAAGTACTCAAAGTATTTGAAAGGAAAAAATGGGATGTGCTAACAGTTTGTTATGTCTTATGTTACAGGTTGATTTCAACTTGCCTGAACGGTTTGACATTACGTATGTCGATTCAAATACTGAGAAAAAACGACCTATCATGATTCATAGAGCTGTCCTTGGCTCTCTGGAACGCTTCTTTGGTGTCTTGATTGAACACTATGCTGGTGATTTCCCACTTTGGCTTGCTCCAACCCAAGCACGCATTCTACCTGTGACAGACAATGAGGTTTGATTTGTCTACTTTGCTCGTACCAATTAAAATCAGTAGTTGCTTGTTTATATCCTGTCGCGTATAAACCATGGAGTAAAAAGAAGATGGATATACCTGAACAAACTGTAGCAAGCAACCAGTTTTCTTTTGTCTTAGATCTGTTCTTGGTTGCACTGGCAGATTAAATATACGCCATCCACTGTTGCAATAAATTCCCATTCTTCTTTTGTGGTGTTAAATCTGTTCATTTGCTGCCCCCTTTCTATTGTAGAGATAAGTATAGATCAGAGAGGTATTTCCTTTTTGCCTGCATCAGCATTTTTTCTTAAGCCACGACATCCTGGTTTCGTATTTTTCAGCTACAATACTGTAAAGAGGTGGCCTCTGAATTGAAATCAAGAGGGTTTCGTGCTGAAGTGTGTCATGGAGAGCGCCTACCGAAGCTAATACGGAATGCTGAAATACAGAAGGTGCCACTCATGGCAGTGGTTGGTCCAAAAGAAGTTGAAGCCAGGGCCCTGACTATCAGATCCAGGCACAGTGGGGAGATTGGTACCCTGCCAGTTGATGAATTCATCAGCAGACTTCAACTTGCTGTTGCAAACAAGTCCTCATTGTAGATTCATTGATCCACTAAATTGTAGTTCTTATTGTAGAGCATTAGATATTCAGCACAGACACAGTTCAACGCCTATGCACATAAAGAAAATAGCTACGCCAATTTTGGGCATAGATTCTCTCATAACATGTTACTCTTGAACAAAACAGCACATTTTTGCTAAAAGGGAGGCTCAGTTAATGCAACCAAATCCAGATATCATTGCCATGAGTACGGCAGATGCTTGTCCTGCCTCCATCCGAAGCCTGTGGTGCTATTTCTCATGCAAAATTTTCATGTATCATGTATCATCGGAGGAGAGGATTCTTTGAGATGGTAGAAAGCTCCATATGGTTTGGACCCTAACCATGGTGAATGCTGAACGGAGGGGGAATTTTGTGCGGTGGTTTCTCGACATTGTTGAGCCGTCGTACTGGCGACCGAGATGAGTTGGCGTCAGGTGCTCCGATTGATTCGAGCGTTACGCCGCATTGGATGGCCTGGTTGCCTGGGCAGATCCATGATTGGGAGCGTGATGGACGGCACGGGCCATATCGGACAAGACTCGCGACAAAGCTGGCTGCGCGGACAGGGAAAGGCACTAGTCGGATCTTTACTTGCCGGACCGCACGGATGTCCTGGTAGAAGGATAAAAACCTGGACCAGATTCATCATGACGTAAATGGATTAAGTAACATCTAATCACTGTTGCTAGTCCATGATTTAGTGACAAATGACTACTAGAAAAAGGACACTAATCTCTGGCTGTGGGTAATCCATGATTTACTGACAAAAGACTGCTAGAAAAAGGACACTAATCTCTGGCTGTGGGTAATCCATGATTTAGGGCAGGTACAATGCTACACGTAAGCAGTCTCATAGACCGTCTCATGCGTTACTATATAGAATTTTTAGTGACATGGAAGAGAGAGAGGGAGGTGAGAGAAAGAAGCTGTTGTTTCGCGAGGCAACCACCTTATGCGCTAAAATTTAGGAGTAGGAGACGGCTTTCACACCATTGTAGGAGTTGTAGTTGCCATGCAACTCAAAAATATTCCTTTTTTCATCCATAAATAAAGGAAGTTAGTACTTTTTTGAGACAACTAAAACAACCATCCATTGTATATGTGGTCTCATAAATCGTCTTATGATTATGAGACCGTCTACAAGACAACACCTTTGTACCTGCCCTAACTGACAAATGACTGCTAGAAAAAAGACACTAATATTTCAGAAAGGAAAGGGTGATACCACGTAATCCCGGTTGACCAGACCAGAATTGCTGCATACGAGAGACTTCCAAACCACCAATGCGAACCTCGTCTTACGGCTCCTAACCAAAGCTGCCACAGTTGCAATGCCAGTATAGAGAGGCGAGGCTGTTGCAGCGGCGCCGGTCGTGCCCGTCACGTTGTCTCCACTCCCTCGCCTCTCCCTCCCGGCAGCGGGCGGGAGAGAATTAAAAGCCCTTATCCTCTCTGCCGCTGCCATCGTTGGATCCAACCATCTTGCTCGCGCCTCCCTGCCCTGCTCTGCGTGCGCGCTCATCGCCGTGCCGCGCCCTCTTTTTGGAGCCTTGCGCCGGGCTCCTTTCCCCTGTCCGAATCCGCCTCGACGTGTCCGCCTCCTCCCTCCCTTCGCGTGTGCGTGTGCTCGCCTTTTGGTGCGCGCTTGGTATCTGTGCTCTCGCCTCTCCCTCCTCCTCCGCCCCGTCTCCTCTGCCGCGCCACTTTTTGTTCCCACGCGCCTCGGCCGCTATCTGCTGTCGTTCTTGCCGGACGCTCTCTCTGCGGCGGTGACCATGTCGTCGGCGGTGGAGGCCATGTCCTGCTCCAGCAAGGACATTCCCGCCGCGCCGGAGGAGGCGGCCAAGAACAACGCGGCTCCCGCGGAGCACGGCAACGGCGAGAAGTGCGCCGACGCGCCGCCGCATTGCCACGAGGACGAGGAGGATGACGACGACGAGGAGAAGGTGCCCAAGGTCATCGACCTCGGCCCCAGGGTCAGCATCAAGGACCAGCTCGAGAAGGACAAGGTACGTTCGCAACGCCATTGCCGGAACCGCGAGCCGATCGATCGATCTTGTTTCTTCAGTTACTTGTCGTACGTCTCGATGCGTTTCTTCATTTCTTGCTCGCGCGTTTTGCAGGACGACGAGAGCCTTCGGCGATGGAAGGAGCAGCTCCTCGGCAGCGTGGATTTGAACTCCGTCGGAGGTAAGTAAACTGCTTGTGCTAGTAAACTCGCCGCACGACGTTAAAATTTCAGGCAAATTGCTGCCGGGGCGTGCGTTTAATTGGCGCGCCCGTCCTCGCGATCTTGTTTAATGGCGCCAGTGGAGCGCCGGCACATGCAGCGGTTTTTGCATGTGAGCAGCACCGCGTTCCTGCTGCGATGGTCCCGTCCGTCTCCCGTGAGCCCGTGAGCGCTAATGCACCGGCCACACCGTACCGTACGTGAGTTTCGTCTTGCGATCTGCCGTAAGAAATAAAGAGGCGGATAATAAAAAGTGAATGGCGGTGAGCGCGGTTGGATAAGTCGGCCGGCCGGCCACCGGCTTTGTTTGTCTTTTGGCGCCGGTCGTTTGTGTGGAAAGTAGCAGCAGCCTAGGTTTCTTCTTCCAGTTCTGGAATGCATTTTATGCAACAATGATGACATTGATATGAATCCAGGGCCCTTGAATTACAGTCGATGCTAGCGCCAGCCAGCATCTTCTGGTCCTGGAAAGTGGCGTAGTACTGGTTTATTGTGTTGTGATTGTTATATGCTAGTTTTGGTACTTTTAAGATCGTTACATTCTGCATGGTGTGGTTCAAAGGAGCCCTTTGCTTTTAGTTTAGACTTTTCAGACGAAGTTTCGACACATTTTCATGCACATAATTTTCTTTTTGACCAGATTGAATATATCACGCACCTTCCTGGCTACAGTGGGGAGAACACATCCAGGACCAGTCTGTCGTCCATTGCAATTTAGAATTCATAACATGTTTGACATTCAGCTAGCACCTCCCCAATTTTTTCGGTCATTTGAATGTCACATGCTAAAGTGTCGTGTCTCAAAGCTAACAAGACGCTAATTAACAACACCTAACGAATTTGATCCAAAATTTGAACTCGTCACGCTCGCAGAGACGCTGGAGCCGGACGTGAAGATCATGAGCCTGTCCATCCTGTCGCCCGGCCGGCCCGACATCTTCCTACCGCTGCCGGTGGAGCCCAACGCCAAGGGCGTGTGGTTCACCCTCAAGGAAGGCTCCCCCTACAGGCTCAAGTTCACCTTCTCCGTCAGCAACAACATCGTCTCCGGCCTCCGCTACACCAACACCGTCTGGAAGACCGGCATCAAAGGTAAAATATGAAATACTGAAACAAATCCAGCAAACATTTTTCACAATTCGCCGTCAACGCCTATCGTTTCTGCGCACGAAGATGTTCCGATTGCCACTTGATTACTACTAAATATATATTTTATTGAACGGAACAATTGATCACAACTCATGGTTTGCTGGTTGTCACGCGCTGTCGCAGTGGACAAGAACAAGGAGATGCTGGGCACGTTCAGCCCCCAGCTGGAGCCCTACACGTACCTGACGCCAGAGGACACCACTCCGTCAGGAATGTTTGCCCGGGGGTCCTACTCTGCCAGGACAAAGGTAAACACAGCACGAGCTTTATCCATTTCAGCAGGGTGACAACTGGTAAACTGTAAATTCAGAGTTTTCAGAAGGTTTTGACTGACATGCGAGGGGTGTGTGTTCTCTTGCCTTGTCAGTTCCTCGACGACGACCGCAAGTGCTACCTGGAGATCAATTACACCTTCGACATCCGCCGGGAGTGGCCGTCGACGAGCTGATGATCGCTTGGGGCCTTCCTTGTTTTGGGCGTTGCTACATTTCGGTGTTTCCATGGGAGAGCAGATCACTCGCATCGTTCATGTTTTGCTATTCTGTTTGGTTTCTTCCTAGGTACTTTGGTCGTCCACGTGCGTGCGTGTGTGTGAATATTGCCTCCATGTGTCGGCTGTCTTTTGTTTTAACTGTATTGTTCCTAGACGCTGTCAGGTCAGTCCGTCGGGTCTGTGAACGTATTGAGCTTGTTGTCGAACTGCCTGCCGGGTTCATAGCTGCAATGGAACCGCATTTCACGTAATGCCCTCGTCATCTGATTTGTTTTGTAGATCCGGCTCTTTCACAGTGCTGGAGACCGATACAATTGAGTTACATAATCGGCAAAAGATCATTTTGAAATCATCTTTGATTTCCAGATTCACAAACCACAAGTGGTACTGGTTGTAGATAACGAATAGTGCCAGTTCGATGCTGGAATTTTACATACCTACTCAAGTTCATGTATACCCCCGCCTTGCGCCACACCTGTTTCACTGGTGACTCGTCATGCTTTCTTACGATTTGGGTCGTAGTTTGTTCACGTCACGCTCGACCGTCAGCGGTGCCGTTTTGGTCGTACCAAAGTCCATCTTTCCAGTCGGATCTGAAGCTTTTCCCTTGAGACAATGGCCATAAAGACGAACTAAGATTAGCGGGGCAGCGGGCCGTATCTGTCTATGATAGTAATCAAAACCCAATTAGGACTACAAATCTATGACTATGGGACGATGGGCCTTCCCAATATATGAGAGGACCCCGACGACACAGACCGACCACTCTCGCCTGCCTCAGCAACAAAACACCGAGCCCGAGAAGATGATGATCTGTTTGAGGAGCTCGCGCTCTTTTCTTTCACGTCTCCTCCCCCACAAGCCCACAGCAGTCTACCCGTCGTGGCCGCTGCCGGTGCAGGCGCTGCTGCCCGCTCAGTACTACTACGCTTCCGGAGTCCCCCGCGACACTGCCGCCTCGCGTCCGTCGCCGCAGGTGCCGAGCCATCGGCACTTCTTCACCTCCCAGCGGCGTGACGAACTCTTGCGAAAGATCACCTCGCGGGCGGTCGCCGCAGTCGGCGGCACTGTTGAGGTGGTGCCCTACACCAACCGCAGCCGCCTCATCATGCTCTCGCGTAATCTCGAGCTTTGCATCGGGTGGGTCATGCTCGACCAGCTCAAGGAGGAGATGGGGTCCAAGGTCCTGCCGCCGCTCCACCCCGACAGCGTCCGCGTCCGTCGTATCGCCTCGGAAATCGTCCACGCCGTCGACCGTGGCCTTGCCGATCGCCGGCGCCATAAGGCGGGAGCCGAAATGCTGGGTGATGAACTACCTCGCCAAGACGCGGGCGCGGAGGGCGCCGTGGCCCAGCTCGACGACGAGGAGAGGCGCAACAACAGTGGGGAGCAGGGACTGCTGGGAGCAATGCCACGGACGAGTAGCCTCCTTGACGGGTGGGAGGTGATCGTTGTCAAACATGACAGGATCAATGCAATGTGCGCGCCTTGTGGCATTATAATCTTCACTGGATTGCTCGACAAATTAAAGGAAGATGCCGAAATTGCCACTGTGCTTGGGCATGAGGTAGGGTTTTTGGTTCGTGCGGGACTTCGGGTGATGGCAGTAGATAACTGGAACTAACTGTGTGCTGCCTGTTTTTTATTTTTTAAGGTCGGTCACCTTAATGCGAGGCACAAAGCAGAGACCGTCACAGAGCTCATCCTACGTTTTATCCTGCATATTGTCACCTAGCGGTTTATATACAAGCCAGGTGCCATGTCGATGCCCTCATTGCTAAGGTATTCCGCATTTTCTGTTGCCCATCCTGATGCTCATTTATCATGCCATAACCTGAATGAATCATTAACTGAGATGCAGTCTAGCTATTTGGCATTTGCTCAAGTGTAATAAAATTAGCTGCAAATTAACAATATTCTTCTCGCGTAACAAAATTAGAGCTTCATCACAAACTAACATTGGTCAATACTGTTTTCAAAAACGATTAAAGCTAAGGGTCGTTCAAGGTTCTGCGTGCTGTGGATTTCTGAACTTTGTTAATTATATCCTTGTCCCCATAGGATGATGGAGACGGAGGCTGATCACATTGGACTCCTGCTGCTCGCAGCTGCTGGTTATGATCCTCGTGTCGCCCCTTTGGTCTATGAGAAAATTGGGAAGATTCAAGGAGATGATCGCCCCTACACTCTAGAGGATGAACATCCATCGACCCCGGAAAGAGTGAAATTTTTATCACAAGCTGACGTCATGAACGAGGCCTTGGAATTATACAGGAGAGTTCGGCCATGTCAAAACCAAAACCTCCAGAGCTAATAGTTAGCTGGCTAATAGATCTAGAGGAGTTGGAACATGGCATTCATACTGTCTAAGCATTGATGTTTCTATTTTTATCTTTTGTGTTTTTTTTTTGTTTGTTTAAGGACTTACATATCGTAGTATCGACTTACGGATTGGAGAGTATAAGGGTTAGTGGTAATCTTCCTTGATTGCATGGAAGTAGCCGTATATCTATAGTTATACATGCTCCAGCTGCTCTAACAGATTCGAACTAATAGTGGCTGGAAACGATGCAACAAAAGAAAATTTAAGAAGAACTCCATGTCGGATTTTGTTTTGGATCTAAACTCCATGTCGTTGATTATCTCCGAAGTTGCAATTTTACCAAGCTGGGCCAATAATTGAGTTAATTCACCAGGTTATTTAGGCCAGGAGAAGATGCTGAGAGGTGAGAGTATCAAAGAAAGTTAGAGAACAACCTGGACAAAGGCGTTGGCACTGCTATGGCAGCAAGTACAACACTGATCACTCATCGAAACGTTTGAGAAGAGTGCTCTTTCTACTTGCAGATTGGCAAGATTTAACATTCAGTGATTCATGTCTAAGGGCATGTTTCGATCCCTCCGGTCTAACTGTTAGTCGGATGTTTTGAATGCCAATTAAAAGGACTAAACATGAACTAATTTAAAAACTAACTGCATAATCCTAGGGTAATTGGTGAGTAGAATTCATTGATCCTAGTTAATCTATGATTAGTCTATATTTGCTACAGTAAACATGGCTGATCATAGGCTAATTAGGATAATGGGCTAGTCATAGGCTAATTAGGATCATTAGAATCTACTTACAAATTAAATTAGCCAAAAAACTACAGTTAGTTTTCAATTAGTCCATGTTTAGTCATTCTAATTGACATCTGACTTATTGTCAATCCTAGGATCCAACATGCTCTAAGCCTGAAAGCACATGGTTTGCTTTATCTTCACAGTGATGTTGTTTCCTTATGTGGGAATATGATCGTTTCTTTAACTGATCTTTCTTATGTTTTGTCTCGCGTTGAAATCTCCTGAAAGAAGTAAGTAAGAATAGAGCAATAAGAATTATTCCCGCGTCCTAGTAATTCTGACAGACAAACAGGATAAAAAAGGATGCGGTTAACACACGTCTTAATGCGTGATAAGGGGTCGTGCGTCCCCTCCCTCCGGTTGCCACGCCGACCGCCACCTTCAACCTCAGTCTTTGGTGCCGGCCGCCGCTCCCTCCCCGACACGCCCCACCCGCGCGGCCACTGTCGTCGTCCCCGGCGACGTCGCCGCCCACCGCACGAATCCATCCGCTGCCTGCGACCACCTCCGGCAGCCGCCGCCGCTAACTTGATGGGATGAGATGCCCCCACCGCCAGGTCACGACTGCCGCCTCACGAACCCGTCCTTCTATGTCTATCGGTGAGTGAATGGCCCCCCGACCACCCTTGACAACCCCGAAACAATAACCCCACCGCCCCTCCCTCACCTCCGGCGACGCGGCGGTGCCCTCGCCGCCCGCCCCTGAACGTCTGCTCGCACCACGAGCGCGGCGATACGCACGCTAGACTTTCCGATACATAAACAATTTCAAATGGGCCTGGCCCAACCTAAAAAACAAAACGAGAGCCCCACTGGCAGGCTTCTCTTTTGGCGAGTGGGCCAACTTGATTAGACTACTGGCTCAGGCAGATGGACCAGAACGGCCCAGTTCCGGAAAAGTGCATCATCACCAATTCATCGCCGTAAAGTGCATCACCGCGACCGCGAGGGGCGATACTGTTGTCTGCTCGTGTTCGTGCAGCTCGCGCTAAGAAAAGACGTCGCTTCACGTGAGGAGAGAAAAAATTGTCACGCCACAAAAGACGTGTGAGCACGTTCAGGCCGCTCCTCCGCCTCGTCGGCCTCATGTGCCATGTGATCAGACGAGATGGAGCGAACCATACGGACGATTATCATATTAATTACGGAGTTTCTGTTCCTCTGAACCTGGCATTTCCATTCCCGCCTCCCGAGCTGCCTTCTACGTTCTCTCGCTCTTTTTGTTGCCGACGGATCAGACGTGGTTACATCCTGCTGCCCGGGTGGGCTCGAGATCCACGGTGTAAGTACATGCCAAGGAATGATGTACCGGCGAGGGCGAGGCAGCTGTGCCGATCGGCGCGAGTACAGCCACACCGCTATTCCTTGTCCTGCTTTCCGTTTTGGATCCATGGAAAACGAGCACACGCGTTGAATCTCCTTGTGTGGGTGTGCAAGCCTGGCGATCTGGAATTTTCGGACAGTGCGTAGCCGGGCGCTGGAGCGACAGTGCGCGACAAATTTGACAGGAGGAGCTCCATTTGTCAGCCATATGCTTTGCATCTTTGCCGTTCATCGTGATTTCCTAGCCGAACTGCCATACCTGACGAATGACATAGCCGAACTGCTCGCTCGATCACGCAAGGCGCACTATAACCACGTAATATATATGCTGGTTTTTTTCTAGATAATGGAAAGATTGTATTAATCTCGGCCTTGGCTTTCGGAGAAGCTACAGCCACAGTAGCCTTGACTTCTAAGAAAGTTACAGCCAAATACAACCACCGACAAAATCGGCCACTATCAGAAATGCACAAGTGCAACACCGAAGAAACAAATCTAAAAATAAAAAAAACAAAGAAAGAACATCTCCAGTCCACAACTTTTACGTCTTCCGGTGCTGTTTGTTGAGTACGGTCGACTCTATGTTCGCTCTTTCACCAAATTGGTGAAAAAGAACACACTCAGAGCATCTGCCAATCTAATGATGAACAACATCTCTTGATTGAACAACATCTCGTAATATACGTGTGCTTCCGGACGTGCCACGCGTGCTTCCGTGATGGGCCACCCTGGGCGGCGAGAGCTACGATGGCGTGACATGTGTTGTACATGAGTGCGGTTTATTCGTTCTGACCAGAATAGGAGCTGCGAGCAGCAGCCGGCCAAGCCGTGGCCGGTGCGACGCTTTCGGCAAAAACGCGAAAAGAAAACCGAAAACCAACAAGGCGTTGTCAAGCGGTGGACCAAACCGACCCGACACGCTCGGCTCCGCCGGCCGGTCCTAATAACGCAGCTTCTGATTTTCTGCTAACTTGTCCAGCCTTGCGAACCGTGTACGGGTTTCAGACTCGTATATCACATGGTGAATTCATAAAATTATTATGTCAGCCATTTCGATGGTAAAGAAAGTAACCTTAGAGAAAGTAAATCGAGTTCATGCGTTTGTTTACCTTTTCCAATGGCTTAACCACGAGGGAACCTAAAACCATCGAAGTGTGAGAAGAAAATAACAATAAACAAACAAACAAAAGAAACCGGCCCACCATCGTTGCGTTGCCTGCCTCCCCTCCTCGTCGCCACCACTTCCCCCCCTCTGGCCCCCGGCCCCCACGAAATCTGGAGACCTGGACGCCATTGCTCGCCTTTTCCGTCGAGCGCAAGGAAAGCGCGCGGAGCCGGAGGAGGGATTGCCGTGACCAATTCGAAAGGTATCTCCCCGCCGCCACCCCGCACCGCGCCGCCGCCCCGTCGGTGCCGCTGCCGCGTCGTCCGCGGTCGCGCCATCTCCTCGTTATTTTCGCGGGTTCCAAGGAGTGGGGACCCTTCTGATCTGGATTCTTCGTGCAGCCGCTGCGGGCGCGGGTGAGCCGGGCCGTGGCGGGAGGAGATGTCCGGGTTCGTCGGGGTCGTGGTGTCCGACCCCTCGCTGCAGGGGCAGTTCACGCAGGTCGAGCTCCGATCGCTCAAGGCCAAGGTGACGTCCGAATCCGCGGGCTTCTCCGCCCTTCTTCGCCGTAAACCGCAGTTGCTCGCGTTCTGTTCGTCGGTTTCGTTCTAATCGGTGGTGGTGGTGTTTGTGTGGTTGCAGTTTGTGTCTCTGAAGAGGGATGCCGGCCATGTCACCACCAAAAATCTGCCGGGGATGATGAAGAAGCTGAGGGGCCTCAATGAGGTGGTCTCGGAAGAGGAGATCGCCGCCTTCTTGTCGGAGTCGTACCCCGACAGTGACCAGGAGATTGAGTTCGAGTCCTTCCTACGTGTACATCTCGGAGCTTCTCTGAGTTCTCTGAATGCTGCAGTGCCATCCGCAGTTTGATCTGATGGGATTATTGAATTGGGTGCGGTGGTGCTTTTCTGCAGGAGTATCTGAATCTGCAGGCCAGGGTGAGTGGTAAGGAGGGTGCTGCCGCTGCCGGTGCTGGTGGCAAGACCTCCTTCCTCAAGTCCAGCACCACTACGTTGCTGCACAATCTCAACCAGGCAGAGAAGTCATCTTACGTGGCTCACATCAATACTTACCTCGCCGAAGATCCATTTCTGAAGAAGTACTTGCCAATTGATCCGTCCGGAAATCAGCTGTTTGATCTCGTCAGGGACGGTGTCCTGCTCTGGTGAGATTGCTTTCACGTCTGTGGCTAGTAGCGGATACACGGCGCATGCCCACTTTCTCTGCTTTTAAATTGAAAACTTCTGAAGCTAGAACTTTCTGATGGTTGTTCATTTGTGGATCGTTTCCCCAGCAAATTGATCAATGTGGCTGTACCTGGGACCATTGATGAGAGAGCAATAAATAAGAAAAGAGTTCTTAACCCATGGGAGAGGAATGAAAATCACACACTGTGCCTCAACTCTGCAAAGGCTATTGGATGCACTGTTGTAAACATTGGTACACAGGATTTGGTGGAGGGAAGGGTATGTTCTGTGGCCTTGATTTATTGTACCTTATTACTGTGCACATCTCATCAAAGATGGAAGGAACACCATGGCTCAATGCAACCGATGTAGAATAATTGATTGATGATGTTTCATTATATTTCCACCCAATATTTAACGCCCCATACAGTGTTGGCTGATTTGGGCATCTGGCTAGTTCGTTTGTTTTAGTATGTCTGTAGTTGCCTTCTCCATGGAATTTAATGCAGACTCTTGATTCTTGGTTTTGATTCTAGCAAGTAATTGAAAAGTCAAGTCGTGACTTACAGAAACTTCAACTTGTTTTTCTTGCAGCCTCATTTAATTCTTGGATTGATATCTCAAATCATCAAGGTAAATACTGAACTGAGCGCTTATTTTGGGTCTATTCTATGGATGGATTATCATTAGACTTGAGCTTCATCGAATAAGTAGTTGTTTGTGCTTATTGTCAGATTCAACTTTTGGCTGATCTGAACCTCAAGAAGACACCACAGCTGGTGGAATTGTTTGATGACAGCAAGGTAACTATTCTTTTTTTATCATTTTCTATTTTCTTTTCAGCGTGTTTTCTTAGAACCAAATTCAGTATGCTGCTTATTGCGCAGGATATAGATGAAGTTTTGAGCTTGTCGCCGGAGAAGATGCTACTTAAGTGGATGAACCATCATCTGAAGAAAGCGGGTTACAAGAAAACTGTTAACAATTTCTCTTCAGATGTTAAGGTGCATATGGTCAACAAAAATGTCCTAGAATTTGTTATCACTTCTTGGCGTGTGGATATTGCCACCTGATTTAACTTGTTTCTGCACTTGGGTTATATTGATAAACTAAAACTGGTCTTGCAACATTTATTTGAGGGACCACTGTGTTGTACTATATCCTTAATTGATGCAGTTTTTCTTCATAGGGGATATGGGGACAAGCAGTAATTGATCTCTCGAAATTGCTTTCTTTGTAATGTGCTTACTCTGTTCATCCATGATGGTCACACGTGTTAGTTCTGTACAGGATGGTGAAGCCTATGCTTACCTTCTGAAGGCACTTGCTCCTGAGCATGCCCCTGAAGCTACGTTGGACACTAAGGATCCGAGTGAGAGGGCAAAACTGGTACTTGAACAAGCAGAGAAGTTGGACTGTAAAAGATACCTAACCCCAAAGGATATCACTGAGGGCTCTGCCAATTTAAATCTTGCATTTGTTGCACAGATATTCCAGCATAGGTAAATGAGACTTCCTTTGTTTTCCAAGAATAGCACTAAAACTTTCAAAACGTGACTTATCAAAGTAGCATGCTGCTATTTCCCATGTTCCACGGTGTTACCAGGTTCAATAGATAACCACTAATAATTTCACATTGTTATCTCATCATCACATGGATTGCTACTATCCTGTTTCTGCAGGAGTGGTCTAACTAGTGATATCGAAAAAGTTACACTCACACAGACAGCAACCCGCGATGATGTTCTGTTATCTAGAGAAGAAAGGGCCTTCCGAATGTGGATCAACAGCCTTGGCGTGGAATCATATGTCAACAATGTTTTCGAAGATGTTCGCAACGGGTAAAAACAATATATTCGAAAGATAATGTGCTTTTCACTAAATTTCTCGGTAAGTAATATATATATGTTTTCCCTGCAGATGGGTACTTCTTGAAGTACTTGACAAGGTTTCTCCAGGATCTGTCAATTGGAAGCTGGCTTCAAAACCTCCGATCAAACTGCCATTTAGGAAACTGGAGAATTGCAATCAAGTTGTAAAAATTGGGAAGCAGTTAAAATTTTCTCTGGTAAATTTGGCTGGGAATGATATTGTTCAGGGAAACAAGAAATTGATCGTTGGTGAGTCTGTCTGTATCGCTCTGCACTTTTGTTTCCGTTAAAAGGAAATAAAAAAGAGCCTGCTTGCATGTATTTATTCAAGTGTACCCTTAATAACTTGTTTGTAGCAGCATATAATTCAAGTTTTTGGTGTATCTTTCAGCACTTCTGTGGCAGTTGATGAGATTCAATATCCTTCAGCTGCTAAACAAATTGAGGTACCACTCCCAAGGGTCTGAAGGAAAAGAAATAACCGATGCTGATATACTAAAATGGGCCAACAACAAAGTGAAAGCATCAGGGAGAACTTCTCAAATTGAAAGTTTCAAGGTGCTTAAATTTTTATAGAAATAAGTTTTATATTCCTGTCCGAAAACTCTAGTTGCTTATTTTCCTACTCCTCCCTTCAGGACAAGAGCTTATCAAACGGGTTGTTCTTCCTTGAACTTCTTAGTGCTGTACAGCCTAGGGTAGTGAACTGGAAAGTGGTTACAAAGGGGGAACAAGGTTTGTCCTGATTTCTGACTAATCAATTTCGGTTTCTTCACAATAATGTCAAAGCTGAATCATAACATTGGCGGATCTACATTTTTTTTTGGGGGGCAGATGAGGAGAAGAAGCTGAATGCTACCTACATCATTAGTGTTGCAAGGAAGCTTGGATGTTCTGTGTTTTTGCTGCCTGAGGACATCATCGAGGTAATATGGGCTATTGCAATCTCCGCTGATTGTTACGCTGTCTGCAATTATGTCTTGTTTCAGATCTCTCTTATCTCGCTCCCTTAAATAATGATTCTGATTCTCACTTGAGACATGCTATTAAGTTATGGGTTTGCATTCTTATGATTTTACTGGTTCAACAGGTGAATCAGAAGATGATCTTAACACTTACCGCTAGTATTATGTATTGGAGCCTACAGAAACAGCCACAGTCACTGTCAGAAATGCCAGAACAATCAGAACCATCCGGTATGACTTCTGATGCAGCTTCTGATATTGCTTCGGAGGATGCTGCTTCAACAACAGCACCATCTGAGGGAGAAGAGGTGAATTCGCTCTCTGATAGCATATCCACTTTGACGACGGATGATGCTACTTCAGTCGCCCCACCTGCTGAAAATGGAAACGGTGTGGCAGAATCCTGATAGTTCTTTTTCCACATAGTGCCGTGTTTTATACAGGGAATAGTGCTTTCATGGTGCCCAATGTCGTTTCTACCAGAAGTGATTTTTTGCTACTTCTGTTTCCTGTGTATGGTAGCTTGATAGATATACAACAGATACAGATAGGTATAGGTGCCGTTTGTTCATTGAATTTTTCAGTATCATACGTTAGATGAAGAAAAAAATAGTCTATATAGAGGTATTTTCTGTACTGCTGGTATACTCCCATTCATATCGTTTGTACTCTGTACTAGTACTTCTCAGTCAATTTGTTCATGATTTTGGCAGACTAGCCATTATGTACGTGGCCATTGTCGCTTGTAATGTGCTGCTGTACTAAACCATGCGCTGTACATAACTTACAAGATTTAAAGTTTGTCCAGGATTTTTTGTACGTACTGTTTTGTGTGTTCTTTCATGCGATTTGCACGGTTCAGTTTGAGAGCACAATTTGCTTCGACTGTTTGCGTGGAGGACATTTCAGTCCCATTGAATACCCGTTTCATCCAAAAGCGTAACTGCCTCGATCATGGCTTCTTTTTTTTACCTGTAACGATGGCTTCTTCATGCCAGCGACACTGCACGCACACAATTTTCATGCATGTTAGAATTGCCTGCTTCTTCTCATGAAGATTTTACCGGGAACACGATGACATATTTTTTTTCATGCATGTTAGAATTACCTGCTGCTCCTCACATGAAGATTATACCGGGGAACACAATAACGTGCTGACTTTACTTGTTGTGCATCGAATGCATCTTACAATGACCCTGCTTCCGGCAGACTACTCCGTAGATAATAAATAGATACAGGGCTAACTCTTGAAGAGGTTTTAGCTAGACTGATGGCTCTCTGCCGTTGCTCAGTTGGTACATAGCGGCTGCCTGCTCCCTTTGCTGGGACTCCAGCGCATCGTCCTCCACTCCTCCCTATCTTCCTCACCCTTCCACCGCATACGGCTCCCTCTTCGCAAGGTCCAGGCATTATGCAAGTCAAGTTGGAGGCTTCTGCTCCCTTCGTCGTCGCCATTGCTGGCTCTGCATTTCGACCTACGCGGAACAGAGGAGAAGATTAGCGGCGTGGCGATGCGGAGGCGGTGGTGGAGTTGAACCAATCTACAAGTATTGGCGTCGCGGCATACAAGGGCGGGCCAGGCAATCGATTTCCTACGTATATTCGCTTTTATTTTTTGTTTCAATTTGCTGCTCTTGTTTAGCTTTGCTTCCGCAGCGGCATCGTATTTGCTGCAGAGGGCTGTGAATAATCTCGCAGGTTTCTGATGATGGGTTGCCTTGGTCGATCTGTTTGCTTCCTTGTGAGCTGTGAAATTTTTCTTAGCTGCGTTTGTCTTATGCTTCTACCACTTTGCCTCGCAAAGTCAATCACAATGGATGTCACTGCATAGTGTTACACAGTAGATAACTCCTGTGCATTTTCCATTTACGTGCTACTCCAGCGCATAACCTTTTCTCGGACTTCAGTACTGCACCTATCACACAGTTGAGTTCTTGATAAGAGGATAGAGCTAGAGCCAATGAACTACTTTGCAGATGAGGGAAACTCGTGCTTTATCTGTCTCTTAGCGACATGTTGGGAGCAAAGAACATGGCGTCTCTGTATGATACCAAAACCTTCAATCAGCCAGTTGCACAGCATGTTTATTCGGCCTATGGGACATCTCTAACCTGTGCCTGGACCCGCTGTTCTTCATTTACCACCACCCTGCCGAATTAGCGCCGGAAGTGTAGCTGTGACTGCTCCAGCACATTGTGAATCGAATTTGGTAGTAGTAGCTTACAATAGCATTAGCATTTGTAGCTTTTCACAGTCCTTTGTGCTGGATTGATTCTTCACATTTGTTCCAGAAAAAAGTGTCCTCCTAGGCCAAGCGAGCTCAAAGTCTCAAGAGAGGCATCAGATATATTTCCAAATCATTCACCTGTTCCTCGCCAAGCCTCATATCGCCGTGCCGCATATGACGTCGGCGCCACATGTGTGGCGTAGAAAAACAGCGCCGCACTTGTTATTAGTAGCTATCATTCAGCCTGTTCGGCAGGCTGCGCTGCAGCTGCGGCTGCTGAAGAAATAACTGCGAACACTGTAGCGGCTGCTGCGAACACTATAGCGACTGCTGAATAAATAACTGAAACACTGTAACTGCTGCAAAGCAGCCAGGCGAACAGGCTCATTTCTGTGGCGAGCCAAAGCATACGTACAAACCAAGAACTGCCGAATTAAACTTTTTGCGTTGAAGCCGCAAGTTGGGCCGGCGTGGCGACTTTAGTCGGAGAACCAAACACTCACGATTCTCCATGAGAGCACGCACGAGCAATGCGCAAGCGTCAACGGCGGGCACAGTCCACGTGCCATAGCATCGGCCCTCTCTCTATGTCTCATGAAGCGGAGACAGAACTTGCCTTGTTCGCCCGTCGATTTGTTTAGAGAGTGTTGTAATACATTTGAATGTGCATCGTCTATTTTGTTCGTCCGACCAATATCATCATTATGATACATGTTAGGTTCATCATTATCACATGTATCATGGAGACATCATATAACTAAAAAAAGTTAATAAAAACCTAGACGTAAAATATGATTATTATCTATTTTTAGTGGACTACCAGATTTCATCCATGATCTTAACGGATGGTCTGTGGTAAAAGAAAAGTGGGTCTTGGTTTAATCGATGGAGATCGACCGCGTGCCACCAAAACCCGTGCGCGCGAGCCGCAGATGCCGTCGCCGTCGTCGCTGTCTGGATTTCCCCATGAATCGTTGTCGGCTCGCTGGCGCCTGGCTCTGCTCTCGGCCAGGGCCAGGCGGGACCGGTCCCTGTCCGCGCCAGTCCACAGTGTCCGCCCCGCGTCGGAGAGGCCGGAGGAGGGAGGGAGGCGCGCGACGCGACGACCGTGCCGCAGGTGGCCTGCGCTGCGCTGCGAGGCCGAGGCGGGCAGTCCGCCGAGCCCTGTCTGCGCGGCGCGGCGCCGGAGCAGAGCACCACGGGGTTTTCGGGGATGGCGCGCTTGGCATTTCGCATTCTCGTGCCGCATGCTACACACACACTCTCTCTCTCTTGGCTTTACTAGTTTAAACTTGCGCTTGACTTGATGATGCCTCGATCCAATGGCCTCGCGATCGGCGCTTGGCCATTTTCATGGCGTTGTCGCTCGCGGGCTTGCTGCGAACACGTTTTTCGTGGCCTGGTGGAGTGTGCCGTGTGCTCCCTTGTCGAGGATCTTGCCAACCGGCCCCAACACAACGCGGCTTGCATCGCGCCCGAGACCGGGAGGAGCCAGAGCGGCTGGAATTCGGCAGTGCCATCTGCCAAGCCGTGCGATGATGATGATGCTACCCGCCCCCCCAGGCCGGGCAGGGCAGGGCAGGTTGGCGTTGTTGTCTTTGAGCGCCAGGTTGGGGTTGCAGGCTTCATAGGCCGTGCGTGTGGTCCCATGGCCGATGTACAATACAGCCCAGGATAGAAAACAGGTCGTGGACGGGAAGCCCACAGGAGGCCTGATAAGTTTTTTCGTACGTTTTCCCGGCGCGCTGTTTCCATGGCGCCATTCCGTTGTGGGCCAGCCCAAAGCAGACATATGGTCCGGGCCATGTCCGGCCACGTCCTCGCGCCCGCGGATCAACCAACTCGTATTGTGTCCGTCTGACGGAGAGTCTCCTCCCTTCTCGACTCTTCATCTACAGTTGAGAGCAGGCGAACACCGAGAGTTCTCCGTCCAGCGCCGATTTCTTCCGTTCCCCGTCCACTCCGGCGGCCGGATCGGCGCTGGAGAGGATGGGGAACGGGGATTGAGGTGGCTGATGTGTATATACCTAGTTTCTATAGGTAGTTTGGATCCAAGCAGCTTGTGCAAGGTGGAGGCAGAGCTGCGAGCGTGGAATAAAAATCGCCGGTTTCTTCTCCGCCGCGCTGGTGAGTTCTCTTCGTCCAGCGCAAGGCCGGTGTGGTATGTGTACCCCGGATCTGTAGTTCTAGAGTCCGTTGGGTTGTTTTGCTACTCCCTGATCTGTGTCGAAGGCGTTGTTCGCATTAGCATGGATTTTGGGAGGTTTATTTACCAGCTCGTGGTGAAATCGGGTTGGTTTTTGGATCCCACCAATTTTGGTGGTTCAGTTTTCCTCCAGGAGGAATCGTTGTCCGGCGACTGGGAGTGGATGCCATTTCTTGTGGCGTCAGGCTCCTTGAAGCCAGGCGATGCGATGGTCAAGAACCATCTCTCTCTGCCGGGTCGTTCAACGATTAAAGAGCGTATCGGTTTCGACGCGCTGCTCAAGACGGCATCAAAAAATTATGTTCTTCGCCAGGGTGGGAGTCGGCCTCAAGCTTGGTGCTCCGGCTGTCGGCGGCGAGGAAGACCGGGGGAAGGTTACAAGGACTTGGATGTAATTTTTTTTTCTTTTGAGGATGTTCTTGTACTATGGACTGTAACCACCAAAATTTATCAATGAAATTCCCGGTTTCTCAAAAAAAAAAAAACCAACTCGTATTGTAATCGCCGGCACCAACAACGAAAATGGAGGAGCTCAAAAAAAAAAAAACGAAAATGGAACTTCAAGTTAGTGACGTTAGATCGTGAAGAGCATGTTTTGCTAAAAAAAAAAAGAAAAGATCGTGAAGAGCATGCTTCCTTGGTGAGAGGCGTCACTCGGCGGAAGAGTCAGAAACAACAGACGCCCTCAGAGACCAGGGCTATCCCATTGTCGACAGTGACAAATAGTACGTGGTGCACCACTTTCGCATGTCGAAAATCACCAGCTTCAACCACAGTAGCTGTAATCAATAGTCCACTTGTTGTTTTTGTTCGTGTGGAATCGAGCGAGGAGCCGCTTGCACTGGCAAAGCTCCGCACAGGACAGGCGGGCCTCACGCAACGCCAATTCGCCATCGGCCGCGTCCGGGTTCACGGACGGTACTCGGCCGCCACCTCGGACCAGAACTGACCACACGCTTAAAACGATGGTCGCGCTGCGACGCCACGCTTAAACGATGTGTTCACGGAGCTGCACAGTATAGGACTATAGGAGTAGAGGATGGCAACGGGTGAAAACCCACTGGGTTTAACCTCCCCAGACCCATACCCACGAAGAGAGAGAGCCCCCGCTGGATAACCCAATAAGAGTCGCGGGTGGAGATTTTAACCCAAAACCACACCCATCGAGTGAAAATAACCCATCGGGTACCTATACCCACTAAGCATTTCAATTTTATAATAGAATAACATAAGTAAAAATGCATATCTAATGTGTAAAAAATAACATATAATTAAGCAATACAAGAGAAATAATACAAATACATATTTAACATTTTGGCAGCATCATCGTTCATCACTTGATATCAATGAAGTACCACTAGTTTAGTACATATTGAATAATGATCGAGTGGTGGCGGATGGCCACGGGTGGCGGGTTTGGGTTTTGCCAAACCATCTCCAAACCCATCCCACCCGGTGGGTCAAGCTTCACACCCATTAGTTGACCCATGGGTACAATAGTTCATCCAAACCCGCCTCCTAATGAGAGAAAAACCAGTCGGGTCGCGGGTAACGGGCACCCATTGCCATCCCTATATAGGAGTAAAGGATCCAAGGAGCATTTGCCAGGCTCAGATGGCACTGTCGTCTAGAAATGGTTCAAGTCAAATCACAGTACTGCAAAAAAAAATCTTATTCCGTTGTGTCAATATTACTATTACAACTCTACTTTTCGTTATGGCTTGCCTAATTGATATGTGACATCCAAAAAGCATGTACGGTTGCTGAGGAGGAAATTATTCTTGGAAATGAAAATTGTGTTCCATCGGGATAACATGTTTTTAATTAAGTTAAAATCAACCCAGTGAATAAGTGTCACATTATTTTCTTCGCCATCTTTAACGTTTGCAGTCGTGGTGCGACAAGTTAAACATGTACATCCTACATGTAAATCAGAGAGCCCTTAAAAAAAAAAACTAGAGAGACCCCTAACGTAGCCTAGTTATATTTTTGCCATAAGGGGTGAAGAATATGTTTTAAAGTCGAATGTGATTCTGTTAATTTGTTGTTCCTTGAATTTTTGCGCGTAAAAGAGAAAGTTTCCTATTTTCCAGGTAAATTTTTTAGTTGTAAACTTACAGAGAAGACGATCGCGCAACCACTTTCTCGTTCTCAAATTGTTCCATCACACGCTTCTCCCACAACTAGAAACACAAAGTGCCTTTATATACAAGCAGTGAAATACTAATGTTAATTCGGTTCTCTTGGTGTAAAAATTTGTTCAGTTGTTCCACAACAAACCTCAGTAATCCGTTGTGAAACAGAGTAGTAAGTCGCA
Organism: Eragrostis nindensis; assembly: GCA_012490785.1. Classification (NCBI taxonomy): domain Eukaryota; kingdom Viridiplantae; phylum Streptophyta; class Magnoliopsida; order Poales; family Poaceae; genus Eragrostis; species Eragrostis nindensis. The sequence continues at coordinate 719,046 of JAAXCT010000089.1, read as the reverse complement.
TTAAGGTAAAAAAATCATAACAATCTTCATGTTAGTACGTCCTAGTAACTGGTCCCTGACGCGGGGTGTCATGATTTTTCGTCTGAGATTGTGCTTGGCGGCTTAATACCTCGTACGCAACGTAGGGACCATTTTGAAAGGCATGTCGAAGCTGAATAACAACATTGTGAAGACGACGAAGGGCGACATGCATCGATCTGACTGTGAGGAGCAAAAGCTGCGTGAGTCGTCTGGAGCTACTATTCGACTCATGCAAAGGCCTGCCCATGCATGGCGAACAGTTACACCTATAAAATGGCAAGCTCTCGCGCAAACAGCCTCCAGCCGCACAAATCGCCAGAACAAAAAACAAGTGCAAGGCTAAGCATACCGACCGAGGGGACGCCATGAAGGTTGAGCGCGACCAGCTACGCCACCAACTCCACAGGCTTCAGGTTCGTGCTCTACATGTAAGTTTTTGTTCCGTGGCGCCATCCCGTTGTGGGCCAGCCCAAAGCCCACAGGAGCCGCTGTTTTCACTATGACACTCACTATCCAACGTGACCAACGTGCTCGCGCCGTGGATGGACCAAATCGTAATCGCCAGCACCAACAACGAAATGGAACGATCACGTTGGTCACGTTAGATAGCGAAGAGCAGCTCAAGCAGCACGCTTCCTCGGTGAGAGGCGTCACTCGGCGGATGGGTCAAAAACAACAGACGCCCTCAGAGACCAGGGTCAAAAACAACAGACGCCCTCAAAAACGACATCACGTTGTGGACAGTGACAAATAGTGCGTGGTGCACCGCTTTCGTATGTCGAATAGGGTGTTGATTGCTGGGCCGTTGTTTCATCGGAAATCATCAGCTTCAACCACAGTAGCTGTAAGAGTCCACTTCTTTTTTTGTTCATGTGGAATCGAGCGAGGAGCCGCTTGCACTGGCTCTCAGCCTGTCTCGGGCATCGCCGTCGGCCGCGTCCGGGTTCACGGACGGTACTTGGCTGCCCCCTCGGACCAGAACCACATGCTTAAAATGACTACGACGTTTCCGGAGCTGCAAAGTTGTAAGGATCAGGGACCATTTGTCAACTGGTGGCACTGTCGTTATTTATATCAGAAGATAAAAATCAGGTGACGCTGTCAGTAACCTAACCAAGCTAGGTTCCGATCAACTTGGCCAGCCGTTCAAGCAAAATATAAAAAGCATGGTTGCTGAGGAGCACGCTATTCTTTGAAACGAAAATTGTGTAACACGGTTTTTCTTCTTGCGAAAGGAAAATTGTGTAACACGTTGTGATGCAGTTAACCCATCGCTGATTTTTTCAGTTCAAAGCTAGCTGGAGAAAACAAAAGGGTAGGATTTTTTCGCTGAATCAAGAGGAAGGATAAATAGAAGGCAAAATACATCACTGATTTTTATAAAAAGCTTTTTGGCCCCGAGTCTAGATTAGATATTAGAAGGGACTTCCCTGAGCAGCAGAACGTGTCACCTCAAGAAAACGAGGACTTGACAAAACCTTTTAGGCTGGAATAATTAAAAAAAAAACTCGACCTGCCGGGGGAAGACCGCCCCCGACAGCATTTGCTAAGGAGAAGAGCCTCTCACGCAGGCCGAGAAAATCCCCGAACCCTCTCCCCGATCCTACACAGGGACTCAGCTGGCCGTTGTGAGCTCCGACGCGAGTCTTTACCATGTGCTTTGACCCGGAGAGGGCGAGGGGATTTTTTTTTTTGCACTGTAGGTATTTTGCTACAGTGCATGCGCGGCACTGTAGCGAGCTACAGTGCCGCACGGGCGGCACGGCTAGAACCCGGGCCGAGGCTCTGGCCACTCGGGTTAACGAGCGTTGGCTAGGCTGGAATAATTAAAAGATGTAGTGTTTCAGATGCAGCATAATAAATCTCCTGGGCCAGATGGCTTTCCAATAGAGTTCTATCAAAGGTATTCTACCAATAGAGCGATTAAACTATGGGGATATAACCCTGCTACCTAAAGTGAAAGATGTAGACATTATTTAAAAGTTTAGGCCTGTCTATCTCTTAAATGTTAGTTATAAGATAGTCGCTAAATTGCCGACTAATAGATTGTTGCTAGTTATAGACAAGTTAGTTTCTTTGAATCAAACAGCCTTTATCAAAAATAGATACATCATGGAGGGGATCTTGATCATGCATGAGACCTTACATGAGGTGAAAAGAAAAAATCAAGATGGTTTCATCCTGAAAATCAATTTCGAAAAGGCTTATGATAAAGTGAACTGGGGTTTTTTGTTTCAGGTGTTGAATAGCAAAGGCTTTGACACAAAGTGGTGTAATTGGGTTATATCACTGGTTAGAGGAGGGAGAGTAGCAATAAAGGTTAACGATAACATAAGACCGTATTTTACTACTCATAAGGGCTTGAGACAAGGAGATCCACTCTACCCTTTGCTGTTCAATTTAGTTGCTGATGCTTTGTGTATCATGATTGAGAGAGCCAGGGAAAGGGGGCATATAAAGGGCCTAATACCTCATTTAGTTCAAGGAGGAGTGTTCATACTGCAATATGCATTGCAGATGCAGAATAATTTAGAGGAAGCTAGAAATCTTAAATTCATTCTGTGTATTTTTGAGCAGATGTCAGGACTCAAAATAAATTTTAATAAAAGTGACATATACTGTTTAGGAAAGGCAGTGGAAAATCAGGCAGTTTTAGAGGAAATCTTTACATGCAATAGTGCTTCTCTTCCCTTGCACTATCTGGATCCGTCAGTGGGAGCAAAAAAGACTTAAGAATAGTGAATGGAAACCAGCAGAAAATAAAATGGAGAGGAAATGTTGTTGCTGGCAAGGAAATTTTGCATCAATAGGTGGCAGACTGACTCTAATCAAATCAAGTCTAAACCATGTACCTCTGTATATGTTTTCTTTTTATATAGTACTAGTAGGGGTAAGAGAAAGGATGGATTTTTACGGGGCTAGGCTGTTGTGGCAATCTGACCAAGGGATAAAAAAAATATCACCTAGTCAATTGCCCAGAAGTTTGCCAACCCATGGACCAAGGGGGGCTAGGGGTCGATTGTATGAACATTAGTCTGCTAGGAAAATGGCTTTGGAAGTTAGATAACAAAGAAGGCATATGGCAACAGTTAATTAGGAAAAAAATACCTTAGCAAAAACACTCTTTTTTATGTTAAGGCTAAGCCTGAGAATTCCCATTTTTGGCAAGGCTTGATGGAGGTAAAAGATAATTTCCTTCCGTGTTGCAAAAGAGTTGTGAATAATAGGGAGAACACTAGGTTTTGAAGAGACCACTGGGCAAGGAATTGTCCTTTGTTAGAGGCATATCAAGGCTGTTCAACCTCACCTTTCAAAAAGACATTAGTGTGGCTGAGGTGCTCAATGATGAATGAGGGAAGTTGAGATTCAGAAGAACACTTTAGGGGGAGACATTATTACAATGGTAGCTAGTGAAAGCTGGCCGCGATGAGACAATTTTTGAATGAGAAGGCAGATAGAAGTATTTGGAAACTAAACACGAGCGGCAAGTTCACTGTGAGGTCTTTTTACCTTGCACAAAAACCACAACAGTTGCAATTTCCACAAAAATTCATATGGAAGGTGAAACTGCCTCTGAAAATAAAAATTCATCTTTGGATTCTGATTAAGAACAGAATTCTGACCAAAGATAACTTATAAAAGAGGGGCTGGAGTGGGGATTGTAATTGTGTGTTCTGTGGAGTGAAAGAAACACTAGACCACCTTCTGTTTACATGTCCATTAGCGAAATATGTTTGGGGGATCCTCCTTTAGACCTTTGACATGAACAAAACCACCTGACAACAGTCGGGATTTGCTTGATGGCTGGTTGAACAGCACGAAGAGGCAAAACAGAAATTTGATGATAATGGGTATAGCGGCAGTTTGCTAGTCTACGTGGAAAACTAGGAATGTCGTTGTATTCGAGAATAAATTGATCTCAGATCCTACTGCAGTGATTTTCATGATATGTTAGTGGCTTGATTATTGGTCGCTTCTGCAGGGAGAGGACGAAGCAAGTAAGCTGAAGGAAGGCGCGACAAGACTGCAGGAGGTGGCGATGGACTTCAACAGCCAAGAGGATGGCGAAAAGCTAGGTGCCGTTGAGAAGAAGAATCAATAACTGACTGTAGGTTGATCAGAACCATGAGATGAAGTTCGTGCAAGCTGCGAAAAAGGGGAGAAGTGTGGAGTTGCCTAAGAAACTTTGTCTTCTGCTTTTGGTTATTTCTAGCTGAACCTTAGAGAGTAGCGTGGTTCAGGGGGCGGGTGATAGCAACTCGACTAGTCCTTTTGCTGCGAGCCGAGGTAGGGTGTGGGAGGGGCTCGGCTGCGTACTGTTCTTTCCTCTTTGTTTCGTCAGAAAATCCTTGTAATGTTTATAATGAAAACTGAGGGCAAACCCTCTTCTATAAAAAAAATAAAATAAAGAAAATTACAGCTTTGCCATCTTTAACTTCTGCAGTTGTCGTGCGACAAGTCCAACATGAATATCCTAGATGTAAATTAGAGAGACCCTTCTTTTCAAAAAATAATTAGAAAGACCCCACCTAATTCTCACCTATAGTTGTCTTTGACAATGCCACGAGGGGTGGTATATATGTTTTCTTGTTCCTGAGTGTGATTCGATTAATTTTCTTGTTCCTGAGTTTTGCGCGTAAAAGGAGATAGGTGGTCTTCCAGGTGATTTTTAATTCTAAGCTTAATTACAGAGAGATGGACAGCTTAGTTATTGATTTTATTCATAGAAATAAGCATAGACTGTGCTAAACTTAGCTTCATGGTTTTACAACAGTAATTAAGCAGATTCAGAGAATGAACTAAAAAGGAGCAGTAAGAAGAAGTTGAAGCTGTGTAACATGGCTACACATGCAATTTGGGTACAATATCCTTTTCTCTGGTGGATTCAAGCATACAATAACTGGGTATTGTTATGTGTGTTGTGTTTTTTCTTTTCTTACGGCATCGATCGTGTATGGTTTATTAGAGATCTTGGTTATATCTGACAATTAACAGAGATAGTGAGACCCCAACCACTGCAAAACAAGCTGGTCCCATAGGGCCTCAAACCATTGAGAGCCAGGAAGTGGTTGCGCAATCATCTCACGTTTCTCCCGAAATAGGAAATCTGGAGTCTAATAGCTTTCGTTTATTTTTGGGTAATTCATGTGTGTGTTGGACTCAAGGTACCTTTATATATACGCATGTAGTGATGTTATTTTGGTTCTTTCGGTGTAAAAATTTGTACAATTGTTCAATAATCATCGGCGATCGTTTGTGAAACAGAGTAATTCGCACTAAGGTGCTTCTAAGAAAAATCATAACGATCGTAATGTTGCGAAACAGGGCAGTGAACGGTTCCTGACGCGCGAGCGACGTATCATCAGGTTGTGCTTGCTTGTCTTATGAATGCCTGCCTCGTACACTTGGGACCATCACGATGCGAGGACGACTCTGACCGTGAGGAGCAAAAGGTGCGCGAGTCGTGTGGAGCTATCCGACTACCGTGAAGGCCCATGCCGAAGAGTTACGCCTATAAATGCGCAAGCAACGGCAAGGTGCCATAGGCAAACATAAAGAGACCACAACCTCCAGGCACACAAATCGCCAGAACCAGTAAGCATACCATCCGAGGCGACGCCATGAAGGTAGAGCGCGACCTCCACATGAGCCGGGGCGACGGCGAGAGCAGCTACGCCACCAACTCCAGGCTTCAGGTCTGTGTGCTTCTACATGTGCGTGCACAGCTACTGCATGCAACTTGCACAGATCATTTACGCGCCCTTGTTTGACGCGTGTACGTACGTACTCGTTCCTCAGGAGAAGTCCATACTGAAGACGAGGCCGGTGCTCCACAAGGCCGTGGCGGCCGCGCACGCGTCGCTCTCCCCGTCCGCCGGCGCGATGGTCGTCGCCGACCTCGGCTGCTCGTCGGGCCCCAACACGCTCCTAGTCGTGTCCGAGGTGCTCGGCGCCATCGCCGACCAGCGGTCGCCGGTGCACGTGCAGTTCTTCCTGAACGACCTCCCCGGGAACGACTTCAACCTCGTGTTCCAGTCCCTGGACATGTTCAAGAAGCTGGCCGCCAAGGAGAAGGGAGCGGCGCTGCCGCCGTACTACGTCGCCGGGCTGCCGGGCTCCTTCTACACCAGGCTCTTCCCTGACCGCGGCGTCCACCTCTTCCACTCTTCATACTGCCTCATGTGGCGCTCCAAGGTACGCAGAGAAAAAAATGTTACTACTTCGTGTGTCTACAGCAATCATCACCCACTACTGTGCATATAGCAGCTACGTTTATGCGACACGTACTGTACAAATGCACGAATGTCAGCCGCCTGACGGATTCGACCGTTGTTCAAAATTCAAACTGGAGTACTCCTATGTCCTATGTTCATAAAATCCGCACTCACGTGTCAGGTACCTGAGGAACTCTCGACGGGCATTGCCCTAAACGAAGGAAACATGTACATATGGGAGGGCACGACGCAGTCTGTGGTGAAGCTGTACCGGAAGCAGTTCCAGGAGGACTTCTTGCTGTTCCTCAGGCTTCGCCACAAGGAACTCGTGTCAGGCGGCCAGATGATGCTGACGTTTCTGGGCAGGAAGAACCAAGACGTGCTGCGTGGCGAACTCAGCTGCATGTTTGGCCTGCTTGCCCAGGCTCTTCAGTCCTTGGTGGAGCAGGTAAGTGCTCATCAGCATCAACAAAAAACTGTTGGCTTCAATGCATGAACCGAGTGCTGATGCCACGCAACTCCTGCTTCTCGATTGATGGCAGGGTCGTGTGGAGAAGGAGAAGCTGGACTCCTTCAACCTTCCGTTCTACGCGCCTTCGGTCGACGAAGTGAAGGAGGTGATCAAGAAGAGCGAGTTGTTCGATATCAACCACGTCGAGCTGTTCGAGTCGAACTGGGATCCTCATGACGACTTGGACGGCGATCTGGTGCTCGACAGCGTTCAGAGCGGCGTCAACGTCGCCAAGTGCATCAGGGCTGTAGTTGAGCCCCTGATCATGCACCATTTTGGCGAGCATATACTCGACGATCTCTTCGACATGTTCGCCCGGAATGTTGCGAAGCACCTCCAGAAAGTGAAGGCCAAGAACCCTGTTATCGTCCTTTCCTTGAAGGCGAGACGCGCACCGAAGTACTCAACGGGTGACAGTTGCTACTAAGTGTCACGATGGCAACAATGCAACGCAGTTCTCTGCCGTGGCAACAAAATAAAAGAAGTTCCTCTACTAGTACCTTATTTGTTCAGTGCGTGCCTGCGTGTGTATGTTTTGAGTTGGTAAGGTATATATGATTGTGTTAAACGGCCGTGGCCAATGGCCAATGTGCACATCCAATGACCAAGCTCCAATTTTTTGTCGAACAATGGGAGCATTATAATTCGATCAAACCAACATCACGTTATAACGCCATGCCAGTAATATTTCCCATGAACTTGCATACTCTGTTCTGTCGTCTCCCTTCAGCTAAGTTTGTGCCGGAGCTTGGAACAGCAGAAAACAGAGCAACATGTCACGGCGCGTGATCCCTCTGCGGTTCGGCACCGCCGCCGCAGCTTCCCCTATGGTGAATGCCGCGAATCCGTGAGCCATTTTATTATCGCCTGCCGAGTGTAGAGACGATCCTCCAAACCATTGCTCTTTGGAGACGGAACCCTCACAGACGGCAGGCCGTCGCTTCTTCTCCCGCGCCGCGGCAACTCCATCGCAAGGCCAGTGCAGCGTGGCGCGGATGCCAGCACTGGGTGCACTCGGCAAGGCAGAGCACCTCCAATCCCGTGTCCGCCGCCGCGGGGCCCTGCCGGCGACCCGCCGCCGTGTCGAGGGGAGGGGAGAGAAGAGGAATCCTTGATCCATATTTTTTCTCTTTGACCCCTGATTTGGATCGCGATTAGTACCCTATTTTGGATCGCAAGTAACTATTTTGCGGTTTACAATCTAACTATTTTGCGGTTTACACCCTGTAGGTTCATAGATTAGTAACGCGATCCAATTATTTTGCATTTAGCACCCTATTTTGGATCGCAAGTAACTATTTTGCGGTTTACGATCTAACTATTTTGCGGTTTACACCCTGTAGGTTCATAGATTAGCCTCTGCGTACGGGCGGGGCGCGCTCTCCTCTCCTCACGTCGCCCGCTGGTACGTCGGACGTCCGCCGGCGCCTGAGAACGCCGGATGAAGGAGGATTTTGCCGTGGAGTAGCCCTCCTCCACATCGGCGCATGTCTCTACACTATCTCCTCCGGCCGTTAACCGAGCGCCGGCCCAAGACGCGCGCCTCGATCCTCAGCGCGGGGCGTGGCCGAGCGCGATTGATTCCGCCATCCCGGGTGCGCGCTCGCTCGATCGATCGCTTTTGGTCACGTTTCCGGATTGTTCCGGAGGGGGTCCCTTTCACGGTGAGTCGAGCTGTGTGTTGATGGTGTCGGCGGCACTGCTAGTGCTCCTAGCTAGGTACACTGGCCCCCTGGTGGCCATTGCTTTCGCCACCATCGCCAGTGATCGGCACACTGGCGTCGGCAGCGACACCGGCTTGGTGCAGCGCACGAATATGAACCAAAGGTTGTGACACCAGGATCATGTATGTAATTCATGTGTTCGATATGTCCGTCTACGCGTGCTGCGACCGCGACTATTTTCAACTTTGAGATGCCTTAGTGGAGACAAGTGTTGTACATCCGGTACTTTGCGTAGCTGTGACTGAAAATGGTGTTCTTTGCATAAGAAAATTTCATTTTGGGAAGACAAAAATTTGGGGATATTGAAGCTAGCAGCGCATCGAAATATGCCCTAAAAATCACCTTGATAAAAGAAAAGAATAACTAGATTATTTGTTCCCTTTGTTAGCATAGCTGTATCATTATTAGAAGTTTCATTTTCTACATGCATGCACTGAAAAAAGCATATCCGGTAGCCGGAAGCGGTGTGCGCAAAAGCGCTCTATAGCCACCGAAAGAAGAACGCGCAGTTGCCGAAGGAAAAGCAAAATCCTGCCCTCTGCCAAAGGAACAAAGTGGCGCCGTGGACCACGAGTGCAACTGCACCCTGCAGATTCCAGAGGCCAAGCACAGCTGCGCAAGCAGCAGAGCACACTCTCCTATAGCTCTTCGATCCAAAGGTCCTCGCTCCAAGGCCCCCATGGGCTCCTACCACTACACCTCCACCTCGCAATTCGTCTTCGCCGCTGTCGATTCCGGTCCCAAGCCCGGCGCCCACAGACACTCCAAGACCACGGTACAAATCCCCATCACGTCCCCTTCGGAGGAGGCTCAGGAGAGATCGCCGGACGCGGCGGCCGCCGCCAAGATCCAGGCCGCCTTCCGCGGCCACCTGGTCCGGCGACACGTCGCGGCCATCCGCTCGGCCGACGCCGAGGCGACGCGGCTCGAGCGGCTGCTCCGGCGGCAGGAGACCGTGGACGCCGTCCGCGGCGACGAGCGCGAGCGGGCGCGGTTCTCGGAGGCGCTCATGGCCGCGCTGCTCCGGCTCGACGCCGTGCCGGGTTACTACCCCGCCGTGCGGGACGCGCGGCGCGCCGTGAGCCGCCGCGTGGTCCGCCTGCAGGAGGTGTTCGACGCCGTGGTCGCGGCGCCCGAGGCGCAGACGTGCGGGGTGCCCGCGAGCCTGGAGCAGATCCTCGAAGGGATATGGGGCGCCGGGAATCAGGCGACGGCGACGCCGGCGGCGGAGGAGGGGAGGCGCGGATCGTGCTGGGCAAGGTTTTTTGGGGGAGCGTAGCGAGCAGGGTGTCTATAGGGCGTGTGGTCGTCGAAGAGAGTCATCGGGCTGTAGAACGTGAAGTATAATACATGTATCTCGTGGATGTATACCATGGTGCAGTGATATATGAATGTCAAAAGAATACACAAACATATAACTGTTTTTTTAGTAAACATAATAACATAGTATATTGGCCTTTTGGAACTACATGTTGCTAATCTCATTGAAAGAGAAGGGTAATACGATGATCGAGTGATGATCAATGCTCTAAGATTTTGTTTTGCCTTTTGAGTGTAACAAAAATACCAATTTTCAATGGTTTGCCCTTTTTTTTATTGAGGGACTTCAATGGTTTGCTGTAAGAGCCCTCAAAAGAATACACAAACATATAACTGTTTTTTTAGTATATTGGCCTTTTGGAACTACATGTTGCTAATCTCATTGAAAGAGAAGGTAATACGATGATCGAGTGATGATCAATGCTCTAAGATTTTGTTTTGCCGTTTGAGTGTAACAAAAATACGAATTTTCAATGGTTTGCTTTTTTTCTTTTTTGAGCAAAAATACGAATTTTCAATGGTTTGCTGTAAATTGGTAAATCCATACGCAGGCTCTGACGATTGCATTACGTGGACAGGCCCAACAAGCATCGCATCTTTAAAAGCCCAGCAACCTCTCCCAGCCCAATCTGTAGCGAGAACCCAACTAACTAACCATAGCCGTACGTTACATACGACTGCCTGAGCCTGTCCTGGTCGCCACATCCGCGCCGTCCATCTAACCCGGCCTCGGGCTCCACCCAGCAACCCAACCCCGAGTCCCACCGCTCATAAATCGGCGACAGGAAAAAAAGGGAGAAAAATTCTCCGTGCCTGCTGCGCTCTGTTCTACTACTCCGCACCTGCGACTAATCCCCCCCTCCGCCTCGTCTCCCCGCCTCCGCTTCGCGCATCTCACCGCCATCTCACTCCCTCCTTTCCCGTCCCGCTTCTAATTGAGCGCCAAAGCGCGGGGCGTTTGAATTCCCCGCGGCTTGCGCTTCCAGCGCCCTCCCGAACCTCCTGGAGGCGCCGCCGGCCGGCCCCGGTTCTCCCCCTAGGGTTTCGCGTCCCCCTCTGCCATGGGGGACGCCCCCGCCGCGGCGGCGGCGCCGTCGCCCGCGGGGAAGCGGCGCCGCGGAGGCGAAGAGGGGCTGAGGCGGGTGGCGGAGATCGTGATGGTGCTCGCCGCCGCCGGGGAGGTGCGCGGCGGGAGGGAGCCCACGCCAGCGGAGCGGGCGCTCGTGGCGGAGGCGCGGGAGAGGCTCGCCGCCGCCGTCGCCGAGGGGGCCGTGCGGCCCAAGGATCTGTTCCCCGGTGAGGCCGTGCGCGCGGTCGTCGAGGATCTCGGTCTCAACCGCGCCAAGGACCCCGCCTCAATGGGGTTCCGCCCGCCCAAGGCCTCCATTGCCGATAGGCTTATGCTTACTAAGCGCAAGGTTTGGCCGATATTTTAATTTCGCTTCAGCCAGCTTAATAACGTTCTAGTGAACCAGTACGAGTGGCAGAAACTTGAGCAGTTTTTGGTGACATAATTGGATGTGAGATTGCTTGTTATATTATTTGAACCTTGTTATTAGATTAGGAACTTAGTAGGGCCCTGCTGCTTTGATAGCACAAGCTGCATCATAACACTATACTGTTACACTATTGAATCCCCAATACTGAGGAATTTATAGGAGCTCTGCTTGTATATCAGTACACTTCGCTACTCTTGGCGCTGCCTAGTTCAACACGTGTTGTTTGCCATGGCAGAGTTGCTGCCAACTAAGATAGATTTACTGTGCATGCACACACTTTGGAGCAAATGTTTAGGTTTATGTTAATTGGTACTGTTGGTCATGTGCTTATTATCAGCATTGTGCAGTTTTGCAAGGGCTTTCAGTTACAGTTTATCATTATGTTTTACTTGAAAAATTTTCATTACCTAATTATTTGATTTTGTGACTAATTTTTTTGAAGATTTCTTCAACCTGGTCGCACATGTTTTGTGCATATATACGCCAACTTACTATTCTGTAAATCATCTTTCTTTTTCAGATGGAAGAAGTCAAGGAAGCTCCAGCGCAGCCAATTAGTGCACCTCAAACAATTGTCTCAAGTGGAATGTCTGAGTTCCAAGGATTGCATGGAGCTTCCAAGTTTGGTGTTGGAGCTCCTAGTCCTAGGGACCCACCAGCTGCTACTGCCGCATTGAATTCTGCATCACTAGTTATCTTGAAACCACCAGGATCATCTCCTGCGAAACCAGTGACCAACTCCTCGGCTGGTGCCCTACCGCATACTGGTCCAGCGCACCTTAAGTTGGAGAAAGATGTTAATGGTCCTCTGAATTTAGCTCGCAGTGGAGGTATTGCTCAATGTTCCTGTCTGCTGCATCAATTCACAATTTTGATATTTTTTTTTCACATCTCTTTTGAACAACAGTAGTACAATAAACACATCATACTTTAGCTCATCATGAGTAAAATGCTTACTTGGCTAAAAAAGAACGTGGAATGCTTTTGGGCATCATCATATATGTTAATATGTAAATGTGTTGTTACTATACACTGCATTTGTGATGACCCTAAGTTCTGAAACCAATTGAAAGAACCACTCCTCCCTTTTTTATTCGTTGTCCAACAGTGGCTAAAGCATAGAAACCTAAAATGCAACACTTGTATGACTGCCAGTATTGCTAATGTAAGCAGTCAAGCTATTCTTCATGTACAATAACCATTTCCCCGAACACCTGTAATTTGATGAAATTAAGCTTCCTTGCGAGATTATTACTTGTTACGTTCCCTTTCATTTCCAAGGGAAATTAATATGGCTATGGTTGAATATATAATCGATTCTTTCCTTTTTTTTTATTATCCTAGCTCAGAAACTAATTCGTCTAATTTGATTGTTGCTGCAGCAACAATTGTCCACTCAGCAAAATCAACTCCCGATACCTTTGCTAGGCCCAATGTAAATGCTGTGCAGAGTTCCAATCAAGTAGTGAAAAATCAGGACACAAAGCCAGTAGTAATTCAAGCTGCAACAGGTAATTCTGTTACGGGGCATCGTGCTACACCAGGAGTTCCACTGAAACCTACTTTTGCACACCATAATGATATTGCAAGGTCCGTTCAGCAATTTTTGCATCAACCTACAAACCATCCTAGCTGGACTCCACCCTCAACTGAGTACATGAACTCTCGCATGTGCTGTCAAATATGCAAAGTCGTCATCTCGGATGCAGACAGTTTACTTGTTTGTGATGCTTGTGAGAGGGGTGCACACTTGAGTTGCCTTCAAAACCATGGTAATAAGGGTGTACCTAAACCTGAGTGGCACTGTTCAGTATGCCTTGCACAGAGTAAGGGCAAACCCCTGCCACCAAAATACGGCAAGGTTACTAGAACTGCTGTTACATCTAAGGCTGCTCCTCCAGTCAATGGAGCACAGTTCTCTTTGCAGGGATCAACAGAAACCATGTCCACAAAGGAGAATCACCAAAAGTTGGCTGCAAATGGAAATCCTACAAAGTCAATATCCACACAAGCTGGCAGTACTGTACATAACAGTAATGTATTGGCTCTGAGTGCTACCACAGCTGGTTCACAATCGCAATTAGTTTCTAACTTGAGACCTTCAGTCGGAAATGCTGTTAAACCTGAAGCCTCATCTAGAGAAAAGGAAGGAACTGGACAAGTGTGCAGTAGCACGGTACAAAACAATACGAACCCCCCTCCTAATAAAAGATTGAGAAGTGATTCCTCTTTGAACTCTGTGGATTCAGCAAATGATATAATGCATGGTAAGAAAACCGAAGAAATTTATGTGGTAAAATGTGCAGATAATTCTTCTGCTTTTGGTTCAACAAATATTAAGTTGGAAGTGAGAGATGAGGAAATGGTTGATCATAGTGAAACACAAATGGAACAAACTAATACTGTTGCTAGTGAAGAAAGGCCCAGGACAGAAGCAACTTTTGAGCCAGAAAAAGTGAAATATTGGGAGAAGACTACCAACACTGGAACATCAACAGATCAAAGCACCAACTCTGCTACTGAAGAGAAGAATCAAGGTCAATCAACTTCTGAGCCACACACAATCAGTGATGTGGAGATTACTGTCCCTACTGGAACACCAATATGCCAAAGCAGTAATGTTGTTACTGAAGAAAAGCTTAAGACTGATGCAGCTTCTGAGCCAAACAGTATCGAAGATACGGAAATGAGTACCGACAATGCGCCACCAGTAGATCAAGTCAACAATCTTGCTATTGAAGAAAAGATCTCTGAGCAAACCTCTGCATTGAATGATTTGGACTTCACCAATTATGCTGGAATACCAACAAATCAAAGTCAGCATGCGAATGGGATAAATGGAAATGGTATAAAGGAACCTCCCTATGGGGATAAAAACAAATCTGGCTGTAATGCAGTCTCTGATCATGGTAGCATCCAACCGGTAGTGCCGAATGGCATATTAGATGCTAAGGATGAAATGTTGTGTGTTCCTGAAAATGAAGCTGCGAGTGTCAGCGTGGAAGTAAAGGAGCAAGCCAAGTAAATCCAGTTGTATGTCGCATACAATTTTCTCTTGCAGGTCTGTTTCTAACTGAACCATCTATTATTGTAGTTACTATCTGTGATTCTTGTAGTTAGACTTGCAGTCTATGATTCCTGTCACCTGTGGTTTAGGGTATATGCAAATTATTTAATTTGATTCTTGCGATTCAAGTCTGCCATTCATAACTTATTCCAGTGTTAGACACAACAACCTTTTGAACTTCCGTGGTTCTTGGATGCTTATGAGACCTTGAGTGACCTGCATCTTTTTTTCTTTACTATAAGTTTTTCCTCGAATTCTAGTTTGAAACCCTTATGCTTGCTTTTCACATGGAACGTTTTATGTCTGACCTTACTTTTAATCTTTAACAGATGGAAGCATAAGGAATGTACCATTTTTTTTTTCTAGCATCCGTGATTAACTGTGCTCTCTATTCTCTTGGAGTTGTCATAAATTCAGTCTCACCAGTAATTTTTACCTGGAGGTATGTTCTGTGCCGCTTCCTCCCTCAAAATCCTTGGAAACATGATCTTCATGCCCAGTTCACTCAATTTCTGCTAACACGAGATTTTACTTTCAATTCATGCAGGCTCTGGCTGCCTCCCGTAGTAGCTAGAAAAATCTTAGATCACAGGGAAACTAATCCCGCTCTGTTGTACCTTATGCAGTTCCTTTCAGTTTCCGACTTCTAGCGATTAATTTCTTTTTTTCCCCTGTTTGCTCCGTGCTTATCTCTGAATCTGTAATTAGATAGGGCCTAGCTCAATGAGGACTGGATTGTTGTGTTAGATAATAATATTTGTCTTCAACATCACATTAGGTGAAGTGATTGCTTGGAAACAACTGTGAATGTTGTGAGTTTTGATTTGAACGTTGGAATCTCATTTTCCTTCCAAAGTTATCAAGCTATCCTGACCAGGCACGTTTTTTACTTAGGTATATTTGCTCTAAATTATGATATCTGCGTTCTAAAAGGGCTTGCAACGTCCTTTATGTTAGAGCTTACAACATCTAATGGTTGCACTGGATACTGGTGCTCCAAACATACCATACTGCTCTTGCAGAGTCCTCTCTCCAAATAATCTGTCTGTCTGGAACCGCCAAAAATTCCTTAACTTAGTTCAAACCTTGATTCTTGCAAACGGTCTCACTAGAGGTCTGAGCATCATGCATGACATTTGCATATTGCTTTGAAATATACTGCTCCCTTCATTTGCAAACGGAGGAAGTAAAGCAATCAAATTGTAAGTTCTGCAGCCGGCCAGCCACTTCTCGTGCAACCGGGTAAACTTGGTGAGTCTCAAACCGTGGTTTGTCCGTTTTCGCGAAAACCACAAAAATCGGCCAAAAAAACAAACAAATGCGTATTTTCAGATTTAAGAGCTGAAACGGTAAGCCGAGCGGTTTCGCCGGTAAACTGCTTGGTTTTCCCGATGCTAGGCTTGAGCGGTTTTCGTAGTTTCAAATTTTTCGAAATCGACAACAATGATAAGCTAAGCGGTTTCCATGGTAAACCGTTTCATTTTCTCAGTTTACCGCTCTGTTTGAGCAGTTTTCAAAATTTCATCTTTTTACAAAAATAAATTCTTTTATTGAAAATTTCTGCTAGAGAACCGGTTTGTCTAGTTTTCGCAACAACCGGCCGGTTTTTGTATGTGTTGCAAACCATGATCACCCGCGAAAGAATAATTTTGCATGTGAACGGGAGGCAGGGCTTTCAGGTCGCTAAGATAGTAGGGACGATGACACAGGCAGTTTTCGAGAGGTTCTGAAATAGCGAAATCCTCCCTTTATTTCATTTTTTCACATAGAAAAAAAATAGCGTAGAATACTCAGTTTTCTGAAATAGTCGATTCGGCTGCTTGTTCCCACAAACCTCCACGATGTTTTACTGCCGCGCCTCAGTTTTGAAACTGCGTCATCCTTTTTTCTCAGAAAGAATAGAGAAAACAATAAGCGGAAGGCTTGAGAGCCAAACCAAACCCCTGAGCGCCGGCGGCGATCGAGTTCGACGAAGGCCGGAGCGGAGTTCGCTTCGCGCCCGGACTAGCCGGTCTCATCTGAATTTTTCGCTCCCTTATTATGGAGGCAATGTTAGCTAGGGCGTTTGCTCTGGCCGGCAAAGGATGGAAGAGCCCGCTGAATCTCTATCGCCAGGCCTCCGCCTTGACGGGACGCCGCTCCGACATGCTACAGCAGCTTTGTCGCCTCCACCGCAGGCCGGCACAACTGGATAATTCCCCCAAAGAAGCGCACCAGCAACAAAATAGTAGCGGGTAAGATCTATCTTTTTGCATCTTTGATTGAAGCGGATGACCGAATTGGGTTCGAATTTCCAGTGTGATTGGAGCAGATGAACTAATGTCCAGGAAAATGTTACCCATGATGAAAATTGGGAAAATGAACCTCTTGAACCGCAACCTGACCAAGCTCCATCAAGGCTGGCACGTTAATTTGGAGTTTTTGTTTCAGGAATAATGTTGAGGGGAGTTTTGAACAGAGGTTTGCAACGCTAAAGAGCATTGGGGAGGACCGTGTCAAGGAGCGCGAGCTCAAGTCACTGCTAAAGAAGAAACCTGCCCCAGTTTGCTATGTTTGGTGTGATCCATCCCCCTGGATGCATATATCTGAGGTATAATAGGATCACATCTATTCAGCGCTTTTAAAAGCTACTTATTCAAACTGGTATTATAAATATATGATTCACACATATTGATGTAGTGTTGATACGGAACAAGGGTAGCTTTTATGATTCAAAAAAAATATTTTTTTGAGGCACAAATATGTTTCAATCTATGGCAACCTCATAAAGCACTACTGGACTGAAGGCTGCAGAAGAACCCAAAAGAACCCCTACAGTTTCCCTTTTTTTTGGGGGGGGGGGGGGGGGGGGGGGGGGGGGGGGAGGTTTAAATGATAGTTTGTGTTTTGGCACAATGGAAAACCATAGGATTGACCATAATCATACAAAGTAAATATTGTTTCTGCAACATTGTATATTCTCGAGAAAATTCTTCTTTGTTCCACCAAAGTGAATCTATTTTACATTGTGGCTTGAACAATGAGTTCTCATAGTAATACTTGCTTTGCCCATGGAATATTTTGACATTACCAAAAGATGTCACCCTTTTTCTTGTTTTCTGTTTCAGTTGCTCATAATTTATTTACTAAGTTTTTTGTATAGATAGTAAGCAAACAATTTAGCATGAATCTCCTGTCTGAATGGCATACATGTAGCCCTGGAGAAGCATGTTTTATATTTTACATATGCCTACGTAATGCAGAAGGAAGTAGTATGGTGCACATTAACAAAAATGAAAGGGCTTGCGATGACTGTAATCAGTATTTGAATGACCTTATATATCTAGTTTCATGGAGAATCTTTTTCATTCCATTATAAATAAAGTCTCCTGTTCATTGCATCACTAGTTTTTTGAGCAAAGATGCTCTATTGTCTTTTGGGACACATTGTCATGAAAATAAAAGGAAGGGCTAATACAGCCAGGATTTCCCGCGACTACAAATGTCGGTTGCATCGAAGGGAAACTTAGTCGGCTCTGAATATACTGTTCTCCCATATATTGGTATTAGTCTTTGGAGTGGTGGGTTCCTGTGCTGATGGTAAGATGGTATTGTTGGTGGGAAAAGTTTGATTATGTATTAGTGTACAATTTAACTTCTGGGTTAATTCCTCTTAATCTACTCATTTAACACTTATTATTACAGTATGGTGCTACTATGCCATATAAATTGATTTTTGCGTGCACAAATTGAAGTCTGTAATGCGATGCTCATCAGTTTTATGTGGTTTCATTCTTGTTCTGCAGGGGATCATGAAGACACTAAGTGTTAATAAAATGGTTAGATCTGGTTGTAAAGTTAAAATCCTAATGGCCGATTGGTTTGCCCAGATGAACCCTGAGATTGGTGGCAGTCTAAATAAAATGCGGGCCATTGGCTTATATAATATTGAGATGTGGAAAGCAACTGGCATGGCTCTTGATCAAATAGAGCTAGTGTGGTTGTCAGATGAAATAAGTCAGCATGGTGACGAATTCTGGCCACTTGTCATGGACATTGCAAGGAGAAACAGTGTCCGCAGACTTAGAAAGTATGTTCTTGTTTGAATCATTTAAATGTTCAGGGACTATTTCACTTGAGTACCTTTAGGTTTGAGCGTCAAATGCAGGATCAGTTGCACATGCAAGTCGTTTAATTTTTTTTTACCATGCAGGTATGGTGGGAGTAGAGATCCGTATCCGAGGGGAGAACTAACTGCTGCCGAGATATTTCATCCATGCTTGCAATGTGCTACCATATTATTTCAGAAGGTTTGTTTCTTTAATAACATACTACATTACAGGATGTCTGTTCATTACTACCGCTGTTTGAAAATGGCTGCCTGCTGGAAATAATTTATTAAAATGCTACACCTTGAAGATTGCAATTTCTAAGAGAAGGGAATAATAAATGATGAAATACGAAGCTTAACTAGGTACGCAAACCAGAGCTGAATGTTTCAGCGTCTCAAACGTAACTAATTAACTATATAAAATAAATTCCTATAATAAGAATAACGAACCATGCTGTGTAAGATTTCTGGTCTGTAACTACGTACCTCACATTTTTTGGAGTGCTGAGTATTTTTCTCGAAAATAGAGTGCTGAATATTATCACAGTGTGAAATTGAGTCTCAATCTTTATTAAACTGCTCGATGAGTGGAATGAATCTTTGATATTTCCAAATGAGAGATATCGCTTCAAAAAGAAAAAGACAGTTAAAAATCATCTTCAGATAGTGTTTGTGTCCCCTTGACCACCAGTAATTCCTGTACACAGGCTTATTTAACACATGTAACCTATCATTTAAACTAGCTTTCTTTTGTTCAAGTTTAATGTATATATTAGTTCAGTTTCACTATAGTGATTGTGTGCAGTTTTATACAGCCAATCTTGCGATTGCCATAGCTAATAAAGTAGTACTATTGGAATATGCTTCTATATTTTCTTATACATGGATTTTGTAATGAACTGCTTGTACATGTATGAAGACATTCTGAACTACAGGTAGACATATGGCTCTTGGACATGGATCAGCATGAGGCCAATTTGTTGGTCAGACAATACTGCAGGCATGTAAAAAGGGAGAATAAGCCAGTTGCTGTTTTCCACAGTATTCTTTTCATTATTTTGTATCATGTTCTTTTCTGATTTGTTTTATTATGAACACATGTGCCTGTACTTTGGTTTTTGATGTTTGAATGGTGGTACTTTTATGTCAAGATACATGCAAACTGTGAAACAGAGGCACCAAAACATGCTCAGATGCATATCCTTGACTTAAATTGTAGATATGCTTCCTAATTTATTAGAACACCCTGGGATGGAGAATATAAGGCATCCAGCATGGGCTATCTTAATGGAAGATGACAAGGTTTGTACTACTTTACTGCATGGACTTTATAATGCTAACCCGTTTTACATTTCAACATAAATTTACCTCGAATCTTTTAATAAGAGAGTTCTGGAGTGTGGAAATAGTAAAAGGTCCTTAAAACTTTAGCTCGCCATTAGTATATCACTATACTTGTGCAGTAATTTTTTTTATGAATTCTAAGATGGACTCCTCATTCTTTCATTGAAAAGAGGCACTTTGCTCTTATGTACTGTAAGAAGGATGTAATGTTGTTAACCCTCTCTCTCTCTCTCTCTCTCTCTCTCTCTTTGCCTTTTTATACCTCAAGCCTTTATTATGTTGTTTAATATCTTGAGAAGTTCTGATATGGATTTGTTTTTTCATTCTAACTATAGAGATATGGAGATTTTCCCTTATGTAGTTTAGCATCTAATACATGTTTAGGGAAGGATATTAATTGCTCTTTCTTCATCGTTTAATAGAGATAGATATTATGAATATTTACCTTTTGTATATTGCAGGACGATTTACGTTTTAAAATAGAAAAAGCTTTTTGCCCTCCAGGATTAGCAGAAGGCAATCCTTGTTTGGAGTACATAAAATATATCATCTTGCCTTGGTTTGGAAAGTTTGAGGTGGTTCGAAAGAAAGAGAATGGTGGAAAGAAGTAAGATTGGCTGCTAAGTGACTTCTGCAGGTTTCCTGTTGAATGTTAACTATGTAATTGACCAATATAATGTACAATTATCTCATCCTATTTGTATTGTCACATTCAACAAGTAGCCAGGCCTTCACAGCTAAATGAATTATGCTCACAATAAAGTCTTGTCACTGTTTTTCTAGACGCACGTCTAACGCGTCTAGAGTCTAGACGCAAGACTTGGGGTGAACGTTGAGTCTAGGCCCTAGTCACCGCTCTAGACAAAAAATGCGTCTAAGACCGTCTAGATGGTCTTTGACCGTGTAGATGTGGCCTCTGAACACGCTCTAGACATGTTTAAACAGCATAATGTGCGTCTGGGCAATCGTCTAGACCAACAAGACGTGCGTTTAATTAATGATTAACCAATGCATTTAATTCATTTATTATGAATTGCTATTTGCTTATTATGTTTATAATAACTAGTGAGAATTGAGAACTGATAAATGATAAGTCTGTCTAAATTCGATGTTGTCATTTGCAATGCTATATATTTGAATTTTTCTGCTGCCACAGTACAAAAGTAGAGCTACATATTTGGATTTTCTGCTGCTATAGTGCAAAAATGTATAATACATCTAATGTGTCTAGACGTCGTCTAGTCCGTCTAGACGCTAGTCACCAGCCAAATGTCTGTTTTCGTCTAGCGTCTAGAAAACATTGAGTCTTGTACTAGTATTTACTATGCTATAGTTCTAGTACCACGTGATAATGTTGTGCTCATATATTCTATGGTTTGCGATGATTTCCATCATTGAACAGGACGTTCCTTAGCATAGAGGAGCTTACAGAGGATTATGAAAGCGGTGCTCTGCATCCTTCTGACCTGAAGCTGGCCCTAGAAAAGTCATTGAACAAAATATTGCAGGTAACACTCTTCTATGTCTATATCTCCTGGTTTTCAGTCTATCTCCCTTTTGCCTAGTTCTTCCATTCTCCTTCCTTACATTTGCTCATGTTGAGTGCTATTTTGTTGTTGATAGTCACATAGAAGATTCCTTTTTTTGGACGCGATACATATAAGATTCCTTAATACAGAAACAGAAATGTTACATGCTCTGGTTGACTGATACTCCCTCCGTTTTTATTTATATGACGCAGTTGACTTTTTTCGTTACTTTGACCATTCGCCTTATCTACAAATATTTGTGCAAACGGCTAAATATATAGGTTAACCTTAAAGTGCTTTTGATGATAGATCTAATGATATCGATTTCACATTAAGTAACTAATTACATACTTATATATTGTTGGTCAAAGTTTAACGAAAAAGTCAACTGCGTCATATAAATAAAAACGGAGGGAGTACTATATTGCTAAACTAGAAATGCTTACTGGGTCTAGATCCTGGTGCTCGCAAGGTCATGTAACCACTTCCTGTATGTTGCTCTGGCTGCGGATTGCGCAGGGCACTAGATTCCCCGACTGGGGCAATGTGGTGTATTTCTTTCCTGACCGAGTACCTTTTAGACTATAAATGCTACTGCATCATATGGGCTAAGGTGTACTATTTCACAAGAGGTGCAAGATGAACAAGTTTATTATGACTCCTATGTTTTTAAATTGTGAAGTGATATAAAGGAGCAAGCAAATGCATATGGGTTAGCAACAAAGTGTTCATTGAAGTTGTCCAAAGTGTGCCTCCTTTCAAAAGAACTTCTTGATATAACTAGCTGATACCTCCTCCATCCTGTTTTATTTGGCCTTGTAGAATCCATGCCGGCCATTGAAATGTTCAAAGCAATCAAGATAGTTATATTACTAAATATATCTATAGAAGTTTGTCATATATTTTTCAATATATTAATAGAGAAATTCGCTGGGGGCCATGGGTTAACAACGTTTCAATGAAGTAATAAAACAGAACCGCGCGACTTTGTAATCAATTTTGCATTGGATATATCTACAAATCTTTATCACGATTTGCAAGGGAACACTAGTTGAATGTTTAGACTTTTCTGCCACAACTTACAAGACCAACAAAATGTAACATGCATTCTTATAATTTTGCTTTTTGATAAAATGTAAACTTTACATGATATTGATCAATGGTAGAACAAACTTATCGGAAGATTAAACGACTAGTTTTGGTATCTAAAGTTTCAGTTGTTTGTCTCGTATATTAATGATCTGGTTTTAGATGTGGGTCAAAACAATATGAAGCAAGCTAGTTACTGTTTTGCTGGAGGATATAACTCCAACGCTGTAGGATAACTACAATGAAGTTTCATTTCGAACTAGGCTGGACTATCAGTAGTCAGTAATACCAGCCTACCAGGATAGACACGAATAGGTGGCTAGTCATTGGCTAGATCATCCCAAAAGTTCTTTGCAACCAGAGTCCAGACGTGTAAGAGAGTAAGAGACAGACTAGTTATCCTTTGGCAGACGATTAATTCATGATTATGGTTTCTACACATGGTCGTTAAGAACACATATTATGAAAGTCTGGAGTAGTTAATGTGAGTATGCTTAATTTCTTTCAGCGCATCTTCTTACAGTAATACTCTTTTCTCAGTTGGTCTTAACATTTTTATTTGTTTCAAGCCCGTACGTGATCACTTTAGAAGCAGCGCTGAAGCAAAAGATCTATTGGAAGCTATTGAGGTATACTATTTTGTACATAGTTGGAAGTTGGAACACTCTGCTACCTGTAGTTGCAATGTTTAGGATTTCAGACAGTTGATTTTTCTTGTTCTTAGGCAGGTTTGAGCCATTAAGCTGGCAACTCTTACCTTACGTTTGAAGACGGCCTTTTTTTAGTGGAAATAAAATGTTTTTTTAGTGTCAAAGTGATCAATGATTTGTCACATGTGAGTAACAGTATGGTTCAAAGCCCTTAATTTGAAGGCCAACCTAATTACCTGGCTATGTAGATTGTATATCGTGACTGAACTAACATGTATAGATGTTTGATGATGCCAAATTTTATTTGCGTTTATGGATCTCCTAGCTTGCTGTCCATGGATGAGCTTCATGATTATTAAGGGTTTATCTATGAGCTCAGTTGGGTTCTCAATGATATAGGGAATTATTGATAAGCTGCAATTATTATTAGTAAAGAACTAAAGATGTGAATATAGGTCCAGCTTATCGGTATCCTCTATTCTGAACCCAGATGTATCAAAATGATTGTTTCTTTATTTCCTAAATAAATGGAGGAATGAATGGGAACAAAGTGTGGTAGGCTATGATGGAATTTGTTGGGTTAGACTGTGCTCAGCTGGGTTGGAATTTTTAGTGGCAATACAGTAACTTTGGGAGTTTGCATTTTTTTATTGATTCTGGGCTGTGCGAACCTTGATCACTTTTGGAACTCGAACCTTAATTTTTGCAGCGTAAAGCTGTAAACTCTGCTCTGCTGGATAGTTCTCTGTATGTGTGCGCCTCATTCCATTCAAGTGGCTGGAATCCAGCCACCAATTTGCGCTGGTCTGTTTGAAGTTGACATCAGTTTATTTTTCTTTCTTTCTACTGATATTTTATATGAAGACAATAACTGTATGAATGTAACTCTGCCACATGTTTCTTTTTATCAGGAATACTACATTGCTGAATGAGGATCAAATTTCCATACTCCCTCAAATCCAAGGATGCTAAACGTAGGAATAGTGCTCGTATCTTGCCTTGTGATGTATACAAATGTCTCTGTCTTTGTTGGGGGGGGGGGGGGGGGGGGGGGGGGGGGGGGGGGCGGGGGCATTTCGTTTGTTCCTTAGTGTTATCAATTTGCAACATCTTATTCTTGCATCAAAGGCAATAGGGATGGTACTTTTGACTCTACGTGATCTAATATTGAGATTGATAGTTATTCTCTCTGGTCTGTGCATGTTCGAAGCAGCAGCAACGGGATGTTTTCTGCTCAGCCATGTTGATCGATCGACTGCTCACGAAATTGCGTTGGCCTATTAGAATTCTGGGGCAAAATTTTTAGATTAGAGCTCGCCGAGCTGTAAATGTATATGGACAAGATGACACCGCCGCAAGACGTGCACTCTAAACTGAATGTTTTTTTTTTCCCATCCTTCAAGAAGTACCAGGTACCAGAGGAGGTACCATGTTTTCAACCATTAGATCTAGACCATCCAACGGCCCAAAAACGCTGGTACCCGCTGCCACTATTCGGTGCCACGCGGAAGCTACTCGTTGCTGCACGCAGCCTCCCCTCATGCAAGGCTGATGATCAAGAGCCTGTCAGCGCTGCTCAGTTCAGGGGAGCAAATTTCTTTTTCAAGATCATGTTTGCTCTACAACTTCTTGTTTCAGATTTGTCTTCAAAATTATGATAGTTTCATCCGGATTCACGCCGATTGGCTTGTTGATAAGTTCTGTTTTTTTTTTTTAACGAATCACACCAGTTTGCTCTCCTTTGGCTTACAAATGACAAATCGTACATGTTTGCTTCCGAAACTAGCATCGTTTTTTCCTCTAAATTCTGCGCCCATATACCGACTTTTGTAGTTTTTCTCCCAAAATTATAGCACCGATCAGCTCTCAACTTTGTCTGAATAGTAAGACCGCAGATATAAACATTCAAGAAAGCCTAGATGTTTGGAAATACGAGCGCCATATGATCATTACGGGCAACATGTGATCTAAGTACTGAGGGTAACTCCCAGCTCCGAGCATCACATACAGAGATTGTTTATGTGACTTAACAACAGATATTGGGGCTGTTCGGCTGGAGGCTTTCCAGCCGGCTGCTCCTTCTTCTCCCTCACATGGCTACAGTACTGCTTCCAGCAGCTACAGTGTTCTCTCTCAGAAAAACTGCAACTACAACTGCAACTGCGACTGCAACTGCGAGCCGAACAGGCTGATTGTAAATGGTTTCATCCTTTCTTTTTCTCTAATCTGGGGTTTCCCATGCCCATTCCAGAACAAAAGGGTACCCTGCCGTCTGGTACTACTTATCCAGAAGATGCTTCATAATCCGCATTTGATACGTCTGCTGTCTGGTATTACTTGCATTTCAGAAGCGCGACAACTTCATTCCGCTCACTGACTCACTGTCCTAGCCTGAGCTGTGAAAATGAAAGCAACAGATAGATGAACAAACACAGATAGTCGGATACAGAAGACGCATATAACAGAATAATGCTCCTTGTTGTACGTTACCAATATCTCTTGACATCTGGGCCGACGCCCTGGGGATGTCTGCAGCATCTGAACCAACAGGCGAGCATCTCCCCTCCATCCTTTTCAAATGCTGGAGTTCCGCCATGCTTGAAGGGGGTCCTTGTTCCAGTTCCGACTTTTCAGAAGCCCGCGAAGCTTCTCCAGCCTTCTGCATCTGTCGGAATTTGCTGCGTGTCCTCCAAAAAGCTCGAAGTATACAACTCCTAAGCTGAAGACATCAGTCTACCGATGCAAAAGTAAGAAAAATGTCATTGCACCCCATGTTTGTGTTGTATAGCAGGTATATTAGAAGTGTAGATAATCCTAACTTTCTCAAGTATCTTTTCATTGTGACCGTGCAAGGCCAACATCTCAGGCGAGGCATAATAATAGGTTCCCAAGAACTTGTGACCTCCTTTACAAGAGGGCGATCCAGTGAAAGCACCTGTATAAGATATCCTATTGATGTTACTGAATTTCTTTCAAGGGAGTTGACGCTCGGAGAAATGTGAACTTAGCACTTACTGCTTCCAAAGTCTCCAATTTTTACTCTATTTTGATCATGAAGGAAAATGTTGGATGGCTTAATATCCCGGTGGACGATCCCTTTGTGGTGAAGATGCATCACTCCAACGACCGTCTCCGTGAATATCCTACATTTTTCTTCCATGCTTCTTTCAGTTTTGGCATCCAGATAGTCATCCACAGTGCTGGAAGAAAATATTTGATTTCAATAAATAATCAAGTCACCATTTTAACAAATAAGTAGAGGAGATAGCATACCCTTTCGACAGTTCCTGCGCCAGGTATATAGATGAAGATTTCTTGAAATTAACTCCCTGCTCCACTTCTTTCCAACTAAATAGAACTTCTTCACATTTGGGTGAGAGACCATCTTCATTGCGAGAGGTTCCCTAGTTCAATGAAAGTGGTAGGGTATTTTATTCCTATATTGTTTTTTTGGCTAACGAAATTCCCATAGAGAAAGTAAGAAAAAAAATATTTACCTCGGCTCGTCAGCCACTAGCTTGCTTGAATTGTATCTCTTAACAGCACATATATGAGCACCTTCCTTGGCAATACACTTGAACACATCCCCCTGACCTCCTTTTCCTAATTTAATTGCAACAGATGAGATCTACTACAAATATTACTTAAACACAATGTACTGGCACCTCCTTACTCACCTAAAGTCCCCTGGACTTTAAAGTGGGACTTCATAGAAATTTCAAACTCTGCATCAAGTTCTTTCCCAATGTAACCCTTGTATTGAAGATGCGGCTCGTTTTGACCTGAGAAAACCTATTTTAACAGCAAGGATTATCTACCATGAGTCATTGCACAGTAAAATTACGGTGGCAAGTGTAAGAGATACTCACTTTCACAAGAGCATTATCATCTTGAGAATTTGATCTGTTTCTGATTTTTTCCATGTTGAAACTCCATGATGAGTGCCAAGCCCATGCAAACTTCTCTGTACAGCAGAAAAATAATATTCACGCTGAGCTCGATAACATGTGAGAGTAATTTCATGATAAGCTAACTTCAATCAGGAAGCTTGATGACCAAATGCAAAGTACGTATAGCTAAAATGCCACTAGTGCTACTGCTGTCAATGGATCATTGTTTTCCTGCTAAGAAAGATGGTGCCAGTTTCTTCAGTAGCAGGATGAACAGCTAAGAGGTTGTTGGCTATGGAATGGGGGAGTGAAATTAACTGGTCGATGCATTTAAGTAATCCTCTTTTGAATTTTTCCCAACTGAAGTTATCTTAACTACTCACGATCAAGATGGGTATAGTTTGGCAGACTTATGCATGTTAATCCCAAACTTTCAGTGACATGAAAAACATTGAGTCGCATCTGAATAAAACTAGCAGAATTTGGCAGGCTACATAGAGCTGCAAAATAAAATGCCATAAGAAAAGGCTTGATATGATATTCTGCAATTCTGTTCCAAACAATCAATGTTCACATGGCATTTGCATATCTGTGTGCATATATTGCATCATACAACCGGCCTACATAAATTACAGTAGTTCACAAAACCAGCTCCCCTCTTCAAATGATAAATACGAAGTGCAAGACATCTTGGTGTTAAAACCAATGGAACGACAGCAGAAAATGACTCGGTCGAAACCGACCAAAATTTTTACAGAGGACTCACTATGTTAGTTAGCTACTATGTGCAAACCAGTATGACTATATCATTATGTGGGACCCATGTCAAGAGCGGACCCTAAAACTAAAACTTCGCGTTCACACCTTAAATTCTTATCGAAATCAATTAAAATTTTTATAGACGACTCGGTATGACAGTCAGCTTATATGTGCAAATGTATAAGCCTACATCAACTTGTGGGTCCCGCATATGTATAAACCAAAAGGCTCAGAGCACAGTCTCGAACAATTTCACACATCAAGAGGTACCGATCAACAGATAAACCACCCAATGGTGGAAGAAACGCCTCACCAAGTCACCAGCGATGATTACTGAATTAGATTTCCTACAGGCCGAGACCATCTTATCTGCAATTCTGCACCAACTTAGAATTTACCAGTAACACCGAAACTCGGGTTAAATGCGTGCTAGTGATGGTACTCTGATGCCACATTTCAACACGAACGGGTTCACAGCGCAGTAAACAGGAACCTGATTAAGTGCAGATTTCAAAGTTAATCATATTCTATACCTCGAGGACTAATCCAGCATTACTAGCGGAAATCAAACACTAGTTCAGAGCAAATATTGATCGCGAAGGTACAAGCACTAATTCAGATGAAACATTGCTAACGAACAAGCAAAAGGTGCACGCACTAGTTCAGAACAAACATCGATTACAAACAGTACGAGAAGGTTCTGGATGGCGTACCATTTCTCTTCATGATCGTAACGCAGGCCCTTGACTGATTGGGCCAGATCATAAGATCCAGCATGATCTTCTCTCGTCCTCTTCCGCGACCTTGATTTGCTTGGAACATGGCCGCGGGCACGAGCTCCGCGGAAGCGAGCACACCTCCCGCCCCGACCGAGTTCACTGTCACGCGGGAGGCGTCCGCATTGCCTCTCCGAGATGGTATGACATGGATGATGCTCGAGGAAGACGTCGCCGCGCTCTTCCAAGCGACGGACAAGCGGCACTCCGCTTTCTGAGCACCACTCTTCACGACAACGGTGAGGTAGCCGCGGCACTGAGAGGAGGCGACGTGGCCGGAGAAGGCGGAGATGCTGCGACGCAACATCTCGCCGCGGTCGGAGGGGAGAGCGGCGAGGAGGTGGGTGGTGGCCGCAGGAGGGAGGGGTTTTGGTTTAAGCAGCGCACGGGCAGAGCACGGTTTAGAGGGAGAGGTGGTGGCGGTCGAAGGGGACGCTGCGTGCGTGACAAGAGGAGAGGTCAAAGGAAAAAAGCAGGTGGGATTCAATTTGTTTTCGTAATGCTGTGGAAAAGGAGTGGGAATTTTAACTATTTTCAGGCTGCGTTGGGATCACTTCAGAAGGGTATAAAGGGGTCACATCAAAGATGCCGGCAGCATTTATGTGTACTAAACAAAGTTAAATTACAAAACTAAGTTCAGGACCCCATCTATTTCGCGAGACGAACGTAATGAGGGAGCGATTAGACGATAGTTACTGTAGCATCACTGTGTCAAAACATTGATTAATTAGGTTCATTAGATTCGTCTCGAAAAATAGCGCTCATCTGCAGAAAGGTTTTATAAATAAATTTTATTTAGTACTCTAAATAGTAAGATTCTTTTTACTTTAGAGAGGTATAAAGTTTAGAGGGATTTTAGAGGGAACCGAACGCACCCTCAGAGAGGAGAATGGGTTGTTCTTTGCAGGGGATGCGTAGGCGTAGAGGCGTGCTTCCCCTTTTGGCAATTTATTAAATTTTTTTAATGACTCCGTTTTGTTGCTGATATGGCGTGAAGCAAAAAGCGTGATCCGAGCGCCTTCCCAAACCTGATGCCGGAGTCCCCAAGTCGAGCGGCAGAGGGAGAAGCTCATGCGGGATCTACGGGCCCTACCACAAGTACCACGGGCGGGAGTTTTGGGCGGGAAGTTTCTGGGGTGCGGCCACCGGGCGGCGGCGGCGGCATGGATGTTCCGATGCGGCACGACCGCCCCGGCTGGCCGCCGTTGTCCACCGAGGTGCCGAAGCCACGACACCCTACGAGATCCGTGAAGGTAAACCCTCTTGGTTCGCGCTTCCTCCTTTCGGTTGATTGATTGCGCGCATGGGGAAAATTGCTGTAGCGTGGTGTGGTTCCTCAGCTGCGAATTTTCGATTCTTTCTGTTCCATAAAGTTGGATGAAACATGTTATGTCAGTTTTGTGAACTTGACGTCTAATGCTCATATTAGATGAATCCATATGGTATGGCCATCAGTGATTTTTCTTTGTTTATTTCATAATGATGGTCAATTTTTCATGTGAATGTGTAGGCTGACATGAAGTGGACTGTGTATGTTTCATATATTTCCACCATGAGCTGTTGAAACCAGTGGGTGTCCCTGACTGTTTAGGGCATGCTTGAACTTGACAACTGTTGATGGATCACCGTATTTGCTCCTTAACGTACTCTGATCCTGTAATATATATGTTTACCTGGTTTGAACTCAGGCAGGTTACTGTGCATACGCTCTTGATGGTATTACATCTTCTGTCCCGTACATGATTTTTTAAGCAATGTATTGCTCTTAAACTTTCCAGTACTTCTTGTTTCTAAAGTTTTAACAAAAGGTTTCTTTTCTACAAAAGGGAAGCGGTTGTATTTTGCTTCTGATCTACTGGACCTCAATGTCTCCTCACTCCCAGTAGGATCATTTGTCTAATGATTTCCTTATCTGTGTTACAGAACAATGTGAAAGAATCAGTTGTTCATTGTTTGTCTGGAAAGAACCGGAATGGAAATTTCTTGTTAGTATTGCCATCGTCAGTGTTCTGATGACTGATTAATACTTCTTGGTAACCCATTCCTCAGGTTAACAGTTGTTGTGATACCTTCTTGATGAATCTAGAGTAGAAACTCGCACAGTTTTTCAGTCGGTGAAAGACTGGCAGTTGCATTACAAGACAGATGGTAGCTCCACACCTTTAACAGTCTGTCATTGTCAATGATGACATCTCATCTCTTATGCCTTTGAATTTCCTTTTCCCCATAAGCGTCATACTATTTTGTTTATTGGAACGTTGCTGCATGCATTGGCCAAATTTCAGGAATCAGTGTTAAACCATGTTCTCTCTATCCTTTCAGGGTAACTTCACATTTTGTCATCGACAGATATTGTCCCTGGAGGTTTGGCCTGTACCCTTACCTCACCTAAAACTCGGGATACTATGCTCATCAGAGTCCATTTCACTCATAATTTTGTATTTTCACAAATTATTTGTCCCTATATTATGCTGACAAACATCAAATTTAAAGGGTTCGTCTTTTTTTTTTTGCGAGGAAAATTTAAAGGGTTCTTCTGCATGCTGGAGTAGCTAGAAAACTTGTAACACAACCACACAGGAAAGCTTTTATTTCAGGATATTGTACCTCATGTAGGTTCAATTTAGCTTTGTTTGTTCTGCGCTTTATGGAGAGAGCTGAGGTCATCCTTGATACCCTCTACGCACCAGCCACCAAGCCCCGAAATCCCTTCACTCTTTCTCTCATGATTTTTTTTTATGATGATTAGCGGGGGCACAAGTTCTACCAGCTCCTATCGCCAATTCAGTGATCTGAGTTGGGTTGGAAATACCAAGACAACATCATGATACTTTGCTTTCATCTATATCTGCTTCTCTTGTTCATGTACATTGTGCTGCTTTGATTTGATGCTAGCTGCTACTGCTCAAGTGCCCGTGACTTCAGTCTTCAGTCATGTACTGTACATGTGAGATGGTTAGGAAAAATGGAGCAAGACCATGCCAGGCTAGTAGCAGCTGAGTTGTGAGTCCATGAATCCACTCATTTGTCATTAGCTTCGCGTGTGTCTGCTTGTATTTAATATTCCTATACCAAAAAATATTCTTAGCTTGGAACTATTGGGTGCAATGTTTAATCTGGTATCTCTACATATAGTACTTAATAGGTATGTAGGTGATCAATTTTGTTCATGGCACAGGTCTTTGAATATTTGTTGCAATTGTTTAGGTGCCTGGTAATAAGTACCAGCTACCAAGTAACCTATCAGTAGGTTATATGGAATTTAAAACCCTTGTTGTCTTTAGCCCCAGTTGTCATTTCATTTGATGGTCTGTTGGATTTATTGTTCACATTGTAGCCATGCTACCCATTTAGGTAAATTGTTTCTTCTTTAATGATGTTAGATGTTAGTATCCATCTACTTTTTTCATAAGTCATGTTATTTCTGAAAGTAAATCTCCAAGTGCTGTTTCAATTTGTTCCTAGTCACGTTTGAATATGTTTGTGCCAGTATTTCTTGCCACCCATTGTTAGATACAAGTTATATGTGTGCATCTATTTGGACTAGACTGGGATGAAGAAGAAACTCAAACAGATTCTCATTGATTTGTCCAAGATGACGTTAGTACCCAGCTCCGTCCGACCAATCATGTCATTTGCAAATTTTGTGTTTGAATTTTTCCTCTTTTATGTTTGAATGTGTGTTGCAGTTCAGTTTGGAAGTTGAATGTAATTTTTCCAATCATGCATAGTACTGTAGTAGCAGAAATCCTACTGATTTGAAAAATCATATGGCCAGTTAGCTATCCTTTAGGAAGTGAACCTAGTTCAGTTGGTTAAAGGTGTTGGTGTACATCTTCTGTCACACGTGTTTTTGTATGAAACAAGTGCCATATTTTCATACTGTCCTTTCGTTGACTGACCACCTTATGCTCTCTGTCAGGAATTGGAGAAGATGGTTTAGGGTCGGATATGACTGGAGAAAGCTAAGCAACTCGCCAAGCGGTGCTTCAAGTCTGACATGATTGTCGATGGTAGGCCGGGTCTCAGCTGGATATCGAGAAGTTCCTATGAATTTTGAATTCTCGATGACGAATTGAAGGAACCATAAAAGCATGAGTTTTATTGGGATGTATCGTGGGGTTATGTATCTAGGCGCAACTGAGAGTCTCGAGGAAACTTTCAACTTTCTGCCTTTTATGTCAGTCTGAGTTTGGCCACTTGGTTAGCTAAATCTCTAAAATGCTAGCAACCGCGGTATTCTCATATGAGAATGGTGGGTTCAGATGTGGTGAATTTGCTGTTTGAGTCGTTTATCCTCTCTTTTGGAATTAGCTCCTGCTTTTATTGTGATCGTTTACTTTATATGAACTTTCGGAATTATAAAATAAGTTTGGTTCTTTCCTTGGTAGTTACTCTATGGCTGATGAACAATTGTATCTAGAAGTTCCTATAAAGGGTGGGCCCAGATGTGGTTAGTAGCTGTTTGGATCAGGCTGATTTGGTGAGAAGGCCTACGGCGGCTTCGTGGCAGGGATTGCCGCCCTCCCGCACACTGCACGGCGCACACGCATCAGGCTGGCTATTTGATTGGTGCAATAGATTTGGAACACCCAGTTCTCTAGCGCGAGAACTGTAGTTTTACAAATGATTCTCTCTCTCTCTCTTCGAAACTAAAGCGATCACGTAAATTTTGAGGAGAAACTGTTGGTCATCTCTTCATGATTTATCCAATTCAAAACAATACCGCAAATCTCACGTATACCGCAAAACAACCAAGTGCTGCCTCCTTAAACCACAGAGAAATCTGGACAGACAAATTCCATCCAACGGTTCAGATCTTCCCCTTCTTCGCCTTGAACGGAACAACAGCAAACTCAAAACCCAGACCCCCGTCGATCCAATCCAAACCCCAGAAAATATCCGTGAAAAATCTGTCGCTATAGCCTTCCCTTTCCTGCCTTGATTGTTCTTCCGACTCCAAGCATATCGCTACCCCTCCAGTTCCGATCTATCGCTGGGATCGAACATCGCGGCGCGGCGGCGGCGAGAGAGCGAGGAGAGGGTGCGAGATGAGGAAGCGGGAGAGGGAGAACCCCTGCGGGATCTGCGGGCACTACCACAAGTACGAGGAGGGCGAGGTCTGCGGGGTGTGCGGCCACCGGTTGAAACCGGCGGAGGAGGAGGGCGCCCCCGCGAGGCTTCACGAGTCCGCCTTCCCCTCCAAGGTGCTCAACGACTTCCTCTTCCTCGGGAGCTACGACAACGCCTCCCGCTCCGAGGTCCTCAAGGCACTCAACATCTCCCACATCCTCAACGTACGTAATGTGCCATTCACCATCTGGATGATACGATACCCTTTTGATTCCTCTTACCCTTTTGATTCCTCCTTTTTTATTTGTTGATTGATGATCGATTGCGCGTGTAAAGTTGGAGAATGATTTGATTCCTCGTCGAAAAAGAAATAAGATGGCCTCTATTTAGGGTTTGGTAGTTCATGACGATTGATTGACGGTTTATTCAGCAGATGTTTCGTCAATTGCTATTTGTCATTCTGCACAACACATGTTATCAGTTTGTACCGGTTTTTGCTTGGAAGGTTATTTAGGCAGGCTTGGCACTTTTGCTTATGGCACACAAAGGGCAATGCTTATGTTTTGTTTAAGTGATGATAAAGTCTAAAGCATAGCAACTCGCAAATAAAAAAAATCTAAAGCATGGCAAAAATACCTGTGGCGAGGTGCAGAAGATAAATTGGCACATGAGAAGGCAATTAACGCAGAGGGATTTATTGTGCTGGGTGTCAAACTCAAACAGGAGTCTGGCAGTTGAAGGTTTTCGAGCTTGATTGGTGCTAATATACAAAAGTTAGGTTCACTTGTGATAACTAGAGTAAATGTGTAGTTAGTGAAACATTAAGCAATGAGGGGTAATCCATGCTAATAATTACTCATGTTTGGCTTCTTGTTTGAAATAAGCTTCTGGCATTTAAAGTGCTTCTCCATGTATCTGAAATTTAATATTGAATGGCATGATAGTTCAACCAAGATGTTCACTCATTGATAGAAAATGCCTAATGGATTATTTAAGGAATCATGCTAATTGCGTCACTTTTAATTGTCATTGCGCAGTGATAAGTATGATAACTTCTGTTGCATAACATTTGGTTATGATAGTCAGGTGAATTTGAATGTACAGTCACCTGTTCAGGTGCTTTTGGTCACTGCCATGTGGGTTCTGTGCATGTCTTTCTGGTTATTTTCTTTTGGATCTGTAGGCTGACATGTATCTGGCTGCTGAAATTTAATATGTATAATATTCATTCCATAAAAGTCAGTATTTATACTTTCAGTTGTGTACGTCATGCCTCAGTATGAGAGTTGAAGATTAATCACTGTATTTATTGCTTAACAGACTGTGCCTGCTTGCCAAAATCTATACAAGAATTCGTTCACGTATCACAGTCTTCAACGTGACAAGCCGTTGGATTTTGATGAGGCAAACCAGTTTCTAGGTATTATCCGTGCTATTCTTTCAACAATTTGGTGTGGATCAAGATGCATCAGCTTTGAGCTGGCCCTTTGAGAAATATGTTGCTACCTTATGGAACTTGAGTAC
This sequence comes from Eragrostis nindensis, assembly GCA_012490785.1. NCBI lineage: Eukaryota > Viridiplantae > Streptophyta > Magnoliopsida > Poales > Poaceae > Eragrostis > Eragrostis nindensis. The sequence continues at coordinate 683,965 of JAAXCT010000089.1, read as the reverse complement.
TGATAGCTGATACATCTTTGTATTTTGTTTCTCCCGTATCAAGTATACCTCTATATTATCCCTGATAGGATGTTTTGGTTCCCTTCTCTTCAATTTCAGAGCAATGTGAAAGAGAGAGATCACGTGTTCTTGTTCATTGCATGACTGGAAGAAGCAGGTACTGTGGAGAGAATTTCATTAGCATCTACGATTTCTACGCTAGCAGTATTGTTGTTATTAATTGCTGAACGCTTATTTGGGACACATTTGTAGGTCAGCAGCGGTTGTTGCAGCGTTCTTGATGAAGTCTAGAGGATGGAGACTTGCTCAGTGTTTCCAGTGGGTGAAAGACCAGAGACCGCAGGTTCAACTGACAGATGGTTAGCTCCAAGCTCCGTACCCTTTAAAGTTTGTTGAGTAATCAAAATATCTTCTCTCTTGCATTCAAATCCTCGGATCCAATATTTTCTTAATTGTTTTTCCTGAAATAATAATGGTACTTAAACAGAATGAATATGCACGGTAGATCATGGTATTTTGTTTAATTATAAGTTATTTATTGCCCAATTTTCTGGGTTTTTTCAAATATTTTTAGTACTGATACATAGTGAATTGGCAGTGAATTTTCAACGATTATCATAAGTTTCATTCTTTGTTTAGTACCTACTTAAGCTTTGTTCTCACATATCATTGTTTCTGTTTTCAAATAGTGTTGTGAATTATGCGCAATTCATGGTAACCTGTTTATTATTATGGGCTAACAGTAACGTGTTTGTTTTGTGCAGCTTATGAGCAAGAGCTTCTGGAGTACGAGCAGAAGCTTTTTGGACCCAGTGTTCAATCCTTGGTTCCCACTGAATCATTTGCTTCTCTTGGTTTTGGTTACCCACAACCAGCTGGTGACATCCAAGCGCCTACGTTCAACCAGATGCCTTCCATATTCGAGCGTGTCAGTCCCAATAATGTTCCTGCCAATTTCGCTTTTGGAGCGGAGAGGACACTGGGAGCGAACCCTCAAGATAACAACGGTGCAGTCAACCCACCTCCGACTGAGAACCTGATGATGGACGGCTCCTAAGATGATTTTACCTGTCTCTTTTGAATGTCCGTGTTGCAGAAGTAACCTTAGCTAGGTGGACCAAATACTCATCGGGCTCTTTAGATTTCAGAGAGGTATTTTGCGTTTTGTAGTGGCAGCTGGTCTGTGCTGTAGAACCCAGAACGAATATGTCGGTAGGCATGGCACTTCGGTACACTAGACTAGTGGGTCGTTTATACCTATCTTAGTTCTTGTGTCATCCAGAGTTGTTAGAATTACATGACTCCTATCTCACTCTGTTCCTCTTTATTACTCTTCATGCCGCATTATTTTATCTGTCGGTTCTGATGTGCTACGCGTAGCCCGTGCTAGAATATGTGCACATGCTTTTTCTAAGCGAAGCCGCGATACAAAACTTCGATGTCAAAGTGCATTCACCCTAGTTCGAAGGGCACATGCTAATGTATCTGGACGCGTCTCGACCGACATGGAGTAAACCCGGGAATAGCACCGAAATTTGGTTGATTCATCTCTGCCTCACCCGAACTTTCAAACGGGTTACGTAAGCGATCCTGATAGCATAGTGAACTCGGATGTACCAGATTCATCGCACCTGGACGTATGAAGGCTGTATGCAACGTACCTAGACGCGCCTGGGTCTCCTCCCTTCAGCTTCCGCACGGCAGCCGAACCGAAACATATATAAAACCATCCTCGTGCAACTTTACGACATCCACACGGAGCTTTTGCATCCTCAAGGCGAACCTGCTCGCCGGCACACAAGAGCGAGCGGCCACGGCCGTGTCCCGGAGACGCGCATAACCATTTGGATCGCGGCACGCCACGCTTGTCTTCCTCGACGCGGCAATCAGCGAATCCCGTTGGTGACAATGGAGCCATCGCCTGTTGCGTACAAGAAGGCAACGGCGATGCTGGACGAGGCGGCGAGGGCGCGGCTGCGCGGACCGTTCGTCAGCGACACCGCGCCCTCGCCGGCGCCGCCCGGGCGCGCGGACGACGACGACGACCTGGTGGATTTGGTGCACGAGTTCTACAACGGATACGGCCAGCACGGCACGGATGCCGCCGCCGTCGTCGTCGCCAAGGACGACGCCAAGGCGCCGGGGGTTGCCGAGTGGAAGGAAACGCTGCGCGCGACTCTGGCGGAGACCGCGGCGGACGTGGACGCGGCAAGGATCCGCGCCGAGGCGGAGCGCGTCGTCCGGGACGCCGAGCCGGCCAACACTGGCGGCGTCGGGGTTAGGAAGCGCCTCGTGGAGCGGCTACGCGCCAGAGGGTTCGATGCAGGTACTAACATTCTGCGCGCTACTCTTTGTAGTTTTGTGATTGAGGCAACATTATTTACGAGTTGGAACACGTTAAGCGACATTGATCTCTTAACATTTTCGTCGTGCTTGCGAACTCGCAGGTCTCTGCAGATCGTCGTGGGAGAAAAGCAGCAGCGTCCCGGCGCCGGGCGCGCACGAGTACGTGGACGTGACAACGGGTCCCTCGCCATCGTCGCCTCGCTACATCGTGGAGGTCAACGTCGCCTCCGAGTTCGACATCGCGAGGCCTGGCGCCGAGTACCAGGACCTGCTCCGCTTCCTGCCGCCGGTGCTTGTGGCGAGGCCGGACGCGTTCGAGCGGGTGGCCGCGGCAATGTGCGCCGCGGCCGCGGATTCCATCCGTGGCGCGGGCATGCACCTGGCGCCGTGGAGGCGGGCGGGGTACGTGCAGGCCAAGTGGTCCGGCCAGTACGAGAGGGTAGCCGTGACTCCGGTGGCCAAGGCGCAGACGAGAGAAGAAGCTGTGACGCCGGTGGCCACGGCGAGGGATGCTGTTGCGGCGCCCGTGGCCACCGCGAGGCAGGAAGCTGGAGCGCGGGCCGTGGTGCGCGCCCCGCGCCCCGTCGGCCGGAAGAATTGCGGAATGGAGATGGGGCGCCGGGAGCTCGCCATGGGACGGGAAGCGTTGATTAGCGTGAGGCCATTGTTCCGAGGAATGTGAGGAGGGATCGGATGAGTTCGTGGTTTCTTGCAGAACTGTTCCTGAATTTGGATCAGGGTCTGTGAACTTTTTGCATGTACATCTTGGAAGCTGTTATTAGATGATCGAAGAAAAGCAACTGTAACCGCATTCGTATGTATTAATAATCTTGGACCCAACTCTCACATTGTGCTCGTAAGACTTCCAAGTTCTAACCTGTGTGCTCTGTCTGAGATGGGATAGGTATTTCACCAGAAAACTTTATTTTACTTGGTCTTAGTATGCGCTTGCACTACTCCTACTGAACCACTTAAAGTCTGCAGTGTGGGTGTCTTCGTTACTGTCTAGTGCCCGCTCCACTACGAATCCTCTGTATCTGTGAACAAGACATTCCAACAAAGCCTGGTTACCACGACAGACCAAACCGTGCTCTCTGTCAAACACGTCACCTGTGTTTGGCCAAGCACCACCACATGCAGACTCCGCACCGCAACTGGACGGCGGCACCGAACCGCCGAGCAATTAGCACCAAGAGAACAGTACACGAGTTCCCAGCGTGGCCACGCATATGTCAGCACCGCGACACGCACACGCATCAGGTGGGGCGCTGGCGGCGGCGGGCAGAGGATAGACGGAGCCGTGAGACGCTCGCGTCTGCGAGGAGAAGGCACAGCACAGGGAGCCAAGGAGACTCTGCCTTTTGGCAGCTCATCGATCGTGTCGCGGTCGCGGCGCCGGCTCTAGCTAGATCCCAAAACCGCGATCTGGGGAGAGCAGGGTAGATAAAGGTCTCCATCAGAGGAGGGACGAGCCGCGACGAATTGTGTGCCACAGCTTCGAGTCTCTTTTCGTCGCAGAGGAGGAGGATGCCATGGGAAAGGAATCCTGTTCGGTTGGTTGAGCTCGTACACGAAAGAGGTACTACTACTAGTTATACTGGACCAACAGCATACAACTGCTCGAGTTCGTCCAAATTGACTGGTTGAACTCGATCAGTTGCACGCGCCTGGTTGGGGTCGATTACGGAAGCTGTCCCCAACATGTCGGCGTCGAAATCGGAATGGATGAATGTTAGGTGACATGCTGCTGACGTAGGAGGAGTGTATCTTCAATTTTGTTTATATTTTATTATTACTCGTGCATCTTTCAAACATCGACCTCAAACAGAAAACAAACTCTGTCTTACCGTTCTCATGTTGGGTACCGGAAGACGACCATGTTCGCAGCGCATCGTGCCCAAAAGCAAGATGGTCATTTCGGTGGCGAGAAGGGTGGGAACACGTACGAGACCCGGCCACCAAGTCCCGCCAAGTCGCCCACCTCGCTACCAGGACGAAGAATTCCACGCGCGATCGATGTGCTCGCCCGCCGGCGCACCCGCCCATGTCCCCCGCGCCGCCCCGCGGAACACGACGCGCCGATTCGTCCGCCTTATTTAGGCACCGTCTTTCGACCCCTGTTCGCGACGAATCGCGACGCACCATGAGCGGCCCCATGGCGCGCCGCGCGATCCTCTTGCTGTCCGTTCTCTGCGCCGGCGTCGGATTCTGCCATGGCGCCGCGGCTGCGCCGGGCTACGTCACCGTCTCCACAGCCAGCTTCACTCCGAGCTCAACGTGCAACGGACCCGACCCAGGTGAGTACACAGCCGCATCTCGAATGGTAGAGTGCCAATAGCAGGTTTCATGGCGTGCGTTACAGGAGCTTCCAAGACTCTGCTAGAGCGTTGGACTTCGCTAGTTCGCTAGAGCGTTGATCTCTCGGATGTTAATTATTCGTGCTTTCAGTTTCGTTGATGCGGAACGGCACGTCGGCCGTGCTGCGCCTGACGCACCGGCACGGGCCGTGCGCGCCGTCGCGGACGTCGTCTCTGGAGGCGCCGTCCGTCGCCGACATGCTGCGAGCGGACCAGCGGCGAGCAGAGTACATACTGAGGAGGGCGTCGGGCAGCGACGGTCAGCAGCAGCTGGGGGGATCCAAGGCGGCGTCGGCGGCGGTGCCGGCGAACTGGGGGTACAACATCGGCACGCTCAACTACGTGGTGACGGTGAGCCTGGGCACGCCGGGCGTGACGCAGACGCTGGAGATGGACACCGGCAGCGACCTGTCGTGGGTGCAGTGCAAGCCATGCGCCGCGGCGATGTGCTACAACCAGAAGGACCCGCTCTTCGACCCGACCCAGTCGTCGACGTACGCCGCCGTGCCGTGCGGCGGCGCCGCGTGCGCCGCGCTGGGCTTCTACGGGGCTGGCTGCAGCAGCACGGGGGCCGCGGCGCAGCAGTGCGGGTACGTCATCAGCTACGGCGACGGGTCCAACACCACGGGCATGTACAGCTCCGACACGCTGACGCTCACGTCCAGGGACGCCGTGCCGCAGTTCTTCTTCGGCTGCGGCCACGCGCAGAGCGGGCTCTTCACCGGAATCGACGGGCTCCTCGGCCTCGGCCGCCAGGACCTGTCGCTTGTCGAGCAGACGGTGGCCACCTACGGCGGCGTCTTCTCCTACTGCCTCCCGACGACGCCGGCGACCACGGGGTACCTCACGCTGGGCCGGCCGGGCGGCGCGCCGTCGGGCTTCTCCACGACGCAGCTGCTCTCGTCGCCGAAGGCGCCGTCGTACTACATCGTGATGCTCACCGGCATCAGCGTCGGCGGGCAGCCGCTGAGCGTGCCGCCGCCCGTGTTCGCGGCGGGTACGGTGGTGGACTCTGGCACGGTGATCACGCGACTTCCCCCCACCGCGTACGCCGCGCTGCGGGCCGCGTTCCGCAGCGGCATGGCGTCGTACGGGTACCCGACGGCGCCGCCCACCGGGATCCTCGACACGTGCTACAACTTCACAGGCTACGGCAGCGCCACGCTGCCGACGGTGGCGCTGACGTTCAGTGGCGACCTCACCGTCACGCTGGGCGCCGATGGGATCCTGTCCTTCGGGTGCCTCGCGTTCGCGCCCACCGGCGGCGACGGCGGCATGTCCATCCTCGGGAACGTGCAGCAGAGATCGTTCGAGGTGCGCATCGACGCCAGCTCCGTCGGGTTCAAGCCCAACTCCTGCTGATCCATTCATCGATCCATTCATCCATTCATCGATCAATTGACCTGTGACTTCTGCACACGAGCTAGCAGCACTAGTATATATGTCCGTGTATGCACGTACGTACTCGGCAGTACATAGATACACATACATACATAGTAGTAGCACAGATGCCACAGATACACATAGCATCATATATACACGGTGCTTATTTTTTTGATGGAATAAAGGAGTTTACCAAAGACGCGCACGCTCCAAATGATTCTGCGTGCTGCAGCTTTGTGGACGATGTCTCGATGAGCAACTTTTAGTGAATCGAATTAGTGAGATGTTAGGAGAACGTGTAGGCCCAACTTTGCACTGATGATAGTGCGATGCTCTGGTGCTCCGAAAGTCATCGTGGACTCGTGTCCCACCAAAAGATGACAGGGTTCATCTTTAATTATCTTGTCTTTGATTTGAGGGCGAAAGAATATTGGTAGCTCAACATTCATCTTCAAACAGTCAGCGTCCAAGTCCTAAGTGTAAGTGCCGACCCGTCAAAAAAAAGTGTAGGTGCCTGTAAGCTGGAATTTGATTGCATGTAACCATTCAGTCAAAAATAGAGGCCTAAACCCACCACAGCCACACACATACACATGCACACCTTCAGTTAACATTCATCTTTAAAGAGTCAACGTCCAAGTCCTACGTGTAAGTGCTTGTAAGCTGGAATTTGGACCGCATGTGAACCTTTGGCTAAGAATAGAGGATTTTTCTCTTTCAACAAAAAAGAGGTGGACTTAATGTTTTTTTTTCAGGGATGAAGTGGACACAATGTTTAATGGCTTAGCTACTGAAAAAGACACATAATTTTCAGCGCTTCACTGCATACTACGGCCATGTTTGTTTGCCCTGAAGCTTTTGAGATTTTGGGTGAACTGACTTTTGGTTGTTCGGTTTTTGCTATTAGTTTTTATGATAATTCTTTTAGCTTCTCAACACACCAAAAACTAAAATAAAAAAAAGCTTTCAACGATCTTTTCAAAACGGTGTTCGTTTCAGCTAAGCCAGCAAAACTGATACAAACCGGGCCTCAGTGTTTTTGCTTAAACAGCAAACATTTGAATGATGTAATGAAAGGTTTGGAAGAGCAAAGAATTTGGAGTTCATATGTCAACTGGGACAAAAAATTTTAAAAAAATGAGTTAAAACCTGAACTTTTGTTGGGCCAAAGTACTCCGAGAAATATTCACTTTTTTTTTTTGCGAAGTACATATTCACTAGTTAGCTTAAATATATCCGTTGGCCTTAATTAGCTCGCTCAAAAGGCACGGTTGGAAGATATACAACTCTGAAGCATGCGTATACTACTTGCACTGTTGCAGATAAATACTAGATCACTACTAGTTATCGCTACTCTTATCTATACCACATGAAAAGCAATATAATGATTTTATTCATAAAACATCAGGAGAAGATCATCTTTTGGGTGGAGTATATAGTTACACTTTGGCATCACACGTTGCTATCACGACAACAACAATTATAATCGAAATGCTATGTAGTGGACGGTTTGGCCCGTCTCGTGGCCTTCACCTCGCAACAACAGACGAGTAGGCAACTGCAAGTTAGATGCAGCCAAGCGATCGAGGAATATCGGCTGCTTCACCTCGTTTGTGTGTTCCTTTGGCGATCGATCAGCAGGCCCCAGCCCGGAACCCGACGGAACCCCCGCCGACGTCGTACAGCACCTCAAACGTCCTCTGCTGCACGTTGCCGATGATGCTGGGGTTATTGCCGGCCGAGAAGGCGAGGCAGTTGTCCAAGATGATCCCGTTCCCGTCGAGGTTCATTACCGCGCCACCGGAGAAGACCAGCTCGACGGTCGGTATGGTGATTGAGCTCTGCCCATTGAAGTTGAAGCACGTGTCGAGGGGGCCGCTGGGCGGCGCCGACGCGTACTGCGTCATCCCGGCCTTGAACGCCGACTTGAGCGCCGAGTACGCCGCCTGCGGCAGCTGCGTGATGACCGTGCCGGAGTCGAAGATGGAGCCGGCGGAGAAGACGGAGGGCGGGATGTTGAGCTGCTTCCCGCCGACCCTGATGGCCTGGAGCTGCACGACGTAGAACGTCGGCTGGTTCGTCCTGAACAGCGGCGTCTTGACGAAGCCCGACGTCCCGGCGCCGAGCGTGAGGAACCCGGAGGAGTCCGAAGTCGCCGGGAGGCAGTACGAGAAGGCCTTGCCGAACGTGCCGACCGTCTGCGACACCAGCGACTGCGGGCCGCCGCCGAGGCCCATGAGCCCGTCGGTTTTGTCGTCGAAGCCCGACTCCACGTGGCTGCACCCGAACTGGAAGCTGTTGATGGTGTTGGAGCCCAGCTTGAGCGTGTCGGCGCTGTACGTCCCGGTCGTGGTGGAGCCGTCGCCGTAGGCGACCTGGTACTGGCACTGCGAGCTCTTGCAGGAGGCGCCCTCCTGGCCGAGCTGCGCGCAGGTCCCGGAGCTGCAGGAGAAGGCGGAGTAGGTGCTCGACGCGCTGGGGTCGAAGAGCGCGTCCGCCTGGCGGTGGCACCGCGCGCACGGCTTGCACTGCACCCACGACACGTCGCTGCCGGTGTCGATGAGCACGGTCTGGGTCGCGGCCTGCGAGCCGAGGCCGACGGTGATCACGTACTCCAACGAGTTCACGGCGGTGCCCAGGGTGGTGGGCACGGTGGCGTCCAATTGCTGGACGCCGCCGCTGCTGCCCCCGGCGGCGCGGTTGAACTTGCGTCGGATGTAGGCAGCTCGGAGCTGGTCGCGCTGGAGCACCTCCTCCAGAGTTGGCATCTTCTTGGAGGACACCGGCGAGCATGGCCCGTGCCGGTGGAGCAACGGCAGTGTGGTGCCAACAGAGGACGACAGAACGGCTGAAACAATCAAAGCCGCAGGGGGCAAAGATTAGTTAGTACAATGACAGAGCAAAACGAGCTGGAATTTAAAATTCACAATCATATACGCGCGTGCATGGACACCACTGCACCTTTGGGCTCGGAGCAAACGGTCTTGGGCTTCAGGGACTCAATGTCAAGGACCTTGTGGGTGCGAGCGTCTGCTGCATGGGCGACGAGAGAATGGTAGCTGCTGCACAGGAGCGCAAGAAGCAGAAGCTTCGGAACAGAGGCCATGGCTAAGGTGTAGCTGGTTTCCCCTTGCACCGTTGCAGCAGCTGAGATGATGTGTAGCTGGCTGAAGCTTTCAGAATGGCAGAGCTGGTGCTTATATAGAGCACAGTCCCGCCCATGGAAGCCAGCCCATGCACGCGTTCGGGTGCCCCGGCACGTACGCAACCAGACTGCTTGGATGGGGACTCGTGGTAGAATGGGTAAGCGTCCTCTCGCGTGCTTGCATGACGACGATCAAACTAGATCAAAGGCGTGCAGTCCTCTCCTAGCCATGAATGAATGTTGCTGCCTTGATCAGCGCACAGAGAGCGCCACGCCAGGTTTGAATTCTTCGCGACATGTCATTGGATGTTCCTCGGGACGGAGGATTCGGCAATAATGCTCGTATTACCTAGTAGACCTTGTTTGGAGTTGCGGGAATCCTATAGGAGCAGTAGTAACATTTTTGCAGGAACCATACAGTTTTTTTGGGGGGGAAATCTTCTGATTGAATTTTTTACGATCCACCAACGGGTTCGGTGAGAACATGTCTGAACGAACAGTGGACTTTAGTTCATATTGCGTGAAATTATAGTGACCACTAGTATGCTAAGTAACATTTCTATCGTTTTCCCTGTCCCGTTGTGTGGTGGCGTTGTTCACTACTACTACTTCTTCACCCGCAAGAAAAGAAAGAAAAAAACTTCGGTTCGCATTTCGTAGAAAGCCTCGGCCGTTTAGAAGCACATCAACATCGCTCGCTTTCGCCATCGTGGAATCACTATGCTGCACGTCAGTCCCATGAAAAAAATTGAAAATGCAGAGATTCTCTCTAATGGATCAGTCTCCGGTTATTCTTTCAACGAAACGGTTTCAGGATAATCCTTGAAAAATCTCTACACGTTAATACCTAACCGCCAAATCATTTTTTTTTTTTTGCAAATGAAACTAGCAATTTTTGAGGGCGTCATAGCTAATCAATCTCTGTCAAGAAAAGATTCAGTAAGTCCACTTGGACAACTGATTTAGTACTGCTAGATCAACACATGAATTCCTTTACCGCCGCCTCTCCTCCGGCTTCTGGATGGACCAATGGCCAAAAGCAACCTAGTTCTCTTAGACTACAGTTTCTTTCCTGACCCAAGCACATTTCTGACACTATCCGTCTGTTATGCGCTTGGCGACACCGTGCCGGCATGGTAGCCGCCGGACTTCCTGCGTGGGTACGCGCTCGCAGTAACTAAATGATGTTCTCACCTCGTTTGCCTCTCGGCAATGGGACGCGCCGTGTGGAAATGCGATGGACCTTCTCGGCGCCAATGCAACGTAGATGTCATAATTAATTGGGGGCAAAAGCACGTAAACATCACATCATATACTACCACAGTGGCATATAACGGCATGCGACTATCGCATGGATGATTCAGGCCAGTAGTCAGTTCCTGACACAGTGTTTCGCTTGCACTGTCGTGGAGAACGGACTGTTCCTCTGCCGGAATTACGTGCGCACTGAGCTTTCGGCTGAGCTAGCTGGCCTTGACGGCTTGGCCGCGGCCGGGGATCTTGCTCCGGGGATTCCTGCACAGTGGCGCGGGCGTATCTGCGAGAGCGACATGGTGTGTTGTGTCGTCGGAAAGCAGTTGATTCTTCCACGCAGCCTCTTGCTTTGTCACTTCGGCTTGCCATCAATTATCCTTTCTAATCTGAGCTACGTGTGCGTAATTTCTTGTGCATTGTCATCGGCGATTTGAAATGGATACGACGACCATTTCAGGAGGTGTGCTGGCTTCACCGGCCGGGCACACAACAGTGGCGTCTCCGTAACAGAACTTGCCGCGGAAGCCGGCGCCCTCTCACTCTCGGTGCTTCGCGTGGATTTCATGCCGTGTTTCAACATTTCGGTGCCCTCTCGCTCGAGAACAGTCGTTCCGATGGAGATCGGTGAATTAATCGTGATTCGTTTTGTTTAACTGGAAACAAGTGGTAGAGCCGTAGTTATCTTGCTCTGCCGTGCCCTCTCGCTCTGTGCATGGGACAAGAGACTTTTTTCATCTGATTCGAAAAAAGAGAGACTTTTTTCATCTTGCTTCTTCCTTTTTCCTCCGTCGGTTTCTCTCCCCGGTCCGCGAGACGCGAGTGCCAGACCGGTTATCACGGTAACCTGACTTACGGTATAATCGGTAACGGTTTCCGGTTCACGCGACACGCCGCCCGACACCCCCGCCGCCGCCGCCTCCTCCCGTCTGGCACCGACGGCCCTCGCCGCCTCCGCCGACGCCATCCTCCGCCGCCCAACACTAGACGCCCCCGCCGCCTGTATCGCCCATCGAAGATCTCCCACCGCCCGGCTCCTGTGGCGAGGATGCCGCTTCCGCTCTACCGCCGTCTCTTACACCTCCACCGCCGGCCGGCGAGCCTCCCGAAGCTCCCTCTAGGCCCGAAGGCTACAGGTAAGCCCCAAACCCATCTCAATCCCAATCCACATATTCTAATACAAGATTTGGTGGATATAACTATATAAAATCAAACGTTTGATTTTTTTATTTTTTATTTTTAGATCAAATCAAACGTTTAATGAGGAGTAAAACTCTTTTTCCTTCCCTAGCGGGGTGTGTTGATAGCTGGGCATTCGGGCCGCCCAGCACAGCCCGTTAAGGCACGGCCCACAATGATTTAGGTTTGCTGATGTCTGGTTCTGTTCTTTCTTCCTCACAGGGAGCACCGCCTTTTGTTGCCGCCAGGCAGCGCCGCAGAGAGTTGTCTTCCCCAGGACACGACGTGCCCAGCAGTTGATGCGAAATCGAAGAAGTCATGGAGGAGCAAGGCATTAAAACACGACTACTGGACTGGGGCAGTGTTAGCAATTATCCACTGTTCAAGAGCTATGTGCGTCACAATTATGGCTCTCTGGTTAGTGTTTATGATACAATGTTGGTATTTAACGGAGTGAAGTTGAAGTGGTCAAAGGTCTCATACACCCCAGCAATTCTTGGGATCGTGGAGAACTTTATTCTGAAAGCTGTCCTCGCTGAGGGTGTAGACACACTCAAGATTGAGTTCTCCACTGATCGCTACCTCACGGTGGGCCACAATGGGAGATGTATGGAGTTTGAGGTTGATGGCAAGATGGTGGAGGGCAAGTCAATGCCACAGCTAATCTTTGGAGGTTCAAATGGCAACATGAACATGGCAGACTGGGAGGAGAAGTTTAAATTTTACCATGTCAACCCCGCCGAACCTAGCTTGGAACAGATCATATATATGCTCACAGGTGAATTGGAGATCGAGCTGAAGGATGCAGCTAAACGAGCGGTGTACAAGCAGGTGAGATATACTTTCCTTTTTGGTTTGATCTTTGATTTGGATAAAATGTCTGTGCTTGCATATATTATTTTAGGTTGCCAGTGGCTATCATCTCGCTGAGCTTTATCACATGGAGCTCAGTAAGAACCGCTAAAGCCTCAACACTGCCCCCCTACAAGGCTGCATTTTGTAGCTGGTCCTTTTTGCCAAAACGCATGCAAGTTGTGGAATGCAACTTTTTTTTTTCCTTCAATGCGCCATGCATGACACTGGTTGACGGTTTGTGCTTGTTGGCACTGGTCATGGCACCGGGATGTTGTACGACTGACTCCTTGCCCTCACACCTTTGCGATTGGTCCCTGCTTAGTTTTCCTTAAGCTCCACCATTGGCATGACCCAATTTTTACCTTTGCAGTGGTATTTTTGAAAACAGACAATGTTGTAAATGCATGAAACAAATTAATCCTATTATTTTTGTTTTGCAGAAATTTGAAATTTAACCTATGTATTACCTACTGGCTATAGTCACTTCAAAAGCTGATTTTGTTGAATGTGTAGGTTTTAAAGTGTAAGACACATCAAGACATGAAGCCCGAGATTGGAAGCTATGATGGCAGTCACAACTGGTCAAGAGTAAGATTCAAGTTCTTCGGTACATCTCCTGAAGGCTTTGAGAACCTGATAAAGACAAGACTTGTTGAAATCAATGCGACAGTAGCAAATAAAGTCTCAATTGAGTACAATGACCAGACACTGGATGTCAAAAATTTCTCGCAACTTGTGGATGTTTACCCAAGTATGGTTTTGGAGAAGAGGCCAGATGCTAATCAACGGTAAAAATACTTCTTTCAAGCTTAATTAAGATATATGTTTTTCTACGCTAACCTGTGTTTAACCTGCAGATTTTGCATCAAAGTGGGCGATCAAATTGAGCTTGGCATAACACGAAGCAATGGAGCTTTCACACAGGTATTGATTTTAAGTGTATTAATATATTGTGCTGCTGTAAAGAGAAGGGTAGTTGCACGTCATGTACATCCGAACTACTAGCATGCTACTTTAAGATTTGTATAACAGCAGAGCATGAAGACCCGTCAGTCATTTTTTTTCCTGTCTATGCATCTTTCTGCATTTGCTTTTGTTCATCAGGAGTTCATGTTGGCTTTATGAGTGCCATGTTTGCTACTTTTGCTGCCCAACAAATTCTTACGGTGACCACTCTCTATAGCACTTTAGGAATTTCTATGGTTTCTACTATCGACAGCCGTCAGTGTCATTTTCTACTGCCTTGCAATTTCACATTGTTCTGCCTTCTTCTCACCATTTCCTTGTGCATCTTTTTCAATTTGCTTTTGTTCATCAGTAGTGCATGTTGATTTCCCGAGTGTCATGTTTGTGAATTCTTATGTTTCCCACTATTGTTAGCCTTTACAAATTCTTACGGTTTCAACTATCGGCAGTCATTTACTACCAATGCTCAAAATATCTGGGGAAAAAATGCTGTTAGGGGATTGTGGGTGTTGATATTGAGCTTCCTTGCTTGGGAAATTGGGCGAATTATATGGAGGTCTGGGGGCGGAAGTATAGACAGGTCACAGCTGACGGGGGCGCCGTCGGCTGGGGTGGTGGATGAGTAGTTGGGGAGGGTTGGGGCAGGGTATATTTTCTCCAACTAGTGTGGGGGTGGGAAGTGGTGGCGGATCCAATGGCGGCAGCTGCCGGATGCGGACAGTGGGGCTGGGCAAAATGATAGATAAACAAGAGAGCTATGTATATGGTGAACCCAGTATGTTTTATATATAGTTAGTTATAAACCTATATACTTTCATAATTGGTTTCTGGCACATCCAAAAGTTCTAAAATATCACTTATAAATTTGACAAGTATGTGACTATGTAATGCTGGTACATCGTCATTATATCATATAGTATCGAAGTCACCAATCGACGTGTGAGTTCCAATTTCCTTAGAGCACCAAAATCCAGTACTTGTTTTGCATGGGTAACAGAATTTTTTGTTAAGTGACGACTGCAGCCATCTCAGTTTACAATAATGAACTTTTAACACTCACATGTGTCGTTAGAACCATTATGTTAGTATTAATCCAAAATGACCTGATTGGATGACAAGGATGTCTATGATGCCCATCCTGGTGGGCCCAGAATCCGCTTTGTTACATTTTGCTTGTGTTTAGATTGTTCCTTCTTTACAATGTATTCGCCTCCTATGGTCTAGCTAGTGCAATACAAACAGTTAACTCTCTTTTATTTATTATTTCTTTCAGTATTCTTTTATCAATGGAAGGCGCACAAAGGATGACGCAACAAATATTGACCTTGTGGTCAAAAGAATCCTGGAGCATGCTCGTAAAAAGGATAGGAACGTCAACGAAGATGAACTTAAGAGCAACATGACTCTTTTTATGAGCTGTTTAGATGCTCCTTCAGATGCAGAATTCAATACTCGTCTTTCTGGTCTTCCAGATGATTTTCTTATTAAATGTATGCCATTTGCAGAATTTTATATTCATTCATGACTGATCTTAGGTAACAAGTTCATAATTTCATTTTTGTATTGCTGTAGGTGTTGATAATATCTCTAATATAGCTAGGAAGAAGTGTGAAAAAATGAAAGATCTTGATGATGCCATTGAAGCCGGAGGAGAGAATTCAATGAAATGCACGCTGATTTTGGCTGAGGGAGGTTCAGCCAAATCGTTCATTGTGAGTATTTCAAACTTCAATCTATCATCATTGCACTTATTTTCTAGATGCAGCACACTATATTGGAGCAATAATTCTAAGGTGCTGGTAGGAAGATGTAGCACAAATGTTGAAGGAACGACTTCGACGTGCTAGTAATTAACGCCCTAAGGGCAGCCTGAATCCAAAGTGCTAGTAATCAAAAGCTCAGGGACTCACTATTAGTCAACTAGATGATAGCCAAAGTGGCAACTAAATTTTACTCATAACACCTACGACAGTCAAGGATCTTGTAGCAATATAATGACATATGCAAATAACATCATCGTACTTCTAAATTAAGGTAACCCTTCATGATGTATGTAGTAGAGGTAAACTCAAATTAACTTTTATTCTTGGTAGCGAAATTCAAATTTACTTCTCATGTTGATATTTATGTTGCCATATGATGTCATCATTTTCTTTTAATGATTTTTCTTTCAAGATGTCTGGCATGGGAGTTCTTGGTCGTGAACATTATGGCGTACTACCTCTTATGGGCAAGGTGGAAAATGTTCGCAACTCAGATGTCAAAGATTCAATGAGCCAAATCATTCAAAACATAATGAATGCACTGGGGCTTGATTTTGAGGCTCGTTATAAAACTGCCTATAAATTAAGATATGGCCGTGTGATGTTAATGATGGATCAGGTTAGATATGTTCTAAAAGTCAGCTTAGCTTCATATGTTGGAATTTTATTGATTGACATGTTCTTTTTAAATAGGATGCTGATGGAATTCATATTAAAGGACTCCTACTTAATTTTTTTGGCAAATATTGGCCTTCGCTACTGAAAATAGATCGATTTTTATCTGATTTTACCATACCATTAGTAAAGGTAACAATTGCTGATTCAGATTTTTTTTTCATTTGTCTATATTGAATTTATAACCTTTATTTTGTTCTAATTCAGGCAAAAGCAAAAGATGGTGATGCCGAAGAAATATTCTACTCGATGGAAAGTTTCAATAGATCTGATGTTAAAAGAGACATCGATTCTTGGAAAATTACGCGCATTAAGGTTTTTTTAATCTATTAATCATTAAGTATACTATATTATTTAATTTCTGTAAGAAGATTGGTTTTTTATTTGGTATTTGTTCTTTTAAATAAGAGTTACAGAAAACAGACACAGGCTATAAACTTTTGTTGAATAGGTAATGATCAAGTTTTAGACCAAACAACAAACTTCTCGGGATGGGTCACTTCCTGTGGAGTGACATATGCAATGTATTTATCTTCTCCTTCCTTTTTTGAGCTAAGTTTTTTAATTTCTTTGATAACACATTCAGCCGTCTAGTTTGTCAAATATTACCTTAATTAACAATCTGAATGTTAATACATAATACCAAAAAGAATATCTACAATCTAATAGTTCCAGTTGGTAATATCTTTCTATCAACAACTGATTTGGTGTCCCCACCTCAATCTCTCCAAATCATATACTTTATTATTTTCACATCTGTTTATTATGACAACAACAACAACAACAACAACAACAACAACAACATAGTGTTTTGGCCCAAGCAAGTTGGGGTAGGCTAGAGATGAAACCCACAAGAAACAAAGACAAGCTGTTTATTATGACAAATCATTTATAAATGCTTTATTCTCCCTAACTCACTTAAAAGAAATTTATGATATAGGAGAAATATTTTTGTTTAATTTAGAATCCTTCTTAGTTATTTCAATTTAAATTGAAAATTCACTCAGAAAGATATAAACGGTTCCTTTTGGTTTCTATAGGGCCTGGGATCTTTGACAGCAGACGACGCCAAAGATTATTTTGCAAACATAGATGACCATAGAAGATATTTCAAATGGAGTGGCGAGATAGACTCCAGGACCCTTGAAGTATGTTTTGCGAAAGATGAATTGAATGCTAGAAAGATTTGGATGCTGAGGATTTCGAGCTTGCAGTTGCAGAGTGACACTGAGGTTTGTTGGAAACCCCTCTCACATGAGAGTTTATCACAAACACACTAGCACAAGTTTTTTGTTTTTAGTCAATGAGGCTACACTAGCCCTCATAGTGTTCTCATTTATATTTAGCTGATACAGGGCTGTAGACTGCCCATAGTATCCTCTAATTAATGCAATCAATGCCTCCTAGGATCTGCCGGTTATTTTCCTTAATTACAAGTTTAAATCTAGCTTAGCACTAATAGCGATGAACCTAGTAATAAGTTTAATGCTGACAAGGTTATTTTTCTCAACGTCATTTTTGTATGTATGTTGATGGCTGAATTGTAGATTTAACGATTGCAAACTTTTTCACAGATCGTGGCGGTTGATCCCACTGAAAAATTTATTAAATATTATCATTTCTTGGAGAAGGAGTTCTCGCGATTCTTAATCGAAGACTTATTGCGCTCAGTGCCATCAATGATGGATGGTCTAAAGACTACACAACGAAAGGTGTTGTTTGCTGCTATGGAAGGCCTCAAGGAAATGAAACGGGTGAGTCCCGAACTTTGATTCTCCCATGATAATTTCATTGTACATCAACTATATGCATTGGAATTTTGGTGTAAACTATGGATAAAGGAATTTGGCCTGTAGATCTATGCTTAAACTTTTTAAAGAAATTTCAGCAAGATATAGAGCTAAAGCCCATTACCCATTCGGCCATTCCTGTTTTGACATGCAGTGAATTAAGTTGCCCTAAGAATCTGTTAACTACTTCCATGTGCAGTGCTGTCCTTGCTTCAATTAGCTTCTCACTAAAGAAAGCAATGAGTAACTTTCTTGAGATAAAACAATCCTAATGCCCGTTCCACTCGCATCACATTCAGATGACATATTCTGTGAATGGTTAAGATAGGTCTAGTGCCCAAGAATATGCAACTATTGTCTCAAGTTCTTTTCCTCCTGCGTAGCACCAGAGTGACGCCTCACCCCAGAAAACGCAAACCACCCGCTGAACATAAGGTGTGGCTCCATTGTAGTCATAATAGTTGCGTATTCTTGGGCACTAGACCTATCTTCAACATTCACAGAATATGTCCTCCGACGATTGAAGCACAAACTCTGCAAAACCCACACAATCTAGGATGAGGAACTAAATCTGCCAGGAGAAAACACAATCCATGAGGTATTGTGCTGTCTTCTCAGCTTAGTCAGAGCAGATGACATGCCAGATAATCTAAATTTATTGTTAGAAGTTACATTGGTGCATCACAATATGTTTTACTTCATTACTTATACTAGTTGATAGTACCTCATCAGATATCTGATCCTGGCCTTTTGCTACACATTAGGTTGATGAGTTTGCAGGTGATGTTGTCAACAAAACTGTGTATAGGCATGGTATTTCTAGTATGGAAGGCACGATTATTGGCATGGCTCAGACTTTTGTTGGAAGCAATAATGTGAATTTGCTTGAGCCCACAGGCCAGTTTGGTTCACGATATGAGGTATAGAATGTGATATTTGTTTTTTTAGTTTGAAAACCACTATCTTTTTTTTCTTCTAAAGTGTACCATTTCAGGGAGGCAAAGATCATTCCACGGCATATTATTTATATGTTGAATTGAATGACATAACCAAGTTCATTTTTCGGGATGATGATAAAGATTTACTTGAATACTTGGAAGAAGATGGAAAGTTAGTTCAACCAAAGTGGTATTGTCCTGCAACACTCGTAATTAATAAGTGGTCGATTTGCGGTTAATGTATCTAACTCCACTTCCATAGGTACCTTCCTGTTGTCCCAATGTCATTGGTGAATGGCACTACCGGAATAGGAAGTGGTTGGGGATCTAACATTCCAAACCATCACATAAATGATGTTATTAATGCTCTATTCAAGCTATTGAGAGGCCCTACCATTGCAGAAGGTAGCAACAGTATATCATTGAAACCAAGCTACAGAGGTTTTAAGGTATCCTTCTGAAACCTCACGGCTTGCTTCAAACTTTCTAATATTCTCTGCATGGAAGCCCAAGTGTCTTACTACTATTACCATAACGGCCACAATTTGCATCCCTTTGAATTCCTAGGCATGTGTGTTAGACACTTGCTCTTTTTTACTTTTGGTTGATTTTGATGTCCCTTTTTTATTATCAGGGAAGGGTTGAAAAATCTACTGACAATGAACGTGGAATAAAATGCACCATTTCTGGTTGTGCTACAGAAATCAGTGATACTGTAATTGAAATAAATGAAATACCTCCAGGCAGAACAGTTGTTGAGTACAAAAGCTTTCTCCAGTCCCTAATGCCTGATGCTTGTAATAGATCTGAATCTTCCAAAATGAAATATCCAACTATTGAGGTATATGATAAAAGGCTTTTCAAGTTTTGTTTCGTAAAATGCCTTATGTATGAATCTTTCATGATTATGTTACTGAAATGAATTGCATCTATCATATAGTGTTTTCAAGAACTGCATGAGGATGAAAATAACTTGAGGTTCAGGGTTTCCTTGGACAAAGGCAACATGATGTTTGCTAGAAATAGAGGCCTGCTGGAGGCTTTTAACTTGGTGAGAAAAATGTCTATAGAGTGTCTAAATTTACTAGATGAGATACAAGAGCTGCGTCAATTTGATAACGCAGAAGGAGGTAAGTTTTTTTTCTTCTGTACTTTATTGTTGGTCTGAATTTCACAGTGAGACGTATACTAAAAACATGATGTTATACGTGCAGCACTGACAGCCTTTTTTGAGATGAGGCTTCCTTATTATGCTGCAAGGAAGGTACTTCATTTCTCTGATTGTTTTGTTTGTGTTTATTGATATTATATATAGACTCAAGATTTGTAATGCTCATGTGTAGGCAAAGCTACTGGAAAGGATGAGCAGTGACATGATAAGAATTGATAATACCATTATGTTTTTCGAAGCAATGGATAAAGGTGAGATCAAGCAGATGAACAGAAAGAAGCTCATTGCTAAGTTCACTGAAAAAGGTTACAAGGCTATTCCAAATGATGGGGATTCAGGCTTTGATCATCTCATTAATCTATCATGTGATGAGCGTGATATTGAGTGTGTACCCAATCTCGTGGCGGAAAGGGAAGGCCTACATCAACGAATGGAGGAAATGCAGAAGACTAGAGACACTGACCTCTGGATTAAAGACCTCGAAGAATTGCAGCAGAAGTTAGCTGAAAAGGGCATGAAACCCCAAAAGCGAAGTATGTTCCCAATTTCTTACCCTTTATCTTTTCCATATTGCCAACATACTAAACCAACAATTTGGTTGCACTTCTCTTGTTTATTTCAGAAATTGAGCGGACATCTGCAAGCAGTGCCAGTGACAAAAGGACCAGGTTCGGCCCGTGACCGGCGGGTCGAGAAGCGAAAGCCAAATCTGTGCTGTCAAACTGCGGGGAATTGTTCGAAAATCAAAACTGTGTTGAAGTTGAACTTACTACGCTTATTTATCTAGTGTTGACAACAGTTTGTCCAAGCCGCGCTTGTTGCGGATGTGTTTATTTCTGCACTGTTGTAACACGTAGTATTGTGCTACAACTACTTATGAAGTTCTGAAAAAAGAAAACACTCTTGAAGTTCTATTTTGCTTTTGAGTTATGCTGTTCGAATCAGAACTTTCTAAAAAAAAATGGTGCTCGTGGATTTTAAGGCATATCGAGATTTGGCATTCCGATTTGCCCACCACAAATATGTTCAGGAGGGAACCTCTACGAGATGTTATTGCCTGCGATAAATGTGACCAAGCTCTAAGCGAGTATACTGCAATGGGGAACAGAATTTCGGTGGGAGCTACTGACCAATTATACCCCTGCTCCCAGAATTTGCCTCGGACACGGTCGCGTCGCGCAGTCGGTAGCATTTTGCCGGAGAACGCCGTAGGATCTGGTGGCGTGGAGCTGTACCGACGAACTCAAGCGTGTCCATTGTGAACCAGTGTGCCCGCGGGCGCTGGCAAGAGGGAAGGCGATTGGGACGAGACCGAGCCAAAACGCAGCCCCGGCGAGAACGACACTGCACGTCCGCTTCGTACCCGTGCGTGACGAAGGCCGTGCAGCACTGATGTTGTAGTAACTGACGCGTGAGACGCGAAGCATGCCGCCACCGGTTCAGCGACGCATCATGCCGTGGGAAAAATGTGAAACGGACAAACTACATAAGGTAAATGGACATGATGATGCATTTTACAAACAACGTTATTTTGCAGCTCACAACGTCAGCGTGACAAAAAAATTCACTCCACATTTTGCGCAGTTTTCTCGTTCTTTCCATGTTGGAGCATATGTTGTCTCACAGCACGAGAAGTGCGATCTGTCTGTCACTGTGATATACAATCCACAGGCCGTACAAATGTAAACTGCCCCTTTTCTACACTACATCCATTCTCCATCACTCACCCGTGTAAAGTAAAGTCCACTCGTAACACGAATACTAAATAACTGGTACGAGCTGGGATACCACAAGAATATCAGCGGTACGTTTGCAAAATTGCTCGTTTGCAAAATTGGTCAGGCTTTGCCCGTGCAGCTTTCCACAATATCACAGTGGCCTATACATGTTCAACTGCCTTTCTGATCCCTATTATATGTGTATCCCCATTGCACCGAGAGGTCTAAGGGGTAATATCACTTACTGCTGTGGTATACAACAGGGCACAGCAATATTCTGGTGCCCATTTACTGTACGGCAAGTATGCTGTTCTCTGATCTACTGTCTTTTCCGGTCCTCGGTTTCCTCCCTTGACAATCAAACAATAATCGTGTCAGCATCATGGTACTATTAACAAGCCATTTGTTGGTATATTGTCTTCCAGTTCTCAGTTTCCTCCCTTGACAATCAGATAATGATCATGTCAGTATCATATAGTACGATTAACAAGCCATTCGTTGGTATATGGTCTTCCAGTTCTCTATTTCCTCCCTTCAGAAGAAAATGGACAATCATATTAGCATTCACCACAAGACTTGCAATATAAAATACAAGCACATTTGGAAATACGAGAAGCTTATGACTAACCGTAAGCAGCAGCCAATGGAATCATAATGAAGAAGGGCAATGGGCTTTCGCCTTCCTGCAGTTCTATGGCCAGCACCACGCTTAACTACAGGAAGCTGCTTTACTCCTCTGGCCTCCATAAGACCTTTTGCAGTGGTCAAATCAGTATCTGGAAAACACGTTAACAATCCACGTTCGCTCCCGCGGTACTGAAATCCTCGAGTAAGACATGAGGAAATGGTAGAAGAGTTTCCCTGCAAATATCTTTTGAGTTAATACAAATCTAAAAGCCACAGCAAATGCACGTCAGTTAGTTACTAAACTTTGATTTTCCTTTTTAACTGATACGTTAAATTGGCACTGTTAGCTCATGCCAAGCGAAAATGGCACATGCTAACTTGTTAGTACTTTCTTTGAAAAACTAAGGTCTTATTTCAATGTATAGAAATGTCTTTCACAATGTAAACATACATCAGACTTTGGGTGGTCACCATCCATGATGCTCTCCTCATGCAATTCAAATCCCATTCGCCGAATATCCCCTAATGTCATAATTCCTTCGAGAAAATCTTCAGGGTCCACAACAAGGGCACAATTTTGTTGCTTATCATGCAATAGCTTGAGAACTTCTGTTACTGTGGCAGACGGTAGCACTTTGACATAAACCTTTGACATAGCCTGGGAGACCTGGTTGAAAAAGGTACAATCAACATAAAAAACAGCACAACTACAAACTTGCACTTCACTGCTTCTTTCAACTAACAAACTGGCTGAAGCTGCCAGAATAGAGGTTGACAAACCTTCAAATCATCGAGAAGCATTTCCTCGTCGTAGGTTCCATAGTTTTGAATGTCAGTTTGTATGATAGTGAGCTCAAGGTCATTTACACCATCACCTCGCCTTCTTTCTGATGAAATTGAAGAATAAGCACGTCTGGGTATTCTAAAACCAGAAGATTCACCATCATTTGGTTGGTTTACAACAGAGGGAACCCATATTGCCAACCCAACTGCTCCCTGTTAGATGAGAACCAGGAAATAAAATCGGTGTTAGTTTGAACACGCAATGGCAGATGATAAAAATGAACCACACATCAGCATCATAAAGGTATTATAAGATTAAACTAAAATCCTAAATTGTGCTACAAATACAAATACCTAATTAAATAACTAATCATACTTACCATGAGAGGAAGCAAAATCCTATAATCCTTTGTCAGCTCAAAGAGCAGCAACACTGAAGTCAATGGAACCGAACAGACTGAAGCTAGTGTAGCAGCCATTCCAACCTACAGTTCAGAAAATCAGTGCCATTAGACTTTTTTTTTTTTACCAAAGCCATTGGACATTATTAGTTCAAGCAATCAGGAAAGTGGACTGCAAAGGAACTTACTAGAGCATAAGCTTGTGGCTGTGCAACAGCAGCATTACCAGGTATAGCTGAATTTATCAAATAAGCAGCTGAACCTCCGAAAACAGCTCCAACAGCAGCCCCGATCATCAGGCTAGGAGCATATAGCCCTCCCACAAGGCCGGAGCCCTTGCAGAGGGCAGTTGCAACAACCTTTGCAGCTGCAAGTTGAGTTAACAACCAGATACCAGGAGCAGAAGCACTTTTCCCAGTATGCAGTATTTCTTCAACATTTGTGAAGCCCCAGTATAAAATTCCAGGATATTTCAGAGCTATGAGGCCAGCTCCCAGCCCACCCAAAGCAGGATATACTACAATAGGAAAGTCGAATTTTTCTTTTATGTGCCCAAACAAGCTTGAAAACCATGCTACGAGTCGGTCAAATACCACACTCACGGCTCCACAAAGCATTCCTAAGATGAGATACAGAGGTAGCTCTGCAAACGATTGAAGAGAACATGGTTAGCCTTTAAAATACACATTTCCTCGTACAAATCAATAAAACAAGAGAACAAAGCTTCGCAGTCTTCAAATGCCAGGTAATATCATTGAATACTGAGATTTCTGAAGACAAACTGAATTTTTAGGGAAAGTTCAGTTCTGGACAGACTAAATAATTATTGTGCTTTTCTATATTAAAATTTCGTCTTAGTGAATTGACAAAGAAAAAACATATTTGAGCTTCTGGCTAATATACACGTAACCTCCAAAATCGAAATCACATATTTGGGCTTGATGAGACAAGAAAACAATTGTTCAGGAGGTCTCGAAATCTGACCATCCATTTAAATAGGTAATACCGTTATATGTCTCTAGTTTAGGTAACCTTTTTCTATATACCTATATGATACCCATGATATTCACCATGATACCAGTGGATCAAACATGTATCATAATGAAGATCTGGATCATTGGATGGAGAAAATGAATGATGTGCATCCATTTCGGTGTATTAATGTATTTCAATAGCAATTAATGGACTAAGCTAAAAATACTGCAAGAAACGATCAGAGCAGATACCAGCAGCAGATTTTAGTTCATATGCAGGTACTATAAAAGCTGGTCTTTCTCCGAGCAAAACATTTGATACAGTAGATGATATAACAGAAGCCAATATTATCATGGCAGTCGTAAATGGAGGTGAATTTTCTGCTTTAAGTGGCCTCAATACAGTTTCAATGGCAAAAAAGCATCCAGCAACTGCCGCATTGAAGCCTGAAAAGCCACACACCAGGAGCAATATATTAGTAAAATCATTTTACAGATAAGAGTATAAAGTGCGGGAATGTTTGTCGGTGAAGCATTGATGAATTATTTTTATGTTGTTTGAGGGTTTCTTTTTACAATCTATGTATTTTTATGTTCTTAATTAATTAACTATTAAAGACCATGGTAAAAATCACTTAAGAAGTTGCTATGTCAATAACATCTGACTAGTTTCCCATATACAACTAAGATTACATTGCGAATTTGTTAACTACTGACAGCATTTTGATAATCCATAGTGACTAGTGAGTAGGATGATATCTACTCATATAATGCAATCACACCTGAAGCAATTCCAGCAGCTGCACCAGCAGCTATAAGGGCGATCCGCCTTTCCCGGTTATTCTCCATCATTTCGGAGCATGCATTTGCACAGGATCTGCCAATATCCACACTAGGACCTTCAGGCCCCAACGAGCAACCAGTCCCTAGGGTAACAGCAGCCTGAACAGCCTTTACAGTTGGGAAGATGGCTGCGACGAAGTTGATTCCTTGCCACTGTGCCGGCTTTGCAAGTTTGAACTGCTCAAATATCTCGAGCAAACCATGCATCATTCCTACAACCACACCTCCAGTCACCGGAATCAGCAGTATCCTATGCCAAGTATCAGACAGCCTCTGCAGGCGGAGCCATGCTGCACCTTCATTGGGAGTACCTGCCCATGCCCATTCATGGATGACATGAACCTAGGAAAGCCATTATATAGGAGCTGTATATAGAATCAGTCATGAAAAATACAACTGAAACTCAGCTCTTACTTACAAAATTGAAGTGTCTGGGTTACAGATCGTTAGAATTTACTTAAAAAGTTGAAATTAAAGTGTTTGGGTTACAGATAATTAGCATTAGCATAATGTGGCATGTTTGGGCACCCATCACTTCATGATGGCCATTTAACTCCATGGAAGTTTCTAAATTTCTAAATATGCAACACAAGTAACCTTGTACGGTGAGGTGTACGAAATGTTAGGTGAGTACTAGGTGCCAACTTGAATATTGTATCCCCTAGATCACTAAGTAGACATAAATGGAACCCAACTTGCAGCATGCTGTGAACTAATCCGGTACTAGCAGTTACACGTTGGGCCAACACCCAACTGGTTCAAATGTTAACTTTTTTTTTTTTTGAACGGATTCAAATGTTAACTTCAAGTACACCAAAATAGTAGAACTCAACTTTGTTAACAAGCAACTTTAATGCAGCGAAATCTCCAAGCACTCACCCCACGGTTAAACGCTGCGACGCAGATGCCGGTGGCGAGCCCAAGAAGGCACCCGATGAGCAGCAGCGCCCACTCAGGAGGCGCCCCGTCCCCGAGCTCGTCATCCTCCCCCGCCGCGGGCCGCACCCTCTGCCGCTGCTGCGACAGCGTCGTCGGGGGTGGCTGCTCGGCCGCCTCGGCGCGATCGAGCTGCTGGTACTGGTGCTGCTGGTAGCGGCGCCCAGATCCGCGCGCGAGGTGGCGCAGGAGTCCGCGCACGCCGCCGCTGGCGCGCCTCGGGGACGCGGTGACTGTGGCCTCGTCCGCCTCGATGTCGGCGACGTGCTGCTGGTGCCCCGCCCCGCGCGGCGACGGGCACGACGCAGCGGCGCCGCCGGCGTGGGATCTGAGGAGCGAGGCGTGGTCGTCGTCGCCGACGGGGACGGACATGACTGACTGGTGGCGAGTGTCAGGAAGGCGACCGCCGCATGGAGATCTGGACTGGAGGCGGGAGAGACGCGACTGCGAATGCGAGCGAGGGAGGCAAAGCGGAAAGGTTGACGAAGCGTGGGCGTGGCTGTTATTTCTTGTACGAGGAGCGAGCGAGGCGAGGCGAGGCGACGACGCGGGAGAAGGAAGGCAGACAAGCAGAGGTGAGCACGAGGAGGACGGAGAGAGACCACGCGACCACGACCGTGAGCGCGAGCACGGCGAGAGGCAAGAGACACCGACACGGGCTCGACGGATGGGTCGGTCGCGTGGCGTCCAATGCCGAGCGTGAATCTGGCGATGTGAGATTCCTACAGTGCAGGAGGAGACCGGATCATCCGCGATGGGTGGTGGGACGCACGACGCGACGCCTCGCAGCGCTGGCGCGCGCGTGCAGCCCGTGGTCTCGACTCTCGACGCTCGAGTGAGCAAGCCACTGAGGCGTACTCAGAGCCGGAGACTGCATAGTATTTCTTCATTTCTTTTGGCGAGCTCCTGTACTGATCATGTGATGTACAAAGCTTGTGTTATATTTTTGTCGTGATAATGATGTCTGGTTGGTGAGACGTCGTGATCCTGGATAGAGAACCGCATGATGATGATTACTATACATTCTCGATCCTGACCGCACTTGAGACAAAGGTTGACCACAAGAAACAGGGGCTGCAAGTTGATTGCCGCAGTGAAGATCTTCTACGGAGATCGTATACTTATTACGAGCTGGTAGTTCATGCTACTCATGTGCTCAGTGAGCCAGAAGAAATACTCCCTACGAGAAGAACTTTCTCCGTTCTCTTTTTGAACCGAACTTCTCCGTTCTCTCACACTGGCACCCATTTGCACCAAAAATATTTCAAAACCGGACCAAACGGGGCAGTATTCTGGTTGGGCCAAGACTATGGGCTGTCATGCGGAAACATGCTGGGCGGATGTTGCTTGTAGTTGGGCACTTGGGCTATCTAATTTTCCGCCTTGTGTGGTGTGTGTTCACTAGTGCACGAAATAAAGACACAGCCCAAACGACGACTATATTAGCCCAAATCTGATTGCCTCGTCGGTTCAATGTCTGCAGAAAAGAAGGCCAGCCGGCCCATATTTCGAAATAAAATCCTCTCAAATTTGGGATTTTCAAGGTAGAATCGCACTTTCCAGTCACCTAGATTTCTTCGTTCCACTCAATCCAAAAGGCCTAGCACTCAATGCAATCTCAAACTCTGGCAATTGACTCATGTCGGCCATCACCTTCTCATCAATGCCCCAACAAAAGAGGAGTACTGGTATTTCTAAAAACACACACAAGAGAATCTCTCCAAAGGAGAATCGATCAAATAATCAAACGCAAGTAGCCTTTGTACCATAAAGCCTCACCGCACCATAATAGGCAGCAGCATCGCATCGCGCCGCCGCCACCTAATACGCTACCACCCCTACTACTTACTACTCATCCTTTTCTTCTCCGCCGCGCCGGCCACAGGCACGAAATTTCGGCGCACGGCCGCGCGCGCTTTATCACCGATCCACCACCCCATCTATCGGGCGGAGGAGCGCAGGACAGCTCACGTGGTTGGTGAGATGGCGGCTTCCATTGCTGGTGTTCGTGTCGCCAGTTGGTGCGCGCCTGCCGGCTTCAGATCATTCCCCAATCATTTCCTGGCAGCAGTGTGCCATGGTGCTGTTGCCATTGCTCCCAGCGGAGGCGTCAGGCTGAAGCTTCTGATGGAAAGATTCACAGGCAAATCATGAGATGCTGGATTCTGTTTCGCGCCACCAATAACTGAACTGCAGCTTTCCCACCTTTCTCTCTTCTAGTAGTATACATTCTGTTTTGCGTGTCCGCAAAAAATAACTGAACTGCAGCAATCGGTGCTGCAGGAACATGATGCCGTTATATATCATTTGGCATGCAGGTCCCTGTCTCCTTTTTCTGTGATGCTGGACTGAGAGTGAGGCTGCATATGCTTGCTTGCTAGTACTAACTAGCTCTATACCAAAGTTGCTGTCAGTGGCAACTGTTCTGATGCTGGCTAGTTAAGGCCTCATCCGTAACAGGCGCTAGGTGTATAGAGCTCAGCCTTTTATCTCTCTCGAAAAAAAAAAAGAGCTCAGCTTATATTCAATTAAGAGAGGAGAAAGACTTCCAATAATACTGCACCGATCCACCAAGAGCTCAATCCGCTAACAACATTTGGTAAGCACCGCAGTCTACGATTTGTCAAAGCTAGTACGACCGATGTTGGGTGCCATTTATAATCGATGGAACTTCTGTTAACCTAGACAGGTGCACTTAACTGCCAGCTTAATTGGGCATGGTTAGCAGAAGCCAGGTTCATGACTGTGCACCTACCTTGGCTTTGAGCCGCAGAAAAGCAGCCCTTGCTGTGTACATCAGGACACTCCTAATATTGAGGCCAACAATACCGGTACAAGCAGTCAACAGCAGACCGAAGCTTCCAAACAGAAAATTGCAATACAATTTTTTTTAAAAAAAAGATGCAGAAGGAAAGGTTTGTGTGCCTGAATGTCGGTACAGCCTTCGTAGAAATAAGCGGTTATGACAGTGGGTGGTTGGAATAGATCAAAACAGATCATTTCAACCGCTGAAAGCTACCGATGCGATTCCCAAGCAGAGAGGGCGCTCACAATCTCTATAAAAGGGCCACGAGCTGCCGGGGCTTATTGTTATAGAGCAACAGGCCACAGCATAGCCACCTCGAGAGGAAGCACGAAGCAGAGGAAGGTGTTCTTCAGATAAGATGGCGTTGCTGCTCCGCCTTGCAGCTCTCTCCCTGCTTCTCGCAGTGGCCACACCTATCAGGGACATCACCGATGCATGCTCGTCTGAGATAAAGGGTACTGCTCCTGACTTTCGTTTATCTTGCTGATTGTTTCATGGTTTTGGTTGCCGTCAATTAGCTATGGTTTCTGCATGTATTTCAGACTGTAGTAAGCTTAGACAACACTTTTTTTTGTGTGTGTGTGGCTGTGTGTGATCTTTAATTATGATGACAGAGACCGTGTCTTGATCTCTACTTGTTTTGTGCAAAAACATTTTCAAGCAGAGGATGGACTCTCTCTGCCTTGTCCATGACAATCTTAAGTGCATAAACTGTATAAACGTTGACAGCTAGGGTGGGAGCTAAAGGACAATCTTAGATCGAATCTCTTTTCAATACTTGCTCAATTGCGAACTCTTCCATCCACCAGACAAACATCCGTGTAAAAGCATGTTAGGTACTCGTAATATTGGTATATTAGTCATGCTTTTTGACGGTTCCAGAAAAGTTAGTTAGGTGCATGTATTTTCTGGTGGCCAATTGCTGCTTAGCTTTGTGCTGATAGCCTCAGAACAGTTACACAAGTCATCTATCGTTATAATTAAGCTTTCGCAAAAAATGATAATTAAGCAAGTGTTTCCACTAGGTATTTTTCTTCTGCCGACATGCATATATTTTCAATAATAAAAATAAAGCTTCTTAGATAAGGCTTGCTTTAAATTTATGGTGACCTTTTGCATTGGCAAAGCCATCGCAAGGATCCGATCCAATTGATAATTGATGGGCATTCAGTGACACAGCTAGTACTACGAGTGTACGAGTGCACCATAACGTGTAAGGTTCATGCGAACTGGACTTCTTCTCCCGTGAAAATTTAAAACATCGTTTCACCGCCAACCGCCATATCTATCACGTCGGCAAATAGTGGCCGCCGAAAATGGGCGGCAGATGCTTGCTGCGTCAAAAAACGTCACCGTGACAGGCATAGTTTTCAATGCGGAT
Organism: Eragrostis nindensis; assembly: GCA_012490785.1. Taxonomy (NCBI): domain Eukaryota; kingdom Viridiplantae; phylum Streptophyta; class Magnoliopsida; order Poales; family Poaceae; genus Eragrostis; species Eragrostis nindensis. The sequence continues at coordinate 653,677 of JAAXCT010000089.1, read as the reverse complement.
CGTGATCAATACGCCGTTTGATAGCCTCCTTTAATTTCTCCTTTTGCTTGCCATGACCCCATGCATGTACCACACGGCGTTATGTCTACCGGGAATGTGAATATGAATATGCATGTGATTTGGCTACATGTGTATAGCCATCCCTGGGGATGCAGTGGTCCAGCTTCCATTTGCAAATTGAAGGACGTATCGTAGGCACTAATAGATGGATGCTCAAATAATCAAGTGCAGTACAGTTTTTCTCTCTTGTTTTGTGAATGTTTCTGTCTCTTACAAGGGGAAAAAAAAAACTAGGTACGTTATAGCTGTATGGTTAGCACTTAGCAGTCAGGCACAAAAGTCACCGTGGCGCGTTCACGGATGATCGTCCTAGCTTGTTGCAAACCGACAACCACACCAATTATCCACTACTCATAGCACTATAAAGAGAGGTGTCGTGTTACTAGAATAGTACTACTAACTAAACGCATCCATTTGGTATTTGACATTATATATCCCCCTCGTGTTGCATGTTCCTTTTCCAGACACAGAAGCTATTTGCATGTGAAAGTCGCACAAGTTTGAATGTCTGTATTATTAGTCATGAAGTACGCGCCGTACTTCTTCAAATCCATAATGGCCGCCTCTCTGCCAACCACTAGTACCAGTAGACGGAATTCAGCAGTAGTACGATTTTAACAACTGGATGAATACAAGGGAGGCCACATACGGCACGATCGGTATTTCTTGGATTTTTTGGTGCTGTTCGAGCCGTACACGTAACGTACATGCGCCTAGCTACATGGTACATGCAACCCTGTTATCATCACGTCATGTGACTGATTGCCACACAAAGGTCCCAACTTTAGTAACATAAACTATATCCTTGCATGATAGTTTCATCATGTGTTGATCCACGACTGCTTGGGAATGATCACGAGCTGGAGGAATAATATGATGTCTGGTTGCTTGGTTGCCTGGTCTGTGCGCTAGTTCCAAATCTGATGACTGCTCTGCATGTTCTGAGACGAAAGACGCCGAGCCAGTCTAAAACACGAGTCCAGGTTCACAGAAAAACTATTAGTACAATTTTTTTCGAACAATTACAAATTTGAAAGTTGCCTGGCATGGACATGGTACTACAATTATATATTCTCTTTTATTGCTGGCCGCGTTGGGTAACACGTCACCACATATGGGTCACTTTCTAATCACGAGACTGCTAAAAATAATGCGACAGCAACTGGTGCGGTAGGCTCAGTGCGTTTTCGGTGCCCCTGACATGCATATGAGCACAAAACATTGCTGCAAAAGTCATTGTCGCGGTAATAAGTTTGCATGAACTGACTCGATCGAGTAAAAAACTAAACCTGTGCGTTTTACTGATGAACTGCAGATTTCCAGCACCTGAACAGCTCGGGGCTCCACCTGACGCTGCACCACCCGCGGAGCCCCTGCTCGCCGGCGCCGCTTCCCGCGGACCTCCCCTTCTCCGCGGTGCTCACCCACGACGACGCGCGCATCGCGTCGCTCGCCGCGCGGCTCGCCAAGACGGCGTCCGCGCGGCCCACCTCGCTGCCGGACGAGTCGCTGGCGTCCGTGCCGCTCAACCCGGGCACGTCCGTGGGCGTGGGCAACTACGTCACCCGCATGGGCCTCGGCACGCCGGCCAAGTCGTACGTCATGGTCGTGGACACGGGGTCCTCGCTCACCTGGCTGCAGTGCTCCCCGTGCAAGGTGTCGTGCCACCGACAGGCGGGGCCCGTGTTCGACCCCAAGGCGTCCAGCTCCTACGCCGCCGTGTCGTGCTCCTCAGCGCAGTGCAGCGACCTCACCTCCGCCACGCTCAACCCCGCCGCCTGCTCCTCCTCCAACGTCTGCATCTACCAGGCCAGCTACGGCGACAGCTCCTTCTCCGTCGGGTATCTGAGCAAGGACACGGTGTCCTTCGGCTCGACCAGCGTTCCCAACTTCTACTACGGCTGTGGACAAGACAACGAGGGGCTCTTCGGCCGCTCTGCCGGGCTCATGGGCCTGGCACGAAACAAGCTGTCGCTGCTCTACCAGGTCGCGCCGAAGCTGGGTTACTCCTTTTCCTACTGCCTCCCGACGTCGTCGTCTTCCGGGTACCTGTCCATCGGCTCGTACAACCCGGGGCAGTACTCGTACACGCCCATGGTGTCCAGCTCCCTCGACGACTCGCTCTACTTCATCAAGCTGACCGGGATCACGGTGGCCGGCAAGTCGCTCGCCGTGTCGTCGTCGGCCTACTCCAGCCTGCCAACGATCATCGACTCCGGCACGGTGATCACGCGCCTGCCCACGCGCGTGTACTCGGCGCTGAGCAAAGCGGTGGCCGCGGCCATGAAGGGCACGCGGCGCGCGTCCGCCTTCTCCATCCTCGACACCTGCTTCCAGGGCCAGGCGTCGCGGCTGCGCGCGCCGGCGGTCGACATGGCCTTCGCCGGCGGGGCCACGCTCAAGCTGGCCGCGCGGAACCTGCTCGTCGACGTCGACGACTCCACGACGTGCCTCGCGTTCGCGCCGGCCAATAGCGCCGCCATCATCGGGAACACGCAGCAGCAGACGTTCAGCGTCGTCTACGACGTCAAGAGCAACAAGATCGGGTTCGCCGCCGGCGGCTGCAGCTGAGAAGCTACGTACGCGCATGCAAGGGCTGATGGGGGCATCTTGTTAATTAACGGGCAACAACACATTTGCTCTGCCCTTTTCTGAACTCGTACCAGACAACGTACAGGAGCTCCTGACAGTGCATGCTGATTAAAATGGTGAGAAGGTAAGATACAGGGAGCTCATTAATTTAAAAAGTGTTTGCTCAAACACCCAGCTCACTAGCTGGGTGTACATGTCATTACATCATCGTGACATAAAAGGACACCAAAAAAACAAATATAGACGTAAGGCTAGCTATTTATTGTTCAGGTATGTGAAAAGAGATCACAAAAGTCACATAGCCAAGCAGAGAGAGCATGTAGCTGCTCATGCAATTCTTTGGCAACTGCTGGTCAAAAGAATTTACTTTGTGTATGTAAATTAAATTAAGGGTTGCGTGTGTGGTTTCAGATCGAGTTCTTCTTCACTCCTTAGAATTTCCAAGATCCTTGTATACATTGAAAAATACTGTAAGATATGATGTATGCAGTGTGTGTACTTATTTTTTTTTTTTGACGGAATAATGGCAGGTGCTCTGCCTTTGCATTAAGTTAGAAGAAGAAACAAGCAGTTCATGTTCATACAGTCCAGGCAGCCAAGGCTGGCTCAAGAAGAAGTTTAAGAGAGAAAAGAAAGATTGTGGCTTCGGCCAAATCTCTGGCCTAGCAGCCAACAGAAAGACAACATTAAAAAGCGATAGCTTGGCGTCATTGTACTTCGACTATCCTGGGCGACAGGTTCCCCTCCTGGTAGTCTTGCCTCCTGTGCACCAGATTGTAGAGATCAATCTCCTCCTTTGCCATGATGGCCACTTGGTAGCAGTTCTTTTCCTTGCTCTCAAAGATTCGCCTATTTCGTTCCTTCCAGATATTCCACCAAGTGTAGATGAGCACTCCTGATGCTTGGCGCCGTTGTGGTTGACTGATTGTTCCTGTGTTGTGCAATAGCCAAGTTGCCGTCCCCTGATCAAGTGGAGTTTCGAGTTGCCTGCCTGCAAAACCACACCAACCGTGTGTACTTATTATACATTTGAACAAAAGGAAATTATTTATTGATAGACGACGATTGTTTATAACTTCAGCTTTGAATCTACAGTTTTATAGTTAATTAATTTGTTCTCTGTAGTACGTACTTGTTGCAAGTGCGTGATCAGGCATGGGCCGAACAAGTGGTTAGCAAAGTGCAACCACTGGTTTTCATTACGAGGAGAATAAAGAGAGAAGCTTTAGTTGTTCGAATGTTGCGGTCTCCAATAATTGCAACAGAAAAGCGAGCCTGCAATGGTACTGCTTTTTTTCCCCGTTAAGAACTGAAAAGATATTGAATGGACACTCTTTTAATCGAAGCATGTTCAGTTGCCCGTGTGGATCGTAGGGCTTCGTTTGTTCTTTAGGACATCAACATTGCATCTTAATTTTTTTTTTTCCACAACCCTGACGCCGCCGCACCTATGGTCTATGGCATTATCCGCTGCAGACTTTCAGGCAGGACCTTTTGATCCGATTGCTCTTGGCATCTTGGGGTCGATTTGGGGGGGGGGGGGGGGGGGGGGGGGGGGTGGTTTGGCACAGAACACAGCAGTGCATGGGCTATGGAGATAAGCACACTGATCGTGGCGGGAGTGAGAGTGTGAGACGCTTCTTCGACGTGGACGGGGTGAGCTACTAGCTAGGGCCTCAACGCCCGAGCATCAGGCGCCTCTGACTGATAACCGCGTCGATGGTGACTGAAGTGATGAGCCGTCTACCAACTGGTAAAGCTTAGCAGCACTAGTGCCGCAGCGTATAGTGACAAGAAGCAAAATGGCATGCCTCGATCAGAAACCGCAGCAGCGCTCGATCGCATGGCCGGTGCGGGTGCAGGATCGCGCACGCAGGGTGAGGTCGATCGGGCGTCGCGGGTGCCGTGCGTGACCGAGCGAACGGAACAAGCTGGTTGGGATCTGTCATGAACCGCACCGCGCACTCATCAAGCTAGTCATCAAGAGGTCATGATAGATATTTTCCGTGGTGATGGTACGTTGCTAGTCTTATCGATCGCCATAGTTGGGTACTCCGTCCACGTCCGTTGGTCCCGGCTGCGCGCATCGTCGCCTGAGTAAGACACGGTCTATCTCTAGCGGTTAGCGCCATGCGTCGTCGGGGGCCACAATAGAGCTGGCGGTGCGGAATCGAAGTCCACCCGGCCAGGTGTGCTGAAGCCTGAAAGAGGCCCGGATTCATCGAACTCCCGCAGGCGCCGGAGCTGCCCGTTGCTCCTCACATTTCGTCGTGGGGCGGGGATCGGTGATCCGTTCAACAGGCGGGTTCATCTGGTCCGGGTACGGCGTGCTTGCTGGAGGCTTACCTGTACCCTGACGTACAATTGCCGAAAATAAAATTGTCACGACTTCCAGTACGGCATCGATCGATCGACCGGTGAAGGGCGTCGGCATGTGCCTTGCTGGTTGGGTAGGATGGCAGCTTCGTGGCGACGCGCGGCCCTGACGAGTGACGAGGAGGCGAGAAGCTCAGGTGTGAGGCGGCGCGGGAGCGCAGCGGCTTGCAGCTCGGCTTGTGGTACGCGGCCACGGATCTGGACGCAGGCAGCAGGGTGCACGGACGCTTGGTCCGCGGCGCCGCGCACGCAGCGCTCGCGAGAATCACTTGTAGGCGGGCTGCGTCAGCAACCCGGCACGGCACCTGCGCCGCGGTAGCCGCGTCGCTATTTGATGAGGCCGAGAGCCCCGCTGCCCGTACGTGCTACGAGTGGACTTTTGCACTGCTCCGTGGAGTGTTGTTCCATCAATCAGGCCCGTGTGCTTCAGTTCATGTCAGCAGCAAACATGTATACTACACATTTCCGTCAGAGTAGCATCACTCCATTGTTTGCCACTTCGCGGCATGCACGAAAGATGGCGCCGCGCATAACTCGGTTCATGGATGTGTTCGTCTCTTCTCGATCCGTCTGTTCCGTGCCTCAACGATGGTGTGACGCGGCCGAACAATATCTTCATTTTTTTTTATGTTTTGCATTTGCTACTGCTACCCATACCATATGTATATCGTTTCCTTTTTTTTTTAGATAAAGTATATCGTTTCCTACTGAGGTTGAATGTGATCTCTCTGCTCACTGTGTGCATCTAGCTGTCAGCAACTGATGTGCTCAATGCTTCGCTCGAGTTGGAAAGTAGTACACCTACAAGATCAGTGTCTTGAAAGTGGAAGCTTGAGAAACTTGCACACAAGGTGTTACTCTTATCGTCACACACGTACGTACATCCCAAAGTAGGAGGTAGCTTAATGTTTAACAACTATCAATTCTTTGACGATAACTTGCTACTACTAACAATTATCGAAGGGGTTATTATCTGGCTGTTCTAGTTTAATTTCTGTCTTGTTTTTCTTTTATCTTTGGCCAGCCTCATGGCCATGTAACTCTCTGTTTTTGATTGGGCACTGTATTCTCTGGTCTTTTTGCTGGTTGCGGCAAGAAAGGGCTGGGCCGCGAGGCCTTGCTAGATCCCGTGGGCTGAAAGTAATTTTAATAGCGGATCGTGCCACTAGTCAGGCCCATCTGCCGTTTGCGAACAAGGACATTTCGGTTTTCCGCAGAACAGAACCTGACTCTGACTGATAGATAATACGTTTGCCTTGTGCGTGAAAGCAGCTTGCCAACGCACGCCATAATTAACGAGTAATGTTTTTACAGTCTTCTTAAGTTTTGCATTTGCCTTTTCGTTTATGTGGATCTTTTCCGTAAGTTAGGTTCCTGGTGTCCTTGTCAGGAAGTCACCAAGTCTACTCACCATTTTGCCCATCTAGCTGTAAGCAACTCACGCGCCCTCAATCTCCTTGCTTAAACTAGGGAGCACGCCTAGAGATAGGATCCCCAAAGTAGAAACTTCAGACTTATAAGTGAGTGCCCTGTAATCGTGGCATTCCTTGTACTGCCAAAGTTGTTTTGTAGACGTTTCCGTCATTCCAAAGTTGGAAATTGTTCAAAGCTAGAAGCAACCACGATGATAAATGCGTGTTGAAGGGTGGTCCACGATACAGATCAAGTGGCAAAAAGTTGTGTGTTTTAGATCGATCGGGAAGTAGAACAGCACAGATAAGTGAATATATCTTCAATCATATAGGTATTGAGGGTGTCAAAGCACCAAATATGTAAAATGATGGTTCAGAAATTTTCACATGAATGATTGCGTATACGGCGATATTTGTTCACAAGCGGCTTCTTCATAACTAGGGGTAATAAAGTTATCTCTGTGTTAATGGCATTTGAATCCAATTAAGTTAGGCATAAAGCAATGTCATCACGATATCATACACTACTGCGAGTACATCCATCCTGATAATTAATCACAAAAAAATAGTGCTTCAGCTGAATGATTTGAGCAGTTGTGCGTGCCAATCAACCTTAACAAACCCTTCTGCAGCCTCTTGCTGTCTTGCTTAATTAGTACTTTTTTTTTGGCATAATTAGTAGTACTAGTAACTTAGTAAACAGAGTAATACTAAAAGACCCGCATCAGAAACCGACTCATCTAGCTAGAAAGTAAGAAGTCAACCTTTTTGTATAACTGCGATGATCAGCAATATACATCAAGGTATATACACCTGTGACATGACAATGACCACGGGTATCTTGGTAACAAAGAAGTCTAGAAGGCGTGTCAACATCCAAACTGACAAGAAAACACAGTGGGCTATCATGACAGCTATTCTTCCCAACCAGAACTATTATCCGATCAAATACAGTAATGAAACACATTCTTAAACCTTAAACTGAATCAGGCTATGCATAAAATGCTAGTATGGGATACAATCATAATCAACCTTGACTTCTCAGCATCTGCCCACTGACGTGCATAATGATGTAGCATAAAAATGATGGTAATATTGATCGCGAATCAACTTATGGCCAGATGTTGAGAAGCGATGAGAAGTATCATCCAAATGACGGAGTTCATGAAACACGCCACTTCTACTGAACTATATGCTGCAATGACCACTAAAAAATAAAGACTAATTGGGGATACAATTACGAGCTACTCGATCGCCGCCATATAAATCGCATGTATATATATGATCAGGATATGCCTCAGAGAGAGTGTTCTTCTTGTGCTAATTCGCTACGGCCTTCTCAGCAGGTGGCACTGCGATGGATCGGCCCTGAAGAAACGCCACCGCCCTTCTCCACACGAGGCTCGCTCCCCTCTTCCGCGGCGGCGCGGCCGTGTGGCCGGTCGATGACGCGGCAGCCCGCCGCCTCTCCGCCTCTCGGCGCCTCTCCGCCACCGCTGCGTAGTGAGCAGCGAACGCGTCGCGGTACTCTTGCCAGTGCTCGTCTCCCTTCTCGGGGTAGTAGGAGACGACGGGCTCCGAGGCGTACTTCCGGGTCCAGGCCCTGGCCTTCGCCTCGTACAGCTTGATGTTCCTCTGGTACAGACGGGCGATGTCGCGGTTGATCGGTTTGTCGAGCATGGGGTCGTAGAGGACGGAGACGATGGAGAGGAGGAGGCTGTTGATCGTCAGGGCCGGGCTCCAGTTGTCCTTGAAGATGTCCAGGACCATGTTCCCCTCGGAATCGATGTTCGGATGAAACACCTGCAGATGCATGGGACAAGGATTCAGTTGATCCGTCGAATCAAACGAAATGAAAAAAAAAAGATACTGAAGTGATGAACACGAGAATGCGGCTAACAAGAATCAAGATCGATCGGGTACCAAATTTCAAGAACTTGTGCTAGTACCTTGGTTTTGAAGGTGATCTTTGTGGGCTTGAAGGGATTATCGCACGGGAACTGGACGTCGACGGGGAACGTCCCTCCGGCGTAGGGGCTGTCTTCGGGGCCGTCGATGACCACCTCCCAGTGGAGGAGGTCCGTCACCGGCGCCGGGCCAGGCCGGCAGAACGGCGGCGGGTCGACCCAGAACTGGTGCAGCTCCTTCCTGATCCGCCGCCAGCACGGCTCCTTGGTCGGCGACGACGGCGCGGCCCCCATCCGAGCTCCCCTCCTCCCTCTGGGTGTGCTCCTCCGATCTGCCTGTGTTGTGGTGGATTGTGTGCTGTGCTCTGACTCGAGAATTAGATAGACGGCGTGGAGACGAAACTTATATACTAGCTGTGTGTTTCTCTGGCTGATAGGTAGGGTCATCATCTTATTGGCAACTGATTTGAGGTTTGTACGTGGAGCTCATTTCTGCTTTTTCGCTAAAAGAAAAAAAAATCTCCTCTGCTTCGATTTCACGTATCTACTCTTCCTTCACGTATTCAGTTTGCAGTAGACATTCCATAATCATAATATCTAGTTAACGGGTGCCACGCAGGCCCAGCACGAAGACCCAAGTAGGAGGTGCATTTTGGTTGGGCACTTGGGCTGCCGAAACTCTCTTTTTGCGTCATTCCATCTGCACTCACAATACTCATTTGCACCAAAAAAATTCACATGAACAGATGAACTAATGTTCGAAGCTGCGTCACAACTCACAATATTATGAAAATTCAAGAGTGTTTTTAGATAAAGATGAACATTAAAAAAAGCAGGTAGTCATTAGTGTCAATAGTCAAATGACAAGGGAAGGATCGAGTGGGCTATCAACTCTTCAACTCACAAAAATCATAACAGGAATCCAAAGGATAGCGTTTGAGTGTTGGACGTACAGCTTAACTACAATCACCACGAAGCATCAAGTGGTGATGTATATGGTATACAATGCAGTACCCTTCCTTCTTTTTGAGATGGTATACAACGAACCTGAAAAGTCAATCCTGTTCCTAAAAATCTGTTACGATGTAAGCAATGCTACAGAGGTGCCTTCGTAGTGATGAGCAATGCTACAGAGGTGCCTTCGTAGTAATGACAAGGCAACGGACCATCCCTGAACAAAAACGCCATCACCTTTCTCCGCAGCCACCCGAGGCCGACAACTTCTTCCTCAGCCGACGCCGCAAGTCGACGCTCCTCCTCCGCCTTCTGCTGGAGGCGCAGCCTCCTCTCCTTTAACTTTTGGAGGCGTCGCCTCTTCTCCTCTGCCTTCTCGGCGGCAGCCTGAACAGCGACCGCCTCGCCGAGTTTGAGCTCTTCTTCGGTCGGGTAGTGTGAGACGACCGGCGTGGTGGAGTATTTCCATGTCCACTCCGTGGCCAGCTCCTCGTACCGCTTCATGTCCTTCTCGTACAGCTCGGCGATGTCGGGGCTGGCTGGGCGGTCGTCGATCACGGGGTTGTAGAGCACGGAGACGATGGAGAGGAGGATCGTTTCCAGCCTCAGAGCAGGGGGACCACTCCTCCCGGAAGATGTTCAGGGCAACCTCCCCGTCCGAGTCTACGTTGGGGTGGAACACCTGCGGATGGCACGAAGAAAAGAGGTTGAGTAATTAACTCGTGCAAATGTTGGACGATCAATCACGCGGATCAGCGTGCATATCTTTTGGATTGATTGGATCATCGATTCTCTATCCTATGCATATGAATGGGTGTAAGGCACTCGGCCGTACCTCGGTTTTGAATTTGATCTTTGGGGGCCTCATGAAGTACTCGTCGGAGAGGTCGACGTCGAGGGGGAACGTCCCGCCTTCGTAGGGGGTGCCGGCGGGGCCGTCGAGGACCACCTCCAAGTGGAAGAGGTTCTCCACCGGCGACGCGCCGGGACGGCAGAACGGCGGCGGGTCGACACTCAGCCCGCGCACCTCCTTCCGGATCCGTCGTACGCGCTTCGCAAGCCACTCCGCTTCTCTTTCTAGGAATTCATTATCATCCATATCTCCTACTCCGCTCATCGTGTTATGGCCTGCCGAAACCCTATTCCGCTCAGGCGAAGGCCACGCTAATATCAACCAACTAGCGCTCGAGATTGGTTCGGAGTCGGCGGCTTCGCGGGAGGGAGATTGTAAACATCTATCAGGATGACATATGGGGTCACCCCTTCTGGGATTGGGTTCCGGGCCTCCGGCTATGTACTGGTCGTAGATCACAGAAACCTGATCTGTGGGCTAAATACCTAATGGGCTCACTAGTCATTAGTGTTGCCTCTATCTCGACTGACACTCAATCCATTGCTACGTACTAACACAAACTTCATCACAGGAAGAAGTTATTCGCGAAACAAGAGATCCGGCTGTCAGAAAAATGCCACAAAAAGAAATGGTCCTGCAGCTCAAGATGTCTACTTCCATCATCTTGCCCCAGCCCCAGGCAAACTGCCCACGGTTCACATGCGAGTTACTGGCTCCATCAGAATCAAGTCAACCGGCCTTAGAATTCATAGGACATCCGCGCCATAACAACCCCATGCCACCACAAGCAGGCTATATAGCTATCTGTACAACATTTATTAATTCAATTACAAGCTCAACTTAACAACTATGGTTTAAGTATACCACCTAAATTTATGCTCATGAGATTCAGAGCAGCAGAGGTACATCAGGAACCACCACCAACCTTTTTTGTTGGCCCCATCAACACAGGGAGTCAAGATACGAGTAGTTGTACAGGCGGCCGAACTGAAGCAGGCTGCCATATGTCCTATCCCACACCCCCACAAAGAGGGTGTCGGTGTCCGGGCTGAAAGACGTGCCCGATATCTCGCCAAAGAAGTCCAGCTCTTGCCTTCGGTTGTAGTCGCTCTTCACGTCGTAGATGTGCACAAAGTCAGCTGGTTCCGCCATTGACATGAACTGGCCATCTGAGGTGAAGCGAATCGACCGTATGGCTCCAAGATTACCCCTCAAAACATGGACAGCTTTTGAGAGATTCCTCACATCCCAGATCCGGCATGTCTTGTCTTGGTTGCCAGTTGCAAATGTCCGTCCATCAGGGCTCCAAGCTGATGCGAATGAGTAGTCTCGATGCCCTTTCATTGAATGAAGAGTCTAACATCCAGAAATAAAAGTAGTGAAGTGATTTTATCGCATGTATATCGTACCAGTACTTCAGTGTAAAGGATATACTACCTCCGGTCATAAATTATTGACGTTTCAGACAAGGGTAATGAACTAGAAATAAGCTAATCCTCCTTGTCTGAACGTCAGTAAGTAAAATACAGAGGGTGTATTTATATGAGTTATGATCTCTTCATGATGTTTTAAGCCTAGACTTAATGTGATGGCATACCTTTCCACTATTGGCATCGATAAGTAAACCATCAGGGTCATCCCCCACAATAACAACCACCTTTCTGTCAGGACTCAATGAAGTATGCTGCATCAACAAAATATAAATACATAAGAACAGATAGATTGAGAACAATTTTGAAGAATTGCAGTGAGTTTGACCTGCTAATTATCATATTCATATAGGTTTTGGACCCATTTATTCTAAACAGTATGATAGAAGGGAAGTGACGAGAAAGAGGAAAGGAAAGGGGTCCATAATATAGGCATGTCATAATTCATTTTCTAGGTTCACCAACAGCAAGGTGGCCTAAGGAAGCCTGAGAGACGGTAGATATGATGATCAAAGAAAAACAGGTCAACATGAATAGTACTATGCAAGAGGGAATAGAGTCTCTACAGACAGATTTTGACAACCATGGGTGCACAAAAAGGAAAATTCTAGTAATGATGACAATAACGAAATGATCCAAACAGAGCACTGGAAAAAAGAAACAGGAAAGAAACCAAAGTAACTTACATTCACTGGCCATTCAAACTGAAAATGTTTGCAAAGTTGGAATCTCTCCATGTCATAGTCTCTCACACCAGAATCGTTGTTTGACGCCATGAAGTGAACGGCGCCACTGTGGTAGAAGCAAAGTTAAAACAAATATATAGTTTCAAATGGGGTAGCTCATGAGAGATTAGAAGTTACCTGGAGGTATTAAATATCTCAACCGCATTTGTAATAGCGTTCTCATCATACGTTGTTCTACAGCAAAAACTTATTCCTTCCCGATCAAGGTGCTGCATATGACAACAGCAGAACATAAAAAACTGAACAGAAGATTGATGTTTAGAGCCCATGAACAGCTTAACCATGAGTACACACACACACACACACAAAATATCCATCTTGTTATTTTGTAATCACTGGTTAGTTTAAATACAAACTCAGCTACTATATTAATCTGCTATGTGCATCACAGTTGTCAAAATAGGAAATGCACTATGGCATATAGGTGAGGACCACAGGCTGAATATATAGCGAAACAAGGTTAATGCCAAAACTCTACTATGCGAACAGCCAGAGCATGTAACACCCTAATTTTCACATTTTTGCAATATTTAAAATTTCCTTAATTTAATTAGGGTGTTATCACTTTTCCTAGACAAAAGAACTATTTTCTAAATTAAATAAGTTAATTTAGGTTATAAAATAATTGTTTGTTGCATTCATGCTGGAGTAGTCTGCAGTAGGGATTTTATTGTGTGGAAAATGTATTCAAAATTCGAATAGAATTCGTTTTCGTTTAGTATAGATTTTAGAAAGGAATAGAATTAGAAAAGAAGAAAAGGAAGCCGCAGTCTGCTCTTGGGCCGAATCTGCCTGGCCCATCATTCTTTTCTTTTTCCTTCTCCTTTTTCCTTTTCTCTCTTGGGCCGGCCTTTTCCTCACTCCGCGGCCCAGCTCGCCAGCACCAGCCCGGCCGCGACCCGCCAGCCCGCGCCGCAGCCCGCCGAGCCCGCGCGCAGCCCCCGCAGGCCCAGCCGCAACCCGCCGCCGCCCGTACGCCGTTGCCGCCCTCGGCGTGCGCACCCGACGCGGATTCCGCCTCGGTCTCCGCGTATAAGAGGGAGGTGGACCCCTCCGCGACCCCCTTTCGCCCGTTCCGCCGTCTCGCGTCGCCCTCGCGAAACCCTAGCGCCGCCGCCGCCATTGCCGCCGTTCCGAGCTCGGGAAGCCGCCCAGAGACGACGCCCCGGCGCCGAGTTTCGCCGTGCTGCGCCGCCCGTTTTCCCCCTGATCTCGTCGAGCCCGGCGCCCCGACACCACTTCCCGCCGCCGCCGCCGCTTCACCGCCGTTCCTCGCCGTCACCGACCGTCTCCCGGACTTCGCCGACCCAGCGCGACCGCCTAGGTGGGTTAGCCTTCGGCGTCTCGTGCTTCCGGATCTCCCGCGGCGAGGTTTCGGGCATCGCAACGCCGTTCCGGCGAAGCGCCGGCGATGCGCCGCCGTGCCGACGTCTCCGGCGACCTTCGGTCCATCATGGACCGGTAGACCGGCGACCCCGCCCGGTCCATGGAGCTCGTGGACTCAGTCCACCGAGTTTCCAGTTTAAATTAATTCCTTTATTCTTTACTGCATCAGCACGACGTCAGCCTTACGCAATAAATAATCTTTTCCAGTATAAGAATAATTCCAGAAATGCTAATCTTACAGTTTAAACCCTGCTACTTCAAATGCTTATAACTTTTTACTCGTAACTCCGTTTTAAGCGATTCTTGCGCTCACGCGATCGTAGGAACGAGCTCTATCTTTTGGTATAGTTTTTGTAGCAGTTTGGTACTGTTTGGTGTACTGTTCCTTATTGTTTGTGTATGTATGCTTTGCATGTTACCGTTATTAGAAGAGGAGCCGTTTGAGAACTTCCAAGACCAAGAGTTTGAGCAAGCAGCAGCAGGGGATACAGGCAAGTGTCCTTGACCATCCTGAACCTATGTTTTAAATGTGTCTTTTATAAACATGCATGCTTGTTTAATATTGGATCCTATGTGTCTACTTTACCTGTTCCATATCATTCCTTGTCACCCTAGCTTATGGTGGTTGTCTTTGGGTAGTTGTTGCTTAGCCTTGCTGTTGAGTCAATCACCTTATCATGTTAACCTTGACTAATGGTATACTTCAACTAAGTGTTAATCTGCTAATTTGTTTAGCAACATGGGAAGCTAGGGTCTGAGCAAGGGGATGGTTTGGATGGTTCTCGGTGAACATTTGGTTTGAGAATAGTTCTTGCTCGGATCAGCTAAGGACCGGTTCGTGGAACGTGTAACCATGACAACAGTGCCATCACAAGACTGATAATGGGTAGGCTAGCCAAATAATTAGGGTGTTCTTAATTTTGTGCTCGCTATTGGTAGAGTGGGGAAGGGATGCTTTGTGATCCTGGGAACCGCCTGGCATCAGAGGGGGCAGCTGGGGTGTTGGCTCTTGAGTTATGGTCCTGTGTGAACTGTGGGTTTCTGTGAACCAACACTTATGTACGGCTGTGGATCCTTAATGAGCGAGTTACATTGTTGGGAGCATTCTTTGTAAAGGCTAGTAGAGAAACCCCGGTCATCTACCTCGGAAGTGGAATGGCTCTACGGGAATCTCTATCTTGTGGGTAAAGTGGTGCCACCTCTGCAGAGTGTAAAACTTTCATGAAAGCCGTGCTCACGGTTACGAGCGGCATGGCCCTTTCGCACGATTAGTGGGTGTTGGTTGGTTGGGTGGTTTCTGGGTGAATCCTATGTATCTTGGTGATCTTTTCCCTCACGGTCCTGTGTGAACCGTTGTCCTCTGTGGACTGTCTCCTGTGTGGAGTTTGGTTTAATTTACTTAATTTAAATAATGGGTAGTCTCAACACACCTAGTAATGTAGGTTGCTTTATAAACTGTGTCTCATGTATAGTTGGCATTTATGCAAATGAACCATGTTATAGCCTTTCTTCTATTAAGCTTGCATGTCATTTATTTCCCCCACTTGCGGAGTACCGACATGTACTCACACTTGCTATTCCCCATTCTACATTGAAATGCTGCTCAGAAGATGAAGGCGCCATGGAGTACTTCGATGAGGAATACTAGGCGTGCTGTCTCCCAGTCGACTGCCTGTGCGTTTGAGTGTCTTCCGCTGTCGAGTTATTTAGTCTTATGAGACAATTATATTCGGATATTGTAATAATGCTATGATGAGACGATGTAATAATGACATTGGTTATACTGTTTATTTCACTATTGTCTCTATATGTGTGGAACTTAGATCCTGGCACACATATAGCTATGCATTCAGTTTTGTCCTTAAAACTGGGTGTGACAAAGTGGTAATCAGAGCCGTGTTGACTGTAGGACGCAAGCCTAGTTAGAATGGTCGTTTCTAAGGATTATTTGCTTATATCAAACCTATTTTCATAAAAACTATTAGTTCTTTATTGTTGCTCTTTGTTTATGCTTCAAAATCTTATTTAGACTGAAACTGCTTATTGTCTATTTACTTTCTCCTAGTCCTTGTTCTTTTATTACTCCTTGTTTACTTCATCATTCTTTTACTTTACTATTAGTCCAGTCTTTATTATAAAATTTTTATTTTGCTGATACTCTTCTTGTTTCAAAATTGTAGTGATGGTGCACTCTAGGCTTACTGCTCGTAAGCGTGTGACGGTTCCACCACCACCTGTTCCGTTGCTGGTGTGGGATGAGCAGCCACCGCAGGAGCACCGCAGCGATGGCGATGGCTACTACTTTCCTGACAAGCTGTGGGAGGTTCAGCAGTGTTTGGGCTACCATGATCGCCCCGAGTACATTGGGATCAGGACACCTGGAAGAGATGGCACCTACATCTGGAAGGTTTATGTCGTCATGTTTGAGAGGCCTGCTTCAGATGGGATTCGGAGGGTTCGTCGCATCCATCATGCCTCAGCACCCATGTCTACATTTGCAAGAGGGATGGAGGATGCAGCTCGCCGTGCCCTTACGGTGCTACGCCATGAGGAGTCAGCCGCCCTGAGGAACACTCAGTTCAGGTATCTTATACGCCGTCCCAGTGGCAGCTTGCAGGAGCTGATGACTGCACCCCGTGGAGAGGAGTTCACATTCAGGGAGACTGTCCGCTATGCCAAGGCCCTGAATGATTCTCTTAATAACGCTCTGGATGACCTCGATGATGCTGAGGAAAGGATCAAGGACTTGGAAGAGGAGAACAGACAGTTGAGAGCTGATCTTGCAGGAGAGGAGCTGGAGGAGGACCCAGTGGAGGCGCCACCTCCTGTTCCAGCGCCGCACTCACCTACTCGTCAGGAGCTCTGTCGTGCTTGAGCAGTTTAGTGTGTCTTAGAGTTACCACATAGAGTTGTGAGGTCGATAGTTTCGTTTAATATCTTGAGTTAAACTTTTGTAATAGGGATGTCTTAGCATGTCCTTTGCTTTTGTGTGGGTTTGTGCTACTTTGCTATGAGTGGTGTGCTATGCTTGAGTTGGATTTTTGGTTGAGTGCGATGTGACGTAAGACTTGTCCTACAGACACATCTTAATATAGTTAAAGTTAGAGACTTAGTACTTGGGTCCTTAATCTTTTGGGTTTCTTGAATCTTTATCTTTATGCACTATCTTGATATCCTGATGTTATCTATCTTATGATCAATCTTGATTTATTGTTGGACTATCTTGTATCATGGCTATGTTAAATCTGTCTTGTTGTCATGGATCATTGTGGAATGTCCTTTGGTTCTGCAATAGTTGGTTATTGTTCTTGATGCATTATTGATATATGACTCTCTTATTTTGATATATCTATCTGTCACTTGGATATATGACATTTTACCCCATGTTGCTGCCGAAATTTTCCACTTTTCCAGTTATTCTTTTACCTTGGTCATTGCTAATTATTCTACACCACATATACCTTTCATATTCATCTAAGCTTTGCTATATCTTGTTTCAACTCACTCCATAATTCCTTTATACCTTGATAATCTGTTCTACCTGCTTGATGTTGTCGTACCTACCACACCTTTCTTATCATATCTTTTCCTCTTATCAGATGTCTCGGAGGGGAGGTAATAACAACAACAACAATGATGCTGCAGCGCAACCTACCTTGGAGCAGTTTCTGACAGACCCAGCTTCTCCAGACCATGCAGCAGGCTATGATCAACATGCAGCAGCAGCAGCCCCAGCCACAACAGCCGCAAGCCCCTCCAAGAGACAAGCTTGGAGAATTCCAGAGGACCAAGCCACCAACCTTTTCTCACTCTGTGGAGCCAATGGAAGCTGATGACTGGCTGAAGACAGTGGAGAAGAAGCTGCAGGTAGTCCAGTGCACCAACAGAGAGAAGGTCCTGTATGCTTCTCACCAGCTTGTGGGTCCCGCTGCTGATTGGTAGGACACCTATGTGAATGCTCATGAGGAGCCAGACAGTATTAACTGGCAGGAGTTCAGGAACAGTTTCAGGTCTCACTTTGTGCCACAGGGCTTGATGAAGCTGAAGAGGAAGGAGTTCCAGAATCTGAAGCAGGGTTCCATGTCTGTGGGAGAGTACCTCACACGCTTCACTCAGCTGTCCAGGTATGCTCCGGGAGAGGTTGACACCGATGAGAAGAAGAGGGATTGTTTTATGGAAGGTCTGAATGATGGACTTGCATATGCACTTGAGGCCCGTGGATTCCAGAACTTTCAGGCTATGGTGGATGCTGCTCTTGTTCTGGAGAACAGAAGGAACAACATGGAGAGGAAGCGCAAGATGGAGCGTCAGAATCAGCAGGGAAGCAGCTCAAGGTCTCGCTTGGGATCTTCGTCAGCTGGACCTACATACCGCCCTCCACAGCAGAGCAGCCAGCAGAGGACTCAGCCTACTGGACAGGGGTACCAGACTCCTCAGCGTCAGGGTCAGAATCACAACTCTCAGACGCCTCGCAGTGCACCTCAGCCTTCTCAGAGGCCCAATTCCAACAACACACCCATGGCTCAGAGATCCTGCTACAAGTGTGGTGAGAAGGGTCATTATGCCAACCAATGCTCCAACCCAAACCAACGCCAGACTCCTGCACAAGGTACCACCCAGCAGGCAAATCGCAATGTGAACACTCCTACAGCAGCTAAGCAGAATTATGCCCGGGGTCGTGTCAATCATGTGGCAGTGGAGGATGCTCAAGAGGCTCCAGACGTTGTTCTTGGTATGTATCCTTGTCAACTCTGCAAATGCTATTGTGCTATTTGATTCTGGAGCATCTCACTCTTTCATATCTGCTGAATATGTTGCTAAAAACCAACTATCCATATCTATGCTTAAGAACAAGATGATCGTTAGCTCCCCAGGTGGAGAAATGAATGCAAAGCATGTATGCTCTAAGGTAAACCTTAATATAAGGGGGGTAGACTTCTCTGCTAATCTTATTGTGCTAGAATCCAAAGGCATTGATGTAATTCTTGGCATGGATTGGTTGAGCAAGTACAAAGGTATCATTGATTGTGCTAAGAAGGCAGTGAGGCTGACAGCTAGTAATGGAGAGGAATTGGAGTATGTTGCTGAACCACTTATCACTAGCAAAGGGGCAACCAACAGTATTGTGCTGAACCAACTGGAAGCGGGTACTGTTCAGGAAATCAGAGTTGTCAGCGAGTTTCCTGATGTGTTTCCTGAGGATTTGCCAGGTATGCCACCAGACCGTGATGTTAGAATTTGTTATTGAATTACTACCTGGTACTGCTCCTATATCTAAGAGACCTTATAGAATGGCTGCTAATCAATTAGCTGAACTAAAAGAACAGTTACAGGAATTGTTAGATAAGGGTTATATTCGTCCTAGCTCATCACCTTGGGGCGCTCCTGTTATCTTTGTTCCTAAGAAGGATGGTACTCAAAGGATGTGTGTTGATTATAGAGCTCTTAATGATGTTACTATCAAGAACAAATATCCTTTGCCCCGCATTGAAGATTTGTTTGATCAACTTAAGGGAGCTTGTGTGTTCTCTAAGATTGACCTTAGATCGGGATATCATCAGTTGAAGATCCGTGCAAAAGACATCCCCAAGACTGCCTTCAGTACACGGTATGGTTTGTATGAGTATACAGTGATGTCTTTTGGGTTAACCAATGCCCCTGCCTACTTTATGTATCTGATGAATAAAGTGTTTATGGACTACTTGGACAAGTTTGTGGTGGTGTTCATAGATGATATTCTGGTATTCTCTAAGAACGAGGAGGAACATGAGGAACATTTGCGCCTGGTATTGCAGAAACTCAGAGAGAATCGGTTGTATGGTAAGCTCAGTAAGTGTGAATTCTGGTTGAAAGAGGTATCTTTTCTAGGCCATGTTATTTCAGCCGGAGGTGTGTCGGTTGATCCAAGCAAGGTTCAGGATGTGTTGAGCTGGAATGCGCCTCAGAGTGTTTCAGAAGTTCGAAGTTTTCTGGGTTTAGCAGGCTACTATCGACGGTTTATTGAGGGGTTCTCCAAGATAGCGAAGCCCTTGACAGAGCTACTTGTAAAGGGAAAGGAGTTCAAGTGGACATCCAGTTGTGAGGCTAGCTTTCAGGAGTTGAAGACCAAGCTGACCACAGCGCCGGTGTTGATCATGCCAGATATGGAGAAGCCGTTCTCAATCTATTGCGATGCATCTCGACAAGGGTTAGGATGTGTTCTTATGCAAGAAGGTCATGTCGTGGCTTATGCCTCCAGACAGTTGAGGAAACATGAGTTGAACTATCCGACACATGACTTGGAGTTAGCAGCAGTGGTTCATGCACTCAAGATATGGAGGCACTACCTCATCGGTAAGAGGTGTGAGATTTTCTCTGATCATAAGAGTTTAAAGTATATTTTTACACAACCAGACCTCAACCTTAGGCAGCGCAGATGGTTGGAATTAATCAAGGACTATGATTTGGGGATCAACTATCATCCAGGCAAGGCAAATGTCGTTGCAGATGCTTTGAGTGGAAGGTCACACCTGAATATGCTGGTAACACGCGAGTTGCAGCCAGAGTTATGTGAAGACTTTGCAAAGCTCAACCTAGGATGGGTGTCGAATACCGAAGTGGTTGCCATGGAGGTTGACTCGACACTTGAGGAGGATATTCGTAAAGGGCGGCTTGAGGATGAGAAGATCAAGGAAATCAAGCAGCAGATCAAAGAGAACAAGGCCCCAGGATTTGTGGAGGATGATCAAGGGACCTTGTGGTTTGAGAAGAGGATCTGTGTACCAGAGAATAAACACATCAAGGAATTGATACTCAGAGAAGCTCATGATTCAGCCTATTCAATTCATCCAGGAAGTACTAAGATGTATCAAGACCTCAAAGACAGGTATTGGTGGTATGGTATGAAGAGAGATGTGGCCGAGTACGTTGCACTATGTGACACATGTCAGCGTGTCAAAGCAGAACATCAAAGACCTGCCGGACTTCTACAACCATTGAAGGTACCTGAATGGAAATGGGAAGAGATTAGTATGGATTTTATTGTGGGTTTGCCTCGTACTCAGTCAGGATATGATTCTATATGGGTTATTGTGGACCGCTTGACGAAGGTTGCTCATTTCATACCAGTAAAGACTACTTATAAGGGATCGAAACTTGCCGAGCTGTACGTATCCAGGATTGTGTGCTTGCATGGAGTGCCTAAGAAGATTGTGTCTGATAGAGGGACCCAATTCACCTCACATTTCTGGGAGCAGTTACATGGGTCAATGGATACAAGATTGAATTTCAGCTCAGCCTATCATCCGCAGAGCGACGGACAGACTGAAAGGGTAAATCAAATTCTTGAGGATATGTTGAGAGCTTGTGCTTTGAAGTATGGTGGCAGTTGGGACAAGAGTCTTCCTTATGCAGAATTTTCTTACAACAACAGTTATCAAGCCAGTTTGAAGATGTCACCGTTTGAAGCTTTGTATGGAAGGAAGTGTAGAACTCCTTTGTTCTGGAATGAGACTGGAGAAAGTCAGGTCTTTGGGCCAGAAATTCTTAGAGATGCAGAGAGGCGAGTTCAGATCATTAGAGAGAACTTGAAGATTGCACAATCAAGGCAGAAGAGCTATGCCGATCACCGACGTCGAGAGTTGACCTTTGAGGTAGGAGACTTTGGGTATTTGAAGGTGTCACCCATGAGAGGCCTCCGCCGATTCAATGTTAAGGGTAAGCTTGCACCAAGGTACATTGGTCCTTTCAAGATCTTGGAAAGGAAAGGTGAAGTTGCTTATAAGTTAGAGTTGCCCTCGCAGTTGTTTGATGTGCATGATGTGTTCCACATATCCCAGTTGAAGAAATGTCTTCGAGTTCCAGAGGAACAAGTGCCTTTAGAGGATTTGGATGCCAGCGAGGATCTCACGTATCAGGAGTATCCAGTAAAGATCTTGGAAACATCAGAGAAGGTTACTAGAAATAAGAGGTACCGTATGTGCAAAGTGCAGTGGAGTCATCACTCAAAGGAAGAAGCCACTTGGGAGAGAGAAGATGATCTGAAGTCAGAATTCCCAAACTTCTTCTCCGTCCCGTCCGAATCTCGAGGGCGAGATTCATCTTAAGGGGGGTAGGTTTGTAACACCCTAATTTTCACATTTTTGCAATAGTTTAAAATTTCCTTAATTTAATTAGGGTGTTATCACTTTTCCTAGACAAAAGAACTATTTTCTAAATTAAATAAGTTAATTTAGGTTATAAAATAATTGTTTGTTGCATTCATGCTGGAGTAGTCTGTAGTAGGGATTTTATTGTGTGGAAAATGTATTCAAAATTCGAATAGAATTCGTTTTCGTTTAGTATAGATTTTAGAAAGGAATAGAATTAGAAAAAAAGAAAAGGAAGCCGCAGTCTGCTCTTGGGCCGAATCTGCCTGGCCCATCATTCTTTTCTTTTTCCTTCTCCTTTTTCCTTTTCTCTCTTGGGCCGGCCTTTTCCTCACTCCGCGGCCCAGCTCGCCAGCACCAGCCCGGCCGCGACCCGCCAGCCCGCGCCGCAGCCCGCCGAGCCCGCGCGCAGCCCCCGCAGGCCCAGCCGCAACCCGCCGCCGCCCGTACGCCGTTGCCGCCCTCGGCGTGCGCACCCGACGCGGATTCCGCCTCGGTCTCCGCGTATAAGAGGGAGGTGGACCCCTCCGCGACCCCCTTTCGCCCGTTCCGCCGTCTCGCGTCGCCCTCGCGAAACCCTAGCGCCGCCGCCGCCATTGCCGCCGTTCCGAGCTCGGGAAGCCGCCCAGAGACGACGCCCCGGCGCCGAGTTTCGCCGTGCTGCGCCGCCCGTTTTCCCCCTGATCTCGTCGAGCCCGGCGCCCCGACACCACTTCCCGCCGCCGCCGCCGCTTCACCGCCGTTCCTCGCCGTCACCGACCGTCTCCCGGACTTCGCCGACCCAGCGCGACCGCCTAGGTGGGTTAGCCTTCGGCGTCTCGTGCTTCCGGATCTCCCGCGGCGAGGTTTCGGGCATCGCAACGCCGTTCCGGCGAAGCGCCGGCGATGCGCCGCCGTGCCGACGTCTCCGGCGACCTTCGGTCCATCATGGACCGGTAGACCGGCGACCCCGCCCGGTCCATGGAGCTCGTGGACTCAGTCCACCGAGTTTCCAGTTTAAATTAATTCCTTTATTCTTTACTGCATCAGCACGACGTCAGCCTTACGCAATAAATAATCTTTTCCAGTATAAGAATAATTCCAGAAATGCTAATCTTACAGTTTAAACCCTGCTACTTCAAATGCTTATAACTTTTTACTCGTAACTCCGTTTTAAGCGATTCTTGCGCTCACGCGATCGTAGGAACGAGCTCTATCTTTTGGTATAGTTTTTGTAGCAGTTTGGTACTGTTTGGTGTACTGTTCCTTATTGTTTGTGTATGTATGCTTTGCATGTTACCGTTATTAGAAGAGGAGCCGTTTGAGAACTTCCAAGACCAAGAGTTTGAGCAAGCAGTAGCAGGGGATACAGGCAAGTGTCCTTGACCATCCTGAACCTAATGTGTCTTTTATAAACATGCATGCTTGTTTAATATTGGATCCTATGTGTCTACTTTACCTGTTCCATATCATTCCTTGTCACCCTAGCTTATGGTGGTTGTCTTTGGGTAGTTGTTGCTTAGCCTTGCTGTTGAGTCAATCACCTTATCATGTTAACCTTGACTAATGGTATACTTCAACTAAGTGTTAATCTGCTAATTTGTTTAGCAACATGGGAAGCTAGGGTCTGAGCAAGGGGATGGTTTGGATGGTTCTCGGTGAACATTTGGTTTGAGAATAGTTCTTGCTCGGATCAGCTAAGGACCGGTTCGTGGAACGTGTAACCATGACAACAGTGCCATCACAA
The DNA here is from genome assembly GCA_012490785.1 of Eragrostis nindensis. Lineage (NCBI taxonomy): Eukaryota > Viridiplantae > Streptophyta > Magnoliopsida > Poales > Poaceae > Eragrostis > Eragrostis nindensis. Next base: position 630,109 of record JAAXCT010000089.1, on the reverse strand, counting down.
GACTGATAATAGGTAGGCTAGCCAAATAATTAGGGTGTTCTTAATTTTGTGCTCGCTATTGGTAGAGTGGGGAAGGGATGCTTTGTGATCCTGGGAACCGCCTGGCATCAGAGGGGGCAGCTGGGGTGTTGGCTCTTGAGTCATGGTCCTGTGTGAACTGTGGGTTTCTGTGAACCAACACTTATGTATGGCTGTGGATCCTTAATGAGCGAGTTACATTGTTGGGAGCATTCTTTGTAAAGGCTAGTAGAGAAACCCCGGTCATCTACCTCGGAAGTGGAATGGCTCTACGGGAATCTCTATCTTGTGGGTAAAGTGGTGCCACCTCTGCAGAGTGTAAAACTTTCATGAAAGCCGTGCTCACGGTTACGAGCGGCATGGCCCTTTCGCACGATTAGTGGGTGTTGGTTGGTTGGGTGGTTTCTGGGTGAATGTATCTTGGTGATCTTTTCCCTCACGGTCCTGTGTGAACCGTTGTCCTCTGTGGACTGTCTCCTGTGTGGAGTTTGGTTTAATTTACTTAATTTAAATAATGGGTAGTCTCAACACACCTAGTAATGTAGGTTGCTTTATAAACTGTGTCTCATGTATAGTTGGCATTTATGCAAATGAACCATGTTATAGCCTTTCTTCTATTAAGCTTGCATGTCATTTATTTCCCCCACTTACGGAGTACGACATGTACTCACACTTGCTATTCCCCATTCTACATTGAAATGCTGCTCAGAAGATGAAGGCGCCATGGAGTACTTCGATGAGGAATACTAGGCGTGCTGTCTCCCAGTCGACTGCCTGTGCGTTTGGGTGTCTTCCGCTGTCGAGTTATTTAGTCTTATGAGACAATTATATTCGGATATTGTATAATGCTACGATGAGACGATGTAATAATGACACTGGTTATACTGTTTATTTCACTATTGTCTCTATATGTGTGGAACTTGATCCTGGCACACATATAGCTATGCATTCAGTTTTGTCCTTAAAACTGGGTGTGACAGAGCACCACTGGAACTGATGTCGGTAGGACAAATCCTTTAGTTCAAAAATGAACTAAAAAGTGTTTTACTGACACCATCAACTAAAAACCCGAGGTAGTAACAAATTTGAATAATTTTTGTATTACATACCTTGCAGATTAGCTCTCCTTGAAAACCGCCAGCTACCAGCAAATTATCCTTTACTGCCAAGGTACTAACCTGGGTCTGAGAGAAACCCTCTAATAAACTTCCTGGGTGCTTCTGTACATAAATGAGCATCAGCAAGAAGAGTTAAACATGAAGAGGAAAAGAGAAATTGCTAAAGAACAATAAAATGGTAAAGTACCATACCTCCCTCGGTGCCACATGTCCTTGGACATTCATAAGTTCGGTATCCACACCACTCAATGCCGACCAGTGCAGAACTGAGTAATGCGACATTAAGTAGACGTCATGCTTGGATGTAGCCCACACCAAGTTTCTAAGCTGCAAGCACAAACCAGGCTTCTTATTTTGTACTCTCAACATATAAACATCAAAACCATATAAAATTTAGGAACATCTATCAGGAGTTCAAGACCTATTGTTAGTGATCAGGGAAAACATAGAAAAATCTTGGTCTATTTTCAAAAGACATCATATGCAGAATAACATAACCAGAACATGCAGATAACCAGATCCTTGAACACATCAAACCATTACCTATTGAACATCTTCAAATGAAAAATGCAAAGTTGAATTACTACCAAAGGCGCGCGATCTTTTTACATAGGTAAATAAGAAAACACACAACTCGAACCTGAGTGGTAGGGCTTAACAACCACACATAAACCCCTGACAAACTGGGCAAGGGCCCCCATGCAAATGTTGAAGTATTATTTCATGTTTCAAGAACTTTTAGTATGCATACATGAAACCAATCAGCTAAAAACATGCTTCAACATACAATAACTTATTTCTTAAAATTAGTATTGAGGATCTGCTATCATACAAAAATGATTTACGTAAATAGTCCAACTAAACTAAATATGAGATGTTATTGTAACTTCTAATCTCATATCAATATTCAGGGAAATTGTGAGGTGAAAACATGGCAGGAAATAAGAAAAAAATCGACTTTAAAGGTATGAAGTTGGTTCATGAAAACACCAGCATCAAGAAATCTAATACCACACACAAACAGATATCTCAATGACTGTGTCTGATAATTACCACTCTGCCATCTAACCAAGGGAGGGGGGGGGGGGGGGGGGGGGGGGGGGGGGGGGGGGGGGGGGGGGGTGGGGTTTACCTGAAAATGTAAGATAGTTGATTTCACTGATCGAGTATTTTGTCTGAACTCATAATACATCCCACCCTTCTCTGTTGGTTTGCAATCCTGTTCCAAGATAAGTGTCAAAACACACGCAGAAGAAAATTTTACGAAGTAGAACTTCATAAAAGATAAAGTGGCACACCTTCAATGCTTCTTCTCCAGAGTTAGGCACATTTTCATAATTTTTGTACTGTTCTAATCTGGTCTGTCTGTATTTTTCACGAGTTATAGCTAGCCTCTCCCAGGGTATCCCTTGAATGTCTTTTCCTTTTCTTGCATCTGCTGATGAAGTATCTGGGATTTTATCATTCTGAGCAGAAAAGGAGAAGATGAAACATTCAGTGCATGCAAGTGATTAAATAGGCAACTTGACAAAATTCACAACACATAAAATACACTACACAAAGGGCTCCATAGACACAGCTTGGTGTAAAGTAAACCAGAGATGGTTATTGCGATGGATTAGGTTGTGGCTGATAGAAAATGATCTAATCTACTCTTCTTCCTTCATGACGGCATCAGATGCTATGTTGGACTCACATAAGACATACATGCTGCCCATGCTCCTCTCGTGGACTCAATTGCTAAGTTGTATTCACTTCCAAAACAAATTTGATTGATAGCTAGACATAACCAATATCCTAAATATATGCTTCCAAACACCAACTAAATCAACAGAGATTTACAAGTGGTCAGAGATTAATGCATCTACATGTCAAAGCCAACAGAAATTATGGAAAGACAGGAGCAACTTTGGAAAGAGAAAAGAGAAAAAAGTAGCAAATGCCGAACACGTGGATGTGGAATTACAATAGGGTGCAGACAAAATGCATTGTACAATGGTCGGATGATCCTCTATAAAGAGACATCTAAGGCTCTCAAGTCCAAATGGTCATTACACAGAGCTGAATGTTGGAGTTCATATGATTCAGCTAACCATCTAAAAAAATGTCATGTTGAATAAGTAATTGAACCAAGTAACCTTCTGAACAACAGTGTACACAATAAACATATCAACCGAATACGTAAAGAAACACTGCAGCAAGACGACAAGTGCTTACATCATCAGTCGAACTATATTCTATTCAACTAATAGGAAGTGAAAATTTATGTATAAACTTGATTGCACGTGCGACAAAAAAGATCATTAAATATCTCACGCATCCTCTGTCTAGTCATTGCTCAACATATAGTGCTTCAGTCACAGGTACCATGCACACAGCATTCAATATGACGCACGCTTCGACTCATCAGCTGAGTAGCATACGACTTACCCAATCAGAACTCCCTATCAGAAACGCGTTTGAATAGCCTATATTGCACATCCAGGACGTCACAAAGCAAAAAGAGGGAACATACCGATGGGCCATATTCATCCTCCTCCGAATCAGAGTCCCTGACCCCTCGCTCCTGATGCTCGTCGATCGTGTCATCGGCAGGATCATCCATGTCGTAATCATCCTCCATCTCTTCGATGTGGTCTTCATGATAATTGGACATTGATCCTCTGGTAACAGATGAGCCTCCCTTGCCTGCAAACAGAAACAGCACACCACCATCAGCCACCACGTCCTCACTGAAATCAATTGCATATTTGCATATCAAACGCGCAAGCGCCTCTACAAATTCCAACACCAATCCATTGCACCACTAGCACTTTCCAATCACAACAACAATCGCAAGAGCTTTTCGAGATTTTTCTAGCACGTAACTCAGGCAGGGGGAAACATGTCACACGATATTTTTTTTGCAAAATAAATAAATAAATTGAAATTAGCGTATACTATGTATTCCTGTGATTGAGTCAGATCCGAAGCTTATATTAGGGTTTGGGGGTGCACCCTTTCGAACAGCAGAAAGGGAAGGGAAGGGGCGGGCATACCTGAGGGAGCTCTTCGCCGACGAAGGGCACGGCGAAAGGCGTGGCGAAGGGCGTCGCGCGCAGCTCGCCGGGTCGTCGCCTCCACGAGGAGAGACAGACAGAGAGGGGCCGAGAAGAGAAATGGGAGAAAGAAAAGGAAGAGATGTGAACGCACCGAGAAACTTTTCTGTTTCGGTCCTTCAGCCAAACAGTTTTATTAATAGACCCTTAAGCAAATATTTTTCAGAAATCGATGCTTTTACAAACATTGCTCGAACCAGCTGTCTGTGCTATGATTCATGGCGCCAAGAGGAAGTGCAGATCGCCGCGGCCTGGCACGAGGCCTAGACGCCAGAGCCACGCGACAGAGAGCTAGGAGCAGAGCAGCATGCACGTGTGCAGGTGAGGTCTGCAGAGCAACAGCAAACGAGAGAAGACGCCAGGCAGCAGCGCACGGCGGCGAGGCGGAGCGGCAGCTATGAAGAAAGTTGGCTGACGGAATGCTACTCCCGCCGAGTTTTTTTTTTTCTATCGTTAATACAAAGCTTTTAGTTCAAACTTGAAACATCATTCTTGTCGTGATAAATAAAAGAAAGGAAAATTATGGTAGAGAATTGTCCATGCACAATTGAACGGGATTGATAGATAATTGGTTTGATAGGACGTGTCGTGTATGTGAAAATCAATCCAGAAAGATGCACGATTTATAATTTAGTTTTATCTTAACAATACTACTAGTAATGAGGAAGTGAGTTGAATTTTAGCATAGTAACTAGGCATCCAATGAGCGAACGTTTCACGCACGGGTCTGGCAATAAAACTCGTGACTCGCAAGCTAGCTCAGCTCAGAGCAAACTCAACCCGTTTTAATTTTCAATGATCTGAGCTGGAATTTTAGCTCCTAAAATTTTCGAGCCAACCCGAGCCGGCTAACAAGCTGACCCTTGAGCTTCGTAAGAATAAGATTTCTTGTCCACGGTTCCAGACCTTAGTCTCAATTCTGCTTAGTAACACTGAACTCACATATAAAGTCTAAATGTATAGAAGCAGCGCGAACATCACGATGTCTGTTTGGGTTCTCACTTATACGCACGCGATCGTTGCTGTGATGCTGTCGCCACCACCAGCAAAGGAGCACGCCGTCGTGATAGTTCTATGTGAAGGCTACATCATTGAATCGATTCGATGGACATGCACGAGAGATATATGCTTTTGCTTGTTTTTGGGGTTCTATACTTTGATAGAATTTCAATGTTTTCTTTTTTGATAGGAACAGTAAATTAGTTTGTCACATATGGGTTTTAGCTTACAAATCCCAGCGAACAACATATCAAAGCATTCTCGTTAAATCTCTTTATTCCATAAATATGTAATTAATTGAAACCTCACTAGATTGTTAAATGTTACTTGATAATATAACAAAAATCTTTCTCGGGTTAGAATTTTATGATGCCATTGTCATTGACCAACGTGCATGAACAACGCAAAGCATTTTTCCGCGGACATCAGTTGCTGATGTATGCCATCCTTTTTTCGAACTGCAACCAGTGGCTCCAACATAGACTTTTACCATGAAAACTTACCATCGCACTACTAATTTACACTCATATAGGTTTTCAGTTGATGATATATTATGATAACATTACGAAGAAAGAAGTTCTAACATTATTAATTAATAAATGAAAAGAGTAGTGATTCATTCGCAAAGAAGAAGAAGAAGAAGAAGAGAGTAGTGGTTCCGTTTTGCTCTTTATCAAACGGATCCCATAAAAGAAAAATCAGATTAGTTCTGATAGCATAGCAATTCCAATGTGCTGTGGTCCCATATGTAGTCCTTCTATCCAATCAACTATCGTATGTTCGTGTGGAATCCCTTTCATTCGCCAAAAATATATAAAGCTTCAAGGTTACAAAAAGATGCGCAAATTCACGTTAACACCGCACCCAAAGTTCCAAACACACACTATGCATTCCAAAAAAAACGCACACGCACTATACATAGATAAACATCACGTTCCTAGAGAGTGACAAAAACATCAGACCCTGTAGGTGACGGACGCGTTACAATTCTATTACGGACGCATGCGTGAGAGGCTACAAACTTTTTTTGGAGGCAAGCCATGAATTCAACACTGGTGGCAGTGGCGTCGAGTAACATCGCTCTCACTGTCCACTGCTGGGCTATCCGCCCCGCCCCCTCCACCTTCTTGATCCCCCGGGAGCATGTAACCAGCGTTAAAGGGAAGCTTTCGAGCGTATGTACCAGAATCCAAAGCATGTTTATGCCAATCCTAAGAAGTGAGTTTTGGACCATAAAAAAAGGTCTCAGACTAGCCGAAAGGAACTCACCAGAAATTGCCCCTTTTCCGTTATTCGTGATACGAAACACCTGAAGAAACTAGGAAAATAAAATTCTGATGAAACCCTGCAACAACATGATTTGATAAGGATTCATTTGACAAGCATCGCAATTTGCTGAACAGAACAACGTGGCCTGCGTCTCACGAACCTGGCGGCTTGTAACATTCACACACGACACGAAGCCATCCAGGGATAAGGATTCCAAAGGCATGGGCCCGCTCAGCTCTATCGAACGGAAAACGATTCATCTCAACCCGTCACTACGCCTGTCGGTGCAGAACCCTCCTTCACATTAATCCGCAGCAATTTCTTATACATCAGAAAAATTCTGGGTAGAAGACAATAAGAAGGCAACAATAGTTTCCTTGTTCCAAACACAACTAATTTCAGGGGTACTTTAGCATTACTGCCACAATAAAATAATACAATATAAGTTAAATCGAGTTTTAAGATGGCATCGACAGGTTGAATTCGAGGGAACATGTGTGCGGCCTGCCTTAAATTACATTAGATGAGATTTTACACAAAAAAAAGGAAGAAAACTGCGTGGCTCTTAAGCAGCAGCGAGTGTACTCATCAGCTATAACTCACAATCTTTGGAAACAATGGTATCATCACTCAATAGAACAACAATGTTACTAGACCGCATATGAGAGTAACCAAAGAAAGTGAGCTTCTTTGAGCTCGGTAGTCGCCATTTGCAGCAGTACTGTCTTTCATGGTGACATTTGAGCAAGGAAGCCCATTCTTGTCTCCTTTGCACTCGCTCGCAAACAGACCTGGCGGGTACTTGCCATAGAGATTGATGTAGCTGAACATTGTCGATGCACAGTCACTACTATCATCATTGAGGTAATCCTTGAATGGGCATGCAAATTGAAGGAAAGAGCTGCAGCATTTGTCGGCAGGAAATTTTGGCCCTTTGCACTTGCTTGTGATGATTGTGTAGTTTTGGAACTCAAAGTTCACAGGGCAACCTGCCAAACGTAGGCAGTAGTAACAAAATTATGTCAGATCAAAGTATTAAAACAATGGAAGTATGGAACATGACGAGGTGTGTGTTAGACATAATACATTAACACGATGAGACATGCTCAGGTTGATGTTTCTCGGCACTCAATGTAAGCAATATATATCTATCGTTTGTTTGCATAAAGGTTAAGAAAATATGCATTCGGGGCTGTCTCCAATAATCTGCTTAGTTCCTCCATTGTGTCCAATAACCAGGGGCTTTCACAGATTAGTGCCAGGACCAGCCTACCTAACTGCCGTTTAGTCCCTCCATTGTTGCAGTGAACTACTTAGCTGAAAGGTTCAGTTTTTACAACAGAAATGGTTATGGCTCCACCATCCCAGGGCAGGGGTTTTCCGCACTATTTGTTGGTGCTATGGTAATGGGCAAGGGATGTATATGAATATAAATTGGCAAAGCATCCTAATATCAAGTGTCAGCATGTAAAGTTCAGGTTCTTTTGTGTTGACCGCTCCTGATGTTTGGAAATTCTTCGTAAAATGAAAAACGTCATGGTTATACTCCTGAATAATGGCTCATATACATGGGTAACTTTTGCATCCCCCCCCCCCCCCCCCCCCCCCCCCAGGCTCCACAGACTAATGGCGTAACAATATGGACATTAGACATTGGAGGTAACATCTAAATAAGGTGCATCCACTGTTCATTTCAAGGTAATTCTTTCATGAGAAAGACATCAAGGCGCCTCCTGGTGCCAAGCTAACAGGCAGGTGTGTGTCGTTCTCACCTAGGAGCAAGTTGTTAATGGTGCTGTAAGCAATGGACGCCATGATTTTCCAGACCAGGACCGATGTGCTTGTGTCTGAAAGACCCTCAATATGACACTCATAAGTCTTGCATTTTCCAATGCAGCACGGCATGCACTTCAATTTATTAATTTATGCATGATTTAATACCATCTTTTCTATAGCTAATGGTACCAATGAATCCTTACACAAAGTTTATGTTTCTCTGTAGCATTTAGCACATGTAATTGCATGACTCACAACTTGTGGCACCCTTTTTCTGTTTGCTTCCTCCAAATGCTTCAAAGCAGCATGGATAGGTTTTCCTATCAGCTTAATTAATCTACATAACACCGGCCGAGACGTTGCGATATGCAACCAAGGAAGTGTCACCCAGATGCATACTTCGGTTTCGAGTTACTTCTGCTGGAGATTTCCGGGACATCTTGAGGGTGGCCGGCCAGATCAGGTAATCTATATTTAACGGCACCACTCCCAACTAACCTTCTACAATCTCCACCCTGATTTCAGCTCAAATCCTTTTATCTTACGCCAATTTACCGAATCAACAACGGATGAAGCGGGCGTAAATGGACAAGAAAGAGAAGGAAACTTACTCTTCTTGGCCTGCAGCAAGCTCCTCCCGGTAGATCCGGCGCTTCCCTGGAACACGGTGTCTGCTCACAGAGCACAAAAGAAAGCAACCCATCAGAAGCGGCGACCACAGAAGGGAAAGATGAAAGAAAAAAAGAAGGTGTTTAACAAGAAACACCGGGGCAAGAACTGGCAGAAGGCAAGCACGCACCGGACAAGAAAGCACCCGAGGCGGAGGCGAGCGCGGCCAGGGCGGCGGCGGAGACGAGCAGCAGCAGGAGCTCACGGCTCGCATCCATCGCGTCTCCTACCAAGCTTAAACAAGCCCGAATCTTATCAGCAGAAAAAGGTGGCCGCGGGGGATGGAGCGTTGCTGGATCTAGGACGACGGCGGCGGTTATGGAGACGGAACGCGGGAGAGAGCTGCTGCCCACATGCGCGCCACGACGTCCGCGCTGGAGGCGTTTGCGAGCTCTAACTCGGCTGTACAGCTCGAATAAAATCAGCAGTATCGCAGGGAAGAGGCCAGCCAGACAGCTGAGAGACGGTGGCGACTGGTCTGGTCAGGGCAGGAAAACGCGACGCGTTTTGTTTCGGTGGTGGCTGGTGGGTGGTGCTCTCTATCCTGTGTGTCTGACGGCGAGGCCCCGTGGGACGGTGGGGTGGGAGCTATAGCTGGGCGGGAAGGAACAGAAGTGGTCAAGGGGACGCCGGTCTCATTCATGTGTTAAGGGGGTGTTCGTTGAACTGCCGCTAAAGTTTAGACCCCTCTAAAAAAAGAGAATCTTACTATTTAAGAATTTTTTATTCCTTTAATGACAAAACCTATGTCACGACCCCCTCTCTAAATCGCGAGACGAATCTAATGAGCCTAATTAATCTATGTTTTGCTACAGTGATGCTACAGTAACTATCTTCTAATCACGTCTTAATTACCCTCATTAGATTCGTCTCGCGAATTCGAGCGGAGTTCTGAAATTAGTTTCGTAATTAAACTTTATTTGTAATCACAATATTCGTTGGAAAAACCCTCTAAAGTTTAGACCCCCTGCGCCGAACACCCCCTTAGCTAGATTTTGTTCAGTAGCGGCTTAATGATAACTCTAACCTGCGGAGTTGAATCTTTACTACCAGTAGTTGTTAATTCGTTAACCCTGGATTAGAGGGTAGCGCAAATTGACAAAGCGAAAAGGAGCGTACAAGTTGCAAAGTGCTTCGATTTCTCAAAGTTGTTGACAGCCACAAACGGCTGAACCTTTCAACAATTCTCCTCAGGGACATGTGCGTTGCCCGGCACAACCATCGTTCCCGTGCTGCCTGCCCAGGTCTTGTCTTCTTCCAGAAAATAACATCTCTTATCTGGAATATGGCTGTGGTCTACCTGACAGCTTTGTCTGATTGATGCATTTCCAATTGCCATACAGCTCGTAATACACGAATATCATTCCACAAGCATGCGACACCGTATCAATGCAAACTTGCAAACCTCACTTCAACATTAGCATGGGACGCTTGCTGCGACGATTAGAAACGATATTTCAAATTTTGGCTTTGGTTAGTTGCAAAAACACCGGCCAAGTTGAGTCGGATGTTTATATCTACAATTGGAGGAAGTGAAATGAAAGCATGGTACATAAGTAATCAACAAAGAATGGATTGAATTATGAGTGAAACCTCAGCTGTTCTGAAAAAAAGGAAACTGCTCGATACATTGAACGCACATCAGATCAGGAGGCTCAACGCTCGAAGTAGAAGCTTGGGCTCTTTGAAAGTCCTTTTCCACTATAAACTGGACGGTGTTTGGTGATTTTCCAGGAGGCTCTTCTTGGCTATCTCCTCTCTTTACCACAGGTCGCCAATTATCTGTTCTTATTGAGACAGTGTCATCTTGTCTCTATATAATAGACCAAAAAAGGTAAGCGGCAAAGGGCAGCCATGTACAAATGCAGTTTAGTTCTCTGTTGAGAAGCAGATATTAGTAAGCCACCAACTTTTTGTCTTGTTTCTGTACATTGCAGCTAAATGTATTATGTACAAAATTTCCTCCTCTGCACCAAAAAAGGACAGCAAAAGGTTTAGAATAGACAAATACAATTAATAAAGCCACAGCATGATTCTATAATTTATTATACTACTGTAATGCAAGCAGAGAGTTCATGCATGATAAATGTTGGTCCTGTCACTTTAGATGCCACTGGTGGATAACTTGGAATTGAACAAAATACTCAATGTGGATAATCAAATGACAAATGCATGGTATATTACACTCACCCTAAGATCAGAGTCCTTTACAGCCTCCAATGTCTCAGCCATCTGCATTTGTTTGATAACTGTTGCATGCAACACCTGGAAGAACAGTTCAGAATACAACCATCTAAATTCATGATCTTTTGAATACAAAAATAAAGGAAAAGGATTATCAGTTACATCAAGAAAGGAACAGGTATCTGATGAGTTATAACTAGTATGTATTGCGCTAACGAAAACTCCTACGCACATTACGCACTATGACAGTCTGGCCAATAGCAGGATATAATAATCGTGAGCTTACATTCTTCAGTTTTCAAAATGTAACATTGTTCCATAACCTTAGGCCCTATCACGGTAATGGAAAACTTCAAATCATTGGAAGATGCTGGATTGAAAAAAGATTTTGTATGGCACCCTTTTTTTTTTGTGCTAAAAGTCCTGATGGAGCTCTAGCCATAAACCAAAATAAGTTGCAAGTACCATAACTCCATAGAACTTGAGCTGACAAGTACCTTCTTTGTTTTCTCCAGATCAAATTCAATGGACTTTATCCTGTCGAAAGAATCTTGTATGGCCCGATCCTTATCCTGTGGAAGCTCTGGAGGCTTTCTGCTCAGCTGATTAAACATTGACTCAAGACGATCAAGACGCTCCAGACATGGATTTACACGATCTTCCTTAGTAATCCGAAGATCTGCCTGATTACTGGGCACAGTTGCAGTACGAGGAGGAACATTTTCCAAGTGTCGCCGTCGACAAATAAAAAACTGCAGAAGAGAGAGTACTTTAAGAAAAACAGCAACGAATTTCCTTGAGAAATGTCTCAAGATCCCATCATCAGCATTGCCTCCGCCATCATTCAGGACACCCCCACCTGCTGGTTTCAAACCATAATAACTTCAAAAATTAGACAGACTAGCCAACATGTTGAGATAGCTGATTCGAAGAATTTATGATGGATAACCATAAAAAATAGCCTTAAACCATGCATGTGAACTTTGAATGGATACCTGGCGCATGTACAATTCCATTTGTTAAGGAACGTTCTTTATCGTATTGTCTGGCTTCATTTCCAGAAGGGCTGTATCTTTTATTGGACTCTATAACTCTATCTGCCATATGAGACATGCCGTCAGAACCGCTGTATGTTTTAGATCCTGATTCCTTGGCCTATACAAGGTAAACACAAGGTGAAGTTTGCAATCTCAAACTAAAAAGCTCAAAACACGTTAACATTGAAGAAAAAGGAAGGGATCAGCTATCTTCTTATGCCATACTAAATGTACAAGTTCATAGTTCACAATACAATACACGCAAGATCGAATGGAATTCTTAAGTAAAATGCAACAACTGAAGGAACAAGACTTACTTCCTCATGAACTGGAGCCAAACTAGGATATTCAACATCTTCAGGGGCTATGGGGGATCCAAGGTCATCAACATCTGAACCTGATTCAGCATTTGATGTGTCACTAATTCGTTCTGGTAACTGAAAGAAGTAGCACGTCCAATGTCAATACTGGAAATAGATATGCTTATTGAAAAAATGAGACTTCGTATGTCAGGTATACGATGAACTTGCCTTGAGAGCGCGCAACCTTACAGATCCTGTAATTGCTTCTTCTATATCAGATACTTGCCCAACCTCACGCAATGACTCCATGCTATGTACAATCTACGATAGAAAATAAGGTCATGACCAGCAGCGACAGATAAACGAAATCTGCCACCATAAGGACTAGTAGACTACGATTGATTTACCTTCATGGTTAAAGGATCACTCCAGGGGCCTTTGTTAGACCTCAGGCACCCTCCATGGTTAGCACACGTGCATGATCCACCAAAGAACTCTGGCAATTGGCTGAAGATACATTTTTGGTAAGCACTACACAGGTATTTACCGATTAAAAAAATCAAAGAAACAATCGCCAACCTTGCATCTATAGCTTCCTGAAGTCTGCTTTGATATTTTGTTCCTAGAACCTGGAGTTAAAGAGTAAGTATGAAGCTACCCAAAAACCAAACATGGATCATAAACTAATTTCATTTGCAAACTCATACATGTATTTTTGATGATGTTTTAGGGTCAAGAAGTCCCTTAATGGTGCTCCAGATCAACTTGAAACCAGGTCCAGCATTTACAATGAACATTTGATGTAGTGTCTGCAAAATATTGTGGCATGCTTGGGATTAGAACTGTTTCCAGGCATGCAGTACATCATTATTTCATTATTAGGTCTAACCTCAGGATAGTAGTCACCATCAATTTTTTGCATACAACGCACCAAATCCCTCGCGATCTTGCTAAAGTTCTTCCAGCCCTATATCACAGGCCACAGAACAGGGCAATAGATATATATAAGATGAGCTTCAAACAAGAAAAGATTCTTTTAAAAAAGATTCACATATACAGAAAAGAGAAGGAATGGAGTAGCAGAGCTAATATATAGACGAACTCAACCTCTGCACTTCTATGATGATTCTGTTTTTGGTTTCATGGCTTTCTATCAGAATATTTGGCCATGTAACCCAATCATTACACCAAATCGACTGCATGAATATATATTTATCTCAAAATGAGTATATTAGACGTCTACATTGGATTATATTATGAGGACACTGGAGATGACAAAACTTGATACTTTACGCTCAGATGGTAAATTTTGCTCCAAATAAACAACGCCATAGTTCAAAAAGATTATCATAATTAATATGTCCAAAAACTTTAAAGTAGATGTAAATGATGGTAAGTTAAATTTACAAGCTTCAACATTTTTTACAATTGATGCATTTTTCAGACAATAAACCCGAGAAAGTTCTCATTAACCAATGTTTTCATGCTTGTCTTAGCAAACTACCTTTTCAGAACTGCTATTAATGGCAAAAAAGAATTCTGAATCCTGTTATATGAAATACTGTACTAGTTGTGGTATTAATGGCAAACTATGACAATAAGGTTCTCTGTAATACATTAATGGCAAACCTTATTGTAATATGAAATACTCCCTCCATACTCAAAATAAAGGTCGTTCTACGTTTTGGGCTGATTTCAAAATAGAAGTCGTTCTACTCCTCGTAGGTCTGTTGTGGACGATTTTGCCCTGCACGTCGCATGGCCCCGAGGCCTGATGCTTTGGCTTCCGGGACTGCAGTAATGCGCCATCGGGACTTTAAACAGCATCGCTCGCCTTCCTCGCTAGTCGCTAGCTCCCCAGCGGCCCAGCGTCTCTCGCGCGCCGCCCTGCTTACTCACTCGTCGGCGTCTATCACGCGCTGCCGTCTCTCGCTCGCTCGTCCGCTGGCCGGCCGGGCACGCAGCCGTCTGCCTTCGCTCGCTAGCTCGCCGTGCGCCGTCGCTAGCTGCTCCCTCGCTCGCCCAACCTTGCATGGAGGCCAAGCTATAGCTCCTGGACGACGGCCGCGACGGCATGGAAGCTCATCGTCCCGGCGTCCGCAAACACATGCTCCATCGACACGCCGAAGTGAAGCTTGTATGAAGTACAACACCTCGAAACTGGGCAAACGAGTGTGCATGCCATCGTCTTCGATCAGCTTTGTTAAGAGGCAACCTGTATCACGGCAGGGAGTGCGCTTGTGGTGTTTAAATAAAGGAGGACAGGACCTCAGCGTCACACTTGCCGGCCGTGAAACGAAAAAAAAAACAGACCGCGAATGCTACACGCGCGCGTGAACGAAACGCAAAAACCAAGCGCGCGCGACGTCCGCCAGAGTGCCATGCAAATTCAGAGAACCCCGCTCGCGCAAAAAAAAAAAAAGGGGGGGGGGGGGGGGGGGGGGGCTGCGGGAATCGAACTCACATCCTCCTGCCTCGGTACAGGTGAAGGCAACCAGTCGGACAGAGAAATGAAACTGAATCAAGTTCACTCGACAAGCTATTTAATAAGGGTACCCTGGGAAAATAATCCTATAGTTAATGACTCCTTGGTATGCTAAATGGTGTCCTAAACGACCTTTATTTTGAGTATGGAGGGAGTACATATATACCATTAAATGCATTAATGACAGACATTAATGTTTGCTATAAATGGAAAAAAGACAATTACTGTGGTTAACAAACAATTTTAGACGATGAACATACCACACCCTGGACGTCCAATATTGTAGTTGTGGTATCTATGTGCCGTTTGGCAGAAATTGTGCAGGCAGGAAATTTCTCGCGGAAAGCTCTCTCAAACTCTTGTACATGATACTTAATGTAGCGCTCCACTGTTGTAATTTGTACAAGTTTATTGGGTTCAACTTTCCCAAGCAACTCAATATAGACAGGCCTTCCCTCCTTGTCAACTCCATGGTAACCATGTGGATAGTATTTCAGGACCTCCTCTAGCTCATGAAATTCAAAATCCTTCAATAGGTAGTGCTAGCTACTGTTAGCTTGCATGACACGGTATTGCAAAATCACATGAACATGTAAAGATAATCTAAATATATGCAGAATTTCATCAAATCTTGTGGTTGAATTTTTAGAATAGACAGCATACTTCAAAAATGGTGTCAGTCCCGAACTCCTTTCTCCACTGCAGCATGTCGGCCCACATCTGTGCTGCTTTTTCAAAGTCGAACTTCCTCGCTTTCAGAAATCTGCACCAAAGATTGGTCAGAATGTATAATCACCAACTGGCATTTCACAGCTCAAAGAAATAATAAGAGCATATTTCATCAGATATCAACCTAAGTATCATATGGTAGTCATCATGCCTGACCGGCAACAAGCCCCTAGTGAACAAAACCTCCCGAAATGAGATCACCGCCTGCTCTTCCTCAGCATCCCTGACATCCTCTATCGATATCCTTGGCAACCTGCAGTCCACTTTCCTCTTCCCTCTTTTCTTCAGTGAGTGTGTCAGCTTTGTCGATGCGTGCAACGCCTTCTTCTTCAGCGACCGCATTCTCCTGTGCTTAGGCTCGTCCTCTGAGTTCTCGACATTTTCCCTGTCCCTCCTCTCATCATTACTGACCGATATCTCAATGCCATCCACATTGCTCTCTGCAGGGGTGCATAGCAAACCTTCCAATATTAGCTGCATTGCACGATCAACGCAACAAAACTACACACATAGAGCATTGTTCACCAGCTCATACCTGACATTCTCTACAGACGCAGCTCAAACGATCAGGCCCTCCCCCTCTCTATTGCTGTGTCAGCTCGAAGATGCTGTGTATGCAGCGGACGGATATCCGCACACACTGCCAGAAACAGTACAGAAACACAGATTAGAACTCACAGAGTTGTAGTCACCACTTCTAATTAACTGTGCATTTCCTCCTGTCCAGAGCCAGCGGCGGACTAAACGAGGGGCCATGGAGGTTCAGCTGAATACACACATAGATTTTATTTTTATTTTTTTGGAAAAGACACCAAATAGTACGAATTCCACCACGCAGCAAACAAATTTTCGTAGCGAGCTGGTTGGAGAGAACGACGAATATTCGTCTTTCACAGCTCGCAGCAAACGAGGGGGAGGAGATTCCGCGGGAAAAAGGGAAAACAGCGATCGGGTATCCCAGGATCACTCAGGTCCGGATGGATCGGATCACCACTCCACGCCGGTGCCGTCCGGAGGGGGAAAAGGAACACACGGACGCCGCCGGGGGAAGGAAGGGAGGCACAGTCGCGGCCCAGTGAAGGATACCTGGATCTGGATCGCGGCGCGCTCGGCGCCGGTGGCGGGCGGAGAGCCTAGGAAGCTCTCGCCTCTCGCCGACGCCGCGGGATCGCCCGCCGCCTCTCGATCACGATGGGAGCAGCAGCTCGAGGCGTTTGCCGCGATCACGGCGGGGCCTGCTTCTCTTTGCCTCGTCCTCGCTCGCCTCGTCCCCTAACGCTTACGCTTCCGTTGCTGGTTTCCGCCTACTCCTCCTGGCTCCTAGATAGCAGCAGCTAGTGCTCGGTGACGGGGGCGTTTCATTTTTCTCATGCTCTGCCTCGGGTCCCGGCGTCAGCGGCGTTGGCGTGGCGACGTGTACGCCAGGGAGGAGTGCGCGCTTGCGCGCGTCGCGATTGACTCGTCTCCTCCGCTCCGCGCGCCCGCGTTGCGTGACTGCGTTACGCAGCCGGAGGCGCCGACGCTCACGTGCAGCGGCACCGGCAGCCGCTGAGATGTGGGACCCATCTGTCAGTTGAGGAAGTTCATGCATTTTCATGAGATTTTACAAGGAAGCTCATAGAGAGAGGTTGATGAGAAGGTCGATTGAGTTGGTTATTAGGTTGAATGGTTGATGCGAGGTCGTTTGAGATTTAGAGGAATTTATTGAATGTATAGTTAGCAGGCTGGTTGGCATAAATATTTATTTTCCTCCCGATTTTGCATCTGACAAGACCTGGATGGTTGGCAAAATGAGACCAAATTGGCACGTATTTGTTCTAAAAAGAGTAAGACATGACTCATAGGTCAACAGATGGAGAGACCCAAACCTATATTGGGTTTGAACAGTGTTGAACATACCACAGCCAAAAAAACTCGATCTCCAACAGAACACCCAACCCCAAACCCAAATGTCGTCACCGCCGCTGCCGGTGGCCGCCGCCGTCCGCCCACAGCACCAGCTTCCCCGCCACGGGCGCGTCGAGCACCGCCGCCGGGAGTCGTGGAGCACTAGGTGGACGGGGGCGATGCCGAGCGCCTCCACGGCGCGCGCGACGGCGGCGGCCGCCTGGGCGGGTGCGTACGGGGACGGGTCTGCGAGTCGCCGGTCCGGCCGAGGAGGCGGCCCAGCTCGTAGCGGCCGAGCAGGAGGCCCCGGCGTGCTTGGAGGCGGCGGCGGCGGAGGAGGAGGACGACGGACGGCGGGGCTGCGGCGACGGGTCCTGCGAGGAGGACGGCGGGGTGGCCGGCGGCCGGCGGCGATGGAGGAGAGAGAAGGGCCGGCAGCGATGGACGAGAGAGGAGGCGGAGGGCGAGACGGCGCGGCCGACGGCGAAGGAGGCGGAGGGCGAGACGACGGCGGCAGGCGGTGGCGGTGGAGCGCGACGCCCCCATCTCCAAGCTCCAGCGCGACGCCCCCATCTCCAAGCTCCAGCGCGAGCGCCGCGCCCCCACCGTGCTGCTGCTGCCGGAGCTGCTGCCCTCCCCGTCGTGCTGCTGCTGCCGGAGCGGAGGAAGGGGAGCCGCCGCTCGACGACGAGCGCCTCACCCGACGAGTACCTCATCGAGGCCGTGTCCTGCCCCCGGGCCGTCTCGCCGCCATTCGCCGCCAGGGCCTCCGCCGCCCCTGCCCCTGGAGCCGCCGCCGCCTCCGCGGCCTCGCCCCTCGCCCCTGGCGCGAGGAGGACGACGAGCGCGGCGTCGGAAGAGGCAAGGTCGCGGCGCGAGAAGACCTACCGCTCGGTCACGGCGTGCTTGTTGCGCAAAATGGGGTGAGGCTTTGGGTGATCTGTTGGAGGCTGGTTTTAGCACTTTTGTCACCTATTTTGGGTGTAAGTGAGGATATGGAGCATCTGTTGGAGTCAGTCTAAGAGCATCAATTATAGGTCAACAATAGCAGAGAATAGTACATTGTGTGCATATGCAAACATCTCGCTTGTACTCCCTCCGTCCCGCTATAGGTGTCGTTCTGGGTTTGAAATTTTGTCCCACAAATACCTGTCGCTCTCGCCTCCCAATGCCGAATTGAAGTCGCGCAGTAGCCAGTAAGCTCCATCTCGGTCCCTTCACTTTACTTCTCCATCTCGTTCTATCCCTTGACTCCTCCCTCTCGTATTCCAATCTTCACCGGACAGCACCACAACAAGCCGAAGGCCAAGCCAAGTCTAGCAAGCCGCAAGCGGCAGGAAAGCTGTCGCTGAGATTGACGCGGTGGCCGCCGAGCGCCAAGCAGCTAACACTGCGGTGAGCATGGAAGGTTCCAGCAAGATCCGGCGGTGAGGAAAGGCTTCACGCATGGATTCTGCTCGCGGCCGAGACAGCCACGTAGCCGCTCGTCAGGGCCACCGTGCCGGTCGCCGTCGAGCAACTCCTCGTCGCTCCTGGCCCCGCGCCGCTATCCATGGCAGCCGCGGCCGCCGTCGAGCCCCTTTCCCACGCCTACGCAGGGGCGCGAGGAGCTTGACCCCGGAGAAGCTCGCCGGCGGGAAGCTTGGACGCGGCCTCCCTCCCAACTCCCCCTGCTGCTGCTTTGCTAGTAGCTTTTTCTCCTTTTCTTCTTGATGGGGACGAGATGGGGGAAGGCGGAGAGGACGAGATGGGGAGGAAAGGACTGCCGTCGGTGAATTTTTTAGTGGAGCAGGTGCACGGGGACCAGAGGAAATAGGGTAGCAGTGTCTTTTACCGCATCTCTTGGTTTCTCTCCTCTATGTCTAAAACGACACCTATAGCGGGACGGAGGGAGTAGTCCTTTCCAGAAAAAGTTGTACACGGTTACGTTTCTCAGTTGATTATAGAGACTACTGGCCTGTTCGCTGGAGCGATGAAACAGCCGTAGCTGGCTGTTTTTGGCTGCTTGTACTATTGCTACGTGAATAGCAAACATCAACAGCCACCAGCAGCAGCCGACTATTATCAACAGCCGAAGAGGGCGTACATAAACCTTCAACGCAAATATCAAAACAATGTTTCAACTTATGTAGCACTAAAATGATATTCCTCACAAAGGGGTAGCATGACGGAAAATGCGATACTTACAAACTTAAGTGCAAATTACAAGCAATATATAAGCTACACTTTTCTATTATCACCTAGTTTCTTCATACTATATTTCCTCGAAACCATGCATCTCAGCCATTCGTTGCTACGCCGTTGTCCACAAATTCGTTGTCCGTGAATGAACGTGATACATCTAGGCGAGGGTGAATGCGTACTGTGTAGTGTTGTTAGTTTTGAAACAGTAGTTTGCTCTACAAAGTGACTATTTTAGATGAAAAGTAATATTTATTAAAATAATGGTACTTTTATAGTTAACTGAAAAAATATAGTTGTTCTAAGGGGTGGAAAAATAATATTTTTTTGAGATACCGTGGAAAAATATAGTTTTTTTTTTTGAGATTACTGGAAAAATATAGTTACCTGAAATGAAATTCAGAAGAAGTTAAAATCAGTGTTGGGCTCGTCCGAACTTAATGGGACGGCCCGTATAAGCGATTCCCCAAACCCAGCCCAGCAAGGCAGCAACTCGCGAAAAGCTCGTGCGGCGTCGTGATTGGAGTTGCTCTACTGCTCAGTGCTGTCGCTCACGCCTGCGAGCACCTCGTCGCCGGCTCCACCGCCGCCTCGCCGGTGCCGTTCCAGGTGCGTATCGGTCGTTTCCTCCTAAATTTTGGACCCGCCGACTTCGATCTGCGCCTCCCTCCCTCCTCTTCTCCTACCCTCTAGCCGTTTCCTGCCGGCGCATACTGTGTTAGGTGGTGCCGCGCTTCACCGCCGGCGAGCACGCGCCGGCAGCGGAGCACAGCAACTTAGGCCTCATTCCAACGAATAATTCCCCCGTCGGGAGAGGTGCTGCCTTCCTCCCTTTCATAGCGTGGGAGATCTATTCGGCGCTAGTGTCTGGTTTAGTTAATGGCGCTGCTTTCTGGATCTGGTGTGTTTGCTGCGTGGTACCCTGCTAGTTCAATCCAATCTATGGGTCGGTTAGGTTATTCCTACTCATGGCGCGAGATCAATCTACTGAAGCTGTGATGCAGTTTATTTGCCAAAAATGCTGGAGATTCAACTGAATGTCTAGGACCCATTAAATCTTCCGCTGCAGCCTAATTTCCATCATGAATCAGACAGTACTGGCGAGCAGACATCTTGTGTATTAGTTGATCTACAAGCAAATTATTTCTGCTAATAGATTTATAAGCAAATTATTTCTGCTTATAGATTTATAATGTCTTGCGGTCAATATATTCGTGATATCATCAATTCATCATGTCCTTTAAACCGTGAATATGGATTTGAAAACCTGACGGAGAGTAGCTTTGTTAGGCACCGTTGGCAGTATCCTCCTGCCATTTCGATTTGAGATCTGTGTGACTGTGTCTGTTTGCAAAGACATGACATGATGTCATTCTTGTCTGCTTATTGTGCTGATACATTTATTATGTAACTTCTCTATGTAGAGGAACTGAGCATGGATGCTATTTTTCTCTTGATTTCAGGTCATAGGCAAAGTTTGTCCTAAACTGCCAATCATGGCGAAAGGCTGGGTATTCTCTGCTTTGTTAGTGGTGTTTATAGCATTCACTCCCCCTTGCGAGGCGTTCTACTTGCCAGGTAGTTACATGCATACATATCGCCAAGGTGAGGAGATATGGGCAAAGGTGAACTCGCTCACTTCCATTGAGACAGAACTTCCCTTCAGCTACTACAGCCTCCCATACTGCCGTCCTAAGGATGGTATTAAGAAGAGTGCCGAAAACCTCGGAGAGCTCCTGATGGGTGATCAAATTGATAATTCCCCCTACCGTTTCCATGTAAATGTCAATGAATTACTTTATCTGTGTACCACAAACCCACTTGATGAGGGTGATGTGAAGCTCCTCAAGCAGCGAAGCCGTGACCTCTACCAGGTGAACATGATTCTTGATAATCTTCCTGTGAGGAGATTTACTGAGCAGAATGGAGTGACCATTCAGTGGACAGGCTATCCAATTGGTTATACCCCAGAAGGCACCAGCGATTTTTACATCATCAATCACCTGAAGTTTAAGGTCTTGGTGCATAAGTATGAAGGAGGCAAAGTAAAGGTTGTTGGTACAGGGGAAGGAATGGAAGTGATCTCGGAGGCTGACAGTGATGCCAAGTCTGGCTATGAGATTGTGGGATTTGAGGTTGTCCCATGCAGTGTGAAGCGTGATCCTGAAGCCATGTCGAAGCTTACGATGTACGATAAAATTGATTCTGTGAACTGTCCTCTGGAGTTGGAGAAATCTCAACTGATCAGGGAGAAGGAGAAGATCACTTTTACATATGAGGTTGAATTTGTAAACAGTGATATCAGATGGCCATCAAGGTGGGACGCATACCTGAAGATGGAGGCGGGCTCAAAAATTCATTGGTTCTCTATTATGAACTCGTTGATGGTGATTCTATTTTTGGCTGGCATTGTGTTTGTCATATTCTTACGGACTGTGAGGAGGGACTTGACTAGGTACGAGGAGTTGGACAAGGAGGCCCAAGCTCAGATGAATGAGGAGCTCTCTGGGTGGAAGCTTGTTGTTGGAGATGTTTTCAGAGAGCCAACCTCATCTAAGCTGCTTTGTGTCATGATCGGTGATGGGGTTCAGATTCTGGGTATGGCTATTGTTACCATTTTGTTTGCTGCATTTGGCTTCATGTCTCCTGCATCAAGAGGAATGCTGCTGACAGGTATGATTGTCCTATATATGTTACTTGGAATTGTGGCTGGATATGCTGCTGTCAGAATGTGGAGGACTGTGAAAGGAACTTCTGAGGGATGGAGGTCGGTCTCCTGGTCAACCGCTTGTTTCTTCCCTGGCATTGTCTTCATTGTCCTCACTGTATTAAACTTCATGCTGTGGGCAAGGAATAGTACCGGAGCCCTTCCCATCTCACTTTTCTTTGGTCTTTTGTCCTTGTGGTTCTGCGTCTCTGTGCCACTTACCCTTTTAGGTGGTTTCTTTGGCACAAGGGCTGAGCCAATTGAATTCCCTGTTCGAACCAATCAAATACCGAGAGAAATCCCTACAAAGAAATACTCATGGCTCTTCATATTTGGTGCTGGAACTCTACCTTTTGGAACACTCTTCATTGAGCTCTTCTTCATTCTTTCTAGCATTTGGCTCGGAAGGTTCTATTATGTATTTGGCTTCCTCCTTGTTGTGCTCCTTTTGTTGGTTGTGGTCTGTGCTGAGGTATCAGTTGTTCTTACCTACATGCATCTTTGTGCGGAGGACTGGAGATGGTGGTGGAAAGCTTTCTTTGCCTCTGGAACAGTGGCCCTTTATGTATTCCTTTACTCTATCAACTACTTGGTGTTTGATCTCAGAAGCTTGAGTGGGCCGGTTTCTGCTATGCTCTACATTGGATATTCTTTCATTGTCTCCTTTGCCATTATGCTAGCTACCGGTACTGTTGGGTTCCTGACATCGTTCTCTTTCGTCCACTACCTTTTCTCATCAGTGAAGATTGATTGAAGGTCACATCTTGCAATCTCCAAGGATGACTGTACACAAAATCACGTGCAAGCTCAAATTATTTGATTGTGGCATCTTGAGGCCCTTTGCAGAGTTGATATTACTTGTTCTAGCTTAGTACTGGTTTATTGTATCATGATGTGAACGATAATATTCAGCAGAGCTTTTGTAAGTCACTCTTTTGTTTGCCACAACATTTTTGTTAATGCTGCACATGGTTTCAAAAGTTCTTGAGTTTTATGATGTCATTGGACCCTTGAGGAGTAGTTGATCACTTGGTCAGTTTCGTTCTGCGAGGTAGGTTTGCTACTCAAATACTGTTATCTTGTAGTATAAGATTGTGTTTCTGATGGACACCGGTTGTATTTTTCTTTTTTTCTTTTTTACCTTCGTTGATTTACCCAAGATTCCATAGAACTATAAAACACCTCGTCCAGTCTATGTTTGATAGTTGGGTGTGACAATTCATATGTTCCTTTTTTTAAATTAACCCTTTATGAATGACAGTGATATGTGGTCTTTTCATTAACCATAATGCTTCTAGTCATTCAGATTCAGCTTTCATTTGTCATGTTTCAACCAGGTTACTTCTTTTACTTATGTTAATCATGAAATCTGTGACATATAAGTTCTTTGAGGCTAAGTTTCATTTTGTTGTTTCCAAAGGTGTCACATAAGCAACATATCAATTATTTGATGAATGAAATACCTCATACAATGCATTGTTTCATTTTTGTTGTTTCCAAGAAATACATGCAAGAGACAAATGGTGTTGGAAATAGTGCATATATGGTTTCATCTAGATGAAACTCTTCTCATCTCTCTCATCATCAATTCCTTGCCACATCACTAAAATTGTTGACATGGCACCATATTTATTGAAAATGAAACTCCCATTGGGAGTAGCCTGAGGAATGCATTTAGGTGATTGGATGTTTATATATCGTGTCAGTTTTGAAGGTTCTATGCCCGTATTTTCCTGGTTTTAAGATGCGCATGGAAACATACGCTAAATACATGCAGCTGCAGTAAGTCAGATTTGCTGACATTTCAACCGTCAATAGTCTTTGCTTGAATCTAGAATATCTGATTTCGATCTTCGCTGCTTCCTATTAACATTACTTTTCTGCCTACCTGTGAAACCTGAATCCTTGCAACTCTGGGCACGGCAACCTGATTATCTGTGCATTCTTAGATGAACATGAGATGTGCTTGTGGTTAGGTGCTATTGGCCCTAGATTCATGGATGTCCAATAGATTTTTTTTTTGTTTGGCAATTTCAGCTCTCTTTATTATACAATTTCGACCTGTTTATTATTGGATGGCTGCTAAAACTTCATTTCATAGGGTTGTTGCTTTATTGAGTGATTAGTTATGTTAACGGCTTGACGAAATGTGTCAGTCATTGTCTTGTTTTTAACCTTTCTGGAAGGAAGTCACATTCTTTGCTGTTGCTTTTCTTGTTGCTCAAATTATTAATGGCTTCGCGTTGCACTGTTCTAATCAGCCTCAACTCATAACAATCGAACAAACAAAATGCACCAGAAACCTAATGTCGATGTTGATTGTTATGGCTCTCCTTCCCTATCTTCTGCAGTCGACAAGACTACTTTTTTCCCTGCATTTCAGCTGCAGAATTAGTGCATCAGATGGAAAGTGTATTCCTGTGATATATCATCGATGCCCTGTGATGGCATTAGATCGGCATGTGCCAGCCCTTTGCTTTGGATGTCCTTTTGATTTCTGGACAGGTCTGACCTGGCTATTCATGTGAAATGTGTCCCTTTTCGTGCTCATGCAAATTGCTGCGGCTCTATGGTTTGTTTATAGGGGAGATTGTTCGTCGGTTGATGTCGCGGGCTCTCCACCCCACTGCCGGCCCTTTTCCACCGAACGTGATTGTTTCTTTAAGAAACTCGGGGATCCAACAGGGTGTGACCAACAGGAAGGGTGTGTGTGATGGTGAAGCCTTTTCGCTGGTCCCAGAAAGAGAGTGGTGGCCGAGCATGGCATCCCCACGGTCACGGCGGCAAGTTGGAGATCGCATCTGCCGGGCTGGACCAGGCCTAGGACGCATCTGCCAAGTATGAAGTTCTCAAGATTTCTCATTGGCGGAACGTGTTGGTTGGCTTGTCTCCTTGTTTGAAGTCAAGTTCATGCATCATTGGAGCAGTATCTCATTGCAACCACCGTGAGGCATGTGTCGCAGTCAGTCATGGTGTGTGTCGTCCAACCTGCCGAACCCGCGTCCAAACTCACGACCCCGCCGAAACGACTGGGCAACAATATTGGCAAATTTGTCTGGATCAACGATGCATCGCCTCTGTACATCTCACTGCAAGTTCAATCACATGATTAACCGGCCGGTTTTTTGCGTGATCTGAGCCTTGATCGGGCTGTCAACAAATATTTTTTTTTTGTGACACTAGCTGTCAACAAATATTGGCAAATGTACTCACATGATGTTCCAACGCTGGACCTACACCAGCAGCTGGAACCTCGTCTCATCAAAAAAGAAATGAAAATTTGGAACACGACCGACGGTGTCGGTGAGGATCTGCAAGACGGCAACGAGGGCACGGTCAGGTCCCACATGTCATGGTCTGGTTAGGCTCCCTGCCAACCTCCCGAGTGCCGAACCCAGGTCAAACAACGACCAAATAAAAAAAATAGCACAGGTGGTGAGAAGTCGCGGCGGACAGTGAGGAAACACGGATCCCCGCAACGTGGACTGGCGCCAAATACTCCACCACTCTCACACACCGACGAAATGGCCCACGACCTAACCAAAGAAATGTATTTTGTAAACAAATAAAGATCGCAATAAATAAATTACAAATATTATATTAACTTGGTTAAGGGGGAAAGAAAATCTAAACTGCACTGCACTGCACGGAACGAAAGCGAAGAAGACGACGGGGTGTATAAAATTTGGCGGGTTCGTGCCGCGTCTCGTCCCTCCTCCTCTCCTCGATTCCGCCGGCGAAGCGTTTACTTCGTCGTCTCCGCGATCTCGAGGCGCGAGCGCGAGCGAGGGAGGGAGGCGCTCCCATGTTTTGACCTCGCCTGCGTCGTCTCGGCCGCGATTCAGATCTGAGGTGAGGTCCCTTCCTCACCTGATCTCCTCCGTGCGCCCTCCCTTCCCCTCCCCGTTGGTTCTCGGTCCAGATCCAGGCATCCGTTCAACTGGTACTTGCAATTATTTCTTCATTCGTGAGGAAGAGAGCCCTAGTTCGCTTAGATGGATCGTCGTTATTGTTGTTTTTTATCCCGTTCGGTGTCGTTGAATTTTATCTTTTATGCTCTATATATATGTTGATATCTTCTCGGCTGATTGGATTAACGGAAATAAATGGATGCGAAATTTATGTTTATCGATAATGGAGCGCATAGTTTGATTATCGCTTCTTTTTACAAGTGGGCAGAATTTGATTGTTTCGTTATTTTGCGCACATTTGCTTGCAGGTTGTGAGTTCTTGATCAAGTGATCGCAAAGAATTGTAGCTGCAATGGTGGCCAAGATGCCGTCGTTCCAATGGATCTCGGCGTCTCTGCTCGTCCTACTTCTGACCCTGCACCCGGGTGTCCACGCCTTCTACCTTCCCGGCACCTTCATGCACACCTACAACCCCGGGGAGGTGATCTCGGCCAAGGTCAACTCGCTCACCTCCATCGAGACCGAGGTGCCCTTCAGCTACTACAGCCTGCCGTACTGCAAGCCCCCAGAAGGCGTCAAGAAGAGCGCCGAGAACCTTGGCGAGGTTCTCATGGGTGATCAGATCGACAACTCGCCGTACCGCTTCCGTGTCAACTTAAATGAGTCAGTGTACCTTTGCACCACGGACCCGCTCACCAAGGAGCAGGCCGAGCTGCTCAAGAAGCGGGCGCGAGATCTGTACCAGGTCAACATGATCCTGGACAATCTCCCAGTCATGCGGTTCACCGAGCAGAATGGGATGATGATCCAGTGGACTGGGTTCCCAGTTGGGTACAACCCGACAGGGAGCAATGAGGATTATATCATTAACCATCTCAAGTTTAGGGTCTTGGTACATCAGTACCAGGCACAGGGTGATGTTGTGATCACGAGTGAGGATGGTGTTGCAATGGTTGAGTCTGACCGAAAGAGCGGATTTCAGATTGTTGGGTTTGAGGTTGTGCCTTGCAGTGTAAGGCGTGATCCTGAAGCTATGTCCAAGCTCAAGATGTATGAAAAGGTTGACTCTGTGAACTGTCCATTGGAGCTTGAGAAGTCTCAGGCGATCCGTGAGAATGAGCGGATTACATTTACCTATGAGGTTGAGTATGTCAAGAGCAACATCAGGTGGCCATCCAGATGGGATGCGTACCTGAAGATGGATGGTGCCAAGGTGCACTGGTTCTCTATCATGAACTCAATGATGGTTGTTTTCTTCCTGGCTGGTATTGTGTTTGTCATATTCTTGAGGACTGTCCGTAGGGATCTGACAAGGTATGAGGAGATGGACAAGGAAGCGCAAGCTCAGATGAATGAGGAGCTCTCAGGCTGGAAACTTGTTGTTGGTGATGTCTTCAGAGAGCCCTGCTGTTCAAAGCTGTTGTGTGTTATGGTCGCTGATGGTATCCAGATCCTTGGTATGGCAGTTGTTACTATTGTGTTTGCTGCTCTGGGATTCCTCTCACCTGCCTCCAGGGGAATGCTGCTGACCGGAATGATCATTCTGTATCTCTTCCTTGGCATTATTGCTGGCTATGTTGGTGTCCGTCTTTGGAGGACTATCAAGGGAACCACTGAAGGGTGGAAATCTGTTGCGTGGCTGACCTCCTGCTTCTTCCCTGGAATTGTTTTCATCATCCTCACTGTGTTGAACTCCATTCTGTGGGGCAAGAAGAGTACTGGAGCTCTGCCCATCTCACTGTTCTTCACCCTCCTTGCCCTCTGGTTCTGCATCTCTGTGCCTCTAACTCTCATTGGAGGCTTATTGGGTACACGTGCTGCAAGCATCGACTACCCTGTCCGTACCAACCAAATTCCACGAGAGATCCCTGAGCGCAAGTTCCCCTCATGGCTGCTTGTGCTCGGTGCGGGAACACTGCCTTTCGGTACCCTCTTCATTGAGCTCTTCTTCATACTTTCTAGCATCTGGTTGGGGAGATTCTACTATGTCTTTGGCTTCCTGTTCATCGTCCTTTCCCTGCTGGTCATAGTCTGTGGCGAGGTTTCTCTGGTCCTGACCTACATGCATCTTTGCGTTGAGGACTGGAAATGGTGGTGGAAAGCCTTCTTTGCTTCTGGTTCTGTCGCATTCTATGTCTTCCTGTATTCGATCAACTACCTGGTGTTCGATCTCAGGAGCCTGAGTGGACCTGTCTCTGCAACACTCTACCTTGGCTATTCCTTGATCATGGCTCTTGCAATCATGCTCTCCACCGGTGCCATTGGCTTCCTGCTCTCGTTCTACTTCGTTCACTACCTCTTCTCATCTGTCAAGATTGACTAAGGTACCCACACCTTCCTGCTACAATAGGGTCACCTGATCCTGGTGATAGTTACCCCTTAGAAATACTACACAATAATAGCAAACTGAAGAAGTATGAATACATGGCAATGCCTATGGCTTTTGGCCCTGATTAATTGGATCATTTAGTGGTAGCACAGTTACTCGAGTCCAAGATTATTTCTTAGACATGTTTGTAATGCTTCAGCTATGTTTCTTGATTTTTGTAATACCATTCTGTTTTGCTTACTCTGGGCATTTGTTGGTGGAACACTTTAACAGCTATTTAATATGAAACAAGCGCTATCCGTTTACAGTCTCTTGGGATTTTTGAGGATCTACGTGGTTGCCACATAGTACTGCTTATATCATGTCATTAATAGCAGTGCTTTTTTTTTTGCGAAGCATTAATAGCAGTGCTGATACTACCGTGTTCCTTTTGAAGTGAAATCGTTCTTGAGTATGGCCCATTTGATTGTTGAAATACATCCATGGTATTAAAATTGTCAAGAAGGGCGCCTGCATGGAAGTTGCAGCTTCTTGAATCAAAATTCTGGTGTAGCCTAACCTGACTGAAATCACGCAGTCTGTAATGCTGCTTGATATTCATCCGATCCATGATTGTTCCCTTTTACTTCCATCACATTCTGACTACCTGCGGATGGGATTTGTTTTACATATTGGTTAAGTTGTTTTCAAACGCTGGATGGGATTTGCTTTCCATGCCTGAAAGTGCCCATACATCTGCCAAAGTCTTTCTGCATCTGTATACCACTATTCCTGCAGATATCTGGATTGAAATCCTGAAACAGTTTCATGATGGAGTATCTAAACAGGTGTTTTACAATGACTGAAATCCTGAAACAGGTGTTTTACAATGATGATGGAGTATCTAAAATGGGCTACATCTAAAATGGGCTACATTGAAATCCTGAAACAGGTGTTTTACAATGATGATGGAGTATCTAAAATGGAGTATCTAACAAATACTAGAAATTACAGGTAACGAAAGAAAAGATAAAACGAAAGGATTTGAGCTACATCGACTGTCCATTTTCCCGGCCTTATGAAGGATCCATTTCGAAAGGGGGCTTGAAGCCCAATTAAAAGCTAACCAATGCAGCATCCAAACACCTACTCAAACGGAGTGATCTAAAAAAAAAAACTACTCAAACGGAAGCAAATAAAAACCTTTTTTTTCTTTTGCAGTTTCAGCTCCATTACAGATTCAGATAACAGGACCTGAAAGACCTGCGGCTCGTAATTCAAAATCCTACATCTTCAAAGCACAATTAGCCCAACAGAATCCATGATCATGGATAACTTTACTGTTGCAGCTAGCGCGGTCTCTCTGAACATGTCATTCAGCGGCATGCTCGACACGGCTCCGGTGACACTGCAGTATTCTTCGGACAACAGCGTGGCTTCTTGAGCACTCACTTTCCTTATCTGACCTCCCGTTCCTTTTTTGATCTCTCAGTCACATGATGCGAGATCATACCTTCTTGTCTGCAGAAGAAGACCAACACTGCTTCCATTTTTTTTTTTAAAAAGACCAACACTGCATGCCATGGCATCACAAGTGCAGGATTGCAAAAACTTGCAATTATGGCATCAGTCTGCTTCTGTTACCCTGCTAAAACTTCGCTTCATGAATTTGGCGGTCCACAGACTGACGCACGCGGCGGTTGTGAGTGGCGGATACGAAGTACAGCCACCGCCCCTGACCTGACGCTGGTATCGATCGACCAACCCGGGTTCCAAGCGTCAACAAGCTAGCTCGGAGAACGACCGGTTGAGTCCATATCATCATATGCCTCCAAAAGAAGGATGATCTCAGACTTCGTAACCCGGAAGCTTTTCCTTTATATATAAAAAAAGCAGTCGTGTTAGCGTGCGGTATTACCAACCACTCAACCAGCCTTTGTCTCTTGAAGAACAGCATCGCATCTGGACGCAGAGCAGGCTAGAAACACCAGCCATGGAGTCAGGAGGAGGAGGCGATGGCGAGGCCGAAGCCGAGCGCCAAACACATCCGCTGCTCGGCAAGCTCCCGGCGGAGAAGTCGTGCAGCTCATCCGATTCCGAGGAGCACACAATCAAGAGAACTGGTGAGTCACCGATTCCTAATCCTAAATTCCTAATCAACAATCCTCCTGTCAAGATCCTCTTCCCCATATGATCCACAGCTGAGTTTTGCATTGCGAATTCTGGCCGCACCCCACGCTCGCATGCAGGGACGGTATGGACGGCGATGGCGCACATCATCACGGCGGTGATCGGCTCCGGCGTGCTGTCGCTGGCGTGGAGCGTGGCGCAGCTGGGCTGGGTCGGCGGGCCGGTGGCCATGGTGTTCTTCGCCTGGGTGACCGCGGTGCAGTCCTCGCTCATCGCCGACTGCTACATTTCCCACGACCCGGAGCGCGGCGTCGTCAGGAACAGAACGTACGTGGATGCCGTGCGGCTCTACCTAGGTGAGCGATTTGGCTGCTTGCCTTGTCCATCGATAGCTACTACCTCTTTCGATTTTTTGTTCTTGTTTTTACTGATGAATCTTTCCACGCCCGTAGTGTAACAATTGGCGCTCGCAATCCAGATATATATAGACACAATTGACATGATCGGGCTTCGATGTATATAGACGCAATTAACAAGGTCGGGCATCCTTGAGTGATGCACTAGTCAGCACTGTTGCTGTTAGACAGAAAGTGATTGAAATCGACTCATGATAAATATCATCTACTGTATGTTTTTAGGTAACTAATGAAAGTTGCTAGCAACTATGAATGGACGAATTATTTTTTCAAGTGCACGTTGCCATTTGAAAATACTAGATTGAAAGCTACTCCTTGAGTACTATATAAGATCATAGGTTCGAAAAGGTTGTTTTCAAGTTCAACACCTGGGGGGCTTCGATTCGTTTCGAAATCACAATCTGATGACGTGTCTCGAAGCAAGTAGTAGGCTGGAAGGAGGAGACTTTCGCTTACAAAGAGATGTCCAAACAAAATATATATGGCCCATTTATCGTGTGCATGCAGGTGAGAAGAGCCAGCTGTTCTGCGGATTTTTTATGAACTTCAGCCTGTTTGGGACCGGTGTAGTGTACACGCTCACATCCGCCACCAGCATAAGGTAACGGCTGCCCTCTTCCTTGTGTAGAATTGTACTCCCTCCGTTTTTAATTATATGACGCTATTGACTTTTTCGTTCAACTTTGACCAACAATATAGATTTAAATAATTATTTTTTGAATGTGAAATGAATATCATTGGATTCATCATCAAAAGTCCTTTAAGGTTAACTTATACACTTAACTATTTACATAAATATTTATAGATAAGATTAATGGTCAAAGTAACGAAAAAAATCAACGGCGTCATATAATTAAAAACAGAGGGAGTATCACGTATAACAAGCACTATTAGGAAGACAATAACTTGTATCTGGCGTGTCAATCAGGCACTGCACATGACAGTGATCGCCTTGTCATTTAATAACCGATATACGATGATAATCACTAGGCCAATGATATTATTTATTTATTTTGCGAAAGACTAGGCCAATGATTTTAATTGTACAAGGAAATTAGCAATGTCAGTGGATATTATTGTAATAGGAGGATGTGCCAATCATGGAGGAAACCGTTTGTTGATGGACCAAAGCAAAGTTTAAGTGAGGTCACATTTAAAGACAGGGACATAACGTGGGCGTAAAGTTTCTTGTGGACTTGGACAGTGCTTGTCATTCACATTTGCTTCTCTAGTTAGTGGTGACCCATTATTTGTTCTGATTGAACGAATAGTCTTTCTTTTGTACACAAAACAGAAAATACGTAGCATCTCTTATGCCGTCCCACTTAGGCACATCTTAAGAGAAGGAAGAGTCATTGCGAACCGTTGCAACTTGCAACGAACAATATTGACCGATACTACGTGGGCCGCTGATTCACGCCCGAGATTGGGCCTGCTCCTTGTTTGTTCAGGCCAGTCCCGGCTAAACGCTAAACCCTCTGCCCTGAAGTTGTTGGATAGATTTCGCCAGTTTTAGCAGAGTTTAGACAAAGTTTAAATCTCTCCAACTTCTGGTTTGCGGAGAAAAAGAGCACTCTGCAGCAAGGTTGAATCTGCGTGCTGCTGTCACGCATGCAAAGACGGCACAAAAACAAAACTAATGACAAGTTATTTTCTGGCGTTCCATTTCGATCTTATGCTGCAGGGCGATTCAGAAGGCCAACTGCTACCACAGGGAAGGCCACGACGCGCCGTGCTCCGCCGGCGGCGAAGGCTACTACATGTTCCTGTTCGGCCTCGCGCAGGTGGTCCTCTCGCAGATACCCGACTTCCACAACATGGCGGGGCTCTCCGTCTTCGCGGCCGCCATGTCCTTCTTCTACGCCTTCGTCGGCGTCGGCCTCGGCGTCGCCAAAGTCATCAGTACGCACGCACACCAACCTCAAGATGATTCATGTTCCAGCATTTTTGTACAATACGGTCGAGAACGTTCGTGATCCCGTCCGGTGGTTTCAGAAAACGGGGTGATCAAGGGCGCCATGGGCGGCATTCCCATGGTGTCCACGGCGCAGAAGGTGTGGCGAGTCTCGCAGGCCCTCGGCGACATCGCGTTCGCGTACCCCTTCTCCTTGGTGCTGCTGGAAATCGAGGTATCCGTGCAGACGACGCGATGCAATTTGCAATGCACACCATTTTTTATCGTCTTGAATTAATACATCGAGTAACAAACTTATGTGGCCGGCCGGCTTTGATGATGAAGGACACTCTGAGGTCGCCGCCGCCGGAGACCACGACGATGAAGAAGGCGGTGAAGGCGAGCATCCTGATCACCACCTTCTTCTACCTCTGCTGCGGGTGCTTCGGCTACGCGGCGTTCGGCGACGCCACCCCGGGCAACCTCCTCACCGGCTTCGGCTTCTACGAGCCCTACTGGCTCATCGACCTCGCCAACCTCTGCATCGTCCTCCACCTCCTCGGCGGCTACCAGGCAAGCTCATTGTTACTGTCAAAAATGTCACTCGTTATTTTTTTTTTCTGACGCCGAGATGCACGTGTACGTGCAGGTGTACGCGCAGCCGGTGTTCGCGTTCGCGGACCGTCTGTCCGGCGGCGCCGCGGTCGTGGAGGTCGGCACGTGCCGCGTGAACGTGTTCAGGCTGTGCTTCCGCACGGCGTACGTGGCGGCGACGACGGCGCTGGCCGTGTGGTTCCCCTACTTCAACCAGGTGGTCGGGCTACTCGGCGCCTTCACCTTCTGGCCGCTCGGCATCCACTTCCCCGTGGAGATGTACCTTGTCAAGAACAAGGTGACGCCATGGAGCAAGCATTGGCTCGCCATCCGGGCGTTCAGCGGCGTCTGCTTGCTCATCTGCGCGTTCGCCTCCGTCGGCTCAGCCGTGGGGGTTTTCGGCTCGGAGACGAGCTAATTAAATTCAAGTCTGCAAACGCAGTGGCCACGTATTCTTTTTCCAGATGGGAGTGCCCTGACATGTTCTGTACATATACTGTTCAAATTGGTGAAAATGATAATTATACACAATGGCACAGATGGGATATCTCTGCATAAAGTGGACTTTCATCAAAGTGCACGTTAAGATTACATCTTGACTGGGCAAGCTGAACATGACATGCGTTATTTATTAGCACCAACAAAGTCACTAGCTGTAATTTCCAACTCTTGCTAATACACAAGTCCTTTCACAATGGGATAATACAACATATCGGGAGGCACGGAGTACTTACATGGCATATCATCGAGCAACTAAATAAAACAATCGGCTGCGAGTATATCCGACATACTACACCAGGATATTCTACAATGACACTTCGTACAAATTCAGGTTATCCAGCAAAAATGTTCTGAGATAGGTCCAGCTTCAGTGGATAGCTTTTGATGGCATTCAGCGCAAGTCATAAATTTTGATGCGTCTTGATGGTACATTTTGGACAGCGATCAGGTGAGATATCACTAGTCTACAGAGAAACCCATTCCAGTTCTAACTCTATCTCACCTGATTCTACGTTCTGCAGCTTTAGGTGCACTTCCTGTTTTACTTTGCCCGCGACAACATTGACAGTGCTATCTTTCAACAGGGCATTGTCTTTGGTCATAAACCACCGTCCAATCTGCATGTCACCAAGACGTGAAGTGTCTCCAAAGGCCATGGCAGCTGTGATCATTGGCTGGAGATCTATCTCTGCTTCGCCCATAATATCGTCGGCAGAGAACATATCATGGTCATACACTTGCTGGAAAGAGAGATTATATGTATTATATTTGGTTGTAGTGGCAGAATTATCTAGGATACTTTGTAAACATGTGCAAAGAATAAATGCTTCTGTAAAGGATCACCTCCCAGTCTCATATTACTTTTTAAAAGAGAATATAAAAGAAGTAACTAACTTGAAAAGGATGATGATATCGTCAGTATAGATACTAGACAAGGGGTTTATGCAATGCCTTGCGCATGTTACAGGAATTCGATGATACATTACACCCTGTGCCTTTTCTTTTGTAATTTTGACATTTCATACTTTTTCCTTCACAGAAAACTGTGGGGAGCTGCGCCCACAATACCTCAAGGTGGGAATTTTTTTTTAAAAAAATGTCTATAAGAAACAAACTAGAGGAATTGGTTTAGCCACTGGATAATTTTGTGTTTTAGGCCTTCTGAGACTCAATGGAGGTGAAGGACTTGTTCTGAACCCCATGGTCCAAAGGAGACCTCATATTTATTCCTAGTTTGTTTCCTTGATACATAATGTGCTTTTATTTTGTTTTGTTTTGTTTCGCCTCATATATAGTCCTAGTTTTCTTTCACATGAATATAGCATCAATTTTCAATAAAGATGTTATATGATTCATACTGAATTAACTATTTCTACGATAGAATGGGGTGTGTGTGCACGAGAAATAGCAAAGCTCAACTGCACCACCTAGCATGATTGTCTGCTTCCTATATTTTTACGCTGAACTATCTTATCATCAAGTATCAGCTACATTTCTTTTCCAGTTCAAAATTCATGAAGGGAACAGCTAGGCAGCTGCCTATAACGGATTATGAATTACCAATGCAAGCCGCGCTCCTCCACAAAGTATGCTGGTGTCATTTATTAACTTGCAATATTAGAAAAATTATGGGTGTAATCAAAGTGTCTTTCTAGTAGTTTCACACCATTTCTTTTTTGTTGACCGAAATCAGGAAATATAGACAACGTGTTGTAATTACTACAGCCATAAGCAAAGTTATTATAATTCATTGCTCTAGTAACATATTTTGTTGCACAAGAATTAAATGCATGTGAACAGGAGCAAAATAATTTCCAGGGTGCAAAGATTTTTAAAACAAACTTACTAGTTTTAGAGGCCCATAATTCCGAGGAACTGATAGCTTAAGCACTTCATTCCATACTGGGTTCAGGTCACTCTTTTTAACTGTTGTCTGAGCATTCTGCAATTAGAACCAATGACAGATGTTATCAGGGAAAGGATAGCATAAAAATTAAAATGATGTGCATCTTAAAGAGTGAAATAAATGTACCTGCTCTCCGAGTGATAAAATAACATATGGATCGCTTGTTAGCATGTCTCTGACAGCCATGTTGGTACCTTTGACAACTGTGATATTCAATTGCCCAACGAATTCTCTTGTATCTTCCTATGATCATTTTGCAGGGGTAAGGTTATTGACTAGATCACTACTACTGTACAATTTTGATTTAATATGCTCTACGGCAGACATGCAATTTCTATGCAGAAATCATATCTTGTTTAGCATAACTTACAATGGCATCCTTCCTTGAAGCGCTTGAGAAACTGCTACCAACACTCTTCACAGAAGTGGTAGATTTAAAAGATGATTTTGAGGAAATGCGCAAACTTGGCTTCAGAAAATCCTGTGTCTCATACTTGGCTCTGTGTATAATAAAGATAAGAGATTATTATATGAAAATATGAAGAAATTAATTATAGAGTGGAATGAAACAGTTACAAGACCTTATAAATTTGGTCCTATATTCCATTGCCGAATCTGGTTTGGGTTTTGGGTGATCTTTTGGAAGAAAAGCCTCATAGATTGAATTCGCATACGAGTTTCCACCAACCTCAACCATGGAGTCGATATCACTATCAGACCAATCATCCAAAGTTACAGATAAAACCTGATAAACAAAGGATGGAGTGGGGATGTTTGTAAGGAGTATGAGGGACTGCAAAGCATACACTAAAAAACAGAAGATAAGTTTGAACGTGCATTAACAATTATGGACGGTACGATGAAAATGGCATATAAAATACACAAATCTATGTTCTGATAGCTATCTTCAAATAAACAAAAGTGAAAATTTCTCATGGTTCAGAAAACCTTTGAAATGTCAGGTCCAAGTGCCCTATGAACATCTCCACACTTTAAGCAAAGAAATACTCCAATATTAGCAGACCTGAAATGAAGAATAGACATAGCTTTTACAGTGTAAAAATCAAAAGAAATCTCTGTGCATGATTTGGTATTTGGTTGTTCTATTGCACAACATGGCAATAGCATCAAAACTATGTGCACTGATGTATTAATTTTCACATAAGAATCAATGATCCTATTTATCTACATAAACAGAAGACTCTTTCTGTCAAAAAAAAAGCCATGCAAATATCTCTCTTCTGAAATGGAAAGTACCATGGGATATACAGAAATGATCGGTTTATTAGTTTAACAGTGCCACTTACGCCCACTTGGGATCAGGCGCGCCACAATCAGCACATATCCGATTGTCGCTCTTCATCATGAGATCCTTCAATTTTCTTGTTTTGCCTATCACATTGTTACAATAATTTTAGAAAAAAAATTGCATGTGATTAAAAAAAAGAACCAACATATTCATTTTGGTACTATATGGGAAACTGAATAATGCAGTATTAGTATATTACACAAAAGCACAATATGCACATCTGTATATCCCAGTTAATTATATAGAGAAATGCATGATCAGAAGTGTGCTTTTGAGTTGGATTATAAACCTTACTATTCATGAATTGTCATTTTTATCACCAACGTATGCAATCTTACGTTGTAAGAAAACAGCAGCACGATACATGGCGTGTAGTATGTTAGCAAAGGATATTAATGTACCTAGAACAGGCTTGGTTGACTTGATGTGTTGGTAGCGATTAGCAGTACTCATCTTTGCGGTGCAACCTTGGATAACTCACGATACCAAACAAACTACTTGGACCTGCAGACAACATAAGAAATAGCCAGAGTTGAGGACCATGTCAAATAAGAAAATTTCTCCAGCCTTTATCTCATAAGGAAATAGCTTCATCATGCAGAAGAACCACTGCCCAGCCAATACCGGCCGAATGAAAGGACAACTTTACAAGCAATACAGATAGCCAACCCTTAGTTTGTTCGCCAACCTCAACCATGGAGTCGATATCACTATCAGACCAATCATCCAAAGTTACAGATAAAACCTGATAAACTTCATCATTCAAATTTTAAACATACAAAAAAGATAGTATTGGGGCTGGAAACAGATTTGGGACCCTGGATATCAAGCCCACGTAGTTTGTTCGCCAAGCATGTTTCTCAGTAACCCAGTCAAAAATAACTCATCAACCTGTGGCAGGTAAAGTGTACGTTGCTGGGCTACCTCCCATTAATCCAATTGCAACTTTATCTCGGCAAGGACATGCGCTGTGCTTGATTCGAATCCGAGCATGAAGCATCCTGGTAGATTCCGCGGAATCTTCTATTCTACGCTGAGATCTTAAATGGATTGCCCAACCCTTTAGTTATGTTATGAGCCATCCTATAGGATCTATATACATCATGTAATTCTTAGTTGCAATTCGGCCTGGAACGACACGAAATGGCCATGGAAACGACGGCATTCAAATGCCCCGGGCAGGGAGAGATCAATCGAGCGGTCAAACCATCACCCGGGACCCGGTAAAATCAAACCAGATCAAAACGCTGTTGGCTTGCCGTGCACACAGAAACGCATCATACCGATCGCGCGCATTCCCACCCCTCCCCCCTCGCGGATCAACGAGCGCTCGGGAGCAATCATCCAAAGCAAGTCAACGAGATCGAGCACCCACCGCCGGAGCAGAAATGCGCGAGGAAAACCAACCTGCGAGACGGGGGCGGCGAGGGGCGGGGGCACCGCCGGCGGCTTCCGGGTGGCGAGGTCGCCGGCGGCGGTGGAGCGATCGCCCCTCCCGGGCTTCGTCGCGGGTGGCTGGGTGGTGGCGGGGGTTGTGGTGGACGCGCAGCCGAGGGAGCACGACGACGTGCCGGGGGCGCAGGCGGGGGCGGATTATAGGGGTGGGATATTCTATTCTGCGCCCTGCTTCCCGTAGCCAACCTTTTCACATGGCGGTCATGGCGCCCGTGGGTGGGATGGATGATGCGGTGGGAAGCCAGGAAAGAAAAGAAAGGGTGCCAAGATGTGTTCGTAGGCCGCGTTTCGGTTGGTTTGGGCCGGCGGGGGACGGCTCTGACGATGTCGCGTCGTGCGTGGTCAAATGCGCGTAGCGCCATGGAGGTTTCGCGCCAGCGAGCGATGATCAAACACACGGGCGCAATCGAAGGAAGCAGGGTGACGGATGTAGGCACACGGGAGGGAGATCGAGGTAAAACATGTGCTTTCAATTTACCATGACACTGCGAGCAAGACCGAGACCAAGCATTGGGACGTTTTCGCAACTCTGCTTCCTGTTGCGCGGTTAATTGTTCTGGAGCATCAAGACCTGCACCTCGGAAGTTTTTTTATTATTATTATTTTGAGCTTATATTGCTATGATAAAGGCGTGCAAGAAGTTTGGAGGACTCATATAGAGTGTGGTGCGTGGTGGTCATCTTGATTTCTGAAAACTCCTCTGCTTATCCTGGACTAAATTTCTCCATTGATGCAGCCCGTACGAAAACTTGCTTTGTCTGTAAGATTTCTTTG
This sequence comes from Eragrostis nindensis, assembly GCA_012490785.1. Taxonomy (NCBI): domain Eukaryota; kingdom Viridiplantae; phylum Streptophyta; class Magnoliopsida; order Poales; family Poaceae; genus Eragrostis; species Eragrostis nindensis. Next base: position 590,452 of record JAAXCT010000089.1, on the reverse strand, counting down.
GTTACTGCAGTCGATAACAAAGTTGGAACCGCCTCGGTCATTTATAGCAACATAAAGATGCAAAAAAAAAAACAAATCTATCGACAATTCAGAATCTTGTTGAACTTGGAATTCAAGCTAGTGCAACGGTTGCTCGTGTCGATTTCTCTCAGTCTCTCTTGATGCAGGCCCAGCTGTGCCGTCTCTTCTCCTTACTTGGCAGCTAACATAATAAGAAAACTCCTCTACCTATCCTAGACTGAATTTCTCTCTTGATGCAGCTCGTACGAAAAATTGCTTTGGCTGTAATTGCAGTCGATAACAAAGTTGGAACCGCCTCGGTCATTAATAGCAACATATATATGCAAGGTTTTTTTTTCCCTGTTGACAGTTCAGAATCTTGTTGAACTTGGAATTCAAGCTAGTGGAACAGTTGCTCGCGTCGATTTCTCTCAAACTCTCTTGATGCAGGTCCAGCTGTGCCGTCTCTTCTCCTTACTAGTAACATGATAGGTTTCAGTTCTCTCCAGATCTACAAATCCAATGCCAAAAGTTACAGCGATATTTAAAAGCTTTGCTACTATGATGGTTGATGCTGGATATAAGATTTTGGTGGCTCTTTTTGCTAAGCTTGTGCGGCCTCGAGAGGTCAGCTATGCTTTAGTGTCCTTCAATCTGTCAGTTTAGGTCACAATTGTTATATGAAGGAGCAATCATTGGTGCCAGTAACAAGATTTTACACTAATCAGAAAAACTAATCTAGTGTCATCTGCTGAAAAAGCACACTTCTTCCAGCATACTACCCACCATTTTGACCTCACTGTCTGCGCGGTTTTTTTTTTCTTCAAAAGCACCCCACCTACATAATATGCTCCAGCATCTTTGCCGTATCACCGATTTGCGCAGGTTTCTTAAAAAATCGATGAGCTCAGTACAGGTAGGCAAGTGACAGCTTACATTAGGCGGGACCCCGTGTCCGAAATCTAGAATAATAACTACCAACCAGAATTGGTAGCTAGGCATTGGATACCTGCTTTGCACTGCGTTCATTCCGGTGTCGCAACAACAACTCACGATTTGTTTCGCGTTGGCGCTTTTCTGGATGGACGTTTAGCAATATGCGGCACCAATGATTATGTCCGTTTATCATGCGAGACTGGGACTGGGAGCTGTTCGTTTTACTCTGAAGAATCGTGTCCAAGCATTGTGTTCCGGTTCGAATCCTGCGATGCATCGAATTCAAGCATCTTGCAAACATAGGTGAAACTGAACTTTATTTGCCTTCTTCTGACTGACGGAATGGGAATGAAATGTTCCATTTCGTTTTGCAGAGTTTGAGATCCTGTGCCAGATGCTCGGCACAGTGGCGTTGCCATCAGAAGCGATGTTGTTGGCAGGTGGATCCCTTCGCCCCGCTTTTCTCGCGGCGCAATCAAAACCCAGGGCTTTCTTCTTTCATAACCCTTTCGCTTTCGCGGCGACAGCCTGGCTGATCGGGACGCGCCGGTGGGTGATCGCCATTCATCCTGCCTGCCTGCCTGCCTGCCTTGACGAGTAATCCTTTTGAACTCGTCCGCCGGTAATGTTTATCTACTCGTCTCCCTCTCAGTCTAGCGACGACACTAGAGCCATCTGCGCCTGCGTGGCATTTCTTGGCCAGCGGCAGGAAATACAGGTGGCATGCGATTTGGGTTGCTTAGGTTAATTTTTTGTCAGATGGAGTTCCTACTTTTCAACGCTGTTTTTATCATTATCTCACGGTTGCTTAACGTAGTGGAAATCACGAAACGTTCAGTTAATCTTGAAAAGTCATCGTCGCTGTATTGACATTTGGAGTATATGTTTATGGTGTGAATTATTATTTCCTTTGCACTGACACTTTGGTGATTCTACGCCCATATATAAGTAACTCTGAAGTATGACCCAATTTATTATTAGTGTGACTTACTAGAAAATTGTATCTAAACTTAGAACAATATTAAAAATGAATTAGATTATTCTGCACACACACTACAATGTGCTTATTATCGCAATACTCCATCATGTCAGGAATCACATGTGAACCAGTATATTATTGTTGGAAAATAGTGTGCTTGTGCCAGTGAGTGTTCTGATTTATCTCTTATCATTTCCCCCAAATAAACTCCATTACTTTTTTCAACAAATAGAGAAAGATCTAGAAAACATTAAAGGGATGTTGACTATATTATTATTATTTGAATAAACAAAGAATTTATGAAGACACAAGCATTAGCTTAATGAGATGAAAAGGAGGATTGCATTTGCGAGGAGAGGTGTATATGTGGTCGTGGTGTGTGTTTGTGTGTGTGGGTGGGGGGGGGGGGGGGGGGGGGGGGGGGGGGGGGGGGGGCAATGTCCCACCTATGGCCTTCACGCAACTCCGCTATTGATTCGATCAATGGATGAAAAATTGCTAATTGTTTTTCTTGATTCGTTCAATGGATGAAAAACTTGTGAACTTTGAGAAGAAAGACATCCAGATAAAGTGAGTAACAAAAAGATGAAGCCATATCATAGGTATGAACAGTGCACACTTGGATGTTTTCTTCTCTCTAATCCCTGTTAGATACTTATTTTTGATTGGAGAATATGTAGCCCTCATAATTAAGTAGGGAATGAGATAATCAAATGAGGGTGGTCAACTCTAGTCATCGAAAGTGTAAAATGGATGATTAGGTAGGATATGGAGGATAATATTGTTGCGCAAAACTACTAGTAAGCCCTCCATCACGTAGATTGTGCTCTTGTATTGTATAGTATAGATGATTTAATTTTAAAATTATAAGATGAAACTATACTAAGTTGTCCGCCACCGTGAATTGTGTTTCATGTAGAATCGCCACGAATCATGATGTTTTTCTTATAATAACAGAAACATATGTTACATTTTTCATCATCCGGTACATGTAGCCACATGAATCATAATAAGGCATCTACTAGAACCACAGGCAAAAGAAAAAAAAAATCCCCAACATAGTCGCATTTTCTTTTATATTAGATATTGCTTCGAAGTATTCAGCTCAGAGAAGTCGAGTAAATTGGATCCTTTCCATCTACCCGTACGTATCTGATCGGACGGCACAGATGCAGCATCCCCTCAAAATTACCAACCGCCGAGGCAGCCTCCCGGCAAATTTACCAACCACCACCACCACCGGTAGACCGGGCGCCGCGCCGGCGCCCCGCTTCCCCCGTCCACACTCCCCTCCTCGCGGCCGCCACTATTTTCACTTGTTACCGCGCGCCCACCACTGCCCCCTGCCTCACCACGCGTGGACACCCATATAAGTCCTCCACCCCTTTGCCTTCTCCCTCCCCTCTCCTCCCCCCTGCCGCCGCCGCCGCCGCCATACACCTGGCCTAGGTCTCTGTCGGCGCGCGGGCAGCTAGCCAGCTACCACTACGCCGCGAGCAGGCGCGCGCCCCGACGCCTCGACTTTGAGATCTCGCGCGAAGGAGGGAGAGCAGCAGCTGCAGCTGGCAGGCATGTCGTCGGGGCGGTACATGGCCTACTCGCCCTCGCCCTCCACCACCCCGCACTCCCCGCGCATCTCCGGCCTCCGCGGCCCCTCTGCCGCAGTTGCCGACCAGGAGAAGTAAGCGACGGACCTCCATCCCTTTCCCCTGTTTCGAGTCGTGCGTGCTTGTGTGTGTGTGTTGTGGTGTGGTGACCTTGTGGGAGGAAGGAGCTGCTTCCGTTCGACGGGGTTCCGCTCCGATCGCGCCCGGGAGGAAAGACTCGGGCCGATTTCGTGTGTTCTGGGAAGCCTCGAAGGTTCTACGAGTTGAATCCGATGCCGTACGACCAGGTTTGGGGATGTCAGGCATCGGATCTGATTCAGCACGATGAGATCTCCGGACTCGGCAAAACTTGCCACTTGTCGCAGTTTCGCTGTATTTTCTGCTGAACTGAGTAAGCGAGCTGCCCGGCTTGGTGTTTACTTGGCCGAGTCAGCGATTGTTTTATCATTTTCGATGTGCATCTCGTGGGATTTGGGGGAGGATTTTGTGTGTTGTCATGTTATCCAGGATCGTCCCGTGTTTCGCTAGACTTTGCCGAGGATCATAAGACATGACTTATTGGCTTGTTAGGACTGTTGTGCCAGATGAGATGGATGATGAGTATGTACCGATCCTTTTGCAGGTACCTTGCTGAGCTGCTCGCGGAGAGGCATAAGCTGAGCCCGTTCATCCCAGTGATCCCCCACAGTATACGGTTGCTGAATCAAGGTTAGATCTCACACTGGCATGCCATTTGAACTGTGGTGCATCTGAGTAGATGAATGACTGACTACTGATCTAATTGCTACTGCTGCCTTGCATTGGGAATATTCTGTTATGATATCGGAATCTTCGACGCTTGCTACTTTATGGATTGTGATGCATCTTTTTTTTTCTTGCTTCATGCCTTACTGTTCCTTATATTGGTTGCTCGTGAGTGGCCACTTTTTTATCTGCACAATGGAAGTTCTGAAATTGTCTTTATCTTAGACTCACCCCAGAATCATTTATTGTTAATTGCATTTACATTGTGGAAATAGCGTGCACAAACGGGCACGCGCGCGCTACAGATGGCGTCTAATACATCTTCTTTGATAACTTGCAACCTCATTTTTTACCACCTCGTGCATTGACCTCAGTTTTTTGGGACGGCTTGCCTCTTTGTAGTTTGACTGCTAGGCAAATGGCTTAGATGAGCTCAGGCATCCCAGCCTTGCTTGCCTCTGAATGTGTTCGGTAAAAATATTCATAGGGTGCAAGCATGCTGTTCCAAAAGAACTGGATTCATAGGAAGTCTTCTAAAATGCTAATCAATTTGTCCGAGTTATGTTTCTACTGAAGCATCCATAGTTTAGGGGTAACGTACACATACGTGGTTATCTGTTGTTGCTGTATGAGTTAATTCTGGTGACTTCACCCAGGATTCACATCGAGTTGGAGTTTTCGCTAGAGGGATCCACGATGATTGATTGACTTGAATAACAGATAGTTACAAGGACGCTTCTTTCCCTCCCTTGGGGACAGTTAACTTTCCCTTGGGGGCTGGATGTTTTGCAGAGAGTGAGCTTGAGAAATCGATTCACCTCTCTATATGAAGCGGATAGGACGATTTGATCGTCTATGCTATAGTAAACAATCCTTTTGCATTTTTTTCATGTAGATGTTTTGTTGCATACCTATCCAATGAGTTTTCTTGATATCAAAATTTCGTTCTGCTCTTTTTTCTTGACAGATTGATGTGTCGTTAATGTAATTGCATATTTTCTCAAAATAAGTGTCTTCGAGAAGAAAAGTTGGCAGTGTTATGACTTTGCTAGTTCTCTATATTAAAGAGCGGAAAAGATAGGCTCTTTCAGTTACTGATTTTACACTAACAACGTCAGGTTATGTATGCATTTACTAATCACTAATTCTAACTGCTAACTTTCTACATCTTTTGCTTGCAATTGCAATGTTGGAGCAGAAATTTTACGTGTTTCCTCACTATTGGAGAACGCGTCCATTTTAAATCAGAGTGGTCTTGAACATGGTAGTCCACTAACAACGGGAGGATTATATTCAAATGGAGCAGCTACTGACATGAATGGGTGGACATCAGCATTTCAATCAGAAGTATGGATACTGACCATTTAACATGACTTACTCTTCATGTCTAATTTACCATTTTTGAAAGCTTAGATTAGGCTTTTTCTAACTGATTTTGACTCAACTGAACTTTTTTACTGCTTGGCCCATATGCTAACTTACTAACTGAACTGATCCCTATCAAGCAGTGGGTTTGATAGATTATTTACCCTATTTCATGTATTGGAGCTGGATAACGTGCTAACACTAATTCATTGATGCCCCTCATGTAAAGTAGTTAGTTGCCATCCTAACATCAGATCTGCTAACAAGATTGCTAACCCTGGTTTATGCGCCTGTAACCATACTTGTATTGATTGTTATCATAACATTGGCAACAAAGCACCCCTGTTGTTACAAAGATCTTTCTTTGTTAAGCTTTTTAACCTTAGCCTGACCATAGAACAACTTATATGAAACTGGCATGTTCAAGAACATCTAGGCATAACACTAAAACTGTTTGAACTGCTCACAAAATATAGGATGTTTGCAGTTTTTTCTTTTTTGCTTTGGCTTCAGTTATGTATGTTTTCACTTCCTTGCCACATTATGTATTCTCTGTTTCATACACAACGCTAAGAGGTTAATCAGCCTTGACCATTGCAGAGTTCACCAGCTTATAGCTGGCTTGGAGGTTCTCAAGGAAGCTCCACTGGACTGATTGTGAAGAAAACAATGAAGGTCGAGATCCCAGTAGACAAATATCCAACAGTAAGTGTGATATTTCCCGAGTTATTATATTCTTGATTGATGAGTCCTCAATGTGCTTCTTGTTCATTTTCCTAGTACAATTTTGTTGGTCGCATCCTTGGTCCTCGAGGAAATTCCTTGAAGCGGGTGGAGGCAACTACAGATTGCCGTGTGTTAATAAGAGGTCGGGGCAGCATCAAAGATCCAGCTCGGGTAAACACTCCTGATGCTATGCTTTTTAATCTTGTAAGTTAGATAGCTAGGAAATTTGCGAATTTATTAGCTATGAACTTGATTTGTCATGTATGACCACTGGAGTTCGAGCTGTATCATTATCATCTTCTTAATGAGTTAATCGTAATGTTATTTGGTTCTTGACCAACACCGCTACCCTCTGGTTAGGGAAAGGCGACTGGTTTGTTGGTGTTTCCTGTTCTGATATTTTGGTATCTGTTCTTTTATGCATCACTAGTTCTAGTGTATGTATTGTTATGAAAACTCATATAGATTCCTTGTGGTTCTTAAAAAGCGGCAGGTTCTGGCTGGAACCTGGTCCCAGGATGGGACATTGCTGCTTTAATTCCTCCATCCGCCTTTCTGGATTTTATGTTTGCTTTGCATTTTAATTGAACTGGTTGGCACTTATACTGTAATTCTGCAGGAGGAAATGATGCGAGGGAAGCCAGGATATGAACATTTGAATGAACCCCTTCATATCTTGGTTGAGGCCGAGCTGCCTGTTGAAATTATTGATGCCCGCCTGATGCAAGCCCGTGAGATACTTGAAGATCTGCTAAAGCCTGTGGTATGTGCTATACCTTTATCCTCTTGAACTTTTTAATCAGCTCGATCTATAATCAATGCCTTAAAAGTTCTTGTTTTATCATGTCTAGGATGAATCCCAGGACTTCTTCAAGAAGCAGCAGCTGCGGGAGCTTGCAATGCTCAATGGCACCCTCCGTGAGGAAGGGATGCAGAGATCTGGTTCGGCTTCTCCTTTCCACAACAGCCTTGGAATGAAGAGAGCAAAGACAAGGGGGTAAATATGCGAGTCTAATGAAGGGGGAAAATCATCTACTCTCAGACCGATCCTGAGTAGCGCATATGGGGTTGCCATGTTGGCTGTGCTACCCAACGCGGTCTCACCGCACCAGCATCGCAGCGGCCCGTACTTGATAAATACATATATCTGGCGTTGTGTTTCCTGCCACTGGGGAGGCTTGGTCATGCCAACATAGGGTGTTTGTTGAGCACTATGTATCGGGTTGTGAGGGATTTGGTAGCGAGTGGTTTGTGTACTGCTCCTCTGTTGGAGTTATGAACCGGTGAATGTGGTTTTGAAAAGTTCTGGGCTTGTATTTGTCCTTCCAACACTGATTGAAGGATGCTGTTTGGGACTCATGTTGTAACTTCTGTACTTTTAACCGTGTAAGCGATAAGAAGCTTGAGAGTTTGCTATATGATCGAACTTCACAATTGCCACATGAGTGGGCATCGTGTGGTTTATTCTCTCCCCCATTTTTTTGTATGTATGAATATTTATTTTCGTTTGGCTCAAGAAGTATTCTGCAGCCATTATCTTATGAATATTGCAATTTTCTCATCCAGCAGATCAAAGCAGAAAATCTGGTCAAATTCGAGGATGAAAAGGCTAGTTCTGATCAACGGGCTGATGTCGGTTGCTAAATCGGCTACTCCCTCCGTTTTTAACTATATGACGTCGTTGATTTTTTTGTTGAACTTTGACCAATAATATAGATTTAAATAATTACTTTTCAAATGTAAAATGAATATCATTGGATTCATCATCAAAAGCACTTTAAGGTTAACATATACACTTAGCTATTTACACAATTTTGAATAAGACGAACGGTCAAACGTAACGAAAAAAGTCAACGACGTCATATATTAAAAAACGGAGGAAGTATATTTCTCCGCGCTTGGCAGACACCATTCCCGCAAGCGCGGTACTACATCTACAAAATACATAAATTCTACAAACTGCAGACATTGCGAAACATAATTGATTACATGATTATAAATTCATTCACACTTCTTGCTATAAATTCAATGACACATCAGCATTTTAAGAATCTTGTAGAAAAGTAGACATAGCATCACCCTTCCCAATACAACAACTGCTGGGTTTGTTGTGGTTAGCCGTTAGCATGACACGGAGCATTTGCTACAACTGCTGGGCTTGCCTACCTATTCCTGAGCACACCGAACTGCTATGCCTACTTATTCCTGAGCACACCGAGCTGCTTTGCCCGTTGCTGATTCTAGGCAGGGGTCTGGATAGTATGTCCACAAGTCTTTGAAATGTAACTACGACCAGCAATCCTCAAAAGACTATAAATGAGTAGAGAACAAATTTGAGCCTTTGTTGGCTCTCGTCAGTAGACGCATGGTAGAGACCAATCAGCCACCGCCCACTGCTACTGGTCTAAAAAACGTTAACCTATGTGACAAACTAACAAAATGGACTTGACAATTCGGGCAATACAGAAATGCTAACAGTTCAATTAAGTGAGATACCATCCTAATTTACACCCATGGTAAGGCCTCCAGCACATGTTCTTGGCCACAACGTCGCCTCGGTTCCATTTGCGTTTCAAAATTTCCCTATACAAAATAGAATAGGCCATACTTTCCACGGTGCAAAGCCACCAAACTGGGTGCCTTAGAATCACTTGTAGCTAAGCAGAACCGAGTTAATTATATGCATAAGCAAGCGGATGCTAGTGCCATCTGCTGCGCTAATGGTGGGTAGTGTCCGGTGGTGTGCCAATTGACCGTAGACTTGCTCAAAGATGGGCCGAACATGCGCTGCAATCACTTGGTCCGCTGGATTGATTGCCATGGCAACATCTGTCATCCACTGAAGCTTCCGCGATGTATCATTGTTAATGTCAATTGCTAACTGCTGCAATAGGGCTAGAAGGACCCCTTGGTTCAGAGGGAGTGGGACCATTGCACATAGCGCATGTAAATCAACCTGTGAAAGAGAATACAACTATCACAACTCCAAAAAAAGACCTTTCTAACATGTATAAACTAGGGTGGATCTTAGCTGAAAAATCCAGCAGGGCGAAAATACCTGAGAGCACAGCCAAGACACTATAGAAACATCACTTCTGTGTAGAGCCATTGTGAACGCCTCGTCAAATTTGCGTTCAGATATCAATCTACCCAGCTCTTTCAACGGATCTACTGGAGCTTCGACCTGATAAAAAGCAAAGTCATAATAAGTATGCTTATTATTTCATTCTTCATATTATACATTGACACAGATAAAGAAAAAAAATTCTCAAAACCCAAGATAAAAACAATACATGACAAGAATCAGAGAAGTCATAAGAAACAAAATAAATGAATTGTGAACAGCAGTGTCATTGAATGTGGAAAATTCTCAGCTCACCTCTGGAAGACCTCCCATAGGACCGTTGCTGGGTTGCAAAGCATTGGTACCAATATGTGCCTTGACATTCCCAGAAGCAACAACTGACAATATCTTTCGCTGTCCATCCAGCAACTCAGATGAAAAATTCTGGGTGATTGATGATGCAGAATTGATGGTTTCCTGGGGTGTAAAAAAGGAAATGAAATAAAGCACAAGTCATATCACAGTAACTGATGATAAGAAATGAGTTTCCTGTTGTTTATATAAGAACAAGAAAAATAGTGACCACTTACCTTTAAAGTTAATGCTAATGGAGTATGTGCTGCCACAACATGCTGCTGAACAGCAATACTATGTTCAGACATTCCTTTCTGAAATGCACCATCTACTTGTTCAAACATTGTCTTGCAAGATTGTTCAAAAGCTGGAACAAGTATCGATTCAAAGCTAGTGCGTAAAGCATCCTGCAAGTGTCCATTTAATAACAATCAGTATATGTAGCATAACTAAACAAGAATTATCAAACAGCAGATATCATATCTTCAGAATGTCTGACACAATTGTAATTGTCCAGCAAACAAATCACGATGGCAGTTGATTGCTGCTTGATAATCATCTATGAAACTAAACTAAACAAGGATCCATACCTGAAGTGCCTGTTTTATTGATGTATTACACTGCATTTGGATTTGCCTCGCAAGTGTAGCTTCAAGTTTTCCACTAACAGACTTGTCCAGCTGGTTGCATACCTTTTCACCCAACCCTTTCTGAAGACAAGTTTATCAATGAGAGGGATGACCAAATTAAACATAACATGTTAATAGCATGGAAATAGTTGACTAGTTGCAACCTGAACTGTATCAGAAACGGTAGAAACTAAGCACTTTTCAATGATAGGTGTTATTGCCCGTGCAACAACAGGCCCAAGTGAAGAAACTTCTTTCTTAAGTGACTTCTCAAGCGTTGCAGGAATGTCCTTGTTCAGCGAGTTTGTGATGAGAGTAACAAATTGCTGCATTCGCTCTCTTTCAGCCTTTTCGCGTTTAGTATTTTCCTCCTGGATACGAGCCCACAAGGCATCAGTGTTAGCCTTGACAGATTTCTCCATGGTACGTCCTAATGATGTCTCGAGTCTTTTGCCTTCCTTTGCAATAGGGGCAGAAATCAAAGTACCCAGCTGCTTTTCCATGTCCTTATGCATTGCTATGATCTGGAAGATATACAAACACAGTAAATAAACGAACATAATCATACCAAGCTATCGCACTGTAACAATTGGCTTCAAAAGCATAAGCAGGGGAAAAAGTATGGAACCAAAAAATAAACTTAGCTTACTTGTTTCCTGATTTGATTGAAATAAGGTCAACAAGATGTCACAAGAAATTTACTCAAGCTAGAAAGACTTCAGATCAAGAGTATATCCCTACCAAGCCCGCAAGCCTTAAAAGCAAAATATGCCACCATAAACTTCTACGAATCTTACAAAGGACTACCACTAGGTCGTCCTAACAAAATACTGCTTCTTAGATATGGATTCACACAATTTCCATATGATGCGTAGCCCTACGACAAATAAGGACTATTATATCTGAAATAAACTTGTCTGTTATACCAGAGGTAAGATGCCATTTCGAACATTTATAGATGTCATAATCTCAGCAACAAATAGCTTTAGGGCAATCCAAGATTAACTGTTGAAACTTGAAACAAGCATTGCAGATCTCAATTTTCATAGCTCAAAGCTGCAATTAGAAGATGACATGACAAGAACAAATGTAATAATGTACAACAGAGCTATCCAGCAAGATCTGTAATGTAAACCGAATAACAATAAAATAATGAGTTTTGCTAACAGCATAGCAAAGTGGACATATAATTTAAGTTCATCGTGACCACCTGTTGCAGCATCCCTTGTGTGGCAGCAACTTCTGGGAAGGAGTCAATAGGAGGATATGCAGAGCTCAACGGCTCATGTGACTCGGTTGAGTTGAAAGCACTCGCAGGAGAAGATTGCTGACCAGATGTTTGAGGATGCAAAACTTTCTCCTTCTCCTTGGCATACGAAGAAGATTGATCCCTGGAAGCAGAGGGACCATTAGTTTTCTCAGGCATTTCCACAAACTTTTTCAGGATGTTGTCATCAGCAGCACCAGTATGCTCAGATATTGGTCTATCAGATGGTGATTGTGATTCTTCCACACTGTACTTATCAGTTGTTACTGAGCGCTCACTTATCATTTCAACAGTTTGCTCGGAACTCTGAGTTCTCCCTGTATTTTCGCAAACAATCTGAGTTTCCTTGATAGCTTCAAGTTCTGAATTTTTATCTGGTTTACTCTCATCAATATGTTTTGGTTCCACTTCTGCAACCTGAGAGCTGCTACTGGAAACATCTTGAATTTTTCCTCCATCAGAATCAGAGACATCATGGTTTTCAGCAGAAGGAAGAGTGCCCGCTATAATTTCAGATGGAGTAACCAGGTGTGTCACATTCCCTCCAAACATCAGACGGGGATTTGGAAGCATTGTAACATCACTGTGGCCGTCTCTTGGAGCATCCTTTCCCAAGACATCTCTTCTAATGGGCATGGGTGTATCTTGCCTTTTCAAAGCATCACGCTCCAGGTTTCTGTTTGGCGTATAATCAAACACCGGTTGATCTATATCACGGCTGCCTGGTGTTGCTCCTGATCCAGGTTGATCCGTCTTTGATGCAAGAGGTGCAGATGGAAGATGTATGGAACAATCAGCTTCTGAGAATGCAAGAGGTGGAGCTGATGGTTTCGGATCAAACTCTGCAGACAAATAATGAGAATAATTATTTCTGAATCAAACGAAACAATTGCATAAGAATTCGTAACTGAATTACCTGTGGACTGGTCAGCAGTTGATGGTTTAGTGGAAGCGCTGACAGAGTCGGTGAAGCTTGTTCCAGTAGATGACTCTGTTCCTACCACTTCCAGAGGTGCCTCACAAACACGGGAGATAGCTGGATCTCTTCCAAACCCAGTGGTATCAGCTGTAGGAGGTGAACAGAGTGATAATTCCAGTCCGTACTGCTGAATGGCCATTGTTTGGACACAGTAGACTTGAACGACTTGTTCACCATCAGATTGGCTTTCATATGTTCCAGTGAGGCTTAAAATAGGCATTGCAACTGTGAAATCTGCTATATAGTCCAAGCGAGTAGACGCAGGATCTGAGCCATACTCAACATGCACAGCATAAATAGCGTTCTTTTTAGCATTGGCAAGCAAAATCAGGCTTGCTTGAGGCAGCACCGCAACCTGGTTGAAAAATGCCTCCTCCACTCGGGGTTCCAAAGAACTAACAAGTTCCAAGGTTTGAGTACAATGCCAAGTCTCAGAATCACTTGGCAACAACCAACCTTCTTCATTAGTAGAAGCCCAATTTTAATCTCTCGGTTCAGAGGACCCTGCAAATCAAAACATGTTTAATATTTCCTAACGATATACAAACAAAGAATTGTTCTTCCATTGAATATTACGCAATGGAAAAATAAAGCATATCACTCTTCAAGAACAGGTAAAAAGAATTCAAGCTAGGGGAGCCAACACTCTCTAACTACCTATACTTAGGGATGGCAATAGGTAAATTACCCACGGGTTTTGCATTCCCAAACCCATACCCGTCAAAGAAAATTATACCTATATCCATACCCACACCCGCTCTCGGGTGGGACTCCATTCCCATACCCATACGCATACGGGTAACGGGTATCCGCGGATAATCCATACCCACATAAATTTGAATAGATTATCATATATCACCACTTTAGTAAGCTTTAGTTAGCATAGCATATCTAAATAAAGTCTCATAACACTATAAACCATTCATAGAGCTAATAGACCATTCAAAATATATATCAAAAATAGAAGTTCACAAATAAAGCATAGGTTCAAGCCACAAATTAAGTATAGGTTTAAGCCATATTCGGGTTTGCGGTTGGACGGGTATGGGTTATGGCTTCCCATACCCAAACCCGCCATACCCAATGGATATAAGTCTTTACCCATTTTCATACCCATCCCCAAATAGGGTATTTACCCATCGGACATCGGGTAACGGGTACCCATTGCCATCCTTACCTATACTACACCCCCGTTGATTGAAAGCCCTCAGGCCTCAGAGAAAATGATCCCATAAACAAAGGAATTGTACAGCACGAAATACAACAAAATAGCCTTTTGTCCCAAGCAAGTTGGGGTAGGGTAGAGATGAAACCCACAAGATTCAAGGACAAGAGAAACACAAAAGGACAACTAGCCCCCAAAAAAGACAAATTCGATTATAAAAAATAGATAATAGATAATGGCTTTCTGCTCAAATTGTCACAACAAGGACATATGTGAAATATTTGAATTAGATTGGTTTTCATATAGTATACAAATGAGCCAAACAAATCATCTAACTTGAATAACCGAGGAATGTTTTTTACAATGGATTCTGATAAATCGACATGCTTTCATTTATAGTTACATCAAAAAATTATCTTTACTGAATGATACACCATGAGAAAACACTTTGACATATCAAGCATTAGATTATTCAACAATGAACCATCATATGTTCTTATAAATTGTAGGGAGCTACTGCTTCATCAGGGTTTTCTAAAACATGGCAGACGCCACATGAGTGTAATTTACAATAAAGGGTTGTCTTTACTAGAAGTAAAGGCAGGGGAAAAAAAGTATTTTCACATATCAAAACAATAACAGATTAATTAACCCTGAGCAGTCGTAGGTTCTTAGTAATTGAAGAAAGCTACAATTCCGTCAGGGTTCTCTAAATGAAGTATAGTAGACACTGCAGGAAGTAACCTTTTTAAGTAAGACAAAAATTAGACTCAATGCAGTGATACCGATGTATACTACGGGATGAATGTAACAATGGTACACAGGCACTTGGTTAACAATTAATGCAAACGGCACATTCAAGCTGCTGAATAGATCATTTGGCTACATAGTACATACAGGCCCCCACCCACAAAAAAAAATATACAAAGCCAGATGCATAAGAAAAGTGCGTGCTTGAGGATACGTCAAACAGATACAAGATTGGCACTGTTAAAACACAGATGAATACATACTGCTGTAATGAGATTTATATGATTTGGGCGCTCAGGTGCCGTAAGAAAAGCGACCGAATAAACAGGTTGGCCATCGTGTGGCTTCAGAACAGATAGAAGGACAGCTTTGCGATCATCCCAGATCTTTACCTGCAAAGATAGACACCACACATTATAAAAGGGACAGTACCATAAAACAGCACTTCTCTAGATCACATTCTTCCCAACATGGAAAAATATAGACAGCTAAAGCCCAAAATAGTAACACGCTTGTATATAGGGTGACCCAGAAGCTGGTAATTGTTTTCCAGTTAACTGTTCCACTAACCTAACAGCACCAGATAGATTTTCAACAGAAGTTTGGAATGCTGAGGAGAATAAGTTATACGCAAATAAAACAATAGTGATTTTCATCTCTTTCCAACTAATAGTTTTGCGATACAGAAAATGCAGACATGCACACAAAAATGAAGCGCACAGCTAAACAGCATATAAATTGAACAATTATATCCAGAACAGTGTCAGATCTGTCTAATTAACTGTTGCAGAAGGCTCGGAAAGAGGTACAGTGTCTGGCTTTTTCAAGCAGAAGAGAAGTTCTATCCAAATAGAACTGAGGCTCAAAAAATCAAGTACAAATTTTACTGCAATTCTATTACACTAACCATGTCTTGGAGCTTCGGTAGGATGTGAGATTTAATCCGCGAGTGGAAAAAAGGAATCCAGGTGGCATATAAAACAGTTTAGAGAGCAATGGGACTAAATAAAGAATCTTACATGCACATCAGAGCTTTGAACATGCAAAGTGCATAAAAAGACGATCATTTAATAGGGTATGGTTTTGCTAATTGGTATATGACAGAAGTAGGGCATGTAATACAAACCGTGCCATCCTTTGATCCTGAGGCCAGGCGGGTACTCATCCATTGAGATATGGACAAATCCGTCACATCGCCATCATGCTGACCGACTAAGCGAACTCCATCAATAAGCTTTTCAAGATGACATTTAACAGGTTCTTCCACAGTGAAATTTTTCCCTCTTCCCACTTTAGTTGTGTCTATTCTTAAGACACAGTTTCCAATCCCAACATACAGAATCTCCTGCAGGTTATTTAGATGTGAAATAAGTCTGTAGGTTTTTTAGATGCAAAAATGAGCTTCAAAGGGGGCAATAGTCAAGCAAAAGGATCTTTACTTGCTTATGAGAGTGCCAACAGATCCTTGGATGGTAAGCTTCAGCATCACCAACAATCTGGATGGCGATTTCAATCTTTCCAGTAATTTGTGGTTTATTTTCCTCATCAGGTCCCTCATCGATTCTCCACACATATATCCTCCCATCTACACTCGCGCTGCAGGAATCAAAGAAAATTTTGACATAGAGTTACCAGAAGAAAAAAAAAACACAAACGATCAGATAGCTCCAAACGTAAAACAAGATTGCAAAATGATAGATCTCCAAGGGAACTATGCAGATCACTTGTTAGTTGGAATATCTCATCATTTTATATTAGTATACCTTGCCAAACGATGGACATCCTCAGCAAAGAAAGCCATGTCTGTCACCCTCTGAGGCCAAAAACAAAAGAGCGAGGAAACAAAATAGATCAAGACAAATACAATTGCAGGCTGATTAAAATCAGGAAAACATAAGAAAAAGAGGACAAATAAGACTAAACAAATATCAATAATTCAATATGCAAAATTAGTATCTTCTTCAAGAGCTTAGAATTGTAATACACGTCATATATTACATGAGGTAAGTTGCTACATAAAGATATCTGCAGGTAAGTTGAATGCATAAGTAATTCATCAATACATAGAAATGGCTATATAAATACAAGTATCTTTGACATGCTCAGCATATTAGACCAAAAAAAACATGCATCAATTTGCATGGACGTATTATTCTTGCTACACTAAACCATTTCAGGCTTACTATACAAACTACCCCACATTCCCAAAACATAACTTGCCCCTCTCCTTTTTACGCCATATGCTCATGCAACAGGAGAAGGGGAAACACAGGTATAATTAAAGATGTTAAGGTATACACTGTTATTCTATCCCGATACACTTCTATTCAAGTTCAACAGTGTGCGCCAGAAGAACCCACTAGGCAGTGATTCATCTAGATCATTCCTACATAAAACAAAATCAATGTCAATCTCTGAATATAAACTTCGTACCTGTGTGTGGCCACGGAGGAGTGAGCGGAGCGCTGTATTGATGTTCAGAACACGGATGTTCCCGAGCTTGAGCCCATACACGATGTACGTCCGGTTCACCGCGATCTGCCTGCCCAGCACGAGACCCGGATCCGACGTGTACTTTGTGATCGGCGTGACCTCCAGCTGTGGCGGGTGCGCCTCCCCAGGCAGCCTCGAGTCAACGTCGTGGACCGCTCGTTCCCCGCCGACAAGTAGCCTGCCCCTGGGCACCTTGCTGCTAGTGCTGCTCAGCATCCTCGTCGGCGGCGCAGATGGCATCGCGGGGAGCGGCACCGGTGGCGCGAACTCCGACGTCGGCGGGGGCATAGATACGGCGGTCTCGAGCTGGGTCGGCCCGGAGTTGCCGAGCAGCTGCATGAGGCGCGCGCCGGGGTTGGGGCCCGGGGCGGCGGCGTTGGGGATAGCGCTCGGGTTTGAGTTGGGGTTTGGGCTCGGCATGGGGAAGGAGACGACAGGGCGGGACATGGCGTGCGGGTCCTGCGGGTAGTGGAGGTAGGGGCCGCGGTGGAAGGGAGGGGTCACCGGGGGATACGAGTAGGGCCCGGACGGCGGCGGCGGGCCGGCGGGGCCACCGGCGGCGCCAGGGAAGATGGGTGCGGCGGTGGCGGTGGGCATGGGGTTCGGGGGCGGCCTGAAGAGCTTACCGAGCTCGAAGGGTGGGTTGGGATTAGGGTTAGGGTTTCCGGTGGGAGACGCCATGGGAGGCGGCTCGTGAGGGAGGGAGGAGGTGGCAGTGGAGTAGATCTGAACTGGGGAAGAGGAGGAAGGGGAGCTGCGCGAGGAAGGCCGAGTGGATGTCGAGCTGGACGTGGTGCTTGATTTTCCGCTTTTGAGCCATCGAAGTTTCGCATTATTGCAAGTTGCGACAAGGGGCATCTGTCAGTTCTCGGTTCTGTGTTCGGTGCGATAAGGCCAGTGTCAATGCATCCTTTCATAAACATTAAAATCTTTGCCACATATACATTTTTTGCTGACTTGGCAAGCTAATTATGAGGAGAGAGAAGAGAAACTTTCATATCTTGTGAGAGTCCTTTCATCCCTATGAAAGGAAGCTGGCTCTCTTTCCTAAATTTAGTCTTGGAAACAATGAAATGAAAGTGTGCATTGAGAATGGCCTAAGGCTTTGAGCAAATTTTTCATGTTTCGAAGAAAAAACCTAGGGTCTTTATTTTCCGAACTAAAATAAATACTAGGAGCATTACGAGCCGAGCCAAACTACCGTTGCACTATCATGGTTGTGTACTTGTGTATGTGTAGGAATGCTGGTTGCATAGAGAATTTAATCTCTTCGTGTAAGGGATGAAGATGAAAGGGAAATTTGAATTGTAGATGTAGTAAGTCGAAAATACTTTACATGCAACTCTCGTGCGTCATTTGGGTTACCTATGTTACTTACTTTTGTTGAGTGACGCGATTATGAAAGGTCGGCAATCTATATTGTTTTGTTACAAAAGCAAAAATATTCAAATAAAAACTTATTTATTCTCGAAACATGCTTGGTCCTTGTTGTATATAATAATGTTTAACGTAACGATCCACTCCCCTCGTTTTTAATTATATGACACCGTTAATTTTTTTGTTGAACTTTGGTCAACAATATAAAATTTAAATAATTACTTTCCGAATGTGAAATGAAAATCATTGGATTCATTATTAAAAGCATCTTAAGATTAACTTATACACTTAACTGTTTATATAAATATTTATAGATAAGACGGATGGGTCAAAATAACGAGAATAAAATCAAAACGTCATATATTAAAAAACAGATGGAGTACTATATTACTTTGGTGAATGAGAGGTACTTTGGTGATTGAGTACCAATCATGGCCGGTAAAACAATGTCATAACATCACTAATTTTAATTTATGGCTTAGTCAGAAATCAAGATGGAATGTTGTGCAAATACACAATATTGCGGTGGAAGAATTAACATCTCATGACATGGGCTTTTATTCAAAAAGGTACCGAAAAGACGTCTGAAGAGTTGTCGTTTTCAAAGTACGTGAGCCGAATTTGTCGTGTAACTCAGGCTCATCTCATGAACTCTGCAAATCGGCATCCATCTGGAGCCATCGCCCAAATATCAGGTCGCTCAGGGTGCGCGCTGCAATCCTCGTCACTACCTTTCCGAGTAGTGAAGCCATCGTCCAGATATTGTTTTCTGATGATCGAGCGGGGTCAAGCGGGGCGCTCTTTGATCAGTGAAGCCCGGATTCGAAGGCGGAGACGCGCACACAGATTACACTCGGGCGGGTCGGGACCGTACGATCTGATTCGGCTCGCGCACCGCTGCGGCATGGACGGAGATGGCGGCGCGCGGCGGGGAGGAATGGTACGGCAACACGTGCGCTGCATGCAGCATGCCTCCCGGAGCCGCCACACGATCCGGCCTCGCCTGTCGCGCAGATCAGCAGTGTTCAGCTGAAGCCACGAGCTCAGCGATGGCCGATGAGTCTCCCTGATATCACAGGCAGCGCTGCGGATGCGAGGTACTGTACTACTAGCATGACAGAGCGAGGAGCATGATAAAGCACAACCAAGCGCGCAAATTTTCAGTCTTGGGCTAATGGAAAAGCAGATGCGAGTCATTCTGTTTTCTCAGGGTCACTTTTGGATCAAGTATGAATTTGCACACCACCGCACGACAGAAAGGAGGAGCTTCCCATGGTTGCAAGCCTCCGTTCCCAAAGTCAAAAGGCCCATCCAAATCCAGTATGGTGGCGATCATAATTCAGGATCGGCATATGATTGGCGTATCCTCTTTCGATCCTGCCCACTCACCTGCCTATGCACCCGGCGGCTGTCTGAAACGCCATCGGCACTCTCGGCATGGCTGATGAATCTTCACTTTATTTATTTGAGGAGCATTAGGAATTCGAGTGCTGAAGGGTCAAATGCGCCACACACAAAAGACGGTGCAACATTCGGAAAGTAAACTATCTTTCCATCAGCATGATCAGAGCAAATTAATTGTCATCAGTTGAACAGTTTGATGCAAGACATAGTACAAAGATACACTGACCATGTTTATGGTTGGATCTAGGAGGGGTTATTTTAAGCAAAGCTAGACAGCAAGTTCGACCAGCAAGACGACATGTCAACGAAAAGAAATGCAGAGAGTAATGCAGTACGCATAACTCTGCTGCGCTGTCATGCATGGAGTGCAAACTTCCCTCTTCATTTTACAACTTAGCAACTGGTTACAGCAACTTGGTGGTGATATATATATATACAAGGTGATGTGACGTGTTATACCAGTATATAATCCATTCTTCACTTTCGCCGCCAAACAAAAAAAAAATCATCACTAAAAGCAAGATCCTCATCAACTTAGCTCAGCCATACCAAAGGTGCAATTGACTACCAATAATAAACAAGATGGTGGCTTACAAGGAGAACTCGATCGATAGTGCAAAAATCATACTGCCTCGTACGAATGGAATGGAAGGAAGAAAGAAGAAAGGAACAGCTTGCTAGCCTTCCAGACAGTAAAAGGAGGTGTTTTTCATACGGAAAGAACATAAACATGAACTTTATCGTCGATTGCACGCGTGGATTGATTAATCTTAGAAGTCTGTCACCATTGGCAGGCAATTTTTATTTTGGCGAATGATTGGCAAGCGAAAGCTAACAGTGAGTCAGTGACCACTGTCAGTAGACTTACTGAAAACCGCCTTATAGGTCAACGAGGCCTTTTTCTTGATTGGTGCCTCGATCGCCATTCACCTGGCTCACACAGTACACTGTTCGGTCAGCAAAAAATAAATAAATAAATAAATAATTACACAGCACAATCGTCACGCTCAGAAGTCCTTCGATGTCATGGTCATGGAGCTCTCGCTACACGTCCAAACGGCTGAAACTCCAGCAACGCATGTCTGCAAACTAATTATCCGTGGCAAAGTTGAACAAGAAAATTCATGAACTGAGGAGACAGTATATACGGAACCAAAAAAAAAAACATTGCACGTGGATACGTGACTGTTTTAAATTCGAGCTTGCCATCGGATTTTCCTTTCCTTGCGCGTTGAACTCATGGGCGTGTCAGTCCTCATGCGTGTTCGCCAAAGAAACATCAGCTGGAGTAATGGCATTGTAATCAGACTTTTTATTCTCCTTAATACAAAGACGTGCAGTCCTTATGCATGTTCGCGATTCGCAAAAAACCACGATGACAAGCCCGTATCGACAAGCCCAGTCATCCAGACATGCGTACCAACCGATTTGCGATGGTTGGACGATGATGATCAGTGGCGGATCCAGCGGGGGGGCTCCAGCCCCCCCCCCCCCCCCCCCCCCTCCCCCCTACTGGCCTGGTCCTCCATTGATATGAACACAAGATACAGGAGAGAAGTAGAGGGAGAGAAAGGAGAATGGAGGGCTGGAGGAAGAAGAAGAGAGGAGAGCCCCCCCCTGATCTCTTCCCTACGTCCGCCACTGATGATGATGCTCTCGTCTCTTCGGTGGACGTGAGTTTTAGATGTTTCATGTCAGCTAGTATTTCAGATTGAAGATGGTTGCGGTGGTGTTTTGGTGAAGATGAAGCGACAAATCAGGTCGTCTTCTAACGCCAAAACAGGTGCAATCATTTGGCTAGTTTCTAATTTCCTAGAAAAGTATGTGAGAGGGAGTGAACTGATTCGGACGAAAAGCCACATTTCAGATGATTCTGCTGCTAGTACAAAAACAGAAACATTTTTTTGAGGAGTCACATTTGTCGACATGTTGGAAATCAAAAATCAAAATATTTTTTAAGAGGAACATCTACCGTATGGGGTCGGAATAGCAGTAAATAATGGATGCCGGGTGAGGATGTGAAAAACGAATGTCAGATGGCAAGATCGACAAATTTCACAAGAAATTATGTGCCACGCGAGTTTTAGAAATGTCAAGCACTTCCTCCGTTCACCAATTATTAAAGTTCCCAACCAGAGAAAAACAACTACTCCATACAGTTGCCTGTTGTGGAATGACACCATTTCTCAAAAAATGGGACAACATCAATTTTAATACCATGGAGTAATAAGATATCTAAATGTTCATTCGATGTCAGGATCTCAACCGATTACTTCGAACTAATACCTGAGATTTGTTTGGTTCGGGCTTCTGAGAGCTCGGCAATCGCATCTTCCAAAGACTTATCCAGTTTAACGTGCAATTCATGGATCCTCTCATGCCTGACCCTTGCGATCTTTGACATTTCTTCAATAACAGCATTCAAGTTGTCAAACCATTCTACAATTTCTGGTCTCACCCAACAACTTGTGTAAACGGGGTTTCTCTCTAAAAAAGAATATGTGCAAATCGCAGCACCAGTGCCCAGTAAACAATTGATTGTAGTTAGTATGGCTGCTGCCTTGTCACTGAAAATGACAAATGCAAGTGTCAATTTTTTTATGAGATAGAAACATCATGCAAACCACTAAAGCACTTAAAGTCGAAAATGAAAAATCATACCGGTGCAACCCAGGGAGAAATTTCTCGTACCGGGTAAAATCCTGAAAAAAGCTACATATGAGATCAATTATTTAAAAATTCATGGAGACCATATCTCTAGCTCTTGAAACTCTTGAAGTTGGGGCCAATGTTCATACCTATACTTGTTGAGCTACACCGTCTCATTTAGGACTAAAAACACATTTTCAAACCACACAATTTCCTCCTATACAAACTTTAGATTATGCGTAGATCTGGTTCTAGAGTTTTCCCAAATTTCCACGCAAACTGGTGTACTTATGCATGAATACACTGCTATATGCCCTTTTGAATTGATGAAATAGCTAGTATCATGTCAATGCGAAGAACATATTTTTACAATTTCTACGTAGCAAGCTTACAAAAGCGCTCCAATTCCGTAGGGTTGGCGAGTTACGATCAGGCAGTGTGGTTAGCTGAATGAGAAATTTGAGGTACATACTTATAGTGAAATGAGTATCATTAGATCTATCACCAAAACCACTTTAATCTCAACTTATATATAATTATCTATTTGCATAAAAAAGAATAATCAAACTAGTGAAAAAAATTAATGGTGTCAAATACTTAAAAGGGTATTCGACAAGGGCGGGAGTACCTTGTTATCAATGGTGTCAAATACTTTTTTTTTTGGCGAGTATCAAATTCTTAAAGATTACTGGAGTACTCTATTCGACGTAGGGAGTACCTTGTTATTCGTTGGCCCCGGAACGGTACAGGATGAGCTAAAAGGGTGCCCTAGCCCTGAGGAGCGGCCATGGAGTCCAAACGCAGAAAGAGAAAGACGATGTTGCGGCGTCGGTGCACGTGCGACCTTGCTCGCCACTGATCGAATAAGCGCTGCCGCTGCCATGCCCAGGCGCTGATCGGTCCAAGAATCGCCTGGCGGGCGATCGAGTAGCTAACAGGGATGATCTTAAAGGGAACGAACGAAGACAGGCGAGTAGCTACTTCTCTTCTGTCTAGTTCCCGTCGTTGCCTTTCAGGAATCGAATATGATTTGGCTAGGTCACCGAGTCAAGTCAGGCCGTAATTCGGGCGCGGGCGAATCGGGTAGCAGGCCGTAACTGGAACGGAACGAAAAGAGACAGGAACAGATATGGGCCGTACTTGCGTTGAAGCCCAAACGGAACCAAGGTGACCAGGCCCAGTTGTCCGGCACCGTGGGGCGAGCCCAAACTCTCCAGTCCCGGGACCCGGCGGCGACGACGCTCATCTCCCGCGGTGGCTTCGTTGGAGGCGAGTCGCCGCCGGTATTTCCTGTCATACCCCGGGCGGCGGCTTGCGTGAGGCGAGTATGATTGCGCAGAGGTACCTTAACCATTGAGCTGCAACCGCAATCCAAAGGCTCTAAACTCTGAACCTGAAGGACCTTACAAATCTGAATCTGGCAAGCAGCGCGTCACGCACCATCACGCAAGCCGCACGCTCATCTCATGGCTCTATGCCACAGTGGCGTCGATGTTCCATGGATATTGGATAGATATGTTTACCGTCTCCGTTATGTGTGCCTGGAAAGCGACCGCTCGGCTCGGCGTCAAGCTGCTAAACCTGTTGGGCCGTTTGCCTCGGAGCTGGTTGACCGCCCAATTCACATGCCGCACAGGCTCTCTTCTGCAGGAGCTCCTCGTAGCGCGAGAATGGCAGGCAGGTTCATGCAGCACAACACTTGTCAGGCCAGGCCGCTCCGCCCGCCCAAGAAACGCATCACCACTTCGCTGTACTACCGCTCCATGCATGCTCAAGATTTGTCGCTCTTGTTTTGTGCTTGGTTCGATCCAGTGAACAGAAAGTGGTTCGATCCAGTGAACAGAAAGTGGTCGCTGTCCCCCGTATAAAACTTAATTCAGCCAGCAGAGTTTTCTTGCATATCCTGCATTTCTTTTAAACTGAAGGCCCTTGTATCCAGTTTTACGATAGCGTCCACGGAACAGAAGCCGGATACCTGTCCAAATTTGCAACCGCCAGCCGCCGCCTCTCCACGGTGTGCCAGTGGGTGCTCGGCATGCAACCAGCCGGCGCGCACCGTGGCTAGCTGCCATCCATCACCTATCTATCTTACAGCTGCAACGAAACCGCAAGGCTCCGCGCCGTGCGCATGAATCGCAGTTGGATGCACGCCGCTGCCTAGCCCACCCGCCCGCCGCTCCTCCGGGTTTTGGCCGTTCCCTCCCCAGTCCGCGCGGGAACGGACACGGTGGCGGCACGGCTGGCTCTCCGCCTATGTGGCCCTGCAAGCGAAAAGTGAACGACGCAGCTTTACCCACCGTTCCCTTCCCGCCACGGCGTGCACGTCGGTATTTTGTGTCCTCGGCGTGACACAAGCCTGTGCAGACTGCAGAGCACCCTGATCGAGAGCGAGAGAGAGCAGAGCTCACGATGCCGCCGCGCTCCGGCAGGCCGCCGTGGCTGGGCGACGCGCTCCTCTTCACCGCCGGCGCCGTCGCGGCCACCGTGCTGCTGCTCGCCTTCGCGAACCCGTTCCCTCAGCCGGGCGACTACTACTTCGACGACGGAGCCGCCCCGCGCTCCGGCCCCGGCTCGTCGTCGGCGGGCGGCGGCGAGGGATGCACGTTCTACGACGACCCGCGGGTGGCGTACACCGTGGACCGGCGCATCACGGGGTGGGACGAGAAGCGAGCCGGGTGGCTGCGCGCGCACCCGGAGCTCTCGGGCGGCGGCGGCGGCGAGGAGCGCGTCCTGATGGTGTCGGGGTCGCAGCCGGCGCCGTGCCCGTCCCGGGGCGGCGACCACACGCTCACGCGGCTGCTCAAGAACAAGGTGGACTACTGCCGGCTCCACGGCGTGCAGCTGCTGTACAACACGGCGCTGCTGCGGCCGTCCATGGACCGGTACTGGGCCAAGATCCCGTTGGTCCGCGCGGCCATGGTGGCGCACCCGGAGGCGGAGTGGGTGTGGTGGGTGGACTCGGACGCCGTGCTCACCGACATGGACTTCCGCCTCCCGCTGCGCCGCTACCGTTCCCACAACCTCGTCGTCCACGGCTGGCCGCGCCTCGTCTTCGAGGCCCGGTCCTGGACCAGCCTCAACGCCGGCGTCTTCCTCATCCGCAACTGCCAGTGGTCGCTCGACTTCATGGACGCGTGGGCCGCCATGGGGCCCGACTCCCCGGACTACGCCCGCTGGGGCGCCGTGCTCAAGGCCACTTTCAAGGACAAGGTGTTCCCGGAGTCCGACGACCAGTCGGCGCTCGTGTACATGCTGCTGCGGGGCGGCAGCCCGTGGCGGGAGAAGGTGTTCCTGGAGAGCGACTACTACTTCCAGGGCTACTGGGTGGAGATCGTGGGCCGGCTCGGCAACATCACGAAGCGGTACGAGGCGATGGAGCGGCGGCCGGAGGCGGCGCCGCTGCGGAGGCGCCACGCGGAGAGGGAGCACGTCGCCTACGCGGCGGCGAGGGAGAAGGCGCTGCCGGGGGCCGGGCTGGCGGAGAGCGGGGTGCACGGGTGGCGCCGCCCGTTCGTGACGCACTTCACCGGGTGCCAGCCGTGCAGCGGGCAGAGGAACGAGCAATACTCCGGAACCACCTGCGACGAGGGCATGCGCCGCGCGCTCAACTTCGCCGACGACCAGGTGCTCAGGGCGTACGGATTCCGGCACGCTGGGCAGCTCAGCGACGACGTGCGGCCGCTGCCGTTCGATTACCCCGCCAAGCAGTGATTAAACCTGTTGCTGATCGACTAGGATACAAACTGCTTGGTTGCTTGGTTTTTGGCGCGTCCAGCGCCATTTTGAAGTTGTTCGCTTCAGGCAGTGTGTTTGTGCTAAGCTATCAAAATCAATCTGCCTTCGCGACTTGAATCCGAATTAAGAACGTTAAGGTACGCGACCACTCGAGGATTCAGCAAGTCCCGATCGAGAGGGAAAAAAAGGGAACAGGATTCAGCAAGGAAAATTCAGCTCTCCGAATGATCTAGTAGAAACTGGACCTGTAAATCACGCTTCGCAGAAGACAACAAACTCGCACAAGCCAGGCCAGGAGCTACCAGGACAACTCAAAGGTTAGGAGCCAACAGATGTCAACAAGTCATCAGCTTCATTGCTTAAGCTAGTTGCCCAAAGGGCGGGCAGTATTTAGCAATTCTGTTCGCAATAGTTCAACGACTGAAAGCTAAATCTGCATTTCTGCAGTTAGATATCCTGAGTGCATACATGCACATGCTACGGTTTTAACATCTACAGCATAACTTGATAACGCAGACCATCCAAGGTCGCAGACCCACGTTGCTTGATCGGCAGGATGGCTGCTGCAGATTCAGGAAGCAATGGAGACCAATAAGAAATATGTTACAATCAAGAATACCCTTGTCATTCAAATATCTGCATCAGAATTACCTGGCTAGTTCTGTTGGAGATTCAGTTCGCTCTTTTTATGTTAGCAAGAGCAGCAAGAGCCTCAGTGATTGGACCTTTGTTAACTGACTTGTTGGCCTGGATACACAATTTGGGATTTTGCAAAAGTTAGATGTCATAAGTTCACAATATTAAAGTACCGAAGTATCAATAGAAGGGGTTGACCTTGAGAGATGGCACAAGTGCATAAACCTCTTCAATGGTCTGAGGCCCAATATTTGCTATCATGCATATCTGTGACAAGCAAAAATCAATCGTAGATTAGATGATAGTAATAATATTAAATAAAGGTCAAACAGGAAATGGAAAAATAAGTAACAAACCTCTCCATCATTAACCTCACATTGTTTAAGAGGCCTACAGCAACTGGTCAAGGAATGGACTACTAAAAATGTTTTCTTGATAAAATGGTATAACCATAACATGCAAGTTCTAATGTCTCTAAAGTATAAATCAGAACTTAGGATACTCCAGGGCTTGTTTCACAGCGTCAGCTGTGGTGAAATGAGTTCCTTCTTTTGCATATTGGAAAGCTTTGTCAAATGACCTGCAGAAGTGATAAGAAAGATTAAACAAGAAGCCAAAAGGCTTAGAGATTTGAACACAACGCAAACAATATTAGTAGGGTAGAAAAGACAAAGATTCTTACTCAGGAATTTTGATCTTTGGATCCTCTGATAAGATTGCCATATGCTCGTGAATTTCTTTCAACAGTTCAGCTGCTTCACAGTTCATTAGCATCCTCGAATTTGTAGGGACATCTGCGACCAATTATAATAAGATGATTTCAATGCCTGTGGTTAGCAGGAGTAGCTTACATGATTCATTTAAATAGAGGGGCTCTTGTAATCCGATTTGTGCACTCAAAGAATGGTACAATATACCAGCTCCATTACACAAAACATTTCACATTAACACAATACTGTCTAATATAACAGTATACCTGATTTCATCAGTGCTCAAAAGAGGTAGCACAAAAACACAAACAGATATGAAAAAAAAAACATCAAACATGTTTGCATGAAGACCTTGTGCGCATACATCAACAAGAAAAGAGAAAATGCTTACGGACTATAGATATTCACCATCACACACTTCATTCCAAAGTGAGAAGCAACAATAGAGGCTGGGTTCTCACAAACCACACTATCTATCAGTGTATTGTATATGTGAGGGAAAAACACGAATTTGCCTCGTCCTCAGACAAACACAATCTGATCCTAGATCTCATGATGAAAAACAAAGACAACAGAGTGAGGAAGAACTCTCAAAAGTTGAGCAGCAGCATGGGTGCCATGCTGAGATCCCAAATTCGACCTGAATGAGTTGAAGGATCAATATGGCCCTAGGGATTTTATCACACAAGTGGATCTTTTTAGTACATGGGCTGCTAGAATTAAGCCTATAATGGCCTTCAATTGAGGAAAAAATCTTCGCGCAAGGACAAATCTAAGCTCCAAATCAGTAAGTCAATTTCACCTATAAAAGCATAAGTAATAATTATGCATAAAATATGTAACATTTGGTAATTTTCACTGAACAGGAACTGACCAAGCACAAGCTTTAGCTCTTCATTAGGCTTAGTAGGCACTGCATTCGATGCAGAGGCCTTTCCACCTTTGCCTGTACTGTATGCCTTTCCATTGCTAGCATCTCCTAAAAAAAAGGGGGGAAATTTAGAGCATAAGACCGAGAATAGCAAATGAAAGAAAGAAATACAATAATAGCACAGATCTTGATCAATGTCCCAATATTTCGAGTATCTTTAGAAGGAACTGATCTATTGTAAAATTATGTCGGGTACCTTTGGAAAAGGACGAAGCCTTTCCACCAGTTTTTAGGCTCTGTGATGAA
Organism: Eragrostis nindensis; assembly: GCA_012490785.1. Classification (NCBI taxonomy): domain Eukaryota; kingdom Viridiplantae; phylum Streptophyta; class Magnoliopsida; order Poales; family Poaceae; genus Eragrostis; species Eragrostis nindensis. Next base: position 561,706 of record JAAXCT010000089.1, on the reverse strand, counting down.
GCCTTCCCATTCGACCTGTAGTTAATGGGAGGCACCTCATCTAGAAAACCTACAAAAAGGCATTGCTCTATGAGAGTGCTGCAGGTTTCAACAATGCATCATATTATTCATGTACAGACCATTCAACTCCACTTAAATTCCAAAGTTCCCTTAATGACTTAATGCAATGGACCCCTATACTTTGCTCTTATCAAAATACTGAAGACCTCAATAATGTGACAACTGGCACTCATTGCGCACACCCATGAATCATGGTGTGTGTTTTTCCCTCTGTCAATATTCGTACTAGCAATATATCAAATTGTATGAAGCCTACGAATAAAGTATGTAGCCACTACAAGAGTATTTTGGTGAAAAATCACTGAAACCAATGACAAACCACACCAGAACTATAACAAAGAATCATTTCAACCATGCAATGTATTTTTCCTCATCTGTATGTCTTCGAGTACTCAAAGCAAAACATGAAATTTGGCAGGCATGCTGACAGAAATCTCATTACATGTCACGTGAAATAAAAATGATATTTCGCAAGCACAGAATGTCAAGAATTCAATCATAAAATATAAAATACACATATTGCAGGGAGAATGAGATGTTCCCCTAGTATATGGGATGAAAATTTTGTACCAATGAAAACTGAAAGCATTGTTACCTTCAGAGTCAGAGTCAGAGTCAGAATCCGAAGACGTGATGACAAGATACTTGACAGAACTCTTATGCTTTCCATTCGGTATTCGATCCATTGGGAAAACCTACCACGACGCCTACTGAAAAAACATGCACAAGACAGTTCAGCTTCTCCAAACCTACATCATTTAATTGAATTCATCACATAACAGGATCACAAAAATGCGCTCAACATATGGCACCTTCCCAACATCACCATCACACATCTACTACCTCAAATTAGAGTAGGCAAGTAGAGACAGCACTTCTTAATTTACTTTTCAGGTTGAACAAAGTCTTTACAAGACGAATGACGGTTCTACAACATAGTCAGAGCACTCAAGTCCACAATCATAATCCTCTGGAAAGTAGAATCCCCCATTTTCTTTCAAGCATTGCAGGCCCGAATAAACCACATACTGCATCCTGAGAATGTTCTACAATATAGTCAGAGCATTCTCTAGTTTCCACTCTCCACATGAAGCAAAAGCCCACAGTTTTGCTGAGAATGTTTGATCAAAGCACTTCTTTCCCCTCCCAAGACCCCAGGGAAAAACAAAAGACTACTTTCCCCACAGAACGGAACACCTGTTGCCATAATGCAATACAGAATGTGTGGCTCGATTTGCAGAAGAACCCCCAAATTCGACCAGAAAAAGAGTAAACGAACAGACCGAATCGCAAGTTCTCACGGAGAGCGCAATGTATCTGCTACTCCTAAAAGGTACTCCCTTTGATCGGTACCCACCAGGGCACGACGATTTTCGTAAGTACAAAACCTCTTCCCGTCAGATAAACCCTAATCCGCGGCGAGGGGCGGACAAAACGAGGGGGGCAAGGGTTTCTAGCTCCCTTGCGAGACATAAAAATGAAAAATTGCTAGTACAGGGTTACCAGCACTTCTCCACGCGGGTGAAACAAATCCGCAAACGAAATACTCCGAGGAACAAAATGAGGCTATACGACCAAACAATATAGGACTAGGAGGGCTTCCTCACCCACGAAAGAGGAGAGGCCAACCCGAGCCCGGATGGATGTCCAATCCGCGCCGGTGCAGGTCGGCGAGGAGGACGAGGAAGCCGACGGGAGATGGGGGAGAGGTGCGGCTACCAGGGGGTGGAAGCTCGGGTGCGGTCGGAGAGAACGGTGGAAGACTGGACTGGACTCTGCAATGCGAAGAGGCGCTGCGGGAATGAAATGGTTACTGGTCTCTGGGTGGGACGGGTGGGTGGGTCGAAACCTCGAAGGTAGGAACATTAGCGTTTCTACCCTGCTTTGTTTTTCATTACGATTTTCATTTTTTTTAATTTTACGATTTTAAATGGTGGTACTAGTAGTATCATTCGTACTCTCTTGTATTTTTTTTTGCGATTATTTTAAAATTAGTTCAACTGAGTTGTTAAAATATCAAAAATTCAATTCAGAGTATTTTTGAATATAGTGTTAAAAGTAATTTGAACATCTCAAATAGCACGCAATGGTTGCTTAGGTCGTCAATGCTGTGAGACGTAACATGCATGAATAAATTATCTTATAGAGTAGTGTGATTTGGCTAAAATTTTATGGCTTGAGCTTAGACTATCTGCACTGGTGGACCTCTATTTCCAACCTTTAAAAGGAATATTCTGTCCTGGTCATCAAGATTCTCATCTCTATATCAACTCCTTCCACACCCATCAACCTCTATATCTCAACCTCTATACCAACTAAATTATATTTTATTCACCTCTCTCCCCACCCCCACCGACGCCTAGAACTCTCTCCTCTCTCCTTCTCTCTCGCGCTCCTCCCGCCACGGCACTGCCCGCTCGCCGCCGCTGCCACCGGGCCGCCTCCTCCCCTCGCGCGCCGCCGCCGCTCCTCCTCCCCTCGTCTCGCGCGCCGCCGCCGCTCCTCCTCCCCTCGCGCACCGCCGCCGCTCCTCCTCCCCTCGCCTCGTGTGCCGCCGCCGCTCCTCCTCCCTTCGCGCGCCGCCGCCACTCCTCCTCCCCTCGCCTCGCGAGCCGCCGCCGCCCCTTCTCCCCTCGCCTCGCGTGCCGCCGCCCCTCCTCCTCCCTCGCGGCTCGCGCCGACGCCTTGTCTTGGCCGCTGGCGTCCCGAGGGAGTACACGGTCGACGCCGACGCGTTCGACGCCGGCATGCGGCTCCCGCGTGGCGCTACATGGCCGCCTTCGTCCTGCTGTGCGAGGACGCCGGAGTCGAGCCGCTGCTCTCCGCGTTCCGCTACTTCTTCTCCATCTACGCGCGCAAGGGCGAGTCCCTGGGGTGGCACCACTTCAAGCCCTACGCCGTCCAGCTCCTCCCCTCCGGCTCCGGCGACCGGCTCCGCCTCTTCACCGGCAACTCGATTTGTTCGATTTGTTCGATTTGTCGTCGATTTGTTCGATTTGTTCTCCCCTGGCTGTCTCTCTCGTCGTTTCTTCGATTTGTTGTCCGTTTCTTCGATTCGTGGCTCGTCGTCGTCGGCGTCCGTGGCGTCCTCGTCGACGTCGGCGGGGCGGCGGCGGAAGGGCGAGCGCGGGGCGTCCGCGGAAGGGCGCGAGGAGCGTCGGTGGTTGGGTCTCCGCGTCCGAGGTGGGCCCGCGCCGATGGGTAGCGGGAGCTCGCTATCCCGCCAGGTTTGGCGTTCACGGGAGCGACCGCTATCGTAGCGGTCGCTTTAGCGTCCCCCGCTGCGGGGAAAAAAAACGCTAAATGGCCCTGCAGGTTCCTTTACCGGACACCGCTGCGGATAGTCTTAGGGGAATGTTTGGTTTGGACACACCATTGGCCATGCCCATGGTGCGGCGGCGCCGTAGACTATGGCGGCAGGTTTGGTGTGAAAATAGCTTGAAAACGTTGTGTGGCAGCTGCAGATTTCGTCTCAACTATTTACGGCGTGAGGCAAAACCAAAGATGCTCTAGATCTCCCGCGCTACGGTGTAGTCTCGGTGAAGGTTGTTGTAGGTTTCAAAACATTTTCTTAACGTAATGATGTGCTAATCTCGTGTATTTGAAGAAAATACACGACCTCAAGGAAGAGTGGATTCCGCACTCTGAGAGGCAATCATGTGGTGGTAGGATATGATTCTAATTATACATGAGATTTATTTATCACATACATAAAAATCGATTCACCTTCATCTACCACTCATGAGAATCACTATGTCGTTACATCTTTGTCGTAAACAGTGACCTCATCCTCTTTCCATCCGTAGCACGATCCCGGTGGAAACGTTACCTGTCCAATGGGGCGCCAATTGCTTTACACATGTCGACTCCTACTCCCACGACCTTACACATGCCAGCACCACATCCATTGGGCTGTCCCTAAGTCGACGTTGTACAAAATTAAAACGCCCGTACGTGATGCAGAAACTACGGGTGGTGGTCGCGTCTTCCTGCCCATTTCGGCATAAGAAGCAAGAAGAGTCATGACTCGCACAACATCAGTACTGCGTGCGATGCACTGAACTTCTCTAATATCCTGGCCCGAGCGAGTGAGTACGATGGCGAACGCACAGTGGCAGATAAACATCCGATCGGGGGCGAAGAAAATAGAGAGTACTTCTAAACCGGCTGAGTGGCAAAACGGACGAGCGAGAGACATGTCACTGTCTGTCCCTTTTGCGTTTACACTGGTTTCGTCTGAACAAAACGCGAGCAGTCAGTGCAGGGAGAAAAAGCGCAGCGAAGTGAGTATAGGCGTCTCGTTGCCCCGCGGCCAGAAAGGAAGGAAGGTGGCAGACTGGCAGTGGCGCCTCGCCGGCCCGGTGCACACGACAGGCAGGTTTCGGAGGGAGACGGCGCGCGAGGATAACGGAATTTGTAGCCATACATATGAGATCCAAGTGGCACGATGAGGTTACTCTACTACGTGGGCCGTTCGCTTCCATTCTTACGACGCATGCTGGCGACCTGCACCACGGCACAAACGTCGTCGTGCCCGACTGCCCGGCTCCCTTTCATATCGACCAGACGACGTCGGAAATATCTTTGTACGTAGCACTTGCAGGGACGCGCGTGTCGATCTCTCATGGAAACGCCACCAGTGTGGTACAGTTGGATAAGTGGAAATTTTGTTTCCCTGGTTACCGTACGCGTGCGCTAGCTCAGGAAGGATGAATCCAAACGTACACATTGAGCAAGACACGCGCGTCCAGATGCTCGAGGTCACCTCACCCCGATCCGATCGATCTGTGTGTGCTGTGCTTGGTCTCGTCGGTGACGGCAGCTCCGGCGAGTGCTTACCCGGCCATGATGAGCTAAGTTGAGCTGAAGGGGCGCGGCCATCATCAGTGCAGCTTGGTGATGTGGTACTGCCTACTGGTCTCCTACGTACGCACGCTTGACTCTCTTGGATCGGATGGCGTCGGGACAACGTTCCACTATGATTGGTAGCTGGTCGTCTCACGAGGCTCTCGCGCTCCAATGGGGCCCGGGAAAAGGCGCAGCACCCGTCGTGTTGATTCCTCCTGGATATGGCTATTCCGGGGCATATTCGTGAACAAAAATTGCAGTGCAGATAGACTGATGACTGATGAGAGAGAGACCTCGACGCCTCGAGCTATCCGTTCGCAGCAAGTCCGTATGAAGATTGAAGAATCGCTCTCCTATGCTCCTCGTGCCTGAAATGATGCTGCTCCGTGTGAAAAGAAGAAGAATAAATGATGCTGCTCGGTACCGTGCCAACCCATGTTCTTATTCTTCACCGTGTGTCGGAGTGAAGAAAAAAAAAACCAATGAGAAAAAAATGGCATCGTTTGAGTTCGTCCTCACTCTCTACGGTGTTGTGTGCGCATATGTAGATGCCGGAATCCATGTTATTCCCCACCCATGGGCGCAGTATGCGGCACGGTCACCGTCGCACCCGCTTCACCCAAACCTCCACCGCAGCGCGTTTAGCTGGGGCTAAACCTCCACCTCAGCTTGTTTGCTTGGCCTGCTGCTTATCAGTCGTTACAATGTTCACAGTTATTTCTTCAGTATCCGCTACAGTAAAACAACTGCAAAACAGCCTGCCGAACAGCCTCGTTGTATTAGTACATTCGAGCCATATGTTTTCAAGATGTTTTAAAAAAATCCATTTCATCCAACTCGGCTTTGGTGGGCACCACCATGCCAGCAGGAGCGAAGCTTAGGTATCAGTCAACGTGGGCTCTGGCGCTCCCTTTGGCCCTTGCAAATTTACCGGTAGAGGCTGGAGTTTAGACTGACCATAGCAATCTCCTCTATTTTTCACCCTCTAAAGGAATATTCTCTGCCTCCTCTAAAAAATTTCATCCTCCAAATTCCATTTCGCTGCAACAGTGACCCCGTATTTGGTCCTCCAAACCGGAGCCGGAGGACGAGGGCCCCGGCCCCCGTGTTGTCTTCTGAGTGGCGGTGGAGGAGGAGCTCGGCGAGCAGGTAGTGGCTGGGGGAACTAGACAGGGTGTGGCGCCGGAGGACGAGGGCCCCGGCCCCCGCGTTGTCTTCTGAGTGGCGGTGGAGGAGGAGCTCAGCGAGCAGGTAGTGGCCAGGGGAACTGGGCGGTGGGAGTGCCGGTCGGCGGCGGATGGCAGCGGCGGCACGGCGGCGAGGGAGTTGCCGAGGAAGTCGCATACCAGGTAGAACCCAGTCGGGTGGAGAAGTGGCCGGTACGGGTTCACTTACACGGCGACGATGTTGCGGTCGCGCGGCAGCGACGAAGGCGCCTCTGTTGACGGCGCGGCGCGCTTCCGCCGACACGCGAAGCGACAGGGTGGTCACCCCGGGAGGTGCGGGCCCGGAGGAGAGATCTGGCTCGATCCCCTCCAGCACCGCGCGGTACTGGTCTTCTTCTTCGCCGCCGGCGATCAGGTTGGGCACCGCCAGCTTCCGCCTGGCGCTGGGGTTGGCGGCCCTGCGCTCGCGTAGGATGGCTTCCGTCGTCGCTCTCTGCTCGATCTCCAGGACGCGATCTTGCCGGGGGAAGGGATTTGACAGACGGGACGCCTCCATCAGATTTGGGGGAGGGGAGGCACGACTTGGATGATGCGGGTCGGTTTACCGGTCGTTGTTGCAGCGGGTGCAGGCGCCAGACCCTCTAAATTTACAGGCTAGGCTTGTTTACAGTCAGCTGTTGCGGTCAGTCTTAGGCAGTCTGCAACCACAATCTTGTTGTCAAGGCTCTTGAGCAAACTGAAGATTTCCCGTTGCCTAACATTTCTCAACTTCGAGTTGACGCCAGCAGCGAGGCGCGCACCAGCGGGCAACGATAAGTGAAAACCCGGCGAGCGCTGGTGACCGGCGAGTCGGCGACGGGCGCGGCGCCACTTGGTTGAACTGAAAAGCGCCGCGCACGTGGCGCCCGCGGGTGCGGCCCCTTATCCTGGACGGACGCGACGCGGGGAGTGACGGTCCTGCCCCCCGAAAAGCGCAAAAAGGGCGAGCGCACTTTTCCGCCTCGCTGCCACGGGGCCCGCCGCACCACACCACATCGGCAGCACCCCTTATCCTGGACGGACGCGACGCGGGGAGTGACGGTCCTGCCCCCCGAAAAGCGCAAAAAGGGCGAGCGCACTTTTCCTCCTCGCTGCCACGGGGCCCGCCGCACCACACCACATCGGCAGCACCCTCATCCTTTCTTTCCTTCCCTACTTGTGCCTCTCCCTCTCGCTCCACCTGTTCCATTCCATTCCATTTCCTCGCTTCGCTTATCTCCGCCCCGCCCGCTTTCCCGTTCTCCCTCGTGTTCCTCCCTTCCCTTCCCTCGCCAAGCAAAAGTCTTTGTTTAGTCCGCGGGAGAAGCTTCGCGCTTCCTTGCCCTCCTTCCCGCGCCGTCGGGCCGTTTCGCGCCGCGCCGCGCTGCGGTGGTGGATCCGAGCTCCGGGGAGGCGTCGGTGGCTCGGTGAGCTCAGCTCTCTCTCTAGTCTTGCTACGCTGCGCGAGCTGTTTGCGGTCGGATTGGATCCCCGGTCCGTGGCAGTTCGCCTGATTGATTTCGTCTTTTTGGCTTTATTTTGCGCCGGCAATAACTGAGGGGTGGTGGCTTCGATTTGTACGGGGATCAGTGAGTTTTTTTTTCCCTCTTTTTGAATCAAAGGTTCCCCTGTTCTTTGGCATAGAGAGTCGGTTTGTTTCTATTGGGGACGCTAGAGTTTGAGTGTTTAATTTTGCGTCTGTTTCTTTTTCCCGGATGAATTTTGAGTCCGTTTGCTACGCCCTCTGGTGTTTCCAGGTGGTCGTCCGATGTGTGCTGGAGTGGCAAAGTCTGAACTGTAATTAACATTTGTTTTCGTTTTTGCGGATTCTTCACGCTTTGCCTCGTCTTGCGTAGCGCGTACGTGTGCTGTGGATTGATTGATTTTGTCTCTCGGCCGTAATTGGTTGCTTGTGATTTTCGTCACCTTCCCTGGTTTTCGCGTCCACCTCAACCGGCAAAGAAACACTTTTTGTTTCTTCTCTGTCTTGCTCTTTTCTTTTATCCGCAACTGTTCATTGGTGTCAAAACGTATATCTCTTCGCAGCGTAAATTATGTATTTTCGAAGGATAAGGGCAGGTTTTGCCGTGCTCGGTTTTGAGCGGCGCAGAAAGGTGCGCTAGTGACCAACCAAATAAATAAAACAAAGGTGAGGGTTTGTGCTGCTTAACACTTGTGTCCTCGCTCTAATGGAAGTTTGGCATCTGGCAATTTTTACTAGTACGCGCTTACCGCTCTAAGTGCTTAGAAAGGTGCCTTCCGGATATGCAAAAATATGAACTAGCCAATGGAACGCCGACGAGACTACCATCTGCACTAGTGGTTACTAAAAGGTTTCCTTTTTACGCATCCTTTTTTGTCTCTCACGTTTGCGTGCTGATATGCTGTGGTAAGCTGGTATGAGAGGAGGCCTTGACTTCTTCAAAGCAACGCTGTTAGCTGCAGTAAGCATTTGTTTCCTTAGCAGCTCTATGATGAAAATTCCCTGCATCTTTTGGTGGTATCAAATGCATCATGTCGATAGGAACTTGTTCTGCGAATTTGGAGTCAAGGCTTACTCTAGCAGTCTAGTGATTGGGCTTTAAAGTTGTGCTTATCCCATCCCCCCACACCACCAATGCATTACAGAGTTTTTGTGTTCGCAACCAATAGTATTGAAGCTAACATTACAATTTGTTCCTGGCGGAAGTTTACTTCTTTTCAACTTGGAGATATCTGTGCCCTGGCCTCCTGAACTTGAATTTTCAAACTTCAATTTACTTTATTTTATTTTATTTTTTTAAAAAAATGGGCGCGTCCTTTGTAGCCAAATTAAGAGGTGGTTATATTTTTATCGTAGATTGTCACTAGCTAATGGCAGGATGTGAATAGGTGCACGTTTTTTACTTTTGGAGTTGAATGTATCTGTTGGTGGTAGAACAGAATAGTTTGTTCATGGTCTGTGTCAGCGTAACTTGGTCTGCAAAAAGTGTATTCCTGTTCTTGTTATACCTGCACATAATTGCAACCATGGGGAAAATTCAAGTTAGTTTTTGTTTGGGGACTCATTTCATTCTTTTACTTCTATGCCAGGCATTCTGATACAGCTACAAATCTCTTGTATTTTCAACTGATTTATGTCCATATGCCAATATCATACAGGCTTCCGCCGAGTTGAACTGTTGAAGAAAGATCAGAAAGGTGGTTTTTGTACTGGCACTGAGTAGCTTGTGGATCATGGCTGCTCTTTGTGATTTCTGTGGTAAACAAAGGTCAATGGTCTACTGCCGATCAGATGCAGCATCCTTGTGCCTGTCGTGTGATCGCAATGTTCATTCAGCTAATGCACTGTCTCGACGTCATACAAGGACCCTTCTTTGTGACCGTTGCAGCTCACAGCCTGCAGCAGTCCGTTGTCTTGACGATAACATTTCACTTTGCCAAAATTGCGATTGGAATGGGCATGATGCTGCATCTGGGGCTGCTGGGCATAAAAGGCAGGCTATAAACTGTTATTCTGGGTGTCCATCATCGGCGGAGCTTTCGAGAATCTGGTCATTTGTCATGGATATCCCTACTGTTGCTGCTGAACCGAACTGTGAGGATGTAATAAGCATGATGAACATTGATGACAGTGATGCGAGCAATCATTGTGGTGCTATGGAAGATAAGAGATTATTGGAAATAGCTAGCACAACACTCATGAGTGATCCACCCCCTGGTGACAAGCTTAAACCTCTGATAGGCTCTTGTTCAGGAGATGGGATCAAGATTCCTCCACTTGCTGCTGATCAGTCAGCTGGACCAGATTCAGTGACACCAAAGGTGCGATCTGGCTTTTATAGTTCCTTCATGAAACATGACTGATTATTCTGCATATGTCGTAAGACTTGTTGCTTACTGCATGCGAAGTTATTTAACATACAGTCACAAATAAGTTTGGATTCTGCTTATTGATGGTCAAACTCTAAATGTATTGACTGCATGCAATCCAAAAACGATATGCATTGCTTATCTTCTGGAAGAACGTATTGTCTCTGGTTTTTGATTGATGTCATCAGGACAACTATTTAACTCAAAAATGAACGAAACCGTTGTCCTAACTCATCAATTACAAACAGGAGGGAGTAAAAGGAAAATACTGCATATGAGTACCTTCTATATGAGTGATCCCTGTTTATTTATCCAGTGTTGTGTTTTTCATTTTCCTTTCCTGCATGATTATCAGGGTTCTAACTATCTCAACTTATAAAAGAAAACACATTCCTCTTCTTGAATACAATATCTGTCTCTTTCTCTTCTTGAATACAATATCTGCTTGTTCATCGTCAACATCCTCTTCTTGAATACAATATCTGTCTCATTCCTGTCACTGTGTGCTTATGAAATCCTGGTTACATCCCTCAGGTAGCTGATGCCACAGACAATGATAAGTTCAATGATGGCAATATATATGAAGATTTCTGCGTTGATGATGCTGACCTGACATTCGAGAATTACGAAGAACTATTTGGTACCTCTCACATTCAAACAGAGCAACTCTTTGATGACGCTGGGATGGACAGTTACTTTGAAATGAAGGAAATGCTACCTGCCGATTCTAATGAGGTTTGTACTTTTCTTTCTGACTGTAGTCTTTTTATTGTGGCTTATGACTTTTTGGTGTTATCAAGTTTGTTTTCTTGATAAACCAGTAAGAAAGCCCTCTCTTTTCCACCACATTTTTTTGGTGCAATGTTCAGCCCTTGTATGAGTATGATGTCTCTCTTGTGTCTTGTATCTGGAAGGCTATTTATTGGATGGTTACTATTTAAGTATTGTTGAAATTCATTGAATGATATTATATACATAGGAAGTTGAAATGGACTGTCAGATTGTTGCATTCTGTTTGATGGTTGCTTTACTAATTTTTTGGGTCCGTTTGTATGTTTACAGGAGCACAAATATATGCAGCTAGAATGCAGCAACATGGTATCAGCTGATTCTGCAATGTCAAACCCAGGAGCAAGGGCTGATTCGAGCCTCTGTATTCCTGTTAGGCAGGTCAGATCCAGTTTATCTCATTCCTTCTCTGGTTTGACTGGTGAGAGCAGTGCTGGAGACCATCAAGATTGTGGGGTGTCGCCGATGGTCAACATGGGTGAGCCACCCTGGCGTCCTCCCGGTCCTGATGGCTCATGTGCTGGCGGTAGCAGAGATAATGCTCTCACACGATACAAGGAGAAGAAGAAGAGAAGGAAGTAAGTACATCTAATTCTGGGTTCAAGTTCAACAATGATTTTAGTTTTTCTTTTCTTGTTTAAAATTTATAGATACGGTTGATATTCTGGGTACATGGCATCTACGTCATTTCCATTGGAATAAAATCACTTCCCTGAGCAACAAACTCTTCTAAAAGGAATATGACACCACGAAATAATTTGTTAACTTTACCAAAGCTTTTTCTGTTTGTCCTCTTGAACTGAAATTGGCTGTTGTTCTCCAGCATGATATGTCCTTGCAAAAGTTGTAAATTGATCTTTCCTTGCATGAATTTGCTCAACAGATTTGACAAGAAAATCAGATATGCTTCTCGCAAGGCTAGGGCGGATACCCGAAGAAGGGTCAAGGGCCGGTTCATAAAGGCTGGGGAAGCATATGACTATGACCCGCTCAGCCCAAGAAGCTACTGAATCCTGAATGCAGCTGGCCCTCGTCCAGTGTCAGCCTAGCAATATTCAGCAGCTCATGTGTTGTTGGTAGCGCTACAGGCAAGATCACTGGAAAGTGCTGGCCATTTCATGCAGCTGAGACTGCAATTGAAATTTGGAAAATGGGTTAAAAAGAGAGGCCAAGCGTTGGGATGAAAAATACAAAAAGAAAGCTGCAAACATGCAGGAAACTACTGCAACATTTTCTCCTGCACGATGGTCGGAACATGCATCTTCACTTGCTTCTGGATGAGTGGTTTCAATCGCTTCTCCGCCGTGTTATGCATTGACCCGATACAGTTATGGGAACTCGTCCGCCAGCTCTACCCGTTGAATGGCAGGCAACCTTTCTGTTTCTGCCATGGTGTTCGGCGGTGCGCTGCTATTCTCTAGTCTGTACACTTCTGATTAACAGGATGTATTATACCCCTGAAATTTCTTCTTCCTGTAATTTTTTTTTAAGAACAATCTGCTGTTGCGAGGAGATTGTTCTTGGGTACCGTATGTGTATATAGATGGATGCAACAGTCCAAAAGGAAAAAAAAAATGTAGCTGTGATGATTGTAAAATTGTTTTCTTGTAAGATGACAGGATTGGGGATGAGCAGTATTCTGACACTGAGCAACTGTAATTATTTTTTGCTAGAATAACCCTCTCGTACTCCTGCTGATGGTGCCTCTTTGAGTTTGTCATCTGGAATGACCCTTGTTCCTTGTTAAGCTTAATTCTTCAGTTTGCTGCATTCGTTGAGTGCTCCCCACCTGATGCCTGTCGGCGACAGTACGGGAGTGATGGGGCTTGACGCCACCTTGCCGTTTGCCCATTTTGCATGTTTTTGATACGTGTATTGGCCACTCCACATGGAAAATCCGCCAAAGAAGCAACATGATCGGTTCGCCCACCTGTTGACCCGAAAATCACACACAAACGGCCTGGGAGATCTGCTTAACTCTAGTGCAGGACCAAGCCTTGTACGCCGTGCGGATCCCGAAGCGTGCCAGTCAGTTTTCCTGAAAACTAACAAAAGGACAAGAAGGTCAAATTCACTTGGTCATCGGTCCGAGAAACATGCCGATGTATAGCCGACACTCAGGTGTCGCTGAAACAGTCGATAACAATAAACAAAGGGGAAGTAAGACGATCGACTGCAACTATCGGCTATACTCTATCGGCTTCTTACCATCGGCTATTAAACAGTAAAAAGAAACAGATCTGATAAATCACGGCAGACTATTGGCTAGATCTTGATATTTAAATGAATACTTTGTAACCAGCCAAACAGTGCAATGATGAGTATAAAGGTTTCAATAAGCAAAGATCTGTATGATAACTAATCGGCTAAACACTCCGATCAAACTCCAAATCGATCTATCGGTTAACCACGTCACAGAACTGCTTGAGCAAAACCTGTAGGATCGGACCTAACCGAGACAGCAATTAGGTCTTACTAAAGCAATTAGGTGGAAGATCAACTAATAAATAAATCTAAAGTGATTATGGTAACTAATCGGCTAAACGTCCCGATCGAACCCTAGATCAATCTATCGGCCAAGCCACGTCACAGAACTATTCCAATAAAACCCGTAGGATCGGACTTAACCGAGACAGCAATAAGGTTCTATCAGAAATAATTAGGTGGAAGACCAGCTGATAAATCAATCTAAGATGACTCGAATATATTTAATCTATTTATACTATGTTCGTCAGACAAGCATCGCGTAGGATCGGACCTAACCGAGACAGCAATAACGACGCCGATCTTGCTAACAGTTCCAAATAGATCTAATATACCGGATAACTGATAATTAAACCGACGACACTAGCAGATTCGATCAACCCAATGCAGTGAGATAATTCGATCAAAGCACCAGACGAGAAGGTTACTAGATAGTCGAGATAATTACCGTGGGGTGACGAATTCTCTGCCCTAGCGGAGATCGTGCCGATGCAGCCCGCTCGAACAAGAAACCCGTCGAGAAAAACAGGTTGGCGGCGTCGAGAGTTGTATTGAATTGTGTATTATTCTGATTACAAGCACCTGGGTTTATATTTATACACTCGAGGCAACCGACTTAGAAACAAACACGACCTCTCTTAACTTTCGTTACAAGAAAATATTTTATTCCTATCTTAACTGACCCTTTGATCGTAACAATCAAAACCTTCCTTTTATTCCGATCAACGCGGCGTCTTCTCCAAATACCATCTTCCCTTGCCTTATCTCCTCACTGCGTGTCAAAGGACTTCCAAAATCCGGTGTCAACACCACCGTAATTTGATATCGTAGGAACTACTCGACGTCAAAAGCTAGTCGCGAACTCGCGATCTCGATGCACTCAACACGGTCGAATTTACACCGCGCCCCTATCCTATTCATCCACTGCTGGCACAAAAACTACAGTAGGCCTAGTAAATTATGGTACCTGATCGCGATCACGAGTCCAAAAAGGTTTGGGATCGTCTTCCCTTTTCTACGGTCAGGTAAGCCGAAATGAATGCGTCGCTTGTACTACGAGCAAGCATGGACTTATATCTCCGCGTGCATGAATTGCTCTCTAAAGTTTCTGGTGAACAGTTCGCTGAACCTAACAGAAACAACAGCCAACTAAAAGTCCTATTTGTTCCGGTTTCTGGAAATCAAATTGCACCAAAACTAATTATCAGAAGAACACGCCCTGAAATCTGCGACCAAAAAACCGAGCAACCAACCGCCCGCCACGATTCCACGGCCACTAACCCGCCCCGTTCCCTCCCGGGCGCCAACCACCTTGATTGCCACTCACCTCACCGCCCGTGGTCGCCACCACCACGGCGGCACGGCCTAAAACGAGCAGAAGCGCGCGCTTAAAATAGCCCGGCACAACACGCACCGCCCGCCCGCGCGCCCCAGGCACGAGCCGTTCCTGGCCTCCCCGCTCTCGTTGCTCTCTGGCGCTTGGCGCTGGTGCTCTGCTGCTGTTCTTGGCTCGCTAGCTCCTCCAGTAATTCTCGTCCTCTCTCCACTGGCGGAGGCGAGATGATGAAGTGGCACGTCGACGCGTCGGAGGTGGTGGCCGTCACGGCCATGGGCGTCTGGGAGGCCGTGCTCGCCGGCGGAGGGAGGAGGTTCATCAAGCGCAAGGACAGCGACGCCGGCGAGACTGGTGCGCTTCAACGCCGATTAGATTAGACAGATGCTCTTTTCTTCCTCCGCTATTTTCGTGGGTTTGTTGGGATGTCAGGTAGACAAAAATTCTCCCTTTTTGCGAGGTTGTTGCCGTGCCAATTCGAATTCGTGGTCCTTTTCTCCGCATTCTAAGAGATCTTTTTGGTGTGCTTTGGTGAAATACGGCGTAAAAACTGCTCCTTTTTCGCATTTGCAGTTGCGCTCCATCATTGGTTTTGCTCCTGTCTGATGCGGGTCACGGTCTTTTCGGAGATTTTGGTGCGGGAAATTGCACGGAATCTGCTCAGTTTTCTTGCGAAAAGCAAAGTTGTTGCTTGACGCGTTCTATTTGTGAGATTTTTGTCGAGCACCAGCCACCAGGCTCCTGGGGCATCATATAGTTGCTGCCCTTTTTCGGCGTCTGACATGCATGGGTGACTTTTCTTCCTCGTTTCAGATTCTTCCATCTATGCAATTTTCTGTTGGGTGAATAAAATCAGGAATCAGGTGTCAGTCGCATCTGAATATTTTGTTCTTGTGTTTTTTCCGCTCGCCTACTCAAACATCCTGCTTCCCCCATGACTCCATTCCTGCGGATGTTAACAATAGGACAAGGAACTAGGACATGCTATATCTCTTAGTTTGTCGTCTGTTGTTTCACACTTCTGTTGCCACCTGTTCACGAATCCGTCAGTCCCCGGGAGCCCGCAACACTATGAATGATTTTCTGCAAGGAAGGACAGACAATAGCAGTATTTGGCATGTGAACTTGTTAAGGTGACACGTCATAAGAAAATATGATATCGTTGCTTGCCTAGTTTCGTACTACTCCTAGTTGTTTAGGTGAAATCCGAATACACAACAATTTTTTTTCTTGATTTTAACCTAACCGGTTCAAAGTTTCAAAATAGGCTAGGCCCTTGAGAAGTGAATCTTTTCGCCCCTTCTGAATACTGCCTATTGGTTGGTCGCCGCTTCTCATTTGTACCAAAAGTTGTAAAAAATTAGTCGAGTCAAAAAAGCTGCAAAAGTTTATTTTCTACAATGTCATAGAAATATTTCATCTGGTGATAAAAGAGGGGACCCTGATCTGATTGAAGACGATTTCTATTGTGTTTTATGTTGAAATGTGACTGAGTGTGTTAGATGTATCGCATGAAAAGGGAAGTTAGTTAAAGCGAATTGCTTGAAGGAGTGAGGTATACTGCAGATACTGAAACCAACTTCAATAAAATATGCAACTGTAGCACACCTACCATGTTTGAACTTAATTTGCTTTGACGTACACAAAGGTGATGACTAAATATGAAAAAAAGAGAAGCTCTCACAGTCACTGCGCCAGCTAATAAATAATCAAGAATTTTGAGTTTTTCCCTCCTGACATACTGTTGAAAACTTATCAGGCCGGGCATTAGAGGAGCTGCGGAGCTCCTTGTACAATGAAATGCATGGTTCAGAAGGTGCTAAGCGCCAGCAACAGCGATTCTGCGGTCCAAGTGTTGCGCTGACATTCAATTTTGCTGTTGCTGTTGGGATCATCATGGCAAACAAAATGGTATGGTTTGCTCATCAATATATGCTGAAACACTTGGAGAATGTTGAGTTTTTGTTGTGCCTCTGTAACCTTTGTTTAGGTTGTGAGTAGCCTGCCCTTACACACATCATCCATTGTTTCACAGGTGATGGGGAGCGTTGGATTTAAATTCCCAATTGCACTCTCATTGATTCATTATGCGGTTGCATTTGTTCTAATGGCCACTCTTAAGACACTGTCCTTGTTACCAGTTGCTCCGCCTTCGAAATCCACTCCTTTCTCATCTATATTTGCTTTGGGTGCTGTAATGTCCCTCTCCACTGGATTAGCCAACGTGAGCTTGAAACATAATAGGTAAAGTAAATTCTATTCGACAGCTATAGCGAGCTGTGGTTAAATTAGTTCTTTAATATTGTCTTCATGTATTCTCAGTATTGTCACTATTCAGTGTAGGTTTCTATCAAATGGCTAAGATTGCTGTAACTCCAACAATTGTTGTAGCAGAATTCATGCTATTTCAGAAGAAGGTTTCCACTCAAAAGGTAGGTTTTCTTCAACAAAATGCTCTCGAATGTATTCTCCGCACATTGATCCAACTCCATGATAGGTTCAACTTACAATCAGTAAGCAAAAAAGTTGAAAGCACATTTAGTGGTAATATGCATGCTTTGTTCTCCCTCTACCTGATTTCTGCTCATGCCGAATGTGCCTTTGCTTATGAGATTGGTAACTAGTTTTTTTTTTGGGTTTTTTTAATTGTAACTTCAACATTACAGGCTATCACGTTGGCAGTTGTGTCATTTGGAGTGGCTGTAGCTACAGTTACAGATTTAGAGTTCAACTTTTTTGGTGCTTGTGTAGCATTAGCATGGATTGTTCCTAGTGCCGTGAATAAAATCCTTTGGTCAAATTTACAGCAGAGTGGAAACTGGACAGCCCTTGCGTAAGTTCTGCCTTTTATTCCTTAATGGTGCATGCTCCTTACTTTTTCGTTGACTCAGATTATCCATTATTGATCCAGGCTGATGTGGAAGACTACCCCAATTACAATATTTTTCTTACTGACATTGATGCCTTTGCTGGATCCGCCGGGTTTGTTGCTGTTTGATTGGAACTTCAGAAATAGCTGTGCTATTATCATCTCTGCGCTATTTGGTTTCCTTCTCCAGTGGTCTGGCGCCTTGGCACTTGGGTGAGATCCGTATTGCTTTGTTTTGACAAATAGTAACTTTTTGGGGGCATATACACAAGTAGTACACACATACTTGTTTACTCATGCCAAAATGGCAAAATGTACCTACTAATTTTGCCATCTTGGTTGGATAGTGGCTTCTTGAAAAGGAGTCGATAAAATTTGCAATCTGCCCATTGATGTCTTTACTCATACTTTAACTGGAAACGGAACTAATCTTGTTGTTGCCACATTGAAGTTCCTCTTTGTTTGCTATGCTGAAACCACAATCTTTGTAGTGAAGAGCTTGCAGTACCGCACATCTTTCTTTCTCAAAACTGAAACCAACAACCTGCAAAAAATATTTCCATTACCTGCATATTGGGAACTGCATGGAAAAACTATGCCACCACAATGCACAATCCAAGTATAAACCTGCAACCGTTTGCATAGTTAGATTCGAACGTCAATTGCAAAGGTCAGCTCTTTTGTAATTACTGAAACAATATCTTTTGTATTTGCTGCAGTGCAACGTCAGCTCTGTCACATGTCGTGCTGGGCCAATTCAAGACCATCGTCATCATGCTCTCCGGTTACCTGATCTTCGGCTCGGACCCTGGGATCACCAGCGTCTGCGGAGCAGTAATCGCGCTTGGCGGCATGTCGTTCTACACTTACCTGGGCTTGAAAGACTCTGCAACGAGCAGCAAGAAACCGATGTCGAGACAGAATTCCTTCCTTGGAAAGCCCAAAGCCGCCGCAGACAGCGAGAACCCAGATTCAGAGCATGAAGATTCCGTGTAAGCTGAGAGACTTTCATCCGGTTCACTCGATGGAAAAGATCCCTGGGAAGACAAAATTTGTCTCTGTTAGTGAGCTAAGCTTAGGTGATTTTGATTAGTTGTGATGTATGTTCGAGAAGATTAGTTGTGACGTATCATTAGCCAAATCCATTTTGTACATAGAAACCAGAACTTTTCGTGAAGGATTACTCTACTGTGTTAGCGGCAAGTATTGTGTTGCTGTCTCATCAGGACAGCCCCCCTTTGAGAGGGAAATCTGCTCACCCGTTTCATAGCGAGCGTGTTTCAATTTTCACTCATGGACGCATCGGAGACCCGCTAAAACCTGAACATGTTAGCCCAGTGAAGAATGTAGCAAGGCCCAACCCAACTTTGCAACCCTAACCCCACCATCTCCTTTGGACCCGAGCCGCCGCCGCCACTGGCTGCGCCCGCCTCCTCCACCTCGCGGCTCGCCCCTGCCCGGCTGCCCCGGCGTCGCGCCACCGCCACCGCCACCGCCACCAGCCTCTCGCCACCACGCGACGCGCCGCCGCAAGCAGCTGGAGAGGACCGGAGGATCACACGTGCGCGCGGCTCCCGAGCACACACCCCTCGCAAGGCGTGTGGGCTACCGAACGGCCCAAGCCACTTCAGGCCGTTCTTGAATAGGCCCAGTCTTAAAGCGGCCGGTAGTCCTCCTGTCCCTCTCTCCTCTCGCGGCTAGGGTTTTAGGGTTTCTTCACCGCTCCCCGGCCCCATTCGCAAGCTCCTCCCCTCGCAGCTACTACCAATCCTCTCCATGGCGAAGAAGGGGACAAAGAGCAAGGAGGCGGCGGCGCAGCTACCAGTCGTCTCCATGGCGAAGAAGGGGACGAAGAGCAAGCAGGCGCCGCCGCCGCCTGCCGCGGCGAAGAAGGGGAGCAAGGCGCCCCCGCCGAAGGCTGCGAAGAAGGCGTCCAAGAAGCAGAAGCTTCTCGAGTCCTCCTCCGATGACTCCGAGGCGGAGCAGCAGCAGCTCCAGGAGGAGTCTGACCTCGACGTCGCCTCTGATTCCGATGCCGAGGAGCTCTCTGGCTCCGACGCTGAGGCTGATGAGTTCTCGGGCTCGAACGCAGAAGCCGATGAAGCTACGAGCAGTGGCGACGATGGGGAAGAGGTTGAGGATGATGATGTCGACGAGGAGGAGGAAGAGGAGGGAGGCGACAGCGATGACGACTCCCTCGCAGACGACTTCCTTGCTGGTAGTGACGACGGAAGTGGTAATGCCTGGATCACTTGACTACTTGATACACATTGAATTGAATTAGCTTTGGCAGTTTCAATTTTTCCCATCAATCCATTCAATTGTAGAATTCTTGTGAGCTGAGTTTGTGTGTGCACTTGTATACTAATGTAATTATTCAATATGCACTATGGGAATTGTCGCTAATTGCATTTTGCTGGATTTGTTGGTTAAGGCGATGACTCTGGACTGGAGTCGGATGACTCTGATGACCTAGAGGCGAAGTCAAGGGCAATTGATGAACGGAAGGAGAAGATGGATGAAGATGCAGAAGAGGAGCTTCAAACCAACATAAATTTGGAATCTGATGAGTTCCGACTGCCCACGCGGGAGGTTCTGCTATTTTTTTCCATTATTTTCCCATTCAGTGTAACTTGCCTTGAGGACTTGTATAATTGTTTGAATTCTCCACAGGAGGTGGAGGAAGAGGCACATAGACCGCCTAACCTACCAAATCTTAAAAGGAGGATATCAGAAAGTATGTTCATCTAATACCCTTTGTATTTCAGTTTCAGGACTTTCTTAAAAAAAGAATATAAATTTTATGTCTTTGGGATCATATTTTTTTGGCAGGTACACAGTATTAAATATGCTTCTTGCTGTTTGTGCAACTTTTTAGAGCAAGTTACATTGTATTAAATATAGGAAAGCACATACAACAAATAGCTTAAAAAAATAATTCAACTAACACTATTTATGCATATTGCACATTGAGCTATCTGTTGGCATTTCTGACTATTTTTTATATGTACTGATTTTCTCTCTAGTTGTTAGAGTTCTCTCAAACTTTAGCAAGCTGAGGCAGGAAGATGTTCCACGTAAAGATTATGTCAACCAGCTCAAGACTGACATCATGGCATACTATGGATACAATGATTTTCTCATTGAACAACTAATTGAGGTGAGCATAGTTTGTTTTGCTGCTTGAGATAATTGTTAATAGCTGCCTGTTTGACACTCTTATAGTGTCATAGTTTATCGGCTAATTCTGGTTTACATCATTCCTGGTAAATTGTACAGATGTTTCCAGCTGTTGAGCTTGTTGAGTTACTGGAAGCATTTGAGAAAAGACCACCTGAGTGTCTCCGGACAAATACCCTAAAGGTATACTACCTATGAGTCAATCTAAGTGTATATGGGTGGTTCCAGTACAACGCGGTTCCTAACTTACATTTTGTCAAATAACTACATATCGATATCAGGCTCAGCTTTGCTCGATAAGTTTGCCTTGTTTATCAAAGTCATTTGCATTGCTTTGCAGACACGGAGGAGGGATCTTGCTGCTGCCCTTATACCAAGAGGGTTTAATCTGGATCCAATAGGGAAGTGGTCAAAGGTATACCTGATTTAATGTTTACACATACACTGTAATATTGACAAACCATGAAAATCATGCAACTTTCCTGCTGTTGAAAATGGCAGGTAGGACTAGTTGTTTATGACTCCACTGTTTCAGCTGGTGCTACGACTGAATATATGGCTGGACATTATATGGTAGCCCCTCTCACCTTTCATTATGTCCAGACATTTTCTTTATCCTTTCTGTCGAATATTAATCTTATGATTAACAATATGGTCTCACAGAAACAAGGTGCAAGTTCTTTCTTACCAGTGATGGCTCTAGCCCCTCAGGAGAAGGAGCGAATTGTTGATATGGCGTAAGACCTTATTTTCTCTCTCACTAGTTTCCTTTGCAAAAGATTATTTTTCGTGTCATCAAAATTAACCTACCGATTTTTTTAATGTGTAACTGTAAGCCCTTGTCATGCCACCATCTGAACATATTACACGCTTTCTTCAGATTTGATGTTAATTTCATTAGGATCTAGTGGTAGAACTTATGCCCTCATATCCTAAATCGAGAACATATTATTTTCATCTTTACAGCGCTGCCCCTGGTGGCAAGACTACATACATTGGTGCTCTTATGAAAAATACTGGTTAGTTTGCTGCACCTGACCTTAGTACTATATGTATACTCCAGTACAGTAATTTTTCTATTTGCACCAGCCACTATTGAAATATAAGTGCTGCCTTCATCTGCCGTATACAGGAATCATCTATGCAAATGAATTAAATGAGAAAAGGTTGCATGGACTGTTGGGCAACATACATCGCATGGGAGTGACAAATACCATAGTCTGTAACTATGATGGTAAAGAGGTAAGAAGATATTATCATGCCTTTATTATGGTATCTGATAGGCCAAATACTGCAATAACTTAAGTATCGTAATGTCCTGTACTTGTCAAGTATGCCATGGCCAAGCTAAATCATTATTTGTTGAAAACTAAGAAAGTGAATGTGTTGTGATGTGGACAACCATTGTTCATACAGAAAAACATAAGTAATGGTTCTCTGTAGCTTTCATCCTACAAATTTGATTGGAGAGAAAGTTTTATGGTGTTTCAGTTGTCCATATCATGTTCTTAGTTACAATTTTGCTACATGACACAACCTAATTATTTCAGTTACCCAAAGTTCTTGGGGTGAATTCTGTTGACAGAGTATTGCTGGATGCTCCCTGCACAGGCACTGGGGTTCGTATAACCTTACTTATATCAATTGCTTGATTTATAATGTTTATTTTGTCTATCTCACTTGAAAAGTGACTCTTTTTTCCCTGCAGACAATCTGGAAGGATCTACAAATAAAAACGTCGAAGGACATTGAAGACATCAGAAACTGTGCTTTTGTTCAAAAGGTTCATTTATACTCTTTTGAAGTCTTGATTGAACGCAACCTGTTAGCAATCTGAAAAAAAATATATTTAACAAACTGATTCTTGGCGCTCGGCCCAGTAACTACTTGCTCAGAAAAACATATATAATCCACTCGATGCCAACTTCATCGTTTGTTGTAGCCTCTGCTTGCCTATTTTAGTTAATAAATTTTGTCCTTAACCTTTACGGTTGTTATTTTAGAAACCTTTTATAAACTGGTGCTGTTATAATAGTAAGCCCCTTGTTCTTGCAAATTAATGTACTATCAGTAACAGATAGATTGTCTTGCAGCAATTGTTGCTGGCTGCTATTGATTTGGTTGATGCCAACTCCAAAACTGGCGGTTACATTGTTTACTCCACTTGTTCGATAATGATCCAAGAGGTATGTAGATTGTTTCTCTTTTTTTTTTTCCCTTCCCTCTTTTTGCAGGGAGATTGGTGCTGTTTGATCAATGATGAATCAACTTGAGTTACTGAGTTCCTCCACTCTTGCAGAACGAGGCAGTGATTGACTATGCCCTTAAAAAGAGAAATGTGAAGCTTGTAAAGTGTGGATTAGATTTCGGGCGTCCTGGGTATGGCAAATTTACTTTTCTCAAATGAAGAATGTTTGGTTGTTTTTCTAATTTTGTCTGTTTATGCCCAGGTTCATCCGCTACCGGGAGCATCGGTTTCATACCTCTTTAGAGCTAACAAGAAGGTTTTATCCTCATGTCAACAACATGGATGGATTTTTTGTTGCTAAGGTATGTATCATTTGGCTACTTTCAGAAGAATAGGCATGTATGGTTGTTTCTTAAATTTGGTACTCTTCTATGGTTCTCCTAAAGTCTAGTGACTTAATTGGAACATTGAGTATGACGTTTGTTTTCCCTTTTTGTGGCAAATAGTTTAGTCAAACACGTGCTTAATGGATTTGTTATGATGCATTTGAGCGCTGACATGGATTACCACTGCCAGTCCAATATAAATTACTATCCTAGGACGTAGGCAGTTAAATTTTGGAGCTTTGACCTCTGTTATCCATCAGAATATGTCTGTCACTTGAGGATTATATTGATAGAAGTGTTGCAATAATACATACATCTTTCTGTTGCTTTTATTTATTTCGCTTTGTTAATCTGTATTTATAAAAGTAACTAGTAATAAATTTGGTCAGAATCAGCATTATATGGACACGATGAACCATAATTCTGTTGATCTGCTATACTTCTGGGTACATTCTGATGGGGTACGCCGTATGCCTTTCATGCAGCTCAAAAAATTCAGTAATACAATCCCAACGATGTCTGAGCCATCTAAAGCATCTGAAGGAGCAGCTGAGGATGTTGATGGTAGCAGCGACGATGAAGGCGAGAAAGCTGTTCTTGATGAACAACCTGTTAAGATGAAAAATCATAAAGGGACCAAGAGGACTGATGAACGGTCCGCCATAACTAAAGATACACCTGTACCTGATAAGCCAGCAAATCAGCTCAATAACCACAAGGGCAAAAGGAAAACTGACGGTCCTAAAAGCAAAGAAACAAATGGAGATGGGAAAGAAGTGAACCGCAAAAAAACTGAGCGGTCAAGCCACAAAAAGAAGTCTGCATTTGATGGAACTAAAAAATCTGGCCCTAAAAGCACCTCATCAGGAACTAAAGAAAAGAAGCCGGTTAGTGACAAGAAGCGAAAAAGAAAGTGGCAATTCAAGTTGAGGCGAGACTGGTAGGTGGCTTGTTTACACACTTGTGAACCTGTACCTGATACACTAAGACTTTTTACTTGATATTCATATCTGCTCTCGTTGTATTCTCATCTGAGGTGGCTTGTTTGCGCTATAACAGGGAAGCGGAAAAGAAATCTGACAAGAGGAGGAAGGTATGAAAGAGTACTTGGGACCCTGACAGGTTTCAGTGAGTGCTATAGGAGAATGGTAACGGGAAATACAATACCATTCAATTTTGGGCAAGGAAAATTTTGCTGTATCAGAATTAGTTATGTAATTTGTTATACTGTCTTGATTTGATGTATGCGTAGGCATCTTAATGTCTATCAGTAATGCATGAAAACTGAAGCAACTTCTCATGAATCATGATGGTTGTTGTGGAAGGCGATTGGCTTAATTGTTTGGCTGTGCGTTACAATTAATATCTTGTGATTGACATTGCTACTTATTTCCTTTTTTTTTTTTTGTTTCTTATCTGAGCCTGATGACAATTTATCTTAACTACGGTCCATCTTTTGACCTTGTAACAGTTTTACTGCTCAAGATGGCAGCCAATGAGCAGTAGTCTTTTTTTTAAACTACTAGTACGTGTACGTCCTGAGCGGCTGTAGGAGTAGAGGCGTTGCGGCGGCATGGTGAAAGCCCGCACGGT
The DNA here is from genome assembly GCA_012490785.1 of Eragrostis nindensis. Lineage (NCBI taxonomy): Eukaryota > Viridiplantae > Streptophyta > Magnoliopsida > Poales > Poaceae > Eragrostis > Eragrostis nindensis. Next base: position 536,940 of record JAAXCT010000089.1, on the reverse strand, counting down.
CAGCTTTAGCGCCACGATCACCCGGGGCCGGCGCCAGCGTAGATGTTGAACAGCCGGCGAGGTGCCGCATCGCTGCCTCGATTTTCTTGTGCGGCTGGGCCACCGAAAGTGCGTCCCCAGCGGCTGGGGAGGCCGTGATCCTTCTTCGTGGCTTCCAAGAAAGCCTTCTCTCATGGCGTCGTCGTCCGCCAAGCTTGTGGCCTCACGCGTGCAGCAGCAGTTCAACAAGTGCCACGCCTTTCGACCACAAGCCCTGCCGCCTCGCCTCAGGTCGACATAGCCTGCTGCAGTGTGCAGACAACGGCTGACCGGAAGACTGCCGTGTCAACGCACACCTTGCAGACAGAGCACTTGAAGCCGACGGCGAGCGTGGTGGCGACATTCATGTCGTTTGGCGCATAACGCGCACTGGCCTGCCGGACTCGGCGAGTCCGGTGACACTGAGAGACCGGGCGTTTCGTAGAACAGCGCAAGAGCCCCGACGACGCGGCCGCGGGAGGCGAGCGCGGCGAGGAGGATGTTGTAGGACGCGGCGTCCATGGCCGGCATGGGCGGCTTTGAGTTCAAGGAGGGCGTTGATGGCGCAGGGGCGGCGAGGCGGAGGTGCGGGCGCGCACCTGGCAGCGGCGCTCCGGTGCGCACTAGAGCAGAACAGGGGTTTTTTTGTAAAATGTTGGATCGCGACTAAGAGGGTATGTGAAAAATATTCATTTCAATCCAAAATAGCAGGGGGCTTATGCAAAATCTCGAGGCCGGCGACATGGCCGCCGAAGCGGTCGAGCTGCCACCGGCGACCGTCGCCGCCGTTCGTCAACGGCGCGTTCCTCTCCCGGAACCTTCTACCCCACGAGCACTGGCGCCGCCGCCGTCCGGACCGCTGCCTTCAGCGGGAGCCTTCCTGAAGCGCGACGCCTCCATGGACAAGAACGAGGAGACGACGACGAGGAGGGCTCGCCTGCCTGGCCGCTGCCTCTCGTCACCGACGCCGTTGGCATCCCTTCTCTCCTCTGCCCTGCCTCCACTGGCCGCCCTCATCACATGACCATCTCCATTGGCATTTCCCCAAACCGCTGGGCAGGAAGACGAAAGAACCGCATTTCAGCAAACTTTTAAACCTCAATTTCAGCGAGTAATACAAAACAATGCCATGTAAAGTTTTCCTTGCCATTGTTTCGTCATTGCTCCTGATGACATCGTGTTCTTGAACGTCAAACCTGCGAAGAAGCATACAGCACTTGCCGTTGTTGGCACTTGCATTTGGACATGCTGAGCTTCCAGATGAAGCAAAGTTCAGACTGAAATTAGCAAGCTTAACTAACTACTAGTCATAATGCCTCCGGAACAGCAAGAACCATCTACGCACTGTCTAGCTGCACTTGTTTACGGGCAATGATTGCCACGATTATTGTCCTCCGAGGCATCAGTGGATCCACCTGCTGGAGCTTGAGCTTGACAGCACCACGGCACAATTCCACGAACACGGCCACACCGTTACCATTTACTGTAGCCATTATCATTACAGAGTAGTGACGACTGTTTCAGCTCGGACGAGAGCGACTTCTTTCTCTGCACCTCGATAAGGACGGCGACAGTGGCCAGGATTCCGGCTTTGTTCCTCCTCCTGATCAGTTCGTCGCAAGCACTCTCTCCAAAGCTTCCTCGCTGCCCTGGAGGAAACAATCTGCATCAGCTCTTGCTTCTTTTGACACTTTTTCATCGCCCCCGTCCCGGTTCATCCTGGATGACAGGGACAGTGCGGCGTGCAGATCTCCGAGCTAGGCCTTGACAGGAAAACAGTGACAGGTCTTTGCTGTTCCACGGATGCTTCTTCAGCGGCGCGCCATGTGCCCTGCACATGCCTCCTCTCCACGGGCCTGCACATGCCTCCTCTCCACGGGCAAGCCCAGCACAGCAGCAGCGTGCGTATTCAATGGAGTATTCGGCTTCCGGAGCAGACATTGCAGTGGTGCCGAAATCTTGGATGCATCCACGCGTGGATTTCTAAAGATGCCATCAAGAAGGCCGTGCAAAGATGCAGACATGTGCGGCGCCGTCTGGCTAGGATTGTTGCGTGCAATTAACTATGCTGATTGCCCAGTCATTTGCCTAGGATCCTAATTTAGGTCGTCGGTATCCAAGCAAGCACCGCCGGTGATCTCGCCTTGACATCACTACGTATAGAGTGCCATCTACTACTATCATGGACGCATTCCTTTTACTACACCGTTGGAGTGTATGGTCATGCACGGTACAGTGTTTTTTCTTCATGGACCTCGTGGCACATTGGCAGGCACGCAGTGTATGCAACGTCTATTTGGCCTATTTGAAAAACAAAGCCAAAAATGGTAACCTTGTTGGGGCGGTGCTGGACGTGCACGCCATGTTTGTTTGCAACGCATAACGTGATGATTTCCGACTCAAAGATCGACGACGTGGTTGGTTGCGGAGGGAGGAGTTGCCATCGATGCTGATGCAGCAGCTAGAGCTCTGCTCGGTGCCCAGGCCGCGGCGTCTGAGAGGCTGGACAGCTTGGCAGATGGGTACCCTTCATGGCGTCCCATGACCCTTGCTCCGCTCCGTAGCTGTGTGCGACAGCGACTGCTCCGCATGACGAGGACGCCGAACCGGCCGGGGCCCCGGGGTTCATGGACCACGCCCCGTTTGAGGCAAATTCGGCAGAAATTTCACGGGGACAGTGGCTGAAACTGACCAAATTTTCACCTTCCGAAATGTGGAAGCTATGCTTGTCGGCTGCTGCGGATTTTGTGGTGCATGGAAATGCGATCTTTCCATCTTCACGATTTTTTTCTGAAGTCAAATGGATTTGCTCCTCTACGTGACGGTGTACACCATTTAATCGATGATAAAGGCAGCATCAATTCCTCTACGTGACGATATACACCATTTAATCACACGCATTTACGGTGAAGATAATCCGTAGTGTCAAATTTTCGTATTGCCACTCTTTAACTGCTACAGCTCGGATCGGCATAAAGCTTGATCTTATTTGGATTGCCTCCATTATCCTCTACCAGTACGATTTTGGAAAGCACCGTGTATAGCTGCAGTAAAACGTGGCGATTGACCCTTCAGCCAAATTGGAAGAGTCAAATGCGTTTTTAGGCTCCTAATCTATGGTGATGTAGCGGTGGAAGAACCGGTGCCACTAGCCTCCTCCAGACAAAATTCACCCGTCCTCGCATCATCGGTTCGCCGGCCACAAATTATAAAATACTTTAGCCACTATACGCTCTGTTTATATTTGTAATTTTGCCCAGACTCTGAAGCAGATCACGCAGTGCTGACTGGCCCAGCACAGGCCGCAGCAAAATTTTCTTTTTCTGGCACCGATTTCTCCTCGCTCGGAAAGCAAGGAAAAGTTGACTGGCGCTTGCTCTACCGACGTGACCCGAGAGTGGGACTGTTTTGTCATGTCCAATTGAGTGCCGATGGGATTTATTTACTGTAACGGGGTAAAAACCGCTATAGCAAGGCATGGTAAAGTTGCAACGGTTCGTAGGTTGCTACAGTGCATGTACGAACTCTGCATCCGATACGGCCATCGTACGTACAGCCGCCTAGATTCGCGTCCTGATGAAGGTACCAGCAGCTAGCATTTGATTGGCAGGCAAATGATTTCTGATATCGTTCAATATTCTCAACTCGCTGCAAAATTTTGACAAATTCTGGTCATATCTGCATGCTGCCCCCCTTACCATTTTTGTGAAAATCGTAGCAAAGCTATCTGCAAACGAATTTGATAGTCAGTTAATCCCGATAATAATTGAGAGAGATCAACAGAAGATTGAGGCAGCCGTGTCATTTTCGGAAGAAGTATGAGACATCATCTCCAGGGACCCAGAGACAAGATCATTGCACTTGTGAATTAACAAAACCGATAGAAAAAGAAAGCAAATTGACATGCGAGGGAACAGAAAGGCAGGGGCATTAATAGTTGACACCTCCCGTTTCCTGCTCTTCTTCTTCTCTCCTCCATTGCGCTACCACAAGTACACGTCGTGCAGGTGCAGCCCCCACGCGCGAGAGCTCCGAGAACTGGGCACAAGTCACTGGCCTTTGGACTACATCTCCTCGGCGTCTTCCTGCTTGTTTGGTTCTTGAGAGCGAAAGATTCAGATTTTTCAGGGCTTCAGGCTTCGCGCAACCCGGTGAGATTTCTGCTGCAGCACATTCCGCCCCTGCTTTGATTTTCCTGGTTTCCATGAGTTTGTGATTTGGTCCTGTAGATCTGTCTTGCCTGCCTTCAGGAGGATAGACGGGGCGGTTCCGGTGAGAGCACATGTAGATCTAACAGCGGTTCCTCTCTTCCCGGGAATGCATGCATCCCTATCCCTGTACTGGGAATGCAAAGATTTCATGCTTCTGCATTTCGCTGATGGATGAGGAAAATCCTTGCTTTCCCCAGTTCTTGATTCCTGTTACCCCCAGCTTTCTGCAGCCTCATCTACCGAAATGATAAAGTGCTGGTCATCAACCGGCGAGCTTTGTGCACGCCTTCAGCTGGTAGGCATGTTGATGGCAAGAAAGGAAAGCCTTCATTTTGGGGGTGGGTCATGGGGTGGCACCTTTCTCTTTTTTGAGAGGCAAATGATGGCGCCTTTGGCGAACTCTTTGCTGATCAAAGACTTGTTTATCGCCAAAGAGGATGCTAGATCTGTAGCCTGGCATGATTGGCCTTAGTGGGGGGGTGTTAGAGTTGGACTGAGTTGATGGTCATAGGAAAGAGACCTCCTCAGCTTCAACTTTCGTGGTAGATAGATCAATCCCCAAGCACGGCGCACATTGAACGCCCAATGATGAGCGTCCACGGTGGGAGGTGGATGGAGCTGAATGTGGTGGTCATTTTCTTGATTTATAATTTACTTTGATACATATGTCACGGTCAGCTGATTGGTTTGTCCACTTCATTTCTTCTGTTTGTTTGCTGAATGTTTGCTGCGAGTTCAGTCACTGAGCGACACCTATGTTTGCCTGCTTTGGGTCTGACCGAGTTGTTTTTCCGGCTTTGCAGATTGTGAATGGAAGAAGCCCACTACAATGCAATGATTCATCACTATACCAAGGTTGCTTTTTGATTGACTGGATCGAGCTTGTGGCAGTCTTTGGTTATCTTGTCTGATTATCAGACACTTGTAACAACGATGGCCTCGAATGCAATGCCAACGGTCCCAGAAATCCCAAGCGTCCCAGACCTGAAGAGCGCTTCCCCTCTGGAGATTCCCCAGACAAACAGTTCCCTTGCTGCAGCACAAACAGTGTTACCGGGAAAAACTAATCGGAGCAAATCGAGTCATAAAGGAGAGTCAAATCAGCAGAAACCAGGTCACCACCAGAAGGGATCTGCTGATGATGCATCGATCAAGTTCCCCACAGAATTGAGTGAGAATATGGTCGTGGAGCATGGGAGCATGAATGGAAGTTCCACTTCATTTCAGACATTTGAAGCGAGTAGTCAAGCAAAGGTTAGTGCAAATACTAGGTTGACCGATCGATCTGAGATCGGTGACAGGGGCAACAGTAGCAGATGCAGGCCCAGCACAAGCAGTGATATCAGCGATGAGAGCTCATGTAGCAGCATGAGTAGCAGCACAAAACCTCACAAGGCGAATGATTCACGATGGGAGGCAATTCAGATGGTCAGGACCAGAGACGGGCTCCTTGGGTTGAGTCATTTCAGGCTGTTGAAGAGGCTAGGCTGCGGGGATATTGGTAGTGTTTATCTCTCTGAATTGAGCGGGACAAAGAGCTATTTCGCCATGAAGGTTATGGACAAGGCGTCACTAGCAAGCCGTAAGAAGTTACTTCGAGCTCAAACAGAGAAGGAGATTCTGCAATGCCTGGATCACCCCTTTCTTCCTACACTTTACACACACTTTGAAACCGATAAGTTCTCCTGCCTAGTAATGGAGTTCTGCCCAGGCGGTGACCTGCACACTCTTCGACAGAAACAGCCTGGCAAACATTTTCCAGAGCAAGCTGTCAAGTATGCCTTATCTGTATTTTAACTTCTGCATATATGCATTTCATTACCCAATAGAGTTAGCAATCAATGCTTTTGTTAAGCTACCTAGTTGATTCTTTCCTGGATAAAGTTTCTAAGCTTGCTGCCTTTTTCTATTATCCGAGATGCTTAGCTAATGAAATGTTATCTCTTTGCAGATTCTATGTAGCAGAAGTTCTCCTGGCACTGGAATATTTGCACATGCTTGGGATCATATACCGTGACCTCAAACCTGAAAATGTCCTCGTTCGGGAGGATGGGCACATCATGCTATCCGATTTCGACCTCTCCCTTCGTTGTGCAGTGAGTCCCACGTTGATCAAGTCCTCAAATCCCGATGCAGAAGCACTCAGGAAGAACAACCAGGGCTACTGTGTCCAGCCAGCTTGTGTTGAGCCATCGTGCATGATTCAGCCATCATGTGCAGCCCCGACTACCTGCTTCGGTCCGCGCTTCTTCTCCAAGTCGAAGAAAGATCGTAAACCAAAGCCTGAAGTAGCCACCCAGATCAACCCTTGGCCTGAGCTTATAGCAGAACCCAGTGATGCACGATCGATGTCATTTGTCGGAACACATGAGTACTTGGCCCCTGAGATCATCAAAGGTGAGGGCCATGGTAGTGCTGTCGACTGGTGGACCTTTGGGATATTCTTGTACGAGCTCCTGTTTGGGAAGACACCTTTCAAGGGGTCCGGCAACCGGGCTACCCTGTTCAACGTCATTGGCCAGCCATTGCGCTTCCCAGAGTACCCAGTAGTGAGTTTCTCAGCAAGAGATTTGATAAGAGGTCTGCTTGTGAAGGAGCCCCAGCAACGGTTAGCTTACAAGCGAGGTGCCACGGAGATCAAGCAGCATCCGTTCTTCGAGGGCGTGAATTGGGCACTGATCCGGTGTGCAAGCCCACCTGAGGTACCAAAGCCGGTCGAGATTGAGAGGCCATCGACGTTGCCTCCTTCTACACCAGGCGCCGCTGATGCTTCCACTGCTGCACCCCAGAAAGGTTCTGATGGCTACTTGGAGTTTGATTTCTTCTAGCATTTTGCAGTATTGTTTGTACCACTCTGTAGGGTTTTCAGACATCAGATGTAATGTTTTCAGCTGATGGCTGGTGCTGTAGATTTGTCTCTTTTCTCCCTTACTCTTCTCAAAGTTCACAATTGTAAACCAACATGTTCTGATTATGCTGATTTTCTGCATCGCATTTCCCAAACATTGCCATTCAATAGTGGACTAGTGGGGACGGATTGATTCTTCAGCGCAATTTAGGTTGTTCTTCTCCATCCTGCTGTCATTAGTAGCCTGGACAGTGTATTCCCCTACTGATGTTGTTAGTTGTTTGCTGCCATATTGCAATTGAATTATAGCTATGCAATAGCTCAATAAGTGCACAAAACTATAACATCCTGGAGTGCTCATCGACCACGATGAAAGGGTAATGATAAGCATATCAGCCTGAACTTGCCATACCGTATCTCAGACCGATGGCACCATTTAAGATTACCATCAGTTAGCACATGGTTTTGCAATGTTCAGCATAACTCGCCGCCTAGTGGCTCCATGCGCAGCATTGACATCTCCTGCCTAGGTTGCTTGGTTGGACCACAGAGGTCAATCAGTCATGCAGGGAGGGTTTGGTCGGCAATGGGTATGTGCTTTGCCAAAGATGTGCAGCCAGGTTCGACTGTTGCACGTCGTGCACAACAGCTTCTCCATCATTAGCAGCTTGGGATGGTCAAATTATGTAGCTCGCTCACTAGGTAGATCTTTTTGTTTCTGTGAACCTTTAGTAATGCATAAAAATATTGTGTAAAAAAGGAAGCTGACACCAGAACAAGAAGCGCCCCCAAAATACAAGGTTCACCATAGAAAGTTGCAAATGCAAGAGTCAGATACAAAAGTTTCTAACGCCTACAGCCAAGAAGCGCCCCCAAAATAAATATGGTTTCCAATCGATCAGGATTTGTCAATCCACATGTCCAGAACATCCAAAATCCAAATAAAATAACATTACAACGAACGCTGATGCTTAGGCCACCACCTTGCCATGATAAACAAAATAGCCAAGGCATGAAAACTTCAAGCCATAGTGAGGTTTCACATGAATTACTAGGTGCATTGTAATACCTTTTCATCACCATCTCCACATAAGCTGCTTTAAAGTTCTAGCCCTTGCACTACTATGCATTACAAGTATATTATTCTCACGGCATGCTGTTTTACTGCAGTGAACTGTTCTTAGCGCAGAAAACCTAGACTTGTATCGAGTATTTCTTTGAGGACCTCAATTGAGGTTCTTGTAGACTCTGAAAGCAACAAACACCGAGGCAGCCGCTGCAACAACAGCAAGAGCAGCATAGGTGTCAGGCCTTTCCCAGGTCTCAAACCAGGTGGGCATTGAGCATATCTTCGTGTGCCCCTTCTTGCTGCCGGCACTACTCTCTTTGCCATTCTCCTTCCCAGAGCTCTTCTGGTTCTGCTCAGCTGGAACGCTCTTATCCTTGTTTTCCTTTGGCAGGTCACTCTGGCAGCAAGTAAAGCCACCATTGCCCTGGCAACATCCACCAGCCGGTGCAGGGTTGCAGGAGGCACCATCTGTTCCAGTTGCTTCAAGAGATTCTTTGGCGCTTGATCCGCCATTTGTCAAGTTCCTAAGCTCGAGAGCTTTCTTCTGCTGCTCCTCAGATAAGCCCATCTGACCCCTGCAAGATATCATAACACACATAAGAACGCCAGGTAAGGGAGAGCTGATCAGTTATCAATGAAACCTAAATTGCAGTATCTAACACAACAATGCAGGTAGGAAGCACAGATATGATCTGTCAATGTTGTGTTTATCTGCGAGAAAACTTTCCAAAACTGAACCATGAAGAACACATTAGAACAAGTATTTCAAGATATTCATCTTCTGATACTGCAATCTTGCTCCAATGATTATCACACAATGCATGAGCTCTAATCATCAAGGATATATCAGGGCTCGCATAACTGAAATTAGGAAACAATACTAACAGATTATCAATGTTCTACTGCAACAAAGAAATGTGAAACATTGACAACACACCAGTGTTGTTCTACAAATTATGAAGCTATTTCTACAAGAAGTACAGAGACTAAAGTAGATACTCTGATACAATAATCAACATAAGAAAAAAGGTGAATTAACCCTGCGTTTTCGAGAGAAAAAAAGGTGAGTTAATTAAGCAGACATGAAATACTAGTGAAGCACTGAAGAAAAAGGAAACATCCTCCTTAAGCAGCTCCTTATGTGATACCACATGAGCACATAAACTCAGAGACTGCTTCAACATAGTGGAGAGAAAAAAAGGATAGAATGGTTTAAAAGGATGACATAGGAGTCATTTTCAAGTTCACAAGCAAGTGTGAACTGAAATTCAAGTTCACAAGCAAGTGTGAACTGAAATAAATGAAGTAGAAAAATACAATATACAAAATTACATCTCCGTGCATGCTCATAAATTTTTCAGTGTCTTGAACTAATGGAATACAACTTTTCTTTGGCGCACAAGGAAGCAACTTTTCTTTGGCGCACAAGGAAGTCCCAGAATATGGGCCCAATTAATGGAATACAGATAGTTTTGAACATTATGATAGCCACTAAAGCCACACTAATCATTTTAAAAATACATATATTATCTAAGGAATGCAACTAAAGTAGAACATCATGCAGATTTTATAGTGAATTTAATAACTGAATAAAAAATATCGTCTGCATAAGATAGTACTTTCCAGATAAAATGGCAGCGATATTAAAGCTGGGAAGTGTTATGTTCTAGTAATCATGACTATAGAGCATAAAGTACAATGGACGTGTAAAAGTGAATTCCGATCCATTCTCAAGTTCTCAACACATGGAGTAAAGAAAGGAGTATGGCTGCAAGGCACATACCTCCATAGATGGTCCACAATTTCTCCTTGTCCAATATGTTTATTCAGCAAGATAGGCACATCATCAGGAACAACGTAACCATACCTAGAATTGCAATTTTAGTAAGAGAGCTAGATTATATGAAAATAGGGATGCAAAGTAAAATGGAACGTCACACAAGACATCATAGCCCATAATAGGGAAGAAGGATTTTGTTTTACAATTCAGTCCTTACCAATGCCCAGTAATGTCTCCTTTGGTATCAGGACTGAAAATGATGACATTTCCTGCATACTTATGACCTCCCACGTGTGAGCATGCACTAGCAGACACCTGACCATCAAGGCCTAGTCCATTTATCTCTTCCTTGAGCCTTTCAATCAGAACAGGTCCACAAACACCACACCTTTTGTCCCTGCTTCCATGGGAGCAAACAAAAACATAGGAACCTTTAATGGCCTCAGGAGATCCAGGAAGCCACTCAGTATCTTTCACAAGCACTTCTTCAACAAAGCTTTCAACATTAGAATCATTCAGCCCCCTGCACGTTGAAAGAATAATAATAAGTGGATTTTAAAGACTAAAGACTTCATGTTTAAGTAGCAGGCTCGTAGCTTACTTGTATCTGACCATATCTGGAAAGATCAACACATCTCCATCTGATGACTCAGTGCCATCTTCTCCTTCACAAATGGTCAATTTGATCTGTCGCAGGGTAAAGTATGCCAATCATTAGCATATCAATAATAAATCACCGATTAGCAACAATCTATGCAAGCAAAGGAAAAACTCCCTTAGTCCCTTAGTAGGGACGGGCAATAGCCAAAATCAGTTTGGTGCACGCCTCAATAACTAAGTAACAGCACAAATTTTATGTGGCAATTAACTTCTATGGGTTTGTCTCTCCAGATATCACCTGACCAATACTCGATAAAATTATAGAGATAAAACCAGCATTGAGGCAAGAAGTAATAGCAATCAAAATTGGCACCAATTCAGGAAATGATTTAAATTTCAATTATAAATACATCACAGACTTTACCATTGGAAATGAATCAATGATACACACCATGCAAGTACAAGTCAAATTACGAAGCAGAAAGCGAATCCAGGCAAAATAGCTGTATCGAGCTAAACAGTTCATGGGCAGTTTGCACATAATCCACTAAGCCAAACCGGTATATACATAAGCATCCCCCAACTAGAGCTAGGCTCACAGAACCCAACAGCACACAGTGAGTCATGAGACGTCCATATCCCCAAAGGACAAAAACTACTAAAATATCACTCGGATAGCTATGGGGACGAGCATTTCCAACCGTTATGCATAAGCAGTTCCCAAACCTTAATTTAGGGTGTAATCAACAAAAACCTCCCTCCAACAGTTATATTTGCTGATGCTTTACGCACTTCCAATCCTCCCAATCTCACAAAAAGGTGACATGGCAAACCCAAAATTGAGAACCGTTGGAGGAGGCAAGTTTTATTACTACCAAAAGTGTCTTAGAAACTTCCTAAATCAAGATTTAGGGACTGTTTTCTTTTCATAACTGTTGGAGATGCACAAACAACACCGTGAGGATCGAACCTTTTCTCGTGCACAAGCCCGAGCACGTGTTTCATTAAGAGGAAGCCGTGTGGATCGAAGTGGCAGCCTCATTTAATCACACTAGAGAGACAGATCCGATTAGCATTTAACAACCAAATTACAAACAACTACCCTGATCCCAAGCAGATGGTGACTGCATAATCAACCAAAGCACTCATGGAATTGACCCAGTAGTGAAGTGAGCAAGTGTCGTAAAACCCTAAAGACAACTAGCGTCGCCACAAAATCACCTGATAGCGCAAGCTAGTTTGCTTGTATCCCTAAGGGGAAAAAAAATCCTAAGCTCCGTAATCGATATCGCCAGCTTGAAGTTCGCGCATCCCACAAATCTGACTATTAAAATCCAAGTCTACGCATACCAGAAGCCACATCACAGTACCGAAACAGCTCATTTCCGGGCCGAGCGAGAGGAGGTGATGGTCGGGGGGAAGAGGGAGCTCACAGGCTTCTTCAGGTCGGTCTTGCGGGCCTTGATGGCGGCGGCGAGGAGGCCGGGGATGCGGTCGGGTTCGGCGGCTTCGACGTGGGACGGCCACACCTCAGGACCCTTGTAGCAGAGGAACACGTGACGCTCGTAGAACTGCACCGTTCCGGCCAGCTTCTCCTTCCCGAGCTCCGGGCGCTGGAATCCGAACTCCACGTCCGGATCCGGCGTCGCGGTGGCGAGGGCCGCGTCCGGTGCATCGGCCGCCGGCACGGGCTCCGCGACGGGGGCGTCGCCGGCCGTGGGGGAGGAGAGGGAGGGGTCGGCCATGAGGAGGCGGAGCGGTAGTAGTCGACGGCGGGTTGGTGCGCGGTGGAGAGAGGACAGCAGTGGCGGAAGCAATTGAAATTGTTGCTTGGGGAGTTTGGGGAAAATGGCGAGCATCTCTCTCAGGTTTTATCGTGGCAGGTGGAGTTGATCTTGCGGAAGGGGGAAACCCGGAAAAGTCGGGCCATGGCAAAGTAGGCCCACTTGTCGGCGACGCCTGAGTAAACTTAGGAAGGCTGCGGGACCTACACGTGACTGTGACGAGACCCAGCGTGACATTTCCTTTTCGTTTGACCAAGGCCAATCATGGATCATGGATGCTCAAAGGTTTGTTTAGTGGTTCTTACCATTCACAAGTAAGTATATTTTGTTTAGCTGTATGTATGGTTCTCACGTATAGTCCGAAGGTTGTCGCGGCAAGGAGATCTTAGTCTTTGCTTGACCAGTTTTCATACTTTAACTATACGCGTTTGAAATGACGTGAGCAGGGAAACAAAGCAAATGTCTGAGGATTCTATATGCATTGCGGCATTCATACGCATTTTTTTCCTTGATTTTTTCTGTACTGAACATTTTCTTTGACTTATTACATCATCAGTAGGGACCTGGTCCCACCTGTTTCTGAAAAAATCAAACGCCGGACGCAAATCCGATCCATAGCGAACGGAACGCCACCAATAGACAAAAAGTCCAAAATACGACCTGCCCACTGAAGCCCACTTAAGAAATTAACTCTCTACGAAGCCCCGGCATGCCAACTGCGAAGCCGCTACGAGCCTACGACAAGCGGATAAGCCACCGCACCGGCGTCTGCACACGAACCACGCCATTTTCGCGGTTCCGCCATGGCCACCACCACGACTCTCCACCCGCAGTTCCGGCCGCCGGTGCGCGCTCCCCGCCGTATCGGCACGCATCCTTCCTCCTCCTTCACTCGCTCGCGCACTTACGTTCCCGTCCGGGCCTCGGCAGCGTCCGCATCCACGTCCCCACCGGTGCAGCGAGAGATCAACGCGGGAGTCCCGTGGGGATGCGAGATCGATTCCCTGGAGAACGCGGCGTCGCTGGAACGGTGGCTGGTGGACTCGGGGCTCCCCGAGCAGCGCCTGGCTATCCAGCGTGTTGACGTCGGCGAGCGCGGCCTCGTTGCGCTCAAGAACATCCGCAAGGGGGAGAAGCTGCTCTTCGTGCCCCCTTCCCTCGTCATCACCGCCGATTCGGTAACTAATAGAAAACCATAGCATTTCACGGCCAGCGGTTCATTTTATTCCTAGTGTCTCTGTAACAATTTGTGCTTGTTGCGGTCGGGTATGCTAGGAATGGAGCTCCCCTGAGGTAGGGGATGTGATGAAGAGGAACTCCGTGCCAGACTGGCCGCTTCTCGCTACTTACCTAATTAGTGAAGCCAGTTTAGAGGGCTCTTCGAGGTGGAGCAACTACATAGCAGCGTTGCCGAGGCAGCCTTACTCGCTTTTGTACTGGTATATAGCCTGGAAATTTTAATTGGAATTTTGTTTAAGTGGGGAGGCTAAATAGGGTCTTCAGATTGCATTCTCAATCATGTACAGCCTTTATGTGCCATTTCAGGACCCGTGCAGAGCTAGATGCATACCTGGTGGCTTCTCCAATCAGGGAACGGGCAATTCAGAGGATTACTGATGTGATTGGGACGTATGTTCATCTATCTATGCTTCTACCCGTACTACTTTAGCAACTTAAGTTTCCACATTATAAGAGCTCATACGAGTATTTTTCTTTGTTGGTTTTGGCAGATACAACGACCTTCGGGATCGTATATTTTCTAAACATTCAGATTTGTTCCCTGAGGAGGTATGTTTTGGAAACATGTGATATATCATACGAACACATAAGGCTCCTTAGCTAGCTTCAATCCTATGCAAGGACATTTGGTTACGCCATGAATGTCTATTATCTTGTTTATCAGTTCCTCATTTACAGTTCAAACCTGATTTTATACAACCTTTCTTTTAGGTATATAACATAGAGACATTTCTATGGTCCTTCGGCATTCTCTTCTCACGTCTGGTAAGATGGATCTACTGATACGATTCTGATTCTCTAATAGCCGCGTAATTTTACTTATAGTTCACCTAGTTCCACTTATATTTCTGATTCTCTAATAGCCACCTAGTTTTACTTTATAGTTCTGATTCTTTAGTACTCCGTGGCACTACAACTGTTTTTGGCTTTACATTGCTTTTGTTTAGCTGCTGACAAAAATATACATTTGGTCAATTTTGCAGGTTCGATTGCCATCAATGGATGGAAGGGTTGCACTAGTTCCTTGGGCAGATATGCTTAACCATAGCCCTGAGGTATCCCATTTATACTTTTACAAAGAATCATTCTTCACCAGTCATTAGTTTAAAAATAGCTCAGAATTTCTTCATCGCCTTTGTTTCCAGATGTTCCTTTATCCTCATACCTATAACTGTGGTGTTGTCAAAATTTATTTCTTTGATTATTAATATTTCCAGGTAGAAACATTCTTGGATTTCGATAAGTCATCACAAGGAATAGTTTTCACCACTGATCGCTCATATCAACCAGGTGAGCAGGTAACTATTTTCATTTATGCTTTTAGCTCGGTTATCTATCAGTCAAATTTGAATCATGAAAAGGCTATTTTTATTTTTTAATTGTAATTATTACAACAGGACTATTGAGGGGGTGTTCGGCAATTTAGGCCTAAAGGTCACATCAAAACTAATCTTGCTAGTTAGACGTCTTAAATAAGTCTAATTACAAAAATTTTTGACAGATGTAGGCTAATTTGCGAGACGAATCTAACGAGCCTAATTAATCTATGTTCCGCTACAGTGATGCTACAGTAACTATCGTCTAATCACGGCTTAATTACCCTCATTAGATTCGTCGTACAAGGTTCTGTACTTAGTTTTTTAATTAGACTTTATTTAATACCCTTAAATGACAAGATTCTAGGCGGCCTAAAATTAGGCCTAGAGAAACGAACACCCCCTGAGTCTCAAAGGTCAGAACCATATTTGGTACCATGTTTTCTAGCAATAGACTTGTGTTTTAAGACCGATTTATCTTGAGCCTTCATGATAAGTGTGTACTGTGTGAACTAATGCGCAACACCATGTCATTTTATGTATTTTCTTTGGTACATCAATCATACAGTTGGCTCCATCTGGGCTCAATAAATCAAATTGAGTTTGTTAGCTATCCTTATTTGAGGAAATGTTGTTAAATGAAATGTATTTGGTTTTTGCATGATTGCTATTTTATATCTCCTGTCCTTGTGTAAATGCATACAACTTCTATTAAATTGTTTGTTTCCTTTTGTCCGCTTCAGGTATTTATATCATATGGGAAGAAATCCAGTGGTGAGCTATTGCTTTCATATGGTTTTGTTCCAAAAGAGGGAACAAATCCAAACGATTCAGTTGAGTTGCTAGTATCTCTTGATAAGTCTGATAAATGCTACAAAGAGAAATTACAAGTGCTAAAGAGGAATGGTTTGTCAGAGTAAGTTCTCGTACACTTACGGCTTGTTATTCATAGATCGAGTAAAAAGATTAACTTTTTTTTTTAGGAATAGATTTCCTCATCTCTGTGTGGAACTCATGCCGTGCCCTTTTTTGGCATGTTGTTGTCGACTGTCGTCTTGCTAAATGAGCATTGATTAGATTAGAAAATTCCTCGCCATTACTGATCTCTTATAGTTATCTCAATACAGCGCTCTGGGTACAAAGTAAGAAAGCTCAGTACTTTGATATCATAATGGGTGTGAAACTGTGAATTGCATTTTAGTGAAAGGAAACTAGTTGTTTTACCAGAATAAATAAATTCAGCATTCTCCTCTGCGTTCTCTAATGGCATTGTAATGGGACTGTTCTCTTCTCTTAGTAATTTAGTATATTACTATGCAGTTCTCTTGCATGTTCAAAGGAAAATAAATAAATACAACTTGCTATAGGTTTGGCTCTACCATCAGTTCAGCATGATGTGTAGGATTCTTTTTGGTTTATACAACTCTCACGTGGCTTATACTATGTATATTTCTGATACTGTCGGATCTTTGTTATGTACTTGGTATTAATAAAAGTGGATCTGATTACCTTGAACAGTTCTGAAAGTTTCCCATTGCGGGTCACAGGGTGGCCAGTTGAGCTGATGGCTTATGCCTTCCTTGTGGTCAGTCCTCCTGAAATGAGTCAGCGCTTTGAGGAGGTTTGCTGTGTTACTTTGCACCAAATGTTTAAATTTTGTCAACAGAGCTAGAGCTAGGGGCCAGGGGGATGTTGAAGATAATCTGAGGTTATGATACTTACTCAAAATAATTTCTGCCAAATTATGTTTGCAGATGGCTATTGCTGCATCAAACAAAAACTCATCAAAACCTGGATTTAATTATCCTGAAATAGAAGAACAGGCTCTTCAGTTTATCTTGGACTCCTGTGAATCTAATATAGCAAAATACACAAAGTACCTAGAGGTAATATATCCTTTCAATGGAATTTCTTGAAAAAGTATTAGTTAACCTCTCATATGATTTAAACACTGGTCTATCAGTAGTTACAACAATGTCAGTATAAGTGAACTTAATTTTTCAGGGTGCCAACGGCTCTCCACAAGTTTCAATGAATGCAAAGCAAGCAAACAGGACCTTACTGCTTAAACAGCTAGCTAAAGATCTGTGCATCAGTGAACGGAGAATTCTGTATCGTACACAATACGTAAGTCTGCAAATCTTGTGCTACTGTGGCTTTTTTGCGTGCATTATATCAGGATTCTTAACCTATTACATTTACTTCGGCTGATACCGTGCAGATACTGCGTAGAAGGTTAAGGGACATGAGGGGTGGCGAACTTAGAGCTCTGTCATTGTTCAATGGACTCAGAAAGCTCTTCAAATGATCGGTCGGTTATGTTATGTTAGCGGAAGACCTTAGGGGACAGTTTTGATCTCTTCAGTAAATGGTAACTTTTAAACCCGTTTCAATCCTCAACAACATCCAGCTGTTGAAAACTTACTTTTAACTAGACAACCCATGCATCAGGTTCAGGTGCTTTGTTCTTGTCAGTTACAGCTGAAGCTCGAGATTGTTACATACCAAATCAGGCTGCAGCTTCAGCGACAATTTTTCTTCTTTGGAGAAGCAACTGGATGCTGGAGGGGAGTTGCAGTTCAGTAATGGATAGTTGTATAAGATAACTGAACAGCCAGAGCCAGTGGTTGGCATGTATCGCAGCTTACTGCCTCGTATAGTCGCGTGTGTACCATACCATGTACCACTCCATATTTTCACGAGCAGCAGCGATCCGGGGCATTCGGGTCGCCGTTCTGTTCAAACCCTCCATATATATCTCTTTCATTCGATGTATATCCCTCTATGCATAGTAGTCTGTAGATGAATGGGAAATGTGCGAAACCTGTTCAGACGCTTGTGTAAGAAAAAGTTCAAACGCAACTGCAACGGTTCTCATCGTTCTACTGAGAATTCTGCAGCGACCATGGTAAGCGCGCGGTCAGGCATTCATTCGGTCCATGGGCGTACTCGTGACCTAATCGGGCCTGATGGCGCATCGGGGAGGCCCGTATCTGATTCCGAAAGCGCGACCTTGCCGATATAAGCGATTCCCTGGCTGGGAAAGCCGAAAGCACACGAATCGACCCGCCGGCACCAGAACTCCAGGAGAGAGATCGCGCTCGCGCGAGGTTATGGATCAGATCATCGAGTCGAGGGTGGGTGATAGATACGCAGAGGCAGAGCCAGAGTTTCACATGGAGACGCTGCTTCCAAAAGCAAAAGGCCCCAATCTCAAGTGGAGAAGGGCGCCGCGGGAGGAGGTCCCGACGGAAGAGGACTTGGACAGGACCCGGCCGCTGACTGTGGAGGATCTCCTATATCGCTGGTCGTTGATGGCCAAGGTAACGAACGCCAGGCGGAGCCGCGTCGCCGGAGGCCTCGGTGAGATCAACCAACCGATCAAAGCCGACGACGGGGAAGCCAGGGCAGAACGCGGCCACGAGCGCTACACCGACGCCGCGCAGTTCGGAAAGGTGCAAGCGCAACTCGTCGAGCTCGAGTGCGAGGCCAGGCCGATGGCACCAGCCATGGCCCATGAGGGTCTCCAAGCGCCCTGAAACGCTCGAGGAGACGTGGAAGACTCGCTCCATGTCACACGACGCTGTTCAAGGTGTCACCGTAGCCTAAATAAATTCAGTTCAGCTAAATTTATGTTAGTTGATGTTCTCGAAAGAAAATTTATGCTAGATGTAAAGCAATCCAAAGAAACAACACCCCATTCCCTGACCATAAAAGCTGTGTATTGCTTCTTCGTTTCCCTCGTAAAACTTTGTACTAGTCGTCTCGTGTTACTGCCTGCTGACTCATGGTGCGCAAATCAGATGTATGCATACCAGCCATGATGCTATAGTAGAAAGAGTTTACAACAATGGATTCATGAACTTGAGCACCTCAGTGTTTTTTCTTTTCCTCTCTTTTCATGAAACCAAAGCAGCCCCGGCAGAGCTCGGCATGTGAGTAATGCACGCCATCGCCATCGAGGTTTTTTTCTTGAGAATTCCGATACCTATCCACGCCAATTCGGCTCATCTCATCTTCCCTCTGTTAGACGCAAGGTGATCTGCAGCTGCTGAATATTGCAGTAACAAAGGAGCTCGCTGAATGTCAGTCCACCGGCTATGGCACAGCGTGAGTCAAAGTTTTCAGCGCAGAGGCGGCTAAACTCCAAGGCTGCGTTGACCATCTCGTACCCACCCCAAGCCGCCGCGGCCTACCCACTCCAAAGCGAGGCTGCGCAGCGCATCATCCATCGTAGACTTCACCAGCTCTCTGCGCAGGCAGGCAAAGCGCAGGGGACGAAGCGTAGTGTGATGGCCGGAAACAGCGTCTCCGGCGTCGGCCGCCCGCCGCTGTTCGTGACGGAGAAACCGGCGCGGATGGCGGCGTACGCGTACCGGCTGTTCGCGAGCACGGTCCTCGCAGGGGTTCTCATGATATGGCTGTACAGAGCCACGCACGTGCCGCCGAGGAGCAGCGGCGCGCGGCGGTGGCCTTGGCTCGGGCTCTCCGCCGCCGAGCTCTGGTTCGGCTTCTACTGGGTGCTGACGCTGTCCGTGCGGTGGAGCCCCGTGTACCGCCGCGCCTTCCCGGACCGGCTCTCGCGAAGGTACCCAACCCATCCATCCTGGAGCGGCCATTTACCCTGTGGGCAGCCAAATTACTGCATTCTCAGTAGCTAATTTTTTCTAGAGCTGTGGATATAAACCAATCACGACATCATTCTTAATCTGGTAAGAATTATGAATGTTATTGCGACAGCAAAGCTAATTAAGCTTAAGCATCCTCCGGTGGATTGCAGAGCTTTGCATCCAAGGCTGGTTACATGCTAAAGTGTATAGTGTATATGAATGATGGATGCATAATCTATGCCAATGGCGAAACTGTTGGTAAGTCTCAACATTTAAAACGGTTTTGAAAAGAGCATTTGCAATGGACAGGTACAAAGAGGAGCAGCTTCCCGCGGTGGACATATTTGTGTGTACAGCAGACCCAACTGTTGAACCACCAATGCTTGTCATCTCCACTGTCCTGTCTGTAATGGCTTATGACTACCCGGCAGAGAAGCTGAACATCTATTTGTCTGATGATGCTGGTTCCGTTGTAACATTGTATGCTCTGAACGAGGCATCTGAATTTGCAAAGCACTGGATTCCATTTTGCAAGAAGTACAAGGTTGAGCCCAGGTCACCAGCTGCCTACTTTGCCAAAGCGGCGAACCCTCCTGATGCATGTGATCCTTATGAGTGGTATACCGTGAAGGTTGAGCGCAAACTTCTTATGCTAGTACCTGATATGGCCCTTCTGCTTTTCCTCATTTTGACTGAAACCGGCATGCTTGTGCTTTAATCCGTCTTATCTCTTATATATGCATTGCAGGAGATGCACGATGATTTGACAGGTCGTGTGAATTCAGTAGTAAATTCAGGCAAGATTCCTGAGGTTTCAGAAGGCAAACTCAGGGGCTTCTCCCAATGGAATGAAAATACAACTTCTGGAAACCACCCTTCAATAGTTCAGGTAAAGATTTGGTTAAGTGTGGCATGGTTAAGGTCAGACTACCAGAAGAACATGATGGTCGAATTCAAAATTTAACGGGTATGAAAATTTTGGATTGTTGAAAAGTGCAAGATCAAAGCTTTTATATTAGTCATAGTGATATTTTTGTTTTATATACTTGTGGCTTATGAGTAATTTTCCAACAACAAGCCAAGGCAACTAAAATAAAGGCAGAGATTTACGTTCCGCTTTATCATTGGCCTTAGCAAGACAGCCTCACATGATTGATATGCAATCACTGATGACGTGCTATGAAAAATTTCTTCTCTGCATTATTTTGGTGATTTGTTCTTATCAAAGAGTTCACAATTGGTAGATTTTAATTGATGGAAACAAACTAAAGACAACCAATGTCGATGGAAATGCATTACCAACACTTGTGTATATGGCGCGCGAGAAGAGGCCTCATGAACATCACCACTTCAAAGCTGGATCACTGAATGCTTTGGTAGGTATTTTGGCCTCGCTTCAGTGTAGTCCAGTATTTTTCACTAATGACCGAATAGAATCAACCTTCACTGTGTTTATATAGTTCCTTAATTAATGTTGATACTGCAGATAAGGGTATCGTCAGTGATAAGCAATAGCCCTATCATTATGAATGTGGACTGTGATATGTACTCCAACAATTCAGGGTCTATCAGAGATGCATTATGCTTCTTCCTAGATGATGAGCAAGGTCAAGATATTGGTTTTATTCAATATCCTCAGAATTTTGAAAATGTGGCGCACAATGACATCTATGGCAATCCTATCAACACTGTCAATGAGGTCAACACAAAACTTAGCTTGTCTTGGATTTTAAATGGAGGGCATACCTTATATCTCGAGCTGTAAATTGCACCATTAAGACTAATCCTGTTTTTGTTATTTAATTGAACTGATATTCAGTTGGATCATCCTTGCTTGGACGGGTGGGGTGGAATGTGTTACTATGGCACAGGATGCTTCCATCGGAGAGAAACCTTAAGTGGGCGAATTTACAGTCAAGATTACAAGGAAGATTGGACTAGGGTGGTGAGGAAAACAGAAGATGTCGATGAATTGGAAGGAATGGCCAATTCACTTGCGACTTGCACTTATGAGCATAACACCCTTTGGGGAATTGAGGTCTATCTCTACACAAAATCCTGAAAAATGCTATCACTGTGGGCTCACACTATATTTATTTATTTAGGAGATTTCTTCTGCTTTTGTGGACACTCTTTATACCTTACTGGGTTTGAGTTGCTGAGTTGCAGAAGGGAGTTAAATATGGTTGTCCACTGGAGGATGTCATTACTGGATTACAAATCCAGTGCCGTGGATGGAGATCAGTGTACTACAATCCGGGAAGAAAGGGCTTTTTGGGCATGGCTCCCACGTCACTAGGACAGATCCTGGTTCAGCACAAGAGATGGACAGAAGGGTTTCTCCAGATATCCCTCTCAAAATACAGCCCCTTTGTATTAGGTCACAAGAAGATCAGGCTGGGCCTTCAAATGGGTTACTCCGTCTGTGGGTTCTGGGCTTTGAACAGCTTTCCCACCTTGTACTATGTGACCATCCCTTCACTTTGCTTCCTGAATGGCATCTCCCTCTTCCCTGAGGTATGTTAAATATTTTTTCATTGCTTATTTATATGCACTTTGGTCAAAGTCTAAAAGAAAACTTTGAATCTTCTGCAACAAATTCAGATAAGCAGTCCCTGGTTCGTACCATTCGCATATGTGGTTATTGCTGCATATTCCTGCAGCTTGGTGGAGTCATTGAAATGTGGTGACACTGCTATAGAGTGGTGGAACGCACAAAGGATGTGGCTCTTCAGAAGAATCTCCTCGTACCTCCTGGCAGCCATCGACACAATTCGCAGAGTGCTGGGCATCTCCGAGTCAGGATTTGCCCTGACGGCAAAGGTGAGCGACTTGCAGGCTTTGGAGAGATACAGGAAGGGGTCTATGGAGTTTGGGTCCTTCACTGCGATGTTTGTGATCATTGCGACAGTTGCATTGCTCAACCTGGCAAGCATGGTATTTGGAGCAGCAAGAGCTTTGTTGTATGAAGGCACGACGGGCTTGGGAGCTTTATTTTTGCAGGCTGTTCTGTGTGTGTTAGTAGTAGCCATCAATTTTCCGGTCTATGAAGCGCTCTTTCTCCGCAGGGATGATGGCAGATTGCCATCTTCTGTCAGTCTTGTTTCCCTCTGCATTGTATTACCACTCTGTATACTGCCAACCAATATGTAAATGAAGTTGGTCAAACATAAGAGATTTATTAATATTGTGTTTTCCACAAGGGAAAAGGCTGTATCTTGTTCATTGGCATCTCAGAAATTGTTGCGGTATTTAGGGGCTGCAATCTGAGAATTCTGCAGACCTTAGCACTAAACAAATGTTACAACAGAAAGCCGAAAGCATGTATCAGGGTTGGACATGACAGTTTTTATGAGTAATTCAGATTCACTGATAAAGTTGAGGAAGGGTTACACCATAGAAACGGGGCGCGAAAAGAAAATTACAATCAATTTGATCTGATGATAAGCCCGGCAAACCGCACACACGCAACTCAGAACGTTTTAAGCAGATACTCATCAGAGCAATTTGCTTACATACGTTTAACACGTAGTGCTTGCGTCTCTGACGAGTACCATGATTGAAGAGCTCAAGATCCACATTGCCAGCAAGCGACCCGTATCTACATATAACCATCAACAGAACTGCATCAAAGCTGGATCGTTTGTGTTCCTCTGCATCACACGGCATTTGAATCCCACCGGAGTCAGGATTGCGTGGGACTCGGCGAGACGCAGCAAAACCATTTCTTCTGCAAGTTAGAGAGATCATAACAAATAGTTACGCGTGGACATCACAAGAAAAGAAAAGGAATTTGGTGCTAGGAAAACTAATTCCTCGTTCAAGTTATAATAGGCTTACCGATGCGCTGGTCCTGGAGTTGTAGGAGCTCATCTTGTCGGTCCTGGAGTCCTTGCTGTCAGCCGACCTGTTGCTGATGTGGCCTTTGGTCGGAGGGGCCTTCTTCTCATCCCTGGCTTTGCCGAAGATTACCGTGAACCCGTCGGCGGAGGCTGGGTTGTTGACGTCCCATTCTCCGAATTTGGGTAGAGTGCGACCAGTATCGTCCTTGAGGACCTTGACAAACACAACGGCACGGGCTCATCAGCACAACTGTCTATCTCACGATCGCAACAGGAACGGATGGGAAGAAAAAGGCCGAAATGGAAGGCGCACTCATGGATTGGCTGAAGATTAGAACAAGGCCGGTATGGAACGGCAGCATGGATCCATTAGAATACGCAGAGGATTTGCACTCACCGACATGGGGTCGCAGCTTTCTTCAACAGGCCGCAGAAAATTTTGCCCTTGCTTGTGATGCTTGGGGCAAAATTTTCCCCGGGGATGAGAGGGGAAAGGGTGTGGCCACGAAGCACAGCGCACAGGAGAGGATTCAGGACGCGGCACCAGCCTCCTACGCATATCTTCTTATAACGCTGCCTATTCATGGCATGTTTTGCATGCAGCTGCTGCCTAAAAATTGACCAAACGTTCATACGAATTCTTGTTCGCTTTTTTTTTCCTTCAGTACCCTCTGTTTCGGCAGCCAGAGTCGCCGTTACGTTGCCGAATCGGTAGGCCCAACGGATTCTCGGAAACGCAAGCAAGCGAGCAAGGGCACCCAGTTTCGTCTGCCGGGCGGCCCGATCCTAACGGTAGATGTCAGTCTTGTTTCCCTCTGCGTTGTATTACCACTCTGACTCTGTATACTGCCAACCAATATGTAAATGAAGTTGGTCAAACATAAGAGATTTATTAATATTGTGTTTTCCACAAGGGAAAAGGCTGTATCTTGTTCATTGACATCTCAGAAAATGTTGCAATCTGAGAATTCTGCAGGCCCTAGCAGTAAATAAAAGTTACAACAGAAAGCCGAAAGCATTTATCAGGGTTGGACATGACAGTTTTTAGGAGTAATTCAGATTCACTGATAAAGTTAAGGGTTACAGCCAACTCGGGGGCTCCCCGAGCGGTCAGAGCCAGAGGGCTCCGGGTGCTTCAGCACCTATCGACCCGGGTTCGAGTCCTCGCCGCGGCACCAGCGCGTGGCACTGTAGCGTGGCACTGTAGCTTGCTACAGTGTCGCGCGAGGCACTGTAGTGAAATACCTACGGTGCAAAAAAAAATCCCCTCGCCTTCCCCGGGTCAAAGCACATGGTAAAGACTCGCGCCGAAACTCACAACGGCCAGCTGAGTCCCTGTGTAGGATCGGGGAGGGGGTTCGGGGGTTTTCTCGGCCTGCGTGAGAGGTTGTTCTCCTTAACAAAATGCCGTCGGGGGCGGTCTTCCCCCGGCAGGTCGAGTTTTTTTAAAGTTAAGGGTTACACCGTTCACCGCACTTCCTTCAGAAGAGGGAGTCCGTTACGCGCGCGGAGGCAGTCAAACTCAAACAACGTGCCCCCGTCCTGCATGGCGACATAGCCGGTAACCGATCGCCCAGACGGTTGTCGAGTTGATGAAGGTGAAAGAAGTGGTATGGAGTTTGTAGTTTGTACCATGCTGCTACTACTGCAAAATTGAGTAGTAGAATTTTGTTGGCAGGCTGACTGTAGAGTGCTCGATCGATTGCAACTCAACTTCGCAGTTTCAACAGTCAACTTTCACATTAGGATAAAAATCCGAGATGACTAATCAACATTTGATTTATTGATTGACGAAAACGAATTACACCGACGTGTTCCTCTCCTAATTAAGCAACATAACTGGCCTGATCATCCTACCAACTCCTGACGCTAAGCTATAGCTTCTTCCTAGACCTCCAAAGACTAACATTAATCCCTCCTAAACCGACATCACTAAGTAGTAGTAGTATCACTCTCGAGGAACCGCATGCAGACGCCGACGCTCAAATCAACACGAACAGAGAGACAACGCCCACGATCACAAGCCCCAGTACAACGGACGAAACAACGGTAAGCACGCGCCGGGACGCGCCGCTGGCCTGCGGCGTCGGGCTCGGCGTGGTGGACGTGGCGCTGGATGAGCCTGAACCGGACGGCACGCCGCCGTCCCCGCTGGGGGATGAGGACGCCGGGGTGGGCGCGCCGCCGCCGACGACGACGACGGTGGGCGGCATCGCCGGCGCCGCCGCGGGCGCGCCGGTGAGCGCGGAGGGCGCCACGACGCGCGCGATCATGCGCTGGCCCGCCTCGCAGTGGCCCGGGACGCCGCTGACGAAGTAGAAGGGGCCGAAGTGGTCGAACGTGAACATGGTGTGGCCGTCGGTGAACTTGCTCAGGGGAGTCTCCGTGCTGCACTGCTTGTAGTCGTCGTGGCTCACCAGCAGCACCGAGTCGTTGGCGTACTTGAACTCTGCACGCAGGCACCGCGACAACGCGAATTAATCTCGGATCGAAACCGCGCAAAAAGAAAACAATCGATAACGCTGCAACTACATTAGAATGCGAGAGATCGAGCGAGATTACCCAAGACGTCGCCGACATGGAAGCGGTTCCTCTTGGCCCAGTGGTTGTAGGTCTCGGTGCCGTTGCCCGACGGCACCGTCCACCCCCTCTCGTTGCCGACGCTGTACACCAACGCCGGCAGCGACGACGCCGAGGCCACGAGGAGGGCGATGGACGCCGCGAACACGGCGAGGTGGAGGCTGGCCGCCATTGCTTTTGACGAGGCCGGGATCAGGCTCTGGAACACGATCTCTCTACGCGAGCAATGCAGCCTCTCTCGGATCGCTAGAGGGAGCACTGGAGGAAACTGAGACTTGGACTGTTCTGTGAGCCGTGGCCTGCAGTGTGTGGGCAGGGAGGGGCTTATATAGACGGGCTGCGGAAGGAGTGGCGGCGTGGCGCCGGCGAAGGAGGGCGGAGTGGGTCACGTACGAGCGAAATGGAAGGGCAGTTGGAGACTCGGAGAAGAGACGTTGCTTCTCCAGGTCCACAGGATCGAGCCGTTGATTGACTAGGCCTGAAGGTGGAGCGGTTTCGGGCGAACCTTTTGCTGACCCTGCGATCCTTCACGTTGAACAGCTCGGTCCGGATCGACCCGCCCGCCCCTCATGTTTGCCGCGAACCATCGAACCCCGGAGACCCTCCCATTCATCAGCCAAGAGGCCGGGTCGTTGAACTCGATTGCACATAGCGTCGGAGGCGTCGGCGGCGGATGCGTCGAGGGCGCGTGCGGAGAACCTGTATGTTGTCGCGAGCCACGCTGTGGAGCTCTCGTTCTGGCGGTGAGGCAGCGGCGGCGGTGTGAGAAACGAAACAACATGTCTGGCCGCGTCTGCCCGTGCTCGCGGTGCGCCGCTTCTCGCCGCCGGCCCGGCCGTGCCCTGCCCTCGGAACATGTCCGTTCTTCGACTGGAACATTTGCTTCGTTATACTGGAACATCTTGGCCCTGTTCGCTTGCTTCATTCAGCGGGCTTCTGCTGCTGGCTGCTGCTGATTTCCTCTCATGTGGCTATAGTGGCAGCAGCGATCCAACAGTGCAAAATAGCACAACCGAACATAGCCCTTATTTCTTCTCCTGGAACATTTGTTCCGTTAGAATGGAACAAATGTGCTGTTAGGTTGGAACATTTGTTCCAGTAGGTTGGAGCAAATGTTCCAGTGAGAACGTTGATACAGACGATGTTTGATGGGCTTTTAGGTACATGGGCCGTTTCTGGGCTGAGTGCTTCACGGGTTTGCTGGCACTTAGTCCCGTCGTTTGATGCTCGAAGCTGCATTTCGACAACGAAGACGTTCGTATTCTCATGTAGGAGACGGGTTTTCAGTCAAAGATTTGCTCCAGTCAGACTATCCCAAACCCTCGTTGAACCCACCGGCTGCTCCGGCGGCGGCGGCGGCGGCGCGTTGAGATGGCTGATGATGCGGGGAGCGAGCAAGCCGCAGTAGCGGAGGGTGATGCGGTGCAGCCCCCGGCGCTGTCCAAGAGCGCGAGGAAGAAGCTGCTGAAGCAGGAGCGGCAGGCGGAGCGGAAGGCCGCCCGGAAGGCGGCGGAGAAGGAGCGCCGGCGTGCCGACGTGGAGCGGCGGAGGCGCGAATGGGAGGAGGCGCTGGCCGCGGCGCCTTCGGAGGAGGCGCGTGCCGAGATGGTGGCGGCGCGGCGGGAGACGCGGCGCGAGCGGGTGGGCCAGCGGGCGGTTGAGCGCGGGGCGCGCGCCGAGCGACTCCGGCGCGCCGCCGAGGGCGCGGGCCAGAAGGTGGTGCTCGACCTCGAGTTTGCCGACCTCATGCGACCCAACGAGATCCATAGCCTCACGCAGCAGGTGGAACTACTCTTCTTACTATACTGTGAATGTGAACGAAATTACCTGAATGAATCTACTCTACTGTGAATGCAAACGAAATTACCGTGATTCATTCAGTAACAGTATGATTCTTGAAGGAGCGAATGACTGAGTAGTTTATCCAAGGAACGACTGAGTAGAATTAGCGGATATTTTTTAAATTTATTTGAAAGAGCATCGAATTTGGTAAATGAGTAACCATGAACTGTTGCAAACCTGCTACAGAGTTTAGGCATAAGAGAAAATATTAATTCTTTGATTTACATAATTGATATTGTCGCAGCTGATGAAAGTGGTACGTGAGTTGGGTTTAGAACGTCGTGAGACATTTCGGTTCCTATCTACCGTTGGTGTTAAAGGGAGAGAGAGTAGTGATTGCATCTAGTGCTATTCTTTGGAGGTGCTATGCCTATGTTTCTTTCTGTGCTGTGCCTGCATTGCAATATTATACTGTTGTAAAATATCTCTGTCAACCTCCAATGGACCATATCTTCTGCAACCACAAGATTTAATAATGCTTGGAGAAAACATTTTACTGATGCGAGTTACAGATTATGTACTGTTATGCAGTGAATGGGAGATCTGCCAATCCAGCTCACCTGTGGTTGACAGGTTGCAATGGAGAAATGGCCACCCATCTTCAGAGAATTCCTGGGTATGATAAGTGGATCATTGAAAAGGAGGCCAAGCCATATCTTGAAGCATTTCAAGATCGTAAGGAAAACCTTGTGTATCTTACAGCGGATGCTGAGACCGTGCTTGATGATCTAGACATGTCAAAAATATACATCATTGGTGGCCTGGTGGATCGAAACAGATGGAAAGGCATAACACTGAAAAAGGCAGTTGAGCAGGGCATTCAATCTGCGAAGCTTCCTATCGGAAACTATTTAAAGATGTCAAGTTCTCAGGTGAGCATAAGGGTTGTGTGTATCAACCTATTGGTGTTTGTATTTCAAATCTGAGCATCTGGCATTAGAATGCTTCAACATGCCTTGTCGATGAAATTATATGTTCAATATGTTAAAAATATTCTTAAGGAAAAATAATCTGAACAATATATATTTATAGAGGAAAATAACAGTTTTGTTTTTCTACTGATCTTCTCAAGATGCACATTGTAATGTAGCAATGAGGCAGACAGGCAGTGAGAGACAGATGTGTTTATTTGCTGTTTATTGTAAGCCACTGCCACAAGTTGTCAGGCTTTGTAGGGATATAGTTGTTTGAGATTGAATTGCAAGTGTATGTTTTATTATGGGTTTTTCCTTAGGTAGTCGAAACTTGTTGGTACTGGAATTGGAGAGCCTGTAGTAACGATTGTTGTTCTGCTCTGTGTCAATCATGCAGGTTCTTACCGTTAACCAAGTGTTTGAGATAATGTTGAAGTTTGTGGAAACAAGGGACTGGAAGACCGCATTCTTCCATGTGATTCCGCAGAGGAAGCGAGGTGATGCTGAAGCTGGAGATGAAGCGGGCAAAGTAATCCTCTATGATGATGATGCAGCCGAAGAGGCCGCGAACGGAGATGACCTCAACAAGAGCTTTGATGAGGACGCCGATGATGACGATTATGCTGATGGGGAGGAAGAAGTTGCGGATGAGGAGGTTGACGTGGCTAATAAGAGGCAGTGTGTTAGACCTGGAAACGGAGAAGCTGGGGATGGTTCCTCTGGAGCTATAACAGAGGCGACGCCAGCCGGGGACGTGGCTACCGCCCAGACCGAGCATGCAAAAGAATCAATCGAGGACTGAAGAACAGTGAACCTCACGTTTGTCACTGCTTTATACTACTGTAGAACAACCTTGTTTGTTTGGATTTTTGGCCATTCTCCCTGACATCCGTGTATTTGTGTTGTGGTTTTTCGTAATAGTCAACTTGGTCTCTCAACTATCGTCCAAAGCTCAAATTCGTCTTTCAACTATCAAGGCAATCACAAGTGCAACGGGGCCAATAACTTTATGCTCTGCTTGTTTTCAAAGTACGGCCAGGGAGATGAATGATGATGCCCTTGCGGCACGGCCATTGCTCTTCCAAAAGGAAAAGAAATCTTGTCTCGGACAATCAAACGTACGCAGCTACGGAGGTTGGAACTCTGGACTCTCCAAGAATCGCTCTTGTACTAGGAGCAGTACAGGAGTACGTACAGTAACAATTACGGGTAAACTGTTGCGCATGGTGCTGCGCATCTTCATGCATGGCTACAGGGTGCACAGATGTTTCGTCACGCACGCAACGCAGGCGGTACGTGCGGCAGCAACAAAAATGATCTGACCTCACGCGGTCGTGCCTACAGGAGAGAGAGAGCATAGGGAAGGAGCTACTCCCTCCGTTCCAAAATATAAGGGATTGTTGACTTTCAGACATCACGTTTGACCATTCGTCTTATTCAAAATATTTATAAAAATATAAAAATAATTATGTTATATTTAAAGTATATCTATTGATGAAACAAATCATAAAAAAACAAATATTATTTTCATAAATTTTTCGAATAAGACGTATAGTCAAAGGTGATGTCTGAAAGTCAACAATCCCTTATATTTTGGGACAGAGGGCTCCGTCCCAAAATATAAGGGATGTTGACTTTCAGACATCACGTTTGACCATTCGTCTTATTCAAAATATTTATAAAAATATAAAAATAATTATGTTATATTTAAGTATATCTACTGATGAAACAAATCATAAGAAAATAAATATTATTTTCATAAATTTTTTGAATAAGACAAATGGTCAAAGGTGATGTCTGAAAGTCAACAATCCCTTATATTTTGGGAGAGAGAGAGTAGGTAGCAGAGAGAGAGAGAGAGAAGAGAGCTCACAAGAGAGAGAGAGAGAGAAGAGAGCTCACAAAACTAGGCGTGCTGCGGACTGCAGTTCCCGAAGCGGCAGCGAGCAGGGCATGCACTGGAGCAGGGGAAACGAAACGAAGACCTTAAACGATACAGCAGCATGCATGCAGCAGCCACAATACTCTACATTAAGCCGGCAGGATTGGAGCAGCAGCGTGCTTTACGGCACTTGTCGCGCGGCAGCCTCGTCATCTACTCCAGTCTCCACCGCAAAAACTTCGTATCCCCCCGGCCGTTGGAAGCCATCGAATAGAGTCCCGATCGATGCATCGTCACCTATCATCGGTTCGTCCCTTGATGAGTTCATTCATACGGTATTGAGTTGGAGCATGTACTACTCCCGGGCGACGCAGTACGGTGCTGTTGCAGCTGGCGACACTCTCCCGGTATGGCTGCTTAATACTAATACCACTCTTTCGGTTGGCTGCTCAATGGAAAGTCGTCTCGAGCAGTCTCCCGGTATTTTGCAGCATCCTCGTCCAGGATTGGTTCAGTTTCCACCACCCGTGTCGCCGTGTATGTGCGAGTAAAATTTGCATTGCATTGGAGTACAAAGGATACATCACCGTAAGAACTGCTCCATAAATTAACGACGATAGACATTCTAATTAAGATGCATAAACAGTCAAACTGAAAGCAGGAAATTAACAATCTCTACTAGCATAGCAAGCACTCAGATGGAGTTACTTGATGATATAACTAGATGATGAATTAAACATTTAAACTAAGTTACTGGCCGTCAACAGACAGAGGACGCGTTCGTGATGCCGATCGATCGATGATAAGAGACGATGAACAAACTACTACTTGTACGCGAACGGGTGCTGGTGCTCCAAGCTTCCGGCCTGCGGCGTGTGCGCCGCGCTTCCCCCGCTGCTGCCGCTCCCGTCGCCGCCGTTGCCGGGCCCGTACGCCCCTGATCCGTAGTACGCGGCCATGGCGTGCTCGCCGTGGCCGTACGTGTCGTACGGGTAGGGCATGTACTGGCCCTGGTGCGGCGGCATGGCGGCGAACCCGTGGTGCGGCGGCACGGCGCCCCCGTACATGGCGGCGGCGTGCATCTGCATGTCGTGGTGGTGCGCCATGGCGGCGGGCGCGCGGGACTTGAGCATCGAGTGGTGGTGGTGGTGATGGTCGCCTCCGCCGCCGCCTCGCGCGGCGCCGCCGACGCCCCGCGCCTCGCCCTCGAACTCGCGGTAGCGGTGGAGGTAGACGCTGAGCGGCTCGACGTAGTCGTCGAAGCCGAGGCGGCTCATGGCCCAGAGCACGTCCTCGGCGGTGATGGTCTTGCGCTGCTCGCGCTGGCACCGCTCGTTGGCCTCCCCCGTGATGAAGCTGATGTACTCCGACACGCACTCCTGGATCGTCTCCTTGGCGTCGTCCGAGATCTTGGCGTGCGCCGGCAGCACGCGACGCATGATGCGGATCACGTTCGCGATCGGCATCAGGCGGTCCTGCTCACGGATCGCCGGCGCCAGCTGCGCGCCGCCGTTGTTGTTGCCGCCCGCGGAGCCGTTCGCCGCGCCGCCAGGGAAGCTGGACTCCATTGGCTGCCTCAACGAAGCTTTGCTGCTCCTACCTAGCTAGGGTTGTTTGGGACTGACGGTGGTGGCTTGGTGGTGGTGTGCTAGTGTGTCGTTCTTGTGATGTGTGAGGATACGTTAAATAGGAAGCTAGTAGCTATGAGGAGTCGCTAGCTGTAGCTAGCCTACAGGGAAGGAGGGAAGGCATGCATGCACCGGCGCTTGTTCACGACAAGTGGCAACGGGTTCTATGAAATTACTCCGCTAGTGGGTGAGCTGTCACATGGAGACGTGCAAATGGATGGATTATTGAGTGTACTGGTGTTGTGTCTAGCTGCACCATTCATCATGTGTTTCTTCGAGGGAATAGAATGGACCAATATTTCTGCAAAATGCAAGCGCGTCCTTTTGTTGGTTTTCAATTTGAAAGCGAAGCGGAACTCGTCTGTGTTAACGGTACGCATGCATGGGAATATGGGATCGTTGTCGAAAATTGAGAAGCCAGCGGGCAACAGAGCAATTTGATTTTGCTCTTTCCCAACACATACAGCTAATACTTTTCAATGCTTTTTCTCCTTCGATCGGCTCCACTGTTTCTACCTCAGGAGTAACTGGATGCACAATATCGCCACCTACATGGTGCAAATTCAATCTTGGAGCCTTACGATGATGTGGCAAATACTGGTGTTCTGGCAGACCAAGCCCTAGGTAGGGGACGGACCCAGCTCTCAGTTTTTCGGGAAACAGATTACGCTTTCACGTAGAAAATGGAAGGTCTTGACGCGATTGCGAAGCCAGCAGGGCGTCCTGCGTCCTGGGCCTCTTGGCCCGACGCTGAAGGACGCAATTCGGCCTTATTTGTGTAATAACGGGCTGCTGTGCTGAAAGAAGGAAGATGGGCCAGGTCGAACTGCAAGACTTGGAACTTCTCCAGCGTCGTTTATTTCCGCCAGCCGTGTGATTCCTCTTGTAAAACATCTGTGCATCTGTACGAAACATGAAAAATGATTATATGTGGGGTAAATATATAGCATGAGCGCGACAGAATGTATGAAATTGGTAGAAATTCATCCAAAACCTCTAGGTCTCGTTTGTATTGGAGGAAAATTTTTCCTTTCCTGCGTTTTCCCTGTGAAATTGAATTGTTTCCTGTGAAATTCCTGTGCAATTCCTGTAAAATTCCTGCGTTCCAAACGAGGCACTAGTTCTACTAGTATTTTATCTAGAAACATTCATCAGGAACTCTATCGACTCCACTCTAAGAGTACTACACGGATGAATTACAGTTTAAATTAACCAGCTTTACTTGCGAAAAACATATGTAACAACACATATAAGCTTTATTTATATTTGCGTTTTCCATTTCTGCAATTACATGCAAGATCAACGACGCTTGTTGAAAATCAAGGAACTCAAGATCGATATATGTCGCATATATACTCAACGCATAGTATTTCTAAAGCGAAGCACGTAACACGTTCATCATCTGGTGAAGACATTTTTTTTTCGAGGGAATCACCTCATGAAGGCACATGTCTGCATGAAGCCTACTGGAAAAAAATAACCCGTCTTTCTTCGTACATTTTTGTATCAGCTGATAACACGGACGTGCATGCATGTTGACAACAAAACAGCGCACGCATGCATACGTTATTTCCCCACAAAAAGGCAATCGTACTTTTTATGGTCAGAAATTCATATGTTAAGAAAAAGAAGAAATTCATATGTTAGAACTGCATCCACACGATCTACTCCTAGAAAACAAACATATATAGTATAATTTTATTTCATCCATTGATCCATAACAGAGGATCAATATGGCAGTTACATATATGTAGCTAATTAAACGGCGTTCCACTCACTTTTGTTCAGTACTACGTACACAGTTGTTGCCTTATGCAAAACTTACTAGTACATATATAACCTTATTATACGTACGTAAACCACGTCCGGTTCACCAGTTACGTTGAGTGGCAGTCGCGCGCGCGGGCGCCGGCTGGTATAGGCCTAGCTAGGCGCTGCCGTCACCGGGCACATCATCGTTCACCATCTTGGCCAGAATCGCCAGCAGCTCGTCGTCGGTGATGTCGTCGTCGACGGCCCGCGTCCCGATGCCGCTGCCGCTGGCGCGGCCGTTCCTCGCGGCGGCCTCGCGGTAGCGGCGCAGGTAGGTGGCCATGGGCCCGACGTAGCGGTCGAGGCCGAGGCTCCGGAGCGACCAGGCGAGGTCCTCGGGCGTCAGCTCGGTACGCTGCTCCTGGACGCACCGCTTGTTCGCCTCGCCGACGACGGCGCCGAGGAACTCCGCCGCGCAGCTGGTGGCGAGGGTCTTGGCCGGGTAGGAGACCTTGGCGTGCGCCGCGAGCACGCGGCGCATCATGCGAACGACGCTTGACATCGGCACGCGGTCGTCCTGCTGCTGCTGGCCCTCCTCCTCGCGTCCTGCTGCA
Organism: Eragrostis nindensis; assembly: GCA_012490785.1. Classification (NCBI taxonomy): domain Eukaryota; kingdom Viridiplantae; phylum Streptophyta; class Magnoliopsida; order Poales; family Poaceae; genus Eragrostis; species Eragrostis nindensis. Next base: position 502,411 of record JAAXCT010000089.1, on the reverse strand, counting down.
GAAGCAGCCTTGCCCTTCCCTGCATCTGATGATCAGGTAGGGGGGAACAAAAAAACACACGCATGATTTTCCAAGAAGTACAAGCAACAAGTTAATTTACACACAACATGAAAGCGTACGTGCAGATTAATTCTTTATATGTAAACCGATTAAGTGTGTCACTAGTGCTATCTAGCGTTGGGCGTACCACTGCTGCCGCTCGCACCGTTACGACCCATTCGATCTATATATTCTCTAAGACCACTACTGAGTGATGGACTGGTTTTGGTGATGGTGCTCTGGCTACGCAGGGTGCAAGCCCTTTTATAGGCGTCCGCGAGGGGTGGGGGGCTTGCAGTCTTGTACGTACGTGTACATGGCCACCACCCACCGCTCTCAGGTACGGTGCAGCGCGCCAGGCCGTGGCCTGCGCCAGGTCGATCGGACGCGTGCGCGCCGCGTCATGCGCGAGCGTGGCGAGAGAGCAGCTTGCCAGAGAGGCGCCGCGGTGGGTGGCAGGCGCGCGCGAAGGGGCGGAGAAGGTTCGTCACTCACAGCCATGGATCAGCAAGCTAGGCGGACGTTACTACGGTGAGAAGAAGCCGAAGCGCGAGGTGGCTGAATTGCATCACGCCCTTGTCCCGGCCGGCGTCAATGGCTTGGTCGCTTCTCACCTGCCGGCCGCGGCGTCGAAGGAACCGGGAATATGCCGATGGAATCCCAGAAAGTCTACGTGATCGAGGTGTGAAGATTTTTTTAATATTTTTTTATTCTGAAAAGATCGATCAGGTGTCGTAGAATTCTGTAGCGAATTATCAGGTCTCACAGAGAAAAAAAACTCTTTCCATTTGAAAATACTCTCTGCTCTGTAGATACATGTTCTACACACCTGCGCCGCCTGACACATGTAGAGAAAAATACAAAGGGAGCAACTAATAACATCTTATCTTTTTGTCAAACAGATAGCAAGATCCTTCTATTACTTTGTACCTCATCCGTTCTGTTTAAATCGCGCCCGGCGCATACCATGGTCAAAGCACACTCAAAGATCATCTCAAAGGTTGTTATGGTAGTCCTAGCGGATTCAAAAGCTTAGTCTACAGATCTTAAAGTATATCAGATGGCTCAGACGCTAGAGGACATCCCGTTAAAAAAACTCGACCTGCCAGGAGAAGACCGCCCCCGACGGCATTTGCTAAGGAGAAGAGCCTCTCACGCAGGCTGAGAAAACCCCCGAACCCCCTCCCCGATCCTACACAGGGACCCAGCTGGCCGTTGTGAGTTCTGGCGCGAGTCTTTACCATGTGCTTTGACCCGGAGAGGACGAGGGGATTTTTTTGCACCGCAGTGAACAGTACCATTTCTGGCACTGTTCACTGCAGCGCCTCTGTGCAGCGGCTGGGAATCGAACCCGGGCCGACATGAGCTAAGCTCCCGGAGCCCTCCGGCTCTGGCCACTCGGGCGTCCCAAGCGTTGGCAGAGGACATCCCGTTAAAGAGGAAAACTATTTCCACCCGGCACACATCATTTCAAACAACTCTAGCAAGTAACATAGTTGGAGTGAAAGCTAATCGATCATATGTCAAATGGACGTTACAAAGGAACACAAAAGTTGTTATCTGATAACATTACACACGAAATATGACACTACAACAAAATATGTGAAAATATGCCACACGACGACAAAAGTATGTGGATGTGAGAAGACATCGCAAAAAGACAAAATATGTGCATGTGAAAACACGCACACAACGTTATAGACGTGAAAAGATGTCACACAACAACCAAAGTACGTGCATGTGAAAATACGCCACGCGTAGCGACAAAAATATATTTGTCACGCGAACAAACAAAAAGGTATACTTGACAAGCGAGCGACAAACAAATGAATAGCTCTTAAAGTTCAAAGTGGGTCAAGGTTATTTGTGACATTACTTGTCTTGGCGTACATCACATATTAAATCCTAAAGTTGCAACTCCGATAAGGTATTTGGGCAGTATGTGAAGACGTCACACAACGACAAAAGTATATGAGAAGACATCGCACCGCGACAAAAATATGTGCATGTGAAAATACGCACACAACGTTATAGACGTGAAAAGATGTCACGCGACAACCAAAGTATGTGCATGTGAAAATACACCACGCGTAGCGACAAAAATATATTTGTCACGCGACTAGACAAAAAGGCACACTTGATAAGCAAGCGACAAATAAATGAATGGCTCTTAAAGTTGAAAGTTGGTCAAGGTTATTCGTGACGTTACTTGTCTTGAAGGATGTACATCACACAAGCGACAATAACGTATTAAATTCTAAAGTTGCAATTCAGATAAGGTATTTGGGCATTACGTGGAGACGTTACACAACGACAAAAGGTATATGTGAAGACATTGCACCGCGACAAAAGTATGTGCACGTGAAAATACGTCACACAATGTTGTAGGCTTGAAAAGATGTCACACGACAACAAAAATATGTGCATGTGAAAAGACGCCACGCGTAACAACAAAAATATATTTGTCACGCGAATAGACAAAAGGTACACTTCACATTCAAGTCACAAATAAATGAATGGCTCTTAAAGTTTAAAGTCGGTCAAGGTTATTTGTGACGTTACTTGTCTTGAAGGGCGTTCATCACACAAGCGACAATAACGTATCAAATCATAAAGTTGCAACACGGATAAGGTATCTGGGCATTAAGTGAAGACGTCACGCAACGACAAAAAGTATGCCTGACACATGGCTAGACAAAAGAGCAAACAACAAATATGTTAGCACTTGAAGTTGCAATACCGTTAAGGTTACACGTGGCGTTAAGTATATAGAAGGCAGCACGTCAGTCGTCAAATAAGTAAGCAACAAATAATTGATTCTTTTCTAAAGTTGCGAGACCGTTAAGTTCCTTTGTGGGGTTATTTGTTTAGAACGGAGCGCGCCACATGAGTAAATGGCAAAATAGATTATTCTCCCATAAAGTTACGATATTTGGGGCATTGAGTATAAAAGTTGCAACAAGAATGTTTGACACACCAAGAAACAAATAAAGGAACTTTTGTAGAGACAAAATGTCAATTATTGATGGTTTTTTAGTTACATCCGACAAGTGAGTGACAAATAAACCGTTCCTGGTTTTACAGTTGCGAGACCGTTAAGGTATTCACTTTTCAAGTAACATGGCAAGACAAAAAAAACATTTGACGAGTAAGCGAAGAATAAATGATTTCGGGTTCTATAGTTAATAACAAAGTGTGTCACTTAACTAAGCGACAAAATAAAGTTGTGAGAATATTTTTAAGACATTACGTGAATATGCCACACAATGACAAAGAAATGTTTAACAAAGGCACCTCTCACAATTAAACGACAAATAAATGATTGGCTATCAGGGTTACACAACCGTTACTCATCACAAAGAGTATATCGAAGAGGTAAGGAACAAAAAAAAATTGATTTCCTTTTGAAGTTGCGAGACCGATAAATATTAAGAGCATTACATGGCTAGATAAAAAAATGGATATTTGACAAGCAGTGACAAATAAATGACTAAATCTTAGAGTTGTAAGGCTATTAAGGTATTGGACGCATTAGAGACAAATGGTACATCTAACAATCGAGCAAGCGACAAATAAACGATCCACGCTTTTATAGCTACGAGATCGTTAAGGTATTTTTAAAAAAAGAAATATGCATCCGACAAGGAAGCGACAAATAAACCGTTAACGGTTTTTCGTTAAGGTATTCCGGTAACATGGCAAGACAAAAAAAAAACATTTGACGAGTAAACGACAAAGAAATGATTCACGGTTTTATAGTTGCGATACCGTTAATGTACTACTCAGGTATGTATGTAACCAATAATAAAGGAAACAAGTGGCAAGAAAGTGACACGTTAATTATTCAACAATCGAAAATGCTTAACAATAGTTCACTCGCTTATTATTCATGTTTATTCAACGGCTTAATGCTGAAGCGGAGTTTTATCGATGACAATGCAAGACGACAAATCCAGTTGTAGCACATCACACAAAGCTCGAAACACCACGCGCTGCATGCATGGGCATGCACCTCGCCCACGCGAGGAGCGCTTGCTTGCTTCAGTTGTGAAAACCGGTGGTGCTCGACCCCTCGTCCTCGGGCGTCGCCGGCGCCTCGACGTCCTCCCCGGCCATACCCTCCGCCTCGGCCTCCCCGTCGTCCTTACGCTCGGCCGCCGCCTGATCCCCGGCCTTACGCTCGGCCGCCTCCTTGGCCTTTTGCTTCCGCTCCTCCCTGGCCTTGCGCTCCTCGCGGAGCGTGTGCTCCTGGGAGCGCCGCATCCTGGCGGCCCTCTTCCCCGCCTCCACGCGCGCGGTCATCTCCTTCCTCACGGCGTCCGGGACCGTGTCCTTCTCCTGGAGCCCCTCGATGGCGCGCGCCATGTCCTCGGCGGAGATCACCTTGCGGTTGCCCCGCGCGGTGGCGTTGGCGGACTCGAAGACGAGCCTGACCGTGGCCTCCAGGACGCACGAGTCGATGGTGTCCCGGGCGCACTCCGGGATGTCGGCGTCCTGCAGGTCCTCGCACCTGGGCATCAGGGACTTGAGCGCGTCCAGCGGCAGCACGTCGTGGTCCTCCGGCGAGCCCGGCGCCGCACCCACGTCCTCCTTCTCCTTGCCTGCAACACGTACAACACAGGGAAATCGAATCTATCACACGTTAGTTAGTGTTACGTGACCACCGATCGATCGCTACAGAGTTAGTAGTGTGTATTGTTTCGCTCTAGTACCCTGGTGTTGGCTGGCCATGGATCTCGAGATCTATCGATCGATCACCTTCTTCAAAGTTACCTGCGCGCTCCAGACAGATTCTGTCTGATGTGAGCAAGCGCTCGGTTCTGCTTCTACAGAGATGGGTGGAGCTTCACTCTCCTCCTGCCCAGCCGTGGTCATATATATATATAGCACGCCAAGGCCGCATATGCCGACGGGCTCGCACATACAGATAAATCGCTTTTTATCTCTAATTATGTACTGGCATTTCTCACCTTACTGCTGGCAGTGGCTTGTCGCAAACTACAGGCTTTCTGTTGGCTGGAGAAGTGGTACCGTGCGAAGAATAGGAGGGTGCTGCTGCCTGCCTCGCTCGTCATGCGGCCATGCCACGCATCTGACAAATTAATTAAAGAAACGGCGAGCAAAACAAGCGGCGCGCGGTTAATTAACTTTCACTAACACGACGAGAACGCATGCAAGCAAAGCTGTCTACCATAAAAATCACTGGACGGAGTGACGCCACTGCTGATTCATGCACGAGCTTGATGTGGCGCGCGCGGAACACGCTTCACACGCAGGGCTGCTCATGCATGCGTTGCAAAGCGCGGGCTGCAGTGGCTGGTGGCATGGTGGCGCGCTGGTAGGATGAGCCAAACAGACTTCGCAGGACGGCATGTAGCGCGGCGAGCACGGAGCGCCACGCCTGCCATGCGTGCTTATCATATCTTAGGATTTTTTTTTTTTGTGCGAAGAATCCTATCTCAGATTTATTTGTGTGGAGTAAGATTGATAAAAGATCCAAATTTGAAATCTTGTTCAATTAATAAACATGCATGCTCCATCTTGGACTTGGGTCATCGCTCTTTAGTTTCGGATGAATGCATTATGCATATATGTCGACTATAATGATTCAGGAAAAAAAAACTTTGAAAGTGCTCATGAATTACCGGTTGCTGAATCACATAGTACGGGCGTACGAGATAGAGCCGGTTGCTGTTCTCATGGACACGGCCGGTTGCTGAATCACATGCGTTCTCCATTCGATTTTTATTTAGAACATCCTTAATCATTTCTAGTTCTAGCGTCATAAGTCAATAAAAAGCAGAGAAGGGAGTATATATATTTCTGCTAAGGGAAGATTTTAACTCGGTGATCCATGCATGATGAACTCACAACATATAAAATTAAAGTTCCATATATATCACAGACATACACATACAACTTTTTTATATTTACATGATAACTTTGTTTTTGCTCCTTGTATGGGAAATACTACTAGTACATATTAGAACGGCAGTCTCCTCCTCGATCGCTGCGCTCAGATACATATGCATGCAACAAAATACTCATGGTATTGATCCGTCACATGTACCCATGGTAGCCATAGCTGTGCTCGGCCAGCTGCGGCGGCGCCTGCTCCGTAGACGTGCTTGCGGCGCCATCGTATCCGCCGTGCGGCGGAGGGACCACCGACCTCAGAAACTGCATCTCCTCACCAGTGAAGCCGCCCGCGGCGGTGGGCGGAGCGAAGCTGCAGGCGGTTCCTCCGACGTTTTGTTGTTTCTCGCGATAGCGGGTGATGTACGCGGTCATGGGTTCCACGTAGTCGTCGAAGCCGAGCCTTTCGAATGCCCAGGTGAAGTCCTCCGGCGCGATGGTGCGGCGGCGCTGCTCCATGGCGCACTCGGAGGCCTCGCCGCCGACGAAGCCGACGAACTCGACGGCGCAGTCGTGGGTGAGCTGCTTGGCGCGCGTGGAGATCTTGACTTGCGTCGGGATCACCTGCCGCATGAGGCGCACGAGGTTGGCCATCGGCAGGCCGTTGCCCGCGGCGGTGGCGTCGTGCTCCTCCTCCCCGCCGTCAGAGCCAGCTTCATGATCGGCCGGCCTCTTCTCACCACGGGCGACCTGCGCACAGCCTGCCGGAACCACAAGAGAATATAATTTGGTCGAGAACAAAGCAACTTCAGACTGTTTGTGAATCAAGATCGTAATCAACTGCTACTACTAGCACGTACACAGTTCCTTCGCACGCTTCGCCTTGCGTCCCATCTCTCTCTCTCTCTCTCTCTCTCTCTCTCTCTCCTGCGTTTGATGAATGATGATAGGGATTCCATATTTATATTAGCCCCACCGCGTTCGACGTAGGGGCTGCAGCTGCTGCTTGGACGTAAGCAGGGTCGCAAGCGCGTGGATGTAAGAACCAACACGTCGAACGGTGCCGCGGTGTCGCCAAGGCGACGGAGATGCGTGCGCCACCGCCAGGTTGCAGCTTTCAGCGGGCCATAATATGGATGTGTTACCAATTTACAAAATATTTCGACTCCTGAATAATTCTTTTTTAATTAAGCTGAAGATCCTTGGACCCATACTAAATGATCCTCCGCTAGCACTGATCGATATCGTTCAAGAAATGAATTCCATACAAATATTTTGAAGAATCAAATTCTCCCGAAAGCTATCATGTACTACATGTCAAGTAATAATTTATTAGTCCTCTAGAGTTCGGGTTACATGAGGGAGATAGATAGTCAAACGAAAAGGGAGAAAAAAAGGATTTTTTTTTGTTCATGTGCATAAAAATTCCTGATTACAGTGATGCAGCTTGCCGTGCATATCAACCTTGTTAATGTACTAGCCGGGCAAATACAATTTGCCAAACGACAAATAATTCAAAATGAAATAGAAGGATCTAGCGTACGGTCTGTCTCCTAACAAGAGCATCAAGAATATAGAGAGCAAGCACCCACAAATTGCATGATAAGGCTTATCTAAACGGCGAACCATCTAAACCACTCCTTATAGATGCAGAAGCGGAAAAAATAGTGAATAGAAAAAGGTTGCATGTCAAAGGTATCAGACCACATCTAGACCACTAAATTTTCCGGGTCCATTCTTAGAGATTTAAGCACTGATGCTGCATGCATACGTGCCCAATAACTCAACGGTCGTCTTAAATTAGCTGGAACCAAGTTAATGGCCACCATCCATATCAGACATCAAAAATGGTGGAAGGCCGCAGGTTGGCCGCGTCCGATGTCACACCATCCGTTCACGTTCACCAAGATATGGAGTAGCTATTACCTATAGAAGAAGTCAAAGAACACAGGATGAGGAAGAAGCGTAGATGATCGCAACTATTATGGCCATGAGGAAACATACTTTGTTCTTATCCCTTCTCCTGGGGCTGACTGTGCTCGGTTCACAACCGGCACCGTCGCTTCAGGATGGCGAGTTCGAGAAGTGGGTTCTGCTGCAGCAGAGTGATTTAAACAAGGATATCAATGGTGAGAAGAAAGGATGCCGGACTCTCTTCTGCGGAGGCTAGTAGGGTCGACAATGAAATTGACCCAACCAATGACTTGGGAGGCGAAAATGGCTACTACACGACTATCAGCGAATCAATCGCCAACATCCCCGACAACAGCACCAAGCGCTACACCCTCATTCTCAAGGCCAGTACCGTGTTTCGGGGAAGGAAAAGGTGTTCCTTAGGCTATCTCCAACGGTGCCAGATACCCAAACCTATTCTGGGTGCTCATTTTCTTCAACAGAGAACACGCAAAAACTTGCATCTCCAACGACGAAACACAAAAACGAGGTACCTTCTCCTTCCTCGCTCCATCACGCGCTGCTCCAGCTTGCGCCGACGCGGCGCCCCCGCACCCACGCCGCCGCGGCCGCCCCGCACCGACGCACCGACGCCCCGCGGCCGCCCCGCGCCAACGCCCCGCTTGGGGGAGCAGCCGCTTTTCCAAAAGCGATTTCTGGAGATGGAGCAATGGCGGCACAAAGAACTTCAAATTCGGGAGCTCGGCAGCACGAGAGGACCCAGGGAGGGTTCAAATGGATGCACCATAGAGATGACGAGCTCTAGGCAAAGGGAATTGGGTCGAGCCTCACCGAAGAAGAAGAATCGACCGGTGACGTGGACCTTGCCCCTGCGGCCGTGCTTGAGGGAGAAGGAGTCGATCTCCCATTTCCGCGCGAGTGGAAGGGAAAGGCGTCCTCGGGCACCACGGTGGTGAGCTCCTCGGATGCGGCGAGGTGCTCTTCGGGCGCGGTGACGGAGGGAGGGAGGGGATTCGCGCGCCACAGCCCTCTCTCCAAGCTCAACTCCGGCGCCTCTTCTTGTGGGCAGATCTGTGGGGGGCGGGGCGGAGGGAGGGCGGGCTGGCGCGGCGCAGATCTGCCGGGGGGGCGGGGCGGGAAGAGAAGGGGAGCGCCGGCGGCGAGTAATAGGAGGAGCAGGGGAGCTGGGGCCCGCGCGAAGTGGCGGCGCGGCGGCTGGGTCGCCGGGCGACGCGACCCAGTGCTGGGTCGCGGGGCGACGAGCTCCGAAAGTGCGTCGCCGGTTTCGGTCCTCCGTTGAAGGCATATTTTGCAAGTTTCGCCACCCAGTTTCGGTATTATGTGGGGAATCGGTCTCCCGTTGGAGACAGTCTTAGGCCCTCTTTGGCAGGGCTTCTCCACCAGCTTCAGGTGATGCCCTGCCAAACGAGGTGCTCCTCCGACAGCTTCTCCAGGAAATACGGAAGGAGCCGCACCCCAAAACCACCCGAAGCGGGGAGCTGCAGAAAGTAGCTTTCCCGGCTTCCTCCCCTGTCCACGTCAGCAACACCCGAGAATGCCCTTGATGCGAGCCGCGAAAGGATTCGGCGGCGCGGGAGGAATTGGGCGCGACGGCGCGGCAGGACGGGAGGCCCGGCAACGCCTGCAGCACCAGCGTTCCGCCGCGCGCCCCGCTCCTCCTCCTGGTCGGGATCTTGGCAAGATGCATGCTCATCACCGCTCCCTTTTCCCCTGCCGCCCACGCTCGCCCAGGTAGCCGCCCGCGCTGAAGGCATGCTCGCGCTTTGCAGCTGCTTGGTTGCTTGCACGACGAGCCGCTGCTTGCTTGCTGGATTGCCGTGGAGACGCACTGCTCACCAAGCTTTTTCTTCTGACTAGAGAACGAGAGAGTGAGAGTAGTGGATGAGGACGATGAAGTACTGGGCCTGGGGAACGGATAAGATTGGTGAGCTGAGAGAAAAAAGTTAAAGACTGTGATGTTTTTCTTTCAAGTAATGGTACTGTTTACTTTCAGTATAGAAAAGAAATAACACAAGGTAAACGCAGCTAGCTAGTTATAAATTCTAATTTCTCTTTTTATTTCTTTATCACATGAACTCTCTCTCTCACACACAGAAAAAAGTCATGTGTCTAGGAGCAATATGGACAATTGCCGTTATCATCCATGCATACAAATTAGGAGAAGCCGCAGAAGAAGCCGTTCTGCCAAAACGTTTCTAGCCACAGCCACAGCCACAGCTAGCACAGCTGTTTTTTCAGAAAAGCCACAGCCACAGCCGAAATCAGCACAGCCGAAGCCCTATCAAACAGGCCCTTAACAGAAGCAAGCCATTCTCACCCTCAAGTCTGACCCTACCAATCCCGCTACCATCATCTGGAACGATACATCCACCACACTAGGTAAGGATGGCAAGCCCCTCGGAAACGTTGGCAGTAGTACTGTCACAATAGAGTCTGACTACTTCATCGCCTACAACGTCATCTTCAAGAACGATGCGCCAAAAGGTCAGGCATCGGCCTTACGAGTGTCGGGGACAAAGGCAACCTTCTACAACTGTACCATTGAAGGCGGCCAAGGCGCTCTGTATGACCAAAGAGGTTTACATTACTTCAAGGCTTGTACCATCAAGGGCACCGTCGACTTTATTTTCGGCCTTGCCAAGTCACTATATGAAGACTGCAACATTATCTCCGTCAACAAGGATATCACAGCCGTATCCACAGCACCTCCGCAACAGCCGCTAACTGGCAAACCCATCAAGGTTGCAGGCAAAAAGAACGGCTTCTCATTTAAGAACTGCACTATTAATGGAGATGGGCAACAAATCAGGGACAGAGGGAGTACCTAGGTAGGGTGTCCGGGGGATCACCTGTTGTCTACTCCTTTAGTGAAATCGGCAAGGTGGTTGTGCCCATCAGTTGGGCTCGGCGGAAGATCCAGAAACCTGAAAGGTAACCAAATTATATTCTTCCTATACTTGTTCCTTTCTCAGCATACCGTAGATAAAGGTCTTGTTCAATTTTTAGATCGGCATGGCCGGACTTTATGGTATTACACAAATGATACATTTTCTTTTAGATCAACACAAATGATACTTACGTCTCATTGTGTCTGCTACAGGGGGATTTACTACGGCGATTTTAAGTGCTATGGACCTGGATTTGATGCAATTAAGAAGGCTAACTGGAGCCTTGGTCTCACTGAGGCACAGGCCAAGCCCTTTATTGGGACAAACTTCATCTCAGGCGACTCATGGATCTTAGACCTGCCATCCTCTTAAAGTTTATGCAATGCAATTATGCGAGCAAGGAGATTACCTAACGTGGATCCTGAGCACCCAACCAACACTATGCAGACAATTTGTGCTCCTGCTCTCATGAGTTTCTATAATGTTGAGTAAATCCTTGAAGAGTGTATACATGTATAAGATGCATGCATGCAAATCAAAATGAAATACATGCTCACCGTTGCTCGTGTTTTCAGTTTTAACAATTTCCACATCAGAGCTAACTTTGTAGTTTCCTCTATTTCGCTTCCACTAAGTTATTTAAATATAAATTTTGATTTCTTATGTGCAGGAGCTTTGGCATAACAATATGCATCCCTTTACCCACCTCTTTTCAGGAAAATGTCTTTCATGACCCCCCCCCCCCCCCCCCCCCCCCCCCCCCCCCTCCCCTTTCTGAATTGAAAATTCTAAGAAAATGTCGTTCATGAGTACCTATCGATTGTTTATAACATCACAAACAAACCGACAAATTATTAATTACTACTTTTACTAATTTTATTTTCGTAAGAAAAGCTGTTTGTCTTCTTCTTTGTTTTCCCTCCTCTTTTGTTATTCTGAACCACTACTTATTGGTGGTAGCAAAGTCTGTTGCAAAAGCTTGGGGAAATCCCAAACCTGATATTTGCACTGCTATAACTTCTGCAAAGAGATTGCTAAATTTACTCCCTCTGTTAGGGAATTCTTGACGTTTCCGACCGGGTGCGTGAACTAAAAAAGAATGCCAGTGGCTGTCGGAACGTCATCATTTGGCAAACGGAGTAAAACATAACACAAGCCATAGAGTTGCTTGCCAACTAACAGGTAGAAATGCGCATTGACTGAGATTGGAACATGCATGACAAATCTGGATTTTGACATCAAGGTCCGAACAAGCACCCATGAAAATCCCGACTGCGACGACTGGCACACGAACCAGAGATAGCACGCAGCATTTCACAATAAACACAGCCTAGTAACATCCAATCGATCACGGTGGAAACAAACTACGCCACCAACAGAGGGAGCACAAGCAGCGAATAAGCGAACAATCGGCGCCATGGCGAGCACAGAGACGAATCGCTGGCGCCATTCTTGTGATGGCCATCAGCACTGGACGAATCAGCTACGGTCCCGATCTCCGGTGCCGGTGGCGCCGGCGCTAAGGTGTGCGGCAGCAGCACAGCGTCGATCATGTAGACGGCGAGGGGGTCGGCGTCGACGAGCATACGGGTGACCCTGGCAGCATTGTGCGACGCAGACACCAGCGTGACCGTGCTGTTGATGTGGCGCTCCGCGCAGTTGAAGTAGCTCTCGTCCCCCGACGAGGCCAGCGTGAACAAATCTTCGTGGTTTGCCTCCAGCGCCTTCATGGAGTAGTACCCCTCCATGCCGTGGTACAGCACCACCTGGAGGCGGTCGTCGGCGGAGAGCTTCCTGAACGTTGGCTCGAACGCCTCCACCTCCTGGTCTGCCGGGCAGAAGACCGTGAAGCCTTATTTGACGCTGTTGTCGTACGTCGCGGCGGCGTCGGCCGTGGCGGTGACGAGCCCGGCGAAGCGCGCGCACCCCGCGCTCTTGGACATGACGTCCGAGACGCTGCGGCGGTGCTGCCTCGGCACGGGCGACGACGGCGCCACGGCCGCCGGGGACAGAATCAGCCCGCTCACCTGCAGCACCGATATGTTGTACGGCGCCTCGTCCACGGGCTTGACGTAGAAGAACACGGCGGCGGCGGCCGGCGCGTCCCGGGGCGCGAAGGCCACGCGCCCGCCCCGGCGCTCGGCGATCCTCACCATGCCGGCGCTCCCGGGCGCGTCGCCGGAGGCCTGGAACAGGGTGGACACGTCCGCCGAGCCGCCAGGGAGGCGGTGCAGCTTGGCGTCGTCGTAGTAGTCCACGACGACGTGGAGGGAGAGCACGCGGCGCAGCACCTCGCGCGGGAGCGCCGCCATGTGGGCGTCGTCGACGGCGAGGACCGTGATCGTGTTCCGCCCGTTGGTGTCGTCTGCGAAGCCGGTGGCCGTGAGCGCGCGGTTGAACGCGGCGAGGTCGCTGCGCCCCGAGAGGATGGCGGTGATGTTGAGCCATCCTCTCGGTTGAGCTATCTGCGCGCGGTTGAACGCGGCGAGGTCGCTGCGCTCAAGCTGACGGCTGACGGCTGGATGCAAAGCTGCACACTGAAAGCTGATAGTATGCATGCAACGTTTTCCAAAAAAAAACAAAAGAAAACAAAACAAAACAAAAACTTTTTTCCTTTTCTGTAAAAAAGAAAAGTCCATGTGCAAGGCTTGATACGTGTAGACAGGCTCTTCATTTAACACCTGAAAAAAAAAAGAGGTTCCTCTCCTGTGCATTCTTGATTTTTATGCGATAAACATCTAAAGTTCACTGGTTCGTTCCGGAAGGCAGCAAAAGTTCTCGGTCAAAATTCAAATGGTGGAGAGATTTTTGAGATCCACCGACGAGCGAGGCTCCATAACTTTGTTCCCAATCTGCACTACCAGACCACTGCCTTCTCCAGGCCACTCGCTTTATGCCACACGACTAGCGCCCTAGCTATTTCGCATCGCCATCTCCAGGCCGATTCGGGGAGTCTGGTCCTCCCCAGCGACGTCTCTTTGCGCATGCCGGTAATGTCTCGCTCGGGGCAGAAGCATGTGCTGCCCCGTCGACGGGAGGCGCGAAGCGAGAGCAGCCCATCACATGCTTGGCAGGCGATACCGGGACGCAGATAGCTTCAGAGCCGCGTTCAGAGTCGCACGTTACGTCCGGAGTGAAAAATGGCAAAGCTTGCAGGAGGCGCTTCTGTGGGAGAGGCAAGGATTTGTACCCAAAAAGGCTAGCGTTTGGGTCGGAGAGACGAGCTCGTACATCACAGCTGACGGACGGCTCGTGAGCACTGCCCAAACTGGCTCCTGCTTGAAACAATCACCACCTCAGGGTAAGGAGTTCACATGGCACCTCGTGAGCTCTTGCTCAGTGCTTCCGTTGTCACGAGCTGCGGAGTACAGAACTACAGATGGGAAAGGCAGGTGTTTGCGTATCGAAAGAGAGTGCTTTTTTTTTTTGAGGGAAATCGAAAGAGAGTGCTTGGCAGGTCACTGCAAAACCTGGGCTTAGATATCTTAAGTAGGCTGATTTTTTAATCTAGAAACAGACCACCAGATCCAACCGAAGCCCAGAACGGAGCAGGGCCCAAAACGAATCTGTTCGTCGTCCTAGCAGGCCTTTGTTCATGTCGTTCACGGTGGGGCCCAATCTGTTCTCGTCCTAGCAAGCAGAAATACCTCTTGTGAAAGGGGTCTTGGCGTAGTGGTTAAGTCATCCGAGTAACACCTCTCAGGTCCTGGGTTCGACTCCCCGTGGGAGCGAATTTTCAAGGATTTAACGGCATTTGTGCTTTCAGTGGTAGGCGACGCTCCCGTCGACAGCGAGACGCTAGTGGTGACTTCGTATCTCTGGATTTGCCGGCTCAGTCTTCGAAGATGCTCATAGGGGTAGGGTTTGCGTACGGTGTTCATAGGGGTGAGTGTGCGTGCGTTGTGAGTGTCTGAGTTGTACTGTGTAATCTCAAAAAAAAAAAGCAAAATACCTCTTTTATCAGTTCTAAAAAAAACTGATTTTTACAAGAGCCTCAGTAACACATGAGGTCCTGGGTTCGACTCTCTGTGGGAGCGAACTTTCTAGTATTTAACAGCATTGTGCGTTCAGCGGGAGGCGACGTGGCCGTCGACAGCGAGGCGTCAGTGGTGACTTCGTCAATCTCGAGGATTCGCCGGATTAGTCTTCGAAGATGCTCATAGGAGTATGATTTGCGCATGTGCGTTCATAGGGGTGGGTGTGCGTGGGTTGTGAGTGTCTGAGTTGTACTGTGTATAAAAAAAATTATAAAACAAAGCAAGACCTCTTTTATCAAGGAAAAAAAAAGAGAGAGATTTTTTTTTTGCGAGTGAAAAGAGAGCTTTATTAATTACCCATAGCAAAGATACAGTAACTAATTCTTGAGACCTCTTCTCAGAACCTGTGCTGCTTGCTGATGCCGTAGAGTCATCTCATCTCATGGCTTGCACAAACAGCGGTCTATGCGGGAGTTTGGTTTAAAGTGTGGCAGCGAAACAAACTACGCGTACGAGGAGTCAAATTGTCTTACCTCAGGTGTAATGAAACTCGGAAAAGCACTCACTCGACACACGCCGAGTCCAATTGTCACAAAAAAGATTTTCATCTGGCCCTGACGCGACTGGCGACCGACAACGTGGATGGGCATGGCACACAGTCTGACTCACTGTTGCTGCTGCTGCTGCTGCTGCAGCAGACGACGCGCCTTCTGTGCCTTTCAGAGTGGGTCAAGCAAGAAACTGTTGAGCTAAGTACTGTTGTAATTGATGGCGAAAGAATTCTTGCTTGTCCTGGGATGCCTCGGCCGGATAAGTTCTTCAAGCCCGGCTGCTGTAGGCCATAGTCCATTGGACAAAGAAATCTTAGGTAGCGTTCGGATGAGGGCTCTAAAGAGCCCTCTAAAGTTCTACCCTCTAAAGTAAAAAGAATCTTGCTATTTAGAGGTACTAAATAAAATTTATTTGCAAAACCTTTTTGCAGACGGGCGTTATTTTTCGAGACGAATCTAACGAGCCTAATTAATCAATGTTTTGACACAGTGATGCTACAGTAACCATCGTCTAATCGCCGCTTAATTACCCTCATTGCGTTCGTCTCGCGAAATAGAGAGGGGGTCCTGGACTTAGTTTTGTGATTTGACTTTGTTTAGTACACATAAATCGTACCGGAAGTATTGATGTGACATGCTACAGTGCATAATAGCCCTATTATTCCTATCCGAACGCTACCTTACATATCTTCGCAACAAAGCAATCATCGCTACCAAGTAGGGTCGGGAAATCGGCATTAGTCATTCTGAAAGGACGCCTGCACAAATTCGGCGTAGCTCTAGTGTTTCGTGTTCGTTTCTTTTTGGAGAGATTATTACATTGACTCTCTTAATTAAGCTTCTTAATTTGTTTTGCTCCTTCTTTCTCTAAAAACAGAAAACTTTAAAGAAGCAAACCACAGAAGAAGCGGGCCAGCGGCTGCGGGTTAGGCCACTGCATGCGTAGGGCAGGTATGTGACAAGTCCACTTGTCCTTGGTGCAACCGGCGATAAGGCTAGGCAAATGGCATGGGCTACCGTCGTGCGCTGGGTACAGTGACGCATGCAGTCCCTTGCTTGCTTCTTATAATTAGCAGTAGCTCGGCAGGGTTCAAGTAACCTCGATGGCAGTGATGCACGGCATGGCATAGCAGGCAGCATCCGGCTGAAAGTTCCCTGGACGAGTTAGATTCCGATTTCAGTTGCCCGTCAACATCGTAACCCCGTACTTGGACCTCCGGTGCAATGACTTGGTCGTGGATGTAACTGCACGGATGACCAGATTTTGCGCTGAATCTATCCGAACGAGCCGGTCAGTTTACGACGACTATTTGCTACACTTATGTTGATTTTCTTTGGCGGTATAAAGTACGGTTATGTCGATCCACTTGCAACATAAATAGGCACAGAAAATTGACATCTCGCGACCACGCACAAGAACGGGCTCGTTCGTGTCGTCTCGTCCTCCTACCGCGTTAATCGTGAGCGCGGGTCTCCGTTAGCAACACTGCACCAGAGCAAGGAAGCAGTCGGGTTAATCGATCGTGAGCACGCACGCGACATGGTGATTCTGGCTGTGCACGGAAGTATGTTATGCCAGGGCCATGCTGAACCAACAGAGTACAGATAGGTGTGTGTACAGGGTAGAGAGAAGCAATGTATGTATGGCAGCCAGCTAGCAGCAAGTGCCATCGCCATCAACACAAACTCCCCGGAGAGCGAAAGCCATGTAAGGGCACCTAAAATCAACAGACCAACCACTAACTAAAACGACACGCATCACTTGATCGATCCATCCTTCATCTCGGCCTGTTCGTCGATCAGCTTTGACCATTCCAACGCTCAAGTACACACGTATATTTGTATTGTGCAATAAAAGCAATGCACCAGTTCATGAGAAGTGACAATTATTTACAAGAGAAGAAAATATTGCATTAATCCTTGCACTCGCTCGTAGGCACACACAAACAGAGGTTAGCTTAATTAGCTTTCTTACACGTAGCCTGTGCAGCCAGATCGATTTAGAAAGACCAGGAAGGGGGAAAAAAAAGTTACAGAGACGGGCCCTACGTACGTACGTACGTAGGTTATGGAGTAATAGATCGACGCTGCTAGTGATCGTCGTTAACAAGCATTTAGCCGCAGCGTAATACTGATCATGGTGGGGTCGTCGCTAAATCACCGAGCTACTTACTAGGGTAGGTACACGCTCGGGTCCTGCACGTCTGTCCAGCAGCTCCCGGCGTTCCAGTACGCCGCCGCCGACGCCGCGTCGCCGAGCTGCTCGAAGATCCCCGCGTCCAGGGACGTGAACGGCGGCAAGTCGCCGGTGGTGGACGCGGCCGCCTCGTCCTGCCCAGCCAGCAGCACCGAGCAGGCGACGCCTTGGTCCTTGGGCTGCGCGGCGAAGCTGAACACCGGGAGCGGCGGCGGCGCGGGAGGCGCGAAGAGCGACGCCAGCGCCGCCGCCTGGTCCGCGAATATGGGCGCCGGCGGCGCCACGTCGACCGTCGAGAAGGGGTTCGTGACGGGGACGCTGTTCGACGACGGCGTGGCGGGAGCGGCGGCCGCCGTCGGGCTGGTGCTGCCGCTGTTGGAGCGCGGGGACGTCACCGACGCGCGGCGGCGCGGGTTCTTGGCTTCGTTCGACGTCGGCGTGGACGGCGCGGACGGGGAGGTAGACGAGGAAGGCGAGGCGCGCTTGGCCTTGCGGCAACCGCCGCCGACGGGGACGTTGCGGAGGACGCCGCCCTTGGTCCAGTACCGGCGGCAGCTCTTGCAGAAGTGGCGCGGCTGCGACAGGTTGTAGTTGTTGTAGTAGCAGAACTTGGTGTTGGTGGACTCGCACCGCGGGCACTTGACGACGGCCTCCGGAGCCGGCGACACCACCCCGCCGCACCCCTGCTGCGCCTGGGCGCGCCGGAGGTCGGAGGCCCCCGCGCCGCCGAACAGGCGGCCGGCGAGGCCCGGGATGGGCTGGAACTCCTGCATGGCGGCAAGCGGGGGTCGGGTCGTCTACGACGCGCGAGATAGTGTTTCGGTGTGGTGGCACGTCTGGCTTGGTGTGTGTTTGCCGAGGAGCTGGGAGCGCGCGCGCACGGCAAGAGCTCTCCACCCGCTCGGCGTCGCCTCTGGATCACACAAGGAAGGCGGGTAAATATCTTTGGGAGTTCGTCCTGGATCTTTGGCGAGTTACGGAATTGCCCCCAGGCCCGACCCGTCCTGATGACCGAAATGCCCCTTCGGTTCCTTTCATGTCGTGTAGGTGTGTACTCGGCTGCTGGCATCGATCAAGCTCTCCTGCACTGTTCGATGGCAGTGCCGCTAGATTCATGCATGCTCGGATCATTCTGCTATCACATCAGCGTGCGTCCAGGCTTCTGATGGCGCCTGAATTCCTATATTTTTATTCATCACCATTCATTGGTTTCATACAGGCATACATATACTAGCAATATGTGATTTGCACAATGTGTGCATGCATTATCAGGCGATTTTCTGAGGATAAGGCCGCGAGACTTTGCAACTGTTGCCTGGGTCGACATGCTGGCTGCCCGGAAGAGGCAAGAGGCGCGCCGTGGACGAACCTGCGCCTCTTGTTTCCCGTTGATGGTTTCAGCTTTCTTTCGAAATGGAAGCCGAAGTACACAGTGCAACAACAGGAAACAGAGTCCATGACCCCATTTATTCGGCGAGCAGAGGTCACCCGGCCCGTCGCCGGATGGAGTCGCGTTCAGGGTCACACGAAAGTCATAAACTCGCAAGGACCACGGCGGCTTCGCACACGTTGGCGAGGCGACCGATCGGTGCCGCCGCCGCGACGTGTGCCTTCCGGGGCCGGCCACGTACGTCGTCCGCGCGCGCAGCGCCCGACGACGTCGACGACGACGCGGCCGGTCAGTGACGGCCCCCGCCGGTTGGGGAAGTTGCTGCGCGCTTCCGGCACCTCGCGCTCGCTGGGCTGGTGGCGCACACACGCCGTGATGGCATGTATATCGGCTGAGCAAGCGTCTTGCCCGGAGTAGTAAGTGCCGCGTTGCTTTATTTGCTCTCCCGGCACCGTCGTTGTGTGCTGCTTAAACATCGCCGGCCGGTGTTGTGTGCTTAAACATCGCCAAAAAGAAAAAGAAAAAAAATCTCTGATGGTTGTGGGATCATCCATCGCGTCGAGTACTCGTGCTGTCTGGTTCGACGTCCGTCCAGCCGCAGACGTACGTACGTACGCCCCATCGCGTCGGTCGCTTCAAGGCGGAGGCGGCAGGCGGGTGCGATCGCTGTCTCCCGCCTAACCCTGCCGTGGTGGCCTATGGACAACCTGCCGGGCTACCCTGCTGTCACCGTGCGGACTCGGCACGTCGACGTACGAATACGACCCTGTGTGCTTGCCGGGTAGGGTAGGGCGCAGGACCAGCAGGAGGATCCTGCATGGCATGCGTACCTGACGTTCGCGTTTCAATCTATTATATGCGTGTGGTACGTTGATTCGGCAGGTTAGCCAAAACAAGCGTCCTCCAGTTTGAGCGGTCACGTCTGCCCTTCCTATTTCAGCCAAATTTGCTGTAGCTTGGAATGAACTAAGAGCAAGTTCAATAGTTCAGACAAGCATTTGGCTCCAAGACAAGTTTAGAGACCATATCAAACAATAGCTTGTCTCTACACATACTCTAACATTTATTTTGGCCTCACATGTCATCCACATAACATTAATCAAATCATCACTTAAAATACCAGCGCAGGAATAAAGTGTCTTGGAGGTCGTGCTCAGCTAGTCGCTGACAGTTGCGACAAGCAGCACTTCGTCTCTCCTCTATGTCAGGAAAGAGGCTGACATGTTGGGCGTTAAGCCCATTATTGGGCCTGCTCTAAGTATGTGTCCCATTATTGGGCTTAACGTCTCTCCTCTATTTTTTTTTGTCTTTTTGTGTTTCTCTGACTGAGATATTTTTCCTTTTGTCATTTTGTGTTTCTCTTGCCTTAGTATTGTGTAGATCTCGTAAAGGAAAAATTAGCTAGCTTAGCAGGTTTTCCCTTACATCCAGAAAGTTAAATTCTCCTAATGTAAAGAATGTTCGCGGATTCATAAGAATCCGTCTTGTGAACCACGACAGCACCCAAACAGTTAACTCATATTTATAACTTAATCAATTGTAATTCTTGAAAATGGGTCCATAGCTCAGTGGTAGAGCAATTGACTGCAGATCAATAGGTCACCGGTTCGAACCCGGTTGGGCCCTATTAATTGATTTTTATTTTATTTTCTGCGCTATGAATTTATCGGGAAATGCCTTTTTATTCCCGTTTCCATTCCCAAATTTTACAATCCTCGGAAAACATGAACGGACATGACACGGCGTAAGGGAAAACATGAACGTACATCCCTCAAAAGAAAAACATGAACGGACATGACACGGCGGAAGGGCGTAAGGCGCAGCTAACGCGGAGTACATGGTCGTACACGGGCGGAGTACATGGTCGTACACGGCAGTGGGAAACGTGCGTCGTATGTATATCAATCTAGCACTTGACACTATGTATATCAATCTAGCACTTGACACTATAATGTGTCCCATTGTTGGGCGTTAAGCCCATTATTGGGCCTGCTCTAAGTATGCGTCCGTGCGCGCCTGATGCGAGTACTCCTAAGTGGAATGCCTGGACCCGTGCACGGCACAGACGAACAGACGCGCGCAGCAGGACTGCCGGTCCCTCGCGCGGGCGGGCCCCTTGCCGGCCGTCCGCCCCCGCGGCGCGGACAGTGCTCGCATCAGGCGCGCACGGCCGCGCTCGGCGTTCGTGCCGCTGGAGCGCACGCGGCCGGGCCACCGGCGGACTAGTCCGCTGGTAGTACGTGCGTGCTTGCGCCACGCCACGCTGCAGTACGCTGCCGTTCAACAGCGCTCGCATCCTCGGCCTGGCATGACATGCGTCCGTCTCGTGACGACAAGGGTGCAGCGACGGACTGCTGGCGTACGTGCGTGTGCCTTCCGCTGTGCCGGCAAGGCCAGGCCGTCGGCATCTGGCCGGACGGTACCGCGGCGCCACGCGGGGAACCTGCCTACAGCGGCGAACGTACCCTCTGATCATCACGGCCATGTCCTGCACTCTGCCCTTGTCATCGCCCGACCGGCGCAGCAACTGTCAGGGGACCTGTCGAATGGCCGTCTCGCTGTCGAGTGCGCTCCACCACTAACTAGCTATTAGCGCCCAATGGTTTGGCTGATCGATCGTTTTGGGAGTCCGGCCGGCCGCTGGTGCTGGATCTCTGCTCTAATCCTGGACGGCGTTTCACTTTTTTTTTTTTGAGGACATGGACGGCGTTTCACGTGCGCCGTTGTGGCCGGGTCTTGGTCGCGTTTACTCCTACGATCTGGGCTGTGACCCCTGATGTTCGGCTCCGATCTGACTAAACGTGATGGCCCGGATCGAACAAGCTCGATCGGCAGCTAGCTAGCTCGTAGTGTAATCAAACTGATCGAATGATCAATGCCGCAATGAAAGCCTTCTCTAGCATACACGACGGACAGATAAATGCAGTGTTTCTATTGTTTGGTCAGACGGAACAGGCATCCACAGCACGATGCTTGTCGATTGGTCCTGGCAGGTCTAATGATCGATGGATCGAGTGCTGTTTAAGCAACAATCGAGCCATGTAGCTAGCCAGATCACTACAAGTAGGAGTAGCTAGCTAGGCTCAATGGCTGTTGGATGAAACTGTGATTGACCTGGCCCTGCGTGATCGATCGATAACGGATGGCGAATTGATGAACCAGCGCCGAGCACGCGGCACGCCTAACAAGCTATACGTACGTGGCTAGAGACGGACGGAGCAAGTAATTAAAGACAGAGTCGTGCAACACAGTTCGCCTATACTTGTTCTGATGCGCGGCCTCCTTGAATTGGTCCAGTCGATCGTCCAGCAGTCGGCACAGTCATCGCGCATACGTCATGGATGAGACCTGACTTGAGAGAGGTACAGTGGCAGGGGTATGAAGAAGCGGGCTTTGATGACGTACGGCATATATCGGCCTAGCAAGCTGTATCGAGACCGTAATGCCAGTGTCAAGAGCGGCGGCGTGTCCGTTGGCTAGACTGCTATAGCTAGGGCGAGGCGAACAAGACAGCGTGACACGGGGCTGACAGCGGCGGGGAACCCCCACCGCAGCCGTCGCTCTCGGTGATCCCCGCGACATGGATCGCTGCGGCCTGTGGCACAGCAGCCGAAAGCGACGCCACGGCCCGCGCCACGCCGAGGCGGCGAGCCGAATACTGCGCGCAGCCGGCCGTACGTCTCCCATTCCATCTCCCGCGCGGCCACCGCAACGATCACCGTCGTTCGAACCTCGAACTTGCCCAACCTGCAGTATCTCAACATCTCATCACTAAAACTCGCTAATGATCTCAACGTTTACAACATGAATTAGTACGTATACACCGTAACTGAATTAGTAGCTAGCAGCCGGCGGGCACGTACAACATGACAGCACGAGACGGCCGAGCGAGCCGAGAGAGCGACAGCGGCGGTGCTCGGAATTCATGGGAACGGCGACACGCGCCCGCCCGCCCATGTGCCGCGCGCGAGAGCTGCTGTCGTTCGCCTAACGTAACGAACTCCTATTCCGGGGCCGTGTTAATGCTTGGCTCCCGATGGCACCACGACCCGGATGCCCGCTCCCGGCGGTGCCTCGCTCGCCGTCGCCGTCGCGCCTCCCTGGCTGGATGCGCAAAGATACCTGCCCATTTAAGCTTGCATTGACGCCCGCTTCTCTTCTCGCGCGCCGTACGTACTCGTCCCTTTTGCCCGTACGCCACACGTCTCGCCGCCCCCAGCTGTATACTGTGTGTCAACTTGCAGGCGTACACGTTATCCGGTCAAGGAGAAGGGGCCAATCGGTCATCGATCGGTAGAGGCGAGTGAGTGCTGAGGTCCCGCCCGGAGATGGAGACGGTGATGCGAGGGGATAAGGGTCACCGAGGGCTTTAGGAATTCAATGGCTGTTCATACGGCCATCTCGCTCATGTTTGCTCCCATCTCTTGAGCAGCGTGAAAGGCACCCCTGTGGTCCGGCACACGCCACACGCAGCTGATCAAGTCTGCCCGTGCGTACATGCTAGTACGACGGCTTGCTGGATGGGAAGTTGGGAACACAGAACACTAGTACTTCTCTCAGGTTAACAGTCTTGCATATGTACGAGATTTCTGTTTACTCTCTCTTCGTAGTTGTAAATTGAAGCGCTTGACTACGCCGTTGGAGACAGGGCAGCTTTTACTGAACAGTGACGCCAACAGTCTGCACATAATATTGGACGACGGCGGCGGGAACCGGAAAGGATAAGCAAAGGAGTCCGGCAAGCTTGCCGGTGCAAGCCACCGGGTCGGCACATCCCTGGCGCCGAGGGATTCGTTCTTGTCACGGTTCTCCCGGTGCAGCGACTCCACGTCGCTACCATAGGGCATGATGCATAGCCGCGTAGGGCATGTTCGGACTCTGGCGTCAATGGAAGGTGATGGCAGGAATAAAGGACAAGGTGCCCGGACATGACGGGTTCTTGGACGCTACTACTTACGGCACTAATCGCACCAGCGTTGTTTAGGTGCCGCTTTCTGTCGTCAGGCCACTGCGTAGATATGCTAATGATCTTGCTGACCATGCTTGCAGTCTGAAGCAAGAACAGTGCCTCTCAGTGCGTCGTGCATAGGTGC
The DNA here is from genome assembly GCA_012490785.1 of Eragrostis nindensis. Classification (NCBI taxonomy): domain Eukaryota; kingdom Viridiplantae; phylum Streptophyta; class Magnoliopsida; order Poales; family Poaceae; genus Eragrostis; species Eragrostis nindensis. Next base: position 478,485 of record JAAXCT010000089.1, on the reverse strand, counting down.
GCGGCATGACCGCCGAGTGGACGCGCAACAAGAGCCGGGACGAAGGGGGCGTCCGAATTTCTGACGCGAAACGCAATTCCGCCCGGCCTGGGTGAATATGATGAGCGTCGTTGCGGGATACGGCAGCCTCCAGGATGGCCAGTTGCGCGTGTTCCCTTGCACGAGAAAGGTTCTGGTGCTACCGCGGGTTGTGGTGCTACCGTGCTCCCAACCGCGGTAGCACCTCAATGGATGAGCGAAAAATTGCAACAAAAATATGAATAGATAGTGCATGCAACGATCTACAATTCATATTTTGGGTTGAGGTGCAACGGAAGCTCGTGCAAGAAGATACAAAAAAGAGAAATCAGACTTTGAATAGTAACGGGTTGCGGGTTCATGATGAACAGTTGCAACCCGCACTGTTCACAGCCTGATTTCTCTTTTTTTTATCTTCTTGCACAAGCTTCCGTTGCACCTCAACCCAAAATATGAATCGTAGATCGTTGCATGCACTATCTATTCATATTTTTGTTGCAATTTTTCGATGCATATTTACGGTGCTACAGTGCTCGGTAGCACGGTAGCACCGTAAGGGCCGGTAGCACCAGAACTTTCCTCTGCCTTGCACTATCGTCGGATTCGCCGTCTGTCGTCTCTTCGCATCGGAACCGGAATTCGCGGCGTGCGTGCGTATGTACTACCTCCGTCTCAAAATGTAAGCATTTTTTGACTTTGGAGGATCATGTTTGACCGTTCGTCTTAGTAAAAAAATTATAAAAATATTATTTATTTTGTTACAATTTGTTTTATTATTAGATATATTTTAAGCATGATATATTTGTTTTATATTTTTATAAAAAAATTTGAATAAGACGAATGGTCAAACGCGATGCTAAAAGGTCAAAAAATGCTTCCATTTTGGAACGGAGGGAGTAGGTTTCTGTCGAGACAAAACTCGGGTGCCGACCTTATCGTCGGTTGCTTTTTCTTTTTTTTTTTGAGATTATTATCGTCGGTTGCTGTGGGTTGTGGTTCTGGGTCATCTGAAAAGCCATGCGTCTGGTGAAGGACGATCGAGTACTGTGTCTCAGCTCTGAACTCCGGCCACAGTCGAACGGACTATCGTTGGGTTCGATCTTCGAAATCTGAAATTCGCCAAGAGAAGAAAGGCCTGGCCCATACGCACACAAAGCTCACGTTCCAATTTACGTACTATTCGGCCCATTAAAGACACGCGCAGCCAGGTAGCCCAGGAAAGCTTTGTGTCGCCATTGCGTGCTGATCTCGGCCTGTCTCTGGTTTTGCGCAAGCTGAAATTGCAGCCATACAAAAAGCCCATGACGCCGAGGGGCTCATAACTCATTTCCTTCATTCACAATTTACATGTTGACGACTCCTTTCCAACCAAATAATTGTGGCCGGAGTTCAGAGCTCAGACACAGTACTCGAACGCTTCCACCTCCTTCCCCTTCCTTCTGCTACAGTTGAGAGAGGAAAACAAGGAGGAGGCTCAGATCCGGCGCCGATTTCCTCCGTTCCCCCTCCACTCCGACGGCCGGATCGGCGTCGGAGAGGATGGGGAACGGGGATTGAGGTGGCCGTTGTACAGAGTCCTGCCTAGAGTAGGTAGTTTAGGTCCTGGTGGCGCTCGAAAGGTGGAGGCAGCGCTGCGTCCATGGAATAAACTTCGCCGGCCCCTTCTCCGCCTCGCTGGTGCGTGTTCCGATGCTAGCGAAGGGCCGACGAGTAGTGTCCCCGCCGGATCTGGAGACCTTGTCTCTGCTCCAGATCTCGTCGGGTCTTTCTATCCATCCCTCGTCTTCGTCGGTGTTGATCTGGCGGAGTTTCTTGGGATGTTAGTTTACCAGCTTGGGAGACCGGGTTGGTTTTTAGTTTCCACCTTCTCTGGTGGTTTGCATCCCCTTCTGGGCGTCCTCTACACCGGCGTGCTGGGGTTGATGCTGTTCGCGGCGTCAGATTCCTTCTACACCGGCGAAGATATGGTCGTTGACCATTTTGCTAGGCCTGTTCGTTCATCGACTTCAAGGCATGTTGGTTTTTCCGACGTGTTTCTTTTGGTGCCATTTCAAAAATTTGAAGCTGCTTCGTCGGGAAGGTGGTCGGCTTCTGGGCGTCTCCTCCGGCCGCCGGCGACGAGAACGACCGGGAGTTCCTTACAAGGACTTGTTTGTAATTCTCTTTTCTTTCAAGGGTGTCTTTGTGAGTTGTACGATGTAAACTATCAGATTTCTCTGTGAAATATAATCCCGGTTCTCTCAAAAAAAAAAACCAAATAATTACATACCCACTTGCTCTAGATACCGTGGAAGTCAAATCGTCGTCATTAGAGCACCGTGCGAACACTGCGAAGACATTGCCAATATACGGTACCCCCAAAGTTGCAATTAAACAATCACAGTGATCTCTATTTTCTACGAGCATCTTATGTTGCTACTAGGATAAGAAAACGGCATATCTTTCTTCTGCATGGCTCGTACATCAACCGAGCTAAGCGCTCAAATCTCAATTACATTATTCTACAGTGATTTACACTCGATCCGCGTTAGTGCACGTGTGACGGAATCACTTTGGACTGAACCACCAAAATCTGCGGAATTGTAGCTGTCAAAGCCGTGATGAAGCAACCATCCATCATCGCACATCATCATTCCCTTGCATGATCTGATGAAGAAGGACCCCAGTCACCACCACGTTCACCAATCTGGCGATTTTGGCACCAATTATCGCATCAGCCGAGGGGGGTTCTGCAAAACTCCCCTCCCAATCTTTTCATTTTGCAAGCAATAACCGGCAACTAAAATACCGCTAAAACACTCCCCCGTCCCGCATCGACGTCAACGGAGACGTGCCACCGCCGGCGGTGAGAAGACCCAAAACCTTATAGATTTTTTTCCCGGCCGCAATGGATCTCTGGGAGAGGGCCCGGGCCTTCGCCGGCGAGGCAGCCAAGCGGTCGCAGGAGCTGTCGGCCGAGGCGGCCAAGCGCTCGTCGGCGCTGGTCTCGGAGACGGCGAAGAAGTCCAAGGAGATCTTCTCGGAGACCGCATCCAAGTCGCGGGAGATTGCCGCCGAGGCCACCAAGCACGCCGACCTCCTCGCTGGCCAGATCAAGCACCTCGCCTCCGACCTCCCCGTGCCCTCGATCCCGCCCATCCCCGCGATCCCGCCTATTCCGACCGCCGCCGCGTCGGAGCCCGACGCCGCCGAGCTCGAGCGGTACGGCATCACCGAGGACCTGCGGGACTTCGTCAAGGGCATGACCATAAGCACCTTCCGCGACTTCCCGTTGCAAGGTGCGGTGGTTGCGGTTGGGTTTAGGGAGTTCACGGTTTTGCAGCATCTGATCGGATGTATTTGGTCGCGCAGATGAGACGGAGATGGCGGACGTGCTCACGGTGTCGAATGTGCGTCAGGATCTGAATGAGTGGCAGGCCAGGCACGCCACACTCGTCCTCTCTGCCGTCAAGGTATTGTCTTCATCGACCATTTGTCAGTCATTAAGTATAGTTTGTTGCATTTGTGTCCTTGGGGATGGGGATCCATGGCGCGGTTGATAGATTGGTGACGACTTGAAGTATGAAGGAGCACACAGTATAGGTTTGCAAATGACCAGATTATGATTAGTTGTGCACACATGGACTAGTAAACTGTATAATGCCGAGGTTGCAGCTCTGTTCAATTTAGGATAAATAAGGTGGAATCCTCATTTATGAAAGCAAGACATTGATTTCTAACCATTGTGAGATTAAGTGAATACTGATTTGAAACCATTGTAAACTTCCTACATGGATTTTCTTGTTTGATTTGTTTGGATGAACAAATATAGATGAAGCATTGCTGTTGCTGGATATAATAGCAAACCAAAAGCTGCAAAATGACCATTTGTGAAACTGGCATATACAAATAGGATGTACATAAACATGTTTATCGTAGTGTAGGCTCATCAAAAGACAAATTACTAGCAGGATGCTGCTCATCAAAAGACAATATTAGCAGGACGCTATTCATAACTCAAAAAGTCGATATGAGTATTCTTCTGTAGTCATACATAAACAAGTTTAGCCGCACTGAATGTTGTTTGCGTAGGTCACTGCTGAAACTTACTTGTGACTCCCGGTATTGATATACCAACTTTTGATGCGACCAGAATTTTCTGGAGGTTGGAACTTAAACAGAGCTGAGTTATAGTAATTTGTGAATCTCTGGCCTGTTCCGTTTAAACTTTTTGCAGTTATCCATTTTCGTATTGATAACACATAGTATCTGACTTTTCTGTCTTAGCTACAATCTGATCTTGCTTCCTGTGTGATGTTCTTCATTTTATTGTGTTAAATGTCGCTCTAAATTTCCGTTCTCTAAGCTCTATCAGTTACTATCTAACTATTGCTTTTCTTTCAAAATATCTGTTAAGTAGTGTTATCTTATGATCAGGAAATTTCAAAGTTCAGATATGAGTTATGCCCAAGATACATGAAAGAGCGTAAATTCTGGCGGATTTACTTTTTGCTAGTAAACAATTACATAACCCCGTAAGTTTTCTTCTCTATCTCCTTGTCAGCTCATGTTGTATCACTATCCTTGTTTGTATATATATATTTTTTGCTTTCCTTCAATCCTGTGCATGATAGTATGATACTCCTACTCCTACATGATATGGAGCGGAATGGATTCGTATCATCATTACCACTAGCTTATTTTCTAAGTTTTTTTTTTCTAACCTATATTTCACATTGAATTGGATTGATCTTATACTAGAATCCAGATAGATATCTAGTCTCGGTACTACACCTGTTGAAGGAATTTAGAATCTTATTTAAATTTGTATATTGCACGGATCTGTGGCATATTTAACCATGTTTCAGTTTTGTTTCTGCTGCTCTGATTTTTTTTATAATCATATTCATGTAGCTGTCTGTATTTCTTAATTGTAGGTGGGAAAAAAATCACCTTAAAATCATTAGTTATTATACTGAATGTCTTCATATTTTCAGTCAAATCATTGCTTTTACGGTGCGATCTATAACAATGTTAGTTTTTGCCTATTTTCCCTGCACAGTACTTATACTGACTTAATACAATCCTAATAGCTTTGAGAAGAAATATTTTGAGGAGCTGAAAGTGAAAGCAGAGGAGGAGAATAAGGTTTCCCAGAAGGAAGTATCCCAGACCATACAAGCTACCACTGTAGAACAGAAAGACACAAAAGTGCCAAGCAAGAGTTCTGCTTCATCAAATCTGGAGCATGATTTGGATGTATTTCTTCTTGGAGATCTGGGCAGTGATGATGAGGGTCCTGGTATGTTCACTTCCCTGGACCTGATCCAGATCATGAGTTTCTATATGCTTATCAGATTCTTGTAGATCACACTTTTTTGTTTAATTATTTGCTTTCAGAAGACGGTGGTGATGATGGTCTAGACGATGATTTTGACAAGATTGATGGTACCTCAGTAAGTACACATGTTCGCTTAAGAAACAAACTGACTATCCACTAGCTATAACCATGATTTAGTTGCCTACAACATTTGACAGAATGCGGTCGCACCTTCTAGAATTTGGAGTGTGATGAGTTGTAACAGCATTAGATGATTAAGACATCATACATTTGGAGGACTCATGGTCTTCTGGTATATTGCTAATATTTAGCATCGCTGTCGTTCCGTATAATCTGCACACGTTGCTTCTTTATAGCATGCCAATTAGAACTTCTACATGTCTATAAACAAGGTCATCACGTTGCTTGGCTGCTATTTGGTTTGTGCTCACAACCGCCTCACCTGTGCAGGGATTGGAAAGTGATGAAGATGACAAAGTTCCGGAAGCAGAAAAGGCAGAAAGTGCAAAGTAGAAGCTGCAGAGATGATAGTCATACACGCTATCCTTTCAAACGCGCGAGATGATGGGTATAGCAAACGTTAGTGCCAGATGCTATTGTACATTAGCTGGTTGCGCGCCATTATTCATTTGTTACCTCCCAGTAAAGCAATGTTATGCTTATCTTAATTTTTTATTTTGACAACACAATGACGCTTTTCACTTCCAAGGTGTTTTTGTACATGATGCTATTCTTCATGGTCTGGAAAACGTATTAAGATGTGCTAAGAACTAAATAATGCAGGGTTGACCAAGCATAACATAATTGCAACAAGAGAATACATTAGTCAAATTGAATTTTTGAGTCATGGAGGGTCGGCCGTAGCGAGCCAACCCTAAGATTTCCACAAATTATGCCGGCCATATGTCTTGATAGCCATACAGCACCCATCAATCGAGGATGGATGTGGCATACATAGCCAACCGGCCCTTTTAAATTTGGACGTGAGCCACCCCACTTCTATTTGTAGTCACAGCGTGCTGCAGCTCCTGCTCTCGTTCTCGATGTGGGATTATTGCAAGACACTCGCTCTCCCGAGCCACACACAGCCTCATTCTCCGTGAGCCAGCCCTGGCTTATGGGCCTCAAACAGGTCGCAGCAAGCGTCACGGCACGGCCCATAAAATATATTTAAAATACGCGGCCCATAAAATGCATCTGCAAGAACTCCCCATGATCCGATGATTTTATTTATTTATTTATTTGGAGAAAACCCATGACCCGATGATCAACTAGATAAGTGTCACGGGAGGAAAGGGTACACATCAAAGCTTCCTGTTACCTCAGTTCGGGGTAACTCCCATAGTCCCATCTCACGTGCCTTTGGAATTGGGAAACGGTTGGAGCTTCTCGAGCCAATCGGTATTTTTAATGGATTATCAGCCTGTCGTGCACTCGTGCGTGTCCTCTTCCCCTGGGCAAAGATCAAGGACTCCTCCCATGAAGGCACAAATGACAAATGTGGACAGCTCGTGAGTGCTGAACACTGGGCCTTGCTTTGTTCGCTTCTTCCCTGAGCAAGGCCAACGGTTGTCTTACCGACCACTATGTCAGACTGCCAGCCAATGGGGAGGAGAGAGGGCATGAGAGGGAGGGGCGCTTGTCGCAGCAGTCGGCGACCGTCGCGTGAGCAGTTTGTGTGGTGGATTGGTGGGACCCAGCAATGAATGTTGAAATAAGTCTGTTTGTTTATTCGTCTAGCAGACAAGCAACCGGCTCTAGCATTGGGCTTGCTCTTATCGTTTTCTGACTACTCCACTCAAGTGGTGCACACTGTGTCTCCCTGACTCTGTCGCGTTCCAGTCCGCTGAAATTTGATTATCGGCAAGTTCACTTTCGGACTGAACTGAACGCAGCCGCTTACGCCGTCAATGTCGCTGAGTTGACTTGTATAGGAGTAATAATAAACAGAATCGATACACGATCCCTGCCATTTGCCTAATTCGTTCTTGATCGAGCGGAAAAAAGAAATGGAGAGCTCAATAGGAAACCCGTCCCGTTTGGCAAATGTATGTGCACGGCGCAAAACGTCACTGCGGGCCTGCGCCGTGCGTATGGAAAGTTCGTGGTGCGTAATTAAGGCGGCCAAGTGTCTAATAGCTAATCCGCCCTGCATCTGGACTTGTTGATTACTTCAAATGACAGTTAAGCATTGACTGTTTCGACTAATACGAAGGCGGACTGGCGGAGTAACTCGCTGACTTGAGCCACACTCACACGTGACGGGCTCGCGCTCGTCGCCTCCTGACGCGTGGGGCCGGGACGCGATCTAACGGCGTCCGCGCCACTAGCCACCCGCTCACGTGAAATCGACCCATGGCACGGCGCTCCCCGACCCGGCCGCGTTAACTCCCCGTTTCTACCCACCCACCATCTCAGCCGTCCATCCGCCTCGGCTCTCGCTTTCTGCAATCTCTGCCGTTCGTGTACCTCCCGTGTAGGCTTCCCGGTGCCACCTACCCCGTCCCCCGCCCGGTGGTTAATCGGACACGTCCGCGGGGTATTAACAGTGCCACCGACGCGGGGGTCCAAAAATAACTTCTCGTCCCCACACGAATCGCTCCTCCTCCCTCCTGCTCCTTTCCCCCCGCGCTCACGCCCACGCCCGCTGCTCGCCCGCCTGCTTCCGAGGCGCTCGCCCGAGGCGAGATCCATCGCCGGCGCGATATCCATTCCCCCCCGGCGAGCTCCGCTCGCCTCCGTTTCTCGGCGCGGCGCGAGCAGAGGCGTCGTCGTTTGGTGCCGTGTCGGGGTCACACCGGCTCAAGATTCGGCTCAGAAGGGAAGGTGATAAGGCGCCGCGCCCGAGACTTGGAAATAACTGCTGGATTGGCGCTGGGGGCGCCTAATTCCGCGTCGGCTTGGGATTCCTCCAGATTTCTTTCCAATTCGGAGGCCTCATTGCGCGCCGCGCCTATATAGCAGCAGCGCATTGCCGTGGCGTCTTGGGTGGCAGAGTTTGTCGCTTTGCCTATGCATTGAGTGGGAGCCAGGCAATGCCGCGGTGCGTTCTCCTTGGATTTTGACGTACGCCGGCAAAGATGCTTCCTGGCACGGTCCTTTGATCGGCGCGGGCCCTTGCTCGATGGCGTGCAAGACAGCGGCGGCGGCGGCGGCAATGGGGATCAAGGCGGCGGACAAGCTCCGGTGCCCGTCGGTGGCCGCCGCGGCGCGGTCGCGGCTCAAGTGGTGGATGCTGCGCGCTATGCTGACGGTGCTGCTCTGGACGGGCGTCTTGCAGCTCACCGCCGTCGGGGACAGCTGGGCGCCCCGCGTTCTCAAGGGGTGGCCGTCGTGCCGGACGGCGCGGGAGGCCGCCGCGGTCACCACCACGCGGCTTGCAATGCCGGAGCCCGTCGTGGAGAAGGCCGCGTTGCCTCCGAAGAGTGAGCGCCATTACTCTGCTTCTTAGTTCTTATCGATAGCATGTTTTGTTTGAATCGAACCACCAGTGATTGGCCATTGCTTTTATCCATTTTAAAATTTTTTCAGATATTTGTGCATCGGTGATGCTACTGGCAAAGTGGCAATGCTGCCACCATCATATTTTAATTTGCTCATGAGCTATGTGTCATTTGGATTTTCGGTTGTTCCCATGTTAGGAATTAGGATAATACATTTTCGAGTTCATGGTAACAACTCGTCGAAGCCTCTTCAAAACTAGCATTTCTTCATGGTTTTACAACTGAATGTTTTTAAAGAATTCCACCTGGCAAGTTTCAAATCCTGGGATGGTATGTTGTTGATCATTTCAAGACAGGTGGGAAATGAACGTTTACCAACTTTTGGTAGCTTTTTACAAACAGAATTTATGGGCTAACCTTTTCCTTTTTTTATACCAGCTGTGGTGCATAGGGGTACCAAAATTTGTTTTCACTAGTACATTCGGGAAAACTGCTCACAAGAGGGACCACAAACTTATTTTTCCCAATTATAAGGGCATAATTAATGAACATTTTGTTTGATACTTTGATATTTACAGAATAGAACGTACTATACGATGACCACAATAGCATTGAAATTTGCGGCTGATATATTTCCTCGTGAATTGCCTAATCTTTTGTTACTCAATTTTCTATTAGGAATTTATAGAAATAATGGTTATTTGATGGTGTCATGCAATGGTGGGCTTAACCAAATGCGAGCGGCTGTAAGCTACTTAAACACTCTCCAATGTATCGTTTGCTACTTTTCTTTCAGGCAATAATACTTTCTAGAATCTACCATTAAGTCTTTGCATTGTTGAATCAGATATGTGATATGGTTACGATTGCAAGATATTTGAACGTGACTTTAATCGTGCCAGAATTGGATAAGACATCATTTTGGAATGACCCAAGGTTTGTATGCTGTTATGGTACAATTTTCTTTTCCAGTTTATTTTATTAGATCATAAATGTATTAAATTTCTTTGTGACACTACTTATTCTGACCTCCTTTTTCTATCGTTCCAGTGAATTCCAGGATATATTTGATGTTGAGCATTTTATTACATCTTTGAGAGACGAGGTTCGTATACTTCGAGAATTGCCGCCGAGGGTAAAACAGAGAGTGGAATTAGGAAAGTTTCACTCAATGCCTCCTATTAGTTGGTCCAATATCTCCTATTACCATAAACAGGTCAGAGGTGTCTGATATTGTGTGTTCATTATCTACGCTCCATAGGACATAACCGTTTGGTGAAGAGGCTGATTCGTTTTCTAATCTGCACAGATTCTTCCTTTGATTCGACAACACAAGGTTATCCATCTGAACAGAACTGATGCTAGGCTAGCAAATAATGGTCTACCTCTGGAGATCCAAAGATTGCGCTGCCGGGTGAATTATGCTGCACTAAAGTTTACATCCCAAATTGAAGAGTTAGGGAGGCGAGTAATTAGAATGCTACGCCAAAAGGGCCCGTTCTTGGTCCTTCATTTACGATATGAGATGGATATGCTTGCCTTCTCTGGCTGTACTGAAGGTTGCACTCCTAAAGAAGCCGAGGAGCTTACAAGAATGAGGTAAACTGCTTATGTTTACTATTTATTCTACTCTTTGTTTACAAAGATCTTTTGAGGTATTGTAAAACTGTGCTGTTTTGCATACTGACAGAGTTACTACACTTCAGGTATGCTTATCCATGGTGGAAAGAGAAAGTAATAAACTCTTTTGTGAAAAGAAAAGACGGCCTTTGCCCCTTGACACCAGAGGAGATTGCTCTTGTCCTTAGAGCATTGGATATCGACAGAAGTATGCAAATATATATTGCTGCTGGAGAGATATATGGTGGAAAACGGAGAATGGCTTCTCTGACTTCGGCCTTTCCTAACGTGGTATGGACCAATTTCTGCATGCATCTATGACACCACTGTTTTACTTTGCTGGGAGGTTGAATATTTTCCTTTCCCGCTGATGTCTGTTGTTCTCACAATGATGTGTAGGTGAGAAAGGAGACGCTTTTGGCTCCTTCTGATCTCATGTTCTTTCAGAATCATTCATCACAAATGGCAGCACTGGATTACTTGGTATCACTGGAAAGTGATATATTTATCCCAACATATGATGGCAACATGGCTAAAGTTGTCGAGGGCCATCGCAGGTATCTAGCTCAACATAGTTTACATCATCTTGATATGACCAGAATATCATAACTTACTATCCAATACTTGCGCAGAAGATTTTTCCTTCATTTTCTCTCTAGGAATTTCTGGGTTCTTCACTTGTATAAACATCTTGTCAATTGCTGTTTGCTGATGCAGGTACATGGGTTTCAAGAAAACAATACTATTGGATCGAAAAGTTATAGTTGAGCTGGTTGATCAGTATAAGAGTGGATCTTTGCGGTGGGATGAGTTTTCTTCATTGATCAAGGCCGTCCATGCAAACCGGATGGGATCAGCGACGGCTAGGACAGTGATGCCCGACAGACCCAAGGAAGAGGACTACTTTTATGCCAACCCTCAAGAATGCTTGCGAGATCCCACTATGTTACAAACGTATTGATCTTGTCAGCGTTCATGCCATTCTTTTCTGTAACTTGGTAGGTCTGAATTATTTACTGATCATGCATGCTATTGATAGGAATTCAGAGCCATGGATTGGAATGTAGTTGGTACATAGGTGATAGGCATTATACTGGAGTGGAGAGGCAAAATTGTTGACTGCATCACCAAACGCTGAGCTGATATTCATATAGAAATGGTGCAAGGCCCGTAAGAGTGATCTTCCTTAAGCAAGGAAATTGACATTGTTAAGATATAAAAGCAATACATGCGCAAACTTTGAGAAATCTCCTCGTGATATCTTGATGGATTTTCCATTTTCTCCAGTCAGCATAAACTCTGTCTCTGTCTAAGTTGAGCAGATCCGCTTGTACATGTGCTTATTGTTTTCAGTGACAAGATTAGATTAACTTGTTGCGCGAGTATCACGCGAGAGTGGGAGGTTAGACGTAACAAGCCATTTTCTTATCGGAGAACATCGTCAGCAGTGGCGATTACGCATATCCTGACGCCAACATCGCTGGTCAGATCTGGCCTGGGTTTTCTATATTAATCAGACACCATTTTCTTATGCTCCCGTACAGATAAGATGCAACGTCATTTTCGTCCGTTAAGATCCAGTATATTGGGAGACGTGCTGGAAATACTAGGATCAGTATGGTACATCATAGAACTCGATAATTCTTGCTTGCAGCTGAGTAAACTTTAAGCAATCAACACCGACTAAATTTTCTGCTTGCTTCAGAACAACCAGAAGGAGCATGCAGATTACCTCCAGAGAAAAAAAAGAAGCAGAATGAAGTGGCATCCAATTCGACTGTTTTGACATTCGCTGCCTCGTCTTCTCCAATGCGCAATCGCTGCAGGCGATGCGTACTGCGTACGTCGCGCATTGCGCTCGTCAAAGTTCCTCCGATCCCAAGATGCATTGGAGTGCTAGGACCAGGGTACATTCGCTAGCCTGTGAGTTCGTGCGCCATGATTTCAGTGGCGATTAACATGGCAGATATGAATAGCCTTGGCACGAGAGCAGTCTCGGGAGTTTACTTTGCTGCCAGCAGACTGCGACGATAGTTAGTCGCGTCAGTGGGATCTGTGTCAGCGCTTACTTTGCTGTACGGAACGATCTTTGCTGTAAAAAATAATATGTTCGTGCGCGGTAAAAAATAATATGTCGCCAACGGAACGATACCATGATCTATGCCACGGTGCTGCAGCAGTTTCGGAACACAAACGATACAGTCTCTGCTACGTAAACGCACGCACACGAATACAGGTGCAGCCTTGCTAAGATGGCAAGGTAGTCAGAATTAGAAGAAATGGATCGAATCCCATCACTTCGGCAGTCCAGTACTTCTACATGTTTTGACCGTGGATGATAAGAGCTTGCACTGCTCCTTCGTTATAGTCGCGTCGATGGCACGTGTTGACGTTGTATTACTAATGCCCAAAGTTATCACGATTGGCCGCACCAAGATTTCCAACTGTTCAGTCCAAAAAAAAAAAGATTTCCAACTGACAAGTCTGACAAAATTCCATTTTTTTAGCACGTCTGACAAAATCTGACAGAGTAAACACATCCACTCGTTTTGACTTTTCGTCCACTCTCGGGGCCGGGGCTCGGCCTTGCAGTCCATCGAAATATTCGGGCCGGGATGAGGCTAAATTCCAGCCTTCTAGTACTTTTGAACCTGCTTAGTCATCGCAGGCCAGAGACATAAGAAAAGCCCATACGAAGACGACGACCCACACACACGATGACTAAGCAAACGTGCACCGGCCCTGCCCACGCTGTAATCCCGGCGGCGTTCCGTCCTTCCCGGTTCGCCCTCCGCCACGGCAGCGGCCGCACGGCACCACCAACCAATCCCCTCGTCTCCCACTCGGCCACATCCCCCAAAACTCCACAAAAATCTCCACTCCCACCCGCTCGGAGGAGGCAGCAGCAGCCGCACCCGCGCGGCGCCACTGCCCCCATCCACCCGAACACCTTGCCGGCGCCGCTTGCCGAGAAATCTCCGCTCCCCGCCGCGCCGAGCCAGGCGGCAACCGCATCCGCCCACTACGACCTCATCCCCCATGGCGTCCGCTGTCTCGCTGCTGCTCCACTCGTCCCCGGCGCGCCCGCCGTCCCGCCTCCTCTGCAGCCCCCACCAGCGCGCCCTCTTCCTCCCCTACGCCGTCCCCACCTCGACGACCTTGCGCCCGCGCATCCTCCTCGCCGCCCCGCCGCGCGCCTCCAACAACAACGACAACAGCGGCGCGGTGGAGACTCCCGACCGCCTCGTGGCGGCCGTCGCCTACCTCTACCCATTCCTCGACGGCGCGCACCACGGCCGCTTCCTCCTCGCGCAGTTCCCCTTCTTCAGCGCGCTCCTCCGCCCGCTTGACCCCGCCGCGCGCCTCTTCCACTCCTCCCCGCTCACGCCCTTCCTCCTCTTCCTCACGCTCTACTTCGCCGTCGTGCGCAACCAGCAGGCCTTCTCCCGCTTCGTCCGCTTCAACGCCATGCAGGCCGTCGTGCTCGACGTGCTCCTCATCTTCCCCGACCTGCTCGCGCAGTCCTTCGCGCCATCCAGCGCGACCGGGGTCGGCTTCGAGATCTTCCAGAGCATGGAGAGCACGGTCTTCCTCTTCCTGCTCGTCAGCTTGGTCTACGGCGGGGGGGCGTGCCTGCTCGGGAAGACGCCGCGGCTGCCCATCGTCGCTGATGCGGCCGAGCGCCAGGTGATGTGAATTGCTTCGATTCTTGCTGATGAGAAGGGAATCGGGGGATATCATGCTTGCGAATAGCAAGTTTAGTAGTATACTAGCTTACAGTTGCTGTCCATAGATCTAGCTACCAATTTAATGGATGGATTATGGAGGGTTGGTACATCGGCATTACAACCTTGTGTATGGGCCAAATTGTTGAATTGGGAAATTTTGAGAGATCAATACATATACACTGTTGTACATTCTGAATTGCATTTACAATTGAGGAATGAATGAATCAAGGAGGTTCCCACTACCCTCCTGGAAGCAGTTTCCTTTGTATCTGAATTGAAGCTTAGGTCAGTAAATGTGACTGCAATATAACTAAAAGAATTGCATCAAATCTGTGTGTTTCTGTGGAATCCTAGTCTGGACTTGGCGATGTTTGAATTTCTAGCTTGTTTCACACCTGAGCCTCTTGGCCACATGATTACATTCATCACCTTCGTTAGTCTGTCATCAAGTGAGGGCGAAAGAGGCGTTAAATACACAACTGATTATGTTTTGAATTCATGACTAAACCATTGTCAAATAGGGAAAAAAATCATTGTCAACTTGTTGATGTAGTTTCATGCATCTTTATTACCTTTGAATTGTCATGTGTATTGCTATGCTCTCTATCTCTTTTGTCCATATTGATCTTCACGGATATATTAGCTTGAGATGGGTCTACTCCAGACCCTTTCAGGGCTTCTGTCAATCTATGTAATAACCTGTTGTGGATGAAAAAATGACCTCTCAGTTACACACATATGGCTAGCTTATCATTGGATAACAAACAGTAATTAGAAAACCTACCGCTGAGAGTAAGCATTAGAAAGGCTTTGAGTATCCTTGTGATCAATTTCTCTCTCGTTCTTGCTTAAAGGTGTGTTGCCTGAATCAGCGGTTGACATGCTCAACCATGGTGGCTGTTTGCATGGTGTGTTGTTCTCTGCATTTTAAATGACATTCAATTAGTAATTTAAGTTCTTAACAAGAATTGCTGCTACAAAAAAAATACTAAGCATTCGAAAAGGAGAATCATGAAGCTTACTTTCCCAGTTTTGTTCTTTGTTTGCCACCTTTTGTGGGGGGCTGTCATCTGTGCTAGTTTCTCTGATACTTTGTGTGCTGAAGAGAGCACCAGGTGCCACTGTAGTTGGCCTAGAACCGCATTGTTCGTTGCTGACATCTTGTGTGGAAGCTGTCAATCCTCCTCCCTGGGAACTGATGTTCTGTGAGACCATGAACAAGAAAAAAAAAAGGAACATATCATTGATATGTCATTGGTAAATGTAGCTGTATTTGTGTCCTGTTGTTCTTTGTGGAATTACCTGAGTGTTTTTCCAGCATGATCTATAGTAAACTTTTGCCTGTCAAAAAAAAATGAAAGAAAAGTTAGCATGTAAACATAACCTTATTTGCATTTCTGATTTGCAAAACAGTGCACAGTACTGTATTGATGCCGTGAACAAGGTAATAGGGCAATGTTAGTACCCATGGCATGGTTTTTGAATCCTCGTGATTCCTTTCCGGATTGACTGTCTCGTACCTTTCGACTTTCTCTTGCAAGAACTTTATGTACTCGATAACCTGCAAACAAATTTGTTCCAGAAAGGTGAACATTGTGCTGTAACGTACTGATCCAGGATTCAGATCTGTCTTACTGGCATTTTTTCTGTTACTTTGTAATGTCTGTTTCTTTTTTCTAATTTCATTCAAAAGAATTGAAGGGGAAGTATAGCAATAGTTTGACATGAGATCGAGCAATTAACAAAGTACATCACGATTCACGTCTGACAATTGAGTGGTTAAACTTGGCACTGAAAAGTAGGAGTATCCAGTATTCTGAGATTGGTGCCGCCCACTTGGCAAAAATGATGTTCTGTTTACCTCGAGAAGGAAAGATGCTTTGTCCCTCTTCTGATCGCCGTGTGGCAGTAGTTCCCGTAGTATTTCAAGCCTGAAGGAAAACATAAAAAGATAGTACCTCTTGTTAGAAGAAAAAAAAAACTTTCCACAGATGACATCTCATGTTTAAAATTGTTCTGAGGGGCAGGATAGAATGCAAATTTTGTGTTTGTCACTTAAATTCCCTATATGTTCCTTATATGCCCAACACAATTCAAAACGGAGTTTGGACTTAACGAGCTTGCCTGTCATTTATCTTGGTCCGTCGCCGCTGCTCCGTTGCGGAATGCTTTGATCTTGGCGTGTTGGGGCCCTGATCAGCACTGCTGCCGCTGCTTCGTCCCTCTCTCGTTGCTGGGAAAAAACAAAAATAAAAGAACAGTCAGGAGCTGAACGACTGAGCAACGCAGACGCACTTTACTACTGCTTGATGCAAATTAAACCCATCGGTATGCGGTGTCCTACTTCTGGATCTCTGATCAGCGCCTGAATCCTGCCACATTGTGGACGGGCCGCTGTGAGCCCTGGCTCCAGATTCTGCTCCGTGTGCACCGTCCGTCCTGGAGCCATGAAGAACAGGAGCAAACGCCCCCCTGACGCCGCCATGGCTAGCGGCCTCTCCTCCCCTGGACTGAGCAGATGGCACCTGCCGCACGATGCTGAACGTCCCGACGCCGCCCGGTAGGACATGCTCCTCCGAGTCGGCCTCCAAACCCCGCGATGCCATGGCGATCGCTCCGCCCCCGCGCTGCCTGGCCACCTTCAGTGGCTTCAGTGTACTGTGCACCCCCAAATCGTACGCTGCAGCTGCATTTGAAGTTACATGTGTGGGTTAGCTGGTGTGGAATGCATGAAACCGTGTCGACGCTTTCGGCCAGAATTATGACTCGTTGTGTGCTTTACCTTGGGTGGAATGGTGCGTGTCCCGGTGCTGGACCGGCGTCGAAGCGCCTCCGCCGGTGTGGAGCGAGAGGAAGTCATGCGCCGGCTTCTCACCTGCGAATCATGGACACAAGACAGCAGCCCGGTTGTCAGCTTCAGCCAAGGAGAGAGAAGAGGCAAAGCAGTGACAACATTTCAGCAGCGAGCACGGCGAAGGAAGCCTCTCTGACATGGTAGTAGTACCTTGGAAGAGCTGCATTGGCAGGCGGACACGGGAACCGAGAGATCTTCCTCTGGCGCTGCAGCAGAAAGATGGTGCCTGGATCTTGCTGTGCTGCCTGCCAGTACCGACGACGGAATGTGGCTGTCGACTCGACTCTGAGGTTATTATAGTCAGGTGGAGAGGGCCACGGGGTTGAAAAAGGGAAGGTAAGCCTGCTGTCTGCCTGCCTGTCTGGTTGGAGCTTAGTTTTATACTAGTACTAATCATCTTTTGAAACATGGAGAGTGGACTACTATATATCTTCGATAGTTTGGACGCAATTCTCTCTCTTTCATCCATGTCTCCAACGCAACACGGGCATGAAGCATGATGCGAAGACGTTAGCGTTTGTAGCACGCAGAGTTACATGCATGTCGGCGAAGTGATGTACACTATGTCCGGTAATATATGTTTCGATGGGACAGCGCGGTGATGCATGATCACCGATAATCTCGCGGCAAATGTGATTTTATAATGAACTGGCCCAGCGTCCTTGGAGTAAACTACGAAGCTGCTGTAGGCACGCGCAGCAGTAGAACATACTACACCGGATCGCAGCGAAGGCCAGCGAAGAACATGCAGGCTTAGGCTAGCTCACGTGCTCCGCCGGTGCGGAGCGGAGACGAAGCTGTACACCGCCTTGCTTGCCGGTGGGCCTCCCTGCCTGCCCTCTTTCTCTCACATTACCCGTCACGCGCACATGCCCATCCATCCATCCATCGATCCAACGATGAGGCTGGCGAGACACCCGCGCTTTCCGGCACAGGCTAGCCGTGCGCCTCCGCTGCCCGCCCGCTCATGTCATGTGCCGCGCGCGTCGTGCTCGCTCGCGCGCGCCGGGCAACCAACCAATCGATCGCGCGCGACACCGCGGCACGCACGATCCCTGATGCCGCCAGCTAGCTAGCAAGCTCGCCCGGCCGCCAGCAGCGCCCGCGTCGCCACGTTGCTGCGTTCCCCGGACGGCGGTGGGATGGTGGGGACCTCCCTGCTTTACAACCCCGCGAGCGCGGAAAGAGCGTACGCCACCACGATCGAGAGAGCACGAGCGCTCTCGCATGGGGATCGATCAGTCGATCGCGCGCGCCGACATGACACGTTCTGGCAGTGAAACGGATTAACGGGCGACGCGCGCGGCCGGCGCGCGGATCAACGCGTGTACGTACGATGTAACAACCGACGCTCCTGCATATCGTCAGCAGCAGCGCCCGGCCTCGCGATCGCGCGTACGTACGTAGTACCACGTCGTACCGTCCGCCACCACGGCGCACGTGCCAACGGTGGGGCGGTACCTACTACTCCATGGGCCATCATCCATGGCCATGGTCCATCCGATGCGGCGGTGCATGAACCCAGCATCACCTGCGCCTGCGCCACCACACGCGCGTGAAATCACGGGCGCGCCGCGCCGAACAACAAACCATGGCCCTTCCCGCGGCGCGCATCAAATCACCCCGTTCCTTTTAACAAATCTCGGCGAAGCGATAGACTAGATAGCACACTAGCTACTTGATTACTGTTAAGCCAGGGTTCATGAACCTCATCATCAGTAGTCGGTGAGGTGAAGCCGTGAAGCCTAGCTAGTTTAGCTCAACAAAGTCGTTGCGCCCAATACGACAAGACGCATGTGTCTCGCACAAACCAAAGGAACGAACCTTCGCGGCCGTTTCCTTCCTCTCTGGGCATCACAAAACATGGAGAGGTAGTAGCACTCGTACTACTAGCAGCTGCTCCTGCCTCCACGCGCCGTGGTGGATGATTCTTCAGATCGATCAATAAAAATCGATGGGATCTCACGGATCAAATCATTGAGCGTCAGTGGACGGGCGCATGCCGTGCGCTCCCTCGTCGGAACATTCCCTCTGCCACCACTCTGCAACAGGCTGAGGAATCCGTTTAGGGATCAGTAAACAACTCCATCCGGCCGGCACCCCGTCACTTGTTTAATCACTAGCTCCGAGCTTTCGCTACCGGTGAATTAACAGGATCGTGCTCGGGAGTCAGATCTGAGCCTAATGATCAGGCGTCACGTGGTGGCCAACGCATCCCATTCCCCCCATCTCGAAGCTGCTGCTGCTAGCCACTGTGCTTGGAACGGCGGCGGCTTTGCTTTGGTGCTGTCTGCTGTGACGGATTGACGGATTAGCAGTGGTGATGGTAGGGGTAACAGCCGCGCGCGGAGGATTTGGGGCTGCTTTTCGAGGTAGATTACGGGACACGGATCTGTTTTTTAGGGGCGGAGCATGTGGGTTTGGGGCTTTTGGGAGTGAGTTGTCGCTGTCGTGCTCCTGGGTGCCGGCACGTGACACCCAGGAGAGCCTGGCCTGGCACGTCCTCCATTTGGAGCTCTCTCTCATTGTTGATCGGCGCTGATAATCAATCAACTTCAGTTCACCGCACAGAGTTGCATAACGCTTCCATATCAGGTGCACAAACGTACTACCGTAACTACAGAGTAGCCGACTAGCATGCAATTTGCAGGAGGGAATGCAACAGAACTGTCTGAGATATAAACTGTAATTAATCAGGCAAACTTTATGTTCTGAAGACTGTGAGTCAGGTACTTGGCAGCTGCGGCCATGTGCGCCTCCGGGCCGTCGTCGTCGTCACCGCGGAGCGATTCGCCATGGCCGTCGTCGCTTGAGCCTGAGCAGAGGCGCGCCAACCACGACGCCAGCGCTGCCGGCCAGCACCACCTCGCCGATCCATCATCACTCGAGCGGTGCTCCATGACCACCTGACAGGAAAGTTTTGGTTTCGGACTCACTCGTTTCGACCTTGCAAGGCCGGAAATGAAGCTTTTGTGATGGTGAGTTGCTATGCTTTGTTAGATTTGTTACTTGTCTGCTGTCACTTATATATAGCTGGCCTCGTGATACTGCATGCATGATTACTTCTTGATGAAGTTGCATTAAAATGTGTGTATTATTTTTACCTGTGTGCAGACTCATTGGTCAAGGTCAAGCACTCACCTCATCAACATAAAATTGTAGTTGATTGATTATCTGTGTGGTCAGTAATTCATTGGGGCAAAAGAGGGTACGCAGAAGCTCAGGAATTCTATGCCAAAGTTATAGCTTTGGACTTAAGAATCAACGGTTTGCTTCAAAGTCCAGCCCTATCTTCATAGATACAGAAAAACTTTCATCACATCTCTATCATTCAACAAAAGGGGCGAACTGGAGGCACAAGTGGATTCGGTGATGCAAGAGAAGTGGACCAGGACAGTACTCTACTCTCTTGCAAATGCTTCAAGACGAAGGTATCTTTCAAAAGAATTCATTCCTCGTTTATCTCAACGATATCACTTCAGGAGGTGCATGGAGACATCGCCGTGGAAAACCACGGTCCAAGTTCCTAATGGCACGTAACAATCTCGCAGAATTGTCTTATTTATGGACAAGTAACGAGTCAAACTTGAGTACATATAGCCTGACAAAATGAACCGAGTTTGATCGGTCATGATTCAGACTTCTCATGCATGGCAACTTGCAATTGTCATCACTCATCACCACAACTCCGTACCAATTCGAGCCTTGGGCCAACTATTCCCAGAGAGAGACTTCTAGTGCAAGAAATTTGACATCTGAAGTTCAATTGCATGGCACCGGATGTGTGCCTGTGTTCATAGGAATGG
Source organism: Eragrostis nindensis (assembly GCA_012490785.1). Classification (NCBI taxonomy): domain Eukaryota; kingdom Viridiplantae; phylum Streptophyta; class Magnoliopsida; order Poales; family Poaceae; genus Eragrostis; species Eragrostis nindensis. The sequence goes on along the minus strand of JAAXCT010000089.1, from coordinate 457,696 downwards.
ATACTCTTATGTACGCGTGATATAATATATTTGAAAAAAAATATAAAAGAAAGACACCAGAGAAAAACAATCATGGATTTAATGGGGTGATAATCTCAATCCTACCCCAAGTATTTTTGTACAAGCGGATATTTCCATAGAGGCGATGATACCATCTTCACAGCAGTACTTGACCTTCATAACTATATACATCTCCTATGGGATGCATGTTCCTATGGACCCATTCACATTAGTTTCATGGTCGATTAATACACGGCCACATAGAGACGAAAGTTTGACACTTCACCCAGCACTGACTGCGCCAAAACAGATCAGGAGCAAGCATCGCTGTACACAGCCACCGCGTTCGACACCACAGCAAGAACGATCATGAACACTGCCAGGACCTTGTCCCTCTTGCTTGCTATTCCATGGCGATCTCTGGTAAATCAAGAAAAAATACATAAGACGGTTAGCCACAAACTACCAAAGCCATGCTCAAGTGATCACATACGATTCGATCGAGAGCAATTTTTGTGTTTTTTTTTTCATGCAGTAATAGACATGCTAACAAAGTAGAAACCTTAGCACGATCGCTGCGGGGAAGATGTAGGCAACGGAGACGGAAGCGGTGGCTCCGGTGAACTGGAAGGCGTCCCAGATGTTGGGGATGAAGTTCGCAGCGAGGAAGATCACCGCGAGGAGCGCCGCTGTCAGCACGCCAAACCTTCGGTTGTCGCAGGACAGCGGCCGCGCAGAGGGGAAGAGGAGTCCGTCCATGTTGAGCCGCAGCGCATGGAACACGATGGGGAAGACGAGCATGAGATGGAGCACGTAGCTGACTCTGACGGCGTCGTTGAAGAGCGAGCTGTAGGGGATGCCGAGGTTGGAGTCGAAGTTGGCGAGCACGTCGTCGAGCGTCGACTCGCCGAAGAGGAGGAAGCCGAAGAAGCTGGTGGTGATGTACACGGCCGAGCAGAGCAGCAGCGACGCGCGCACTATCGGCCTGATCTGCGAAGAATCCCTGAGCTCGTTGTCGATAGGGTGAACTGCAGCGTGTCGGTCAGTGATTTATTTGTTATGTTTTGACCTGGAGTTAAATCGATCAGTTCAGAGTTCACACCATTGTAGTGGCAAATGTAGGCGGTGACGAGAACTGGTGCCGCGGTGAAAAGCCTCCATATGGAGGACCAGTCATGAACATCAGGCAATAGCTTGGGCATCGGGATCTGTCCTCTCGCCAGCTTGAGCATGGCGATTCCGGCAGTGAGCACAACGAACACGACGGCCAGGGCGACCGATACAGCAGACGTGTATCTCAGTGAGTCTGAAATGGATCACAAAGAGAGGGAAAAAAATGTAGCAGAAAACAAGCCATCAGGATTCAGACGGACTGACAGCAAACTGTCCAGAGAAAAGGACACTAGCTAGCTTGGTGCAGCTTTGTTGAGCCGCGCAACGCATTACGCATGCAATGCTTACCAATGTGCTTGAAGCATGCCAGCGGAGTGAACACGCCGAGAGTTGTAATCGTGAGTATGGCGAAGCGTCCGTTCCACCGGTTTTCGCCGAACCATCCTTCAAATACACCGTGATGGTGCACGCCGCTGGAGGATGTTCCGGAGAGCACATCACCTTTAATTTGCCAGAATGGGAATTGTAAATATATATATACAGAACATTTTAGCAAGACAGAGTACGTGTATTATGCGTACGAAAGAATTAAAGAAGACAGGCAATGAACAAAGAACACGCGCTCACCGATGATGATCATGTAGACGACCATGACGCCGACGTTGTTGACGACGACGCAGGCCTGGAGGAACATCTTGCCGGGCGGCCCAAAGGCGTCACCCATGACCCGGCCGTACGACGTGGCGCCCCCGGCGCGGCTGAACCGCACGAGGAGCTCGATGGAAGCCTCGGTGAGCAGCGCGGCGAGCACGATGAGGACGAGCCCGGGGACGAGGCCGAGCACCTTCATGGTGGCCGGGAGCGCCATGATGCCGGCGCCGACGATGGTGGTGGACAGGTTGAACACCGCCCCCGAGAACGAAGCGCCGTGGAAGTCATCGTCCTCGCCGTGCTTCCTGGGCAGGAGCGGCTCGCTGCCCTCCTCGGCCGCCGCGTCGTGGTGGTCGCCGCCGCTCGAGATCGGCATCACCATCCTCACGGAGCCGGCGAAGGCGGCGCCGAAGCCTGCTGGCTCGTTCCGGGGATGGTGCGATCTGCGCGTACGGAATTCCAGCTTCTAGCTGCTAGCTACTGGCCGATCCCTTGTCTTGTCGTTTAGAAATGTGAAATTGTTTGCGCTGGCACGGGTGCAAGTTAACCATTTCGAATTAAAGATTTAAATTGATCGGATGAACAATGGAGGCAGTAGAGTTTGGAGAAGCTTTTTTTGATCGGAGGAGACGAGGCGTCTTATAATTAGAGTGCACCCTCATTTAGCCACCTTTTCTAAAAATTTAGCCACCTTGAGGCCGTGACCATGCATCCGCTCTGCCTGTTTCGGGCGCAGTTGCCTAACGCGCGCTGCCATGTGCCAACGGCTATCGCGCGCGCGTTGAAGGAGCTTGATGTTGGGCCACTTGGGCCTGTGGCTAGCTCATGATGGGCTCAATAGAGAAAGACAGGCCATGAATGGGAAATATTCCTCGCGCGCTTCTCGAGTCGCTCAATCTGGTCCGTTAAGATGGAATCTCACGGCCCACGGCCGCCAAACCGAGGCCGAATCTGTCCTCCTCATTCGCTGGTTCACGGAAGCAGGATGAACTCTCCACCGGCCGCCGCCGTCGCCGGCGGCGACGTCCTGGTGCACCCCCCTAGCTAGACGCCGGTACTCCTAGTTGACCTCCCCCTCAAGTCTCCACGCAGCCTTGCAAACTCTGAGCCCTTCGCAGTGCGCGTCCTCAGCTTCTCGCCGCCGCCGTCGCACCACCCGCGGGCGGAGACGGGCCAAAGCAGCGGCGGCCGAGGAAGGACACCATCACTGCGTGGCACGTTTGGTGGGTGGTAGCTGTCGCACACAGATGCCCGCCATTCGCTCCATTTCTTTTTGGTTGGGAGAACATTGACCCAAGGTTAGTTCATGACTTCCCCAATGTTCTGATTACATCATTAGATGCGTACAAATAGTCAATCCTAATCTGATATGCCAAAAACCAAAGCATCAGCCTTTTTGTCACGCCATACTCGTCCCGCTTGCATGGCTGTTCAACAATCAACATTCCTGGTGCCGTAGTTCCCTTGTCCTACTCTATTTGTAATGCTTTTACTGCTATCCACTCCTAACCACTCTGGGCGTCATTAGTGATCACTAGTCAGCATGGTTGGTACAAATCTCCCTCAACAGAAAATGCAATAGTATCATCATCACATCGTGCCTTAGTTTGATGAACCAAACTATGAGAGGAGGTAGCTTGTGCAGTTCAACTTATTTTGAGTTCAGGGCGTCATTAAGATATTATTTAAGAAATGAACTGGATGGTAAAGGTTGATGAACTAGAAAATTTTTCTGCAGAGTACGGAAGAGACGAGCACACTTAAAACTAGCACAGCGTGGCGAGCTATCTGTGCTTACGGTTCCTACTTCTCAACCATGCTTACTTTGCTTTCTCCATCAGGGGTTCAAAGAAGTTTGCTATCGTTAGCACCTTCAATTATGACCTAAGAAATGATAGCATTCCTACCATACAGCTTTCGGCAACCTCCTTCATATTTTTTTATTCTTATGGGGTTTTTATTGGGTTGCTTACCTATCCACAAATCGCCTAACTTCTTTTCCTACTATAGGTTTGCATTATTGTGCCATAGTCTAAAATACTTAAAACCTTATTAAGGCATAGTTACATGAATGATTCCAATCTGTCATCAAGATTGAGACTGACTTGTCATTTTCTCCTAGACTCTCAGTGATGTGGATAGCACAGTCGGATGAAGCCTGAAGTCAAACACATCAGGTCTATTTGGTGATAAATAGTTGCATTGTCTAAAGGGGGTCTACCGATACCCAAAGGAAGAGACTATAAATTGAACTCATCTTGCTGGGTGTTCCCTATTAGCATTTATCGGTTAAAGAGAAAACCAAGGCAAGGTTCTGTGCTTGATATGGAGGCAAAAATACTCCTATAACCCTTCTACACACACTGACAGCGCGACTGTAGAGTTCGCGTACCGGAAATTTCAGCTAAAGCCTACAGGTATCTTTTTTTTCTTGAAAGGTACCTACAGGTACTGTACTAGGGAAATTTCTTTTCTGATTTCATTTCATAACTTAGATTTATTGTTTAGAGGCATTTTAGAAGAATGTTACAGTAAATGCTTCCAAGGAAATGGTGTTATAGCCTTTGTTTGAGAAGAAAGACTGATATTTGTGCCTTCCTAATTGTTATTTGATTATCATGGTTTTTGACAAATCATAATATAGGTTAGTTGCGTATGGTTTGCACATCCATCTAACAGCTTATGTATTCTATTTAGGCCCTTGTGATGATTTTTCTTTGAAGCTTGTGCTTGATGGTTTAGTTTCTCTAGAATTGGCCTGATCTCTTTGATCAATCATTTCTAATTGTATCTTTCAACTTTTGTTTCTTCATGCAGCAGTTATGTTGTCAGTAGCTGCCTTCAATAGCCAAGAGGACTCCCTGGAGTCAGGCAGGGCAATAATGGAGCGCCAAACAGCTCGCAGGACCCCAACCAATGTAGCACAGATGGTAGAATCTGTTTTTGCCAGTGTCATTCTTGCTAAAGACCTTGCTGCAAGGTGCAGAGACAGAGTGTTGCAACTCACAGATGATGAAACAAAAAACATAACACAAGACCTGGAAAATGTCTTGCAGAACATATATGATGATCTTGGCAGCATATCAGCATCAGCATTTGGCAGTAACACTTACATGGATGTTCTAATCAAATCACAGGGTTACTCTGAAGCTGATATGTCCATGCCTGTAGTGAGTAACAAGCCCAGAAGGAGGTCTCTCCGTGATATTGACAGTCCGAGGCTGGTGGACTTCCTGCAGGGAATGTACCATGAATCACATGAATTTGGTGGTCCGATGTTTAGCACTCTTCCAGAGGTTGCAGAATACATTGAGCCATTGTATGATGCATTCCTCTGTCCACTGACAAATGAGGTAATGAATGATCCTGTGACAACTGAGAGTGGTGTGACATATGAAAGGAGGGCCATAGAGGAGTACATTGAAATGTATGTTGACAGTTCTGAACCTGTTTATTGCCCTGTCACAAAAGTGCCAATTCAGAGTAAGACAGTGACGAGCAATGCTTCCCTGAAGAGTGTAATTGAAGAGTGGACAATGAGGAATGAGGCGATGCGTGTCAGGATTGCTCGCACTGCCCTCTCTCTGTCAACTGCAGACACAATGGTGCTTGAAGCAATTCTTGAACTGAAGTTGCTGGCCAAGCTGAGGGGAAAGAACAGGGAGTTGATGCATAAGATTGGGGTCACCAAGTTCTTAGCACGGTTGTTGGACAATCACAATGCCCAGATTCGATGTGATACGCTGGAGCTTCTGTGTTTTTTAGTAGAAGATGAAGAAGGAAAGGTAAGTTGGAGTTTTTCTTGCCTAATGGAGCAGGTCTACAATTTATAACAGTTTGTACTGAACCAATCTCAGTGTCTAATCTTTATTCTTCATATTTTTATGATTAAATGTTGATGTTTGCTTCATGGCGTTCAGGATATCGTTGGAAAAACTAAGGCCATTGCCAGGACAATAAAGCTACTTTCAAGTAATACTACTGATGAAAGGCATGCAGCCATCTCTTTCTTGCTGGAGCTTTCGAAGTCACAGTTACTGTTGGAGCATATTGGTTCAGCGTCTGGAAGCATCCTGATCCTTACTACAATGAAGATCAACAATTCAGATGATCCAGTTGCTTCTGAGAAAGCTGAAGCAATCCTTAAGAACCTTGAGAAGTGTCCGAAGAACATCAAATACATGGCTGAAAGTGGCTACTTAGAACCCCTTCAGAATCATCTAGTAGAAGGTGAGATGTAGTCATGTTGAGTAGTATGAAATCATTTTCTACCGGCATGATAGTTCTTTTCTTTACAAGCATGTTTATTTTTGATCCACAGAGTTTCTAAAAATGTTTCAATCAAGTGGTAATCCAATCAACTCAAGCTAGAGTATAGCTGCTCATCTTAAGTCTTGTATCAATACTTCATCACCCCAACATGATTCATGTTTCACTTAGAGCTTCATGTCTCTGTAATAAATTTTTTCAGCTGACATGAATATTACAAGCAGGCTCAGAGGAGACCCAGATGGAGATGATCAGCTACCTCAGTGAGCTGGTCCAAGAGCAGGAGCTCACCATTGACATCACAAGAAGCACGTCAGAGATCCTCATCAAGATGACTCGCAGCTGCAACCCTATGGTCCGCAAGGCGGCATTCAATGTCCTTGTAAAGCTTTCCTCGCACCACCCCAACAGCAAGATGCTTGTCAACACTGGCGCCGTCCCTGTCATGATTGAGGAACTCTTCATCCGAAAGGTAGATGAAGAGCCAGTGAACTCCATGGCTAGCGCTGCCACCGTCCTTGCCAACATTGTCGAGTCTGGCATTGATCCAGAAACCACAGTGGTGAACAAGGAAGGTCATGTCCTCACTTCCAAATACTCTCTCTACAATTTCATTCACATGCTGAAGTGCTTTATGCCGGACGACCTCAACCTCAGCATCCTCCGCATCCTGCTAGCACTCACTGCTCTTGCCAAGCCGTTGGCCACAGTGGTCTCGGTCATCAGGGAGAACCACAGGGGTCATGCCATCGTCGAGCTCATGAGCTCCCCCACGGAGGCTCTCAGCATTGCGGCGACGAGGTTGCTCATCACCCTGTCCCCGCACATTGGTCATACCATTGCAGAAAGGCTCTGCAAGACGCAGGGGCAGCCGGGCAGCCTGGTCAAAAGTATCAGCCACGCCGGTCGTATCACCGAACGGCAGGCTGCATCGGCGACTCTCCTCTCAAGGCTACCTTATCGAAACACCTCGCTCAATGTTGCACTCGTGCAGGAGCACGGCGTGCCAACCATACTGAGCGCGATGAAGGAGATGCAGAAAGGCACGGGGAGAACAAGCAGGCACGCTGTGCCATTCATGGAGGGCCTCGTTGGTGCGCTAGTGCGGTTCACCGCGACTCTGTACAGCCCGGAAGTGCTGCAGTCGGCCATGGACCACAACCTGGTGTCGGTGCTCTCTGATCTTCTCGGAGGGGCAGCTGGAAGCGACGAGGTGCAACGGCTAGCTGCCGTGGGGCTGGAGAACCTCAGCTACCTCTCCATCAAACTGTCGCAACCACCGCCCGAAGAGCTGTTGTCGAAGAAGACAATCACACTAAAGCTCCGGAAAGACTCCAAGGGGCACAACAACAGCAAGAAGAACTTGACCCACCAGCTCAACATTTGCCCTGTTCACAAGGGAGTCTGCACTCCGGCGACGACCTTCTGCCTCGTCGAAGCCGGCGCCGTCGAGGGCCTCCTGAGCTGCCTCGAGAACGACAATGTCCGGGTCGTGGAGGCCGCTCTCGGAGCGCTGTGCACACTTCTTGATGAGAGGTTGGACGTCGAGAAGAGCGTGGCAGCGCTTGTCGAGCTCGACGCGGTGAGGCGCGTGCTCGGCGCGGTGAGGCAGCACAGGCAGAACATTCTGTGGCAGAAGTGCTTCTGCGTGGTGGAGAAGCTCCTGGAGCACGGTGACGACCGGTGCGTGAGGGAGGTGACCGGCGACCGGATGCTGCCCACGGTGCTGGTGAGCGCCTTCCACAGGGGCGACGCGAGCACCAAGCAGGCGGCCGAGAGCATCCTCCGGCGACTGCACAAGATCCCCGATTACTCTGTAACATATGTGTCCATGGAGTTCTAGTGATGTATCTTAGAGGACTGGTACAGTATCAAATCTGTACATATGCAACTCCTATGTTTGAACTGCATCGCACGTTTTCTGTTTTCGTTTGCTAATCCCATTTCTTCGGCAGTGTCATTTTTGTGAACTTGTATATTTGCAATTGCACATGCGACCTGGGAGGATCAACTACTTTCTGTTTGTGGGTACCTTTTAACGGTGTCTGTCAGCATGTGGCACGACGCACACAAATTATTTCCTGAATATTGTACCGCAACGGCATTTGAGTTGCTAGTGCGTGGACTGACCACTACTGAAGATTCCCCACCATACATAATGTTCATACTGCGTGTGCATTGTACGTCTTTAACCAATCCCGCAAGCGATCATTTGCAAGTCTATTTAATCATTGCTGCCGTTGTGTCGTTTCCTCGGCACTGTGAATTGGCCATTGGAATCGTCCATGGACGCATCGCCACAGGCGCGCGCAACCAAAGGCAGTGGCAAGCCACACGTGCTTGTGGTGCCGTTCCCAGCGCAAGGCCACATGCTCCCGCTCCTCGACCTCGTGGCGCTGCTCGCGGGGCGGGGGCTCGTCATCACCGTCGCCGTCACCGCCGGCAACGCCCCGCTCCTGGACCCGCTCGTCGCGGCCTGCCCGTCGGTGGACACGGTCGTGCTGCCTTTCCCTTCCTCGCCACTCCTCCCGGCCGGGTGCAGCGAGAACGCCAAGGACCTCCCCGCCGGCCACCTGATCCGCCCGTTCATGGCGTCCCTCGCCGCCCTCCGCGCGCCGCTACTCGCCTGGAGCAAGGCCCAAGGCCAAGGCCGCCGCGTCACCGCCATCCTCTCCGACTTTTTCACGGGGTGGACGCAGCTCCTGGCCGCGGATCTCGGCGTGCCCCGCGTGACGTTCTCGCCGTCCAGCGCCTTCTACCTCGCCATGACCCAGTGGCTCTGGCGCCACGTGCCGAGAAGGCGCCGCCCCGACGACGCCGACGAGGCCGTCACGTTCCCGGAGATACCCGGCTCGCCGAGCTTCCCGTGGCGGCACCTGTCGTCGTTGTTCCGGAGGCACGTGCCAGGCGACGAGCTGTCCGAATCGATCCGCCGATCCTTCTTGTGGAACCAGGACAGCGAGTGCGTTGTGGTGAACTCGTTCGCGGCGCTCGAGGCGCCCTACCTGCAGTTGAACCAGACGGGCACCGGAAAGCGGATGCTAGCCGTCGGCCCGCTCTCCGACGCCGTGGGCACCGCCAACGTCGACCGGGGAGGGAAACCCACGGTGGCGACGGCGGACGTGACGGCTTGGCTGGACGCGCGCGGCGAGGGCTCCGTCGTCTACATCAGCTTCGGGACGCAGTACGCGATGCCGCCGGAGCACGCGGCGTGCGTGGCCGACGCGCTGGCGCGGAGCTCGGCGGCGTTCGTCTGGGCGGTGAGGAGCGGCACCGCCGTGCCGGAGGGCTTCGAGGCCGCGACGGCGTCGCGGGGCGTGGTCATCCGCGGGTGGGCGCCGCAGGTGCAGGTCCTGCGCCACCGCGCCGTGGGCTGGTTCCTGACCCACTGCGGCTGGAACTCGCTGCTCGAGGCGGCGGCCGCCGGCGTGGCGATGCTCACGTGGCCGGTCGAAGCAGACCAGTTCACGGACGCGTGGCAGGTCGCGGAGGCCGGCGTGGCCGTGCCGGTGGCCGAGGGCGCCGACGCCATGCCGGACGCGGGGAAGGTGGCGAAAGCGATCGACGCGGCGATGGGGAAGGAGGGAAATCCTGTGAGGGAGCGCGCGGTGGAGCTCAGCCGGAAGGCAGCGGCGGCGGTGGCGGAAGGCGGGAGCTCGCACAGGGACTTGGAAGAGTTGGTGCAAATTCTCACTACGGTCGTCTAGTGCATTGTACTTCTTTGACGAAATGTATGTAACTATGGAGTAAAGAGATTAATTCGAGGAGATAATGTGCGGAAACTTTTCTTTCTATTTTAAGGTGCCGCTTTGGAAACTTTGACTGAGAAGGATTGGAATGACATATTAGGGAAATCGTAAACTATATTAGCCGCCGGTAACCATGCACGTGCTCGCATGTTTTATGAAATTTTATCAGCACTGTACTTGTGAGGCGGGGATGAACTGAAATGGGCTGGCCCAGAATAGAAAGATAACAAGGCCCAGCCCAATAATGTCTTAGGTCTCGCTCCCCCTCCTCTGCATCCAAGTTTTCTCCTCTGCCTCTGGCTAGTACGGTGACAAACCCTAGCCGCCAGAGCCGACTCCCCAGTTTCACGTTTTATACTCCATTCTATGAGAACATGAATTTGTGCGGTTTGTTGCTTGCTTTTCATCCGTTTTAGCTGCATGAATCACGCATCTTGTTTTTCTTCGGAAAGCTGCATCTGGTTTATAGCATCACAGTATCTGTTGCGAACCAAGAATTGCATTCTGTTGCCTGATTTCATTATCCAACATGTCTTTGTTGATTAGATGGTTTTCGTTATGATTATCTCGCACCATTAGCCCCTTGCTCTGTTGAGCTTGGACGCAGGGAAAACTGCGAGAGGGTATCTTATGGGTGCAATATTGGACTGGGCAGGGGTTCTATACTTCTGAGGAAGGTAGCGATTTTCCTCAGGATCATATCGTCTGTCCACATTTTACCTTCTTGCTACTATTTCGTTTGATGTATTTTACTGACAAGTGAGAACATGTTGAAGCTAAAGTGAGGAGACTGAAAAACCTGAAAATTTCATGTCGATAACACACACATGGTCTTCAAAGTTCTCTGATGCTTCACGTTCAAATCTCCTCCGTTTGTCTGGCGAATCGCGTTCCGTCATGTGTAGCTAGTTGTTTTACACGCGAGTCAAAATCAGCATGTGGTAGTTGTGAAGCAAAATGAGGAAGTTATACCATCTGAAATTTGATGTTGATAATCTTGATGGTCTTCAAAGTTCTCTGATTGCTTCCTTGATCTGTTCTTTTTCAATTGCCACCGGTCACTGTTTCTTTCTCCAAAAGTTAGGGATGTTCTGAGAATTAGAAGTATTCAGATGAATATTTGAATAGTCTGAATTATGGTAGAGTCACTGTGAAGCAAAGTGAGGAGTTCATATGATCCGAAGTACAACATGTTGATACATTCATGGTCTTCAAAGTTCTCTGATTGCTTCATGTACTCACATTTGTCAAATTGATAATTAGTTAGGTACTTTTTTGTGTCTCTTCTTTTTGTCTGGCTATGCGTGGTTGAAGCTTTATTATAGTGTTTATTTCAAGATACTTTAATTTAGAAAAAAAATACTGTGTGTACTCAAGATAAACAAATTGATGAGGCCATATGATCAGAAGATCTGATGTTTTCTTTCATTATATTACTCCCTCATATTTGTTTGGTGACTTCGAATCATTTCATTGTGTCCAAGGTGCCCTGACTTTGTTTAGAAGCGAAATGAGGAGACTGAAACATCTGAAAGTTTTCATGTTGATAACAACCATATGGTCTTCAAAGTTCTCTGATCGCTTTAGTTAAGTCACATTCCTTCGCGTGTGGTTATGTTCAAGAATTAACATGAAGTTGTGAAGCGAAATGAGGAAGCTATACCATCTGAAACTTTTGCTGTTGATAATATCCTGATGGTCTTCAAAGTTCTCTGATTGCTTCTGTCATCTACGATGCTTGTCTAGTCTATTGTGTATTCGATTTTCTTTAACTATTCCACTGAGACGTTTCTAAGTGAGTGATGATGTTGATACATCCATTCATGATCTTCAAAGTTCTGATTGTTTCTCCTGCATCATATTTGAGGCGTTTCAACGGTCTCATAGGCAAATTTAGGATCTTCCACTGGCGAAGCCAGGTTGTCTCTCCCTGGTGCACCGGCACCAGGGTCAAAACCCAAATGCAGTTGTTACTATTCGATTATCACCCTATATGCAACAGGTTCATTCAAAAGCATGCACCACCGGAGGCTGTGGACAAGTCCAGGAGAAGCACGCAAGCCCAAGCCAAGCTATTGTATATTATATTTAGTTCACGATTTCAACCTTTATTTTGCCTGACTCACTATTTTAACTAGAATTATAAGATTGTGTATTTTTGCAAGTATACATATCACTATTTTCCGATGATTGCACTATATACTGAATGTTTTTCGTCACATGTATGTTGAAGGGTGCACTCGGGTGCCTGGAGCTCTAGCTTCGCCACTGATCTTTCTTCCAGTTGCAGGTTGTCATCATTCCTGTTACATCCTTTACCTTTTCATGTGTAAAGGGTGAATTGCTTGACTTTTTCTTACTTTTCAGAAGTGCTTTCGTATCATCCTTGACTGTCAATTCTTGCTAATAAATGATATATTTTGTGAGCAGATAACTGATTTTACAGCAGGTTGGGCGAGTCTTTTCATTTGCTGGTTTGTTGATTGATCTGCCATGCCAACCCATCACCGCACAAAGTATGCAAGGGAAGTTTGCACATTTTGCCAGATGCACGAATCCACAGTCCACAGTTCTGCATTTAACGCAAGAACCTACATATTTGAGTTGTAAAAACATCAAATCAGAACATCTGAAATGATATCATACTTGTACTTTATTTTTCAGTTCATTGGTCATGACCTGGTGACATTTGTAAACGGAGCTTGCACCACTTTTAATGCCTTGTATTTTGTTCAAGACCAAGTGTTCAAATTGAGTACTCCGTGAAAGATCAACAGTAGTTATGAGATAAAGTAGCATCTAATTACAATATTGTAACTGAAAGAGGCCTAAAATTAACACGCATTGTGCCATAAGTAGCATATAATTACACAAGCAGAATTCTTAAAACACGGTTTTGAAACCAAAATCGTTTTCCTGGATGGCAAATATTGTTTTACAACATGTCAACATCTAGATAACACATAAGAACATGCCATAACATAGGCTGAGTAGGCCCAGCACAAGCCCCCACCGGAAACATTGCAATCTCGCCGCGTTAGCCAGGGCCAACCTTTGGAATGTCATAGTGCTCGCTGAGGTTTGCCAGGTATTGGTTGAAGTCCTGGATGCGGTCTCTGTGTGACTTGTTTGCGACTTTGGCCAGCTTCTGCATGTCAATTTTCTGCTTCTGCTCCATGTAACGACGCTCGGCTGGTGTGAGGTGGTCATAATCAGGATGTCGATCCCTTTCTTCCTCCCCCATCTTGTCAGCTTCAATCAGCTCGTTGTTAGGATCGGTTGGTAATTCAGAGCTTCCACCTGAAGCATAACCATTGGATTAGATATGAAGTTAGCATATGCAGCGGCAAGTAGTCCTGGAGTCCAGTTATTCAAACAAAAAGGTGAGGCAATATATGCAATGAAACGACAAGAAGTCATGTCTTTAAATAATCAGCAAAATCACCATGCCATTTTTTATGGCAGAATGCATCCAAATTTGCAGCCTAAGTGGAAATTTGACTTTACTCATGCAGTGAGGAAAACAGTTTGAAGACATGACTCCTTGTTTGTTTTGCATTAGAAAATTTGAATAAAAATGCTCCTAAAGACACCATCATCTATTATTTGGATATTATCAGGCCACAGAAAAATGATTAGTCAGCAGCCAACAGTAATTATGAGGACAAACTACATAACAGTATATCCAAAACACACAATGAGAATGGAGTGAAGTGTAGGGAAATAAAGCTACTACTGTAGGTGAATTCGTGTTAAAAGCATCCATTTAGTGTATTCGATGGCAGGCCTATAGAACAACCAGCAGCTAATGTACGCATATAACAATACAGACAAGAACTTGGAATGTGTTCAGCTGCGAAACTGCAGCATTAAGTATGATACATTTAGACAAAGATAATCCCGCAATTAAGGGTGTGTTTGGTTCCCTTGCTGGTCACTGGTTTTCTTTGCCCAGAAAGGACAGCAGTTCGGTAGCAAATAAAAGGCTTGCTTTGCCTAGCGCTCTCACTCCACCGACGAGAAAAATTCTCTCAAATCCAGGCAAACCAAATCGGTCCTCGAGCACAGGCAAGGTAAGCAGAGAAACAAGGCTTGGTGATTGGAACAGATTTTTGCCAAACAATCAAAACTGACACTGGACGAACTTGGTGTGTACGGCCGCTGTGAGACAGCAAATGGGCAGAGATTGAAGTAAATCAGCACTGTTGGAGCATTAGATAAGAAGGGGGAGATATAGAGAACGAGAAAACAATACTGCTCTAATCCTGCTGGCTGGGAGGAGTAGCAAGACAGCAAGTAATAAAGAACCAAACAGGTACACAGATTCTTGTCGTGCTTTGCTAAGCTAAGTGAGGCGAGCTCAGCAAAGGTTCCAAACACACTCTAATAAGTAATCAAACAGATAGCATATATCAACAAGAACCCAGAAACTATCAGCTGCTAGTAAGCACCCAACCAAGAACTTGAAAGGTAAAACTTCTAACACACATGGCGATTATTAACAAGTCGATTGTTAGAAATTTAAACAGCAAGTGCTTAGGTTTAGGTTAGGTCAGTGAGATAAACCTTCGTGAAGCTCGTCGTGCCCGATCTGAGACGACTCCTCGCGGTGCTGCTTCTTCTTCTTCTTTTTCTTGACTCCACCTTCCTTCACATCCAGCGCTTTCCCCTTCAGCTTCAGCTTCCCCCCAACAACATTCTGGTATTCCGACATCACGCTGCAACAAGGACACCCAAACAAAGTTAACTCGATAATTCAAAACAGGATCTGATTTGCGACGAATCCTGCAAAGCGCAGAAGGCAAACATGGGACATGGCAGAAAGCATTCGGTTCCAGAAAGAGAGCATCGATTTCAAACAGAAAGACGAACAATTCAGAAATTTAGAAGTCAAGCACTCCGATCACAAAAAATTGGAATTGCACAAATTAGGGGAAGGGGAATCTTGTCTTCGGAAAGTTTGAAACCCTAGACGGCGTAACACGTATGGGGAGAGAGAGTGAGAAAGGGGCAAAGCCACAGGATAGATCGAATAGGATGGGAGGTTGAAAGAGCGAAGATGGTATAAGCGATGAATACCTGGTATCCCGGCGGTTCTCCCTCACCGGCGGCGGGCAGGGCGCCGTCGACCTTCTGTCTCGGATGTGGCGAGGGGCGAGGCTAGAGAGCGATGGGGAAATTAGAAGGAAGCACAGCGGTTGCAGAAGTAAAGCCCCGGCCCCAGACTTAATGGGCCAGATGCCGCCGGGCCAAGGCCTAATACTGCCCACCTAGGTGTATCCCGTGAAATCTATACGTAGCCTGCCCGATAAAAACGATTCGATAGAACAGCTTTAATTCGTGCTACCTACGCACCCGACGGTCGCGCGCCTTTCTTCCTCCTCTGACCTGGCTGCCGCCGACGAGCCCGACGCAGCTGGGTTAGCGCAGTGCAGGGCGGCGGCCGTAGATCCGGCGGCGGAAGCCGCCGCAGACGATGGAGGAGGGCGGGGCGAGGGTATCTCGCCGGAGAATCCCTTAGTGCGCGGGATTTGTACCCTAAAAATCTCCTCCTCCTCCCTCCGGACATAGAAAGCGGCGGCAGCCTGGACCGACGGTGGGCGGCGCGATGCGGGGGGGGGGGCGGCGACGCGGCAGTGGCTGCTGGCGGTGGGAGGGGTAAGGGTGAGGGCGTCACTTCTCCGGGTTAGCACGGCGGCGGTGGAGGCGGCGGGAACGTCGCCGGAGCCGGGCGGGAGGCGGAGGCCGCGGGGGCGAGCACCAAGACGGCGGTCGAGGGTGGCGGCGTGGCGCCGGCTCGGTGAAGAAGAAGATGCCGCGGGCCATAGGCCTACGCCGAGCAGGCCGTGGGCCTGATCTACTGCTCGGGTCTCGTCGGACGCCCTGCGCATAGGGTGTCCCGGTGTATCCAGACCGGATCAGAGTCGTGTTTGTTTTCCAGACCAGATCGAAATTCGAAAGAGTTGCTGCGTATTCTGTTCCGATAAAACGTACGCATAAAAAAATGATGATGGATCGAGCTGGATCGTATAAGGAGTGTAAAAGTCTCGATGGATTCTCGCCGAGTGAAAAATCCTTTGCACTCTCTCTTTGTTTCGTTTTCTGGGCGAAGAGTCTAACGCACATTCAGGAAATTGTTCACAAATTCTGGCGGTATTCAGCAACAGATCATATTGCAACCGAAAGAGGAATTCATGTTTCGGATGCAAAGTATTCTTTATTAATGCCTTTTCCCCCGATATAACAACAAATTTTCCAGTTCAAAAAGCTTCTCGTAGCAAGACCGACCTAGGCAAAACCTACTAGTGTCCATGCATCGCCATCCGGCGAACAGGCGGCACGCCTGACGGGCAGTAGTCGCACTGGCACCCCAGCTGCGGGACGCACATGCCGTGGCCGTGGTAAGTGTTCGTGCACTTGAACTTGCACGACTCCTGGTCGCATAAGCTCCCCGGCGGGTCGAGGATTCTCCTGCAGTTTGGGTTGTGGCGGGCCGGCCTCACCTCCGCCGTCGTCGTCGCAGCGGCTGCGAGCCCCGAGGAGAGCAGCAGCGCAGCGAGGACCAGGAGCGTCGCGCGGGTGGCGATGACCTCCATGGATCTTCTTCTCTGTCGATTGACAAGGTTCTACTTCTGGTGGTTGGATACGCAAGATGATGATGTTTCTTGGTTATTTGCAACGAGATTTATAGTAGGAAGTTCAGCGATAAATGTCGCTGATAGAATGTTTGCTGGATATACGACTGCTAAATTTAGGAATGCGATTATAGCGAGTTGTTAAATGTGACCAAAATTGCTTGCGCTATCCATGGCGTGTGCTAAACAATATCAAAGCAGGTCAAAGACATACTCTACAAGATTGCACAGAATTACTGGGCCGGGTCTTTTGTTGGGGGATGATCGTCCTTCATTTCGGCCCAGTAAACAACCATTTCTGGCTCACCCGCATCGGTTCGCAACGGCTCGGCGCATCACGCCCGCCTCGTTTCCCATCCATCCAGCTCGGTGGCGCCGGGCGTCCGGTACACCGAACCCAAGGAAGGAAGGCACCGGCGCAACCCAACCCAACCCAATTTTAAAGCGCACGAAAAGTGGGGGAAGGAAAAAGAGGAGCGAGCGAGCGGAGGAGAGAGAGCGCCAGCGTCCTCTCTTCGCTTTACCGATGGCCAACGATTCCCTCGCCCACCACCTGCTCCTCCCCCTCGCCGCCGGCTGCTCCGACGTTGTCGACAACGACGACGACTACGCCGGGCCCGCCACCGTCGCCTTCCCGTCCTTCTGGCCGCCGTTCCCGCCCCTCTCGCCGGACTCCGACTCGGGGGCCCCCAGCTTCGCGCCTCCCCCGCGCATGGACCGGCACCGGGAGGCCGCCGCGTCGGCGGCGTTCTTCGGGCTCGGCTTCCACGACGTGGATGACGACGAGTGGGCGCCGCCGGACGAGGGCGGCGAGGTGGAGCTGCCGCTCTGCTGGGACTGCCTGCAGCTGGAGGACCACGACGACGACCACCGGAGGTGGGACGTCGACACCGACGAGTGGGAGCAGGTTGCCGGCAGGGTGGAGGAAGAGGCGGCCGCGGCCTCAGCGGTGAGGAGCCTGGAGTGGGAGGTGCTCCTGGCCGCGAACAGCCTGGGGAGCCTCGTGCTGGACGACGGCGACCTCGACGGGGGCGTCGAGACGTACTTCCTCGACGAAGCCGACGACGTGCTGTTCGGGCAGCTCGCCACGGAGGCGGACCACGAGCCGCCGGGCAAGGGCGGCCGGCCGGCGGCGAAGGCCGCCGTGGAGAGCCTCCCTACGGTGGTGGTCGCGGAGGCCGACGACGCGCGGTGCGCAGTGTGCAAGGACGGCGTCGAGACCGGGGAGCGCGCCCGGAGGCTGCCGTGCGCGCACCTCTACCACGACGGCTGCATCCTGCCGTGGCTCGCCATCCGCAACACGTGCCCGCTCTGCCGCCACGAGCTGCCCACGGATGACCACGAGTACGAGAAGTGGAAGGCGAGGCGGGCCGCCGGCGGTGGCGATGCAGACCTCCGTGGCGAGCCGGCAGGTACGGTTACTTCGGCCGGCTACCTTGAGGAATGGATATAGGTGCTGCAGGAGGAGCAGACTAATTTGCTTCGACGACTAGCAATTGGTTGCGAATTCCTTTTTGATCATCAAATCAATGTGAATTTGGTGGGTGTGGTGAAGATTTTCGTACAGATCAGTTGTGGGAATCCTGTGAGTTTAAATTTGATCATGGTGTATCTCAGAGTGACTGTTGAGGTTGGTGTTTGATGTTTTATACAGGGGGACAAACAGAGGAGAAAAAGACCATCAATCCTTTCTGTTCACGAACAAATATTCCAGCAAACAGTACCATTTGCACACGCATTTCAAGTAATTGTATTTCATCACAGGTCTATTACATGATGAAAAATATAAACGTAATCAAATGAGTAATTATGAGGAGCTTGAAAGGTATATTTGGATAAGAGGTAAGAGGTCCATATTTCTGTTGTGCTGATTGTTGACCGTCGAGTTATGATGAGTTAATTGATTCTCAGTGTTAGTTGGAAACATTTTGCACATGAAGGCTATTAAGATTTTGAAGTGCATTAACAAGATTTGTTCATAAAGAAAATAAGCCATATATTTTAGATGTCAGTTCAAGTATCGATGCATTCTTCAGGAGATTTGTACTCCGATGTGTGATGCATTGACAAACCTAGTGGTTTGCATCAAAGCACGCTGCCATCGTTCACATCATAGCTTTGAACCTTTGAGATAAATGATTCATAAGGTTGCAACGCTTGGAAGTTAGTAATGATCAAATCAAAGAAAGCGTGGCACGAAATAATATGATTGAATACAACGAGCTGCGAACTGAAGATAATGCAGTCACAGGCTTCTTCTCTCGCACTTCCATCACATCAAACATTATGCAGGTGATCAGGTGCACCAGATTATTAGTGTCTCATTCAACAAGTTTAGTGTGTCTCATCTAGTCCACTGTCCAGTAAAAGTGCAATGTGCCAATGTTGCTTGCACAACATGATTCGGCAGGTTTCATGGGTGATACGGATATCTTGGAATCACAGCTATGGAATACGTGGCTTGCGGATGCAACCTAACCAGCACGGAGCACAATCTTCGCGAGCTTCCGTAGCTTGGAAGCAGGGGTTTTCAGCACATGACCAGGCTGCAGGGCGGCTGACGTCGAAACCGAAGCGAGGTGCGAAGAATGGAATCGATCCCCCCACGGACCCATCTATCTTCTCAGACTTTACTTATCTCTTTACTGCGTTGCTATCAGTGTGGGGCTGTGCGACTTGTGATAACCGATCATTGCTGCGTTGCGACCTGTAAAATGATTGCCGATGCCTTTCTTTTTTTCTCTTTCTTTTTTTTTTGATTGAAAATTGCATAACTTTGATGTTGAACATACAACAACGAAGATAGCATGATTGGCAGCATGCACCGGAGCCATTTCTTTTGGTATCTGGTTCGTCGAACCTTTTTTTTAATGGAAGTGTTCGTCTGTTCTTTGGTGCAGGCAGTGCGATGCGTTTGTTAAGAAATCGCGCTCCTCGTCGTCCCGTCGTGTTGGTTTGCGTGCGCGTTCGGGCGTGATCGACTGGTAGGCGCGTGAAGCGTCGTTGTTGTTGGGAGCTGTGATCATGTGACTTGCTCTTGTTTTGGTCAAATGGTTTTCGTCCCTTTGCGTGCGTTTCAGGGTTCCAGTAGGTGTGCCAGTATACGTAGACGCGGTCCTATTTCAGTCCTTCCTATCCCTAACGCTTTTGTCCGTGATGATGAATAGGTGGGTTTCCTTGTATTGATGTTCGGAAATCATGCGGCCATCCCATATCACACACAGAAGGAAAGCTGAAAACACTTCGTTCACGAAAACAGATGAATTGTCCATGTGACTTGCTCTTGTTCTGATCAGATATGGTTTTTGTCCCTTTGTGTGCGTTTCATTGTTTCAGCTGGTCCCGTCCCAAAATTTCTCCTAAGTCAGTGTCTTCTTGTGCTGCCGCTCAGTTTATGTAGCGAGTAATCGAATTAGTGCCATTCATAATTCAGTTGAAATTTGAAACCGAAGAATATCACTAACGTAGCAGGCCCAAACCTCAATGAGCTTCACATTTGACTTGACGGACCCAAGGCCCAGATTGTGAATGCTAATGGGCTCAAAAAGTGTCGATTCCCTCCAGGAGAGAGCACACAAGGCCTCAAACTCCTCGTCTGATCATTTTCTGCTGCTAAAAGGTTCTGCTAACTTTGCACTTCAATTAAACTATCGCGTACAGCTGGCTCAAAAAAAAAAAGCTATCGCGTACGGAAAAGAGGGAGAGCTCATTGCATGGGAACTACAGCTCAGTGGATAGAGCATACATGAGACTTCCTGTCCACATAATAGCTTAACGCTAAAGTACGTAGTTCAGAAAAAGGATCGGGACGGCTTTCTAACTCGACACAATTTAACAATTCCTAGTGCTCTTCCTTCAGTTCTTGCAAAAAGGAAGGTGAGGAAGCAAAAGAGATACTTTGCGCCCACAATTTGCACATGAAGAACAATCTACAGCACTTTATGATTTATTTATTTATTTTGTTTAAGCTGGATCACTTAAGATCGATCGAGCAAGCTCAGCGCCGCAATCGTGATGAGTCGATCCATCCGCAAGATCATATAATCAAACAGATCCAGGACCATTATTAGCACTAAAAGCAGGCGGATGCACTTGTGAAAGCTTGTTCACGTACAGCTGAGGTGACACGCGTTCGACTCGAGAACGGGCACACGTGTTGCCGCGGGCGTCCACAAACTCGCGTCCGTCCGCGGCGCGACGAGGACGAGGAAGGCCGACATCGCTGGCCACGGCAACCGCTGTACGTTGTTTATTCTGGAGAGTGCGCGCGCACATGAGTGAGAGTGACGAACAAACACACCACACGCGCTTTTCACCCCACGTACGTACTGATCTTCGTGCTCCTCGTCGGCGCGTGCATGAAACCATATCGATCCGGGCGCTTAATTTGCTTGATGACAGGCCGGACAAGTTAGGTACACGGCACAGTCCGAGCAGCCAGCCACTGCACAGGCGCGCGCTCGGCACGGGCGAACGGATTGGGACGGCATGGGCCACCGCACGGCGTAACGGAAAAGCAGGCGAGCCGCGGTGGAAAATCTCGCCAAACATCGTCCACTCGCGGAAGCGCCGGGGCGCGCGACAGCGAGAGCGGAAAATTCACCGAGGTAAACGAGAGCAGGGGGACGAAAGCACGACAGCGACGCGGCGGACGAGGAGGCCTCGACACCGCGCCGCCGGGCACGCGCGCGCCGCGACGAAAGCGGCGGGCAGCAGGATCGCGAGCCATCATCCGACGTCGCGGGCGTACGTGACGGGCGACCCACTGCTGTCGTCCCGGTTTGATAACAAACGGAGAACGCGACGAGAGACGACAGCAGATTCCAGCGGAAATCTGCCATCCGCGTCTCGGCGGCGGCCGACGTAATTAAGCGAGCGAGCTCGATCGGTGAGCGATGCGTGCGCGCATGGCTGTCCGCGTCGCCTTTCCACTAGGCCGGCATTAGCATGACGATGACTTGATGATGATTAACTAATCATAGTGCTGTACTGCTAGTTTGCTTAGCCAAGCAAAGTGACGCTACTTTTACATTGTACCAGCTGAACAAAAAGTTTGGAAAACGAAAAGGGGAAAAAAAAAAAAGAAGGCGGAAGCCCAACTGAAATTATCAGAGCCAGGTTTCGATCCTGGGACCTGTGGGTTATGGGCCCACCACGCTTCCGCTGCGCCACTCTGATTTTGATAACAACTGCGCCCTCTAATATTTTATATCCGATTAAAAACGCAACTCTTTCCATGCGAGCGCAGGCTCGAGTGCGTAGCCAAACTCTTCGCGCCCATCACTCGATCGAGAACCCGAGCGCATGAACGTACGTGCGTGCTGTACGGGCACCATAGTCGTATAGCCGCAGGCAGGCCAAAGCCAAATATCCGAAGCGCGTGGCCGAAGTGGGACGAACAGCGAGCGCCACGCGCGACGGCCGCAAATGTGCGCGCGCACCAGCGCGGGCTCGACACGCGCCTGATCGAGGACCCCGCCACCGGCCGTTGCCCGCCCCTCCGTGGCCGGCAGACCCCGGCCCCGGCGTCGTCCACCTGGTCGTCGTGCGCGCGAGCGCCCCGGCTTTGCCCCCGCGGCCGGTGCGCCTAGTCCTCGAGCGCTCTACGGGTGGGGTGTTGACCCGGCCGTCCTGATGGATGGATCGATCCATGGATGGGTTGAATTGACCCGGCCTGTCGTACGTGCTTCGGCAACCCCAGGTGGGTGGCCGCAATCATCGCGCCATGGATTTGCCTCGCCTCGGCGCCGCGCATGCAAAGGACACGGCTGCTAGGCGATGGCTTTCCGTCTAACTTGTACTTCTAGCTAGTACGCAATTATGCACGGTGGGCGAGGGATATGGATGCTAGCTGAGGTCTTCATCTAGCTTTTGATTTGAGAGGGTGTGGCCGGCCTGTCCCAACGTCTTTACTTTATTTCGTCTCGTCGCAACGATTTCGCGATTTGCTGTCTGTGCAACTTAAGCCTGCCTTTTGTCCTGCTGTTTTATTGCAGGGATTAGCAACCTGTCCATATTCATAGAGTAGCCATGTGTCGATGACTAGTTAGCTGCTCGTTTCGTAACTTTGTATGGTCACGTACGATATGCTGCGTTGCCCATCCTATTATTATCATCCCTCACTCAGGGACGAAGTGAAAACGGGGGGCATTTTTTTTTAGTATATATAAAACGTTAATTAGAACACACTCTGTCTGGTAACTTGGCTATATGGTGGATGAAGCTGATAGAGGAAGTGGAAAAGAGAAGCTTGGCATCAAGAAAGTTCCAAAGTTTGGGAACCACAAAATTTCTAAAATGGACCTGGCACTAGCAGCACGTTTGCATTATGCATTTTTTAATAAAAAGAAACTCACTTCAGAATACATATGCTTCATGGCTATGCACATCCAAGTTCAATATCCAAATCAACCATACAGTGGCATTGAGATCATCTGGTATCTTCCAATCAATTCAAGATTTCAGGTTTGAAGAAAAACCGTGCCTATTCTACCATGCCCATCATTAACATGCCGACTTGGCCCGCGAGTACGTGACCGTGCTGCGTTACCCAACCCCGGCGGCTTTTACAACAGCACTCTGTGAGTGTGCAGACATCACCCTAGGATACACCACTAGAGCTACCAACTTTCCCCAAAAGATTTTGCCTCGTCTTTCCGTAGGCCCGTACCGTCTAGGCCTCTACAACTTCCTACATATCATCCCAAATTAGGTAACCACGGGTCCAGCGTCTTCCAAAGAGCAGGACACACACACAGCGTCTCCCTTGTTTTCTTCCGGGACAATGAGAGCTTCGACGGGCGGCGATACGACGCGTGATCGGGCGATCCAACGGCTGATAGATTCTGTGTCTGGGTCGGTGGATTTACGGGCAGGATTGGTACAACTGATGGGAGTTGCCGGACATGAATCTCTCCACCTTATACGAAAAGAAAGCAGCCAATCTCCGTGTAGGCCAACGGGTCTGTCTGATTACTGATTTCTGAAGGGCTTTTTCTCAGTGGCATTATTGATCAAGGCAGCCGTCCACTGCCAGACAGCCAGAATTGTTCACCATAGATCAGTAAACCAAGGTCCAAACCGGTCAAAATAGTAGTCTCTGGTCAACCATATGGAGACACTAAGCTTCTGTAGCAAACGTAGCGTTGGTTTTCCAGATTGTTGCACTGGAAGAACTGACAGACAACTAAACGTCCAATAGGTACACACGTCGATAATAGAGAAGATAGCAAGGCTTTGTTTTACCTTGTACTTACATCATGCTCAGTGACGGCATGATAGGAGTGATCTTTGTTTTATCTGGTTGGAGCCTCGCCTTTGATAAGTCTGTTATCACAAAGCTGAACCATCCGTGAAAGCAAAGAAAACCATGTAAAAACAAACGGTCATCTTCCTTGCCCCTGATCATGACAGTCTTTGCGAGTTTCCCACCTCATTCTTGTGGTCAAGATCCAAAGAAAGAACGGGATAAGATTTCCCTGTCCTCCAAAGACGACGGCCTCATACGGCCTGTTCGGTTGCTTGTGTCTGGCTGGGCTGGAGGCTGGTGCTACAGTGTTCGTGTGAGTAACGGTCACCAGACGCTACAGTACTCGAAGAGAGAAATCAGCCCCAGCCCTAGCGGAATCAGCCAAGCCGAACAGGCTGATAGGACCTAGGCCATTGAGAGTCCAGAGTGAAGAAGGCTCCCTCCCTAGTCCGGGAATGATTTGACAGGCTCCTGGAATCCCAAATCGAATCCAATAGAACACGACCTCTCCTGTAACTCCCCGAAGCCTGAATGCTTCCGTCTGCCTAGCCATTCCCTTTCAATCCAGTTGATGAATAGTACTCCCTCCGTTTTTTAATATATGACGCCGTTGACTTTTTTCGTTACGTTTGATCGTTCGGCATATTCAAAATATTTATGTAAATAGCTAAGTGTATAGGTTAATCTTAAAGTGCTTTTGATGATGAGTCCAATGATATTCATTTCACATTTGAAAAGTAATTATTTAAATCTATATTGTTAGTCAAAGTTCAACGAAAAAGTCAACAGTGTCATATAATTAAAAACGGAGGGAGTAATAATCATTACTTTTATTCTGCAGAGTAACACAACAAATTTCCAGACAACAGCATAACATAGGATCCTGTCAACCGACATACTGAACTCCTGATTGACAAAGCATGACCATGGAAATGTGATTTATGATTAAGAAAACAAATCCACCTTATGAATACACACCCATAAAGAAACATCATGTATCAAGACAGTTTAGATTCTGCCTTCAAAACTAGAATTCTTATCTTACTTTATAAAAACTCAAAAAACAATAAAAACTGGAACTGCGCAATATTTCTGTGCCGTGCAGACTAGATAGTGGATATGGCTTTATGCATTAGTGAGGAGATAATTAAATTCCAAGTTGCCAACTTCAGAAGTGCACGTTCTTTTTATCCAAGAAAATTTGTAACGGGAGCTACAGCAGTGGCCAGAAGATACCAACCTTAGTACCTGCCTCCTTTTTCCTTTCTAAAATGATTCACCCTATGCTGTTGGTGTGCTGTTGAAGGATAAAATACCATCCAACCATTACCCGGGATTACCTCAGACATTATCGTTTCGCAACACTGTTGTCTTTCCAAAAATGAGTGAAATCCCAGGCCAGAAGTACATCACGCATGCCAAAATACAACCTTATAGTTGGAAAATTAACAACTTGATCACGTATAATAGTACTCAGTATGGTATCTGATCCATGATTCAGTATTTCTCTTTCAAGCCATACAACTTTCACTTTACAGTCCATTTCCCTTCCACATTTTCACAAATGCCTGTCACTTTTAGCCAACCACCAACTCTCCAAATGGCTAGAGCACCTGGTTGCTAGTGATGTTATTCAGGGCCCTGCATCTAATGGCCTTTTGTTTGATCGCAAATGGACAGTCTCGATGGAGGTACTTTTGGAAGCATGCTGGGCCGGTACATTTCGAAAAGCTGGCACAATCATAAACAATGCATGATGTCCATCAAGACATTTGGTAATCTCGGTCTCACGTATCTGTACAACAGTGCAGGTTCTTCTGTTGTCCCTGGCTTCTTTACACCCAAACAGCAGAAAAAGGCAATTCCAGTGTTGCAGATGTGGGTCCTGTGCATTTCCATAACCCTTGCACACTATAAATTAACCCCAGCACCCTCTTGCTTCCTTTCACAAGCCTCTCTTCCCTCCATTCCATAGCTCAGAATGAACATGTACCCTGCTGAGATTGCTAGTTTTTCATACTTATCTCCTTCAAGTGCAGCTTCTTTCAACTCTCATTACCATGTAGCTACAGATGACTTCCTCCTCCAGTATAGCAACCTTCTGGTACCTCAGTTTACATCTTACCAAGATGTTGCACACCTGGTCCATGAAGCCAGTTTTCCAGTAGGTAACAAATCCAATTCAGATGACTCCGACGATTATCAACGCAGCCTTGCAGAAGAGCGCAGGAGGAGAAGGATGATATCCAATAGGGAGTCTGCCCGACGGTCACGTATGAGAAAGCAGAAGCAGCTGAGTGAGCTCTGGGCTCAGGTGGTCCACCTCCGCAATACCAATCGCCAACTCCTTGATCAGCTGAACCATGTCATCAGGGACTGCGATCGTGTTCTCCATGAAAACTCCCAGCTGCGAGATGAACAAACCAAATTGCAGATGCAGCTTGAGAAGCTCCCTGAAGTGACCACAGAGGGTAGCGACATGGGTACTGACTCTTGAAGTATCCAGAATAACGAGTATTAGATGAGATAATATGAGAATTCAATTAAGAGGCTTCCTTCATTTTATTCTAAGGCTTCCATTTTTGTATGTTTGATCTATATTTTGTACTAGTATGTAGCAATCGATTGGTGATGGCTGAGTTCTTCAGTTTCTTTCATCATATTCTGTTGTCTCAAAAATAAGGATAAACAAGGCAGCCCAAAAAGTTATCAGAAAGAATCTAGTGTTAACTATAAGCCTATAGCTGACCGATAAGTCTCTCTAAGGAACCTGATTAAACAGAGACAATAAATTCACTTGGAAGCACATTCAATAACCTACAGTGGATTGCATGTCACGATTCTTTATATGTTATAACAAAATGAAGGGCACAAGAGTAAGGAATTATGTTATGAAAGTCTTAGTTTCTTACCGAAAATTGATCACATTGGGTGGTCAAGTATGAAAACTGTATAAAACATAATCAGTGCAACCAGAAAGTGTTGCTGAAAAGAAGAATATGAAGCAGCAATCGGTGCAAGTTAGATTCATGTTCAATTGCACTGCTCCTATCCAGATGAAGATTTTCAATGCACTGCTCAAGTCCAGATAAAGCTTCCCTAGTGTTACTCGCAATATCTGTGTGTCGAAGGCTCAAAGCACAGCTAAGTGCAAACTGAATTACCTATCTTCCTCAGAAAATTCAAATGCTTGCGCAGATTTCACAATCAGCTATATTCCAAACCCAACCTGCCAAATGATCATAGCATTTAATAGAGCAATTTGCTGAAGCTCCTAACATAATGTTGTGTCCTGGTTTTTTATTCATAGGAAACCTCCTATTGATACTTGGAAGTCATCCTATAAGCCCTCTGAAAACATAAAACCAACAAACTAATATGGTACAATGCAGATTAAGACTAACCGTACCAGTGGGGCTATCACGGGCAACTCAAGAATAAGAAGAGGTTAAGATTACCAGAAATTTTCAGTGTGCCACTCAGAATATTTTCAGACATCAGACCAAATGAACAAAATAGCATGTCACGGTGCTAATTAACTGTACAGATACCAGACTAACTGCTTCACTGTAAGGTGGATGTGTAAGATAATATCGATTCTCCCCCCTTCTGCTATATATATGTAATTGTTTGAATAACATGAGTTAGTAGTAGAATCAATCAAAATAATTGATCAGGTCTTTAATGAGCAAGAATAGCTGATTCCCTCCTGACATATCACCCAAACTTTCAAATAATATTCCGTCCATTCTAGCTTGGACTCCACTTCGAGAGGTCACGTCCTGAAGCACTCCCTTCATTGCTCTGTCAACTCCGAGCAATGAACCCCCGATGCCTGATAAGATCTCCGGTAATGTTGGAGAGGGCTTCGAAATTTCAACTAGTTGGACCTGCAATGTTCAGCCAACAATCAGATTCTGGAAGGCGATGTGTGTCCGCATAAACCGCAGCAAAGTTGCAGCATTCATAGAAATAACAACCGTAAGAAAGAGAGCTATCAAAGAAAGAAAAGCTATAGGTCTACAGTGAATCCAAACAGAAACAGCTGGACCAAAAACACTTGCACATGCCCATGAGAATGTAACAGCTAGAAACCTAAAACAGAATACAATTTATATTAACATCTGACCCATTCATAAACTAAATATATACGCATATACACACCATGACAGGAGTTAAATCGAAATACAATCATTGATCATGAAAAAACTAACCTTCTTCTCCTTTGGTATGTTAGCTTTCTGTTTTGCAATAGCAAGGGCTTGTGATACTCCACCTAGAGAATCAACCAACCCTCTCGAGAACGCATCTTGGCCGCTCCAGACTCTACCTTGTGCAACACTCTCCATCTGTTCAACCTGGTGGCAGAAGAACTTATCACAAAATTGAAGAGCAGAAGAACTTATCACAAAGAAACATGAGCTATTCAGTATCTAAGATAAATCCTTACAGTCATTGATCGTGACATCGCTGCTTTATCCCGAAACAATGCATACGCATGTTGTGCTGATTTTTCAAAAAGTTCTGCCTCGTCCGGTCTGCGGAAACACATCACATTCTTCAAACCATAGCATAGCTACTAAGCATAAAGGACAAAATAGCAAAATATCTAGAACAATAAAAATGGTAGTTTTTACAGACAGGCGTGCCCATTGGAGGTAACTCCAGCACCGCTGATGCTCCATTTGGACAGGAAAGGAAATTGCAAATGCTGGAAAGAAAAAAAAAATCTCCAAGCAAACCTAGATAAAAGTTTAAACTTGCTATACAAGAACTAGCAACTGGGACCATCTTCTCTTTCTTCACCTAAACAACCATACTAGACATAATGAAGTCATGTGCATACCAGTCAATTCTAAAACCAATGATTACTTGGCATATTGAATATCAGTCAATTATTAAGAAAAACTGAGAGAAGACATAATAAATTACATTATATGATTTTATATCTACAAACTTGAGTCTTAAATAAGCTAGCAATGATAAAAGTAAATAAAAATACTGGGAATGAAATGTGTACTCTATCCATGACACATTTGCATGATAAATTCCAGTTTATCTATTACTCAAATATTCTAAACACAAAAAAAATACTGAAAACTCAACCACAGCTCCAAAGCACTGCTTCTGTGTTGTTGATTGCTGCTAGCAAATCGTTTAGTAGCATTGGGATAAATAAAGTGCAATGTTACCTTAATGGTCGTTGATCAGCAGCGTTAAGCTCAGCATAGCGTCCCTTCGATAAAATTTCTTTGTTGAAGTCAATCCTCTCATAGAGCTTTTGAAGGTTGAACTTCCCTGTTCTTGCATGAAAAACATTCAGCTGGTAATAAATACATAGCAATAGCTATAATCGTTGCCCAAACTCTTTACATAGTAGTAGATGCTAGTCCAACATTCAGACTTGCAAAAAGGCAGACTTAGAATTTTGATGCAGAAGACTTGTCTCTAGTCTACAAAGGACATTACAACACAAGACAATAAATATACCTGTAACAACTCCAATTGAACCGGTAAGGGTAAGTTTTTCAGCAACAATTACTGGTGCAGCCATTGCCATGTAATAACCCCCACTTGCAGCAACATCAGCCATGGAAGCAACCACAGGCTTGGAGTTAGCCAGAAGTCGGATTTCCCTCCACATCCTAGTGTAAAATAGGAATAACCAGTACATACTTAACCTCCCACTGCTATTGCTGGACATATAAAAACCAAAATGCCTCAAGCATAACTTACAGATCAGAAGCAAGAGCATCACCACCAGGGCTGTCTATACGGAGGATAACAGCTTTATACTTATCTGATTCTGGAACAGAAAAAAGCTTCATAATTTAACAGAGATAACATAATGTGTGTGGAGGATGAAATGTGACAAATTAAAAAGTTACCTCTAACAGTACGTATCTTCTCAATTAACTGTTCAGCAATAATGCCTGAACTAGGAACACTCAATGGGCTACGCGTGCGTGTTATGCTTCCTGACGCTCTGATTATGGCAATTTGTTCTCCTCCTTGTAACCCAAGAGTCCGTTTACTCACGCGCGAGTATTTACTGGTAAAGAGAATAAGTGTCTGTTTGGTAAACTGAACAGCAAGTTGATATGACTTGAAATTCCAGAGCCAAGCAACATCGAATAATAGATCTAATTGACCTGCTGGGCCCAGAGGAGATCACTATTTAAGACTGCGTGGCCCCTAATGCGTATGTAAGTGCTATTATGTATGTTTGAAATATCTATACTTGAAAAAGGAAATACAGAAAAAGAAAGGATCAGAAAATACAGCCAGTTTTCCAGGATATCTGCTGAGAGAAATTTGATAGAATATTTCATCCCCAGAGTAACAAAGATATCTGAACTACCTGTAGTCAACCATACGCAGATTTTTCTTGTCTTTCTGTCCTATTCTCTCCTTCAACATTGCCATTACCTATTGAATAAGATAAAGCCATATACATATAAGAAAATTAAAGTTTCATTACTAAATAATGGCTTTCATCTATGAAATTTTAACAAATCATCAACAAATTTGAGTTGAATACCTAAATTTAACAATCCATATTTTCATTGCAAGAAAGAAAGTAGGTGATTCAACAAGATACTTTATATTTTGGTGTCAAACGTATTACAGTGTATCTTTGTGCCAGAAATAAGCTTATGCCATCTTTTTTTGCATACATAATTATCTCTAGAGCCTCAAATCAGAGACTTGAAGTACTTCTTGCTTAAACTGTAAGAGCGTAGAGGTACAATGTAGGAACCTAAGAATAGCTTTTTTATATAAAAATAAAGGGATATTTTATTCATCACGGAAATTAAAGTATCCAGGCCTCTAGATCCAAGCACGCACGTAGCAGATCAATTATTACAAAGCTGTAACATCAATTGACTTTCCTTATACGTATACCAAAAAGGTCATGGACTCTTTTGGAGGGGAGAACACATCAACACAAGAAGCAGGGCCAGGAGGCCACGGGCTATAGAAGCAGCACCATCCACATAAGCATGGTGCGCTGGGATACATTGGAAGGCCTTAAATATTGGATATATATAAGTTTGCTAGGGGTAGGACTTTGCTGTTGTTAGCAATAAGACATAAGAGTTTGTTTGGAAAATGAAAACATGTAAAGGTTGTGTTTGAAAAGTCTCTAATCAACAAGATTAGATGATCTAATAAGCTTTCCTATAGTTTACCAAGCGTAAGCACCTCATCACAGGATGGTGACGAGCTTCGCCACATGCAGAGGGTGGGACGACTTACTCAATGCAATCACACCCCAAAACCAGTCTTCTCCACATTCTTTCCTTTCACAAACACCATAACTTTTCTTTTTCGAAGTACAAACACCATAACATAACCAGAATGGATGCCAATTCTTTATCGCAAACCCCTAAACCAGTCTTCTCCACATTCCATTACAAAGAAGAGAGTCTACGAAACAACTTACAAGGCGCGCCACACTACGGCCCAAAGAGAGGGGCTATGCGTATGGGGAGTGGGGACACACCAAAACCTAAAGCTTCTACTCACAAAAACTATGGCAAGCGACCAAAAGAAAGCTAATAAAAATGGATGTGAGCAGAAGACAAAACACTAAGTTTATCTAAAGTATCACACAATTAAGTTTGCACCCTGATAAACAGCCATTGCAGGAGTTTGTACCTCATCATCATATAGTAAATCTGTTATCCAACCTTCTTCCTTCAATCTGGCAACCTGGTAGACCCCAGAATTAATAAATTCCTCGATTTCTTCTTTTTTCTTCCCTATAGAAGAAACTCTCAAGTGACAATTTGTTCTATTATGATATGAAAAACAGATCTATTAACTTTATTACCATGTAATATGATATGTAAAACAGATCTATTAACTTTATTACCATGTAATGAGGATATTTTATCCAGCCAGTTTCCATAAATATTGTCAAGCAGAGTCCCCAGCATCTCTCTTATTTCATTGGACATGCTCTTGCGTGCAAGCTGATCTCCGGCACTTTTATATTTACCAATTCGTTGAATTTCTGGTTCTACTCCGATTTTCTCAAGAACACCTTAACAATTGAATTAGAAAGTATGAGATGCCATGGAATGAACTTAACTGCATTCAGGTTGTTTGTTGTGGAATAGAACAATATAGCACTTCCAAGCTTACAAAACTTGGTTTGCAATGGACAGTGAAACAATCAGAAATATATTTGACAATATTGCGCGCTTTGGACATTGGTCCGGTTACTTAAATAAATTTTGCCCACTCACTTGTGTTTCTTTAGATCTACAAAACCTAGCTTGAAAGTATTATTAAAGATGAATCTATGAGTATTAGTTTAGCATGTCTAGTCTAAGTACACATAGTCATAACTATAACATTAGCTAATGTTTAAAAATGTTGACTGCACACGTCCCAAAGCACCAATTGTCTTTGACTGGAGAGTGCCATAGTGATATCAGAATGATGACGATGCACAAGAACGGAAAATTCGAATGAGAAAGTTCATCCAGTGTACTATACACGAAAACCGATAAACCAGAGTCAATATTGATGCACCATACCATCACAGTAGTTAACCAAACCATTTCCACTGTTATTAACAAGATAAATTTTGAAGCAGGGTCAACAAAGAGCATACTATTCTTGTTCAAGATACATTTAGCCCATAAACATCCCAACAAAGAAGCAATTTCATGTCAGCGTCGTCCAAGAAATTACCTCTGAGAAATGTTTGCTGAACAGTCAGACCAAACAAAGCAACATAAGCACTTGGGGGTGCATATAGCTCACTACATGCACAAGCGAGGTAGTACTCTTTCTCCCCACAGATAGGTATATAACCAACGACGAATTTACCTGCAAAATAATTCAAAATATGTCATCTGGCCAGCATGAATGTCAATAAGGAACCAAATCCAGCATAGCCTATTAATACCAGATTTCTTGAAATCCTCAATGTGCCTTCTGATCTCGTCCACCTTCCCCCAGCCACATCTCAGTGGCTCTATGTGCAGATAAACCCCTGATATCCGTGGGTCATAAGCTGCCTTCTCAAAATTCTCACATATTTGCGGTAGTGACAATCCAGATCCGAAGCGCGTCTTCAACTGATCAGATATCTGCAGCAGAAATGCAAAGACACATCATGCATTAACAAAGTTGACAAATAATGACAACAGTCAAAACGAAGCCTAGATTATTACAGAATAAGAAAGGCGGCGCAATAGTGGAAAAACTTTAAATATCTTTACGAGAGCAGCTGTAATCATCAAACGTGAAAATAATAAGGCATATATCAATATCAGGATAAGACCTTCAGAATTCATAAATCACAATGCACGAAATAGTTGCATTAACGGGAGCATAAACAGTAATGCTCCGTGCCGCAGGGAAGCAAGCACCTCGCCCCGAAGCTTCATGTTGAGGACGCTGCCCTTGCGGACTCGCTTCCATGGGGGCTCCACGAGCATGCGGAGCTTCACGGCGAGCTGGGTCCCCCACCCGAGCTCCTGGACCTCGAACGCCGGCGCCGCGGGAGGAGGCTCCTGGGCCTCACCGGCGGCGGGAGACTGCTCCTCCTTGGTGGGCCCGGGCGAGGACTCCACGGCCCGGGTCGGGACGCGCAGCGGCGACGGGAGGATGCGGCGCATGGGGGGAGGTGAGGAGGAGAGGAAGGAAAAGTAGTGCCGATGCTTGGAGGGGCAGAGCACGAGGAGGGTGGCGGCGGAGAGGTGGGAGGAGTGGCGGTACGGCGCCGCGCGGAGCGCGAGGAGCCTCGCCATTGTCCCGCGAGCTTCTGGAAGCTTCGAGAAGGGGCGGGGAGACGAGCCCTCGTCGCCGGGAGGGGTGGAGTGAGGAGAGTGAAAGGAATTGGAAGCGGAAGATTGTGCCGTGTTGGGGGTTTGGTGGATCGCGGGGGTCTATGGATTGTGGGGTCGGAAATGGAGGAGGTGGGGGATTGCTCTAGCGCGGTTGATTTAGCGCCACGTTGAACGCCAGGTGAGATGAAAAGGAGGGCACTTTTTCAAAAGTTTGTTGGATTATTCGGATAATAAGGAGCGGCGAATGAACTGAGTGTAAAGCTGATCAGAAATTTAGAAGTACTATGCTACTTTAATTCTAAATCAATTAGTGATATCTGAAATCAAGCTAAACTAAATCCAGCCGGATAGGGTTTTAGATGTGTTGCATTACAGTGACTCAATTAGTGAAAATTGTTCATAGATACGAACTACTATGACTCTAGCACAATATTGTCCTAAAAATATGGAAAAGTTACACCTATTCATGCATCGTATACACCATGAGAGCTGGCCCGAATGAATGTTTCCTCACTAGTCCGTACCTGCATAGATAGAGTGCCAATTATTTGGAAACGGAAAGAGTAGTTTCAAAGCACCGTTCAGAAGTTCTAGAACGTTCAAAAGTATTCAAAATACTACTAGTCAATTTGTAATGCGTTCAGCGCTTAGTCACGCTCACACCGCCAACAAGGCAACAACCGAAAGGCCCGGTTGTCGGGCCGGCTGTAATGGGTTCCGGCGTTTTTCTTTCCCCAGGCGTTCAGCTGCCACGCAAGAACCGTCGAACTGCAGTAGGAAGTCCTCGCCTCGTTCATCTCTGGTTCCCTCCGGCGAGCGGCGATGGCCCTCCCTCTGCCGCCGGTTGATTGGGAGGCGGAGAGCTACCCTGCATACGGCGACTTTGCGGCCATCCCCTTCTTCGCCGTCTTCTTCTTCGTCATCCGTTTCCTCCTCGATCGCTTCGTCTTTGCGGTTGTATCCCTCTCTCTCTCTCTCTCTCTCTTCGCATTTGCACACCATTTTGGTACTTTATACCCTGTTTTTAGGCGATGCGTCAAACGATCCTTACTGTTTATGAGAATCATGGTACGAAAAGGAATGAGCGTTCTGACGAGGATTAGAAGTATCTAGCGTGCTCCTAATTAACCCAGGAACAAAATGAAAGTTGAAGTGTTGATGAATGTTATTATCGTTAGTATGTTGTTTACTAGGAAGAAAGTTCATAGGCAGGAAAAAACGAAAAGGGAAGGTTTTTGTTTTGTTTATCGAGCTGCTGCTCCAACACAGTACCACACTTGGAACTTGGCTGCATGAAGGTCACACTTGGCCACTTCTTTTGTGCAGTGTTTGAATCTTAAGAAAGGCT
Organism: Eragrostis nindensis; assembly: GCA_012490785.1. Classification (NCBI taxonomy): domain Eukaryota; kingdom Viridiplantae; phylum Streptophyta; class Magnoliopsida; order Poales; family Poaceae; genus Eragrostis; species Eragrostis nindensis. The sequence continues at coordinate 422,873 of JAAXCT010000089.1, read as the reverse complement.
GCATGTGATTCTTAAGTGACCAATGTTATTGGAACTGCATCGATTCACTTGGCATGTTGACCGTCCAATATTTGGAATTAGTTCTCATCTAGCATTTTGGATTTTGTGTACAGTTGTTAGCCAGGAAGCTGATTTTCAAGAATGGGGATGAGAAGCTTGATCCTACCACGTATGCACACATGAGAAAGATCAGGAAGTTCAAGGAATCAGCTTGGAAATGCATTTATTTCCTTTCTGGAGAATTACTGGCACTGTTGGTGACATATAATGAACCATGGTTCACAAATACAAAATATTTCTGGGTTGGACCAGGTGACCAGGTATGGCCAGATCAAAAGACAAAGTATGTTTACACATCTTGTGTCCCGTTATCTTTTTATATCATTTTCTTCTATACAACGGTTTATGAATTATTTACTTTCTTCCAGGTTTAAACTCAAGGCAGTCTATATGTATGCCGCCGGGTTTTATACGTACTCAGTATTTGCCCTTTTATTTTGGGAAACAAGGCGTTCAGACTTCTATCTTTCAATGACTCATCATGTAGCAAGCGTTTTTCTGATAGCAATGTCTTACATATTCAGGTATGATGGCTATCTGGAGAATTTGTTTGTCCCATCTTATTTTATGCTTGAGTTCAATTCAAATGCCTTCTCATATCTGCATAAATGCTCTCGAAACTTATTCAGACACTAGCTGTCTTCTGAATACTTCTTCATCACTAGCAGTTACTTGTTGGAAACAATATCACATGAAAATGGTTTTCCCTGGGATCACCAAATTAATGTTGTTGTTGGAAACAGATTTTCCCGTGTGGGTTCAGTAGTCCTTGCCATTCATGATGCAAACGATGTATTCCTGGAGCTAGGAAAGATTTCCAAGTACAGTGGGCATCAGGTGCTAGCCGATTTTTCATTTATTCTTTTTGTTTGTTCCTGGACAGTTCTTCGTCTGGTATATTTTCCATTCTGGATTCTCTGGAGCACAAGGTAAATACAACGATACAAGTATCTATGTTCTATGGTTGTATGCTTTTGAAGGCTCAGTATCAGTCAAATTTAAGTGTCATATAAAATTCCAGCTATGAAGTTGTTCTGACTTTGGACAAGGTGAAGCATAAATTTGATGGGCCAATATACTACTATGTATTCAACAGTCTTCTTTTCTCCCTCCTTGTTCTACACATATATTGGTGGGTTTTGATGTATCGAGTGCTTGTGAAGCAAGTACTGTCAGGGCATGTTGGCGATGATATCCGGTCTGGTAAGTTTCCCTTAGACTGTTATGAGACTAAATTTGTAAAAGTCTTTTCTGATTTTTTTGTTATATTTCAAATATCATCAATTCTTAATATTTTACCATTGTCCCTAATAGTTTTAGGGGTCATTTGTTGATCACCACAGCCAATCATGCTAACACATATTACAGATTGACTTTTATTTATGATGCTCACTATTTGTTCCCTTTCATGTAGATTCTGAAGGTGAAGAGGAGCATGAGGATTGATTGTTTTGGACAACTTCCGAAAGTAAAAAGGAGCATGTTGCTCTGCCTTATCAGATCATTGTTCTGTTTTGCTTTTGTTCTGCCTCTTTATAGGTTATAATATGTCCATTACTTACCTTCTCTAGGTGAGCGCAGCATAGATGTCACTTGGGCATTGTCGATCGATGTAAAATTAGGTCAATTTGTATAGTATCAATACAACACTAAATGGAGAACATTACTTGTGTAGATATCTGCCTCTGCCCTGTATCTTGCAACAGAATATAAATCTGTGTAACATCTATAAAGTTGCTCAAGATCACTTATTGTTATTATGCCATCTTTCATATAAAGTAAACTTATGTTTGGTATTAGTAAATATAACAAATAATCATATTCCAATCAATGTTCCTTTCTCAGTGCTTAACATTGGAAGCACGGTTAGTGGGAGTTTATGTTTTCTCAACATCACCGTTTACCCAAGTACTCCATTGTGATTCCCTTGAATATATTTTATTGAATTTTGGTCAAAATTTTACCCGAACCTGCATGTATTTTTTCCCTGCCTCAATGCATGATGCTTACAGCTTGATGTTTGGTCCATGCCCCAGGTTGGACTGATGTTCTGATCATAAGAGGTTAACAGGAAGATTATCCTTCAATTTTTATTGTGCTGTATAGTTAGTTTTGTATAACTAGGAATTGCAATCACTTGAACCTTCATGAATTTATTCGGCGCTGTTAATTCTTATTGCCATCAACTAATACGTATGATATAGCAATGTAGTCCTTCATAATGATTTTTGGTTGATATTACTGACTCAACAGTCAATTGCTTGCTCTCCAGTTATCAATTCTGTATACCTTTCCCTCTCTTTAAAGCCTTATTTTGCAATGAATATTTTGGTTGACATTTGGGGGTCATTCGTTGTTCTGTATACCTTTCCCTTTATTTATGATTTTTGGTTGATATTACTGACACAACAGTCAAGTTTCCAACCAATATTTTTTCTTTCTGAAGCATAACATGCTGCATCTCATATATTTTCCAATGATGGGGACTTGGGGAGTCCAGTCACCAAATTGTTTACTTATATGTATCGTCTTATTCTTATGTGAAAGCCATGCGGGAGCAGCAACTGCCACAAAAGCTCAGTATTAACTAATAGGAAAACAAACTAACACTTATAAATGATACGAAAATGCCACAATTGTCATCCTTCAGGAGTTTTCCTTGTAGCCTTTGTCTGTCCTTGTTGTGATTTTTCAGGCACAGGACACTTTGAAGTTGAGCGTGGAGTACTATCCTAGACGTGCCCATCTACTGTGGAGTACTATCTGAGACGTGCCCAACTACCGAGCATGTTATCTCTCCCCAGATGGAGCACACAGTGCATGCTAAAATTGTGGCTGTGAGCTTGGAGAACCTGCATATTTCTCCGCACATGCATATTTCTGTAGAAGATTATTTCGTATTGGTATGTAGCAAGAAATCTGATTCAACAAGAATTTGATAGAACCGATCAATGTACAGGTTTTTGCAATTGAATGACAACAGGTTTTAATTCTTACCAATTAGGAAGTAATGGCATGCTAGAAGATAAAGAAAAAACATACAAACAATTTTCTGCGATATTATACTACCAAGAGTTAGAATCTATAACTGTATTAATATACCATGCCTAGTTTAGGTTGTGCTCCTTGTTGATCTTTGTACACTACATCTCATTGAGACTTGCTTCATTTTCCGACAGGGCAACATCAGTTGCTTCACTTTGTGTTATTTACAGATGCTACTGGGAATAACTGGTGATGCCTCATGCCTTCCGCTGTCTGAAAATGTTTCATCTTGGCCCAGAGAGCTCGACTGCCTGCACCAGCAATGACGAGTCGTCCGTCAGGTCAGAGTAGCAGCGGCCGAAGGTGAATTCAGGCACCTTGAACTTGTGTGACTCGGTGTTCTGTGATGCCTCCCATCGCTCTGCGAGTCCGTCGCCTTCGAGCATCCGGACCACCTCTGACATTTTGGGCCTATGGCCAGGAAGGTATTGGGTGCATAACAGCGCCACCTGCACCATCTCCTCTAGCTCAATGCGGTCATAGTTGCTCTTTAGGCCCTTATCGACAAGTATTTCCAGATTCTTCTCTTGGTGCATCTTCTTCACCTGGAAAGACACAAATGTAAGTTAGACTGTTCACAAGCCACATGTTATGTAGACAGTATGAAACTGATTATGCGTCATTGTACCCAGTCTAGCATGGCTCCCTTCTGATTTGACGACTTTCCAAACTCCAGTGCAGTTTGGCCAGTGATCAACTCCAGTAGCAGGATTCCAAAACCAAAGACATCAGTTTTCTCGGACGACTGGCCAGTTGAGAGGTACTCCGGGGCAATGTGGCCAACAGTGCCCCTCACTGCTGTGGTGACGTGTGAGTCATGGTGGTCCAGAAGCTTTGCCAGCCCAAAATCTCCGACGATTGCTTCACAACAATCATCAAGTAGTATGTTTGCGGCCTTTACATCCCTATGGATGATTTTGGGGTCACACTGCTCGTGCAAGTATAGTAAACCTCGAGCTGCCCCGAGTGCTATCCTCTTTCTGGTTATCCAGTCCAGTGGTGGCTTCCCTGTAGTTGGTAAGGTAAAATAAGTTAATAGTTTCTTATACAGGAATCATATTCTTTGATCTATGCTCAAAGGGATGGGGAACGAATGGAATAATCAAAGCATACATCCTTTCTAAGCCTGTCAGGTTGTATGCTTCTTCCACTGTGTCAAGCAACTATGCTTTTCCAAATTCAGTTATTTGACAAAAATTTGGCTGCTAAGTAAATTTTACCTCATCTGGGAAGTTGCTTTTGGAATAACAGTGGTCGACTATTAGCATTAAATATATTCCTGTTTTAGGCTTGGAAGTCTGGTCCTACGGACTTTGGTTATCCTTGTAATTTCGGAATTAAAAGATCTCTTGTACATATACATCTATATGCATATTGGTTCGGGGGAAAAAGAAAACCGAAAAAAAAAACATCTATATGCATATTGAATAGGGTACTCCCTAATCTTCTCCTAACAAAAAGTTGATAAAATGATAATGGGTCTGCCAAAGAACAGAGGCATATGCAACCTCTGCATTCATGATTTGAGAAATGAACCATCTTGAAACATTCACATCCTTACCTTTCAGGCGCAATGCGACACTTCCGTTTGACATGTATGGATAGACCAGTAGCCTCTCAGTGGCAGTCATGCAGAACCCGTAGAGCCGAAGGAGGTTCCTGTGCACCGCTAAGCTGATCATCTCGACTTCAGTCTGAAACTGTGCTTCCCCGCCAGCGGCATTACCATCTTTGAGCCTCTTGACAGCTACGAGAGTCCCATCTGGGAGCTGCCCACGGTAAACGATTCCAAAGCCACCTTTTCCTAATATGTTTTTGCTGCTGAAGTTTTCTGTTGCTGCCTGGAGCTCTCTGAACTGGTATCTCTTCATGTTTCCGAGGTTAACGTTCTCGATGTGTTGGTCTGCAGTAGCCAATGCAGTAACATCAAACAGACATGTCATCTCAGTAACTGATGGCACCAAGTTTCAGACCATTTAGGCACTGAGTTTATGAATTGATGAGGAATTTGGCCTTTTACTTACCATCATTGAAAAGAATCTGCCGATTTCGCCTGTGCCTCCACCAGAACAGCAAACCAACAGCAAGGAAAAGGAGGCTGATGCAGCCACTTGTAGCACCAAATACAACAGCAATTTTGTGGCTCTTTGTTTTCGCAGGAATCGCGGTACCTTTTCATAAAAGTTGCCATTAGACCAATTACAGTAATGAATTAGTGAATTTTTGTTTGAAAATAATTATGCTAACAAAGCACCCAATATAATCCCTAACACGACAGCTGGCACTAGACAAACATAGTAACATACTGCTAATCATAACTCATGATACTGACTGCATACCCTGTGTGTCATTCAGGCCATAGGACATCGGCATTGGTAAAGTTCTGTAACAATCTTGTCCCGTGCTTGCTGCGCAGATCAGGGGATTCCCTACTATGCTGCACAATGTGTACAAAAATATCGTTTTCAGTGAAATCAAAATTTGAAGGTAAATATTTCTCCACTATCCACTTCAAATGCTACTTTTGGTCAACGATGAAGAACAGAAGATTATAGCCTTACTTGAATGTCTTTGTCAGAGACCCTGGGATTGGACCACTCAGATTATTGTAGGACAAATCCCTGAAAAATGCATGTCACTGTGATCAGCACACATCCAACGCCTACACACATCACAGGGTAACAAAACAGATTAAAATGCACTCACAAGATTATAAGGTGTGATAAATTAGTTGATGACGAAGGGAAGGCACCAGACAGCGTGTTGTTGTTGAGCCTCCTAATAAGAGCACAGTGGTGGGGTAAACAATAAGAATGGATACTGAATGGCCCCTAAAGGAACATGTCATGAATAGAAAACATCTAGAATAGCATTCAAGACAAGTACAGCGAAACAGAACTTCAAGGCTAGTACATGTAACCGGATTGTACTCACAGATACTGAAGGCTTTCAAGGTGGCCTACAGAGCTCGGGATTTCACCAGATAAGTGGTTGCTGGAGAGATCAAGTGTCTTGAGCTTTGTTAGCTTGCCAATCTCTGCTGGGATTAACCCATTTATGTTGTTGTTCTGCAGAAGACTAATGGAACATATAGATCAAAACCTGACCCAAACAAAGTGGCCGCTGAAAATACTGCAGACTGCTGGAACTGATCATGACATCAAAACTTACACTATCTCAAGGTTTGTCAAATTCCCTATGCTTGGGGAGAGTAGGCCAGAAAGATTCTGGCTTGGAGCTTCGCTGCCAAATTCACACAGCAATAGAGAAGTTAAGAGGAAAGCTTGAAAGGACATTGATTTGGAGCCGCTGAAAAACTGGTAGGTGGCTTGCTTACAGGCCAGTGACAAAGTTCTCCGGTGAGCAAGTGACCATGGTCCAGCTGCAAGGATCCACAGAGTCTTGGTCCCAGTTCTTTAGCACACCATGAGGGTCCTTAAGGTAGTTCTTGATCATCATGAGCGCTTGAACTGCAAATGGAGAAGAGGGCGTCACACGTCAATGCAGCAGAAAAGAAAAGGGAGGGAATGCGAAGAGCCAAGAACAGAGTTATTTCAAGATATTAGAGCGTCGTACAGGGAAGATTGCAAGCATCAATGCAATAAAACAAACAAAATGAAACCAAGAGAGCTCTTGATTTGAGGCAGGAGCTAATACCTTCATAGTTTACGCCCTTGGGAGAGAGGAGGCCGCTTGCTGGCCTGACAGCGAACAACGCGAGCAGCGCTAGCGCCATGGAGGAAGCAGCAAGAACCACACCCATTGACAAGAGGTTTAGGAGCTTGTTCTGTGTGAAAACATGAAAGCAAGGGTGAGGCCGAGGCAAGGAAGCGCGCAGCCTTCGAACCAATTGCCAGTTGCAGAGGAAGGGATGCCACTGCGGCCCTGTCAGTAGCAAATGACACAAAAGAAGATGCTTGTGTTCTGGCTGCAAGCAAAAGCAGAAAAGGAAGGGGCGAGGGGGAACAAACATGCCTGCCACCTGAGCCTGCTCGGAATAGATAATTGGAACAAAGGAGGACGAAAATTCCTCCTCTCTCTCCGTTCTGTGTCCTTGGGACCTGTGAGCCTAAGAAACAAAAAATCACGCCATGAAAAACAGTGGACATTGTATTGTTAAGTTAAGGGAGGCTAGGCTAATCTAGTCTAAAGCCAACAGATTAGTATTGATCCCACTCAGGAAAGCCATCAGCTTTATTGGAGTGTGGGTGTGTGCAGGCAGCAGCGGAGTGGAGCAGGACTGTGACAGGTCACAACAGCACCTTTGATTAGGGATTCTTGTAAGTTGTACTACTAACAAAAGAATTCTCCAAAGCATGGGCAGTTGGACAGACATTTAGCTAGGGAAGTGTGTTAGAATTCTGGTGGGAGGATAATGACGGGAGCAAAAGTATCTTTAGTTGGAGGAAGGGAGGATGCTGACAGGGAGGAAGTGCCTCTCGCCTGACCTGAAGTGGAGGCGTTGAGGAGAAATGGACAAGGGAATTTTGGACCTCATGCAGTATGGATGAAGAATCAAGGACCAGATAAAGCATCGCAATCCCAGTCACAAAAAGGAAATATAATGTGGCTGCTGTTTGTTGAACCGCCTACCAGCAGAATGCTTGCACGATAGTTTGTAGAGATTCAGTTGGCATGAAGCAATGCCCTGGAGGTGCGTACCTGCATACTTCCAAGTACATCTGATTCTTTTCTGAGAAAATAAAGTTTGTGTTTTGTTTAAAGCACATGTGCTTGTAGAGTGGTGTTTAAGGAAACAGGTTCGAGCGTTGGTTAGGAGAGATTGTTGTCAGCATGATGCTCCACGAGGCCATCTAACTTTCTTTCCTTGTTTGATATGCAAACGAGAAGAAGGGTGGCCATATGCTCCCTTTTCCTTTGGGGAAAAATCATTGCTAGTCTACCTTGCATGAAAGATGTGACCTCTCTTTTCAGTGAAATGAGGGATGCTTTGCTGCCTCCCCACCTTCGCCTTTTCTCTTTTCCTCTGCTGCACTCTTGCTTTGTGTCTAAAGAAGGGCAATGTGCCAATGTGGCATACCAGATCGTACAGATCTAGTACAGAGACTACGAAACGCGTATGGGGCCCTAAACACAGGAACTGTAGGTTTATCCGTGTAGACACGGACACCCATCATAACTTGGGAGCAAAGCGTTCTGCTTCCTTGAAAGTTGTAACTTTGTGCACCAACAGAGCTGGGCGTGCCTGATAAAAAGCTCCAAGCATGCATGGGGCATAAGATCATAATGTTGCTTCATTTCGACCAAATCCGAGCTTCGTCTCAAAGGCTTCATAATTGACCTTGTTAGTTTCATAAAACTTTCGGATATCCTTCTTTTGAACTTGTTAGCTTCTTCACGGTCATCATCTCAATGATGGTACTTAGTGGCAACCAAGAGAATTAATTAGCACAAGAAACCTTCAGGCTTCAGGGCCAAGACAAAACAACCAAGACCAACAGAATCCCATGTCATGCGTGCGCAGGCACAGAGCCGCACAGTGGCATGCATGCCAGGATACAACAGTAGAGGGACTGCGCATCCACTGCGCACAGCCATTGCAAGTATCATGCATCTTGTATGTTATGTTGACCAGGTGATCTCAGCCCTCAAGTACGATGACCAGGCAATGAACAAAAGGTTCTGATCTTCTGTGCCCGTGCTATCATCGCCCATCATCCGGTATCTTTGACCGGTAAAGGCTTTCTGCTCAAGTAAAACTCTGGTATAACTCGAGACTGAGAGATTGACGATTGTATACACCGTTTATTCGACATCATGTAGACATTTAAATTTATAACGGTATAAAGACGTTTGAGTTGTCTGATTGTGTATATAAAACTGGCAAGTGAATCACCGATCACGTAACTGTTGCGAAGTGGAAGCCGTTTGCCATTGGATCTTCTTCTTGTCCGAGTTTATGGCATGGTTATCCCAAGAGAATCTAGACATTCCACAAGTTCGGCCACGCATTAGAATCCTACGAAACCCACTCCTTTCTTTTTTTTCTCCCTCACACACACAGTACATATTTTGGTTACGTTATTTGGGTTCATGTAATCTGCTTTAACCTCACTTAATTTATATATTACAAAAAACTTTAGAAAGAGACAAGTGTAGTGAAAAAGAGAGTTTCAGACAAATATATTACAAAATACGTTATTTGCGATTATCACTCCTGATGCGTGGCGACGCATCGTAGCATTAACCACACCGAAGTTTCAGGTCGAACGTTGTCATAGCTGGTTACGAACATCCAAACAAACAAAGGCGCCGTAGTATTCACCATTTATAAATGACAAAGATCACAACCAATGAAAAAAGAGAAGTTGTTTCTCTGCGCACGCCCTGAAAGTTCTGAAGAATCAGTGGCTAACTGCAGTGTTGCATGACATTTCCTGCACTCTGCTCAAAATTCAGAGATCAAGATGGACCATAGAACAAACAAAAAGAAGAGCTACCTGCAGTGTCGCCAGAACAAGAGGACGAATACCATTATAGCCGTGGGCAAGTCCCGTTTATGCACATTGCCAATTTTATCTCAAATCATTTTACCCCCAATAGTGGGACAATTCATTTCATTAGTTGCACATAAAACGGGCAGATCTCGGAACAAGGCGTCAACTAGACAGGGTGATATGTCAAATGTTTTTACCCCCAATAATGGGACAAGTCATCTCATTAGTTGCACACATAAAACTGGCAGATCTCAGAACAAGGCGTCAACTAGACAGGGTGATATGTCATGGACGCAAAAAAACACATCACACATTACAACGATCTGGCTAACAAGAAATGATCTGCTCACCAAATCCATTATGATTGGCTAATTTTATCTTAATCATTAATAAAATAGTGCGTCCAACATGGGTACTCTACCCTAGCTGATAGTGTTCCAGCCACCCTGTCAAACATACGGATACATTCCAAGTCTGTGGACAACGAGATAGCTGTTACAAACTGCTGCTGACAGGAGGATTTACATATTGCACCAAGAAGATAGATGCGCACAACGAGACGCCTGATTATAAGTTACTGTGATTTTGGGACCAATCTCAGAACATTGCAGATGTAGCCTCAGCAACTTCCGTTACAACTTGGTCATAATCTGACTTAAGTTTCTCCGTCACCTCCTCACTGATCTCCCCTTTGGTTGGCTTGGTCAGAACCAAGACGCAACAAGTGGGCCTCTTCGTGGTTCCTGCTGTAGCTAGATCCTGTACAGAGGGGCAATCACAACAGATCATGAGACCAGTAAATCTAAAGGTCTCATCATCTAACTTAACATGGCATATTTCTGCATATTCGTATCCTGCCTACTGACAATCTACATTTATCAGAGAAGCATGATAAAAGATGCTGTTGGGAAGGACGGATGATATTTTGTGATATATGAATTCCTTGTCTTTCTGGAAAGGTATCTACAGCATTAGCGGACATGACCAAAGAAAATAGAACAGGGATGTCTTTTCACAATAATCCAGAATGATTGAAAAGCAGATGACAAGAAAATAGGTGGTGCCCTTTCATTCTGATGAGACCATAGACCTAAAACAGAGTGTCCCTGATAATATGTATCAGGAAGATGACAAGAATTTTCACTCAGATGTTAAGAATTTATGGATGTTGGACATCTGATAGCCATTTTTAAGCATTATATTAGTCAAAAGAGTTTAACTGTCACCTCATGATATTTAGCATGGCAGCGAATAATTTTTCTTTCATACTGCAGAACAAACGATCATAAACACGATGTGGAAGAATATAAACCCACCTCCTTTGATGGTACATATATGTAAGGAATATTAGCATCCTCACAAAGTATTGGAACATGAGTAATCACATCAATAGGAGAAATGTTTCCAGCAATTACACACAACCTGCACAAACCAAAGTAACATACTCCAATTACACAATGACATAGTGCACGATAAGCAACAAAATGGTTTTAAGAGCCTCAAAGAGTCATCAAGATAAGCAACCTCCCTACCCTATAGGCACCAGTCCATACTGCAGCAAAAATGGACAATTTCATCAAGACGACAGCGCCTAACAGCAATCAGTATGTGTGATCCATTGTCATGTATGTTATCCACGAGGATTTCCAAAGTTGAATTTGAATGGACGGTAGTGGGGGTTAAGTGCCAATTCATGGTATTTGAACTATCTTGCAAAAGAAAATATATTCATACAAAGACTACAGCAGAAATATTAAACACGGCCGTTCTATGCCCATGGTTAGTAGCATCTTGCATAGCCAAATTACTAAGCAATTACAAGATTAACGAGCACTATATATGCAGAGAAAAGAACTGAAAGGTACTGACCCTTTGTTCCCACGGCGGATGCTCTTGACCACCTCCTTGACTCCCCGCTTCAGGCACTTGGCCTCAGAGGCTGCAAATACGTAGCACCGAATCGCACCACATCACGACCGAATGGGAGGAAAACATGAACCAAAAGGGAGCAAACGCAGAACCGAATCGGGCCAAGAGGAAAATCTAAATACCTCGTCGCACGAGCTTGAGGGTTCGCTTGCAGAGCTTCTTTCCGGCGAGGGGCTTCGCGATGGGCGCCAGCGCCACGGGAGCCTTCTTCTTCTCCGTCTCGGTGTCGCTCCCCATCGCCGCCGCCGCCGCCGCCGCCGCCGCCTTCGACTCGAGGCTTCGTGGGTTTAGTTGGTTCGAGAACTAGGGTTTTAGACTGACTCCAACGAATGATCTATATGAAGACCTATACCCAAAATAGGTTGTAAAGTGATGAAAATAGGTCTCCAACGGAATACCCAAACACAACACCCATTTTAGAGCTCGGAGAGGTAGCCACCTACAAATGAATCACCACTCGCCGCGACCCAGTCGACTTTCGCCTCCAGCGCCGCCCGCTGGTGCTGTCGCTGCCGCCGCCGGGCCGCCTCCTCCCCCTCCTTCGTGTCGCCATGGCCTCCTCCCCCCTTCCCCTCCTCTGTGCCGGCCCGGCGCAGCCGGATACGCCTCCTCGCAGCAGGGCGACGGCGCGCGGGGCTGGGCGCTCGGGGTCGCAGCGGGGGCCTTGGCGGGGCGGCAGCGCGTGGGCGGTGGCACTCGAGGCCGCGGCGGAGGGCCCCGGCGGGGCGGCGGCCGGCCCTTGGCTTCTTCCCGACGAGGTGCAGGTGAGTAGGGCAGATTGAAATGGAGTTGAGGAATTTGGGGTAATTGGAGATACATCTTTTTGGATCTTGAATGTTGAAGCCTATCAACACCCAGTATAGGTTTGGATCTTCTCTCGTTGGACCCACACGGCTACGTGTCACTGGATCGTGGGACCCATTCTTATGAAGGCCCCATTGTCAGTTTAGACTTGCTAGAGGAACTCATCCCACGGCCCAAACCCTACCCGACGCCGACATCGTGGACGACCCCCGCCGGCGCCGCCACTGCCCTCCGAAGCTCACGCCAAAGGGTTGGTTACTAATCTGTTCGCATGGGGAAATCCAAAGGTGTGGCCTTTTCGCCTCTCTGAATCCTGTAGCTTCTTCACGGGGTTGATTCGGATTGGGGAGACAGAGTGAAAGATTGATCTTTTGCAGATAAGAAGGCTACGCGGGAGGCCAAGGATGACAAGAATTTGGCGCTTCGAGTGAAGAGGAAGCAGCTGAAGAGGAAGAAGGACAGATGTTTGGATTGCGCCGTAGAGGGCGAGGCCACTGTCAAGAATGGTGCGAAGGAAGGTAATGGTAGTGCTCGTTTTGTATTTTTGTTACTCATTTTATTTTCCATTTTTATTTCATGATCATTGGTTTTAGCTTATAACAAGTAATTTAGGAGCTTATCACTCCGATTATCCTGCAAAGGTGGAACCAATGACGAGTAGATCAATCAACCAGTAATTAAGCGCTGCAGCTTGAATTAGGATGAGTAAACCATCAGCCAGAGTTGATGTTGATATTATGAATGCAATTATCCATGGTTAGAATTCGGATGGGAATGGTGGTTCTTTTAGTAAGGATATGTATTACAGCTGTGTGATTAATCTCATGAATTTATCACCATATTTGTGATGAACTGATCATCATAAGCATCCTGTGTGCCTGAAACACTTAAAGCGTGAGAACCATCTCAGCCTTGTGCTTTCGTTGGTACAACTTTTGGGGGGGGGGGGGGGGGGGGGGGGGGGGGGGGGGGTGGCGCGGTTATTCGCCATGCTCTCTGTACAGCCATCAAGGATTTTTTTTTTTTAACCTCAGTTTACCACCTTGGTTGTTAAATACCAGATAAGGAATTGGCGAGGCGCAAGAAAATGGCATTGAAGCAGATGAAGAAAAATAAGCATGCCAAAGTACATAGAGATCGCGCTATGGCTGATGGTGTGGTGGAACTACTGTCAGACAGTAAGGATGATGCAGCACCTAAGCTGAAGAAGAAGACCAAAAAGAAGGCAATGGAAAATAGCAGTCCTGTCAAATTACCTGAAACTTCATTTGTTAATGATGACGCTGAAACATCTAAGTTGAAGAAGAGAAAGAAAAAGAAGGTAAAGGAAGGGAATAGCTCTTCTAAGCTTAATGATGCAGCGGAAATCCTGCATGAAAATCAAGATGAAGAAACTCAAAGAGGTAAGATTGTTTCACAGTTACCATGATAGCACACTGGACATTTTTCTTAACAAATGGATGACTTCGACTGTTTCTAATTTTTCTTAGCAAATTGTTAAAGTAGCGATCTCATGTAAGAACCAGTTGGTACCCCATATTGGGTCCTATTGTTCTCCTTGTTTAATAGTTTTTCCATTTAAATTTTATTTAATAGGATATGTCTGTATATGCAGCAGATGTCAACCAACTTGCAGCACTGAGTGAGGATATGGATAATGGAGACTCTGAAAAAGCAAAGAGGGGGAAGAAAATAAAGACTAGTAGGGTTTTATATAATTATATTTCTCTCATAGTCAAAGTTGTTCAAAAGTCTCAGTTAAACATGTTGCATAAATCTGTAATTATATGTACTTCCTGACACATGCCCTGTTCATTGGCCGCAGAGAAAGTAAAAAAATCTGGAAAAGCCAATAAGACAGATAAGCATCCTGCAAGCAAAGAGAACAACTTGGAGATGCGTGTTGAAGTGAGTACTGCAAATGTGGATGGTACTGCAAAAGTAGATGAGATTGCTTCAGTTGACGAAGACTGCTCCAGAGGAATGAAAAGTAAAATTTTCCCTTTTGAGTTTTATCTCAGAGATATATTTTTGCCTTACACTGCCAAGTGACAGTTCTTCACGGAGTATGCTTGATGGAATAATACTGTTCAGAATTAAAACCCTGAATTTATCGGACAGTGAATAGCTTGAGCTACTTATTTAAATATGTACTCAAAAAATGTCATTATGCACATCAACATGGTTTCCAAATGAGCAAACTTTGTAGATTATTTGTACAGTGATATATTTTGGAAACCCAGTAGGACAAATCTGCTCATAGGAATATGGATAGCAACATGTGACTCCAGCATCCTTCTATGAATGGTGGGGGTGTATTATATTATCAAGTTTATTTCGAGACAACTACGTATGAAATTCATTTCTCCCACAAAAAAATGAAATTAATTTCAGGAACCAGTTTTGAAGAAACAGACATGAATCCACATTTCTGTTAGTCTAGCTTGTTGATTGCTTCAAACAGTTGGTTCAAAATCATCATATATGTTGCAGACCTGTAAGGTTCTTACTAGGTGTTCTGCTTTAAGAAGTCCCACTTTAGTCTTCTGTCCTTTCCTGCCGCTGTTTGCAAATTGATGCATCAATTTGTTTAAACCTATCTTTGATGTTTTGGCAGAATGGATCTTGGAGTACAAACAGAAGAGACCAGGCTTGAAAATTTTACAGGAAAGGATAGATGAATTTATAGTTGCTCATGAGGAACAAGAAGAGCAGGTGAGTGTTCCTCTATGACTTCTATCCTCTGAAGCAGCAAAATATATTTTTACTGCTTAATATTTCTTCCTGGAACTTGATTTCGAAGTATTTACATCGTCACATTATCCACACAATTATTATAAGGCAAATTTCTTTGATGCTTAGTGGACCCTTAGTGCTAGTGTCAACACCCCATATATCTGTATTACGTTTTATGTTTGGCAAAGTAGAAGAGTGTTTATATTTCATATTGTAAAATATACTCTTCGCGACCCCAAAACGTGCAACTGGGTTGTTACCTGACACCGAGTTGATATATCAGGAGAGAAAAGAAAGGGAGGCACGTGCGGCAGAAGATGGATGGACGGTTGTGGTCCATCACAAGGGCAGGAAAAAGACCACAGATGCTGAAACTGGAACAGCTGTTGGCTCTGTATCTCTTGCTGCAATGCAAGAGAAAATGGCCAACAAGAAACCCAAGGAAGTTGCTCCAAACTTCTACAGATTCCAGAAACGAGAAGCCCACCTTAGCGGTATGTCAAGTTTTTTTTTTCCAAAAAAAAAGGTTCCTGTTCTTCTATATTAGTTTTAATTGCCCTCAATGCCATGATAGAACCCAGATTGTGTGAAGTAAGCACCGAGCGCCTTATAATCTGCCTTGACGAACTAATCTGTGCAATTACTTACCATTCCAGTATGGGTAATTTCAGATTGGTGCTGTTTATGTTCTGATTTGGGTAAAGTTTTTGGTTCGATTTGAAGTTCACCATTTTGCATTTTCTGTTTAGTCCCAATTACAGGTCCATGGTCTTCTTGCCTTCTTGATGGACTTGGTCACTTTGTCAAGTTTTCACTCAGCAATTTGTGCAGAATTATGTCTGTCTAGATTTTGACTGGTTGTGGCAAGTGCTTGGAGCTAACAAAAAGCCTTGGTTATGTTATGCAGAACTCGCAATGTTGCAGAGCAAGTTTGAGCAGGACAAGAAAAGGATACAGCAGCTTAGAGCACAGAGGAAATTCAAGCCATACTAATTCTGTTCAAGCCTTAAGGATGGCGATGCGGTTGCTGTTGCCATTCATTCGCATCGCCTTCTCCAGTCCACAATCAATTTTGCTTCGCTGGACATTATCGATGTATGGCTCTTAACTGAAACGATGTCAGTTGTACCCTCTACGCTTTGCATATGTAGTGGCAATATATGTTGGTTTACAATTTACAATCAAGCTATGATCTGGTGCATTCGGTGGATCATTCTTTTCCCTGGTTTGCGCACCCTTTCACTGTTTGCCAAGTCCGCATAGACCGCCTTTGGCATGGTAACACTGACAAAATGCACCGCGGCAATTCAGGCTACCGTCGGTTAAAATTTGCGTGCTCGCGTCGTCGTCGGGAAGAAATGAGATTTGTTTTGCACGCTGCCATAGCGAAGCAGCAACGCATCTGCCGCGTTTCAAGGCCAGCCTTCTGGGCCACGAAGACAAAATCTCAACTCAGCACAAAGCCCCAAGAAACATCTTCCCCGTTCTTCTCTTTTGCACCTCCATAAGAGCCAATCGAGGATCTGACGGAACGAACAAGGGCTGGCAAATGTCCACTGCTGCTAGAGTGAGGCGAACCGCAGCTGCCGTTTGTTAACTCGGAGGTTTAAAAGATCATACAGTTTACAGGGGGAAAAGGAAGTTGGGCGCGTCATGGTGAGCCTCTCCAATGTCGTCCTCGCCTTCCTGAACACCGTCACCCTCCTCGTCGCCACCGCGCTCATCGCGGCGGGCGCCTACATCCTCGCGCAGCCGGCCACCGAGTGCCAGCGCCTGGTGTGTCTTCCCGCCATGGCGATCGGCGGCGCGCTTCTCCTGCTCTCGCTCATGGCCCTCGCCGGCGCGTGCTGCCGCGCCACGCCGCTCCTCTGGGCGTACGCGACCGCCATGTTCCTGCTCATCGTGGCCATGTTCGTGGTCACCGCCTTCGTGTTCGCCGTCACCAACAAGGGCGCCGCGGCGGCCGCGGCCGGGACCGGGTACGGCGAGTACCGGATCGGTGACTACTCCGACTGGCTGCGCGACAGGGTCAGGGACTACGACACGTGGCGGCGGATCGAGAGCTGCATGTCGGAGGCCGGCGTCTGCAGCGGGTGGCTCGGCGGCGTCGACGGCGGGATCAGCGCCGGCGAGTTCTACCGAGTGTACCTGCCGCTCGTTCAGGTAACGCATGCACGGATCCGTCAGCTGCGTTACGGGGCATGCATGGTGGGTTCCATTCCATACGACAGAGACACTAATACGAACTTTTGCATTTGGTTCTTTCTTCTTTTTTTGAAGATTATTAAGTGGATTAATTATGCGTTGCCAATATGTTCGTTAATTTGTAATAAATTAATGAAATATCCGAACATGTACGTTGCATCGATCATCTCTTAGCATTCGTTTGCTCAGCATTTATTTGGGTAAGACTGGTGTTCCTCTGAAGAACTGTACTCACTGACACTGACCGTGCAGTCCGGCTGCTGCAAGCCGCCGGCGTACTGCGGGTTCAACGCCGTGAACACGACGTTCTGGGTGCCCCCCGCGTCCGGCCCGGCCACCGCGGCGGACGCCGTCGACTGCCGAGCGTGGAGCAACGACCAGCGGGTGCTGTGCTTCGGGTGCAACGCGTGCAAGGCCGGCGTGCTGGCTACCGCCGAGAACAACTGGAGGGCCGTGGGCGCGCTCAACTTCGCCGTCCTCGCGATCCTCACGCTCGTCTACTCTATCGGATGCTGCGCCATTCGCAGCAACCACCGGCGATACTGATTGATCGTTCGTGGAACGCCCATGACCAATGAGGCCATGCTTTCAGAATTGATTTAGGTTAGTTTGTGTTCGCGCCTGTTCATTTTTCTCTGTTCATTACTCGTATAAGTATAGAGATTTTGTAAGATTTGTTCAAGGTTGTGTGAAATCATGAGGTTTATGTGGCAATTAAACACGAAAAAAACTCCCTCCGTCTCAGTTTAATTGTCATTTTACCTCCGACCACATGAAACAAAGGAGGGGGTGGAAAATGTGTGGTGACTAAGGGGTGAGAGAGGAGAGATATAGAGATAACTATGTACGGGGAAGCGAGAATGACAAGTGATTGGCAGCCGTTAGGAAAAGGAACCCTAACCGGTGAGAAGAGGGAGCGGGGATCCATCCTCTCACATGGATCTAGTAGTCTGAATTAATTTTTTGTCTATCCTTTTGAGCAATCCAAGTGATGATGATAGAGACGCTGAAACCACGCTAAAAACTGGAGATCAGGAGGTTGATAATCTTCTGCAATAGCGATTTCACTTTACGATTGGTCTTTTATTAATCACATTGCATTCCTTCCTTGGCAAACTGTTCCACCACGCATGACGTGGTCTTATCTGAATTTCAAAACTTTCGTACGGTTTGTTTGGTTTGGAATTACTCCGGTACTTGCACCTTGAAACCATGCTAAGCAGCTGGGGTAGATGGCAGCGATTAACCTGCCCGAGGGAAGCTGGTGCGATGACGCCGAGAAGTTACGTGCCACTTTGGACGATCTCTGTCCAATCTGAGGCGGCCGGTTCTTCGTGGCCGTGGCGAACATCTTTGGTCTGAAACAGACGGTAGCTAGGCTATTTGGGTTGTTGGGATATTGCCCTGTCACACTGATTCGCGCGTCGTGCTGCAGCAAACTGAATTTGACTTTTTCCTCCTGAGACCAAGCTGGATTTTGACTTGTGACGTAGTATTAACCTGGAGTAGATCATCAGCAAGCAGCGCGTCCGGCGGTATGACGAGAGAATGCTTTCGAGTCTTACACTACTCCGAGTCCGCGTGGTCTGCAGGCAGTAGTAGCGTTTCGCGCCCCGTGAACAGAAGCGAAGAAAGAAATGGCTTTGTTCGTACGACGCGCACTTTGACGACCTCCTCCAGCCGCCACTCACGAGGAGGACGGTAACATAACTTGCTTAGTAAGATGGCTGCACACGACACACCCTGCTGATTTCCGTCCTCCATGCCCCTGTTTCCTCCGAAGCAAAGCAAAGCGTCCTGATCGACTCCTGGTCGTTCTGCATCTCCTTGATCGGCACGAACTTCCACTATGAAGCTCCGCAAGAGCAACCCGTTTTCTCCGAAGGTCTCGGTCGCCATCGCCGCGCCGATCCTCATCCTGCTGAGCCTTGCGGTCGTCTCTCTCAACGACGTGAACGTCGCCGATCGGTACCGGTACATACGCCGCGCCGTCTCTTCCTTCTCCTTAACATCGTCTCCGACGCCTCCGGCCGCCTCATCACCACCATCGCCATCGCCTTCGTCGACGCCGTCCGTCGGGGCCTGCGACGTTACGCGGGGCGAATGGGTGCCGGACGCCGAGCCGCCGTACTACACGAACCTGACGTGCCCGTTCATCGACGACCTCCAGAACTGCATGAAGTTCGGCAAGCCCAGCCTCGAGTTCCTGCGGTGGCGGTGGCGGCCGGACGGGTGCGAGCTCCCCCGCTTCGACGCGGCGCGGTTCCTGGAGGCGATGAGGGGCAAGTCCGTGGCCTTCGTCGGGGACTCCCTCGCCAGAAACCACTTCAAGTCCCTGCTCTGCATCCTCTCCAAGGTGCGTGACCTGTTGCACTACGGAAAGTCACATGTGGATAAACATGCAGACACGATGTCGTCGCGATTAAATTATTCAGCTCATGGATTTCGGCTCCTCTGCTGCTGATCGATGCAACGGGCATCCGGTTTATCTTTCAGGTGGCGCTGCCGGTGGAGGTCGGGACGGCGCCGGAGATCGACGTGACGGGGAGGGCCGTCCGGCGAGACTACCGCTTCGTCGACCACGGCTTCACCGCCTCCCTCTTCTGGTCCCCGTTCCTGGTCAAGGCCAATCTGTCGAACGCGAGGCTCGGGCTGGGCCAGTGGGACCTCCACCTCGACACGCCGGACGCCAGGTGGGCGGCGCACGTCGTCGAGTTCGACCACGTCGTCCTCTCCAGCACCAACTGGTTCTTCCGCCCGTCCGTGTACTACGAGGGCGGCCACGCCGTCGGGCGCAACAGCGGCGCCAGCGGCGCGCACAACGTGACCGAGCTGCCCGTTCCCCACGCCGTGCGCGCCGCGTTCCGCACGGCGCTGGGCGCCATCGCGGCGAGCGAGGGGTTCCGCGGCAAGGCCGTCGTCCGGACGCTGACCCCCGCGCACTTCGAGAACGGGGAGTGGAACACCGGCGGCGACTGCGTCCGCACGCGCCCGTTCCGGCGCGGCGAGCGCCCCCTGGGCGCCATCGAGGCCGAGTTCCGTGACGCGCAGGTGGGGAAACTGAAACCAGGGCAGTTTTCATACGTGCCAATATCTCGTTGCTGACAACGCGGCGGAGACGTGAAATGTGCTGTGCATTGATTTACGATTCGTTCTGAGTTGCAGGTTGAAGCGCTCAGGGAGACGGAGGCAGCGGCGCAGCGGAACGGCGTGGATCTGCTTCTGCTGGACATCACGGAGGCGATGGCGCTGCGGCCGGACGGGCACCCGAGCCGGTACGGCCACCTGCCCGGCGGGACCGTGGAGGGGAGCTTCGTGGTGGACTGCCTGCACTGGTGCTTGCCGGGGCCGATCGACCTGTGGAGCGAGCTCTTGTTCCATATGCTGCAGCTGCCTGCTCGGCAGTAGCATTGTAAATTGAAGTTTGTTTTGCCCATGTTCCAAGTACCACATTGGTCAACACATTCAAGTTGTAGCTGCCGATCATACCGTGGTCTGCGGTTTCTGCAAAAGAAATTAAGAAATCAGTTAGTCGTGCAACGCACCCTTTGACCAATCACAGCCACCACAAAGGCAATACAAAAAGTAAGCTACACTGCACACTCTGCATTTTCTTCTTTCGTTCCCAGTCTCCTAAGAAATTAAGCATCCTGATCTACATTGCCGTCTCTATCCCTCCATCATGAAGCCTCTCAAGAGCAACCCATCTTCCCCAAAGCGCTCGGCCGCCATTGCCACGCCAATCATCGTCCTGCTGCTCCTCGCGCTCGTCTCGCTCTACCACTTGACCTTCTCCAATAGTTACCCGCGCATACACAGCGTCGTCTCTACGTCGTCCTCGTTGCTGTCTCCGGCCGGCGTCACCAGGCCATGGGCATGCGACATTACGCGGGGCGAGTGGGTGCCAGACGCCGAGGCGCCGTACTACACGAACCTGACGTGCCCCTACATCGACGACCACCAGAACTGCATGAAGTTCGGCAAGCCGAGCCTCGAGTACATGCGGTGGCGGTGGCGGCCGCACGGGTGCGACCTCCCACGCTTCGACGCCGCGCGGTTCTTGGAGGCCATGAGGGGCAAGTCCGTGGCCTTCGTCGGTGACTCCCTCGCCAGGAACCACTTCAAGTCTCTGCTCTGCCTTTTGTCGCAGGTACGAACATTCAGTTGATTCGGTTCTTGGATTCTCGTTTCTCTGCTTCTGACGCGACGGCTGGCATGCGTATGTGGCGCAGAAGGCGCAGCCGGTGGAGGTCGGGTCGTCGGCGCCGGAGATCGACCCGACGGGGAGGGCCGTCCGGCGAGACTTCCGCTACGGCAACCACGACTTCACGGCCTCCCTCTTCTGGTCGCCGTTCCTGGTGAAGGCCAACCTGACGAACGCGACGCTGGGCCAGTGGGACATCCACCTCGACACGGCGGACGCCCGGTGGGCGGCGCACGTCGCCGACTTCGACTACATCGTCCTGTCGGACACCAACTGGTTCCTCCGCCGGGCAGTGTTCCGCGAGGGCGGACGCGTCGTCGGGCGCAACGCCGCCGCGGGCGACGGCGCCCTCCGCAACCTGACCGAGCTTCCCGCGCCCCGCGCCGTGCACGCCTCGTTCCGCACGGCGCTCGGCGCCATTGCGGCGCGCGAGGGGTTCCGTGGCAAAGTCATCGTCCGGACGGTGACGCCGGCGCACTTCGAGAACGGGGAGTGGAACACCGGCGGCGACTGCATCCGCACGCGCCCGTTCCGGCGCGACGAGCGCAAGCTGGGCGCCGTCGAGGTCGAATTCCGCGCCGCGCAGGTGGAAACCAGCATCAAGCCCCTCTCGAGTTTCGACTTCACCAAGATTTCGTGACAATAGGAGTAGTGTCTCATGCTTTGCTCTCTGCTGCAGGTTGATGCGGTCAGGGAGACGGAGGCGGCGGTCCGGCGGAACGGCGCGGAGCTGCTGCTGCTGGACATCACGGCAGCGATGGACCTGAGGCCGGACGGGCACCCGAGCCGGTACGGCCACCCGCCGGGCGGGAGCGTGGAAGGGAGCTTCGTGGTCGACTGCCTGCACTGGTGCTTGCCGGGGCCGATCGACATGTGGAACGAGCTGCTGTTCCAGATGCTGGCTGCTTGACATTAGCACTGGATCGTGTCAGTATTGCGCGTGGTGCGAATGCATCAATTCAAATGGCATGATTCTCCTGTACATTAAAGTTTGTTTTACCACTGTTCGAAGCAAAGTAACCCCACACTGTTCAAAGCAAGCAAGAAGTTTGCCTGACTCTTTGAGGGATCTGGATCACAATGTCAGCTCGTTGACTTGCAC
Organism: Eragrostis nindensis; assembly: GCA_012490785.1. Classification (NCBI taxonomy): domain Eukaryota; kingdom Viridiplantae; phylum Streptophyta; class Magnoliopsida; order Poales; family Poaceae; genus Eragrostis; species Eragrostis nindensis. Next base: position 400,330 of record JAAXCT010000089.1, on the reverse strand, counting down.
TAGCAGTTTAGCTACTTCTTTTTATGGCCATCTTGCTTATGCGATCTGGAAGACGTGGAGCTCCTTAGCTCTGCACCGGCTGCAATGTACCATTGTCGTGGAACGTGCACTCCATAATTCACTGGCCTCAGATTTCCTTGACATGCCTTATCTTGCAGAGATACTGCAGGCGGACAAAAACAGCCCTGCTAGGTTCTGTTCTGTATAAAATCACGTACGAGTTATACTACCTAAGTTTACTAAGGATTCTGGGAAATGAAAACAGAAGTTACTTTCTGAACATCGAGCGTGTGTTTCATTGCTTCCTCTAAAATGCTGAACATTGATTTCGTGACTTCAGCCAGCATGATTTGAGATGCACGTTTCGGATGCTATAACTGCCTTCACGGTTTCAGATGGTGAGTGTATTCAGTTTAATGCCCAATAAGACATGTTGGAACACCTGTTCATTCCATTTGTAATAGTTTCGCAGCTTGTATAATCGCTGTATATTTTCTTCTGTGTTCCAACTTCCAAAGTTTCAGATGCACTGAACAACTACTGTCAGGTCCAGATCGACCTGATCGGCAAGACTCTAATCTGTGGTACCCCGCTAAATCTGCCCCGTGAATCCGTTACAACACAAATACACAATCAACCTGATGTACGCGGTTGACTCTGTCCTCCTTTTTCCGTCAAAAAAAAAACTCTGTCCTCCTTTTTCTGTACGATGGTTATGTAGTTGACTTTAACTCTGTACATGGCGCATGTGGTTGGCATCAGATAGTCAATTGTGCAATTCCCATGCGCCAATCAACGAGATAAGGTAGATTAGCTGAGCTAGGTAGGATGATGCAAACCAGCAGCATGCATCGCTTGGACATGAAGTTGAAAGATGTGTTCAAACGCCGCAGAATGCATGCACAATGCTACGGCGTGAATCAGAATCATGAAGGGGGTTACACTATTGCATCCAATCTGATGCAACATGTACAACAACAATTCGACAGGAACATGCTGGGTTAAGCATTAGCTAGGTAGTGAGCAAATGAAGCAGCAACTCGCTCCAGGCATCAACAGGCCCGGGCAGGCACCAGTGAACGCAGTCGATGCCGAAGCCAACCTTCTCGTGCGGCCAATGCCCGTACTGACTAGGGTGGCCGTCGCCTCTCATCTGCATCATCTGACTGACTGACGTCCATCAACACGAACCGCCCAGGCTCCGCCGCGCTCGCCGCGGCGCGGAACTCCTCCACCTGCGCGGCGTGGAACGCGGCCTCCGTCTCGGGGAGGCTCGTCTCGCCGCTCCGCACGGGCCGCGTCCGGAGGCAGTTGCCGCCGTCGTACCACTTGCCGTTCTCGTAGTGCGGCGGCGCCACCGTGCGGACCACCACCCTGCCTCGGAACCCCGGGAGGTCGCGCAGCGTCCGGAGCGCGGTTCGGAACGCGGCGCGCACGGCGCGGTGCGGCGGCAGCCGGCAGGAAGGTGGAGTGGTATCGAACGGCGCCGCGCTCGTGGAGCACGATGGGGCGGGTGAACCACTTGGCGGCGTTGAGGAGGTTCCAACGCACCAGGAACGGCGACCAGTACACGGTCACCGTGAAGTTGTGGTCGCGGTAGCGGTAGCTGCGCGTGCAGTGGATGCAGTCCTTGGGCTCGATCTCCTGCGGGTGCTCCACCTGCATGCGCGCGGCGACCAAGGTTTAGCACATGACAGTTCTCTTCATTGAGAGCATTATGTATGTATCAATATTAATGTGTTTCTTAAAAGTATTTCTTTTCACCTCTTCACCTTAGCCCAATAGTGATCCCTTTTATATTTATATACATTCACATGGGGGTTGCACAGGAATGCCACACAAGCAATGAAACAAGTGTGATGCAGTTTTGTGACAAGTGCCGCTCCAAACAGGAGGGGGGGGGGGGGGGGGGGGGGGGGGGGGGCGTAGGACTCCTAGGCTCATTTTTTTGTGTGTGATAAGTGCTGCTCGAAAGATTCGTCATACCTAAATTTTTACGCTGGATCGCGTCGGGCGCGGTTTCTTAACGCAAACGAAATGGCCTTGGTTTCTCCTGACACGCACGCGCACGGGATGGGCCTTGGATGCGCCACCGTGAAGCGCATCTGAGAATTTGGCGCTGCACGACGAGGAGTAGTGCTGGCCAAACGGGCGACACGGCTCGGCACGGCCCGGGCCCAAAATGGCACGGCATATTTAATTTCGGGCCAGCACGGCACGTAATTCTTTTCGTGCTGGGCCGTGCTAGCCCACGTGCCCAGCCTCAGGACCATGGCACGAGGAGGCCCAAATCGGCTGTTGTTCGTACAAGGAAGAGCCGCTGATAGCTGGACATCCTCATTCCAGCCATTCCGAACAAGAGTAAGCTGATAACGGACTTTCATCTTGGAGGCTGTTCTTATCTAAAAAAAAAAAAAAAACTTGGAGGCTATTCATCATGTAGAGTGTTTATCACTATTCTTGATTCGACTTTGCCCTTTTGCATCTTTACATAAAACCGAGAGCGCAAGGAGCGTGTTTAGGTCTTTGAAGGCCCCTCCGTTCTGAGAGTGATGCCAGAAAACCAGAGCACTGCCATTCCATACTCAAGCCTGTAAGCAATCTCACCATCATTTTCTTGATGTGCACGGTTTTTTTCTACAAGTGCCTGTAAGCAATTCATTGTCCCTTTGAGCCGGATCAGACTGAGTGAATAAGTCTTCCAGACGCTAAGATTGTGCTACACTGTAAAAGAACAAATGTTGCAACCCGTAATGCAACGAACTCTGATTTTACACTTTACAGCGATGACCAGCTCCTTAAACTTCATACATCGACGCTGCCGGGGAGAAGCTTGCGAGCAGTCGTCCGGGACGTCGACGAGGTCGTCCCAATACGGCCAGCAGCTGCAGGGATGACCCGTGACGGCGTCACGACTTCCACTACAGAGAGGTTGTAAGAGTCCGTCCCGAGTCGGCTCTGCGCCCACCCTTTCCGGCCGGAGAAGCCGCCGGACATGACCCAGCAGTTCTTGAACCCGACGCTGTTCAGTGTCCTCGCCACAATCTTCGAGTTGTCGTTGTACCTGCAGGTCGAAACCATGGCCCAACCCAACGTCAGAAAAAAAGATATCTGTTTTCATCCGAATCCTAACGCAGAAGCAATAGGAAAGGAGTGCACGGACGAGTCCATGATGATGATGTTGGAGCCCTTGCCGATCCTCTTCAGGTAGGAGATTTTCATAGCGGTGATCTCTGCCTCGGCTCTCTTCGCGTTCCGCACCATGCCCTTTAACTTGTTTGGAAGGTCTTCAAGCCTGGGAGCGCAAACGAATTAAGTAAATGCACTGCATTTTATTTGAGCTAATGTCTGAGCATTTGAGCAGCGGAAGGAATGCGTACGGCACAGAGATGAGCTTGTTCTTCGCGTTGGAGGGCAGCTGCGGCACTCCGGCTTTGGCCTTGTCCTTGTCGCTTCGCACATCGATGAGAACGTAACCTTGCGTGGTGACCTTGTCCAGAGCTTGCGCCGGAGTCAGATCACCTTTTCGTGACATAATGCAGCAACGCAGTGATGAGCAACACATCGCAGAAGCACCATTGTTGATACTAGCAAGCAATGCAACGGGAGATAATATAACACCGGAGCTACCTTTGTAACCGCGGAGGCTGGAAGAGACGATGGACCAGACCGGCGGCAGGAGGATGTACGCGAGGAACGCCGCTCCGGCGGCCACGACGTAGTCCTCGGGGGCCAACGACATGATGGTCTCCACGGTCGCCGACGCGATGGGCTTCGCGGCGTCGATGACCTTGGTGCCCTGCTCCGCCGCGGTCTACTGAGCAGAGCAACGTCGTCAAACCAAACGGAACAGTCGTCGTCGGTCGGTGATCAGATCAACAGGCCGGCGGCATCCGAGACGTACCTTGGCGGCGGACACGACGGGCGCGGGGTCGACGCCGGCGCCCTGGAGCGCCTCCGTGGCTTGCTTGGAGGCGCCGGAGACCACGGGCGCCGCGAGCTTGAGGGCCTCGTCGCCGGCGCTCTTCAGCGCCGGGAGCGCCGGCTTCACGGCCTCGCCCAGCGCCTTGAGCACGCCCGCGGACTGCTCGGCGACCTTGCCGCCGACGCCGATGACTGTGTCCACCGTGTCCACCACCTGCGCAAGGAATCCCCTTCCCTTCAGCAATTCCTCAAGAACATCGGGGGAGGCGCCGATGCAATGCGCCGCAGGCGCGTACCTTGTTGATCGAGCCGGCGACGTCCTCCTTGGACAACGCCGCGGCGTCCGCGGCCGGCGTCAATGCCAGCAACGCGGTCGAGCCGGCGGCGGCCGCAGGCGCGCGCCGTGCCGAGCTCCTGGGGGTCGCCTTTGGCGGCGGCGGCGGCAGGAGCGGCGCGAGGGTGGCCGACACCGACATGGGGGCCATGGATGGCTGCGGCTTGCCGTGAGTCTACCCACCCGCACTGCAATTTCGGCCACACACACAACACGCGCGCACAGGCGCCGGCTGCTGTAATGCCGATGGCTCTGCAAAACTGCGTGAAATTTTGGCCACACACATGTAACAGTAGCTGAACAACAAAAATGCTTCATTTTGCTAAATCATTTGTTTGTTGGTTGTCGTCTTGCCTTGAGAATAGTTTGCCTCTAGTAGTCTCTAGCTTTGCTTGTACTGGGACAGGTTCTTCTCAGCTACCGCTTGGTCTGAAACATTTCTACGGCAAGGGGACGCCGGCGGCCCGGGGCTGGCCGAGCTGTGGCTCCGCAAGCGCATATTGGCACACACACATCGTTTCTGTGGCGGCGAGGTGGTCACTAGTCAGTCACTGGCCACCGGGTCGCTCCGTCAGTCAGAGCGAGCTGCCAATTGGACCAACCTTTTTTTTTTTTTGAGACAAGTCCAAGTGGACCAAACTCCAAAGGGAAAAAAATGTCCTGCATCTGAAGTGATCAGCCCATGTAAAATCTAGCCACTATTTGGCCCGTCCTACTAGCCGTTATTTGTTTCAGCAGGCCTTGAGTTTAATAGGTTACATACACATTTCGGCCCATCAACTGATGGAAACCTTTTCCCTTTTCTCATTTCTGAAGAGAGAAGTTGCACAAGGATTTTCTGCATGCTCAAATGAATCTAGCGAATTTCTCAAAGGAAACCACAGAAGTACAATTGGTTCGACCACCACTTTGTTCACCTATTCCTCTCATCCAATCCTCTACCCTCGACCGGCATCTTCTATTCATCTTCTTCTAGAATCTAGATAAGAGGTTCCTGCTTTGCGCTGACAAGTCACGGATTGTGGTTTACGTGGGTCATGGGTATATAATCAAAACTAATCCGTCTCCAAAAACAATCGACCTTTATTCGATTATCTTAGATGATAGTTTAATACCCCTACTAATACAAGCTACAAGCTCGGTGAAGGTCCAGTCATCCTAGGAGAGCAGGACCAAATTACCAACCTTAATCAGGAGTATCTTTTGCACCACTTTCCTCCTGCCTCTTTACTGATTCCCAGTTTTAGTCTAAACAAGATATAGAAAAAGGTTAGCTTTGTAGTTGGAGCACTATGCCTATATCTGACGATTCTGCCCCCACATGCCCACTTTTATCCTGTAACAAGAGTATTTATACCCTCTGCTTTGGCTTTCGCTTTGGGGGTGTCCAGTCCCATCAGCATTCCATCATCCACACTTTAAAAGTTCAGAGTCCACCTTGACCTTCCACTCAGGAGATTCACCACCACCATTTGATGCAAAGAAAAATAAAAGGCAGTCACTGTTGCTTCACAGCTAAGCAAAAGTATTTGTCAAGTTCCTCGGTTAAGAAAACAGGATTAGCTAGAACAAGCTTGTGCTTCTGTTGCTGCTTCTCTTTACTGTCAACCCCAGCGAACTGACTAATAAGATACTGCTAGTTACATTCCGTTCCCTTGTGGATTGGTGATTGCAGTGAGTACTACAGAGTTTATCTGTTGAAACAGGAGCAGTTCTCAGATCACAGTTGCAGAGATCAGACACGCAAGAATACACGGATTAAGAGACAGTAAAGTCAAGGTTCGAACAAGGTGTAATATGGAACGGAACCGAATCTTCCCAGTTGGGGCGATTGAAACCATATATTCAAAGACCGCAAAGCCGGTTGGTGACGGTATGCCAACCTAGCAATTCCAACTTTGCAAGTGGCTCGCTCGCTCAACAGAAGACAAACCATGTACTAGACGCATATTCACCCGCACCAAAAAAAAGCATAGCATTTGCATTACCATCTACACGGCACCAATTAATTTTTAGAGGCAACGGCACCAATTAATTGCGTGTGGTCACTGCTGTTCTTGCTCTTACACTGCAGGCTGGTGCGTGGCTTCGCTCTGTCTGAAGCCTGAACCCTGGCAAGCTAGCGAGCACGACGTATCGGCAGTGGTGCTTCGTCCCCGATGCGACCTTGAGATTTGCTGCTAATGCTGGGAGCAATTGCTTCATTCGCCCAGGCGAGGCCAGGCGCCTTTTGCTCCCACTTGCTCCGGTTTTCTCTTCGGAAACGGGCGGTGCTGGGGCACGATGCCATTGCCATTGCCCGCCCACTCCACAGCTTTGTCTCGCATCGTTAAAGAAGAGAGAAGGCTTTTTTTCCTGCGCTCTGTTTTCCTTAACCGGGCACGGAATCGCGAGCGGATAGAAAGGCGGATTACGCGAGGAAATTGGCCGCCGGTGCGCCACGGCCTTGATGGAGCATCCTGTCGCTAATGAAAAAGGACTGTGGAAACGACACAGACGAAAGAAAGAAAAGAATCAGTAAGCACTTTGCCAGAAAACTGTGGTGTCTTTGCGCTGATATACGCAGATGCGTCATGTGTGACGATTTTTAAAAAGATAAAAATTGAAAGGGCAGAAGCACCTGTCAGGAAATATCTAGTGGCGCTCCCATCCAATATCGATTCCTTGTCGGCCTCATGCAATGTGCATCGACATGTCGAATTGCCGATCAACCTGACCATACGCTCCGGTTTCCTGTTTTGGAGAAAAATAATGGTAGTCGTCGGTTGAAACCCACTCGTCAGACAGCTGGAGGAGATGGATTCAGATTCAGAGCCATCTTATTTCAATCATCTCCCAACAAAATACATATTTTTTTTTCTTTTTAGAAACATCAGCAGGGGACATCCTCCCAAGTCCCAACAGAGATTAACATCTGAAAGTGAACACCATTTTCCACATCGGTGGTTAGACAATGTGCAGATAAGCTCAGAATTCAGAAAAAGCTGGCAAGGTCAATGGAGGCGCTTTGCCGAGAGCCTGGCCATAGTGCCTACCACTATAGCACCTTGTAGTGCCATGCACTGTAGGAAATGCGCAAGCAAAGGCGCACACGGATACGGCGCGACGCATCCAGTGCAGGTGCATGCCACGGGCCCCTTTGTTTTTGCTTTGGTTTCGAATAGAATGGGATCGTGCTAGCTGCTGCACGTCTTCGCCGCGACCCTGCAACTGGTTGTGGTTGACCTAGCTCGTCTATTGTATCTCCTCTCTCCCTTCCCTGTCTGTCACTCTCTCTGTAGTTTACATGCATGGTCCTTCAAACCTAGCCAAGAGACAGAGAAACAATTGCATGTGGCGAGGCGATTTCTATCCGTCCAAAGTGCTACGTGTACGGCAGGGAGGCACTGGCCAAGTGGTGGGTGGCAAGCACATCCTCAGCTGACCACTCACGCTTCCATAAGGTTTTCTTCTTTTTCTTTTTAACAGCTTCCATCAATTTGGGTGAACCAGTAAAGTGTTCGATTAGGTTTTACCTGAAATTTTGAAGAAATTCTCGTCAAGTCTCAACATGCGAATTCATGCCTTGACTTGTGCACTTTGCATTCCTTTCTCTGGATCGACACGCGGTCACCGCGCATCATTTTGCACCTGACTACACACCGATTAATTTATGCCTAGGTTAGCGCTGATAAAGATGTGTAGCATATATTAACAGAACCCGAAACGCAAAGCACGGCCATGGTTGAAGAAGAGCAAAGTGGGACGCTACTTCTTCTCTAGCTACTTGCATGGCCGATCGAGAGTTTCTTTACGTCTTTGAAAAGCGCACTCGAGTATGCACATCGCTGATGGATGCTGATTGCGATGCATGCACCTGGGTTGGGTGGTGGACAACGTGTCACTTGTCAAGAAAAAACAATAGGGTAATTCCTCATTGGAGTCTACTCGCGAGTGTTCTTCCTTCCTTCGATCTTCGCATTATCATTGGGTTGGTATTATCAATTTTTTGTTGTCGCAAAGACACGCGCACCTGAATTATCATTGGCTCGTGGAATTCACTAGACTGCTAATTAGCAATCATGGTGATCCATAGGCCTGGAACCGTGTGGAGTTTTGACCACACGTATAAAACAATAATGTGCTAGTTCAGTCCAGAGAAATAGACAGGAGTAGCTTATATTTTGAAATACTCGAGAACATGCTGCGACTTTTGGTGCTGCCAAAATGCAACTTGATTCTGTCTTGTTCGTTGGTGAGGGGACCCACGAACTTCTGCTGTTTAGTTTACCGACTGCAACCTCGATTAATATTTCCACGACAGAACAATATTTTCAACTCTACGAAAAGAAATGAAAGCAAACTATCTGTTCCTTTTTTTTCTGTAAATGTTAAGTGATTTAATAACATTCTATTGACTTGTAGTCAATTAAATTCCATTATCTTTTAACTACCAATATTTATGCATGAAATTTTCCCAATGCGACCTGGTGCCATCCAGAAAATAATCTCTTTTTTTAGGGAGCTGGAAAATAATATCTTTTTAAGCATCATTTGAATAAATATTTTAGCCAAAATTACTTGGACGGGCCATCATGTTATTCCAATCAGTGCTTGGAAACCATATTAGTACTAACAACCCGCAATGCATCATCTTGAAAAGAGTTTTTTTTTTACTCTTTAATATTACTATCTTTTTTTCACTTAAAGCAGAATGTTAGGATAAGTACAACATGCCTGATGTTTTTTTTTTAACGAACCGGAAGATTGCCAATTCCATTTATCGAGTGCACTCTTGGAAGGCTCGCGTAGGGTATTTACCTCCAGTAGTTTGATGCATGGAATTGGGTTCTACTCTATTAGATCTATAGCAACATATCCTCTCTCTTATATATGGCTAATTATATGGTTTTTTTCTGGACAGTGAGAAATGAGGTCAGTTTAGATGGGGTTTATACTGTTCAGAGTCATGGTTCTATAGTGTCACGGACAAAACTACTAGTCAATTGTTGATGAAACATATTGTCCAAAATGCAACCACGCGACTCTATAGTAGCATATAAGACACGAGTGATATCCTTAAAGGCAGATAAGCACAAATTCTTTCTGAGGTGATGTCCTCAAAGGTGGATAAGCTCTCAATTTCTTTCAGCTGTCTAATCTGGATTTTTATGCCTGAAAGTGATTTTCATGCTATTTGCGTTATCACCAGACAAAAAAATGGGTATCGTTGTCTGGTAAAAGGAACCAGTGGTTACATACAAAGGAAGAAAACCAATTCTACTTTTATATGCTACTGTTTGGATGAATGGTACCGTCGTTTGGTGATGGTTGGAAGAGAAGGGTTCATATAGATGTTTGATAGATTAAGTACATCTTCTATCTAAATGTAGGATTTTGGTTTTAAAAATCGCACCCAGTCCCATGTACTCAAAACACACAAAAACGGCATGCCATTTAAGATGCGAAGTGTTGTTCTAATATAGAGATTTCATAAAAAAGTATACAAGTTTCATCATGCGCAATCCTCTTTTTAATTTACAGGTGACATAACACAATTAGACATCAAACTGCGATGAAGAATCGAATATGCGAGACGTGGAGTTGTCACCCTCGTATAGCAAAAATAAAATCTTAGCTTTTTAGAGTGGGAGTGGAAGAAAAAGGAGTGATAAACACAATAACGCTTTTCTCTCCCCTTTCTTTCCTCTGCTTTTCTACGACGGTCGTCCACTATCGAAGGAGAAAAAGGAAGAAACGAAACGAAAGAGAGCCGTTTGTTCCGTGAGCTTGTCAGCCGACGAACATGCTTCCCGCGTGCGCCACACGGAGGTTTACTAGGGGATTCTTGCTTAATTGGGGGAGCAACTCTTTATCTATGGCTAAGACGTGACAAAATTCGAAACAAACGCTGATCGATGTGAGATTTTGGTTCGGCTCATAGCTTGGATAATATCGGTATGCTTCCATCTGTGATGGTGTTTTCTTGCACGCCTTTGTTTGCTTTTGGGAGAATAACTTTTTGCAATCACGACGTTCGACGTTCTTATACATGTCTCAAATAATACTTAAATGAATTGAATTGTACTTTTCTAAACAGGTAAAATCATAATTTTAACTTGTTTGATGTCAATTTTATATCTTTGTGGAAAAGGCTACGTGTGAGCTATTCATAAGCTGGCTTTTTTCCCTATCCCATGGTTTGATAGAGGAGAAACATGTTTAACACGAGCCGTACGCGCACCTTAAGCTAGAGCGAATTTTAATCTTGATTTTATCGTGACTTCACCCGCCATCCTCTCTGCCTGCGGGCCCAGCATCTCCGCCGCGAAATTACCGCTCTGCCCCGGCCCCGTCTCGTCGCGGGCGCGCACGCGCGGCTCCGGCTCCGTCCCCGTGAGCCGCAGCTTCCTTCCCGCCCCCGTGCGTGCTTGCGCGTTGCGCCACCGCACACGGCCCGATGCACCGGCCGGGGTCCAGATGATCTTTTCTTCCTCGTCTAATCTTCTTCGTTCTACTTGTATATACTGCTCCAGGTCCATACGCAAGCAGGCCGTCTAAAAAATAGAGGGATCCATACGCAAGCAAATGGTGTAGTAAACGTGACGATTTCCATATTTGCTGCTTTGCGAGTCCAGACTCCAGCAGTTTGGTTTTGCTTTGCTTGGTCACGCAAATTCTTTTCTAGCCAATTGCTTTGTAGGACTGGGACCTTCGGAGTTTTCATAGGTCCTGTAGACAGGAATATTTGGAGCTTGGACTAAAATGAAAACTTGGGTTTCTTTTTGTTCAAAAAAAAAACTCGGGTTTCTTTAGAATTCAGAATTCATCTCATTAACGGCTAAATTAACCTGGCAATCAGCCCTAACATTTTGTAAGCGCTTGTTAAACAAAGCTAGCTAGTACTAGCACATGACATTTCGCATCACACCAAAGGCCGAACCTTAACAAATGCAAGCTTTTGTCGGAGAACAATTAACGATCGATGACACTCACAATTTTGTTACCCTCCCTAGCTCCGCTAGCTGTCAACAAAAGTACGGGTCAGGGCATTTGCACACACGATGAGTAGCGAGTCAGTCGTTTTCATCTCAACTAAATTAATCTATCGAGCACAAGTGGATCTCGTGGACTTAGATTAAACAATGTCTAGCTAGATAGGTTGGCAGCAGCTTACAGCTTCTGCAGCGATTCATCCATGTGTAAAAGGCGACGGTGCCTAGCAGGTCGCTATTGTGGTTTGGTGCTTTCTCCAGACGCTTGCTGCCACGTACGCTGATTGCGCTATTTAGCAGGTAAATTAACCAGTCCTGGTCTCAAAGAAAAGATAATCAATTAATCCACCAAATTTAATTATTGGCGCCGCTTCGTAAAATGGCCACCATTCATAGGGATGCTCTATGCTCTATCGTCAAATCAGTGGCACATATTTTACACCCAATTGCGGGCTTTGGATAATGGAACTCCAGTAGTTTCTATGCGTTTTAATTAATTAGATACTATGTTTCACATGATTAAAATGGAAGACATGGTGTGTTTTCTTTTTTCAGCACTCTACAATATTTTGAATTCAGGCTTTTTTTCTCATGAGATTTACTCTACAATGCCTTTTTCTTATTATAAAGTCATGCCTTTTTCTTATTTTACTTTCTATGATGAATTTTGAGCAATTTTTTAAAATAATATTAATGTCATCGATAAATAAAACCTGAAGATCGATAAATAAATGAACAATTAAATACATGTATGTTTGGAATAGATCAGCAGATGTAACAGGATTGACTATTCACCGATATCGACCGCCCCACTCACTATCATGTGGCTTGATGGCAGGGTGCCCCAACCTATGCAGTTGGACCATGCTAGATAGAGTTTTGGATCACTGAACAACAACAAAACTGCACCAGCACCTCAAACAAAAAGTCTTCAGTGCCACAACCAGCCAACCACAACTCCTCCCCCCCAGGCGCACATACCCACATCACTTCTCACCCAAAAAAAGTAATTTCAATAAAATCAGAAATACATGCAAAAAAATACAAGTGTACACCTATGTTTCCACATGGGATGATAACATGCAGCAGAAACACATATCATGGCGTGCGCTGGATGGGACTCGATCGATCGAGATGGAATCTTTATGCAAATCGTGGACAGTAGCCTACCACATGCATGGACCAGCTCCGGCGCCCCACCACACCGGCCGGGTGTAGACTCCGGCCACCACATGCATGAGCGCGTCGCAGTAAAAAAGGCGGCGGCGGTAAAGAGAGACGGAGGAATTTGGGGTTGGGGAAAAAACGGCCGTTTTGTGCAAGTCAAGTCGGACCTAAAGGCTGAAGCCGTGGACTCCGTCCCGTTTTGGATAACCCGGATTCCCAGCTGTCACCGGACGGACCGACAGGACGGCATGGATTGATCACCAGTTGGTTATCCATGGACTGTTCATGCATAGCCGCCTTGGATCTAGCAGAGGATCCGCTGCATCTCGATGACGCTGCAGGTTTTTCATCCGAAGCAAGCGACAAACTCTGGTTGGAGTACTTCCCCACCCTGTTTTGTCTCAAAGCAGTTAACCAAGAACTTAATTGGTTCTCAGTCACAGTCACCAGACTATCTAGTAATGTGTGGTCATGAAAAATAGTTGCCTAAGCACATCGCTTGAATTATTCGAAACATGATATTGAACGTGATCGTACGTACGCAAGATAACCAAAAATAGTATGCTAAATATTGTGTCTTGTACGGAATTGGTCTAACCTTCTGGAAGAACCGACAAATAATATCAACAACAAAACTTGTAACTTAAGCAGTTTTATACCATGCAAGTGGCTATGCTTCATGGGCTGATTTGGACTAAAAATGAATAGGAGCTGAATACGGAATACCAGCATAAAGAGATATTTGAGCTCACAACACGGCGTTTCTGGCCACTTGACAGAAGATCCTGCGTGAGTCTTGACCATGCCTTTGCATCCCTCAAGTGGGCTAACATTTTCTCACCTTTCCGCGCGAAGGATCAGATCAGATCCGATCCCTCCTACCGGCCCACGGTTAACTCCGTTGGTCTCCGGCACCGGCCACCCACTGCTGCCACCCAGGGGCAAAATCGTCAACTCAGCTCTCCCGGCGCCTATAAGAAGACCCCTCCCCATTTCACTCAACTTTCGTTCCAGAGCCCTCCACAAGGAAAAAAATATATATATTACTACATTAAAGGCTTTTTCCTTGTTCATAGAAAACAGAGTTGAAAAAAAAAGCAAAAAAAGATTCCTATTCCTCTTTGCTGTCCCGTCTTCCCACCAACCTCTCCTCCGGCCGCCGCCGTAGCGTAGCCGAATTGTTCCCGCTCCGGCGCCTCGCCTGCTTCTCCGGCCGGCGAACGACGCTGTTTCGGTCTAGTGGCCTCCTCCGTGCGGCGCTGAGGAGATCCGCGGGTGGTCGGAGTTGGGGCGGCCATGAAGGGGTTTTCACTGATGCCGATGAAGACTCCGACGAGGCTGCTGTGGAGCACCAGCTTCTTCCGCCACAAGATGGCCATCGTCATCGCCAACTCCTCCTGCTTCTTATAGATCACCACCGCCGCCGTCAACGCAGCTAGCTGTACATACAATTCATTCCGTCCGTCCCCCCAAGTAACTAATTAAGGCGATCTCGAAGCTTGATTTGGTCCTGATATCATGGACTCCGGCCGGCTCATCTTCAACATGACGGGCTCCGGCGCCGGGCAGATGCTCTTCCTCGACTGCGGCATGGGCGGCCCCGGCGGCGGTGGCATGTTCCATCAAGGTGTTAGTCTCTCTCATCTAATTAAATTCCCCGGTTGACTTCATCTTTCGTTGGCACACGTACGTGTACGTGCGTGGTGCTTGGATCTTGCCGGACTCGTGTGCTGATTGGAGTTGCTCTGGTTGTGGGAGTGATGATGAAGGCGGGAGACCGGTGCTCGGCCTTGACGAAGGGCGCGGCGTGAAGCGACCCTTCTTCACCTCGCCCGACGAGCTCCTCGAAGAGGAGTACTACGACGAGCAGCTGCCGGAGAAGAAGCGCCGCCTCACCCCGGAGCAGGTAATTAATCGCGTTAATTAGTCAGATGTTAGCACGTGGATGCTCGCTCGTGAATGATGAGCCTGACGCATGCATGCGCGCGCACGTGCAGGTGCATCTGCTGGAGCGGAGCTTCGAGGAGGAGAACAAACTGGAGCCGGAGCGCAAGACGGAGCTGGCTCGGAAGCTGGGCCTGCAGCCGCGCCAGGTGGCCGTCTGGTTCCAGAACCGCCGCGCACGGTGGAAGACCAAGCAGCTCGAGCGCGACTTCGATCGCCTCAAGGAGTCCTTCGACGCGCTCCGCGCCGACCACGACGCCCTGCTCCAGGACAACCACCACCTCCGATCACAGGTACGAATCGTCGTCTCCTTCTCCTTCAGTCCTTCTCGTGGTGATGATGAGTTCGCGATCTGTGCTGATGATAACGAGTTCCCGATCTGTGCTGTGTGAATGATTCAGGTGGTGTCGTTGACCGAGAAGCTGCAAGAGAAGGAGGAGACGGAGGGCGGAGCCAGCGCTGCAGCTGACTTCCCCGCCGCCGACGTCAAGGTTTCCTTGGCCGTTGACGACGCCGAAGAGGCGGCGCCGGCGGCCGAGGTGGCGTTCGAGGAGAAGCAGGTGAAGTCCGAGGACAGGCTAAGTTCGGGCAGCGGCGGCAGCGCCGTGGTGGACGCGGACGCGCTGCTCTGCGGCGGCGGCGGGCTCGCCGCCGCCGTGGACAGCAGTGTCGAATCGTACATCCCCGGCGGCGGCGACGACCACTACCACGACTGCGGGATGGGGCCCGTTGACCACTGCGGGGGGGAGTTCCAGTCGGAGGAGGACGACGGCGCGGGCAGCGACGAGGGCTGCAGCTACCACGCCGCCTTCTTCGCCGGCCACGCGCACCACCACGTGGACGAGGAGGAGGACGACGGCCACATCAGCTGGTGGATGTGGAACTAGGCGCGCATTCTTCTGCGCCGCGCATGCATCAGATCCTGTCCTGTGTTAAAATTGTCCACTTCTGTTTACGTAAAGTTGCTGTAATCTTGAATTCCTAGCTATGATGATTATCAAGTTGCTGTATGCATATGGTAGGGTGAAATTGGGTAATTAATATATCGTTAAGCCCGATCAGCTGTTGTGAGAGAAGATAGCGGGGGAGAAATAAGTGCATGGAGGCAAGAACTCTTTTTATGGCACAGTAGTGCATCAATATCAAATGAGATTTAGAGATCATCATCAAATTCATCATGTCACAAAATTTTCATCAAGGTCAAATGGATTTGGAATCGTTAGTTTACTGTTTGTGTATGCATGCACTTTCGCGTGAGCAGTTTGTGTTTCAAGGAAAGGAACTGCGCTACTGCTACTGCAGGAGTCAACTTACCAGTGCCTGCATGATGAGAAAGTGGTCTCGAGTTCGTGATCAATTTTTCTGACTGTGAAGAGAATACCTGAAATTATTGCAGTTTCAGTAGATGCAAACCGACATTCAGCTTCCAATAGCGAGTGAGGAGATAGCATGTCACTGAATGATTGCCTAGTGCTCAGTCCGTTGAATGGAACATGGCGGTAGTGCTTGTACTGCAACAACACCAGGAGCTGTACTGCTCTGGAACAAAAGCTATTACTAGTGACCCCAAATTATCAGTGCGCATGTAAAGCTTGAACAGGTTAATAATTAATTTTTCCCACTGGCGGGAGACGGAGATGAGACAAATGCATCTTCTGTTCCCTTTCTTCTTTCCGGACAAAGCAGGACCCGGAACATGACGGCCACTTTTCATATTCATTACACTGAAACTGGATGATTGGATCGACGGTGCAGACTGTTTTTGCCCTTGTTCAGCTGTAACCATGAGCAATCCTATGCAAATCGGCATTTGAAGCTCAAAATTTGGGTCGAAATTCCTTCCTTTTCTCAAACTGAATCATCAGTTTCTTGAACGAATAATTTAATTTGTAGGGTGTCCTCGAGGAGTCACTAACTTGCTGGGCTTATGCTTCTTCTTTTCTTTATTTTCTCACATCGGCCATGTCCCTGTGTATGGATGGGGAGGGTTCGGGGGTTTTCTCGGCCTGCGTGAGAAGGCTCTTCTCCTTAAAAAATGCCGTCGGGGGCGGTTCTTCCCCCGCAGGTCGAGTTTTTTCTTTTCTTTTATTTTTTGCATCTTGTGGTAAGCTGTCTAATCCACAAATATATCTGAAAAAGCTTTTGGATAGCAACAGGACCTGAGAGTTCTTGTCAATAGTGTGTAGATCAATACTGAACAAATATGCGCGGGTAAAAAGAAGCTTTTTTAGCTCGATCCAATCCTTTGAAAAGAGAACTGTCTTTAGCCACCACTTCCCCGCGCGCGGTCGCTCTCAACTGTACGACTTTTTACTGATGAGTTATCCCTCTCGCCCTTCCGTCAGTGGTTAATTTGGCCAAGAACAACAAGTTTGAAATTGGTACCATGCCATAAACACACATAAAACCCGGTCACTTTGTTTGCTATACCAGTCCACGTAATAAAATCTTTGATAAGTTGGCTCAAGTACATGTCCGGATGCATGGGAATTTGACGCATGATGAACGATCTTTTCTGAGTTAGTGTGAGTGAGGATAAACTTGCACTTGCGGCAGTAGTTATTGATGCTCTTCTGAGCTTGACATGTTTAGGGGCCTAATTAATTATAAGCCTAGCATTCTTGCATTAGAAAAAGCAATTTGGCTCGGCGTTGATTGGACACGGAGCCCCTTTTGTCGCGCTCAGCCCCACTAAATGGCTAGCCTAGCCAAAGATTCCATCTCGCCACCTTGACGGAGACGTCGCGAGAGATTTAAAAGCTCTGGGCGATCATGTGCCCCATGAGGCCGTGGTTACGACGGCCTTTCTGACGGAGCTGATCATAATCTCCCCCCGGTTGGAAAAATCTGTGCTTTGGGTTGGGGGATGGGGGGAATATTTCGCCGTCCAAGCATCTATCGGCGTCGCCATCAGTCTTGTCACGGAAAGGCGCGTAGTTTTCATTTCCGAAGCGAAGCTGACCGGGAGGTTGATGGGCGGTAACGGGGAGCGGCAGAGGACGAGGCGTGTGGAGATGCTCACGCAGGGGATCGGTCGATCGAGCAGCAATGGTTTGTTTTCCGTGGAGAAATGAGCGAGGAATTGAGCAAGTTGCGGACGATGGAGACGACAAGGTCACCGACTGATCGATCCATCGATCAGGAGGTGATAAGCGATCTTATAATTAACTCCGCGATTTGTGTGCGTTGAAACAGACGGACGGGGAAAGGAATAATTGGGAAGAGATGGGATCAGATCAGATCAGGAGGAGTGGAACAGAACAAGAGCGCTCGGATGCAGGAGGCCCCACCGTGTGAGCGCGGTAGGCTCGGCACCAACCGTTTCTCCAGCCGGAGCCCGCAGCAGCCTTCATGTCGCGGTCGCCCGTCCCAGCGCACAGCTGCGCGGTTTTGGCGTCTTGCCGATCAAGGTAGCCGTCGTTCTCGGCGCAGCGGATCGAGCGGATGGCGCGGTGCTGCCGACACAGGATGAGCGCCGCCGACGCGACCTTGCTTGCTACCGAACGAATTTACCAACGCGGCGCCGCATAGCCGGACCCTGGAGGCCTTAGGCGTCAGGCGTGGTCGTGGCGTCACGGCACGGCGCCCTTTTCTAAGCTACAAGTAGTTCGTCGTCGCAGGGTACAAAGTCAATGAGATGGTTTCGCAGGGTGATGGAAGTCTAAGACGATGATGTCATGCAAGTTTAAACTAGGTACAGTAGCTCGCGCGATACCATGACAGTTGTTGGCTAGGCTTGTTGCGGTTACGTTGCTGATATGAACATGACAGTTGTTGGCTAGGCTTCTTTGTTGCGGTTACGTTGCCTGCATGAACGCGGAAGCAGCAAAGGTTAGTACAGAAAAAACGGAGACGGGCATGGATGGGGGCCGGAGCGGCGGAGCAGACGGTGGCGGATGGATTGGATGGTGCGTGCGTACGTACGCGCGTAGGTTGCGCGCGTCGCGTCCGATTGGTGCCTTTTGGCTGCCGCGCGGCTCCTGGTCCGGCCCGCCCCCCCACCATGTTCCGTGTCCCCCAACCCACGGGCTCCCGCTCCGCCGCCAGCCTCGCGCCCATCCATCGGCATCGGCATCTTCGTCCTCCCCCACGCACAATCAGTGGAGCCGCGCCGCTGCGGTTGCATCTGTCGCGCCCGCGCGGACCCCCGATCGATGCCCGGTGCCCTGTCCGTGCGTGGCTCGGATCCACCACCACGTGCCAGCCGCGGTCGCAGATGCCGCGCCGCGCAGAGCATGTGTGTTCCGCGACCTCCGCGGGGCGCGGGCGCCCGGATTTGAGCTCCGCCTGACGGTCTGACGCCTCCCTGTGCTGTGAATCGCATGGGGATCACCGCAGTGGCCCGTGGGCGTGTACCGTCTCGCGGTGCAATCCTCGCCGCGCGTCTTTGCCGCCATGTGCTCTCCTGCTGCTGCTGCTGCTGCTACGTCAGCGGTCAATCTGCCACGCTCTGCATTTGCCGACAGACCTTGGAAATCTAGGAAGTATCAAAATTTGTTGCTGCGCAACACATATACTTTTTTTTTTGAGCAACACATATAATTGATCGGACCAAGTTGGATGATTGGATCATTGTTGCTACGCAACACATATATTTCGTTGCAGTTTTGAGGCCTAAACTAAATGAAACCCAAATAATGAATTAAGAAGTCAGAAACAGATTTCGTAATTCATTCTCCGACATAGGCCCATAAAACAACCCGTGCCGTCCAGCCCATTCCCAAACGAATTGATTCGGCTCATATTACTATCCCCGCCAAATTTCTCCTTTTCACACACATACTGCAAGCTCGAAACCTCGAATGCAATTTCTGGACAGATGAAAGGGAGAAATTTCTGCAAGGTTGCCTGCAGGTGCAGGATGAATGTCTTTCGTGGCTGCATGCTGGTGCTGGTGACGCACGTGAGCCGTCAGAGAGCCTGAAAGCGTGCCGACGGCCGGCTCGTGCCATCCGGAGTTGCTGCCGAAACTGGGCGGCGTGTTTGTGGGCACACACGGTTTTCATTGTCTACGGTTTTAATTTGTGGTTGCATCGATAATTGATCACTTGCCATCCGTATGTGCCAGCAGCCCGCTGGTGGCATGTTCAAATTCAGTCACCCAGATGTGCCAAAGGTTACTCACCCAGACCTGTATGTTACTGAATTAAAGGTACAGCTTCAGGTTCAGGGCGCCCTATGGGATGGGAGCACCACTTCAGTTTCATGTACCATACTTGGGACGGCAGTAGATAAAGTTTTCTCAACTCATTTACTGTGAAAAAAATGCATCTTAAGGGTGCATACATGTACCACACTTGGAACGGCAGTAGACTCAAATTAGGCATCAGCTCAGGCAACATAAAGGCTTCAGAAGTAGAAACAGAATGTCAATGCTATTTACACACGGCGAGACAAAAATGATGAATACATCAGTTGTTACAATGGTTTCACTATACATGGTCGTTCATTTCAGTCAGTTCATGTTCCTATCAGAGTACAACCACATGAACTGTAGACTTTATGAACATCTGGCAACAGTAGGTTGAGTTACTTATCCCTCTTCCATTCCCTGGCTTGGGCTATAACCATGCCAAATGACATGGTGTTGTACTCCTACATTCTAAAACAAGGTGCTTGCAGATGTCAGTATTGTCTCTACTTGGCAGAATACAGTCTTTGTCGAAGCTCAGCTTGGCTCAGAGTCGCATCAACGCTGAAAATGAGCAATGCAATTATTTACGTCAATAATGATACGAGTGGTAAGAGTGATGTAACATATTGTGTTGCATTCAGAATGCAGCTGCTTTCAGATACTAAAATTTAAATCAAACAGTGAGTCATCCAGAAACAAGATGGGCAATGGGCACTTACCAGCATAGAACATCACCGCTCCGTGCGGTCTTCTCAGAGATCCAATCTGGAATAAACTCTTCCAACAGTGTGAGCTGCTCCTCAACTTCACCTACAGATGCCATCACTCGATGTTAGAATCCACATTACAGACAACAGGTCGATGCAACAAACATTATAGAAATAAAAGTTTTCACATACTTCTGTCCATAATCCTAGGACTGCTTGCAATTATCTTGTGCACCAGCTCCTGCTTTGTCATTACAGACCGTTGCCTTGACTGATAGAGCAGGAATACGACGTCAAAGGTGCTCGGCAGGGAAGCAATCAACTTCTGCCTTTTAACTTGATCAGCAAAACCTGTTTCCTTTTCCTCCAAAGCCCTCTGTTCCTTCGCCTTTACCTGCACGAAACAAAGATGTTATTTCTTTGTTCATGTTAGTTAGAGCACTATCATTGAGAAAATCATTGTAATCATCAGCAAGGACTTACCGATTGAAGGAGGGACTGGGGAAGAAAACTAAGTGATTCATCATCGCTGTCAACGGAAGACACACTTGCACTTAGGTTTGCACCATCCATGCTACTTGCACCCCTTGTTGGAGTAGTAAACAACTTAGCACGAGCTGATCTCTTCACCATTTTTAGAGGTGGTGTGTCGTAACCTGTAGCAGAGATTGGTCTTTTAGGTGTCTTAAGGTCTGGTGTGGACGCCATTAACCTCGCAGGTGTGGACACAAATCTTGCAGGAGTGCCTTCTGACACACCGGACTTGGATACTACATCCTTGATATCCTCCTCTGACACCTGATCTTTTCTAGCATTTGATGTAGCATCTATGCTAAGGTTACCAGAAGCATTGCTACCATACATGGTATTTCTGCTCAATGGCGATGGAACAATGGATTCAACCTTTGCCACTGGACTGGTCATGCTAGCTGTTGTAGAACTGATTGGAGATGGCCGTGAAAACCTTTTCTTGAAAGACGGTGACATGTGTGACATCACAGCAGGCTGCAGTTCATTGAGTTCAGATGACTCGATTCGGGATGCAGATTGAGGAGCAATTCTTGATGCAGCTTGGGGCACGCTCAATTTTGTACCATTAAATGGATGTGGCAACTCATGCTCTGGAATGTCATCTCCCTGAAAATTAGTGATAACGACACTGTGAACCCAGTGTTCATTGAAGTATGCAAACTTGGGTGTAAAATTTTTGTTTCTAGAACAACCTAACCAGTCAGCTAATGGCCTACTTTATTTTGAAACATAAACTCACTTATGGCGAAGCTATAACAGAGTGCAAAGCATGCAAGATTTCCATACCTTAGGATGGTCCCTGAAAAAATCCACGATCCTCTGCCTAAAGATCCTTCTCAAGGCCGAATAAGCAGTTTCGCCCTTTTGCTTCGCAACACTCTCCACAGCACCAATCAGGAGGTTCACCTGAAGATCGGGCTTCATGCAGCATGTCGTTTCGTCACGCAAAAGAATCTTATTGATAATAATCGACTCTGGCATTATGTACTTGAGCTGTGCAAGATGGCTGTATGTAAACCTCCTGTAGACAGAATTACAAGAATCAGACACTGAATAATTACAGGTGAAGACAGCAGCGATTCTCTGAATATTGAAAACACGAGATCTGTACCGCTCAGACAAATGTTGAATGCTAGCGCAGAGGTTGGGGAACGTCGCCTTGGATCCCTTCATACGGAGCAGCCGGGTAGAGCTCTCGAGGCAATTGAAGAACTCACAGAGCATCTCATAGCTGACCACAGCAGCAAACACAAAACACAAACTAGAAATCAGACATTTTGGATCTGAGAAATGTTTTTTTTTTGACACTATTGACACTAATTCGCTACGGATTCCCAAGATATTCTAAAATCTCCTCTTTTTCGACAGCTAAGTAGACGGCTCAGGGGGACAAATGTGGGATCTATTGTACTGTAATGTGGTCTAATGCTACATTAAGGCTAGATAGGAAACAAATTTCGAATCGAAGCGTAAGCAGGACGGAACTAGATCGAATGAAAGCTCCAGATTTTTACCTCTCCGGTAGCTTGACTTCGGCCTTGCGCTTGACGGGGCTACGAACGGCGGCAGCACCAACACCGAGCTCCTTCTCGAGGGACTCGAGCTCATCCTCTTTGGCGGCCGCCTCCGCCGGCCCCTTCTGCGGCTGCCGCAGCCCGAGGGCTGCCCGCCGGACCCCCTTGACGGAGAACGCCACGCCGCGGCCACGCGTCGTCGGCCGCTGCTCCGGCTTCTCCGGTGTCCAGATCTGCTCGGCAGCAGCCGGCGCCGCCGCCGACAGCCCGTGGGCGGGCTTCTCCGGCGTCAGGACCTGGTCGGTCAGAGCGGCCTTCCTCAGCTTCTCCGGCGTGCCGGCAGCGAACGCCGCCGTCTTGGCCCTCTTGGACGGCGTAGCGGCGTCCATTGGTGGAAAGAATGCGGCGTTTGGAACGGTAGGTTTTGGTGGGAGGATTAACTGAGGGGACACCGATTAGGGACGGAGATGTATTTATGTCAGGTTACCGCGTCAGGAGATGGCGCGAAAGGGTTGGCGGGAACGGGAGATGGCGCGAAGATCTGGAGTAGTGCCACGTGGGTGGGACCGCGGGAACGGGGGCGTTCGCGCCAATATGGAGAAGGCGGGTGGGCCATGGGCGGAGCAAGCAGGCCGAGCCCAACTCGGCCCAATAGCAGATGCCAACCTGAGCCCATACGACATTGTACAAGGTAATATATTCTTTGTTCTCAACAAAAAAAAAAGGTAATATATTCTTGTCGACATCCCCATACTACAATTCGCTTGCAGCATGGAAGATACGCAACGGCATTGGAGGCCACGGATAAATGTGAAGCAATATAGTAGAATAAAATGAGGGCAACTCGCACTTGTACCATTCTGCCATCTCAACAGGGATTAACCCAAACTGTCTCTACCGATGCGTCGCTTTCCCTGCCCAGGTGCCTTGGCCGCCCTCAAGCTCGAGTCGCCTAATCTTCCAAATCCCCGGCACAAACACACCTCTTGTCGTTTTCACCAACCAAACTAGTTTTTTTTTTGACTGTCAACGGGGGGATTTTAAATCCCCACCTGATTTCCGTTAAAATTTAATGGTAGCCCAAGTCGGCTCGGTACATGTATAGAGTAGGTTTTACATGGGAGAGGATTACAGAAAAATATATTACACCATTCTTCTGAGATGTTAGTATCAGCACGGGGTAGTCTGCAGCGCCACAAGAATGCTTCTTCTTTGCACGCTGTCAGTAGTCGAGGAATGGACGCTTCCTGGGACTGGAAAACGACCTCGTTTCTATGCTTCCAGAGCTGCCAGCAACAGAGGTGCAGGAAGCTGTCATAGTGAGCAGCAGGGACATGGGATGGACGTTCGATGTCCCCAGGGGAACTGACAGAGACTGCTTCTGTGAGTATGAAGCCGATACGATGCCAGAATTGTTGTGCGAAGGGGCACCGAAAGATAAGATGGTCAGGTGTCTCAGCAGAGGAGGAGCAAATATCACAATCGGCCTCGTCGACCACATTCTTCGTGAGCAGGTTAGACTTGCACTGCACTCGCCCTTGGACCAACAGCCACATGAAGAACTGAACCCGCGGAGGAGTACAGTTTTTCCATACGAAGCCATAGAAGCTACAGGCAGTTTCATTTTCAGTGATCAGCAGGTGGTAGAGCGGCGAGGTGCGCAGCTTGTTTTCTGAATCGAGCAGTGGGCAGCTATGTGGAAGTCTTCCATGAGCCGTGCGTAGAACAGAGTCACGACCACTTCAACAGTCAACGTCAACGCCTATGGGCTGATCCGTGCGAATCTACATGGAGCCATTGGGTCAGCCAAGCCGATAAAATTCTGGTGACACAAGGTGCTCCATATGAGTTCCGGAAATTTAGCAAGCACAATGTTCCTCTGTTCTCCGTTGTGGGAAAAATTCTCAAAGATCGGATTCCTTAACAATCATATGAACATCATACCATCTAAACTAAGGACCCGTTTGGCAAAAGTGGATTCAGCTTGAGCTTATACAGTGCACTATGGCTACAGTGCATAAGCTAAAAAAGAATCAGAAAATAACAGTTTGACCGGCTTCTCCAATTTTTGAACAAGAGTGATTACATCGCAACAGATCACCATGGCGACTTGCAAGCAAGTAGTCCTGGGACTTGGGCCGGGCTAGCATTTTCGCCATATGAGGCCGACCAGAAAAACACGGCTCGACGTGCCACCGGAGGCACGACACGGCCCGAGTCGTCGGGCGACTAGGCGACTAGTTCTGCAAATTTCGGAAACAAGCGGTTATTAATAAAAATATAATAAAAAATTTGATTAAAAATAAAAAAAATTCCCGGAGGCACGACACGGCCCGAGTCCTAGTACTTGCGAGTATATGCAGAATTATCGAGAGTGAAGCAGAGTACTCGAATAATGGTACGGATTGTCCGTCCATGCAACATGTACCATCCTAGCATAGCTATTTGAACAAGCAAGATTACTGGATTAGTCAAACATACACATGTACTATACGTTATCTAAAAGATTGACAAAAATACTTGTGTAGCTTTGCACGAAAACATTTGGTAAGCGGCAGATAATTGTTCGGTCTCCATCGGCAATCATCGAAGAAAGAAGGGACAGTGCTGATCAGCTATCAGTAGCAAGCAAACCACAAACAAGTCCATTTGTCCAGATTCATCCCCCTTCGTACTCCCAAAATCCGTTGTCTCCTCTCCCGGCTGCGAGCGGACTTTTTTTTTATAAAAAAAAAAACAATCTCCTGCCACCACATCCTTTCTCCGAAGTACTCTAAACCTATTTTTTACTGAAGTAGGGGGAGGTTGGGGGGCAATCCCCGTTTCCAAAAAAAAAAAAGAACATCCTTTCTCTGACCTTCGACATGCAAAGTCCTCTCCTTCTCAGG
The DNA here is from genome assembly GCA_012490785.1 of Eragrostis nindensis. Taxonomy (NCBI): domain Eukaryota; kingdom Viridiplantae; phylum Streptophyta; class Magnoliopsida; order Poales; family Poaceae; genus Eragrostis; species Eragrostis nindensis. The sequence continues at coordinate 375,213 of JAAXCT010000089.1, read as the reverse complement.
CTCTCAGCTGCCAACTTGGCGAGGGCGCGACATGAACTGGAACCACCCAGGAGGCTGTGGCCTGGACTCCGGAACTTGTGTGATGTTGTTGTGGCCAAGGCGAACCCTTGGAAATTGAATGTTCGAATTTGCGTGCCTAACGTTAGTGGACAAAATACTACTCCATCCGTCTCAATTTAATTGACGTTTTAGCTTTTGTTACGGAGATTTGGTGGAGGTAGGTGCACAGGAAACGAGGAGGAGAGAGATAGAGGTGTATTGAGAAGAGAGAATGCCGTATTGGAAAGTGAGAATGACAATTATTTTAGAAAAACTGGAGGAAGCTAAAGTGACAATTAAAGTGGGACGGATGAAATAGTATAATTAAGAACAACAACAGCATTCGCAGCCAAAAATAAAATAAAACGAAGACTTTCTGGTGCAACGCAAAGCTCTTGACAGTCAATGATAGAAACGTAGTACTCTTATCATGTGTTTTACTCTTTCCGTTTCAAAATATAAATAATTCTAGCATTTAAATTTTTCATCAAAATATATATAGTCTTGAATTCTCAATACAACTTTCTCACTTACCAATGCATTGTTTCTGTGCCTATCTCTATCTCTCTACTTATTCACTCCTCTTTATTTTCGGTGCACGTCATTTTTTTCACCTCTTCTTAATTACCGTACCCAAACCTAAAACTGCATATATTTTGAAAGATATGAAGTATTTATATTCGTGGCCCTATTAAACAAACAATGTGGACGTGGTAGAGAGATCACTCGGTTTTCAATCTTGCTGGAGCATCATCAGTTCCAACTTTCATGGAGTCAGAAAAGTCGAAAATAAACCGCCGCACCTAGCTGATCAGGCTCAAAGTCAGAATGAGGAAGTCTCCTCTCCACGCCGTTAAATAAACAGACGCCAGGTGCCACAGCCTTGCCGCAGGTCCCAAGCAATCCGCAGAGCTTGGTTGTCTGCACCAGCATGGCGGGACCAACACACCGCGTCGTGTTCCTCGCCACCGGTCTCGCGCTGATGGTCGTCCTCCACATCGTCGTGGTCATCTGGGCGCTCTTCCGCGCGCGCCCCTCCCGCCGCGTCGCGGAGAACGTCGGAGAAGAAGGTGGCGGCGGCGAGGCTGGGCTTTCGGCAGAGGAGGTCGGCGAGCTGCCGTGCCGCGAGTTCAAGGAGGGAGCCGGCGCCGGCGGCGCCGGCGAGTGCACCGTGTGCCTGGAGGCGTTCCGCGCGGGCGACCGCTGCACGGTGCTGCCGCGGTGCGGCCACGTCTTCCACGCCGAGTGCGTCCGCTCGTGGCTGCGCAAGAGCCGCCGGTGCCCGGTCTGCCGCGCAGATGTTGCCGGGTGACGCAACAAGGACGCCGCCAGCGCTGTGGCCGAGGCTGCCGGCGCCACCGGTGAGGTCGTCACCGAAGAGTTGCAGCAGCGTGTGCAAGTTAATTAATTCGGTTCATGGTTTTGCTTCCTCGGATCATCCTCTGTACATTTCCCTGTCGTTTTTGCACTCGTGCATGCATGCATGTACATGCCGCGAGCACGGTTGGTTTGCCAACTTATTCTTGGATCTCTTGTTATTGTCGAGTTGAACATCGCCAGCTGTAGATGATGAGTACCAGTTCGCAAAAGAAGAGGCGCGAGAACGCGGCAACACGGGCACACGGCATGCGTAGTCGGTGCGAGAACACCTGCTACTACCATCTTAATTGCTTCGACAGCAGCAATGTCACCATCTTAATTACTATCCTCAATCGGATCTTATTATTGTTCCTCCATAGTACTATTCTGCAGTTCGCTCCATCTTTTGACTACGTTTCCGGAAATCAGTTGATCGCCGGCGGGCGTCGATTGACGACGCTGCCCCGAGAGAGGGAGGGGCGACGAATTCGTTCACAGCCAGGCGGCGTCCCTGATGGGCGTGACGACGGCCTTGGTCTGGAGGTAGTTGCGGAGGCCGTAGGGGCCCTTCTCCCGGCCCACGCCGCTCATCTTGTACCCGCCGAACGGGATGGCCGCGTCGAACACGTCGTAGCAGTTCACCCACACGGTGCCCGCCCGCAGCGCCCGCGCCAGCGTGTTCGCCGCGTCCAGGCTCCGCGTGAACACGCCCGCGGCCAGCCCGTACGGCGTCGCGTTCGCGCGCCGGATCACCTCCTCCGTGCCTCGGAACTTGAGGATGGTCTGGACCGGCCCGAATATCTCCTCCTGCGCGATCTTCATTTCGTCCTGGGCGTCGGCAAACACCGTCGGCTGGACGTAGAACCCCCTGTTGCCGACCCTGTCGCCGCCGGTCACGAGGGTGGCGCCGGTGTCCACGCCGGACTGGACGTACCCCAGGATCTTTTTGAATTGCTCGCCGTCAATCTGCAGATGCGACGCAAATTAAGCTTGGATTATTTCAGGACACAAAGCTCACCATCGGGCGATTCTGCCGACGTGCTCAAGCGTGTACTCACCTGAGGCCCCTGTTCGACGCCTTTCCTGAAGGGGTCGCCGACGACGCGCTTCTGGGCGCGGGCCTTGGACTTCTCCACGAACTCGTCGTACACGCGCTCGTGCACGAACGTCCGGGACCCGGCGCAGCAGCATTGGCCCTGCCGTTGGAAAGCCGTCTCAGAGTCAGCAAATTACTCCGCAAAACTACATGGAACGAACGCCGGCACGTACCTGGTTGAAAAAGACGGCATGGTGCGCGAGCTCGACGGCCTGGTCGACGTCGGCGTCGTCCATGACGATGAACGGAGACTTGCCCCCGAGCTCCAGTGTCACCGGCTTCAGGTTGCTCCTCGCTGCCAGTTCAAGGATGATCTTGCCGGTGCCCGTCGATCCAGTGAACGCCAGCTGCACAAAAGGTGTCGTAGGATCATCGGTACTTGCTTCTTGAATCAAGAGGAGGGATTGCGCTATAAATTAAACGAGAGCTAAATCACCTTGTCAACGCCCATGTGGCTACACAGCGCCGCGCCGGCCGTCGGACCGAAGCCGGACACGACATTCAGCACACCCTCGGGGAGTCCAGCCTACAGTGAACAAACACATGAAAAAACAATCATATTGACGACAGAATTTACGAGCAAAGAACGAACGATGGATGATACGTTCAGGTGCGGCAAAGTCAGGCGACCTCGTAGAGGAGGCTGGCGACGTAGAGCGCGGAGAGCGGCGTCTGCTCGGCGGTCTTGAGGACGACGGCGTTGCCGCAGGCGAGCGCCGGGCCGACCTTCCACGCGAACATGAGCAGCGGGAAGTTCCATGGGATGATCTGGCCCGCTACGCCGACGGGCTCGTGCAGCACCTGCGCGTGGTGCGCGCCGTCGGCCGGAACCACCAGGCCGTGGATCTTGTCGGCCCACCCGGCGTAGTAGCGCACGAACCGCGCCGCCATGGGCACCTCGGCGCCCGCCGCCTGCTCCAGCAGCTTCCCGCTGTCCCACGTCTCCAGCGCCGCGATCTCGCCCGCGTGCCGCTCGATCAGGTCCGCGAACCGGAGCAGCACGCGGCACCGCTCCTGCAAAAGCCACCGACCGTGCAGCCAGCCAGAGATCGGTGAGCAAACTACTATAATAGAGCGTGAACCGTGTGTGCAACTGTGCGTACGTAGGCGGTCATCCTCGGCCACGGGCCCTCGTCGAAGGCTCTGCGGGCTGCGGCGACGGCGCGGTCGATGTCCTCCGCGTCGCCCTCGGCGACGCGCGCGATGACCTCGCCGGTGCGCGGGTCCATCGTTGGGAACGTCTTCCCTGGGGAAACGGAACACGGTGCTGAGACCCCCTGAACTCGATCGATGGATCGCAGCTCAAGAAGAAATGGCTTACCGGAGGCCGCATCGACAAAGTTGCCGTTGATGAGGAGCTGGGTGTGCTTGATCTCCACCAGAGGTCGGATTGGCTCGTCGCTGGCGGCTGCTGCTGCTTGTGCAGTGCTGAACCTGCGAAGAGGAACCCCTGGCAACAATTCCTGCGGTCTCTCTGTAATGGAATCGCAGTTTTCAGCTAATGTGCAGCATAAGTTTAAACATACTCAATATTTTGATTACTACTTGCGTCAAATTAGTTGGTGACCCATGATAGTTGTGTGATCTCTACGAGCCCCTGGAGAGCATGAAACTCATGACAGCGAACTACTGAAGCTGGAAATGCAGAAGCGTATACGACAACCTACCTTTTGTTTCTTTTCCTAGTTTGATAAGGATCGGTGTCGAAATTCGAAAGGTGTCATCCTATCAGACTCATAAAAACTTCTTCTCCTATGCCACTTGGGGCCATCACTCACTGATCACGTTAACATTACTACTTACTTGAAGCCGAAAAATAAAGAGAAAATGACACAGTTTGGTGGGGTAAAAGAGATGAAAGAATTAAAGAACATTAATTGACTCTGAACCGAATTTTGCTGATCAGTGTGAGAAGAAACAGCGACAGTCATCAATTGTCTTTTTCGGAGATGAAGATTTTCTCTCATTTTTCAGAAAAAAAAAAGGAAAACTGAACATTCTAAGATGCACTAGACGAGCATCCGGTAAAACGGGAGCTGAAAATTGATGAGCGGGAAGATAGGCATCACCATTCAGACAGCCTAAAGTGGATTGAGATAATAAGTGGAAACGAACAGAAAACAAGCCAAGATCCGGGTAGAGATCGTCACCTGCTCTCAAGAGGGGAGAACTGCCCGAGGAAGAAGCAGGACAAGGCCTCGTGAGCAGGCGGCGAGAAAGGAGGGAGGAAGCAGCCTTCCTTGCAGCCATGCTTGATAGCCGCCTCTGCCCGAAGCACCGCGAATTCTGCTGCAGCCTTCTGAAAATCTCGAGATCTAGCAGTGATCAGCGGTGGGTGAGTGTGTATTTCTCTTGTCCTTGGATGCCAATATAGAGACGCAGTGGGCTCCGTTACTCTGAGCTGCGATTTTTTGGAGGGGCCTATGTATCCATCAGGTGAGTTCTCGAGTTTGGAATGAAGAGCTTGGCGTGATGATTGCGAGCGCAGTTGCTGATTGAAGCAGGCCCAGGCAAAGGAACAGAGAAAGAAGGGAGAACCACGAGAACATTGTGCTCTACCCGATTACCACAAGGCTACAAAGAAAAAGAAGAAACAGAAATACGTGGGGTAGAGTGTAACAGGGGGGAAAGAGACAGAATAAGTATCCGGTATCTTCTGTCCTCACATACATAATTGAGAACAGAATTTGTATTCGGATATACTTATTTTTGAAGTACATAGAAAAGGTTACAGTATAATGGAAGTATTTTTTAGATGTTCATTCTCACACTGTTCGGCTGGAGGCTTTCCAACCGGCTGCTCCTTCTTCTCTCTCACATGGCTACAGTACTGCTTCCAGCAGCTACAGTGTTCTCTCTCAGAAAAACTGCAACTGCAACTGCGACTGCAACTGCGAGTCGAAATGATGAAACGCTGCTGCGGTAGTTCACAACTTGTGTGCATCCGCCTCCGCCTATCTGGGTGTCTCCCTACGTAAGGGAAGCAGGATTTTAATCGTGCTGTTTGTTGCCACGAGGCATGAGTAGACGAACCCGATTCAATGACTTGCAAAGTTCAAGTCGGACGAGGTAGTGTTGCGATAAGTGCAGCGTCCACTAGTAGACAGTACAGACCGTCCCCACCCTTCACGTGAAAACAAAGCCGGACATGGTCACTCGGCGTCGTCTTCACTCGACGCCATGATCCATCCGTAGCTTTGTTTCAGCTCGCAGTCCAGTTGCAATGAACTGTGCGCAGGACAAATCATGGACCTGTGTCCGGCTCGGCTAGGACCAAACAGTACCCACAAGGCCATAAAGCACAAAGCTGCCGTTCTCTTCAAGGCCAAGAGCAGTAGAGCGCCGTCAATCAGATCAGTAGAGCGTAGAGCGTCGTCAATCGGATCACCTCATGGGCAGAAACAGCGTATCAGTGACGTACTTATAGTACGACCGTATGCGTTCAACGAGGACCATCAGGGCAAACAAGTTGGCAACTGGATGAGAAAAGTCATTTGGCCTTTACATGTAGTTCTACAGATGATAAGAAGCAATTATTCAAGCAACATCCAATGACCTGATCATCACTACCTCGCTGCGGCTGGTGCGTCAGTGTTATTACAGTCCTCGGTCACAGGCAACTCGATGAGTTCTCCACGAAAGCTGGTGGGCAAAACTGTGGGCGCGCGCACACAGAATAAGATTTGTTCCTTTCGCACCAGCGTCATAATTGATATGAAAGCAGAAAAAGAATGATCAACAAAGAGGACAGATTCCGATTATAGGTAGCAGATTATCTTCTATTGGTTGCCCGTTTTAGTGCCTAGCCTTTTCTGGGAGAAAAAAATTGCAGGTTTGAGTTGGGAGATCGGCAAATTTCCACAGGCGATGGCTAATACACATCAACTTGCATGGTCACACATACCACTACACAACATTAAAGAACAAAACATCCTAATAAAACAGCAATACTATAAACATTGCATGTAGAGCATCTAATAAAAATATGAAAGAATGCTATGAACCTGATTTACATTTGTTAACACCCCAAAGTCTCTAAGGATGGTGCGAGGATAAGTCCAGAAATCAAATTATTCAGATCTTTGTGATCTTCGAAAATGCCCCTGTGTTTGAAAAATAGGTGCTTCCAGTTCCACTAGCAAGAATGCTACCATCTATAAATGGACTTGACAGCTCCATTCCCTGTGCACCAAGAAAAGCAACATTTCATATATTATGGATCGATCACACTTCATCAGAAGGTACAGCTTTAAGCAAAACAACACAAGCACACCATAATGAAACCAGGCCCAAACGAGGAAGACATATCAGTCTTAAGTTTATAATCAGCGGAAAATGGACAAAGTAAGACCATAGATTGTCAATAATGCAACCCTGCACCATGCTTTTCCGCCATACATAGAGCATTAAACTGTGTAAAGAAGTACGGTTCATCCAAATAACTTTCAATCAACAAAATTTAAAAGTAATTTTGAGAGTCAATAAACAAAGCTGAAGAAAAGTCTGTCAAAAAAAAATCTTTTGTTTATACAGATTATATGCAACTCTGGAACCTGCCTCAATTCCTGGGCATTATATCTGAAGATACCCACAGTGCCTCCGGCATTATCATAATTTCTCAATTGAACTCAAATCAATCAGCAACTTAAATGAAAACTGTCTAGCCAGCCAAGTATTCAAAACTTAATAAACTCCGAACTCAGTTCACTTGAATTGGCGTAAATGCCAAACTCGATGTCAACCCTGATATTGACCTACCGCTGCCACAGTTCTTCTCTTTGAATCTGATATGAAGGAATGTGAAGCATATTAATTATGATATGGACCTCCATCTCTCTTTCCAAAAAAAAGGGAACCAATTCCATCAAAATAAGATAAAATATAAAGTACGCCAAAAGTATAACTTGCCTTTACGGCTATTTTCCCTCTATCAAGTTTATTACGCATATAACAAAGTCAGATCTGCATCCATTCACTAAGTACAGCATTCCTAACAGTTTGATCCACGTTTAGCATAGTCTTCGTAGTGAAAAGAGACACACACCCTCCACAGTAAATAGGATATGGTGTTTGACATATCAAAACCAAATACCAATAAGATGAGGAAAGATCAAATTGCTTACCTTTTAGAAATTTTAGAAATAGGTCTGCTTTCACCAGTTGACACACGTAGCTTCCCGCTTCCTGCCTGCCCAAGTAAGCCGTATCCTTTCCCAATGCCATCACCTAATAACAGAAAACATATGTAGTATTAACAGAAGTGTCAGTATTCAAGACCCAGACATGGTGAAACTAAAAATACATCAGTATGATGTTCATGTTAGGGCAACTGACCAAGTGAGCTCTCCTCCGGCACGCCAAATTGCATGCGATTCACAAGTTTCATCATATTGGTCTGTGCATATCTGCAAATTCGAGATCCCATATACAAAAGATAAGGCAAAAGTGGCAAATATAAGAATAAATACAACCAAGATAAAAACAGGTAACATAATCAGAACATGAGAACAACAGGTTTTGGATTTTCACACAAAGAAATCTTAAATAACTAACCTTTCTTTCGTTTTCCGGAGTCGACGACCTCCACGCTTCTTTTTAGCCGCAGAGTCTGGAACAGGAAGTGGCTTTGGAAGCCTTGCAGGTGGTAACTGTTGCCACTTTTCAATCTTCTTACCAATTTCTTTTAACAAGTTCTGCCCAGCTTTTCCAGTGGGATCACCTCTTATGGAATCAATCCTTGCTGCTAGTGTTGATTTTGCTGCTATAAGCCTACTAGCCTGAGGTCTTAAAGATGGAGGTGTGCTTTGAAATACTTCAGTTTGTTGGAGGTAACCAACACGAAACTGGGCTGTGGCAGTAGAGAATCCGGAGAGATTTTTCTTTTTCGCACCAAGAAGCAGCACATTACAAGCGGGCATTTTTGCCAGTGCTCCCAAACCACCAGCAGTTCCCAACAGTTTCGAGGCAACAGCACTGCCGACAATGGCAGCAAGGTTTGGTGCAATGTGGATCATTTGCCTCTCCAAAAAGTCAAGAATTTTCTTCTTCGTTGCATCAAGATTAAGAGCTCTGTCACATGCTGCAATAGTTTTTCCCAAATTCTCTTCAGAAAGAGCCTCACCGCTAGTAGTTGATTCCGCCATTGTAATCCACATTATATCTGCAGAAGGTAGAATACCTTTGAAATCAACGAGTGTCAAATCCATCTCATTTCCAATCTTCTGGACAACACGAGCATAATCGATTGGATGGTGAACACGGGAATCTAGTACAGGATGCTTTTGCTTGTACTTGTCACGTATGAAATTGTGAACTATGGTAATCTCATTGTCTATATCTACTGATAAAGCATTGCAATCAGAAATAAGCTGGTACTCTGTATCCTCCAGGATGGACCCTTGACTGGAATCACTTATGCCTCTTTCAAGTGCATCTTCGACTTTCTGTGAGCAAAAAATAAATTAAAAAACAAATATTAATAAAATTATACTTGGTGAAATAAAGAACGCTATAACCTAAATCAGTTATAAACTGATTTAACAAATAAAATAATTGAGACTAATATAGTGTTTCAGATAAAGCTGGGAGACAAAATATTGTAGGGTACTGTTAGTACAAGATGCACGGTGTCGGTTATAAAGACAAAAAAGGGCTTTAGGTCATTTAGCAACCGCAAAGTTCATCTGCACATTAATTAACCAATTCAGCTTCTGCACCAGTGGAAACCAACAGGTTACCTCATGAAAAGTCCCAGGGTGCTTTCAGTTACCAGGTTAATGTGTGCCAGAAATTTAACAAGGGAAAAAAACATGAGGCTAAAAAGAACGCGCTGACTTACTTCCATTATGTCATTATAACGCTGTGTCTTGTGAAGTTCTGAAACACTATCAAGATCATCACAGTAAAGAGATTTGACTTCAGGGATGTTACTGTCACCATCCACTTCCATGTTTTCTGCCTCTGCACATTCCAGTTCCTGAAATAAGGGTAACATGTTAGTGAAATCACCCAATAAACTGTTACTGCAGCGCAAGAGTCATTTGCAAGAATAGAAATTAACTCACAGGGTAGTCTTCATTGTCTGATAGAGCATCAAGATCAGCCAAGAAAGAATCAGCGAGACTAGCCTGGAACATCAGTTGGCAACTTGTAAGTTTGATAATGTTACTAGAAGGAAAAAAGTAGTAACTAGTACAGAGTATCACCTAATACTAACTGAATGCAAGAGGATTGACATGCCAACAATTACAGAATGACAAATAAGCTACCAAACTGGATGGACCGAGCGAAACTCATAGCATGACCAGCCCATCAATGAAACTGTAATACCACAGTGACCAAGCATATAGTACACGAGCGTGATAATGTCTCTGCATATAGATGTGTAAAGTTCAAAGGGGTATGCATAAAGCTCCTAGATTCAGCAAAACATATTCAGGTAGCACAATGTGATAGGTAGGTCGTCCAACACTCCAATTAACAAACCAAACATCCAACGCCAGGCGTCCTTAAACACGGTAAAGCAAACAAAATCCGTCGCCGGACCCTAATTTGGCTATCAATGCCAATACGTACATGGGTTTGCAATATGAACTGCAGGGAGCAAGCAATCTAGTAATCTACTGCGAGCGGCGAGCACCCCGAGTTAGAAGCGTAGCCGGTTGAGGCCGTCTGTTTCGAATGCTACTAGAGGTTACGACATGCGCAAGCAATCCGACAGAAATTATGGTCCGCGGCATTCGGCGCGGGGAGGCACAACGAGCAACCCTCGATGCGATTTGGACAAGTGCTCAGAGGAACTACTCACCATGACTCGAGGACGAGTGCGCGCTTCCTCGGCGGCGGCGGCGGCGAGAGCACCGGAGCGGGAGACGAAGGGCGGGTCGGCGCAGGTAGTGCAGGGCACCCCCCACGGCTCGCGAGTGCGGGTGCGGCCGTGCGAGCGCCGGCGCCACCGGCGAGGCGAATTGTTCGGTTCGGCGTTCGAAACGTTTCGGTTGGGTTCGTGTCTCGACTGGCGCGCCGTAGTGCGCGTGGGGGCTATACGCTGTGTACAAGGTCGGTAACGGCTACGAAGTGGGCTCGGATGGAGTAAAGGCGCCGGTGACGGGAAAAGCCCAAAACTCCGAACTGGGCCGTATCTCGCTCTCTCACCGGAAAAGAGATCGATTCGTCGCGCGAGCCCAACAAAACAAAGGCCCGGCTTGCGTTGTGTTGACCAGTTCCGCGTCGGCGCGGGCGGTGGTCCGAGAGCGGCAGCGCATGGCACGCGACGGGGGGTCGACGGCGACGCCCAACCGCCACGTGGTCCGCGGACTCTGACCCGGGGCGTCAATGCCGGCGCACGTACGGGGGGGCACCTCCCCTTCCCTCGCATCGCGTCAGAACCTTGACTGACTGCTAAACCACCAACCAAAACTCAAGGCCTGAATCGAAGCGCCCTTCAATTCCATCGCAATCCGTTCTTCCTCGCCCAACTGGTCCCTCTCGCTTTCTCGAGGACTTGTCCGGCCGCGCGAGTGATGGATCAGGCTCGCTCGCTGTAGGCAGCTACTGCTACACGATCGATCGAGTGATCCACTGATTCCTCGCTGTAGCTAAAAATTAAAGTAACATGTCGGCAGTCTGTTAATTATTAGTAGTATCAACGAAGACTTATCCGTTTACAGCTAGTATCAGGCCACGGTAGTGGGCAAACACATGCATGAGGCAGCAGCATCAGCCAGCCGAGAACAGTAGTGATGGTGATCCACTTGAACTCGTTCTCCGCCTCCTCCTCGTCATACGCGTCCCTCCTCGTGCGGCTCATGCTACCACCGCCGCGTGTGCCACGCTCTCGCAAGTGCAAACTTTGTTCATATCCGGAACGGACAACGGAACGTCCTGGAGGAGCAGCTGTTAAACCATTCTGCTGGAGCCTGTCCGTCCATGCGTTGATTGTTAAGCTCTGACGATGGAAAGGATATACTAAGACAGGATCGATCGATCGAGGAGGGCGCAATGATTTGGCGGCCCCTTCTCTTCTGCTGGACGGATATATAGGAGCCATGCCCAATGATTTCCGACGAGTCAGCTCACTGTTTCCCGTGCGTGCATGCCGCTCCGACAGGGCGACTGGCGACAGGCAGCCGAGAGACGCTTGGACCTGTTGCGCTGGCAGCGTAGTTTCAGCTCAATACGGTGTCCTTCCTTGGATCGCAATCCATACACTGTACGTCAGTCGACCTGGGCACTGTTCGCGGTTCCACGCGCCACGGTTTCATGCTACTGTGCGTCGAGTTCGAGACCTTTCGACTCATGAAGACTACGTACGACAAGAAATTAGTAATCCCACTCGATCCGCTTGCGACTCACGTGCAGGTCATGCGACGATCACGTCGTACTTTGCCTACTGTTTTCAGTTGGAGATCCACACTTGGCGCTGTCGATCGATTTGCTAGAATACAATGACATCGCTTCTCATTGGCTTGCTCGATCGGCTCCTTCCCTCGCTGAATCGAGATGTGAAACTTGTCCATCCAGTACGCGACGAAATCGATCGCCATTATATTGATCTGAATCCTTGTTATACAAAGTGGCGAAATATTCAGGGGGTACTTCTTCATGTGAAAGGCATGTTAGAGACGTACTGTTCTTAACACAGTTTAATGGAAACAGCTCAGCTGCCAACCTCTTCATCATCCGGCCTTCTTATAGCCGGCCTCAACCAATCAACACAACTAATTTCGATATATAGTAGCGTTGTGACCACAAACAAAACAAGAGTATATGTGGCGACGGGACGTAAGACAAGGCTATCAAACCAACAGAATTCGACGGCATACCATGCCAGCATTAAGTAATACCATCCACAAAGTCGCACGAGCTCGTGGTATCAATTAGTTATTTAGTTTAGTTTATTTATACCGAAACAAATCAGAGGAGATCAACAGAGACGACGACAGCAGCGGAGCTTAGGTTAACAGGCCACCATCCTGGCTCTCTCAATTTCTCAACGGGGCTAAGGCTTGCTTGCTAAGGCGTCTTGGCTGCTGATTACAGCCAAGAAACAAAGCCACACAACTAATTAATCAGCTGGCTGCTGCACAAGCCCCACCTAACACACAAGCACTACGTAGATTATTCCGTGGCCCGAGAATACGGGAACCATGAGGGGAGCAACAAGATATTCTCGTCCAGCTCCCGCCTCCCGTGTGTCGAATTAAATCAAAGAAATTATTAAGGTGAACAGCGCTCGCGTCCGCATCGGCACCGTCGTCCGTCGGGTCCCCGCCGGCAACAGCGACGTCGCCATGCCCGGACAGGAGCGCGGATGTGGACCTTCGCCGAACTTTTGCGCACGTCAGTTCGTCGGTGGGGCCGCGTTTCGTAAAGCTTGACTGATTGATGCGCTCAAATTTCTTGATTAAGTATAAGAGCTGGCGACGTCACCACAGAGATTTGGGCTAAGCTGAAATGTTTATATTTTGATGACACGTCGTCTATCATGCGAGCACAATTCTGATACGGTGCTTCACAGCTTTGCCAGCGAAGAAAATGGAGGGAGGCTTGCTTGCACCGCAGAGATTTTTCTTGAGATTTTCTGCAGTCTGGCTAATTTGTGGTTGCCATCAGTCACATTCGAGAAATATTCCCTCGTTTCAAACGACGTTCTACAGTCTGAGTGAAAATTAAACGCTTGACCGTTCCATACCGCAATGTCCCTCCATCACTTCGTTCCTTTTCGACCCAACAATGTGATAGTAGGTCAGAGGACGACAACAATGGCATCTAGAGAAAGGAAGAAAAAGGAGCGTTATAGTTCGAAAGATTTGACAGGGAGAGGGGGGTTGGAATCCACCGTTGTCAATGAAAATCTTCAAATGCAAAGTTTCGTAGTGGTTAACTATCAGATATGGAATCGAGTCATCTAGAATGATGAACTACGATCCAAGGAACACGATCGATTGTATGTCAAGTCAACGTCAACGTAATTGCAGTTTTTTCAAGGATCGATGGCAGCAGCATCCTTAAATCGAATGGCCAGGCTATTTCGTTCGGCACCACGTGCTGTTGGTTGGTTAACATATTGTTACGGAAACGTAAAATATGAGATCCAAACATGTCCGTCATTCAAAGAACGTGAACTAATTGATTTGTTACTGCTTGGTGCTTGCGGATCAACCTTAGAATTCAGTACGTTTACTAGGACTAAATTCTCGATGAACCTTCACTGGATAGTCACACTACTCTGTTTGACTCACATTTCGCCCTTCCCTCGAAATTTTCCTTGCGACTTTGCCATGCATTCATCTTTCTTTCCACCAGTACTAGCTCGTTTGCTCACCAACCTCAACACTTGGACTGTCTCCTTACGATCGTGCCACGTGTAGATCCGACAAATGTATACGTAGAGAGTGATGTATTCAATTCTGGGACCGGATTAATCTATGCGTTTGAGAAATTTTATTGCCACCCATTCATGTGTCAGCCGCATCTAGATTCGAGGCTTTGCATCTCACCTGGAAATCCGATTTTAAGGCTAGTCCCAACGCCGGTTTCACGCCGGTTTCATTTCCCTCCAGCTCAGCAAAAACGACGACGTGGCGTGACATTGAAGAGGAAAGAGAGGGAATCGGTTTCACCTGTATGAAACCGGTGACGCACCGTTTCCAACATTTGAAACCGGCGTTGCAGCAGCAAGTTTCATTTCACCCACTCCTTGCCTGATCCTGTGCGGCACCACCCCAATGCCACACCCCGTGCTGCATAGTGGTGTGAACTGAGTGAGTGTTGCTACATACTCCGTGTGACACATTTGATCTTTAACTTTATGTGACAATTAAATGCTGGATTATCTATGAACCCACAAAAATGAAATCTTCCATTGGAAGGGGTTATTTCATTGTTTGTTTTATAACACTTTTGATGCTGCGGCACATTGGAAACAACAAAATGAAACTTAACATTGGGACTAGCCTAATTTCTCAGCTTTGTTGGGGCTTCCAACGATAAAATACCTAGCTCTGTCGGGGGTGGAGTAGGTGCATGTACCTGTTCTTCGATTTCATGTGTTTTGTGAAATGCTATCTACTTCTATATAAGTATTAAAAAGAGAGTAACGGAATGTGAGCAAACAAGTTGCTCATGAACAAGTGGTTTTCAAGCTGCATTAGAATAGAAACTTGTCAAAGACGTGAGTGTTTTCCTTCATTAGATGCAAATAAACCTCAAAGAGCTTTCCAGCGCAATCGTCCAAACTTCACCGAGCAACGTTGAACTTGCACTGAACATATGGAGCATTGAATTGAATTTTGGAATAGTGACACCATCTGATAACAACTCGATGAAAGAAACGGGAGATACTTATCTGCGTTGTATGCATGCAAAGCTTTTCTCTTCAGAAATAAATGTTTCAGTGCACACGAGATAGAGAAATGCTACTAACAAGTAACAACGTCCTTTTCAAGGGTCAAAAATGTTAGACAGATGCTTCTTTGCAGATATTGATATTTTTCTCCCGTCAGATGCTCGGTGCATCCTCGTCCTCACGTACCTTTCCAACAAGAAGTACACATCCGTGCATATCTCTTTCGTTTATTCTACATTTCATCTGTTGACAAGATATGAGCAGTATAAAGTGGACTTATCTTTCCACTGGAAATAGGCTACTCCTACCTTTCAAGCCATCTTTGATGTAGAAATCAGGTGAAGCAATTTCTAACCAAGCTTTTTTTCCACAGTGCTAGAAAATTATCAACGACGAGGGAAATATATACAGTAGTATCTTTGACTAGAGAAGTATATAGACGTGGTAAAACAATTACTTGATGTTCTCAAGTCTCATTTAAGACATTTTCTTTTCCGATTATACGTCAACTTAGACACTCACGCTATAAACACACATACGCAAACCCTACTTTATGAGCATATTCGAAGACTGAGCCGGTAAATACTTAAGATTGGCGAAGTCATCACTTACGTCTCTCTGTCGACGGCCATGTCGCCTAACGTTAAAAGCATAATGCTGTTAAATCTTAAAAAATTCGCTCACACAGATTCAACCCAAGACCTAAGGTGCTACTGCTAAGTAACTTTTGAATATCTCGTGGAAGACTTGTCCTGGAGAGCTCTGGAGAAGAAGTTACTATCTTCCCCCCTAGAGCGCGAAGTCCTAAGCGCAAAATAGGCTAATAACAAATCAACTTTTGTATATCTCACCATGCGATACTTGTGAACAATGATGGAATTTGAGCAAGTAAAAGGACCGACCTAACTAATTTAGCTCTAAAAAATCAGTGAACGCGCGCTGATTTTAATCAGTTAGAGTTTATGTTCTTCGCTCTGGATAATATAAACTTCTGTAGTTTCCTATCAGGGCCCCACAATTATGACGTCTTTCTCTTGCGCAGCGTGATGGATTTCCGTCGACGTGTGTACTCCGCGGCTCGCAGTCATAAAAGCGAAACCGAAAAAGAGTGAATGATTCGGGTCGAAAAGGCACTAAAATTCGGCAAAACGTACAACCACGTATCAGCCCCGTTTCGACAAGCAAACCACTCCACGCGTCCCGTTCTTCCCAACGGCGGCACGCGATTTTCCACTCACTCGCCTCGCCACCTCCCGCAGCGCTACAAGAACGGAAGCTGCTTGCCCGCTTCCCCGCGCTGGATTCGGCAGGAAAAAAAGGGTAAAGGCAGAGTGGTTTGGAATCCAAATCCGTAGGGGCGAGCAGCGGAAGGCGGAGCCCGCGGCATCCCTATCTCGAGGTCCCCTCTCGTCGCTCGCTCGCGTGGTTGGTTGGTTGCCCATCTCCGCCCAGGGACTCGCCCCCCTTTGCTTGTCGTGGCGCTCTCGCACGCGGCCAGCGAGGAAAATTACCGCTCGGTTTCGTTCGTACGGGGCGGTTGATGGCAAGTTAAGAGGGAGGCGCGGCGAGCGAGCTTTGGGGGAGGTGGTTCTTGCGGGGAACCAACTAGAAGGGGAGTTGTGTGGAGTGTGCTTTGCGTTGCTTGTCCTGGTTGGTTGCCATCCCGCTCGCTAACGGCCAAGGCGACAGGCAAATCTTGGCCTTGGGCGCGCCGCCGCGATACGATTCCTTGGCTGAGCCCTTGTTTCCTTGCGGAGATTGGACGAGGTTTGCTGCCATGGCGGCGGTAGGCGTGGCGCATTGAGGCGCGCGTGCGGGCGGCGGGGTGGAGCACATGGATCTGGAGGGCGCGGGCGGCGCCGCGGCGGCTGCGAACGGGAAGGTGAGTGAGCTTGCTCCTGGCTCGGGCAAAGATCCGAGTTTCTCTGCTGATGGTGGCCCTGACTGGCTGCTTGTGCCTGCGCAGAGGCGGGGGGAGTCGTGGCGCGCGACGCTGCTGCTCGCGTACCAGAGCCTCGGGGTGGTGTACGGCGACGTGGCCACGTCGCCGCTCTACGTCTACAAGAGCGCCTTCGCCGGCAACGACATCCAGCACTCGGCGGGCAACGAGGAGATCTACGGCGTGCTCTCCTTCGTCTTCTGGACGCTGACCCTCATCACCCTCCTCAAGTACGTGCTCATCGTGCTCCGCGCCAACGACGGCGGCGAGGGCGGCACCTTCGCGCTCTACTCCCTCATCTGCCGCCACGTCCGCGCCGGACTCCTGCCTGGCGGCGGCACCAGGGATGAGCTCATGGAGGAAGACAAGGCTACGGGGCGTCGAGGCGAGCGGCCCGTGTCCAGGGTCAGGGCGGTACTGGAGAAGTACAGAGTTCTGCAGAGGCTGTTGCTGCTGTTCGCGCTGCTTGGGACCTGTATGGTCATCGGCGATGGCGTGCTCACCCCTGCGGTCTCCGGTTTGACTGCTCTCCCATCAAATTTTTGGATGACTGGTCTCTATGGCATTGTATTTGTTTCTGATGCGAGTCATGTGTTTTCTTTCTTCTTTTGCAGTGTTCTCTGCCGTATCAGGGCTCGAGTTCTCTATGGAAAAGGAGCATCACAAATGTAGGTTAATTCCTTGCTGTAATTGCACGAATTGCTGTATAGGTAGTATTAGGCAATGTTTCATTGTTTGATGGTGCCAGTTTTAATCAAATTAAGGGTTCAATGACCCATCCAGATGTTTATGAGATTCTTACTGCAACTTACTTTTTGTGCAGATATAGAACTTCCTGTGGCTTGTGTCGTACTGATATGCTTGTTCGCACTGCAACACTATGGTACACACAAAGTTGGGTTTCTCTTTGCGCCGATTGTGTGCATTTGGCTTTTCTGCATAAGCGCGATAGGGGTCTATAATATTGCTCGTTGGAATCACCACGTGTATCGTGCCCTTTCACCATATTACATGTATCAATTTCTGAAGAAAACTCAAACTGGTGGCTGGATGTCATTGGGTGGAATCCTTCTTTGTGTAACAGGTATACTAATAGATAAGCAAGGTTGCTGTTTACCACAGTTTTGTGACAGTACTTGAACAGCAATGACACAGAGGTGTAAATTATTAAATCATGTTTCTTGTAGGTTCTGAAGCTATGTATGCAGATCTTGGACATTTCTCACAATCATCGATTAAGGTACGGTGTGAGTCTGTGACAACGCTCGACAGAAATTACTAACACATGTTTGCTGTTTAGTTTTTATTTCTAAATCCCAGTTTAATTCAATTTTTCTAATTCCCGTATTTCACGTTTCCTCTCCGACTAAACTCATATCTTATTTGACTCAATTATTTTTTGTACAGTAAGATTAACAAGATGCTTAATTCCATGACACCAGTAAAAGCTCCACTCATGTCATTTACATATCCGTGCCATAATCAAGGAAATTTGTAACACACTAAGGGTTATGCAAATTATTCTAATTTTCCATAACATTTAAACTCTTTGTTCACAGTTCACACATGTATTGTGGCGAGTCCGTTCCTCTGTAAAATCATTTCTGAAAGCACCTGCTGGTTGACTAAAATATTACATGCAAACGATTCTACTGAATTGCTGATTTCTTTAAAATGTATACTAATTAACTGCTCCCAGTGCTCGTTCAAGCAGTGTTCAGAAGTTTAGATTATTATTTTTCCTTGTGAGATACCAAGTGATTTTTTCTTTTATTTTCCTAGCATAATAAGTCTCTCACCTATTTGTTTCCCTGCGTGTGGGACCATATTCTGTGTATGCATGCTCAATATCCTCGACATCCCTGCATGCTGTGATGATCTTTGTATCTTTGATTGTTCTACTTCTGCTCTTAAAATTAATGCAAACATTGGACCTTATTCAACTTCTTGACATCCTGTATTTCCAACAGATTGCATTCATATCTGTGGTTTATCCAGCCCTGGTACTGGCTTACATGGGGCAGGCTGCCTTTATTTCACAACATCACAATATTGAGAGCAGCTATCAAATTGGATTCTATGTGTCAGTACCAGGTACTTTCTTTCATTTATCTCTTACCTTGTAAATATTGAAGTAGTTGATAAATACAACATTCCCTAAAAGATCTGCATGTTTCCAAGCGTTGACATGCATAACTCTGTCTTTCTAGAAACACTCAGATGGCCTGTTCTGGTGATTGCGATACTGGCAGCTGTAGTTGGGAGTCAAGCAATTATCACTGGGACCTTTTCAATTATCAAGCAATGTTCTTCATTAAGTTGTTTCCCTGGTGTGAAGATTGTGCACACATCCTCCACAGTGCACGGTCAGATATATATACCAGAAGTCAATTGGTTGCTGATGATTCTCTGTCTGGCTGTTACTATTGGTTTCAGAGACACAAAGCACTTGGCGAATGCACAAGGTATAAAAGATCACATTCATATAGATCGTTCATACTCTTATAAAAAATTACTATTGCGGCTAATTGCAGTGCTTCTTTCATACTCTTAAAGAAAATCTCGCATCTAACTGTGTGTGGTTTTATCCCAACTTCTTGATACAGGGTTGGCAGTTATAACTGTTATGCTTGTCACCACATGCTTAATGTCACTGGTTATTGTGCTTTGCTGGAACAAGAGCATCTTCCTTGCCTTTGGTTTCCTGATTTTCTTTGGCACAATCGAAGTACTCTACTTCTCAGCTTCTCTTGTCAAGTTTCACGAAGGTGCTTGGGTTCCTATTACCCTTTCCTTCATATTTATGATAGTCATGTGTGTGTGGCACTATGGCACAATAAAGAAGTATGAGTTCGATGTGCAAAACAAGGTTTCAGTAAACTGGCTCTTAAACCTTGGTCCTTCACTGGGCATTGTTCGCGTTCGTGGCATTGGGCTGATACATACAGAACTCATGTCTGGAATTCCAGCCATTTTCTCCCATTTTGTCACCAATCTGCCTGCTTTTCACCAGGTACCTTATCACACGCTCCCTATTTTAGAGTGCATAATTTCATACTCAATGAACATAACTGGCAAACTATGCTTTGCAGTTTGTCTAACGAACCACTTATTAAATCTGAGCAAGTCACATGTGCATGGGTCAATTTATGGATCTAATGTCAGAGTTCTCACATTTATTTATTTTTAATCAGGTACTGGTCTTCCTTTGTGTTAAATCGGTTCCAGTGCCACATGTCCAACCTGAAGAGCGTTTTTTGGTGGGTCGCATTGGTCCAAAAGAGTACAGGCTATACAGGGTCATTGTTAGATACGGGTATCGCGATGTGCAGAAGGATGACCTAGAATTTGAGAAAGAGCTTGTCAGCAGCATTGCAGAGTTCATCCGCAGCAGCGGGGAGTATGATAAGAATGGCTTTGTGGAGGACACAGAGAAGTCCTATGAGAAACTTTCTCCCATCAGTACCGGAGTTCCGTTGTGGGAAGAGGATGGGGAACTTGATGCACCACCATCGCCTCATAAACAGATAGGCCCACACATTGTAGCACCGAAGCAAAAGAAAACAAGGTTCGTAATACCAAAGAGTGCCCAGGTGGATATCGAGGTGCGCCGCGAGCTGCAGGAGCTCATGGATGCGAGGGAGGCAGGCATGTCCTTCATCCTGGGGCATTCATACATGAAGGCGAAGAGCGGGTCGAGTTTCATAAAGCGAATCGCGATAAATTTCTTCTACGAATTCTTGAGAAAGAACAGCCGGGGTCCTGCCTACGCTGCTAACATACCACATGCCTCCACCCTGGAGGTGGGAATGGTCTACCAGGTCTGATAGCAGCTGTATAAAGGTAGATGAGATGATGTTTCTCCATCTGTATATACTCCCTTGTTGCCGATACCGTTAACACAATGACAGAAGTAGAGACCCTGGAGCACAGCACGGGCTAACAAACAGCTGCAGATCTTTGGGGGAGCCCCACGGGAAGTGTGCATTTTTGTCTGTGAAGCCTTTTGTTGTGCTGGTCTATGTTTTGTTTTGTTTTCTGATACGTTTGTTGTTATTGTTGAGGTACTTGTGAAGTCTGACTAGCAGATAGCATTTTTTATGTTTCAGCAACTTGTGTAATTTGTGCATGCATGTCCGTGGTGCAGACTGTATAAACAGCATCACACATTAACTTTTTTTTTTGAGCAAACATCACACATTAACTAAACAATCAGACAGCAGCATCTGGCAGAAGTTTGCTTCTTGGGCCTAGCTTGTTTTTGGCCCATGGGCCCATGGACATCTGTGAAGAACGGGGCCGACAAAAAGGTCTAGCAATCGTTGTTCTTTGTTTCTGGGGCATCTCGGGTGTGGGCTCCCGTTTAGCAGCCTTTATGCTTTACTTTAGGTCCCGGATTCAGAACCTTTTGTTTCCCTCGTGCACATCTCCTTCCTTCGTCTTGCCCAAAAAAAAAAAAAAAATCTCCTTCCTTCGTGATTCTCAAAAAAAAAAAAAAATCTCCTTCCTTCGTGATCGATTATCATCGTGCTCGGTTTCTGGGATAAACCTGCCGGAATTTTTTTTTGAAATCTGACGAATTTGGCAAGACGTGTCCAGTTCGCAAAGAAAATTCACTGCGTTCAAAACGAGGCCCCTGTGTCACCTTCACGCAAGCAACAATTTTACCAGAGGCTTTCAGTGCGTATGAGCTGGAAATGCTCGAGCGCGGACTGTCCTGCACTGCACCTTCCTATTCTCTTTTCTGCATCTTCCTATGAAGTCCGCGCCTGGCTGGTGCGAGATACATCATCTGAATCGACAGCAGCAAACCTTGCACAACAGCTGCCCGGCTGGGGTAATTTCCCCGTTTCTCTTGCCCATGATTTAATCTTTGATTTTTAATCGAGTGACCCGACCGAATCAGCTCTTCGAATGACTTGGTGACCGACAATCCTTTTTCCCTCGGCAGATTTTTCTGTCGCGACGTATGAAGTAATAGTAGAATTGCACGAGGAAAGAGTGTGAGTGGTCTTTTGAACTTTAGCTTAACACTTCGGAACCTTTCCAGGCTCGGCATCTTTCGACGCTACGGCGACGACAGGGGAGAAAAAGGTGGCGGACCAGACATCTTCCGCCACGCCCGAACAAGAGCACCTCACATGGCGCCCGTGGATCGGAGGAGGCGGGCGCGCGTGCGCTCTGCGCAAGTGCCATGTAAAGTAAAGCAAAGCGGGGTGATTTTGCTCGTCGCGCCCATCGCCTAATTAGCACGGAGCCACGGAGAGAGGCAGCCATCGATGTGTGATGGTCCGCCATGACGAGAGAGATCCGAGAGACCTCCCTCCTCGTAGTCATGGTGCACCGACCAGTGTGCATGTGAGCTCCAATTCCAGAACGTTCGGCGACGAATCTCTATGTTTTTCAGTGGCACTCTTCTCCGTAGTACCACCACTAACACTAGTTAACACGAGGTGACATTTCTTTTCGGCTTTGTAGTACGATAATACCCTTTGGTCATAGGGACATGCCCGGAAGCAGAAACCACTGCGGCCGCATTGGAGCGCGTGAACTGGTTGGCAAAAGATGGGCACACGCATGGAACGTCCAAGATTTCTCGCTGCTTTTCCTGCTCGGACTCGCTGTAACGTCCCCGGAAAACACTGCCCGGCAAAGCTAGGTGGTATACGCACCGGAAAGTTGACGCCGGAAAAAAGGCGTTTGAAAATTTAAAATTCTTGCTAGTAGAAGTTTAAGATGAAATGTAACCATTCCTGGGCGGCCCCGTCTGCAACCTCCGCGTCTGTTTGCTGATCCATATATGAGTTTGCAATGTGCATCTGCTATCTCCTGCGATAACTAGTGGACCTGTAAGTCTATCTTGATAGAAGGAAAATGTGCAAGTTGAGGCCTCCTTTGGAACGCAGGAATTTAACAGGAATCGCACAAGAATTTCACACGAAACACGTAGGAAAGGGAAATTTTTCCTCCAATCCAAACGAGCCCTGAAGTGTAAATCCCAGTTCCTCCATTTTTAGCGGGCTAGTAACTGGAGCTTTCCAACATGAAAAAAAGTCTATTTTACTCTTCCGAACAATTCACTTTCTTCATTTTACTCTCTAAATAAAACGATGACTCATTTTACTCCCTCAAACTCATTCGGTATGGTATACACTATATTAAAGTTTGTCTTTTTTGTTTTTTAGCTTTACAAGTGGAATTTGAAGTATAAATTTTGCATGATGACAACCCATAAGACAACTTGTGTTAAAATAATTATGACATATTTTTAATAATATTTACATGGTTTAATAGCAATTAAAAATATTTGCATTCAATTGATATAAAAAATAATTAAAGGCATTGTGGGAACTGTCATTATGCAAAAAGTTTAAGCTTCAAATTTTGCTTATACACCAAAAAACAAAAAATAAAAAACTTGTATATTGTACAAAATTAAATTGTTTGAGAAAGTAAAGTGAGCCGTCATTTTATTTAAAGTGTGAAATGAACAAAATAAATTGTTCGGAGGGTGTAAATGGACTTTTTCCCTCCAACATCGTACCCTCCTTAAAATATGTGCGTAACAGGTGAGTAAAAAGTGAAGCACCAGTACTTATATTTCTCGAAGTAGTGAAGTAG
Source organism: Eragrostis nindensis (assembly GCA_012490785.1). NCBI lineage: Eukaryota > Viridiplantae > Streptophyta > Magnoliopsida > Poales > Poaceae > Eragrostis > Eragrostis nindensis. The sequence continues at coordinate 351,810 of JAAXCT010000089.1, read as the reverse complement.
TAGTACTTGAGCAACGTTCCTGTTTGGGATTAGGAAGCCCGCTTAAATCTTAAGCTACTTTCCAATTTTTTAACACAAGACACTTGGCAGCTCGAACATTTATTTATCCATCAAGCATATTTATTATATTTACGAAATGAAAAGAAAGGCGGATTCCAAACCCGGGATGACGAGTGAATCCCTCTGCACGTGACCCTCGGCGCTCCTCCACTCTGCAGCAGTCCTCGCCGGGGACCCGACCACCGTCACGCCTCCCCTCCCTCCCTCTAAAACCCCACGAAATTGCAGCCGCAGCCGCAGCCGCCACCGCCGCGCTTGTCTCTTTCCCCCAACTTGTTCAATCCCTCCCTCGCTAGTCGCTTCTCCCCACCCGGAGCGCAAGAAAAGCTCGGATTCTTGGTTGTTTCCCCCACTCCCCGGCCTCGATCTGAGCGTTCTTCCTCTCCCCCTCGCTCCAGTCAGATGGCCGTCTGAATCTTCCGCTGCCGCACGGTTCCCCCGCTTCTTGCCACTGCCGGGTCTCTCCAATGGCGGCCAAGGGAGGCAGCGAGAGGGGCCGCGTCTCGATGGCGGCGCTGCTGGTGGCCGCGCTCCTCCTCGGCGCCCTCGGCCCCGCATCCGCGTCCTCGTACCCCCAAAGTGAGTTCAGTGATCGACCGAGCGAGGGCTCTTGGTTCCGCCTTGGTTTCCCTGCGTTCTGACTGGTTGTTTCGTTGCCGTCGCAGGGGTGGTGAGCGGGTTCCTCTCCAATGCGGCGTCGTCGGTGGCCAAGCGGCTCTGGTCGCTCAAACCCACCGTCAAGACAGGTGACTGGCCGCCGAAATCTTTTCTTTTCCTGCTGCTTCTCCGGTTCTTGATTTGTCTCTCCTAAATACTATTACTTCGCTTGTGGTGTTGGAGCAGCGAGCGGCTCCAAGTCGATGGTCAAGTACGAGGGCGGGTACACCGTCGAGACGGTCTTCGACGGCAGCAAGCTGGGGATCGAGCCCTACTCCGTGGAGGTCACCCAGGGCGGCGAGCTGCTCGTCATGGACTCCATGAACAGCAACATCTACCGGATGGCGCTGCCGCTGTCACGATGTGAGTACGCCCTCCCCTCCTCTTCCTCCTCGGCTAGTAGTACCCCCCTGAATCCGGCATGTTTTGGTGTTTACTTCCCGTGGGGCTCTGCTAATTATATGCTGTGAGGTGTTTGGTGGCGTGGGTGGTGGGTTGGTCGGTGTCATGAATTCCGGTCTGCTGTACTATTTCCCCTGATTGCGACGGGCTTGTTAGTTTGCACCTTGCAATGTTGCGTTTTTAATGCCTTTGGGCTGCTTACACTTGAATTTGCCAACTTGGTCAGTTCCAATTTTATATGGAGTGAATATTACTCCTAGTAGTTTACATTTGTAGAAATGGGGCAACCGGGTCCAAGAGATTTTAGGCTTGTCAATCCATTATGCGCCATTTTCAAAAGCTTGTGCTACTAAAAATTCTCTCAAGGCGATGCAATAATTTTTAGCACTGAAAAAGGACATCATGACATATTGGTATCCCGAATTCGATATGACCACTTTCCCTATACGGTTATGCTGATTACTTGCAGTGTCCATTGCTGTTGCATCTTTTGTAAGGCCATGCTGCCATTTTCTGTTAGCAGACCAATTTCTGTTGTTTCACTTAGCAGCTCATGATTTTGGGCTATGCTGATCTTTTCTGTTCCATCTTCTGAAAATGGATTTAACTGATGCAGATAGCAGACCGAAGCTCGTCGCTGGTTCCCCAGAAGGATTTCCCGGTCATGTTGATGGGAAGCTGCGAGAGGCGAGGATGAACCATCCAAAGGGATTTACAGTGGACGACAGGGGTAACATCTATGTGGCTGATGCCATGAACATGGCTATTAGAAAGATCAGTGATACAGGTAAGCTAAAATGTCCTGTGGTGTAGGGTAGATGCACATGGTTTTGTCTGTTCTCTGAGCATCCTATGTTTACCTTTTGGTTTTTGCTGGTCATGTACTGCATGCATTTAGCACCTGGATCCAAAACTGCATTTGGACAGTGGACGCCTGCTAGAAAATGTGACCACTGTGCAATGGGCTTGAGTAAAAATGATCTCTACAAGGCGTTGTGGCTAACCAGAGAAATAACCATGTGCGAAAATTTTGTTCAAAGTAGAGTTTCGTTATAGTTTCAAAAGGAAATAGGGAATAACTCGAACTGCACTTTGGAATCCAGACTTAGCAACACATCAAACATTATGAAGTTCTAAAGCTACATAGGAAAATTATTAACCATAGTCTTTTTGTCCCTTTTAACTCAATTTGCACCTGATATATGATTTGTTTCTTGGATTGTGACTTTGTGGCCTGATACTGTTGCAACACGAATATTTTATATATTTGTCTTGAAATTAGATTGAGGGGGCTTGATCTTAAACGACTTTGATTTTCGAAATCGTTGTGTGTACTTTTCCTTATATATAGTTAGTGAAGGCGGGGTTGACATTGTGTTCTGATTTTCAGGGGTTACTACTATTGCTGGGGGGAAATCAGGCAGAGGAGGGCATGTTGATGGACCGAGTGACGAGGCAAAATTTTCTACTGATTTTGAAATCCGTTACATTGGCAGTAGCTGCTCCCTTTTGGTGATTGATAGAGGAAACCAAGCAATTCGGGAGATTCAGCTTCACTTTGATGATTGTGTGTACCAGTACGAAGCTGGTTTTCCTCTAGGTGTGTTATATTTGTTCCATTTTCTGCTATTATTACAGTACCTGAAAAGCCTACTGTTGCTTTTGGAGCTCTTTACTCTATAATATAACTGATTAGATTAATGTTCCATGCCCACAGGAATTGCACTACTACTTGCTGCTGCTTTCTTTGGCTACATGCTTGCATTGCTGCAACGCCGGGTTTTAGGGATGGTATCAACTGAAGATGTAAGTATCAAGTGCTTATCACTGCCTTAATTTTGCAAGGAAAAAACGTCATTTACTGTCCCTGGCAGATTTTCAGAGTTAGCAAATAAGGTTAAGGCTACAGTGGACCACAAGCCTGCTGGAAACCAGCAGGCACATGACATGAATTAGTTGCCATCAGTCTTTTGTCTCTTCAGTACTAATGTCCATTGTCCGTTGGCCCCATTCTGCCTGGGACAATACGAGATGTTTATGTTTTTTCGCAACGTAGCCAAGAATGACCTGCTTATGTGAGCATTCAAATTGAATGGTTAAAAAATACTAAAGTCCGAATGTTGTATGTGGTACTATTAGATTGAATCACTTTAAATCAATTCTGAAAATTCTACATATGTAGACTAATGTTATTTGAATTGGTCAATATAAGTAAGATAAGACAACTTTGTTGCTTCTGAACTTTGGAAGTCCCCCCCCCCTCCTGGCGAACATGGACTTTGGAAGTTCCTTGGACATCTAGTTGTTCAAGATTTGTCAAATATTTACAAAAGGCTAACATTTGAAACGGTTACATAATGGAGTACATGTTTAGTTTTAGTTTATCCTTCTGATTGTTGTTTTTTATATCTTTAACATTGTTTTGAGTACATATTTTACCATGCAGGAGCAACAAGCTCAAAGTCCTGTAAAAGCTAACCTGTCGAGTATCCCGCCTCCATACCAGAAGCCATTGAAGCCTTCCCTTCGCCCCCCGCTAATACCAAATGAGGATGAGCCTGCAAAACAAGAAGATGAAGAGGGCTTCTTCTCCTCCATTGGGAAACTCATCGTGGGAGCGAAATCGTCAGTTGCAGAGATGTTTGGTGCAACATTCTCCAGAAAGAAACGCCTAAACGTTCATCATCAGCTGCATGGTAGACCAAGCTCCTGGCCAGTGCAAGAAAGCTATGCCATCCCGCGAGACGAGACCCCTCCACCACTGGATACAAGAACACCGACCCCTCGCAAGAACTACGCCTTCATGTCAAAGGAGCCGGAGAAGATCCACCACATCCGGCACGGCCGGCCTCATCAGTACAGTGGCTGGACGGGGACGGGAGAAGCACCTCAGCAGCCGCCGCCGCCGCAGCAGCAACAACAGGCGCAGCAAGTGCATCACCAGCAGTACCTGCAACATCATCACAGGCAGTACTCCTCCGGACCGCAGACCTTCTACGAGCCCAGCTGCGAGGCAACCAAGGAGATCGTGTTTGGAGCCGTGCAGGAGGGGGACATGAACCGCCGTGCCGTGGAAATCAAGGCTGTCAACTACGGCGATTCGCCGTACGAGCAGAACGGGCTGAGGTACCGCAGCAGTTACATGGGCAACAACCAGTAGAGGAAGATGAGCTGTTTTTTCCAGTCAGTCACATGCAGGACTGGAAGATTTATTTCCTTGCGCTCTAATGTTTTGGCGTTCCGTTGTACTGTCTGTATGAAGGGAATAGCTAGCTAGAGAAATTAAGTACCAGTCGTCTCCTGATCAACTCGTGCAACGGAGAAGCTGGGTTTTGGTAGAAGAGCGTCGTGGTCTTGGTTCCTGGAACTCTTACTGACAGTGAGAGAGATATAATATACTCCGTATGTATGTAAGTGAAGAAAATGCGTTTTGACCTGATTGTCGCCGTGAATTCGTTCGCTGTGGGCATGTATGATCTCCAGCTGTTGGAGAAACCACGAGGCACTGTGGTAGAACATGTGCCGTGTCGTGACCCATGGCGTGTGTGGGACATTGCGCGATTTGCTCATGTGATGGACCGACCCTAACTTGCTAGCGCAGGACATTTTTTTCTCCGTCGGTCACGTGGATCGTATACATGGGGATGATTTCGGCTTTTGAATGCGCCGCCCTGTCTGATCCATTGCTACGGCCTATTGGTCACAGGCTTCGCTGGATGACACGGTGTCAGCCGGCCGAAGCGCGAGGAGCAACTGCCGTGGAGCACCGCCGTCCGCGTCTTCACGCGGCTGGGGTCGGAGCTCCTCCCTTTTGACGCGGGCCAATTTTTGGAGCAGCAGTGCCGTTGCGCCAACGTCTTCTGCTGGCACGGCATGGTACATGCTGCCGTGAAGCCGGCGGCCCCGGCGCCCCCCATCCCCACGCGACGGCGTCCCCCTCTGCCTAGCCCTACCACGCGGATGCACATGCCCAAAAGAAATCGAGCAAACCTTACAATTTTCATATAGCTTCCATGCCTCAGAAGTTCAGAACGGCGGAATAATGAAGCCTTTGTTCTCTCAAAGTCCCTGAAAGCAAGAGGCACGAGCACAACTACAGATGTGATAGGTTGCAGTGCGCAGGCAGAAAATATTAAGCCAGTACTCCCTCCGATCTTTTTTTCTTGACGTTCAGACAAAGCTTTCGGTTCAAATTTGAACTACCATTCTTGTCTGAACGTCATCAAAAAAAGAAAGGAGTACTATTTTCAGCAAACCGGATTCTATCAGCTCATTGCTGTAGAGTGGAAAACGGTACAGCAACTAACATTTCTGATGTCCAGCTATACTTGTCAATATTTCGGACTGGAAATGCACTCATCATGTTACTTAAGTTCACCACATCACACTGGAATCGCGGTCTACACTGCAAAATTGAGGGAAAGTACTGGTGCAGCTTGAAGACGCCCCTTAGTGCATTTCTGTTTGCCTCCAAAAATCAGCTCCTCTTTCTTGCAACCTGACACGGACCTCACTTTCGCCTATCCTTGGCCCTCTTCAGTGTTTGCTTGCCCTTGTTCTTCCACTTCTGGTTGCCTCCTGGTGTGCGGCTCTCCTGAATTTCCCTAACCTTGCGTTCACTGCGTTTTCATGGAGATCAACAGCACATTCAGTTTCAGGGTAAAAAACGGCTCTAGCTATATGCAAAAAGGAGATTTGGCACAAGATCTGTGTTATTCGTTTCTCAGACTGGAGTTCATTTTCAACATAGAGAAGACGGAAAGAGAAGGGAAACAATACTATCGCACTATTGCCACGTGCATTCACTGGAGTCTATCATGGTGGCAAAGCAAGATATATGCTTGAAACTAGGATGTTATTCTGGTGTACATTTGAGTTAATAGAAGTTCTGCATCGTAATATGACTCTACGATCCGTAATTAGATGGATTTGTGTTGATGTAAAGCTAGATGCAAAATTCTTGGATAATTGTGTTTCATGGATTCCCAGGAATTTTAATGGGGCATATATACGAAAAAGACTTGCACTACTGAAACTACGAAGTCTGTGAATCTATAGCATTTCAGGGATGTTTATGAATAGTAGGATGGGCGTACCGGTAGCTCTTAAGAGATGGATCAGATAATATCTCATCAACCAACGTTGTCTTCCGCTCGCTCTTTGTCAGCCTACTTGAGTAGAACTCGGATGCAGGCTCAATAATTGTACCAACCTAAAAGCAACATCAAAACATCACATGCAGTAAGCTGCTCATTCAGTACATCAGCTACCAAGGAGGATATATATATATAAGATTTCAACACACTGGGAGAATCAAGTTCTCGAATAAGGATGGTTGATCAGGTTGCTTACTTGGAAGTATTTAGGAAGGGCCTTGGACTTTCCTGATCTCTTGAAGTGCCTTTTAGGGTCCATTACATGCCTCAACTGCAAAACAGAAGGCAAAAATATTTCACATGAGCAAGCCAAACGGATCACAAGACTCACTAAAACAATACCAATTGAGAGTAGAGAGTTGAGACAGTCACATCCAACATTGTATCTCGACTCTCAAGGGAAACAGTTCCAATTTATGATGTACAAAGTAAAATGGCTCCAATCAGATTGTAATGCTATCAAACTACCCATCACTACCATACAAATACAGTAGTCATAACATAGCTCAATAAACTATGGATGTTCCATCATAGTTACTTTCTCTTCTACCGACTCAAGGCAAAAGTAACTTCTGCTTAATTGCAGCAAAACGCCTTAAGTACACACTTCTACACCCCTATTCAGTAACAGCTGAACAACGAAGCTATCATCTCCTCTATCAATATGAATGTTGCTTCTCAAATTTTCAAACCATTTGTCTGTTTTATAGGCAGCAGATACTATGTCATGCTACTTCTACCAATCAGGTTACCCGGTCAGAAGTTACTCCGTACCTGCAAAATCTCGAGATCTTTCTTCAACTCGGGAGTGATTGTCGGCGCTGGCATGTCAAACCTGAAAAAACGAAACAACCATAAGCAGCTGCACATCAAACTCTCCATGCCCTCGCAACCAATCAAACAAGCCCGGATGGAATCCGAGGGTGACGAAGAAGCTCACCATCCCTTGCCGGAGGTGTCCTTGACGCTCTTCTTGGCAAGCTTGTTGACCTTCTTGGGGTCCCTCGGGGGCACGAACAGCCCGTCCACGAGCTCGTTCGCGGGCTTCCAGAGCGAAGCCTGAACGGTGCTCGGACTCGGCGCCGGGCCGTTCTTGCTGCTGCTGCCGCTGCTTGTGGATGGCAGGGACGGCAGCTTGGGCGCCCACGACAGGCCGATTGGCGCCACCGCCTCCGACATCGCTAGTCAATCTCTGCGAATTCGAATGATCGCCAAGTCTCCCAAGTTGGGTGTTGGAGTACGCGGCTGCGGCTGCGGCTGCGGCGGCGGAGGTGGGGCGGGCGCGAGAGAGAAGGGCGGCGCGGCAGCCGTGGGAGGGAGGAAGGCGAGGTGACAGGTGAGTGCTAGGGTAGCGGACGCGGACTGTTTGGGCCGTTCTGTTGTTTCTGCGACTTCTACAAGGTTTGGACCGTCATTTGGGAGATTTGTGGCCCGGAAAGGTTCATCATGGGCCGTCGTGGGTTAACTCTGTGTGGGCTGACGTTTTCCTTGCCGTTTCGTTAAGAACGCCGCCGCGCAAGGCGATCACTGGTGCAGTGGGTCTGCCCGGAAGACGCGGCCGGCGCCCGGGGGCTTTGAAGTCGCCGTCGTTGGCTCGCCGGGGGCATTCGCTTCGCGTTACGCAAAAGCTGCGCCTCGCGCTCATTGGCCGCACGCGACGTGAGCAGGACAAACTGAGCCGCCACCGACATGAGCGTGCCGCGCGGGCGGGAGAAGGAGACCGTGTACGGCTAGGATTAGGTGGAGGAGGGAAACGGACACGACGCCGACCAGACCAGCGACTGGAGACGACCGAGAACCTGAATTGGGCTCCGACAAAACCGGAGGCCCCGACCCAACCCAACCGCGCGCCGCGTACGTAAAGGAAGGCCAGGGAGGGAGACCGAACGCGGCGCCTCGACGCGCGATCCCTCTTCTCTCGAGAGAGGCGATGGGGTCGCTGCCGGCGAGCCTGCCGCCTCCGCCCCCGCCGCCGCCGCTGCTGGGTTCGCTACATTCGGCGCTGAACCAGCGCGGGGCGCGGGAGCCGCTGAGTCTCGCGTTCGACTGGGGCGTCCCCGCCGGCGCCGCTGCCGGCGGCCGGGAGGAGGTGTGGGGGCAGGCGGCGCAGCGGAAGGGCTGCGGCGAGCGGATGCGGGCGGCGGGGGAGGCAATGCGCGCCGCGGCCGCGGAGATGTGGGCGTTCGCGCGCAAGGACCCGCGGAAGCCGGTGTTCGCGGCGAAGGTGGCCGCGGCGCTCGCGTTCACCACGCTCCTCGTGTTCCTCCGCGAGCCCAGGGACATCGCGAGCCACTCCATCTGGGCCATACTCACCGTCGTCGTCGTCTTCGAGTTCAGCATTGGTACGTTGCTCTTCCTTTCCTTGCCTTGCCTCCGGATCACCGGCCACCAGCACCTCTCTTTGCTTTTCAAGCCACATCCTCGTTGTCGCCATGAAATTAGTTTGGTGCATGGCAATGATTTTTTTTACCGCATTTTCATGGTTTGGCTAATCGATTGAACGTGCAACGTTGCATATAATTCTTGAAGACCAAGATCATGTCGATATTATGATCATGGAAACAAACCTTTTAAACACATTGATCATTGAAATACAGATATTTCAAAAAATTCAGATAACCTTTTCGTCCCCTTTGGCAGCTTTGATAACCTATGTTGGTACGTAGTTGTTTGCTTACACCTTTCCTATCAGACAAAAATACAATCCAATTTCCATTATGGATAACATTTGGCAAGTCTTGTTACCCTATACTTGCTCATGCAGCATCACACGTATTCAATCTCTAACTCAGTTTCGTTTACACAGGTGCAACCTTGAGTAAAGGGATGAACAGAGGATTGGGAACTGTTACTGCAGGTGGGCTTGCTCTCGCAGTTGCCGAGTTGGCAGCGCAGGTGGGAAAATATAACATGCTGGTCATCATCATAAGCACTTTCGTTGTAGGTGAGTGCTGGGAATTGCTGGTCATTTTGTATAAAAGGTATTTTTTGACGTTTGAGTGTATTTGATTCACTGCTCATTTTTTCCAATACTTTTTCGATTGCCAGCATTCGCCGCAACCTTGACAAAGCTGCACCCAAAGATGAAACCGTACGAGTACGGACTTCGTGTGTTCCTGATTACCTTCTGCATTATCACTATCTCTGGATACAAAGCAGGGAAATTCACATCCATGGCCATAAGTAGATTTGTGCTGATCGCAATCGGGGCTGCTATCAGTCTCAGTGTCAATATTGGAATATATCCAATCTGGGCAGGAGAGGATTTGCACAACTTGGTGGCAAAGAACTTTTCTGGCGTTGCAAAGTCGTTAGAAGGTAAAATCATCATGTATTATTCAATGTTTTTGTTCCCCGTTTTGCTTTGTTGGGAGGTGTTCACAACTTCCCTTATCTCATGCCAAATCCACTTTTGCTCTGCTTTATAGGATGTGTTGATGGATATCTGAGATGCATGGAATATGAAAGGGTTCCATCGAAGATACTCACATACCAAGCATCTGATGATGATCCTCTGTATAGTGGGTACAGAGCGGCTGTTGAGGCATCAGCACAAGAGGAAACACTGGTTTGTTCTTTCTCCAAGTGCAACACTATATAGGATTGGATTTCTTGAATTTTTTAACAAGGGTGATGTCTTGTGATTGTAGCTAGGATTTGCTATATGGGAGCCACCACATGGACCTTACAAGATGATGAAATATCCATGGAGGAGTTACACTAAAGTTAGTGGTGCTTTGAGGCATTGTTCCTTCGCAGTCATGGCATTGCACGGGTGTATACTTTCAGAGATTCAGGTTTGCGCACCTCAAATAAGCAGCAACTGAAACGTTGAATTCTAGAGTTCCTTGCTAATTCTGTTTCAAATTTCAGGCCCCACCCGAGAGCAGAAAGATTTTTTGTGCTGAGCTGCATAGAATAGGTCAAGAAGGAGCTAAAGTGTTACGCGAACTTGGGCATAAAGTCAAGACAATGACAAAATTGAGCTCTTCAAACATTCTTGCCGAAGTCCACCTTGCAACTGAAGAGCTGCAAAAAAAGATTGATGAGAGATCCTATCTTCTCATCAACAGAGAACGATGGGAAATCAGAGGGCGGCATGATGGGACTGAACAAACTCCTGACGGTGCCGTTGCAGCTGACAAAGAAAACAAGGACGAACCGCCCGAGCACACCGTTCTCAATGTCGAAGCAGCCCACGAGTCAAATAGCATCGCATCGAACCCATTCCTTGGCAGATTCAATTCAGGATCAATGACGAACGGCTTGTTTAAGCTGAAATCATCTTGGCCCGCTAGACATTCATTCCATCCGAGCCTTCCGTTTGAAGTTGTGCAATCAAGAACATACGCGAGCGCAAGTGCCTTGTCACTGGCTACTTTTGCTTCTCTTCTCATTGAGTTTGTTGCCCGCCTCCAGAACCTCGTTGATGCATTTGAAGAGTTGAGTGAAAAGGCTAACTTCAAGGACTCTGTTGAGGAACCTTCTGCAGTCAGCAGGGGGACTTGCGGGGTCTCAGTTAGAATACGCAAACTTCTTCGATTGTGTTAGTGACTCAGGTGACGAGAGACCTACCCAATTTTGTAAGCCAAACGTGTACATTACCTGATTTTGCTAGAAAATGTTCATAATGTAACTGGCACATAAAAATGACTGCAGAGGAGACAGGTCTATACTTCTATACAACACAGACAAATACAACATACATTGGGTTTATGATAGAGAAGGTACATAACATCAGCTGCTATTTCATGTTTAGTAACATACACTACATATTTTTATTGTTGTCAGAGGAAGAAGGGAAAACCCTTTTGTGTTTGTGGCTTGGAGCAGTCTGAATTTGCCCACCCAATCTGCCTCCGTTGATTATCATACACAACCAACTTGCCACGCAGAGAAACATCTACATGGAACAATAGGAAAATATCATTCAAATATGAAGATTAATCAACTATATAGTACGACATTTGAACAGGCTAAAGAATAAAGAGGCTCATTTGTACCTCCAATTATAATGGTTGACCCAAGATTGATCTCTGTTCCATTAAGAAGCCCCAGACAGACATTTCCTTTATCCTGGAAAGAGTCCACCAAGAAAAGGCACATAAGAAAAAAAAAAGCATAGAACTCAGATCAGGACGTCAACCAACAATGATAGGAGACTGACAATAATTTAGGAAGAATGCAACGGAACTTACACTGATGACCAAGTAATCATCAGGAGAAATAGTGAATGTTTTAGACATGACAAGCCATTTTTTCCCAAAATGAAGGTTCAAGGGCTTGAAGAACTGTATGACATCTTCCAGATACCTGGAGAATAAATTAAAATACAGTTAGTAAAATAAAGTGTTTCTGTTATGCAGGCACTCAGTTATAGTTAAACTATTTTACCTCACGGGAAAATCAACTTTCCAGCATAAAGGTAATGTCCGATCTGAGCTATCTTGGACAAAACCCGGTGAGACATATTTAATCTGTGAACCAAAAAAAGAGTTAGCAAGACAATATTGAATTATTGATCCTTATTATGAACAATTGTTAGCAGTACTCACAGCAGCAATAAGGTTTTCGTATAATTCATTTGGGAGGTATGTATATGAGCTTCCACTGTCAAAAATTACTTGAACTGAGTTTCCTGTCTCTTCACGAGCACTGAGCTGCTGATCTCCATATTTCACATTCTGGACCTCTGTGTGGTACAAGTTACTGAAATTTTGAGATAAATAAATAGGTCACGACAGAGATAGAAAGGAATTTGTATAAGAATTTTAGATTGCAATGAAACTACAATGCCGTTCTGATAGATATAGAATCCAGAAGGGAAATGGCGAACGGGCAATACATGCCAAAAAGGGGGGAAAATGATTATAAGACTTACTATGGACCACTTCGAATAGAAGTCCATGTCAATCCCCATCTAGGTACATAATCATCACCCAGAAACATATATCCTCCACCACCTTTCTCTCTAGTGATACAATGACCAAAAACATTGGAAATAAGGCCTTGGTTAGCCAGCTGACTGGGAAGGCTTATCGCTGCACTGCTAAGTCCAAGGATCCCATCAGTCTTTGCTGGTGAGGACAAAAGCTGGCCTTGCTGGTCATATGCACACCTAGATATATTTACAGTTAACAGTTAGATTACCAGATATCATGTTTTAAAATCATTCATGTACCAGATATCTGCTTCTGCAACGTTTGAACATACCCAAACACAAAGTCTAGCTTTTCCCTTCCGCCATTGGTCGCTATCAGATGCATATCATCCCTTGCAAGCACACCCATTGAGGAGCTTTGGTCTGCGTATTCAATCTCATAGTCACACTGTTTGCAGGTCTCACAGTAGTTCTGGTTACCTTGCAACTCTTGGCATAACGAATCCTTAGGAGGGACTATCTTTTCTTTTGCTGGCTTATATAAAGGATGAGGTCCCTGAAATTATGAGATATGTTCATCAGAAAGGAGTACATGTGCAATGAAATTGACAGACAATGAGGCTAATTTTAAATGAGTGTAACTAATATATTAATATCGTTTTTTAGTGATGAGATATCCAAAGTTGTGAATGGATATCCCAGTGTAGCTTAGAAACCACTTATGTCACTAAAAGTCTAAAATTAGAAAGGAGATATCTGATGTTTGGTTGCATACTTTTGCGCAGTTCGTACACGGTGCATCACACTGGATCCATGTCAAGTCACTTCCAGTATCAACATCAAGGAAATATGGTCTTGGAGGATTGCCAACAAAGATAGATGTATAGTACTGGCTGCAGTTTGCATAAGATAATATTAGCTTCAACAGAACAATAGTGGCATGTCATATATTACTATATTAGCATCCCTTGAAAATTGGCCATGAAGTACTATCAACACATGCACAGACACGCCGATTACAAAGAGTAGTATGCTAAAGAGGATAGTCTCTGAAAACAGAAGTGTTTTGGATACTCGGATCTCATTAGCAGTTAGCACACAACAGGCCATACTCCTTTGATGGATACTACTAAACCTGAGCTCAGAGTTGATTAATCCAGTAAAATCTCTAACAACATCTATACCCAGTTTGGTTATACATACATTCAGCGGGCTCCATGACTCAACTAATAGCAAAGTTTCCCCCAAATTAGTACACGTTATAGTCAGAATGCAGTTCATCACCATAACCGCGATCCCTTCTACAAACAAATCTAAACTTTCTACTGAACCGAATCAGAATGGAGCAAAATTTAGACCCGAATCAGATCGAATGCCTGCCCAATTGTACGCACCCATCGGGGAAGACATTGCCCTTGATCGGGAGCAAAGCCGTCGAGTTCGTCGCCGTCGCGGCCGCCTTCCTGACCTCCATCTTGTTCCTCGCCTTCCGCCCGCCGCCGTCGTCGACCCTCCTGGCGGCGAGCTTGACGTCCCCAAACTCCCGCAGCCCGCGCCCCTGCCGCGCCTTGGGGTACAGTGGGAGCAGGAACGACCTTGTCTCGTTCCTCTGCGCCTCCTCCTGCTCTATCCCTAGGAACTGCACGGCCACGTCCGAGTAGAAGCAGTAGTACGCCGCGACCGCGAGCGCACCGAGCACGAGTATCATGGCCCCCACCCGCCGCGGGGAGAGAGCCCGCCTCGACCGCCTGACCCCCGCCACCGCAGGGTACCCCATCACCGGCTCCGGAGGCGGGGGCGGAGGCGGAGGCGGGGCGGCGGGGTCATCGGTGTAGGTGAAGGCGGTGATGGTCTTGCCCTTGGAGGGCTGGTCCGGGGGAGGGAGGGTGATGATGACCACGCCATGCATCTGCGGCGGCGGAGGTGGCGGCGGAGGAGCCATCTCCGGCGAGATCCCGGCGGCGCTCCGGGGAGGCGGGGTCAGAGGAGGCGGCGAGGGCGAGCCATTGGAAGGCGAATGAAGACGGAAACCGGGGAAACAAGGGAGATGATGCTAGTGGGGCCGGGCGGGTGGTGGTTTCGGCTCGGTTCACTGTGATTGGATAGTTGACCTTGACTTTCAAGAGGGAGGGGTAGAACTGGAATTTTGTATGGTTTGTTATATGGAACTGTTCGGAAAAAATGTTATCGACGCGGATAGGCTTACCGAATGACGCTAACCTTGGTTGAAATTTCATGAATGCTGGCTAATGAGTGATTGCTTTCATTGTTGTTGGAAGCGTCTAGGAAACGAGCTGTTCTTTACTACGGAGTATATGTGCTTGTACACGGCAACATGTGATGAGTGATGACCAAGTCAGCAGCAGCATTCCAGCATCTGGTTTGTTGCTACAGCCTACAGAAAAGGCACATGAGATGAATGGACTGTTCATGGTGTATTTTTCGACTAATTTAATCATTCGTTGCTGCGAACACCTATAATTCAAGCTATTAAAATGCGTTCCATAAAATTAAATTATAATAAAGCTGTTAATGGAACACAGGCCCATTGGACTGACATCACAAAAAGAGGCCGCGGATATTTCTTCCACGGCCCACAAAAAGATCGTCTTCCTCCTGAGCCACTCCCCGCGAGCTGTCCCCTCAAAAAAGCTGACCTCGCTCTGGCTCGCTCCCACCCTGACCCATCAGTTACTACGACACCACCATACACGCCGCCGCGCCGGCCATGGATGCCGTGCTGAACCCCCTCCTCCTGGGCGGTGGCCTCTCCGCCTCCAGGTACGCCGCCGCCCGAGCCGTCCTGACCCACTATCCCTCGCCGTCCGCCGTCCCCTCAACCGTTCGCCACCGGCGCCGGCGCCGTTTCCCGCTCCTCGCAGCAGCTGCCGAGTCACCTTCTGCGACACTAGCAGCTTCTTCGGCTGCGAGCCATTCGCATTTCTCCAGGTGGGTGGTGGTGATGGATAGGCCTCCCGGGGCGGAGGGAGGCAACGGGGTGTCCCGCGCGGAGGCTGTGGATTACTACGCCGCCACATTGGCTAGGGTCCTGGGAAGGTGAGTACCTTGGCATCATGTGCACAATAGGAGAAGGAATTTGGTGGTTTGTGATGCTGAAATTATCTTGTTGTGAGTGATGTGTGCAGTGAGGAGGAAGCGCAGATGCGGATGTACGATGCTTCGTGGGAGGGGCGCTATGAATTCCGCTGCGAGATCGATGAGGAAGCGTCAAGGGAGCTTGCAAGTATGTTCTCGAATCTCAGAGTGAAGTGAGTTAGCAAATATTGTTTGCACTTTACACACACAAAAAAATATTGTTGTGCACGATGCTTATTGTATGACAAACAATTCGAATTCATGTGTCGTACTATATATTATATGTTAACCTTAGCGCTGTCCATTTTCATGCAATACTGTGCGTGCAATCTTTCAGCGTGAGAGATGTGCAAGCTGGAAATAATTATACATTTTTTTATCTATTTCACATGTCTTCTTATTCAGACTCAGACATACATTTGGAACAAGGTTTTATAGTATTCATAGTATTAGAGGCTTTTTTTTTTTGCGATGATAGTATTAGAGGTTAGTTTTCATCATGAGACAAATCCAACGATTCCCACAGTTTTGATGTGCCAAGGTACATCTTCGATAAGTTTAGTAGCTTAGAATTGAACCAAATATTGGACTGATTTTAATGCTGCACTTGAAAATTAGTACCCCTGATTAACAGGTGCAAAGTATTCAAAGAGATATGCATAAGTTGAGACTCATATCTGTTCCTTCTTATGTCTCCTCTCAACTTACAGAGATGCCTGGAGTATTGTCTGTGCGTCCGGATATGGACGATGAATCAGACAAGTATAACCACAGCTCGAGCCTCAAAACTTCGAACTTTGTAGGCATCAGTAATGGTGCTTCAGTTCCATCTTCAAGTGGGAAAAATGAGTTTTGGCTTGTCCGGATGGAGAAACCCGGAGTTGAAGTCGTGACAAAGGCACAAATGGTGGACTACTATACCCAAATCCTTACGAAAGTGTTGGGGAAGTATGGCATTTCACCAGTAACCTAGCTACTACTTTGCTACCTGACTACCCTGTGAGTGATAAATATTTCGATTTTCCAGTGAAATGGATGCCCAAGTTAGCATATATCACATTTCATGGGAGAGGGACTATGGTTTCTGCTGTCATATTGATGAAGATTGTGCAAAGGAGTTAGCTGGTGAGCAACTTGGGCAATGATAACCTGCACAGAAAATTCTATCAATTCATTTCCTATCTTGGCTACAATAACTAATTAACTTTGCATACTAGATATTCCTGGAGTGTTATCTGTTCGACCAGATACAAATTTTGGATCAGACAACAAAGATTACAAAGGTTCTCACTGATCCTTTCTTCTGATGATGAGCAACTCATTTATTTCCATTGTTATCCTAAACTATGTTCTAGTTTTGAGGGAGATTAAAACTCTATCCTAGTTTTCCTTCCTGCCAATTCTATATTCCGATTTTCTTTGTTCAAGACGTGTTGTAATGCACATTTCTATGGCGGAAACGAGATATACAGAGTTAATGACCTGGACCTTTTGATATTTAGAGTTCATGGTTTGGAACTTTGGATTAATCGACCATGAACCAAACCTTTTGAACTTTTTATGTAACCAGAATTTCATATTTATTTTAAGCACTAATGTTCCGATAGTTTTTGGCCCAGAACTCTGTCATTGCCTACTAAGTAGCATCACCCTCTATCGCCAATCCTTAGCTCCCTACCACCTAAAAAATGGGCGATCTTTTTGCACCTAATTATTCTGATGGCTGACCAACATCAACAATAAGAAGAGTTGTCATTAATACCCCATTTTTGTGGTTACTTTTAAAGACATGGTGTGACCCTGTTGATTCTGTTACACTTTTTTTTTTTGAGACCATTGATTCTGTTACACTTTGTACCCTTACTGGAAACATTCCTAGTAAGTCTGTTACACCTTACAGTTTTGAGTGTTCATGACTTTAACTGTGCACATAAACTGCCAGATTGTAAACATTGTTGATGTTCCCAGGTGATGATAGATTGGCATCATCAGAAGGGACTGGGGTGGCTGATGTTAAGACGAAAAGGCTCTTTGTTACTGGTAAAGTACCTTACATGTATTTCAGCACATTTGTTTGTTCATCCATTATTTATGTGCCCTTTGTGTCAAGCTTAGATATAGAACCAAGGTGAATTCTATGCTCTATCGAACAGCTAAGGTTTAGGAAATGTTGCCTTACTTGAGAAAGACCTGCTCAGAACTATTGGTTAGATACATGACAGGAATAGGATGGAACAAGCAAATAGGATGACAGGAATAGGACGAAAAGGCTCTTCATCAGGGAATATGAAATGCAAATAGTCTTCTATAGAAAGTATAAGATATGATAGAAAATCAGATCATTTTGATCTTGCTGTTCATATTTTGTTTATCTACTATTCATGGCAGGGCTCTCATTTTATACATCTGAGAAAACTTTACGGACAGCCTTTGAACCTTTCGGTGAGCTGGTTGAAGGTTTGTTATTGTACCTCAGGAAGTTGTACCCATTCACTCATTTCCTTGCATTTGAGATACTGATTCATTGAACTGCTTAATTATTACAGTGAAGATAATAATGGACAAGATATCAAAAAGATCAAAAGGGTATGCGTTCATAGAATACACTACTGAAGAAGCTGGAGGCGCAGCTTTAAAAGCAATGAATGGACAGGTGGGTGACAAAATCCTTTTTGCTAGTGCTAGCGTTTTTAGGGCTGACGAATATCCATACACCACATGAAACTCACGGTTATGCATTTATGTGCAGATAATAAACGGCTGGATGATAGTTGTTGATGTTGCTAAAACCAGATCGAGAGACAGTCAGTCAGGTGGACCTAATCAAACATTTCGACCAACATATCGTACTAGATGATTGTATAACATACAGAACTTCACAGCTGTAGATTAGAGGTCACATAGGCGACCACTAGTGTCATTTTCGATCTGCCTACTCCATATGTACTCTAATTGCTAGAGTATGCTACCAGCAAAAATATGTAATTGCGGCTTGAGAGTCCAACTACTAACACCTACTAGATCAATTTGTTCCTATGCATATGAGTTTGAATCAATATTTTACTTGCTATAATTCTTATTAACAAATAACGCTCTTTCTCCAAAGAAAATGATCATATAATGTACAGGAAGCAAAAATTTCTATGATCAAATTTAAGATAGAGCGAATGTATCAGACTCACATGCAAATAATGTCAAATTAGGTATCAAATCTTCTAACATCTGATAGATACTCTCACTCTCAGTATGCAGCTTATCCGCAGTGCCAAAGGAGTGTACATTCCCATCTACCTCGATCCAGCTGAGCCCAGGTTTCTTAGTTACTCCATGATCCTCCATCCTCCTCCTCGTCCTCTTCAAGTCATCCCATTGTTTAGCTCCCGCATAAGTGTTTGATAACAACACGTACGAGCTGCCGTGGCTTGGTTTTGCATCCGCCAGCTTCCTAGCAGCCAGCTCTGCCATCTCGACATTGCCATGGCTCCGGCAGGCTGCTAACAGTGAGCTCCAGATAACAAAGCCTGGATCTTCTGGTAGACTGCTGGCAAGATTGAAGGCCTGTTTCAACAACCCAGCGCGACCTAGAAGATCAACCAAACAGCCATAGTGTTGGATGGTTGGTCTGATGCCCATGCTCCTCATCAGGTTGAAGTACTTGAAACCTTCGTCAATTAGCCCACCATGGCTGCAAGCATTCAAGACAGCCACAAATGTGACACCTGTAGGCTCAATGCCCAACTGCCTCATCTCGTCGAACAATCTCAACGCCGTCTCTGGGTGACCATGTGCTGCGAAACCCCCCATCATAGAGGTCCAGTGCTCCACATTCTTGCTGCTGATGCTTGAGAAGCAATTGTGTGCAGCAACCATGCTACCGCACCTTGTGTACATGTTGATCAGTGCAACACCAAGAGCACCATCCATTAAGAACTGCCGTCGGATAGCATAGCCATGCGCGGTCCTTCCAAGTCCTAGCAGACCGATATCACGAACAGCTGATATGAAACCGACCATCGTGGCCTCATCGGGCGCCAAACCATGAATCGCGGTCATCTGGAAAAACAAATCCACCGCCTCCTGCGCCCAGCCATGCCTTGCAAAACCAGCAATTACGGTGTTCCAAGACACCACATTCCGATCCGGCATTTCCACGAACACTTCCAATGCAGAATCCAAGTCGCCGGCTCTGACAAACCCGTCGAGCAGCACGTTCCAGGATACCGCAGTCCTCTCCGGCATTCCATCGAACATCTTCCGCGCATCGCCCATGCGGCCGAGCCGCGCATAGGCGCGGACGAGGGACGTCGAGGCGTGCACGTCGGAGACGGCTCGCGGGATGCCGGACTTGACGAGGAGCGCGTGGAGCTGCTCGGTCTCTGCCGCCGCGGAGCGCAGCCGCGCGCAGGCGGCGAGCGCGGGAATCAACGCCGGGTTGGCGTCGAGGGCGCGGCCGGCGCGGTGGTGCGCGCGGAAGGCACGAAGCGCGGCGTCGCCCGAGGGCGCAGCGCGGCATCGGGGGGCTACGGGACTGGAGGTTCGGGGATTTGGCGGGAAAGAGGAGGCGGCGGGGGACAGCATCGTGCTACCCAAACTGTTCATGACGTCTCATGCTCTCCTATTACTGCAGCTTTTGGCATGACGGACAGATATCTTTTGGTGGTAAAGGAAAATCTTCTCCGACACCAATGGTGGTCATTGCCTTGTTAATTGAAGAAGGATACAAAGGCTTGGTCAAAAAAAAAAGGATACAAAGGCCAAAGAAAAATGGAGGTCTAGGAGTTTTGGACTTAACAATGTTTGGAAGGGCGTTAAGACTTTCGAAGGTTATTGTACGAGTGGACAAAACCTGATAGGCCATGGGCAGGTACCATACAATTCTGGCAGTCGTCATGGCTCAACGGGAAAGCTTCTATGGATATAGCACCAAACCTGTATAAGTTGGCCTGGAGAAAGAACCTGACTGTCAGAGAGGACAGGATGAAAATTGGACAAGATGTTTATGGAGAATGCAAGACGCCGTCACAATATCTGAATTTGTTCACTTATGGTGGGAAGTACAGCAGGTTCAGCTCAATGATCAGCCGAGCACGATCACTTGGAGATGGACACAAACAGGCCAATACTCAGCGAGATCTGCCTACCAAATACAGTGCCAAGGAACATACAGTCCATTTGATGCAAGTGCGCTGTGGAAAGCAAGGGCGGAAGGGAAACAAAAATTCCATATGTGGCTCACATTGCAGAACCGTATTCTAGCAGCAGACAAGCTCCTAAAAAGAAATTGGCCTTACACTGAAATACACAGTTTTGCAAAACAGGTTTGGCAGGAGGTCAAACAATAGAAGCAGAATGACATCTACAACACTAATGACCAAACACAAGGGCTAAAAGAATGGTGGAATGACACAATGTCCAAGATTAGAAAAAAGGAGAAAAGGGATGTGGCAGCGGTCATCATATACAGAGTCTGGAATCTATGGAAAGAAAGGAACAGGAGACTGTTCCAACAGCAATCAGTGCAGCCAAAGCAGGTGCTAAAGGTAATCAAGGAAGAAATGCAAATGAGGGCACTGGCATATGGCTAGCAGGGGAGGAGAGGCAGGAACTTTAGAAGTTCTGCTCGCGTTATGATTCTCTTAGGTGCTTTCAAGATTAATGTAATAAGCTATTGTATTGATTGAACTTTCTCTCTTACTTAAATGGAAGAGTAGTGCTCCTACCCATTGTTCGAAAAAATTGCAAAAAAAAAAAAAAAAAAAACATTGCGACACAGCTTACTCAATGGGGCAGCTAAGAGTTAGCAGGAGTAATATTATATTTTGTAGAGAAAAGAGATGAGAGAGGATGATGTTATCTCTTGTTCAAGAGTTGATTATTAGCATAAATAAGTCACTGTCACGTGTTCCTTACACATAAAGATTCTCTGCAAGAGTTAGTAGATGCCTCTACCATTGAGGATGCTGTAAAAGGAATTAGGTAAGAATAGTTAATAATTGAACTCTCACAAAAGATAAATATTTCTAATATTTAAAATTTTTGTCAAAACATAGGCATTTCTCACTTCTCAATGCATCTCGGTCTCTTCATTCTTATTTTCCAATGCATCATTTTCGATGCATATATCTATCTCTCTCTTCCACTCCTCATCATTTCATGCACCCATCACTTTCACTGGGATATGAAGTAATCGGAAGATCAACACAAACACCCCAAAGTGATATCCGGTGAGCCATGCACAGTTGTACACAGATTTATGAAAATACAGAAATCACACAACATTTGAACACCTTGAAGAAGAGGTTATTTGCCAAGCTTTTTATTTCTCGTTATTGTCCGCATAATGCTCCTTATATACTCAAGGCATGGGCAAAAGAGTTACAATTCCTTATATTTCCGCGACATTGTTGCCCTCACAGCTACATTTTAAGTATCTAAATGAATGATGCTACTTCTCCAAATGCTCAGAAAAGTGGTAGTTGTTGCTAAGTTACTATCAACGAGAGAAGTGCATGATACCATGATTACCTGAATTTGTACTTTTTTCCCCCCTCCAATAACGCCCTACTTCTAAGTTGGAACAGAGTAGCAGTATAATAACTTTGCAAAAAGATTTTAAGCTATTTTAAGCTCGTTGCAATGCATCGATAAATTACTAGTACCACTTTAAAACACATCATATCAGTGTCAACTCTTGAAAATTTGGATCCAAGAAAATAAACGGCCCGTGAGCATCCAAATGGTTCTCGGAAACAATGTGCCCTCACGCGATGTCCGGTGTGCATCCGGAAAACCTTCCTCGACAGGTGTTGTTTCATCATACGGCAATGATTGACAGTTGTCCGGGCTTTGGTACAGGAAAAGGAAATTCAGTAGCCACTTTTCCAGCCCAAAAAGGATTGAGAGGCTTTTGCTTTGCTCAAAGCGGTCTGAACCTCGGAACTTGGAAAGCTCTGGATGGACGCGCACAAAAACAGCGCCTCCATTGGTCCTTCCAATGATCGTACCAAGTGGGTTTGGCGGCGAATGTGAGGCAGCTCCGGAGCACGAAGACGAGGATAATCTCCTTTCGTTATCCCAAGCAATCCTTGGTGCGTGGTGACCATTATGCGAGTAACATGCACCCGTTGCTAGAAAAAGTGAAAGAAGAATATTATTACTACGCATGCGAAGCTGGGTAGTCATCAACCATGTAAACTATAGTGCGAAGCTAGATAGAGTTAGAGAAGAAATCCTATTTTATTTTATCATTATATAAAGCACAATGGGTGTCACTTTATTCGGAAGAAATTATTCTCTAAAGCACAATGGGATTTTGTGAAGATTATATGGAAATATAAAATAGATGACGAAATAGACCCATCTGTACCCATGAAATACATTTATTCGGACAATGAATATTTTAGCGAAGGCTCCAAACGTTAGTTTGGTGTTGGTTCCTACTCTCCTGTTTATACCAACTTGTTGTCCCATTGTGGAGATAAATGTAATGTGGCATTATTTCTATGTTTTGTCTTACAAATGGAAGGCCGTGGCTTTTTTTTTTTGGAAGAACATAGGCAAACATTTTAATTCTCACAAAAAAGTCCAATCGAGCTGCACTATACAAGCTGTAATAGGACACTTGGTGATAACAAACACGAACCACCGAGATTGGTTGTCGGTTGTTATGATACAAAATCTCTACAATATGAGAAGCTCAACTAGGTGACCTAGGTTCCATTCCTAGGTTTGTAACATTTCGTAGAAATTAAATAATTGATTCCATGAAGACGCTTAAAATATGAGAATTAATACAATAAGCAGGCATCTGACGTTCTTTTAAGGTGGAATATTCTCTATTTCTTCCACATAGGTGTCTGCTATGAAACGATCTAGACCATGGATTTTTCTAGATTGGGTGTAATTTGTTATTGCAACTGAAGTCCAGGTCATTATGACTGAAAAAGAACATAAAGAATCTCATGCAACACAATAAAGAGCTCAAACCACCGAGAAATTCTCTGTGGTCAAAAGATGCGGAGCAGTGGGTTCAATCCGAAATCCACCCATTGGTTTGCCACCTCTCTACAGAACTAGAAAATTAGTTCCTAATAAAATCTAAAAGGAAATGATTTGGTGGTCTGGTTGAACCAAACCCATAGTTAACCGTGGTTAGGAAAGATCACATTGGTCTAGAACATAAAGGATATATATAGACATGCTAATAAATCGGACAAAAGCAATATGGTTGTTGCTAGGTCGAGCACACATGATTGCATTGAGTTTGTGTTGAATTAGCGTACTATATGTTATTATAAGATAGCCGCCCACTTGCATATGTAGTTGTAGTAGTCGTCAATAAACTTACAAGGCAGCACGCCCTTTATAAACAGAAATGGAAGTACTTGACAAGGTCATTAGTACGAGGTTATCTGATAGGATGTCGACATGGTCCAATGTTAATGGGAATCAAAGCGTACTCAGAACTCCAAAGGACATTTGCTAATGCTATATGTAGAGCAGCAACCAAGTAAAACATTTGGGAGAGCAATAGTGTGTACCTAGCAGTGTCCTATTTGTTTTTCTCCAGTATTTTAAAATGTAAAGTGACTTTGCTAGTTTAAATTTCTTGTTTCATATATTAAAAAGAACTAACGAAGCGATCGTGACTCCGAGTGAAGTATATATTTGTATAGATACAGTCTCATCGATCACCTGGAGGCTTTCCATTTGTGCCATGAATAAAATAACACGATTGATGCACAGTGCATCCCTAAGCAGCTAGCCTCAACGAGAAGCTAACGATAGAGAAGGACTACTAATTCAGCCACTTGCCCACTAGCATCGAATTGGTGCATAAAACCTAATCCGCGCTTCGCCTTTTTCCTTCTCTGTCTTAGGCATAGCTAGCCGGACCAGTATTGGAAGCTACGAATTGAAGCCAAGCTTTATCTGTTCTTCTGTTCATCATCTTGTGATCTCTGTTGTTAGATCTGGGAGAGAGGGAGATGGGGAGGGGGAAGATAGTGATAAGGAGGATCGACAACTCGACGAGCAGGCAGGTGACGTTCTCCAAGAGGCGGAACGGACTGCTGAAAAAGGCCAAGGAGCTCTCGATCCTCTGCGATGCGGAGGTCGGCCTCATCGTCTTCTCCAGCACCGGCAGGCTCTACGACTTCTCCAGCACTAAGTACGGTTCATTTCACACCTATATGTGCCTACATGTTATAAAAATTAGTTTCCAAAAAACTTTTGATTATCTTTCACCTGGTTTCCAATCGATCTTCCTTCTTCAATTTGGCTATACGTTGCTAGCTAAGTCATATTTGGAAACATGCATCTCAAGGACTCGTTACTTTTTGTGAAAAAATATAGGTATTAATACATGATCCTCCACGTAGCTTCAACTGATAACAAGATCTATATAGTCACAAGACTCACAACTTGCTTGGTCTTGTGTTCTTTCGATATTATAAAGCTAGCTATTGATCAATAATATATCTTGACCCACTCATGTACAACTACTTTGAGCCTTTCTCCCATGACATGAAATTGAAGATTTTGAATTTTTTTCTCTATGTTAATTATGTTGTTTCCTCTTAGCATGTTCAATGCATAATATTTGTGCAGATAAAGCTTAGATTCAAGGAATGTTCCTTCTATTAGACAAAACCCAATTAATCAGTCCAAAAAATATTCAATGTAGAGAGTTGTATGATATCATAATGATGTAATTTTTCTTTGGTTTGATCCTCACACTAACACTTTATTAATTACAAAGAGTGCTAGGATGCATTGTAACAATTAATTTAATAGAAGAGGTTAGGTGTATATTATCTTATAATATAACACTGTGTGTTTGTAAATATTATCCAAACAAACTAAATCCCTGACTGAGCTATTCCGTTCACTTTTCATTTTAGCATGAAAGCTGTGATAGACCGGTATGCCAAGGCAAAAGAAGAGCAGCTTGGTGCGAACAATGCAATTTCAGAAACTATGGTACGGTGAGAAAAAAAAAACTATATGTATTACTTCTATCTAGCTAGTAATCTACTTTCGTGATGTTGATCTGACTAACAAGGTCATCTTTAATTTATCATGCTTCTATGATAAGCACCAATGCTGATGTTCTTTTTTTAAGGGAAGAAAATATAGAAGGTATAATTCGAATGAAAGTTATGACAACCAATGTGTCCATTTCCAGAACTCGCTAGGTGCTATTCGGGCAGCGGCACAAAGAGGACCAGAAACAGTACCAGAAAAATAACTAGAGTAGGGCATCTTTTTATTTTATTTTTTGCGAAGTTTGAATTCAGGCTACTTCCAAGCCACTTATTCAGTTGAATTCAGGTTACACAAACCAACAAAAAAGAACTGTTAAAAATCTAAAGAGATTTAGCAAAAAAAAAAGATGATCTACCACAATTTTTAAGCTCAAACAAAACTTGTACGAGACTTTTTTTTAAAAAAAAATAGTGATTCAGATAGAGGTACTATTTGCAGGAGGCAAAACTTCACTTTTTTCTCTCCTCGCACAAGTTTGTTTTTTTCTTAAAATTGTCAAACTGTAGATGCTATTAATTATGCCCTGCACTGTCTTTTTTTTATGTTTCCCATCATCTAAAAAATTATTTTTTGGGGGATTTTTCATGACTTTTAGAATGTGGTTTTTATTAATTGGATACACAAATCAGTATGTGTGAACGTTACCGGCCACTTTTGTGGTTACCTAATAAGCGACTGCTAGCTTAATGACTTAATCTCGCTGACTATAGAAGAGCTTATTTAAGAAATGTCAAGACTTCCTAATTATCATACATTTTTTATAGTACATCTTACTACATACACTAAAGTAAAGAAAGGCTACAGATTATGTCAAGAATCAGAGTAAATAGGCTGATCAAAAATCAATGTCAGAGTTGTGGATAAGGTCTCCTCACTCTTTCATAGAAGAAAGTGGGTCGGTAGGGTTTACCTCAAAAATGCATCTTTTTTTTTTGTTAAACAAATCAGTTCGTGTGAATGTTTCACGTGAAAATTTTCACCAGCCACCGTCATGGACTCATGGGCCATGGCTAGTGGCTACCTAAGCGACCATTAGCTTAATCTTGCTGTCTAGAAGATATTATTCTAAAAGCAAAACATATTGAATTTAATGGACATGTCCTTATTATACCATCGATAAAATGTCTCTGCCGTATATACCATTTATGTTTCTATGGCTTGTAGGTTCACATATCTGACATAACGGACAGCGTATATGGGATTTGAATTTTAGTTGGTGGCATAAGGATTTATCCCTAACTGAGCGTCTGTGTTCAATCCACCAAAACTTAAATAAAATGAAGTAAATTACAAGGGAAAATCTTGCTGATGGATGAGCCTTGAGAACTTTGAGAGAGAGAGAAACCTGGGTTTTTTTTCTGAGGAAATTGAGCTTTATTAGAACTTAAGAAGGTTCATTACAAACCGATGAATGATGCGATCGGCCACGACCAGATCCTTAATGCAATCAAGAACCTGTGAAAAAGAAACACAAGATTCTCCTAAGCAACAAGTGCGCTGCACCATTATATGTGCAACAACGTTTTACAAGGCATGGATACAAGAGTTTGAGAATAATATGCCAGGCCACTTAAACGTTGAAAGAATAAAGTCAACAAGATATACATATTGTCTCTTTATTTTTTTTAAAAGAGGCAACGGTACCTACATATTGTCTCTTTATTTTTATTAGAGGCGAGTAGTAGGGAAGGGGGAATCAGCACAAACATGCTCCCTCTTGTTTTCTTTTGTTGACGGCTTTGCACTAAGCTGTCTTAGGTGGTATGGTTTTTGGAATATAAAACTGGGAACTTTGACAAAGAGCACCCATACTTTCGTTCATCAGCATCGGTCTTACGACTATAAGCACGAACACACAAATTGTCAGCAACACTATAACAAGCTATATATCATACTACTATGTAAAGCAGTTCAGCAGAAAAAGAACCGCCCTTAAAATAAGCAGCTTCACTACAAAAGAAACCTCCTCATTACAAAAAAAACGTATCTACAAACAATGAGATTATACATTATTTACTGAAAACTTCTGACTAACAGGGTACTTAAGTTCAAAACTCTACTCGCAAAAAAAAAGTTCAAAACTCTAGATTATGAACGTCGTGCAATGGCAAATATCATCCAAGCAGTCAGCTTGGAAAGCAGGGGAAACCATCTTGATAGCACATGTTCTTAACTAGTCCTCGTGAAGAAACACAGATCATTTGAGAACAACCATCGTCTTTGTTAGAACAAAGAGGCAAAACCAAGTCATCCAGAGTAATCCTGCATAGGCATATTATACAGCAAAGAAAATAAGAAACAAAAGTCAAGTGCATGATGATTTAACTTTTGGAATAACCTATGCATTGGTTCTACTCTCCCTTGGTACTTTTAACACCTTGTTACTCTGTACTAGATATCGTAGCATAAACAACGATTTGCACATTGAATATAACAGAATGTATTAAACTATCTTCACTTCCATACTTCAGAACTAGGGGCCCATAATGTTCCACCTGCTATGTCAACTGACGAGTTAAAGGAGAAAGGAAGGTGCCCCTTTGAATTATACCGTGAGTTCAACTGATACTATGTCACTAGCACAAGCAAAAGGGGTAAGAGATTAAAAGCTGGAACAATCAGGCCCCTTAGAGAATGAAACTGTTATCATGTCAAGTAGAAAAGGTGTATTCGGTATGCAATTGATAGGTTAGCTTCCCCAAACATCCTACGATGCATTACTAATGATTCATATTTTCCAAATGCATGTCAAGAAGGTCAGGTTACCACCTATATGTCACATGATCATGAAATCAAGATATGCTACTCTCCCGCCTAGTCAACATTTATGCTCTGCAGAACAGGATAACAAATTTAAAAATTAATAAAATCCAATAGCCACAGTACTTGCTGTTAATATTACAGATGCACTATGAAAATGCGACTGAATCTGCCTTGAAATCGCATTGGGGACTGTAAATGTAACACAATCACACTACTGGTATTGTTCCAAATCATTGATAGAAAAAAAAAAGGTCCTCAAAGAAGTTAATATTGTGTTTAAATGAATATGTAGATACTCTTATTAAATTCATTTTAACATGGTCAAGACTGGTCAATATATATTAATTCAGAGCAATAAGATTTGCACATAAAGCAGTTGTATAACCCAAACCCAAAGCATTGCAGTCTCCGAGCATAGGGTTTGGGTTACACACGTGTTTCATTTATGTGCGAATAGAGTGGTGGCCTGGTGGGTGACTTTTAGCATATCACATCATACATCTCTATGTTATTTTTTCCAAAATGATTTTTCATCTCTCAGAAACTGATAGTGTTTCTTGTTTTACTGATAGCTCTGGCAAAGGGAGGCAGCAAGCTTGAGGCAACAACTGCACAACTTGCAAGAAAGCCACAAGTATGATCTTCCAACTGATTCTGCAATAAAAAGACATATTCATCAGTATAAAGTTTCAATGCCACTGGGACTTCTATAGAATGTCAAAAACAAAACGAAACATTCCATTTGGCAAAGATGAGGAAAAATAACTAATCAATGAAATTGCTGTAGGCAACTAATGGGGGAGGAGCTATCTGGCCTAAGTGTGAGGGACCTCCAGAGTTTAGAGAATCGTCTTGAAATGAGCCTACATAACGTCAGAACGAGGAAGGTCATATTCGTTTTGTACCTACATTTTGTTTCTCTATTCACTTCAAACTAATGTGCAGTAAGCATCTATCGAACAGGACTATCTTCTGAAAAGTGAAATTGAAGAGTTGCACAACAAGGTTAAACCCTACAATCAATTGTCTTTAATTCTTTCAAACGAATGCTCAATGAGCATGTAAGTTGCTGACATCACTGTTTATACTGTCGGTCAAACAGGGTAGCCTAATTCACCACGAAAACATGGAGCTCTGCAGAAGGGTAAATATCATGTCGCAACAAAAGATGGAACTACACAAACAGGTTTGCTAGATGATTTTGTGCAGAAATAATTGTACGAGAATTCATTGCCAGAATAAAGCTAAACAACTTAATTTCAGATCCAGGCCAGCGAACGAAGAGGTATTGGTGATGCAAACAAAAGCCCCAGCACTTCCTACAGCTTTGGTGTAGCACAACACGGAGCGCAACGCGAAGCAGGAGCTCCAGAACTGGGGTAATTCTTTTCTAGAACAAAACTTGCATTACTTCAAGAAGTGTGTAGAAGATTGATGAGGAATCTATGCTTTAATATGTAGCAGACTTCAGTTGCGCTAAGAAGATGCAGTACAAGCTGGATGATATCATGATGTACTACAAATTTGAACATTTGATGTGCAGAACTTGGGTTGAGTGCAATGTAACAGCTGAGTGAAAAATAAGTTATGTACAGACTAGATTGGACCAGTCATGTGATCTGAGTCTGAGGCTCTGCTATGTTGATAATGCAACATATTGGTTATTGTAATGATTAATATAATAAGTTGGCTGTCATACAGTTGAGTTTCAAGACATTTCTACAGTAACATATTATCAACTTGGCAATATGTAGTTTTAGTGACAGTCAACCTTAATACTGGCTGCTTGGGGTGTTCAAATTAAAGAAATAGAAAAGTACTGGCTGCTTGGGATTATATCTGACCCAGCCTTTCGACCCTTCCCCATAGAAGTACAACTAGCAATCTATCATTAGGATTAGGAAGGAAATACCAACTCAGTTCCTAATAGACAAAAATTGAAAGCCAGATACGTCAATGCAAATGTCAGATCACACATATTCCGTGCATCCAGGCAAAGAATACTAACATCATTTTTGCTCCGGTGCCCATGAATTCTTCTATCCTATTATCAAGATTATAGATATGGTTGATTATTCCAATCATGTTTTCAACCCTTGGGTAAAGCCCTTTTTTCTGTTTGAGAAAGATAAAGAAGTGACAGATTCGAGATGGGCTCATAGGTTCACATGCACTTAGTGCATCCATGCTAGAAGGTACACTTCAGTTCAAGGAGTCATGTTCTATCCTATTGGCTTATTTTGGACAGTATGCAGGTAATAACTTAATCTACCAATCATGATTTTAACGTGTTATTTTAACATTAATGCTACCAGAGTGTGCAGCTGGACTTTTCAGAAGTTCATACAGAATACTAGAACATTGTTCTTGCCAGAAGAACAGTTGTGGTTTCTTGATAGCAACCAATGGTTACTACTTTTAAATATACATTTAATTAGCAAAAAAAATTGTGATATAGCTTTTGTAAGGTCTAATTATATTCTTCCTTTTTTAAAATTAGCATCCAAATTAAAAAAAGGCGCCACCGATCAAAAAAAATGTTTCAGGCTCCATAATGACCAATGGGTTAGGATCTGAGCAGAAAGTTTGTTACAAAGATTCTAAAGCATCAAATTAAAAGGAATGGAAAAAGTAGATATGTAGATTTGCCTTCAGATTTGGGCTAACTAAATCCCGTGTAGGAAATCCTTGTGTTCTGGTTTGAACACTTCAAGTAAATGCAGAATGCACGATGGGTTCATTTCTTATAAATTGGCAAACATGGCCTATTATATGATCAGATAGTTTACAAATCCTCAGCTGCTCAGAAAGATACAAAGGGAGACATGCCCATAGAAATTCATCCCAGAACCAAAGGCACAAAGCTGTAAATGCAGCAATTTTGGGCCAGCACTCTTGGTACAAGTTAGAAAAGACCATTTCTGGAAAAATAGCTTGGCGACCACTAAAGTAAAATTAATGCAGCTTCAGATGAACTCTATGAGCCGGGTGTCTTACTTGTGACTTCCTTGCAAGTAATGCAGTTCCTGCCTCATGCTTGGTGCCTCCACATGCGATAAGGCGCCAATTTGGACTAACTGCATTTTTTTTAACTAATGTCAGAACACTCGCAACCCATACCCATGTTAACTGCTTGAGAAAATTACACTGACAATGAAACAACACACAACATCAGCGTCAGTGCAGCTTGTGATAACAATGGCATCGTCGCTCTAACATTTTTCCCCCTTAAGAATTCACGGTTGTATTTAGCTAAGTACTGCACAAAGTAATGTATCATCATCGACTATGATACATTTTGACTCCTAACTGTCAAATGACTGAAGTAAGTTAAAATGGGGTCCGTTTGATGGGGGAGCAGCTAATTTATCTTTCCAGGAGTAAAACTGCAAGCATCGAATCATATGAGAAAACTAATGAGTTGGATGAAATTCAAGATGGAAAACTCGGGATCGATCAACTAAAAAAATCCGTTGAAAATGCCCTTCGAACTACGATCATCCCAAACTGAGATCCACACGGAAACAATGCACCCACCACAGAACCGAATCGCGGATCTATCATCCGTGAATGACAGCTCCATGACCGCCCCAAAAAACACATTGCGCATGAAATCGGAGCAGGAAACGGCGTCCAGATCCATCTACCAAAAGAGAAGAAGTACAGCAACCTCTAGAAACTTCTACATACCTCGAAAAGATCTCCATATCTTCCACCCTCTCTGACCAGTGAGAAACTGTCTATGTGCGAGTTCCGTTGCCCTGATGGCGCCGGGCTTTATAGCGGGGGAGTGGCGGCGAAGTGTCTAGAAGCATCGAAACCGAATCGATGGGTCTAGAAGGCCAAGTGGAGATAGGAAAAGCGGGTCCGCGATGCAACGGGATTGGCTGGCTTTAGAGCGCAGGGAGGGGAAGAGAGAGGATTAGCGGGTGATTAGGAGGAGGATTAAGGACGCGCGGGAATTAATTAATCGCGGCGCTGGAGAAGGTAGTGGCTGCGCAGGCGGCCACGTCGACGTCAGAGATTTTAAACGGTACAGGTGTCGGGAGTGGAGCGTGGGGAGCTGCGTGCTTGGCCCAATCAGCTTTCCGCTTTTTATATCGTGGTCCCCCGCCTTCGTGACAAGGAAAGTTGAGTGGAGTGGCCTGGGAACCTCGAAAGTTCTAGAACTCGTCTCTGGTTTTCGAATTGGTGCAATTAGAAAGTACTACTACCAGGTCCAATGACACGTCAGGTCTCGTAGTTTAGCCACTTGTGTTGTACGGTTGGTCCTTTCCTCCACTATAGTGAGGTTGTTTGAATTTTCAAACGAAGGAAGTAGGCACACCATGAAAAGGCCAAGAGTAAATTTCAAAAACACATAATTATTTTCCCAGCGTTGGTTTAGAGAACATGAAGCACTTTGATGTTTGGTTACGAGGAGAACACCCCGTCTTCATATGCCATCTATTTAGATGCACATATGACTTTTCATGCTACATCGTATGTAGAGAAAAAAAGAAAATAATCCCTATAACCAGGGTTTTGTTCCAAAGTCTGAAACGGATATTTGTACAGCACTGTTTTTGAGGCATGCAGTAAGCTCTTGAAGTACTAGTAGAAGCATTTTTCATGCACGACGGACGGCGGGCTCCAGCGAGACCACCGATTCGGTTTCGATGCTTCTAGACCCATCGATTCGGTTTCGATGCTTCTAGACACTTCACCGCCGCGTCAAAAAAAAAAAAACTTGAGCCTGTGTCGTTTCCGTGGGCTACTATTGAGCTCTCCCATGACATGAATCTGGGCTTACACTTTGCCATGGCGCTCTGCACGGCCTGCGACGCCAACTCAAGAAACGTAGGCCAATGGGCCCCTGTTCGTTTCAGGAGAGCGTGTGATTTCCGCCCATGGTGCGAGCTATGACCAGCTGCTTCCACTCGCGCATGTCTCCAGCTTACTCTATATGTGTCTACTAGATGAGAAAAGAAGCGACTCCTACGTGTATTCGCGGCGCAATTCACCCAGCATTGAGCATCCTGCGACATCCAAGCCAGACAACCGGAGCTCCTGTGCGATGCTCCAAACCAAGACGATCCAGCGCCCCAATAATTCGTCGCACTGCAGAGCCGTAGTTTCTTAGTTAACCACCTGTCACCCAGGGCTATGGGGGAAACGAAAAACGAAGCAACAGCCGTCCAAACGGCATTGACAAGTCGTTCATCGATCGCTGATCGAGATCATGTACAGACGTCGGCGTCTGGACAAACACTGGCCTCGAGGGCGGCGGCAGCTACTAGAAACACGGGTCGTGTCCAGTAGCTAGTCTGATGAGGTTAATTAAGAGGTTTGCGTGGATAATTGGAGTACGTGATGGTGATGCCACGGCTCGCAATGCCGTGAACTGTATGTGATGAAGCTCAAGTTGGAATATGTTACTGATGGCATGCAGTACTAGCTCAAATAGTAGTATTCTGCATCTGATCATTGACAAAACTTGATCATTGACAAAACTTTACCATATGCAGGTAGCAATAATAACACTTCGCGTCCACGACAAGGCATGCTCCAGACGATGGATTTTCGGCACCGTAATGTTTGCACCGTAATAACACTTCGCGTCCCTGACAAAGCTGCATCTGCACGAGAGAACTTTTGCACCGCTTTGAGAGATGGAGATGGAGAGGCCGCTTTTCAACAAGAAAAAAAAACGTATATATCTTTTCGACAGAGGCTTAAGATGAGTAAGCTGCATCTGCTCGAGAGAAAACTTTTGCACCGAGCTGGAGATGGAGAAGCCGCTTTTCAACGAGAAAAAAACGTTTACTATATCTTTCCGACAGATCGCTGAAGATGACTAAGCTGAGCCGCAAGGCCAGAAAATCTTCAGCTCCAAACGAGGGCCTCTGCACGCGCGGCGCACAATCCAGCCATGCTGCCATGGAGTGCCAGCAGCAGCTACGGCACAGTCATATATATGCGACATACATGTGGATGTCCTTGCTAGTGAAGCACTATATAGTATTTTACATCTCGGAGATCTCAGCTTTTTTGTTCTGTTCTTCCGATTCATAGATCCCGGCACCGACTACTCACATTTAGCACAGTCACCAAGGCACCACCCAACACTACCGCGCCATTGCCGGGGCGCAACGCACCCACTCCACTCGTCGTCAGCTCGCCTCCACCTGCCTCGGCCGCGGCGAAACGCGCTATAAAAAGCCTCACCTCTTGTAGCTAGTGTGGCAGTGTGCAACAGTGCGAGTGCTGCAAACCTGCAAGCTGCTGATTGCTCGATCGTCCCTGACAAGCTAGCTAGGTTTACCAGCTCGTGATGGCTCGGGGAAGAGGCAGTGCGAGCAGCCGTGGCCTTCTCGCCGCGGTGCTTTTGGTCGGTTTTCTCCTGATGATGATGAGCGCGCCGCCGGTCGCCGAGGCGGCGGCGAGTACCTACATGGTGGGCGACTTCGGCGGGTGGAAGTTCAACGTCGCCGGGTGGGCAACGGGTAGGACCTTCCGCGCCGGTGACTGGCTCGGTGAGTAGAGTACTAGAAAATAAACGGGCTATGCTTCTTCTTCTTCTTCTTCCGCGCATTGCTTGTTGCGCCGTCGCGACGTGATGATGACGTTTTAATTTTCTGGCGTGCGCATGCAGTGTTCAACTACAACCGTGCGGTGCACGACGTGGCGGTGGTGGACGCGGCGGCGTACCGGAGCTGCGTGGTGCCGAGGGGCGCCAGGGTGCTGCGGAGCGGCCGCGACAGGGTGAAGCTCGGCAGGGGCACGCACTACTTCGTCTGCACCGTGCGGGGACACTGCCAGGCCGGCATGAAGATCGCCGTCAGGGCCGTCTAGTGTAGCAGTGTAGTGTGGGGGGATTGCTGGTGCCCGCGTGGCTTTAAGCCGCGTCAAGCACGAGGTCCATCCATGCCTCAAGCTATGTTCCAGTCTGCAGAATCTCTATGTGCTACTAGTTACTTTGCTTGGTTAGTTTAATGGCGTGCATTCTAGTCGCGTGCTCGAGCAGGGTCTGTTTGCAGGTGTTCTTGTTAAGCCGTTTGTGTTGTAGTAACAAGGTTTTTTTTTTTTTTTGCGAGGATAGTACTAAGGTTGCTGTGGCTTTGTAGCCTTGGTCTTTGCCGTGAGCTGTGTGAGTCTGTGATAAATCGATCGATATCAGGAGAAAATTATGTACGAACAAAAATTAGCTCGGTGACTGATGATGTGTATGGGCTGCACACTGCAACGAAAATTCAGACGTGCCCAAAGGCGAGAGCATAATTCTTAGCCCATTGGACACGGCGGTCGCGTGACCTGGGACACGACGTGAACGTGTTGCCCCCTAAAATCTGCACAAGAGATGCATGCGCGCCGCGCCACGATGGCTCACAACAGGAAGACACGTGACCAACTGACGCAGGCGCGCGGGGCGACGAACTTGTTGAGCCGAGCGAACGCCCGGCGAGCGAGGCCGAGAACACGCCGTGCAGGACGAAGAAGCAGGGGCCCGATGTGTCGGTGACCATTTTCTGCCCAGGTGTGGGATGGCCCGCGCGTTCTGCAGGCAGCAGGAGTACAAAGTGTAGCACAGTTGCGGACTTGCGGTGTCTGGTGTGCTGCTACGGCGACGTTGTTGTGCGCAGTGCGCGCGAAGGTAGCTGCGGAGGCCTGAGGGTTCCGTGTCGCCGGCCGTATGGTCACGCAAAAGCGTTTGTGCCCGCAGGCAGCAACAAATGAACAAAATGGACACAAATCTTTGGCTGCCGCACGCCTTGTTGGGTGCTCGCCCGACCGAAGCTCCAAGCAAGTAGGAGTACAAACGAAGCTGGGTAGGAGTACGTAGCTTGTACTACTGTGGCCGAGGCACCAGCCACCCTGATAGTGGTACTACCACCAGCACACCGATTCGAGGCTCAATTGCTGGGGGATCGTGGCGCAACACGGGCCGACGAAATCCTGTGAAGCGAACGAAAAGATTTCTGGGATAGGGATGCGACCAATCACGGCCCCGCGATCACCGCCACACGGCCGATCACCGCTCGAAAGCATTCGAGGGAAGTGGATGCAGAGCGCCGAGGTCTCTGGAAAAAGAGCCTCCCCTCTGTCCCCCGAACTCCGGAAGGCCAGCATCATCGCGCAGGAGAGAGCAAATTAAGCCAGAAGTCGGGGAAAGCGCCTGCTCGAGCGACAAGGCACTGACATGGCTGCCACCGCGTACTCCACGGCGCTTCTCGGCGGGGCGCGCCTGGCCGGCGCCGGCTCAGCCACGCCCTCCGTCCTGCTTCCACGACGCAACCTGTCCCCGCTCCGCCTTCAAGGTGAGAAACAGCTGACCGTTGCAGACAATTACGCTTCTCTTCTGGCTAATTCACCAGCTGCATTAACCGTTGCACGTGAAACAATGACAGACGCGCCGAGGCTGTCGCTGCTCCGGGTGAAGGCCTCCGCCGACGACACCTCAACCTCCGCCGCGAGCGGCGACGAGCTCATCAACGACCTCAAAGCCAAGGTACGCAGCTCAGATAAGAGAAGTGCTCGTTGGGCAGGGACTTTCGAATGACGGTGAACGGAACGCTTCAATTGCGTGTGTTGCTTCTTGTGCCAGTGGGACGCCGTTGAGAACAAGAGCACTGTCCTCACATACGCCGGCGGCGCAATCCTCGCGGTCTGGCTGTCGTCTGTCGTCATCGGCGCCGTCAACTCCGTGCCTCTGGTGCGCCCCCGCCTCACTGCTCCTATACGCATGGCGTGGCTGAAGTTTCTGTTCAGCTCGCCGCCGATCGATCATCTGTGGACGTTTTTTTTGGGCGATGATGAAATATGTGACACCTGACGACGTTAGCGTGTGGTTTGTGCAGCTTCCCAAGATCATGGAGCTCGTTGGGCTCGGGTACACCGGATGGTTCGTGTACCGCTACCTCCTCTTCAAGGTATGATGAGGAACATCTCTGAACTTAGCATCATGCAGGTTGAACATGTTAACATGTCCTTTGCCCCATCCGATTACACAGGAAGGCAGGAAAGAGTTGTCCCAAGACATTGAGTCGATCAAGAAAAAGATTGCTGGGACAGAGTAAAATGCTGTTCTCCTTGGATTCTTTTTGAAGCTCAAAAAAGATTGTCTGCAAAATCAATGTAAGAAACACTTTTCCATGCAAGCGGGCCCCGGTGCAGATGCAGTCGTGTTCCTGCTGGTCATTTGAAACAGAAAATCGCCATCTTTTTCTCACTATGTTTGCCACAGCGGACTCCTCACTAAATAACATTGGTTTCGCGTAGACATTTTGAAGTGCTTGACATCGTCAAATTATTCTAGTTAAAGGGGTGAAACAACCGGTTCACAGATTCATTCCGTGGCGCGAACAATCGATTTAATCTGAAGTTCTAAATACAGATTCATTGTTACCTCGTTTAACTTCCGGCAAACAAGCCTGCATTTTGGGATTAGGATGTCCAGGTATGAACAAGGTCATGGGTCTGTTCGGCAGGCTGTTTTGCAGCTGTTTTACTATAGCGACTGCTGAAGAAATAACTACGAACACTGTGACGGCTGCTGAAGAAATAACTGCGAACACTGTAGATAAGCAGCTGCACATCCTAATCAGGTCCCAGCATGGCGACGGCTCCAACTTCCAAGACTCGAACAAGGTCATCTCAGTAGTGGAGGGAACATTGGGCGTGATGTACATTTCAATAACCAAGAGTGGCCTATGGGCTTCCAAGTGCATCTGTGTGCATCAAGAAGCACTTGAGAGATTTTTCTGACAGAGCATGTAGCAGATCATAACTGTAGTAACTGAGTACTCTTCTGTTCTTGATAGCTAAACGATGCAAGGTGACACATCACTAAACATGACAAAAACTAAGATATTAATAAATTGGGAAAGATGCATAACAAAAACATTCCATGCTATAGGATAAACAAGCCGACAACATTACAACCGGCATCAATATCCTATCAACCTACATACAGACTCGAAATACTCTCTCTGTCAACAAATATAGGGTCCTTTTAGTTTTGACCTAAAGCTCAACTGCATGGCACCGGCTGCAAGGCTCCAAAGCAGTTAACTCAACGGTGAAGGGAACTTTGGGTTTGATGTATGTTTCAACAGCCAAGAGTGCCCTACGGGCTTCAGCCAGTGCATCTCTGTGCATTAAGTAGCACTTGCCAGATTTTGGGACAGAGCATCTAGCCGCACCGTAAGTAGTGTCAAGTATAAGGCGCTCCAGAGACGCCGGAGACTCCAGAATATGACATGCTAACTCAACCAAGCTCTTATAAGAGGAGAAATTGATTATCTTCACACGCTTGAGTTTGTCATGATGGTGCTCTGGCATCATCCTCAGACACGAGGGGTCTGAAAAAATTGAGACATACTTCATGTTTCCCCGGCGTATCTAAAGGCAAAAGTCAAACTTGATTTAACAATTCCACCATAGATACTAATATATTTAAAGGAAGAACAGTGACTTACATTCAAGACGAAAGTCTCCAAGAAAGGGGAGGCATCAAAGAAAGAAACCAAAGATAAAAAATCATAATTCGGTCCACCAAGAAGGATACCCAAGAACTTGAGGTGGAGGAATTTGCTAGGCAACAATGGTACATTAACCACCTGCAAGGAAATATGTCAGATTCAACAATATTTGAATGCATGACAGCTGCAACAGCATTATATGCATGCCGCTAGTCTACAATGACTTAAAGTTTACCTCAGCGCCAGAATGTATGGTAAGAGATTCAAGATTTGGCATGCTTGTTGGAAACTCAGTACGAGCATAGAAGGCGGCATCATTGCAGGTCATGTTGAACTTCCTAATTTGCAATGCTTCTCTTAAAGAGAGTTGAACATGAAGTCCACCTGCGAAACAAATACTGGAGAGATTTGGAGCATTGCTCTCTATCACTTGCAGGTTGGTGCAAGTTAACACCTCAAGGTAGCTGAGCTGCTGCAGGAAAGGTATCCTAATCCCAGTTATCGTGCTACAATACCTGAGCTCCAGCCGTTCCAACCCAGAACAACTGGAAAGGAGACAGCTTAACTCGTTTTCTGTAATATGCACCATATACAGTTGTATTCTTGTCAAGCTTCTCAAGCAACCAAGTCTGAGTGTGGGACTGAAGGAACACGATGCAAGGAAAAGATACCGAAGTGAGTCTCCAGTTCCACCGGATAAAAGTGAGGATGGAAAGTTATACATTCCATTCACAGAAGACAGATTCAGGATCAATTCTTCGATCCCTGGTTTAACAGCAATCTGAAGCCAACTGTCAAGATGATCAAGATGACAACTATCCATCGGATCGCAAACTAAACCAACCTCCAACTTGAATGTCTTCACACCAATGCCTGAGTGGTTTTTCAGAATGTGATCAACTTTCACTGAGAAGTCTGTCATATTGCCATCCTTATCGCATGCATTTTCATTTAAACCCAATGTTTCCTCAGTGAAGACAAGGTTGGGATGGCATCTCCAGAAACGTGCAAAGGCCCTAGACACACAAGCAACTTGGGCAGCATCTCGAATCGACATTAGGGAATGTATATGACACCAGATGTCCTGCATATACAGGCGTGGGAGAAAATTCATTATTGCAAGTGTGAACGCACTATAAAGAGTTACCATTCTACACCAGGTGGTCGATGAAAGTACAGAGATCTCCAGTGCATTGGAATGAAACCGTGACAGGTATATTGAGACCAAATACAAACTTTTTTCCTCCCAAAGAGGAGGTTTTGTGTAATTATGAAATATTGATCAGTTATATTATTCTCGA
Source organism: Eragrostis nindensis (assembly GCA_012490785.1). Classification (NCBI taxonomy): domain Eukaryota; kingdom Viridiplantae; phylum Streptophyta; class Magnoliopsida; order Poales; family Poaceae; genus Eragrostis; species Eragrostis nindensis. Next base: position 311,987 of record JAAXCT010000089.1, on the reverse strand, counting down.
ATTTTGGAACAAATAAATACTTTCGAAATTGAATTTTACATTTTAATTCATTTCAGGGGTACAAAGGTCATTTCACTCCTCATTTAATGCCGTTAGCGCCTCAAACTCATGGAAGGGCCAAGAAAGGAATCAACTTTGCATTCTGGGTCATATAGGTAACTTTTTTTTTAGTTTGGGCCAAGGAAGGAACCAGCAACTTTAACAAGGCTAAATAAGGAATTTTCTCAAATTGTGTGCCATACCTCTGGAAGTTTTGAGCCCGAATAGCTTCCATCTGAAGCCATCAATCCTTCTGCAACACATCATGTATGGTTAAGAATAATAGGCATCAACAGAAGAAAATAACAAGCGCTCGTTTAACTTTCAATTTAACTTTCACGTGAAATCCAATTTGTTTGTCTAATCAGACTTCCGCCTTTCATGCGGAATTACACTATCTCAAGTTTAAAAGTCCCAACCTGCCTTATATTGAAAGGGAAAAAACACAGTAGATCATTTAACTTTCACGCCAGTGGCAGAGCTAGGATTCAAACCTAGGGTGGGCCGGTAAATTTTTTTTCCCGACGCAACCATATACGGTAAATGGTAAACGAGTGGTGAGGTCTTGTTTAACGTTTAGTCTTTGTGTACGGCGTATAAATGGATTAAAATTTATATATATTTTGATTTTACCAACAGTAGCTAAGTAGTAGCTGACAACAATTTATTCAGATGCAAGGGCATATATAGTTTGTTCTGTCCTGCTTAAATGAGGTCAACCAGTTTCTCTAAGATAGAATCTGCTGTGTTATGCTTATATTGCAGGGCCTCACCACTATAGTACCACTATACCATAGCTGAAACAATGCTAACATTATGAGTGTTAATTGAATAAATCCAATAAGCTGATCTAATCAAGGATTCACGGCTTTGTGGTTGGCTTTCTTTAATAGAGTTGTTCTCTGAAGTCTGAACTAACAGTTCTATCTTAAAATTAGCCAGTCAACAATCAACCAAATAAACCATTTGTATATGGATCAATCACATGTACATTCGCAACAATCTTGTGGGGAGGATGCGAGCTAAACAATAAAAAAGAAAGGAGCAGGAGCACCACGCAGCCTATAGCAGAACCAGTAGAACAGAGAAAGGGAGCGAGGGAGGGCCGGATGACAGGAGCCGTTACTTGACTTGGGAGCAGCAGCGACGGGGAAGGGAGGGAATATCCGCCGGAGAACAAGGGGCAGTCCGGCGACATGCAGTTGCCGCCCGCCGGAGCCGGAGCCAGACGCCTGCCGCCGCCAATCGAACGACACAGGCTCGCCGACTTCGCCGCCACTCGGACGATTCGCCTTCGGCTGCGCTCGGTTCCTGCTCAGCGCCTCTTGGGATAGGGTGGGGTGGGTTGCTGGCCCAAATCCGCGGCCCAGCCTGTCCACCCTCTAGCTCTCCGCCAATGTTTCACGTCACGCCACATTAGTTTTGTTAAGACCCGTGGAACAAAACAGTGTTTCCCTCCAGACAATGGAATCCCTATCACGAATCGCCTTTGCTAGTTTACAGGGTCTTGGATTACACATGGCATCGCTAACAGTCGATCCTTTCCTGGCTCGATTAACCTAAATTATAAACCTAATACACTTGAAGACTAGAATGGCCAGGTCGCCGGGAGGAAACACGAGGCATACCTTTAAGTATCAGGAGCTCGCAGTCGCAGCTAACTAGCTTGGCGTCCACGGCGGCCGGGAAGGCGTTTTGCGGTGGGAGGGCGGCGGCGACGTGACAGCGATGGTGCAGAACGTGGAAGGAACCTTTTTTTTTTAGATCACGAGGAAGGAACTTGCAACAAGGGAGAGTTTCTTGATGGGCCAACTGGGCTTCAACTGCAGAACGTCTTGGGCTCATCAATCTGTTGGCCCAATGAGAGAGTATAAACAAGAGAAATTCTTTGTCCCTTTTGCGCCATTGAAAATTCCTGTTGTGAAAAATTATTATACCTGCTGCGAGTCTGCGACACGGGCGACACCGCCGGGGCGCTGACTGACAGCCTCATCGGCTCCTCCTCTTGTCTGTCCATGACTGGTGGACTAGCTTGTATGCAACCGAAAATAAAATGATCATACATGGTTTTTGTACGATGTGCATGTATTTTACATCTTTTATTGTTTGTTTGCGGCATGGTTTACCTCAAGAAAACGATGACCCTGTACAACACGATTTTGACTGGCGACCATGCACGGGTGCCAACACTGAGGAAAGAAACATGCGCAGCCTGTGAAGAACAACCAACTAATTGAAGGAGCTTCGACGAATTCTTGAGTCCGTATAGTTTCATGCCGAGCCCGTGACACCTTGCAACACAAGACCCCAGCTGCAACACGGGCGGGCACCGGCTCTGGATGACCGCGTCATCGGCTAGGTGACGGCGCACGGGGCGGCGGCTCCTCCTCCGGCTGCCGCTGCCGGCCGCTTGACGAACCGTCCCTTCATCCGGGGCCGCTTCTCGGCGTTCAGCTTCCGCACCTCGTACCGAATCTTCTTGGCGAACAGCCTCGTCCGCCGCTTCTCCCGGTACCGTGACACCCGCGCCTCCCGGCCGCCGTCCGTCCCCCACCGCGGCGTCAATGATGGTTCTCCACCCGGCCGTCCTCCTCCCGCCGTCCACGCGCCCTGCACAAGCAAAAGCCATATGATGGCAGCGATTAGTAGCTGCATCATGCTGAAACACACAAATGCACACAGCTTACGGCGGCCACCGTGCGTGCCTCTGTCGGTCGTGCACGGCTCCGCGAATCACTTACCGAGTGGTAGGCTTGGGGCCAGAAGTCGTCGAGCTGGACGTCCGGCCGCTGCCCGTCGGTCCACGGCGAGCTCCCCCAACTCTCGATGACCGCCTCGTAGTTGAGCCTCAGATCCAGGCTCCTCCGTAGGAACTGCGCGTCCGCGGCGTCGCCGTTGCTTGCCTTCTGCTCGAAACTACAATCGTCGTCGTCGTCATCCACCACCGCAGGCGAGCAGCAGTTGAAGTCTATGTCCAGCACCTCGGCTGACGCCTCCGACTTCATCGTACCAAAACCGAGCGCGCCCTCGCTATTGGACATGGCGACGTCTGGATCCATCTTTACCCGCCCGTCGTCGTCTTCAACCGGCGTCATCAGTCCTAGGCTCTCCATGTAGAACGATTCGTCCAGCTCGTTGCCGTCGTCCAGGCCATGCCCAAGAAGGGCCTCCATGTCCGCGGCGAACTCCCTGAGTTCAGCGTCCGTCGGGCCGAATCCGGCAAGGCTGTCCGGGAGCTGCTGCACGGGCGATGTCGCGACCACCAGATCCTTATTATGTGCGTTCTCCACTGCGGCGCCGTCGTCGACGTTCTCCCTGAAGCACGATGCTGCGGCGCCCGCCGCGTCATCGACCGGCGGCGGCGAGCAGAGCTCGGCGAGGGCGCGGTCGAAGCTCGGCACGCGGTACAGCAACTGCTCCTCCTCCTCCTCCTCCCCGGCGCCATCCTCGTCGGCCTTCTGCTCCTCCGATGTCGACTCCGCGGCGACCTCCGGCACGACGAGCTTCCTCGACAGCAGCTGCCCGACGCTCTTGAGGTGTGGCCGCCGGGTGCGCGCCTTGCGCTTCGACCACGCCGGCGCGACCTGCCGGCGCTTGGACGGCGTCGACGACGACGACGCAGCCGCGAGCGACGACGACCCGTGCGGCGGGGACGTCGCGCGCAGGCGCAGGCGCTCGTGGCGCCGGGCGAGCGGGTTGGCCGAGTGCACCGACGCGTCGCACGCCTGGCACAGGAAGGCGTCGTCCGCCGCGCAGTACCACCGCGCGCGCCGGCGCAGGCAGCTGTCGCACGCGCGAGCGCCCTTGCCGCCCATGGCGCCGGCCGCCGCCGCCGCCTTCGAGCTGCTCATGCGCCGCGAGCAAGCCTCGCTAGCTTGAACGTCGACGCCGTGTTCGTCTCGATCTTCTCGGTGCGGTGGTGATCCCGAGACTTACAGAAAGGCGATCTCCTAGCTACCGCGTGTGTGAGGGACGGAAGGTAGCGTGACAAAATCAAGAGAAATATCGCGGGACTAGGGCTGCTGCATGAGTGGCATGGCCCAGCAAGGCTCTTTTCGGGGACCTCGGCAGCCTGCCAAGTGTACTTTCCACTTTTAGCGTGGAGGTGAGAGTCCCACATGCAGACCTTATCTTGGATGTTATTGGCCCGCTGGTAATACCTGATCCGGTTCTCTGATATGCGATTGGCTGCAGCTGGATTTTCCAGGGGTCCACCGGCATGGCTTTGTGACACGTTGGAGGAACACGAGTGGGACCGGAAGAAGAGGCCATCCAATGAAAAGTCGCATGCTGTATCGATCCGCTGGGCGGAGCGTACTGTCACTACTGTGACTTGCGTCTCTCAACGTTTGAAACTCGTCTAATCATTCATATTTAATTGCTCAGCAAAATGTATAATTTAACCAATTATCGAGTCTTCCTAGAACTTGTCGTAGAAGCCAACTTGATGATGTCAACCTCGAATATTTGAGAACAGTTCAAGGAAGTAGCACATTGTCTAGGAGCCTGCTTTGCTCTCCAAATGCTAAAGGCCAATTCGGTCGTGCCGTCCATGAAAAGGAGTTTTTGTGCCGATGAAAAAAAAAATCTCAAATAGCTTATAGAGATAAAATCAATATGCTTTTTTGAGGAAACAAAAAACAGTGTGTTTTGATCCAGGGATTTTGGATTTTCAGCGCTTAGCCGCTAACAAAAAATGGAAATGAAGTATATATATCAAGATACAGGGTAAGGTGGAATGTACTGTAGAGGATAGCATGAACGTGAATGATCGATCTCACCAAATACTACTCCTGCCCCAGGAGGGCACATGCCGCGTACTCAGCCAAATACAAATCTTATCCTGCTTGGATAATGGTCTGTATGAATGTATCTAGCAGCATGCAAAGCTGTCTGCTCATTTTACGTTTGTATTTCCCATGCCTGATATGCAGTTTCTTCAGGCTTGCACACGGAAACACAGATATCAGGCCTCTGCTGATCTGCTCGCCTCCTGTCCGAAATATCCGCAATGCGAGGTTCCGAAATCCAAAGGCAAACAAACAAGATCGTTCTTCAGATACCGCGGAAGGCAGGGGATCGATTCGGAAAGTGAAAATATCACGTACTCGTCGACGCAGTGCGGCCAAGTAGTAGCATTTCGTCCAAGTGTACGGGGCAAGACGTACATGGCCATCGACGTCACGCCCATCCCTTGGTCCAGGCCTCCAGGAAGGAGATAATCAGACATCACCGTGATCCGGCCTCCGGGGCGTCTAGTGTTGGCCGGACGCGGACGGTGTCGCCACCGTCGACGCCGACGTGCCGCCGCAGGCGTTCACTGGGGGCGCGCGCTCCCTGTGTTTTCTACTCGCCGGGCCTCCTACATGGAGGGCGTCCTATGGTTAACATAAAATAAATCAGCCCAATAGTCCATCAAATCTGAGCAGCCCAGCTCAAGCCAGAGCGTCAACATTTTAAAACAGAAGAGTCAACATTTTTATAGTTCTATTTCAACATTTTAAGAAATCAGTCAACATTTTTGCCGAAAATGTTGACATAGTATATAAAAAATGTTGACACAGTGCAAATAAAATGTTGATTTAGTACATTCAAAATGTTGATAAAAAATTTGAAATTCAAAAAAATTCAAAAAATATTCATATTGGATCTCATTTTGTAGCATTAATTCTAAACAACACGATGGTTCAAACGGATTCGTAAACGGACTTACGCTTTGGGAGAAAAATGTGTTTAAAGTTTGAAAACCGTTTCTTTTTCCTCCTCCTCCCACCCGCACCAACCAGAAGCTGACACGTGGCGGCACCTCAGCCCTTCCTTCTTCACCTGCGCGAATCTGAGCCGTTGCACGAATCTCAAACACTGTTCTGTCAAATCTTAATCATAGCCCGCCCTACATATAGGATCCACCCGAGTTTCCTGCAACTCTTTTTTCCTCCCACCGTCTGACGAAGTTTCTCAGCCAGTTGGGCTGCCTCTGCGTCAGTCTTGCTTGGTGACGGAAGGCCTGGCCCAAATAAGGCCCATGGCCCGATCATTTTCAGTTTGCGATCTGTATTTTAGCTAATGGTGTACGGCAACGTGGGTGCGTGTCATGCCGTTGTCCTGCTGCTGTCCAATTATTTGCATCGATGCCTATATAAGAATTTGTATTTGGTCCTTTTGTTGGGTACAATTACCACGATTAGCATCTCCTGTGTTGCCTGTTCTGCTGCGCATACGCAACAATCATCAGAGACTTCGTTCGTTCGTCCTGTCCACGTCGTGCTGACCTCCGGAGGACGCCTTTTGCAGCCACACACGCGCGCCGCTAAAATCAAGTCCGACCGACAGCGGCATTCCGGGCCATGCGTCCTGCGACGTTCCACCCTCCTTGCCGCGCCCAGCTGGTTCCCTCACCTCACGTCACGTATGGTACATCCACTGCTGGTACGCGCGCGCGCCCATGCCGCTTCTTCATTCCCTTCATCCATCCATCCATCCCTACCGATGGAACAGGCACGTTTTGTACGAAGAGGCAATCAGAGCAACCTCCTGTTCCACACGCGAGCATACTATTGTATTTATCGACGACGTCCACCTGCCGCCGCTCCGGATACGCAACGTGCTGGGCTCCCCTCGTACGGTTGCTGCCGCGCCACCAAACGGGGTCGACGTCGGCCTCATCGCCTCATCATCATCATCATCATCATCTAGCTAGGCGGTTGCAACGCGCTCATAAATACGGCTCCGGCGAACGGCCGGGCGTGTGTATGGTCGGCACATGGCCGCGCGTGCGCGGTACGCATCGCGTCGAGCTACTGTGCCGAGGCGATCGGCATGAGGAAGGTGTATAAAGACCGGGGCTTGACCCTCCCATCCGATCAATGCAAATGCAGTTACACAGACGGTTGCGCCGGCCGGCCGTCCGTTCTGAGAGGCGCAGGCAACCGGCGGCGTCACATCGACCGACGGATCGATCTGCCCCGGCGGGTCACATGTACCGTGTAGTTGGTCGAAGACTGATTTACTGCACATGTACTTGAACTGTGGCCAAACAAAAGATACGTGCATTGGTGGCCTAGGCGCTTCTCACCACAGGAGTACGTCGGTGTAGAGTAGCTCTATTTATCAATCGAACCCCGTTTGTGGTCGGGATGAATTTGGTTACCTATCACCAGCGGGCTTCATTATTCACTCGAACTGCGAATTTAATTGTGATCGATGCGTCCACCATTCTGACGGAGACGGTTTTGATTAATTTACCGGGGGGGGGGGGAGTCTGATGTATGGAGACGTACGGTTGCACCATCAGGGAGGTCTTTTTTTTTTTTTTTGAGACCAACCATCAGGGAGGTCTTAACAGGGAAATCCTGAATTGACTAAACAAATCGAGCGCGTGTCCATCCTGAATGACCCCGGACGGTTGCGGAGCGCATTCGCGCGAACTACAGATGAGGTCGTCCATATGGATGCTATTCCCCCCATCCCCCAGCTGGCGGCCTTATGCTGCTTTCAGCTCGAAGAAGGCTTTTGAACTGGAAAATAAAGATTGAGGCATGCATCATACTACATAGAACACCACGTAGAAGGCTTTCCTAGACAACTGCAAGCATTCGCGAAATTTACTCGGATTATTCTCAAACCACGCATGATGTGGATGGATGAACTGGTCGTAGTTTGCTGGCAGAAGAAGTGAGCGGGGGCCAGGTTAGGGCAACTTTAATGTTTAGCACCATGAACTAGGCTAAGCTGGGACCCATGCATGAACTAGGCTAAGCTGGGACCCATGCATGAGGAGCTAGCTTGGCAAGACTTGCTTTAGCGTTTAGCATTTTTACGAGACCCACCATCTGAGTAAAGAAATGTTAGTTTTTCTTCCCTGTCTCTTGTCTGGTTCTATCTCTATGCAGCAGAGCTAAAAGTGAAGTGAGAGAAATAATTTTCTATTCCTAGCTCCGGGTGCAAAATCTGGCTTCGGTGCCCAAACTTTGCCAAGCTAGCACCACCATCGCAACGTATTGCACCCCTTCCATCCTTTTCTCTCTCCTCCCAGCACCCCCTTAGCATAACGTACGCGGGAAGAGTCGTTGTATGTTTCTTGCGCCAAACAGTAGGAGCTGTAGGGCACAGCACTTGCCTGGGGTCCTCATCAAGCACAGTCCTTCGACCGGGTGACATTTCCTCGGTGCTTGTTTCCGTTAAAAGCAGTGATTAGGATTTGACAATGAGACAGTGCAGTGTACAGTTGATTTTGGTAACGTTTGATTCATGTCAGCTTCAAAATTTTAACTAGCGCTACAGCTAGTCTGTTGGCACAAATCACAGCCTCTGCTCACCATAAGAGTGGACACTCTTTTAAGTACGTACGTGATCCTTTGAGAAAAGGGGGGGTGTGGGTTATAAGTCTGCAAGAGAGGAAGACGAAGAGAAGAGAGATTGGCAGTTGGGGGGTGTGGGTTTTCAGTCTCAGTTTCCACTCGCTCCAACCGCAACCATCAAGTTCAGGCTAGCAACTCGTGGGCCTAAGCTTGAATGCCTATATGATTCAAGAGAGACCCCAGGCCGCCTAATCAATCATATCTGCAACTGGTTTGATAAAGGTCCATATCGATTTATTAGTATGCCAACCTAGTCATTTGTGGACTAAAATGGTCATGTTGAATGTAGGATCTGCAGGTAGGGACCAGCAGGAACAAAAAAGAAAGTCTTATAACTTCGAAAACAAAGAATTGCATGCCTTGCTGTTTGTTAGAAACAAAAATAACGAGATCCATTTTCTTCAAGGAGTGCGACAGTTTCGTTGCTAGTAGTAGTAACTCCATTTTCTTCAACTCTGAGAAGCCGCAAATTAGTACTACTGGCTCTGAGGGGAAGAATGAGCTGCATGAAAAACATTCTCTTCAGCATTTGCAGTCATGGTTTTTGCTGTCCTTTCTCTTTATCTCAAGCCCATCCTTGATCCTTTCGCTGATCGCATGTGCGTTTTGTCTCAGTACTGCGTTGAGTAATCAACATAGTGCCAGCACCAACTCCATCAGCTCAAGGAGGTACCTTCAGAAAATCCAGGCGAACGGGTTCATAGAGTCATATCACAAAGACACTGGTGGCCGATTTGGCGATACCAGTGGTAGTCTCGGAAGAATTGAGCGTGGGCCAGGTTAGCATAACGCGGGAAGAGTCGTTGCATGTCTCTCGCGCCAAACAGTAGGAGCTGTAGGGCACAGGGCCCTACCTGGGGTCCTCGTCCTCAAGCACAGTCCTTCGACCGGGTGCCATTTCCTCGCTGCTTGTTTCCATTAAAAGCAGAGATTGGGTTGTGACAATGAGGCAGTGCAGTACAGTTGCATGATAATCTCTGATACCGGCGCCAGAGCTAATAACCTTGATAATCTTCTAGTAATCCATTGCTGTACCAGTATGCCACGTTGCATGATATTTGTCTTCTAAATTCTTGTTTCTATTAGGCAAGGGCGCATAGTAAATTCATTCATCGGTTAGATGTCTGTTTCAGCCACGTTGTGAGCAATTTAAGCCGCTGTTTGGTTGAGAACAGAAAAAAAATGCACCATTGAAGGTGTTTGAGTGATAAATAACAGCCGAAAGCAACAGGTAGCCACTAGTACAAAACACTTCCTTTCACTCGTAACTTCTGCAGCTTCTAAGCCCCAAAATGGGCGGGTGGTTGCCGCACCACTCCCGCATGCACCGCTCGCCAGGTGTTTGTTCCTTTTCTCTTTCTATCTTCTGAGATGGTCGTCATGTGTTCTTTCTTACCGAACCCTTCCTTCCCTGCGAACTCACACCACCGTGGCCGTGGGTGTGTGTTTGAGTTGAGTGGGTTCTTGTTCTGCGTCGCCATAACGCCGCCGCCCGTACGTGCGGAGTTATGCGTTGGCTGTCCCTTTCGGGTTTTGACGATCGCCGTTGCACCAGCGGCCTGACATGCGACGCCCACCTACACTGCACTGCTCGCCCGCCATGTTTGCTGCTCTCTCTGACTGAGTGAATGAATTGGCGCGGGGCCTGCTGCACCCGGGCTTTAAATTCTCCCTCGCTCCTCGTCTCGCTTCAGCAATCAGCAGCAGTGATACACAACAGTCCGCCCTGACCCGACACCTCTCCGACACCAGCGGGCGAGCGAGGTGCGTGCACACACACTCACAGCCAGGTCACAGCCATGGGTTCCTCGGCGGCGCATCTCCGGCGGCTGAAGCCGCTGTACCAGCTGGTGGTGAACAACATCCTCGCCGTCGTGGCCGTGCCGCTCGCCGCCGCGGCGCTGCTCAAGGCGGCGGAGCTGGGGCCGGAGGAGGTCCTGGCCCGTGCCCGCGCGCTCCGTCCGGCGCACATGTTCCTGGCCGCGTTCCTCCCGGCCGCGGCGGCGGTGGTGTACCTGATGCTCCGCCCGCGCGCGGTGTACCTGGTGGACTACGCGTGCTTCCGCACCAACCCCAACTGCCGCGTCCCGTTCGCGACGTTCCTGGAGCACTCCCGCGTGTGGCCGGGCTTCGACGAGCGCAGCGTGCGGTTCATGACGCGGCTGCTGGAGCGGTCGGGGCTCGGCGAGGAGACGTGCCTGCCGTACGCGCAGCACTACATCCCGCCGTCGCGGGACCTGGAGTCCTCCCGCGCCGAGGCGGAGCTGGTCATCTTCTCCGCCATCGACGACCTGCTCGCCAAGACCAAGGTGTCCCCGCAGGACATCGACATCCTGGTGGTGAACTGCAGCCTGTTCGCGCCGACGCCGTCCTTCGCCGACATGATCATGCGCCGGTACAAGCTCCGCGGGGACGTGCGGAACGTGCACCTCGCCGGGATGGGGTGCAGCGCGGGGCTCATCTCCGTGGAGGCCGCGCGGAACCTGCTGCAGGTGGCGCCGCGCGGGGCGCGCGCGCTGGTGGTGTCCACGGAGACCATCACGCCCAACTACTACATGGGGCGCGAGCGCGCGATGCTGCTGCCCAACTGCCTGTTCCGCATGGGCGGCGCGGCGGCGCTGCTGTCCACGGACGGCGCGGGCGCGCGGTTCCGGCTGGCGCGCGTGGTGCGCACGCTCCGGGGAGCCAGCGACGCCGCGTACCGCTGCGTGTACCAGGAGGAGGACGACCGGGGCAACGTGGGGATCAACCTGTCCAAGGACCTGATGAACATCGCCGGCGACGCGCTCAAGGCCAACATCACGGCCATGGGCCCGCTTGTGCTGCCGGCGTCGGAGCAGCTGCTGTTCGCGCTCTCCTTCATCGCGCGCAAGGTGCTCAACAACCGGATCAAGCCATACATCCCCGACTTCCGCACGGCGTTCGAGCACTTCTGCATCCACGCGGGCGGGCGCGCCGTCATCGACGAGCTGCAGCGCAGCCTGACGCTGTCGGACGAGCAGGTGGAGGCGTCGCGGATGACGCTGCACCGGTTCGGCAACACGTCCAGCAGCTCGCTGTGGTACGAGCTGGCGTACATCGAGGCCAAGGGCCGCATGCGGAAGGGCGACCGCGTCTGGATGATCGGGTTCGGCTCCGGGTTCAAGTGCAACAGCACGGCGTGGGAGTGCATCCGCCCCGCGCCCAACGCCGACGGGCCCTGGGCCAACTGCATCCACCGCTACCCCGTCCACATCCCCGACGTGCTCAAGCACTAGCCATTCCAGCCTCCTCCGGTTCATCTCCCTCCTGCCCCGTACATTTCCATTACTACTGCTTTCTTTTCTCTTTCGTGTCGGCGCCGCCGTCCCCCACGCTACCCTGCACTGACACTGGGGTTCCGTTTCGGTTCGTGCAGATCAAATCAAACCGTTGCAACAGCGATTGGATTAACTCGATTGATGGTGGAGGCGATCGAGCTGACGTGCGGCAGGACTAGTTAAGCAAGTGGAGTCTGTGACTGTGATGAGGAGCAAGCAATTCGTCGCGTCAAGGCGGCTCATAAATACGTCGGGAGGTGCGGCTAGTCAGTTGTGTTGTGGTTGAGTGCAAAAGCGGTTTGTTTTCAGCGCGATCGCCGTGTCGCCGTCGCCCCTTTCGGGCTGTAAAATGGTACACGTACTACTGCACCCGATTGGGGTGTGTGTGGCCCCGTGTCGTGTTTCTCTCTGTTTTTCTTTCCGCCACCTTAGCTGGGCCTTTATACTTGTATCGTTTCCTCTTCTTCTTTCATTCATTCAACCGAGACTCCGAAGAGACGGGAGGATGATGTTGTACCTGTAATTCTGTGTACCTACTCCACCAATCAAATCCAATTGTTTCGATTTGCCAGTAAGGCAGTAACGGCTTTTGCAATAAGAGAACCAGATTGTTTGCCTTCAAAAAAAAAAAAAACAGATTGTTCTTGTCTCTGTTTATGCGAGCACAGGAAGTGTGCAGATGCTCTATGTGGGTTCTGCCGTTGCCCGTTGCTGCTTGGCATCTCGCGTGCAGGCCCTGACACGCCATTTCATTTCCGTCACCGGTGCTGTCTCTGCCGCGGATTGATGACCGGCTCAGGCTGGTGGTGCCCGCGAGCTGCGCCTGCGCATGGCGCCGTAGCCGTTGCTTTTGCCGCATGAATTAAACGCGGCCGTACTTGCGAGACCGCATACGTGTCGCCGCCGCTGGCGATTCCTGTTCGCGCTCGATTTCAATGCCAGGGCCAGCCGTATGCAGTCACGTGGACCTTCCGACCGTGCAGCCAGCCGTCTGGCCGCGGAATTACCGCCGACTCGTGCCTCCCCTTCCTCTCGTTCCCTTTCAGCCGAAATGCATGGCGTGAACGGTCGCATGATGCCGGTGAAGCGCGCGCACGCCGTGCGGGCGTTTCGTCGGCGTCAAAGAGGATGCGCTGTCGTGGTCGGTCGAGGTGCCCAGGGATCCATTTCGGGTCGCTGCCAGTTGCCCCAACAAAGCCAGCAGGCCTTGGTTTATGACGGATTGATACGGCTCAATATTGCACAACCAGATCCATCCTGCTGTGATGCCTGCCAGCGATTTTTCCTTTGCCATTTCTTCAGTTCATCAGTTGGGGAAGAGAAGAAAGTTCAGCTGACAGGCGAGCAGTCCTCTGTTTCACCTGAACGGCAACGGTGTCACCGAGTATGAGTAGTAATACTACACTGTTGACTTTTTTGACTGCTCGTATTCAAATGTGACAACTATTTTAGGACGTAGGGAGTACTACAGAATCCTCCACAAGACTAGTGCTAGTACTGTACGCAAAATGAGTAAAACTGACTGCTTGGGTCCATACTCGGAAGATTGATCAGAACACATGCAGATCATCGGCGCACGTACTACCTCCGTCCCAAAATGTAAGCATTTTTGACTTTGGAGGATCATGTTTGACCATTCGTCTTATTCAAAAAAGTTATAATAATATTATTTATTTGTTATAATTTGTTTATCGTTAGATATATATATTTGTTTTATATTTTTATAAAAAAATTTGAATAAGACGAATGGTCAAACGCGATGCTAAAAAGTTAAAAAATGCTTACATTTGGGACGGAGGGAGTACGTTCCTGTGCCAACTGCTTCTTTGACTGCATGCAGTGGATGTCTTGTCAAACGCATATGTCGAAGCAATGCGCAGACGTGTATGTGTATACATGGCTGCATTGTGCATGGCTGCATTGTGCATGCTTGGCGATACCTGGATCAAGGATCAGCCAGCGTTCAGCGAGTTGGGCTTCCTCGGAAGAACCGACACACGGGGCATATCACCAGCATATGTACGTACGCCAATTGCTTTTTTGGCAGGGTGCTTAGAACCGATGCTTCGAGACGGCCTGGATGGAGGTTATGTTGCTCCGCGAGCATCGCGTCTGCGGCGTCTCACGTCTGGACGCAGTTACGTGTGGATGAAATTTGCGAGACGGGAGGAAGGTGACGACGCAGGGACGCAGGCCAATTTTGGGCCAAGACCACCTTCTAGGTTCAGCCCGTTTTTTTTTTTTGCGAGGAAGGTTCAGCCCGTTTTTGTATGGACCTCCGCCGTGATGACACATCTGGGCCCTGCAATGACGCCTCACTTCTTATATTCTTTCTTTTTATTTAAAATCTTCCGATGCTCAAAAAAAAAAAAACTTCCTCACTTCTCACATTCGAATGGCTGGAATATCCTTCTTATTTTCTTCCAATGAAGTGGACAATGGATACAAACGTCTACATACATCCATACGTACCTTACACATACCATAGAGCATAGGCGGAAGTACGATTTTTTTTTGGGGGTTTAAACCGAAAACATATCATTGAAAGTGCTAAATGTAATTTAGAGATAATTAGGTGGTAGAATTTTGTGTACCATGTGCATGCCGGGAAGGGGGCACGATCTCAACATGCACATTCTCAGGCCAAAAAGAAAAAAATTGCAATGGTTTGTGTCGAGGTAGAGATTTCATTTGAAAAGATGAGGATTATGCGGAGCAATTAGATTTAGCACAAGCAAAAAAGGAGAAGAAACAACCGCGGCCAGCTTCCTAGGCTCTCAAGGTAATAAAATCACCCTCCCCCCAAAAAAAAAATCTGAAATTGAACCGGCTTGCCGGAAAAAAAAAATTCATGTATCAAATTATACCAACTCGAACATGAATCATGTAGCAAATTATACCACAAAAAAAATTCATTATGTCGTACCCATCCGAACAAGCTGATTATAGCAAATCATAAAGGCGATTATGCCACTTGAACATGGAGTACGCCTAATCGGACGCATGCAAAGATGAACATAGCCACGACCAATTAGGCAGAAATCCAATCCGTATAACTGATGCCCTGCATTGGCGAAACAAATGCCGGCGGAACTTGCAGGACGGCCGGTCGCCCCCGGTCTGGTCCATCAGAAAATCCGCAGGAGACCCCTGCCCAATCAAATCAGGCCCGAGGCCATTTTTTTTGTTCGTGGAGCGAATGAATAATGGCGCCCGCGGCCGCCCGACGACCCATGCCGTGCCCCTCCGCCGCACCTGACCGTATCGCCACGCCGTTGGGACCAGACAAAGTTGACGCGCCCCCACGACGGCAACTAACGCCTGCTACGCCAGACTGTTATATTTCCCATTAGCCTGTCTCCAACTATATCCCCGTCCGTTCCTCGCGATCCTATGCGGCCGCACCTGCAGTGCGGCACCCTGTGCTGTGCTGCCCGATGGGGCGCCGTTGTTCTATGTGACCCGATGGGCAGTGCATGCTTTAGCTTTGATCTGTGGATTATGTATGAGCAAGCGAAAGTCCTGTTCTCGGCTTCACCGTGGCGAGAGTGAGTTCTGGAGCACGAAGAATCATTTCCACTGCCAACGGTAACCACGCAAATCAAAAGTAGGGTACATTACCTCACACTGCAAACAAATTTTCTACCCCGTCGTCTTTGCAACTTGGAATCAGATATAGATAACTCACATAAATATACCTTGCTTACGAATGGAATGAACTAAAGACTCGACAGCCGCATCGATCACTGGCTTGTCATGACGCCAATCAGGCAATCACACTGGATCCGAGTCGCCGGATCATCCCGACCCTGCCAGCCAGGCGGACACCGATTTTCCCCCGTCGATTTGTTTACACCCCACCCCCGTCCGCTCCGCTGTGTCGCGCCCGGGAATCTCTCCGCACGCGAACTGCAGTCGCGGACACCCCACGCCCAGCTCATCGGCTTGGCACCACCACCGGAGGAGCCTGGAGCTGGAGCCCAGCGAGCAAGCCGCGGCCGGCATTCGCATTCCCTTTCTTTAATCCCAAACCCTCCTCCCTCTGAGCTCCCTCGCACTACACTGCATCGCCGCGACGTTGACATTGGCATGGCCCCTTCCCCACCACCACCTCATCCACCACTCCTCCTCCACGCGGAGTGGTGAGCTGTCGCCTCGCCTCTCTCGGCACGGGAGCGGAGGCGGCCGCAATGGCCACCGCGGAGGCGGCGGCGGAGATCGTGCGGGAGATCGCCGCGGTGGGCGCCGCGGACCTGGCCGCCGCCGCCGAGACGCTGCGCGCCGACTGCCTCCGCCTCGCGCGGAAGGTGTCCCTGCTGTCGCACCTCGTCGCCGAGGTCGCCGAGGCGGGCCCGGCCACCGGGGACGGGGACGCCGCCGCGGCGTGGCTGCGCGACCTGGTGAGGGCGCTCGAGGACGCGAGGAGGTTCGTCGCGCTCGGACGGGCGCCGCCCCAGGCCACCGGGGCGTCGGATCAGGTGAGGGGTGGACTGGAGCTTTCTGCTCAAGCTGCATTGCTCGGTGATTGCCGTTTTCCTCTTTGCGGGGTTCCGTCGAACACCTGGTGCGCGTATTCCAAATACTGCTTTTCGTCTTCTTTGCTACGCCTCTTGCTTTGCTTCTACCATCCATTGGTTCGATTGATTCTTGGTAATCGCCTCGCCCGTGGCAGCTCGGCCCCGTCGGCCGCGTGGTCGCCGGTGGCGCCGCGGCCTCAGCCGTCTTGCCGGCTTGACTAATTTACAAATGCCCCCCTAGTCGCGATCCGGTAGTTTGCAAAAAAGCCTTTATTTTGATCGCGACTATTAATGGTGATCCAAAATATAATTATAGATCGTCATTAATAGTCGCGATCGGCGGATAGCCCCCTGTAATTTACAAATAAGCCCTCCTTTCTTCTCCCGTCCCCCCGACCAGACCAACCATCCGCCGCCGGCCGCGGCGGCTACCACCCTGTGCATACACGCCCCCATCTTCGGACCGTAGCACCATATCTCCACTCTAGTCTGAAGGAGTCGCCTGCTCCGGTGTCAAGATGCCGGAAGTGCGAGATTTGCCCGTCTCCTTTGTACGCGGTGTTTCCAATTCGGCGCACTGGTTTGGCCGAAGGGACCATGTTCGTGTTTTCCTAAACACTTATTGCGTTCCTCAATAAATGTTTCCATCATATATGTTTTTTGCATCAATGGTTTGTAAGTTGACTAGTGCATAAGCTTATTTTTGCATCTCTTCCTTTGTTCTGATCTCGTCTTCCCCCTTCAGGATGCTATATGCTACAACACTGCTGTTCAGTTCAAGTATGTCACTTGGCAATTGCAAGATGTTCTAACGAACGTTCCACATAGCTTTTTTCAGATATCAGATGAGGTTCAAGAAGAGGTAGTTAACTTGATTCATTACAGAGAAATGTCCCTTATTGTTTGTTATATACACCTGTTTGATTTATTTTTTGAAATTTTGTAGGTCGACTTAGTGCGAGCTCAGCTTAAAAGAGAAATGGAAAAGAAGGGAGCCATTGATGTAAATATTTTTAGGAAAGTTCACGATATGTTAGCTCAAATTGACAATGCTGGACCACAATCTCAGCAACCTCATGATAAACCAGAGCCATCACAGATGAACAGATTCAGTAAAGATCACTTGGAATTGCAAAATATCGTTCTTCTAGTTTCGGAAATAAGCGGTGTATCCAAATCTGACATGACAAAAATTACATCTGAGATAATAGAAGGGCTTGAAAATGTTGGAGCTTCTGATTCTCCTAAACCTGCCAATGTTGATTGTCAATCAAGTGATGACGCAAAAGGCTCATCTGAGAACGTGAAGAAGCCTGACTCTGTCACCATTCCTGAAGATTTCCGCTGCCCAATATCTCTTGAGCTGATGAGAGATCCAGTCATTGTTTCTACAGGACAGGTGAGATTTCAATTCACACCGTTTTTATCAGTTCTGCACTATGTAATTCCTCTTTTTCATTGCCATGTATAACTTTTCATCAGCTTATCATTTACTTGCAAATTCTATAGACCTATGAGCGTGCCTTCATTCAGAGGTGGATTGACTGTGGAAACCGGACCTGCCCAAAAACTCAACAGAAGCTCCAGAATCTTACATTGACCCCTAATTATGTGCTCAGAAGTTTAATACTGCAGTGGTGTGAGGAAAAGGGGATTGAACCACCTAGCAGATCGAAAAATGATGGATCTTCTCTTGAAGTTGGTGGGGACAGATTAGCAATCGAAACATTAGTTCGCAGTCTGTCTAGCAGCTCGTTGGATGAACGGAAATCTGCTGCTGCTGAAATAAGATCTTTGGCCAAGAAGAGTACAGACAACCGTATACTTCTAGCAGAGTCAAGTGCTATTCCGGCTCTAGTGAAACTTCTGTCGTCAAAGGACCTGAAAACCCAAGAACATGCGGTTACAGCTCTTCTGAATCTCTCGATATATGATCAGAACAAAGAACTAATAGTGGTTGCTGGTGCCATTGCCCCGATCGTACAAGTATTGAGGACTGGTAGCATGGAGGCTAGAGAAAATGCAGCTGCTGCTATTTTCAGCTTGTCACTAATCGATGATAACAAGATCATGATTGGAAGCACCCCTGGCGCAATCGAAGCATTGGTAGAGTTGTTGCAAAGCGGTAGCTCAAGAGGTAGAAAAGATGCAGCAACAGCACTGTTCAATCTATGCATATACCAAGCTAACAAGGTCAGGGCTGTTCGAGCAGGGATCCTGGCACCACTGATTCAGATGCTGCAGGATTCATCCAGAAATGGAGCTATTGACGAAGCGCTGACAATTTTATCCGTTCTTGTGAGTCATCATGAGTGTAAAACTGCTATATCTAAGGCTCACGCTATACCCTTTTTGATAGATTTGTTACGGTCAGGCCAGGCCCGTAACAAGGAAAATTCTGCTGCTATTTTGCTTGCACTGTGCAAGAAAGATGCCGAAAACCTCGCCTGTATAGGAAGGCTAGGCGCTCAGATACCACTAACTGAGCTGGCCAAGACCGGCACAGACAGAGCTAAGCGCAAGGCAACTTCTCTCCTGGAGCATCTCAGTAAACTGCAGGTGCTCTAGTTTCCATTCCCCACAGCACACCATTTTGTGCGTGTGTGCGTGTTCCACATGTATGTATACATACGGGAAAATTGTAACTTCATCTGTCACTGTGAGTGTGAATTTAGTGGGTTGGTGATTAGTTTATTTCAGTCAACATCAAACGTGTGTTCATTGATTCCTGCAGTATAATGGGTGGTGTTGGTGAATCTGATATGTTCTGTTCCTCATCCACATGAAGTCTGAGTTCAGCTTATTTAAGCTTGCAGTGCAAAACTATCGTGGTCACCGTCGAAATTCTACTCATGACTTCTTCTTCTTCAAAATATCAATATGACGTAAACCTGATAACCCTCACCACTTCATGATTGGTTTTACTTTCTGGAGATTTGGAGGAGTCCATCATCATTTACCTTGAGCACTGACTTGTTGGAGCCCCAACAGGCCAGCACACTCATCAGGACATGATTAACACGGTGACCTGGTAGAAAAGCTACACTGTTATGATGATTTTTCTTCTCGTTAATTTGTTTTCAGGATTCCCTATATTTTAGCAAGAGCACATTACTTCTTAATTTTATTGAGTGCCATTAAAAAATAGATAATGATGAAATAGATCGATACTGACCCATTTGTTTTGCATGACATTTGATATTCAATGACATGGTTTTGTGCTATCTCGTCAATATATTTTGGTTGCTTGGAGCATCTCTTTTGCGTCAGCTTTGGTGGATCATATCACTATGAAGTCATGCGAGTACATACTGGCACTGCTGCCTGCTGGTGAGTTAGCGATTCGCTTTCATGCAGGGCGATGCGTTCATAAACCAGGAAGCGAGCAGAACATGCACACCCAATTCGTCAGCTCCCCTCATCACTACCTGATGCGTACTACTATATAGTGGATATAATTTCGTAGTATGCTATAAAGGGTCCAAATTCCTCAAAAAGAAAGAAGGATGAGCACGTCGGACTGTCTGAAATTTATCAGGTGTCATCCTCATGTTTAGCGCCATAATATAAAAGACGCATTTGAAAATGATGATCATACTCATGAAGATTCCAAGCTAGTTGGATAGGCACAAAAACAAGAAGGTCCCAAACAAACTGACAAAAAGAGGGAACAATTTGACACCGCGGACCACGAGATTGCGTAGTCTAGCTTTAGCTCTCGCTACCGACGCGAGAAGCCTTTCGACCGGAGCAGCACAGCAGATCGCTGCTCTCCCCAACGCTAAGTCCAGTTGACCTGCGGATGGCCTTCTCCAAGGTCCAAGGTCGCATCATATTAGCGCGAGAATTGACCAGTGGCACAGTTTACCATGCGCCGTAAGAGGCGATGCGTGGATTGACCGTGTTTATGTCCCACGCGTTCCCAGGAAAACAACAGCAGACCAGCGATCTAAAATACTACCGCTCCAACTACGTACGGGGTCGGTAACTGAATGTTCACTTTCACGCAAGAATGGAAGTGATCGTTGAAAGTGAGCTGGGTAACTTCGAAATAAGCTTGCTTAGAATTTGATCTTATGGTTAGGTCAAGTGGCAAAGAGTTGAGAATCAATGCAACCTTCCGCTCAGTATGAGTTGAGAATCACAACAAACTTCCAACCAAGATTGTGTGGCTTCATCCTTCTATCTCCTCAGGCTGATCTTAAGATTCACAAAGTCATCACATATGCGTAGCTGTTGACAAAGACGTCGTCTATCGCTGAAAGAATAATTAATCGTAAATGCAACATCCGTGTAAATTTAGGATTTGAAACCAGATAAGTTAGTTCCATCACCAAAAACCTACATAAACCTTTAATAACAGTAGTAATGTAAGTAATACAAAAAGATAATCTCTCATTTATTGTGTTAATTAATCATGCATCAATACTGGATCTCGCTAGTAAGGCCAATCTCAATGGACACTTTCATCTCATCGTTTTCAAGAGTGACACGTCAGCTTTTTAGTCTTGTTCTGTGAAATGAAACTGCATCTCTCAGTTTCATACCACACTTTCATATGTTTGTCAAAGCATTAAATTATTGTTAGATGGCACTTAGTTATTGGCTAGAGATGAAAGAAAGACTCTCAATGCAATTTCATTTGGCTTTCATCATGTTAGAAAGAGTGCCCACATCCTTTCATGTGGATGAAAGGTATCTACTCTCTTTCTTATTAAATTCCTTGCCATGTCATCATTTGTGCTGATGTGACATCTAATTAATTGCAAATGAAAGGACTATTGAGAGTGGCCTAAACAGATATTTGCCCTAAATCACGCACCCTTCCCTTCCACCCCACAAGGCCGCCACACATGACACAACCCCTCCTCTGCATCTGGCCAAAAAGTGAAAAAACACAAAAGAGAGACACGCACCATCTCGGGCACCCTCCGCTCGCCTCCTCGAGCCCAATACAATACTCCCCCCGTCCCCCGTCGTCTCTCCTGACGGCCTCCTCCGCCTTTTCCTTTTCCCTGCTCCTCCCTTTTAAAATTCCCTCGCCCCGCAGCGGACACAACCCCACCACCCCGCAACTACGCAGCGCCGCCGCACCCGCGCGAAGAAGAGAGGAGGAGGACGAGACCGCGCCTACTCCGAGCGATGGGGAACAGCCTCGGGGGCAAGCGCAAGGGCGCCAAGGTGATGCAGCTGGACGGCACCTCCTTCCGCGTCAAGCCCCCCGCGGCCGCCGCCGACGTGCTGCGTGACCACCCGGGCTTCCAGCTGCTCGAGTCCGAGGAGGTCAAGCTCCTCGGCGCCCGGGCCCGCCCGCTCGCCCCGGACGCGCCGCTCCGCCGGGGCCGGCTCTACTTCCTCGTCGCGCTGCCGCGCCGCCCCGCCGCCGGCGCCGCGGGGAACATGCGCCGCGCCTGGTCGGGCAACCTCCGCGTCGGCGCCCGGGAGCGGCTCGAGTCGCTCATGCTCGCGCGCCGGTCCACCTCCGACCTCTCCTCCCTCACCCCGGCCCACGCATCCGCCTCCGCGCCCACCTCCCCGCTCCCCGGCGGCGCCACGCCCGTGCGGCTCAAGATGAAGCTCCCAAGGGCGCAGGTGGAGAAGCTCATGGGCGAGAGCAAGGACGCCGCCGAGGCGGCCGCCAAGATCATGGAGCTCTGCACCGCGATGGGCAACGCCAGCGCCGCGGTGACGCCGGAGAGGCCGCCGGGGATCCTGCGGAGCCCGCGGTTCGCCAAGACGCCCGAGTGGGGCGCCGGCTTCATGCTCCCGCCGCCGGCGCCGGCCAAGACGCCGCAGCGGTGGCCCACGCTGCCACGCACCAAGGAGGTAATTCCTTCCAACTATACTCTAGATTTAACCCCCATTGTCCTCCACGTGCGTTGCATTATTGTTTGTTCCCGTGCGCCGTGACCACAGTAAGATTCGCATGCTGCGACAAACAAATGTGTGATTTGGATTTGCTATGGCTTCGATCCATTAGGTGCAAGCGCAATGCTCAACACAAAAATTAGGGATAAAGAATTCTGCAAAACGTCCTTTTTATTTAGATCGGCTTGCGTATTTGGTTCCTCTGGTATGAACGCACGCGCTAGCAAGAATCATGTTACATGGCGGCATGTTAGATGCAGTTCTCTTGTCGTTGCGGAGAACATGTAGCATGTCTCGACAGTGGGGTATTAGTCACTATACATACTTGTCTACACTAGTAGTAGAAAAGAAAAACGGTGGGTAGCAGAGCCGCTCATTGCGGGGAGCAAAGAAGCACATCACACAAGTGCGCTGGATGCATACACTTCTTCAGTGACATCTTTTTTTGCGAAACTTCTTCAGTGACATCTGGAGCCGTTTGACAAAAGCTAAGAGTACAAGTGTAGAACGAAAGCGATGTTGCCTTTTGTCATGTTTGTGTTTGAATAGTTGTGCACCTAGAGCCTGGAAATTTTCTCCCTAGATCCAAATTAATAGTAAGTGGTACCTGTTTAATTGAAAATTGAAGTCGATGGTGCCTCCAAATGACTTTGTGCTTATATTGGTTAGTTTCCCTTTTTTCTCTCTTGACTTATTCGGCCTTTTTGTTTTGATGTTCCAGAAAAAAGCAAGGTTCGTGGAGTTGCCTGATGAGCTAATAGCGTGACCTCTACTTCTGAGGAGAAGCCAAGTTAACACATTTTTCCTCTTTTACTGTCCCAAGCATGTTCTGGTTGGGTGATTGTCAGACCAGGAGATAAGGAATTATAAACTTATCTTCAGCCGCAGATATACTTTCTGTATTGCTCGTTCGAGCGGAACAACTATGGTTTGAAGATGAGAAGCCGCCGATGGCTTCCAATTCACCTTGATCCATTGACCTGACACTGTGTTTGCATGTTGCTGCCTTCTGGTTCTGGAATCTCTCTGCGTTTTGGTTGATTGGCTTCTGTCAGTCGGTGGTTTATTATTAGCCCACTATCAATCTGTAATGTGTAATTAAGCCAATTGCCCAGGTCAACTCTGGCCGCTGTTGGGTATAGTTTCAACTGAGAAAGAGGCCATGTGCATCTACCTCTGTCCGTGGATTAGAAACGCCAATCTGGTTCTCTGCATCCTTTGCATTATTATCTCACCCGATTTCTGCTTGATTCTGGAAGGGAATTGGGGAGGGATCATAATGAAATCGCAACGCATAATAGACCGTTGAAAACTTGAATTGAATAGGTTGGTTGACTACTTGTTGAAGAATGATTGGGAGGTGTTGTTCAACTGCATTCCTCGGCACATGCAGAGGAGTATCATTTTACATAGTCGTGCATTGTTGCACCGCAAGCGTTTCTTTTCCCCGCTGATCACGCAGATTTGGATAAGATATCGCCACCAATCACCGATAAACCTGCACATGGAGTACGATCTGACTGGCCTAGAGCTACCTCCCGTCTTGTATACAATTAGCCGAAGTCAGAGGAACATGCATGTTGCGCCTTCTGTTCTGAACCAACAAGCTAAGACGACCTCAGGTGGGGTTCGGTTCCCCCTCTAAACTCCCTCTA
Source organism: Eragrostis nindensis (assembly GCA_012490785.1). Lineage (NCBI taxonomy): Eukaryota > Viridiplantae > Streptophyta > Magnoliopsida > Poales > Poaceae > Eragrostis > Eragrostis nindensis. Next base: position 288,249 of record JAAXCT010000089.1, on the reverse strand, counting down.
AACTTTATACCCCTCTAAAGTAAAAAGAATCTTACAATTTAGGGGTACTAAATAAAATTTAATTGCAAAACCTTTCTGCAGATGGGCGTTATTTTTCGAGACGAATCTAATGAGCCTAATTAATCAATGTTTTGACACAGTGATGCTACAGTAACTATCGTCTAATCGCCGCTTAATTACCCTCATTACGTTCGTCTCGCGAAATAGACGAGAGTCCTGGAATTAGTTTTGTAATTTGACTTTGTTTAGTACACATAAATCGTGCCGGCATTTTTGATGTGACAGCTACAGTAACTTTAGAAGCCTCTAAAGTGCATACGAACGCACCCTCAAGCATTGGTTGGCTGGACTACACTATACACGCGATGAATTCAGGGATATTCTCTGAACCTTACTCGCTGACCCTACAATGCACCGTTCGTTGTACTTGTATCCCCCGGAACAGTCTATAAAAGCTTCTTCTGTCTCTAGTTTAACGTTGTTCACAGAAAAGAAACTCATGCAACATATATACTACAGTACTGTTTATGTTTATTGAAAGGGAAAAAAAAAGTACCTAATTTTCAGGGTCCATAACCATCTTTATCTGATGCGCGTAATACAGTACTCATCAATTGGTCTAAAAGATCATGCTTGGGTTGTGTATCTGTAGATCAACTGATCAGGATGGTCTACTCGTTAATCGCAAAAAAAAAAAAAGGATGGTCTACTCGTCTAACCCAATGTTCAGGATCACTGGCGGAGCCAGGCGTCGGCCAGCCGGGGCCACGGCCCCCCCCCCCCCCCCCCCCCCCCTCCCCTGGTGCAAATCATTTAGGTAGATAATGTATTTGATGGCAAGTACTGAGAATTAGTACTAGCGGCCAGCCGAGAACAAGGGCAAAAGGGCTCAGCTCACCAACTTCTGCTCGTTTCTGACCTCGGTGGAAGCCTTTTGCAGTCTCTGATCTTTCTTTCTCACCTCATTCCATCACGTTTGTAAGGCCTTAAGTGCATGAGCCGGGTTAGCCATACGTAGAAGTGAATGAACTGCTAGCAAGTCCTTCATTTCTCTACTTTTCCCCATTTCTCTCAGCGTTCATCTACATTAAGCATGCTAGATGCAGGACTTAAGCGAGTTAAAATTTGATAGCTTTGAAAGGCTTTGCTAACCGGCCCCTATTTAGTTTTGTGCCTGGCTCCGCCACTGTTCAGGATTGATTTCTGATATAGCTCGCTCCTTTGCTTCCAGCTGGATCTGCTATTTAGGGCCATTTCCCCTACATTCCCTGCGGATCCCATCCGGCTTCGTGGTCGGCCAGCTTGGGCCTCCTGAGCTCCCGCGGAGCCCGGGCAGCCTCGCAATCCCAAAATCCGCGGGCCATATTTTATACACGGGCGGGCCGACGCTGCGCAGCAAACCGTTCCGCACCATAGACCACAAGCATAAGGGTACAACGCTGGGGCGTCGTCGTCGTCGTCTCGTCGCCGGAGACCTCGATGGAGCTGGACTTGCTGGGGCGTTTTGTTGGCTCGGCGACGACGACCACAACGATGGCCGCGGCCTCCATGGACGGAGGAGGTACGTACGTACCATGCGCCCGTCCGTCCGTGGTCCGTCCGTTATTCGTACATGCATCCTTCGTTGATTTCGCGTCTGGACCGTGAGGTTTTCAGAGGGAAAAAAACACGGCATGCCACCCACGGCAGCTGTCGTCGCGGGAGCGGGACTGATGAACTTTCAAGGGCCCAAGGGGCCAGTAGTTCACGATGCTGCTGCGATCACTGCTCCAAGGTACGTAGTACGTGACCCACACAGTACACATTCTTGACCAAAATCTCGGTTTATTCGCGTTGCAGGCATGTCTCATGGCTAAACCTTCCTGCTAATGAGTCTCAGTCATGTTAAGGAAAACAGGAGGAAGAAGGCGGCGCCGGCGGCTGATGACCGTTCCACCGCCAAAGTGACCATAACCTGCGCCGCTGCAGGCACCGTGCGTGTGTTGGAGAATGTCCCTACAGAAATGGTACGGTGTCCACCTGCACTCGTCAAACAAGTAGTAGTATACTAGTAGAAAATTCCGTGCGCCTCTCCTCTCGATGTCTATACATGGGTTCAGCAGGTTTACTAGTGGAGTACATTGAACAAACTCTATACTGAAGAAACTGAGATATGTTGACGCAGGTTGAGCAGTTTGTGTTGTCAGTTACTGGAGCTCCAGCTACCCCGCAAGTTCAGCAGGCGCTATGGGGTTTGTCGAATACTCCAGCCCTCTCTCCCTCTCCCTGTCCCCCCCTACATATGCAATACTATGCTTTCACAGAGATAACTGCCATTTAATGTTCCTCTAAATGATCGATTTGCCGAAGCAAACTTCTTGTCATATTCTTGCAGTATCGATTTGTGTCTTACAGGGTTTTTTCCCCCTTGCTTTAGATCTTGCGCCGAAGAGGGCTGAATCCCTCGTCCACTTCCTTCATAAACGCAAGCAAAGGTATAAGCATTGCTAATTCATGTCACTGTTTTTCACTCCATATAACACTCCTGATGCAAGCATATCTTCACACGATATATGTCTTGAGGTCTCGAGCAAACGCAAATAATCTCGGTTTCGAGATTGGGCGGTACGGACAGTATCCTGATGACTGAAACAATCGGACTGTATTTATTCTACTTTGGTTTTCTTACTGCAGGGTGGCTGCTGCAGAGATGTCCGACCCTCGCTCTGCTGCTGCGGTTCATGCGCGAAATCCTATGGAACAGCCAGGGGCCTCTGGAATTCAAGTGAATCTGAACTATAATTATGATGACAACGAGGCATTTGACACCGAACTGAAGATCTAATCAGTGTTCAGTTCACATTAACCCTCCTCCCAATCCACACCAAATCTTGGATTCAGTCTGGTGGATTTTTGAGCCGTCTGACTAGGAAATAGTTCACCACATTTTGGGTTTATGTATGATGTTTGCCATCAGTTTTTCACGAAACTGAGCCATCATAACCCATTTCCAATTTGTCTTCATGATACAAGTATACGGCTATATTTTCAGATTGTTGCTCAATCTGATTAGAGACCCATTATGATCAGCTAATGTGTCACAGCTGATCAATGTAACTACTAATTTTTCTCAGCTTGCATGTGTTTTTTTTTCCAGCTTGCATGTGTTTGTTGGCAAATTCGGTGTTCATCTCAACGTCTATACACAGCGAGGACCTCATCTATTGGAGTAACCGGAGTATGAACCAAGAATTGGACCAGTCCCTTTTTCCCCTTTACTCCTGTTCGCAAACCAGAATGTCCAGCCTGTTGTTTCCATGGCTGATTGATATGCGCCAAGAATATGAATTGAATGTGAATCCAGCCATCAATTCCGGTATTGGAATTTCTGATTTCAAATGGTTCCATTTGTCAATATGTAATCACTAGTCGATTCACATTAATGAATTGGGCCATATTATTATTAGGATGGAGATAACAACTACACGCACAGCAAAACACAAAAGGAGCCCCCCCCCCCCCCAAGAAAAAGGAAAAAAAATCATTGGTGCAGTAAGCCAGGGTAATTTACATCAAGAACTGGGCTCAATCTCAATTTACAAGTTCTGGATTGGGAGATTAGGAAATGACTTCAGAATTGGTATTCACGTCGACCTGGACAAAAATTATGGGACACCGGTGACAAGTTTTTTTTTCCCTCTCAACAGGGCCGGTTTGGTATAAGAAGGAAAACACGCTGGATGTCCACAGTAAAGAATAACCAAAGACTCAAGGAATTTACAAACGAATACAAGGTTCTGGTGCTCAAGTACCACAAACCATACTGTTCAGCGACACTGAAAAGATATCATAGATTACAAGGGGTCGCTTTTAACTTCTGGATCAGGAAACTGAGGGTGGGGATGGGTAGAGCTAAATTCATCTCACCATGCATCAGGTGATACAAGCACACAAAAGCCCTACTTTGCTGTTTTAGAGTGCTTGATAAGCCAGTCGATGACAACATCTATGTTCACAGAATCCTTACAGGAGATCATGTAGCAACAAACTTCACGATCTTTTATATATTCCAGTCCCCTAATAGTAAAGGAGAGAAAAAAAACAAATTTCAGTTGAAATATAAATCAGAACGAAAGAAGAATATCAGGTAAATCCTTCAGGAATATCTAAAGCCCATAGTTTAGTAGATTAAACTCACAGTTGGTCAACCAATGCCTGCTTAGAAAGTGCTTCTGACTTGTCAATTTTGTTGCCAAGGACAAGCAAAGGAATCCCAGCTAACGACTGTTTTGTCAGCAGGTCATGCAATTCGCTTTTAGCTATTGGAACACTATCTCGATCGGCAGCATCCACAACATATCTGCCATTAAATAAGAATAAATATAAATCATACAGTTAAATTATAAAATTAAAATATCTGGGTAACAAGAATGTGATAAAGGCAGGAACAAACAACATGGTTTATGTTTTTGAAGTGAATAAAAAAAGTTCAATGTATGCATTATGGAACATGCTCAGTACGTCACTGGTTTCCTTTACAGCGTCAATCAACAGTCAGTATGTATCAGTTTCAAACCTCAGAATATCGATTCTGATGCTTCCAAATGTAGAGACTACATGAGCATACAGGATGCAAAGGAAATATATCTACACTGCATGTAAAGGAAGTAAACATGCTTGGCAGGCTAAGAAAATAACTTCTTATGGGACAGTGAATACTCCTCATACGGTTATCTATACTTTAACATCTCCTCACAATGCATAACCATGTCTAGTGATGTTCTGTTTTCAGAAGATTATCCACATGAAACGAGTAACAATAAAATGTGTCATCACCTAACTTATTTCAGTTATTTGCACAAGACTGGGTACCCATTGAACATAAAATGAAATATCTGTGAAGAGCGGGAATTACAAAATAGCAGAAACTCCACGGCAGTAGCGCTCCCACATAGTACGAAATCTCCGTTGCCCACCAAGATCCCAAAGTTTAATTGTGACATTTCCTTTGGTGACTTTCCGCATATTAAATCCTACCTGTTTTTTTGGTAGATGACATTTCAGATCACTTACACAGGAAAAAAAAATCAGGATATCATAAAGAAGTTATGTGATGTACGTACAGTTGGAATCATGTCCTCGCTGTAGCCACCTGTCTGAGAAGCACAGAAGCATGAATTAAAATGAAAGCATGACAGGAAACATGATGATATATCTTAAGCTGTGTGAGTGATGCATACAGCAACGGCATTCACTAGAGATGTCTTCCCAGCGTTCTGCAGCCCAACCAAGGAGAGTTCCATCTCCTGCTTAAAAAACAAACTGAAACAGAGAGAGTTAGTGCCAATAGTAGAATTTCGATTATTTGACATGGAATGCTTCAAAGCCAATAGGATGCTATATAATAGCTAATAAGGTTTGGAGGCTGCTGGACAGCAGCTACCAAGTGAGGCTCTGAGGCTGTTCATTACATTCCACACTAGGTGCTATTTATAGTACATGGGGGGGGGCTGGCTGGATGCTACTACTACAAGCTTCCAGAACATGCCAGCAGCTACAATAGGTCGGTGCCACAGTAGGTCGGCGCTACAGTAGCACTTCCACAAGTTTCCGGAACACACTCTACTAGACTCCGGAAACACTCTACCAGATTATTCTACAATATTCCAGAAACACAAGGATTACTTCTAACAATCTCCCCCTAATCCTTGTGTTCCTCACTACATGGGGAGCACGCGCAGGAGCTTCCTCACCACGCGACCCTCCTCCATCTTCTCCGGCGACACACGCCACTCGGCTTCGGCAACACACGCCGCTTCTCTCCGGCGATTCATGGGGAGCACGCGCAGGAGCTTCCTCACCACACGACCCTCCTCCATCTTCTCTGGCGAAACACGCCACTCTTCTCCGGCTCCGGCGACACACGCCGTCTTCTCCGGCTCCAGCGACACACGCCGTCTTCTCCTCCTCTGGCGACACACGCCGCTTCTCACCGGCGACACACGCCATTGAGCGCACCATCCCCAGCAGGACCGACACATGATCCACTGCTGCAGGGCCTCCACTAGCTTGCAAGCACGGACCGACACACGGTGCGGCGACCCAACGCACGCCACCTTGTGCTGGCCACTACCAGCACCCTCCAACAAGGTCTACATCCAACCTAGGCTCTGATACCACTTGTTAGTTCTATGGAAAGGTGCTGGACAGCAGCTAGCAAGTGAGGCTCTGAGGCTGTTCATTACATTCCACACTAGGTGCTATTTATAGTACATGGGGGGGGGGGCTGGCTGGCTGCTACTACTACAAGCTTCCAGAACATGCCAGCAGCTACAATAGGTCGGTGCCACAGTAGGTCGGCGCTACAGTAGCACTTCCACAAGTTTCCGGAACACACTTTACTAGACTCAAAACACTCTACCAGATTATTCTACAATATTCCAGAAACATAAGGATTACTTCTAACAGACACATTCTCATTTCACACTAGCAAGGTATAGCTCAGTGTTGAGACCTAAAAATGCCACGAACATTTTGTTGCCGATAGTTAAATCGAAGGAAGAAATAATCTCCTATAGCATAAGAAAAATGGTCACGATAAAATACTGCCACAGAGGCTAGCTGAAAACTAAAATGCACCAGGTATGAGTTTGAGCAACCCAGTTTTGATAATTATGTACTTTCTGAAGAGCAGGAAAGAGGATACACGACTAAACCGAAATCGGAACTATGTATTTGTCCTGCAGAATATATTATGAAGCCAAAAATCGGAACTCGAACATCGGTAGAAAATTCATTTTCACTTAGGAAGTTTGATTATTTTCATAAGCTCTGAATGATTATATCGCACTCTTCAAACGATACTATATCTGAAGTTATTCTGTCCCAGCAATCATGCGAAATATTAGCATTCCTTTATCGTTGAAAGATCCTGAATGCATCAAGGTGAGTATACCATAGCAACAACGGAACACGTATGCTAACTATTAGCACCATCTAGCTGGATCTAACTGCGCAGAGGCAGCGCGTAAATCCACACTAACAGGCGGTCCCGATCCAAACCAATCCCAAGAGACCTCGGTACTTCCACCCAAATCAAAACACCTCCCGGTTCTAGGTCGTCCGACACAGGGGCAAAGGTAATTCCTTCAAAAGAGGCGTCTTTGGAGCGAAAAGGATGAGAAAGTGAAAAGGAGCGAGCCTGGGACGAACCTTCGGAGCCAGTTGAGGAGCGAGTCCCAGAGCCCCATGCCGGTCTGTCTCTCGCGACCGCGCGAAGCAGCGCACCTGGGGGGCGGCCGCCGGATCTCCTGAGGCAATCCGCGGATGAAGCGGGGAGAGAGGGAAGGCGCGGAGGAGACGAAGCGAGACGAGTCGCGAGAGACGGGGACGACGGGGGAGAGACGGAGGTCGATGTGGTGCGGGAGAGAGGGAGAGGAGAGGAGAGGAGGCCGGCGGACGAGACCAGGCAGGCGACGTGTCGCGTCCGGTAAGCAACGTGCGCCGTCACGGAATAGGCCGATGCGATCCGTGCCGCCGGGTGAGTGGGTGACCGACTGATCTCGGTTTGGGTTGGATTCGTGCGATGATTCTTCGATCCACGGTGGCGACGTGGCTCCCGCTCCGGTGAAGTGAAGCTGTTTGCTGCTCTCTTCCCTTGTCGTCTGCCGGTCCGGTGTCACGAGGTAACTGTTCGAGGTGAATGAGGAGGTACCAGCCGGCGCTGGAGGGAGGCAGGCCAGCATGTGGGTGTGCTGGAGATGCTTGAGTTTTTAGATCTCCCAAAAACTGACTCCTTTTTGTTTGGTTCTGTCAGACGATGAAAAAGGCTAGCAGCAGGAACTGACAAGCAACGGGTGCCCGTGTGATCGTGGTCGGGCTCTGCTGATTCGATTGGTGGCACTTAAGAGTGGAATTCTGTATAAATTGACTTTTTCAGAAAAAAAAGTTTTTTACATTGAAGGGAAACTAATTCAAAAATAAACCCTTTTTACTACCAGACGCCCATATATGCCACATCAGCAAAGAACCACGTACCTGCCCGCTGACCTCTCAAAATGAGGGGCACGTCATTTAGCGCCCACCTTAAATTGCTCAGTAAGTGCACCTTGGTCGCCAGTGTTCAGAAAAAAAGGGTTTTTTTTTAGATCAAGAAAAAAAAGTTTATTTCTGGACACACACTTTTATCTCATGTCCAAATGTGAAAAATGTCGAATTCCCCACCATCCAAGACAACACTGGGCTTCAAATGGGCCATTTGGAGCCCGCCTGCGTATCGGGCTAGTTCAGCCCACCTCTTCTGGGCCTACCTCTACCCATGACGACGGAGCAGATTGAGCCCGTGTGTGTCACCATGAGAACTGCAGAGGTGAAAAGAAACGCGGTCTGCCGTCCCTCGACCTCAAAATCTCGCCGATCACAGAAAAGAAACGCGGTCTGCCGTCGCGCCACTCCTTTTTTCTCCGCATGTCCTGCACGCGCTGCTGGTATGTATGCGGATATATCTTGTCTCGATCGGGCAACGCACGTCCACGTTCCAACATTCGTATCGTCCTCCTCGGCCCCTCACACACCTGTTCCGCGCGCCGCTGTTGGACGTCTTGCCGGCACTGTTCCGTCGAGTCGTGCGCAGTCACACCCCGCCCGCAGATTTTCCTTTTGCCACACGATCGAGAAAGCTCGCTCGCCGCAAAATTAAAGATCCAAATGGGGCGCGGGACGTGCGCGTCATCGTCGTGCGCATCACGGTCACCGCGCGCACTGGCACCTGCATGCAGCTTGGTACATTCAGCTACAGGTAAATGATAATAGTTGAGGAAAAGAAAACCGGATCGATCGATGGATCGTGCATGGGGGCGATCGAGGAGGATAAGGGTACACAAACTCTTTCAAAACGGAGCACGGGGGGTCAGATCCACCTAAACCCACTACGACCGCGGGGTGTACGAGTGGAGCCATCATGCTGCTGCCTCCTGGCTAGGAATGATAGGCGGCTTTCCCTCCGCTCGACTATGATGATCGTGGACGACGCTTTGCTAGTTGCGCGCCGATGGAGAGAGATCTCATGTGTCACGTTGCGCGCGCTGGCTAGCCATCCATTTTGGGCTGCCGATCGACCGTCCGTCACATCCGTCGACCACAGTGCCATGGCTCGAGATCTCGCTCGTCGACTCCATATATAATGCCACCCCAGCCAAACAAAACGCACCTGCGAGGCTGCGACTGATCCGCAACCACGCGCGCCGCTAGTGGAACGGCCCCGCCGACCCGCCGCGGCCGTCGCCTTCACTGACATGTGTCTGCTTGCTTAAAGCAGCCGATCCATGAATTGGGTCCAACAGATTCTATCTCGCATTTTAAAATAGTCTGATGAAAGTTCGCGTGCACAGGGCTCTTTTGGTTTATTTAACCAGCAGCCAGCACTACGAGTAGTTTTTTTTTTAAAAAAGGAGGACTACGAGTCGTTGGAGCAAATAAGCTGCCAGGATCAGTTAGCGATTGATAAATAAACATGGCGCGGCGGGGCCATGCCATGCCATGCACCGCCCCACCAGAGATAGCGGCCGGCAGCTTTGTCCGTCCGGGGCGCAGGCGATGCCGCACGCGTCCACTGAAAATGCGTGTTTGTTGTTTATTTCGCAACAAAAAAAAAAGTATACACCGAAATGAGATGAGACGAGACGGGCGGGATACTCCTAGAACGAAAGCCTTTGCCGGGGCCCGGGATCACGGCTATTGTAGATCCCAGTTCGTCATCCCATCATTGCAAGGCTTGACGCATCCGCTCGCTTTTGCCCCGGGAAAGTCACCGCCATTTTGGGCCATCCGGCTCGACTCGATCGGCAGGAGGACAGGAGCCTCTTTTCGCCAGAGGAAAAAGCGCGCCAGCCAGGGCCGCGAGACACTTGGACCTCTGCCCGCCGCTCGTCGCTCGACGGCCGGGCCACCGACTCCATCGCTGCTGCTGCTGATGATCTGCTGCCGTGTCATGTGTAGTGTCGTGAGAATGAACTTTTGCCGCTTAACGATTTGCCGGCACTACGTAGAGGGGTCTGGGGCAGCATTACGAATTATGTGCGCCGCTCTTTACAGATACGAGATATGCATGCCTGCTCCGGAGGTATAATGAGGCATGGTGCGCGTACATACATTACACTACGTACTGGAAATGTAATCAACGCCTGTTCAGAAACTCTCGATTGAGCTGTCGACCTCTCGTTCCCGTTTGCACAACAAATTTATAGTGTCACCCGTGACGCGGCCGTGACGCGACGCTGAGGTCACGCCGCGGGGGTGAATGGAAGGGACGAGGCGGCGAGGCATTCGCTTCGCGCGAGTACAAGTGTTTGTTCGCCACCAACAAATGGCTTTTGCAGAGGTGGACGGAACGGAAGGGCACGTAGCTTTCCATCCCTGTCTCGACGTCCGGCCGATCGGGTCCGGGCACATCCATCCATCAGGCTAGGCTACCTGCAGTGTTTTTTTTTTTGCGAGGAGGCTACCTGCAGTGTTGCCAGTGGAAGCCGGCGACCTGGGCCGCGCGGCGACTGGACCGGGGAACTACCGGCACTGAAAACTGATGTTAACTTCACTAGTGCGCGCAATGAGCTGACGAATGACAGTGATCAATGTACTCGGTTCCTTATTGATGATGATTGTAGTATGATTTTTGAGGAGTGATATAACGCTAATTAATCTCCACATGACGTGATGCACTGTACTCCTAGTGTCACGTACTACTACTATACCGAGTAGCACTACTACCAAATTAAGAGTGCCGGTCAAGGATACATGTGGCCAAGCTCATTGAAATCTTGTGTTTTTCCTTGTTTCATAATGTTGGCTCATAGCTGAGCTGTTAGTACTCTACTGTGCTACCTTGAATAACGTCGAATTTTTTTTATATGTATTTGAACTTTGAAGAGTCAACCCAGAAACCCAGTGGAATATCTAGTTATAAAAAAAAGCTTTGTTTAGGCGTCACAAAAGAAATAAGTTTACAAAGACGCTTTTGTGTAGGCTGCCCCCCTTTTTTTTTTTTGGCCGAGAGTGTAGGCTGCCTTTTCACCCCCATAGCCCCATTCACATTCAGAAAAATTGAACCATGCAAGCGAAAAAGAAGAAAGAAACAGATCGATGTTCTCACACACGCATGCATCGGTGTCATTTCGATTTGTTGCGTTCAGATATGGTTGTGTCGTGTTCAAACGTTCTTTGTTTGTCTTCGCCACTGTTCAAACTGTACCAGATACCGTGAGAGGTAGCACACCACACCAGCAACTTCACATTCTTGAACTGTACATGATCAGTGAAGGACTTGACTTCGGGCCTTGAAACAGGGATTGATTCCGCGCCATGAGCTCGACAGCTCAACGCAACAACACTTTGTTTCTACATTTTCACGAATCACGCACACGCACACGCTCGGCTTCTCTCCTTGTCACAAACCATCAGGACATGCAGTGACGAACTTGAATTGACCCAATGCAAGAAACCAAAGAAAAGAGAAATGCAGAGGGACAGAGGATGCCACTCCAGCTCTAATCCTACCAAGCAAGCTGCTACTGTCACTATCAGCAATTCAGTATCACATCCAGACTTGTTGATCGAAGCCGTCGCCGGGATAATGGTCGAACAGGTCGACGCTGATGCCCGTGCCGCCGTCGTCGCCGCAGCCGGACAAGATGCCCGCCCAGTCCATGTCCATGATGCCATCCACCTTGAAGAGGTCGACGGGGTCCGGCCATGCCGCGACGTCGGCGCCGGGGGTCGCGACGGAGGCCGAGGCGGACGAGGAGCACGACGGCGACACGGTGGCAGCCGTGGAGGCAGGGGAGGCGGCGCCCGCCGCGACCTGCGGCTGGGACGAGCTCACTGGCGCCGCCTCCGCATCGCCTTCGTCGTCCTCGTCGGCGCCGGCCGGTCCTTGCGACGACGCCCTGGGCTTGTCGTCACGGCGTTCTTCTCGCTCCTTCGGACTGAGCTGCGTCAGGGGTTCCGCGGATTGAGCTGGGTGGAGCGGGCGGTGTGTGACGGGGTCAATGCCCATCTTCCTGAGCTTCTTCTTGATGTGGGTGTTCCAGTGGTTCTTGATCTCGTTGTCCGTCCTCCCGGGCAGCCGCGCCGCGATCTTGGACCACCTGCGGGAGACGACACGAGAGCGGCGCCGTGAGCTTCGGAGGAGGAAGAAGGCGAAGCTGCAACACGTGTATCTTCAGTGAGGGGCATGTCACGTACCTGTTGCCGAGCTGCGCGTGGAGGTCGATGACCAGCGCCTCCTCGTCCTCGGAGAGGAGGCCTCTCTTGAGGTCGGGCCTCAGGTAGTTGGTCCACCGCAGCCGGCAGCTCTTCCCGCACCTCAGCAGCCCTGCAACAGCAAATGTGAGCGTCCGCATTTCGCAAAATTGTAGGTATTGGGGACATCGGAGCTGCTCGGGCAAGGACATAGTACCTGCGAGCTTGGGGACGAGCCTCCAGCAGCAATGGCCGTGGGAGAGGAGGAAGGTGACCAGCTTCTGGTCCTCCTCCGCGGTCCATGGCCCCTTCTTCAGGCCGACCTTCTCGCAGCACGGCTGCCGGCCCATCTTGTTCGTCCCGGTCTCACCCTCTTTCCGTGGATACAGAACCAGAGAGACGACGAGGACGCGAGTTGACGTGTGCGAGGAACTGGATCAGAGTGAAGAAGAAGGTCCCGGCTGCGCCCTTGAGAACAGAGCAGTGGCAGAGGAAGAGCAGCAGCCTTGATTTGGAGAGGAGGCGCGGCGCCGCGGGATTAATAGGTGCGGCCCGAAGTGGAAAGGCCGCCGCCGCGCGCACGTGGCGGGAAGCGGGGGCGGGGCGAGTCGTACGTGTGAGCCCGTCTCTGACTGACTGACCTCACCTCAGCCAGCCGGGGGGTTCTGCCTTCGCCGCCGATGCGTGCACTCATCCTGAGTTTCTTATCAGTAGCTGATATACATAATAACACAGATATAATAATTAAAAGTATATTTTAAATAAGTAAATAAGTATAGTATTTGATATAAGATTTTTAGTGGCGGTACGACAAGAATTCAAAACCATCCAAGTCTATCTGACCGACTAACGGTGAAGCAGACAGCGAAAAACATAGCTCAACATCACAAGCAGACTTGAGGAGCAAAACCAAAACGATAAGTTTAACGCGCGACCGGACGCGCTCAATCCATAACACGCGACCTTCATGCAATGTACTGTAGATGACGTCATCGTATTTATTACTCAAATTAGAAACTTTAAAATACTATATCTCTTACATACGACCTCTATTTTCGATTCTGTTTTCACGGTTGTGCTCTACTCAATAAGACGAACAGAACTAGATCTCACTTCCATATATTTTTAACGACTTTTCTTGATAACAGAAGTTACTACTATGTATATAACACAAATTGCTACTGCATGCTATTTTTATGAAAACAAGCTACGTTTCTTTATGTACAAGTTGCTACTCATATTATATTATATGTATAACAAGATATAGTGATTTCTATGATATGGATTAGTAGTAAGTTTAGTTTTATATTTTTTATAGCAACACAACCTTCATGGTGTATCACATTACAACGTATTTTGTGATAGAAACAAATGTAATACATATCGTGACATCTTTAATCTATTATGTAATACTAATTTATGTTGTATATTGTGTAATAACAATACATTTTATGATAGCAACTTATGTGTATATAAGTTTATATACAAATTGATACACATGTATCTACACAAGTGGCTACTACCATGCTAAAAGAAGTTGCTACCTCTTGTACCTGGTATAATTTTTAAATTATAGTATGCTCATAACAAAAGTTCCTACAATCCTTACCACATAAGTTGCTATACATTTTTAAATTTACAATGTAGTAACTCATGTTATAAATATAATAGCAATTTCTGTGACATTATAGTACATGTAAAAAAATTAGAACATATGCAAGTGAGATCTAGTTTTGTTCGTCTCATCACGTAGAGCATAATGGTGAAAACGGAATCAAAAACGGACGTCGTATACGAGAGCTATGACATTTTAAAGTTTTGAGATAGTGTAATAAATGCGATGACGTCAGCTGAAAGGGACATCCTGATTTCATGAGCGGGTTGCTATTTCTTTCTATTGAGCAAGGACACGTGTCGACCTCTGGTTTGATGAATGAAAATATGGGACACGTGGAAGTTAGAGAGGGGACGCGCGTTCTGCTAATACGCATATGTACGCGCTTTAACCGCGTCCACCAACACGTCGTCGTCTTCTACGAAGTCTTCTCCTGCCTAAACCAACAATCACAAAAGCGTGAGTACATAAGGTACTCAACAAGCTCTAACACAAGGGGTAAATATATGCAGGGATATAACCAAGGTTTAGGCTAGGGTTTATCATATCAGCGAAAAGCCATCTTTATGCAGGGGTTGTTTAGAAAGCAAAGCAGTTTGCAGACTACAATCAAGATTATTATACTTAGTATTTAGTGGGGTTGTTTGGCCTTGGGAGAGATGCAATCCATCCCGCCAGTTTCTAAGTTTTAATACTGGCTGGAAACCAGCGCACGGTTCCACACCGGTGTATTCCAAAAACACGCCAAGGGGTAACACACACCGTTATACTAATCTTGTGTGGCCAAAGCTTTCGCGTCGTCCATTGCCGTGGAACGCGGCTATCTAGATAGATTATACACTCTGCAGAGGTTGTACACGATTCCCCATAAGATACACCTGTCCTCCCTGACATCGCAGTTTGAACAGGCATACTGAGGTCCTGTACCTACTTGGTGTCACCGGCATCTATTCACGGAAATTCATCCAACCAGGAGCTTCATCATATCATATCATATAGAAAGGCCTGAAAAGTATCCACATGCCGGACCCGCTTCTCACTTGTCCACGAGTCTTCTCCTGACTTCCGCTGCAACTCCTGCCTCCGAGTGGGATACCAGGTGAACACTATAGTAGGGTGTGGTTCCAAATCTTACCCATACAAGACTTGTGGCTGTACGAAGGGTGCTAGGCCAGGCGGCACAGGACCGGTCCTTATACGACCGAAGCAGACATCTTCAATAGCTATCCTCACAGAGGAGTCGCGTCCCAGAGATAGCCCTCCCCAATGAGGACTACCTCGCCTGCTCCGCCAAGTATCATCCCCACTAGGAGTTTCACAAGTTGTCACTAGTCTCACCCACAATTCATATTCACACTCACACCACCAAGCACTCACGCATTTAACACAAAAAGCATGTATAACAAGATTAAATTAAGTACTCATGTGACAGTCCTAAGCGGCATATCAACCCAACAAATCATTAAAGAATTAATGATGTTGGTTCCTAGGTTTAACAATGGATTCAGGATAGACGAAGCAAGGTATGGCAATAAGCAAGTAATTAGGATATACTAAGCATTTAATATCATGCAGGCTTTATAAAGTAGGCTCTAATTAGGAGTATTTGAAATCATAAGATCAATCATGATCAAAGGAAGTTAGGGCTTGCCTTCACTAAAGTCTTCTTCTTCAAGTCCTCGTATCCCAGATCCTCAGATCCTTCCTTGAAACTTGGGTCTTCTGAATCTTCCTTGAAGTTTGTATTCCTCTGGCTCTTCCGCGTAACAACTCGCGTGATCTAGCGTATCAAAACATACGTATAAACAAGCTACCGCGAAAAGAAATAAAGATCGAAAAGAGCCAAATAAGATCCAATTAAACTCCAGTTAAGGACCGATAGAACACCGATGAGAGACAAAGGCACAAATCATGTATGATGCAGCAAGTTTTACTTTAGGAGAGGTTTTATTATCCTAGGGCTAATAGGAGTGATGCATCGAACACTAAGACTTTTGATGTAAATGAAGGATGCTAATCACAATGAGGAGTGCATGAGTGTAGGTGAAGGTAGAGACAGCGTGTGTACGTGTTCTTTGTACATTTGTGGCACTAAGTCTTTATATAAGTCGTAACCTATATAAAGGTTCATGCAACACGTGTACGAAGTGCAAAGTGTGTTACTTTAATTACCTACCTATAGATTAAAGTATTACCTAATGGTGATTAGCTATTATATTGTCTACTGCATTAATTATTAAGACTAAGCTACTAGTTATTTATCATGAGCTGAACGCATGACGATGGTATGTGCACGTGATCATGCATAACATGAGTGCATGGCTACAGATAAAATACGACAATCAATAAGGACAAATAGCAACTAAATAAGCAATGCACAATAACTCCGATAAGATCCAATAAAAGGCTGCATAATGAATAACGATAAATCGATAAGGTTTGGTAGGTGCGGGTAGCAATGTTAGGTTAAGCTTGGTTGAGCGATGGTCGGGCTAGACTAGGCGCGAAACGGGGTATCTTCTCTAGAGCCTTCTTTCCCCTTGCTACAAATCGGGCTAGACTAGACTCTGTCGTACCCCATTCCTGGAATACGTTGTGCATCCTGTATCAGTCCCTGGATCAGTAGCTGATACGCACAAGAACACAGATATGATAATCAAAAGCATACTTCGAATAAGTAAATAAGTATAATACCTGATATAGGACCCTTAGTGGTGGTGCGACAAGGATTCATAACTATCCAAGTCCAACCAACCAACTAACGGTGAAGCAGACAGCGGAAGACCTTGGCCAAAGCCACAAACAGATTTGAGAAGTAGAACCGAAAACCGAATTGTTGTCGTCTTCTACGAAGCCTTCTCCTACTAAACCAAGGAAGCGATGGTCGGGCTAGCGATGGTCTGTTTCATCTTCTCTAGAGCCTTCTTTCCCCTTGCTACAGTCCAGAGCGGCGACCACAAAGGCGAAACGCGATTTTGCCGCCGATTCGTCGTCGCCCTCACTTCCGGTGCCCTTGCCGGCGTCGGAGGAGGAGGGGGATGGATCGAACCGGCGGTGGAACTAGTTGTCCTTCCTTACTTTCTAGTTTTCCTAGTTGCTAGGTTTAGGTCTTTGTGGCGCCGGTGAGATATGCGCCGCGTCTTTTGTTTCTTCGGGCTGACGGCGGAGTTGAAGGTGCTGGCGGAGCTAGCGGCGGCATCGGCGAAGCCGGTGGCCTGCTTTTCAATGGAGGCCTGAGGACAATAAAGTGGCCATGGACGGCGATGTGTCGCTATCCGTGGTCTCCTTTTGTCCCTGTTCCAGATCCGGTGGCGGACGAAGTCGAAGTGTCGAGGACGGCTTCGGGCTGAGCTTCAGCAGGAGCTTTTTCGACTTCTCTGGCGGGTTTCCTGTCTGCGCCGGAGCTGGGTGGTGACTGGTTTTCCGCGGCGGCTTTGAGCCGGCGACGGTCTCTGTGTCCAGGAGCGTCGGTGAGCCGGTGAGCGGCGGTACCGGCGCGTCCGTTGGAATAAAGTCTCCCGGGCTTCCCCGTCTGCGACAGCGTCTACTCTCCGGCGCCGCTGTGGTGCTTGTGGAGGTGGGCTCCCTGGGGATCCATTGGTCAGGGGAGTTCGTCGGCGATTCTTTTGAATTCGCTGGCGTTGATCTTCAGATACCTCTCACCGCGTGGAGACACAAAGGGAATGCGACGTCCCTCGTCGCGCATCGGGGCCTGGTGGTCCTGATGATCTCTCGATGGACGCGATTTGTTTTGCTGGGTATATATGTAGGGGTGTTCGTGTGCGTTGAGTGCGTTGGTGTGAGTCGGCGTGTTTTACGTGTACGAACAGATACTATATTTATATTCAGATTTTAGAGGGAAAAAAAAACCCTGATAAATGGAAGTGCGTACTCGCAGCGTACTTAGTTTGAATTTGACCGTGTGCCCCTCAGCAACAGACAAGAAATGAAAACGGGTCGAGTCGCGATGGCAAGGCTGTATACACACGACGAACCTTTGACGCCCAAGGAACACAAAACGTCACGTACGTAAGCTTTCCAATTGATCCAGTTACTGTCTACTATATGAATCGCGCGCAATGTGTGCCTTGAAAACGACTGATAATAATGGCTACCGAGATTTGCCTCCAAGCCAGAGAACGAAACCCCGGAACTTGACAAAAGAAATCAAGGGCTTGCCGTACTGTGATACGATGTGCACACTTCAGATGGTACGTTTAGTAACTGATGAGCCCCATTAATGACGATGGTCCTTCCCACCACCTCTGTAACAACGGACCAACTTCTCGTACACGAGACACAGTTCTGAATGGCATCTGGATGCTGACCGTCGACCAAACGGTAAATCTTGCATATGAATGAGACAGCATGTTGATTGTTGCTCACGCTCTGGAGCGATTATCGATTGTTGCTGAGACTCTGGTCTGACTAAATACTGCACAAGGGTAGCATCGTTTCAAGGCAACCAATATACTCTGCCCGCCACTGACAGGTGAACCTCATGTTTAAGCTGTGAGCTATGCATGTCCTAATGTGCCTGATCTGTCAAGCAGTTATTTACAACAAAGCTGAGCGCGACCTGCTAACGTGAAGGATTACCGCTGACATCCGTTCAACGAAAAATCTGTCCTTGAATACTAACTCACTCACGACTACTACAATTCTTTTGATACAGTAGAATCAGATGTTGGGACCTCTGCAGTGAAACCAACGGCTGGGGTTGTATCTTGCATCACCTATGCACGACACCTGATGTTGTAACATTAGGATGCGTTTTGCACTAGCTTTGGATGAGTCGCTGCGTAAATTGACGAGTTTGGATCTGTCTTCAGGTGGGAGAGAAGATGTTGCACATCTGGCCTCAAAATTTCTATGACTTTTCCACATAATGTCAATATCTCTAGCTTGGGTTTGCTGGTGCTCTGAACAGGTCCCCCTTGACCTTCATACATCACTGCATGATGCCTATTTAGCAAGGAAAAAGCGCATATGAGACACATCACTGCATGATGCCCATGCATTAACAGTTTGACGCAGGAAGAGAACAGAAATAAAGTGCATGCCAGGAAAGAACTGATGCATAAGATGAAATGTATCTTACAAGAAATCAATTATGTCTGTAATTTCTGATGCCTCCACAGGAGCTGAGGCCTGAGAGTTTTTGCCAAAGACATCCCCCAACACATTGAATAGCAAAGCCAAGGTCTGCAAATCCCATCAGCACAAATAACTCAGTAGAGCAAACGATAGATCATAATTATTAATACTGCAGTACATTGAAGTAGCGTTAGGAATTAAAAATTCATGAAAATGGATAGGAGCAAACAAGATACAAGAATTTAATAAATTTGGAAGAGGTTCTTTATAGCTTGATCATATCAAAGACGCCAAAAAGCAAAGCATATATGCATATATTTTTGTAGTATCTAATATAGAGATATTAAATGGTGCAACACCTTTTTGGTGCGGCTACTTAGACTGCAGGTACAGGATACATTGATCCAATCAAAGACACTGAAGCACTGCCTATATAACGTAATTGACTTGAGACTGAGACAAATCACAAGCTCATAATATGAATATAAAGAACATATTCTTTTAACAATTACTAAGCATACCTTCATGAACAAAGGTCGAGCAAAGGCCAGACGAGGTAATAAGGGACCCAATATGCGGAAGGCAATTCTTAACATGGCAACTGAATTAACTGGCCTAAGGTGTTTGATGACAGTGTGGGTAGATTCCAGCCATTCTTGAGGAAGATTGCTAAAAAATGAGTGAAGAAGGGCGACAATGTTACCTGAAACCAAGGCAGCATACAAGTCATAAGAGTGGCACCAGCATATTAAGTCAATAATGAGCAGATTTGGCCCAAATGATTAAGGAAACTATTTTACCTATGGCTGTTGATGTATTGTCTTGAGAAGCCCATGTGGGATCCAGCAGCGCATAGCCAACGGCAGAGTCCAGCTCTTTAACAGGCCTTGAACTATCAGCGAGCCACCAGCAATCTTTTATGATGCGGGCTGCTTCTGAATACAGTTGCATGTGGAATTCTGGTGGAAGTTGTGCCAGCAAAAGACCACATGCTTGAATCATCAAAACAGACAATTGTTGGCATGAGTAACCACTCCTAGAAACAAAGTTAGTGGCACTCATTCCACTTGCGGCGTTATTTGCTTGGTTGGGACCTGTGGATTCAGCACCCCCACCTGAAGGTGAAGTTGGCAACCCAGAATTTTGCCCCAAACCACCTGACATTCCTTGGCCACTATTTGATTGTATCAGCATTGCTTGTACATGCGCTATTATTTGAACCAGAGAGGACACTATCTGAGAAGCAGGCACAGGAAGTGAGAGAATCTCGATAGCTGCAGTTTCCAGAACAAGCTGCGTATACGACCCAGGATCTTGATTCTGATAAAATGCCCTCTGACCATCGGTGTTACTGAGCCCTCCAGCTTGTGAAGATGCATGGTGCTTGTTGAAAGTTGTGCTTGCTGAATCTGATGGGTTTGATTTGGATTTGCTACTCAGAGGAGGTATAACATTATCAACCAGCCCTAGCAAAAGGTTAGCGTAGTATTCTGGAGGTGGACAAACGGTAGAATTTGAGGACCCTAAATATTTAGCAAAGGATGTTGAGAAGGGAGTCTGTAAAAAGTTCACTGTTAGCAGTAATTAGGTTGAAAGAGTTCCAATTTAAAGAGTAAAATAGGTTTACCTTAGTGCTAACACCCAGCACGTTGAGGATCCTAACAATTAGCTTGCTTGGAAGATGACCATAGAAATATGCAAGGATATCACGTACAAATGTAAATCTTAGTGGGTGGAAGGCAAGCAAGCTAGAATAAAATGCAAGAACTCTGTCTGCAATATCCGGAGCATCATTCTCAATAAGCCTATAAATAATTAGTGGGATCACAGGAAGCAAGCGTGCAGCAATGTCATCAAAGAAGGGCGGATAGCTGCATTAAACAATTAGAGTTAAGTCATAAGCACATCAAAAATAATAGTGAAGATACACTGGGTTAAAACCAAAACCAAATGTCTCTGAAGCTAAAATTGTTATCCTGATAGCTAGAACCGACATATAATGTAAGAAACCATCAGAAGGTCCACATACTGGCTAGGAGTTGAGGCAAGTTTAGTTCATAAAGAAAGCCTAAAAGGGTAGATAGGTTTATGCCAAATTAGGACATAATATAATCAGCAATAATATGCATCTTGAAGAAAACCGTCACAATCAAGTCTCTTTGGTCGGTCAGAAGGTAATAGCAGCCCCATAATTTGGAATATGGAGACAATAACAAACTTAACCCATCAATCTTTAAGGCTGGCATACAAATGAATTCAGTCATCGATCATAGCAGAAATAGTACCAATAAAAGCAGTACACACCTGCTAGCCCAAAAACATAGCCAGTGCACCAAAAATATCAGGTTGTATAAGGCAACCCAACTTAATCACAAAAACATGCCATGCTTGTGAGTCCGAATTGATATTCAACAGAATACACCATTTTTAAGTAGCACCTACTTTTTAAACGTGTACAACGGATGTATTATCTGAACAAAACATGATATAGACAATTGTATACCTATTGAATATAATAGAACCTATCAGTGTAGAAAACTAAAAATAGCAAGTAAATCGGTTAAAGCTGGCAATTACCGGTCCTTCCATGAGAGATGGTTACCAAGAGCTTTTTGGAGCTCAGCTCTTTTGGGAGGCTGATCTTTGAGCCAATGCTCTGGAGAATGAGAATTGCAGAACGCCTTGACTCTTTGCTGAAGTTCTGGCCTTTCAAGCAGATTTATCTGTGATGTTAAATTGACTATCAAAGCACTTCTAAAGTCCGTATATGCACAGCTGAAGCAACTAGTAACATATTGAATTTAGTAAAGTAAATCTATATGTCATATCTGGTCAGTTATGTTAGAAACTGGAAACCAACCAACTCAACTAGGCTTTAATTGAATGAAAGGCAATAGGAATTGAGCTTCTCTCAGTTGGTTGGGGGTGGAGGTGCGGGTATGCACTCCCTACGACCCAGGTTCAAGTCCTCTCCAATTCAAAATTCAGGTGCCTGATTCTTCTCCTTTGAAAAACTAGTTGATTACCCGTGCCGAAAATTTACCTCGACAGCAAGGTTGGATTCAGATTTTCGAATACAAGGCAATGAGGCTTACTGGTGCAGTCACAGGTCTGCCAGACTGCCACTCTTGACAATCTTAGTTGGTCGCACTGTAGAAAGGCCACTTGCACTAGATTCAAAGGGTGTAAATAGTATCTGACTAGCAGCTTTTAAAGTGTGACACAATTATTAAACTGGTTGCTAAGTTAGAAATACTCAATAAAAACTAAACTAATGGTTATGGTACAACATGATTTTAGAAATATGGCAAGAATCTTGAGAATTTTCTATAGGCTTTACCACAAGACGCAAAGCTAATGGATCATCGTCCCTATCAATAAGAGCTAGCAGGAGAATGTCCAGTGGAAGAAGCTCATGTGTCCATATAAAGAAAGAAAGATTTGCAATTGCTTTGGAGAGTAGGTCCTGCATAAAGTAAATGTCATAGAATTATACTCTGTAGTTTCTGAACTGATCAAAGGAGCCCATACATACAAAAATAGAAACATTTTTTTCTCTGAATACATCACAACGATAAATGACACAGTTCTTTCTCTTGAGTGAGCAAACCTGTACTAAATGCCCTCTTTGAAGCTCAAGTTGGATATGATGCAAAAGAACATCAACCATTGTATAGATATTGGCTGTAACTTCTTCAGGTGAAAACTCTCTTAAAACGCGAGCCTGCATCAAGATAACAAGCTTAATACATATATAGGGAAACAACAATGGTCATATAAGAAGTATGATTTAAAAAATAAAGCATACAAGATTTGCACTGTTGATCTCAATACGTCCATTCATAAGCATCCAAGCACCGGCGCAAAGATATTGACGATGCTGAGGGAAACTATGGCTCAAATAAGTCATGACATAGTTTGGCTCAGCAGATGGTGAGAGCAGCTGATTACACTGATTAATAACGGTAGTTTCTGCCTGAAAAGAAAGCAAACCGCCAATATGAAAGGACTAAAAATACCATTCTGGATATTTCAAGTGAAAAGAAATTGATAAATGTCTAACGGTAACAGTAAATAAGAAATTTTAACATGGCCCATCAAAAGGGCTACATACAAATAAGAAACCATAACAAAAGGATCAATACATTGTACAAAGAAACTACCAACAGACAGAAGCTGTCTTGGCCACCCTGATGCAGACAAACCTTCCCAATCAATCCCAATCTAGAAATCAGAAAATATAAACCAGAATGCAGACAAGAGTTGAAGAAAACATGTGTTAGTGCCTGATGTGGTCCAGTGGGTCGGGCCAGTACCTACATGCAGAGGTCTACATCCATAGGTTTTGATTCCTAGCCCGTTAAGTTAAATAAGATTCTATCAAGAGTTTCTAAATTGTACTCCCTCCGTTTTTAATTATATGACACCGTTGACTTTTTAGTTGAACTTTGACCAACAATATAAATTTAAATAATTACTTTTCGAATGTGAAATGAATATCATTGGATTCATCATCAAAAGCACTTTAAGGTTAACTAATACACTTAGCTATTTACACAAATATTTATAGATAAGACGAATGGTCAAAGTAACGAAAAAAGTCAACGGCGTCATATATTAAAAAACGGAGGGAGGTTACTTAAGGGTCGAGCTATCTTCTCTCTATATAAAGAGAGACAGTCGACTCATAACAGCGTGTAAATGACCAAAACACACGGCCCAAGAGATAAGGGCCCTGTTTGGATACGCTTATAAGCGGCTTACAGGTGAAAAAAAGCGAAAATCCCGCACAAACGGCGCGATTAAAATCCGCTTCCCAGAAACGCCGCGTTCCAGCAAAGCCGTCCGCACACGTGAACTTCGATTTTCTCCAACGCCCCCCCGAAGCCGCGTTCGAGATAATCGTTCTCCTTTTCCCTCCGCTGCCCTTGGTCTCCCGTGCCCGACGCCCGCCTCCCTCCCCAAAATCGCGCCGCCGGCCAGCTCCCTCAAATCGCTCCGCCGCACCGCAATCGCGCCGACGCCCCTCCTCCCGACGCCGCCGCTTCTGCCGTGGTGCGTCTCCATGAAACGCTCGGCCCGCGCTCTGCTTCCTCCGCCGTCGCTTTTCCCTGCGTTGTCGCCGGCGCCGCGCGCTCCCGCTCACCGCCGGGCTGCTCGTTCTCCGCCATCGCACACTCCTCCCCAAGCTCCTATTCCCGACCCCGCCATCTGCGTGGTCCTCAATCGCGCTCGCCGCGGGCGACCCAGATGCCGATGCGGCCATCTGCCTGCCTCGGCCTCCGCGGCCGCCATGGCGGCGACCCAGGAGCTCCTGCTCCGCACGATGCTCCCGCCTCCGCAACAGCTGCTGGGCGCCATCGTCAGGTCCATGAGCGCGCCCGACCTCCCGATGGCCAGACCATACGGAAGAAGCCCTCCGGCGAGGTGCCCATCATCCTCTCCTACGAGATGGAGACCAAGCTCACACACAACTCAAGCTCCACGGTTCCTGGCCGAACGGATGGAGAGGGACATTTAGGTCATTTCAGCACTTAACACAGACAATCGGATGAAAATAATCAGGATTGCCAAACACCCAGCTTATTCGGACAGCAGATTCTCCAGACAGCGGCTTATTAGAAAAGCCTGCTTCTTAGATAAGCGAGTTCCAGAAAAGCGTATCCAAACAGGGCGAAGAAAATGTTACCTGCTGCCATGCTTGGATAGCTTGGCCTCTCTTGTCCATTCTTCCCATTAAAAAATCACGAATAAGGGGTGGGAAATAACGTAACGTCTTTTCTGACCATGTATGCTGACTGGTTGCCATAATTTGCTCTAACAATGGTTGAAGATAAATCATGTGCTCAACCTCAGCTATTCCACGTGTCTTGATGGTGATAGCAAGACTTATTATTGTTATGCGGTTAAGAGTTTCAGTGAACTCAGTTGGCCCCTGCATTAATGCATCCAGAAAATTTATAGAATATGAATATGAGAGTAAAAATTCAAAAGAGAAGCAAGTAGCATCGTTACCTTCAATTCTTTTTTCACAAAAAAGAAGTCTTTCAGTGAGAGAATCAAATTCATGCACAAATTTTCAGCTAGTCTAAAAAGACGGTGCTCTCCACGTTTGCCCTTAATCATAGATATTATTTTTGTGACATCATACATCAAAGCCTTGCTTTTTCCATGATACCTAAACAACATAGGCATAGACAAAAGTAAACTATCAAGAAAAGAAGAAATATTAGGAATCTTAACACTTTTCTAGTTCTCCCTCCCTACCTATAGAAAGGATATCTCTGTATACACAACGGAGCAAACTAGAGACAATAAAACTTACCTATACAAAGGAAGTAGCCTGTAATTCAGTATTTCAAGTAGGAGTAAAGACACACCAGATTTGCTCAGAATCGATGGAGATCTTTGGGTTAAAGTCTGCAAGTCCAATCAAATTGTAGGACATCAAAATCTTCATTACTTTTGTATGTAACTTCGTTTTTGAAAATTCTCAAAAACAAAACCATAAAATTTTCAAAAGGTGGCATAGTGGCAAAACCATCAAGTATAGATAACCACAGGAGACAGATGAACTTACTGTAAAATGGGGACGAAACAAAGAATGGGGAGTTATAAGCAATAATCTCACATAGGTTTCCACCATAGCAATGCTAGGGACAGCCTATCAAAAAACAAGTGTAAGAATGAAATAGATCAATATTTGCAACGTGACAAACTTACAATTCTCATGGTACACATGTTTCTGGACAACAATACTTTGGAAAGACTACAGATGATTTCATATAGTGGGAATCTTCACAAAATGTTTTGCACATATATATGACATTTTAGCTATTCATAATTATTAGACAAAACTTTTCTTAATAATACATTCATACGAATATTGCAATCATATCAAAACCATATTCAGGAAACAAGCAACTATTTAACTCATCGCAAATACTGAGTACAGCATCTTACTTAGATCGACATGAGCACATGCAAGACAAAATGAGATAGGTCCTTTAAGAAAATAGATAAACAGAACGAATCAAATTAAGCCTTAGTAGCTACTCATGTTTGGTGCTTTTACCTGGCCAAGAAATATGGTTTCTTCAAGCTGGAAAGCAAGCTTCAGACAAAGATTTATAGATAACCCAGAAAGCAATGTCATTGACAGAGGATAAGTTTCACGCATCATCATTATTCTTTCATTGGGCTGCATATTAGGACCCTGAATTAAATCTGCCATTCCTGCTGATGTAAACCAGTTCATGACTGCTTCACAAGCTGGTTGTGCCATGGTGAAGGAGAGAACCCAGAACATACCCATTGCCCGTTCACCCAAGTTCGTAAAGTCTATCATTCTCTCTCCAGAAGCTATTGATTCAAGAAAAAAATGTTAATTTAAATACTACCCATAATTAATATATAAAAGAATGCAATGTGTGGTCTGCAGACACAAATCTCATAAGCACCACATTAACTCTTAATTCTAGAATTACTCATAAAAATATTGTATTTCTATGAAATAAATGGAGCAAGAACTTTAGCTCATTTTCAAACGAAGAGTATTACTATGTAATGAATAATTAATTTACATTCTGTGTATCTACAATATCCATTTTCTTTCTATGAATTTGGAGTGCAGGATAACATTATACACCAATATCATAATGGTAAGTAAAGTAGTACCTTTTGATACCTGTTTCCACCACTCATCTATTTGTTTTCCTTTTTGAAGCTGGTCACTGTTCAAATGCTCTCTAATTGACGTGTTGAAAGACCAAATGCGCAAAGTTTGACTGCTACTAATGAAATCAAGAAGAATACTTTGAGGGCCAACATTATTGGCATCAAGGCTCTTGTCTTCTTTGTGGAACGAAATTATCTTCCTTGTCGTTTCAACCTGATAACACAAGCGGCCAGAACAATTTTAAATCGATATGGTAAACATACAATTTGGAAATTGAGATAAACATGACACGAAAACAGACAAATAAAAACATTTCCAAAGCTACTGCATGCTTCAAAATTTTAATAGTATCAACATTTGACAACTTCTTTGCCTAAACATAAGCAAGTAACAGTTATTGAAAATAATTTTTATGTAAGAAAATATCTATAGTTTTATGCAAAATTGTGGTCAAGGTATTTTTAAACGACATCTATGAGAATATAAAGTTCCAAACCATTTAAGGATAGAGCTCACAAAGCTCCTTGGATGCTTCATGGAACCATCAGCTAATCAATTGTGCTGACTGAACGACACACAAAAACAAAAGTATATATTTAAAAATACTCATACAAATATACATCACCTTCCTTGGATCTGAACTAAGAGTGTTCATCACAATCTCAATCCGGATAATCTGTGCAAGCAACCAGGTGACGTGATTACTGCGTAGAATCTGTTGGTCACTATTTGTTACTCGAGAGGCAAGCTTGTCCACAAAATCAAGAAAGTCAATGCAACCACTTTTCATTAGGAAGAAAAAAATGTCAGCAAACAAAAGCCAATCTTGCCAGCACTGAGTCCCTGCAATAGCATAGAAAAGTATTAATGAGTAAAGGCAGCAGATAGTAGCTAACAACTTCATTTTTATTTTATTTCACTACTATTTGCAGGGAAGCTACCTATTTTAGTGAAGCTTGAAATGCTAACCTGAGTTAGTGAGCCTCAATAGTTCAATTGTCCTGTCAGCAACTGCCTCACCAATCATATCAGGTGAGAAAACAGCTCCAGGAGTTGATGATTGTTGAGAATGTGATCTGTAACAAGGGGCAACAAGAAGAACACGCCTCCACCAGTCTGGTGATGGAGTTGTACGGAGAGCATGCCTCAAGCAACGGAGAGCACGCTCCCAGTCCAAACCACCCTTAGGAATAGAGTTTGCAAGATCCTAAACAATACAGTATAAGCTTCAATATTTTGCAAGGAAAACAATAGAACCGAACAACTTACATTAGTATCTACTTCTAGCTAATATATGAGAATATTATCAATTTTATTATGCCTTTTTCACAGAAAATATTCATGCTGATTGCATGTTATTTAGACCTCTCGTGATGCTGAATGCTGCCTCCATAATGTGCAATATACCCTTAAAGTACCTTCGATATCATCTCCATTCTGAGTATTTATTACTAACAACAGCAGAGCTTGCCCTTTCTAAGTCCTTTTATTGTTTGTGCACTTATAATATTATAAGTTTGACACCAAGATAGGTACATAAATTGGGTAATTAGAGTGGCATATGAAGACTCACCTCCAAAATACTTCTAAATAAACATGTTATGTTGCGGTCTAGAAATGAGAAGCAAATAAATATACATACACCATGCATGCAAAATAATAAAATACAGGTTATATTATTTTTATAGTGTTACTGTGATTTGTGAAATATAATGTGCTTGTACATTTAACGATGCCTTTCCCAATTTACCATGTCTATTTCCATATCTAAAGTACACATTTCTCTATGACCATCCACATTCAATACTCCTTAGGTTTTTCAAAGACATTTATGAGAAGGATATTCATGTCATTTTCCTCTTTTTAAATAGTATTCAAAATAATGTACACCAACAGAGTTTTTAAATATAAATTTCCATAAACGTACTCATGAACAGGAATAAGTAGATAACTATCACAATTAAAGACAACTGCATGAGACGTTTCCGTGCGAATTAAAAATTGATAATACACAAACAAAGGTATTGGAAAAATTGCATGACAAGAATAAAAGGGGAGAGATCACGAATTAAAGTAACATCACCCACCTCTCCATGTAGTGGCTCTCCCAATACACTTGGGTAAGTAATGGGAGAGTACCGCAAATTAGTAACAGATTCACCGGCTATGCTTGGGTGCGATTGTGACAAAAAGCGATGAGTTGCAAATGTTGGGCAATGGAGGTGTTGATCCAACATTTGCATGTGCATGCACACCATGTCCCTCCTCCTATGAATCTCCATAATAATACTAACTAGTGCTTCATCATCAGGAATGTTTTCGAGAAACTGCAAGTTGCTGCGAACAAGCTCATAGAATGGAACGCGGCATTTGTCTTCATTAACTAAAATCCATATCACATCCAAGCATAGATGCATCCATTCATGCAAAGGCTTCTCAAGCCTCCAAGTTTGGAATGCGTCAGCATCGTCCATACCATGCGGCCTCTGATCCCAATTAACCAGCCAATTTACCATATGCTGGAATATCACAGAATGGGTAGCTGGCTTCAGATCAGACTCCAGCCCTGCTAGAATAGTCCTACAGCACAAATGATGCAGATAGCTAATCTCTGATCCCCTGCGAGACTGATCACCTCTTACTGCTGCACCAAGCTGCCCGGGGCTGGAAAATTCAGCTGCTTTAATTGGTGAAACATTTGCACCTACCGGTTGGTCAATGCCAGATTGAGTAGGAGATCCTATGGTATTCATAACTGACAAAGGTGAGGCCGGAGTCGAAGGATGAAATTGTGGAGGATTTGGCATTGTAATAGTTGATGAAGAAGGTGTTACAGGGCCACCGACAGTCACAGAACTTCCTTGCCCCACTGGCGCATCCATGGAGGAAATAGTATTAAGCAGAGCTGGAAGGAGGCTGTCCCATCTAAGGTGGCCTCGAGCACATAGGCACCGTGTAGCAAAGAGCAAGAACTCAGATTGTAGAGCATGGTTACTGCACTGCAGCATAAAGGAGATGAGGACTGATTCCGTGACTGACTGCAACTGCTCTTGGTCCTAAAAAGGAATTGCACATCAAATAGTTAAGTTCTTCTGTACTCCACCTTCGATAATAAGAGTAATAGAGTAATTCTTCTTCTTACAGGGAACTGCATGCGCAACTGCTCATAATCAGATATAAACTGTTCGTCACGGGGAGGCAGATCTCTGTTCAGAGCAGTTACTCTCTTCTGCAGCTTATTCCTGAATAATTAAGTTAACAAAGTGCATTATAATTTTGGAAAAGCTTATTAGAGTAGGGAGATTAAACCATAGGACTACAACATAGGCACTACTTGCAATGAATAAACTGCACGAAGCACAGTAGTATGAACCAGTTCCTAAATTTCAGCAATATAACACACAAAGCCACTAGCCATATAACCCAGCCTAATGTTTTAACAAGAACTTAAAAATCTCAAGATACTGCCTGTCATACTCATACGGTTCAATTATCACAGAGAAAGCGTCACAAAAAAAATGAAATTAAAGAGGGAAACAACTTACGAGCTCTCCCTTCCTGGATCCTCAGCTCGTTGCCTCGAGTTCATCTGCAATCCACGAGCACCCAGAGTCAATACTAGCAGCCAAAAGCGCACGCAGTAAGGGATTAAGGTCGACAGGCACGGACGCCGAGGTACAGAGTGAAGAGATCGGCGATTGCCGGCCGCGCCGGGTGGTGGTGGAGCTGCATCTGCCGCTGCGGCGGCAGCACCGCCGAGGCCGAAACCGCCGGAGACATCGGCTGCCTCGGCCCGTGGCTACCGTCCATCTCCGCCTCCCCCTCCGCCGAACTCTCGTCGGCGGCGAGCGCGGCTGTGGTCCGACCAACCGGAGAGGGGAAAGGGTTTTTTTTTTTTTTTGATTGGGAGGGGAAAGGGTTTATTAGAACTTGACTGGGGGAGCAGACTTGTCACGTGCTTCCGCGTTGCCGTTCTGGAGGAGGCGGAACGGACGGCGGGATGTGTAGTCTAGCAACATGGAAGCTGATCCAAGCGCTGCTATTTATTTAAGAGGTTCCACGAAAATAAATTGAACCTGCTGTGTGGAATCAAATCCTCTGCCGTGGCTATTGTAACGGCACGGCATGCCGTTTCACCGAGGATATGCGTTGGACTCTCTCTCACATTGTTAATAGCCCAAAGGCCGTTAATTAGGCCCATAAAAATGGTAATCTGGAGATAAGCTCCCAGCTTTGTTGCAACAGGAATAAGCTCTGTCAATGGCGTCATGGAGAGATACGGGAAACACAGATTAGAGCTTGCCGACTTGTCCATGGCCACAACATAATCTCTCATAACACTCTCCCGCTGCTTGCACTGCTCCTCTCCTCGTCGTTGGTGCTCATCGGCAGCTGTTGATTTGCGCTTTCCTTTTGGGCGCGTCCACCATATGGTGCCCACACGGATGGTGCCTGCTTCTACCGAATTGAAGGAAGTGGGAAACTAACCGGAGTGAGTTTTAGAGACCTAAACGCAGCTACCGGAGGCAAGATTCATAGGTTTAGGAGTTCAATCGATTGTTGTTTCCTAGAGTGGTGAGAGAGGGCTCTGTGGAGAAGATGAGTTCGACGTTGGGAGGAAGATGGTGCTTCCTATTGGGTCCACCCTGGGCCATAGAAGGCCTGCAAAATTGGGCACTACGGCCTGCAATTCTGTAGGAACAAATCCTACATCGTTAAAGCTGAAAAGAGGGGGTCAGATGAAGGACGGCACAGCCGTGCCGTTAGACTAACAACAGCAGAGGATTTCGTTCCCTGGTGTGTGGGGACATGGTGGGAATTTAGGGAAGTCGGAAATTAAAAAGGCGAAAAAACAACTGATCCACTGAAATCTGGCAGACTGGCACAACGACAATTCACAATCTTACGGGGCGCGCGCGGCGGCTGCGTGTTGCGGGGAGGCGGGGCCGCGTGCGCGTGCGGCGGGCGGCGGCGCGAGCTCGCGCCGCGCGTGGAGGAGGCGGCGGCGCGGGCTCGCGTGGAGGCGGAGGCGGCGTCAGGCGACGAGGCGAGGGGAGGAAGGAGACCTGCGCGGCGAGGAGAAAAATGCAATGGCTGTCGGAGGGATGGAAAGAAAATGCCAAGTACTGTAGGTGAGGCAAATGTCCATTTGCATCTATAAACTGGCTCTTCTTGTTGGAGTAAGTCTTCGCCAGCTCACATGAATTTTGCTCTACACAGCGATCAAGTGATCATTCTCAAGAAGAGCAAAAACCCAAGTGATCAATACAAATGCATAGTGTATAGAGAGTTACAAACAGAGCATTTTCCTGGCTTGATTTTCTGTTGAAGTCAACGATTTTTTCACGTCAATCCGACAATATATCAAGCCTACATGGCGACACTCAATGGCCAAAACGGAGCTGGCGCCATGGCAGGCCGCGCCTAGGCACGCCGGCGCGAGGAACACCTGAAGCGCCCATGCGGTCCCGCTCGGACTGCCTTGTATATACAGTAGCGACTACGAGTTGGTTATGATTCCTTCTCACCCCCAACTCCGCGATTTTATACCCTAAATCCCGAAATCCGCCGCCGATTCGCCTGCTTTGTCTCGCCGGGACTCTTCGCGGATCCACCCTCGCCGCATCGCATTCCCGGCGTGACTCCCTCCCAAGATACGCGTCAGTCTCCCTTGTTCAGCGCGCGGAGAACAAGTTGCGCGATGTAAGTAACTATTTCCCCTTTACTACATATGCTTGGGGTGCCACTTCCCCACGGAGCAGCACCAATTGGGTTTCGACAATACATCCTGGAAGCTAGTATCTCGACCCACATGCATGTTGCTTCATTAGTACACATACATGGCAGACCCCTTTATAATAATCATCACATCAAAAGTTAATCAGCCGTTTTTGTATGAGGCTCTGTTTGATTCTGTAAAGCTCTATTTCCATCTGGAAACAACTTTTGAGTGAACATCCGCACGTTGGGGCCTTCTGTCGTGTTACATTCCGACTTCTATTCACCTGTTAATGTGGCTACTAGTTAAATTAATGAGTACCTTTGTTTGGGCCTGGCCACTTGATTCATCTTTTTACCACAAATTGGTTTGACTGGATTCCATATGTGTCTGAGTCTCTTGTATTGCGCACTCGGTGGCACTCTTAATCAGGTTATAGGAACTGCCCATTCGCCATACAACACTGGGTTTTGGAGTCCTTTTTACTTTATATGCTCAAAAGCAGGGCAGTTTATACTGATCATTACATTTGTATATCTAAGCCATCAAAACACATACCATTATGGTATTGCTATGGATACTGGATAGTGTTCAGTTAACGTGAGAAAATAAATGGGTTATAGGTACTTTACTTTTTGGTTTCCAATTGATTTTGGGGCATTATTATCAAACCCTTCAACGAAGCCTTATTTCCTCTACTAAGCATTTGCAACCTTTTGCTTCAGGACTTCAAAAACTCTCGGAAAAAAAGGGGTTATTGATTGCACCAGAGGCGTGAGTAGGGAGCAGAGAGCCATAAATAGAAGGAACAAGCTTGAATCATTGACTTCAAGTGGGAGTGATGGCCGAGAACGCTTGAGTGGTGTCCCAAAACACCCAATTGGTGTCCGGAAACGATTAAAAGGATTTGACCGTGGCAGAAAAAATATGTTAAAAGGTAAGCCATCATTATTTTCAGTTTATCGGTTTCCCTTTTCTTGCACATATGGCTCTAATCGAACACTAATAGTTGCTGTGTTATACTTGTTAACTAGTTTTAATGGAAGAGGAGGCTTTAGCTGCTTATCGTAAAAAGGAACAGGCTGAAAGGGAGAAACGATATGGTGGAATTCCTGATCGAGCAGCTACGGGCAGTAGTTTTTTAGAGAAACCATTCGGCCATCCAGTGCTCAGTTCCAATGATACCAGTGATTTGTCTCGCTTTGTCGTCTCTCTTGCTTTGTTTGATGGTGATTCTGCTGCTGTGTCCTTATGAAATTTCCTAACTTGTACTATCTCGCAGCGTCTTAATGATTCATATATTGATCTTGTGCAGGAGATAAGATGTTATTTGCATGCTCAGGCATACCTCTACCAGATCTGAACCCTAATAAAGTGCACCAGACAAGTTTTGTGACTTCATCACGTTTGGCTAGAGAATTCACTGAAAATAGATATAAAGATGATAAATTGAGGGTTGCTGCTGCTAGTCATTCTCTTCTCCATTTTGCTTTTCTGTTCAAGCTAATCATGGTCATTTGATTCTGATGTACTGCATATATCACTCTAGGTTGAAGTGCGCCTTCCTCGATATGGAACTGTCGATGGGCTCTTGGGACTGTATGATGATGACATTGCTATTGTAACATGCTTAGGCCTCCTAAAAGTCCATCCTATCGATCTGTATCATCCTATGGGTCTAGATCTTCCGGCAAGATATGTCTGTGATGATGATGATGGTATACTAGCTTTTGGGCGTGCCTTCGAGTCGGGCTGTTTGTTTGCCACGAAAGGCTCTCTTCATAGAGAACATCCCTGCACCTGGGTTTCTGATACTGAAGGTATCGCAGAGGTATGTTTATGATTTGTTTCGTACTTTTCATCATGATGGAAAACCTAAAGTGGTGTGTCTTATTTATCACTCTGTGCACTACAGAGTTATTATGCAATTTTCATTTGTATAAACCTAACCGCTTTGTTTTTTTTTAGACTGTACTTGGAGGGCCACTTATAGGAAAGGGAGCAAGATTTCTTGGGATGAACCATAAATATCATGGTGATGCAGAAGTGACGTTCCTGACACAGGAGTTCCTTCGTGCACGCTTGGAGCATTTTCAGATACTCAAGTATGTCTTCTACGCTTCCAGTATTTATGAGCTACCTTCCCCAGTTAGCTTGTTGATATTTGTTCCAAATCCCGTTTCCTCTTCAACTCCCTGCTCCTGACGTTAGCCTCAAGTGGTACTGCACAGTTATCTGTAGATTGAAAGAAATTACGTTCTTGCTACCTCCACATCTCCCACTGTCAAATTAGTGTTTGTGCTTAATGTTGAACCTAGTATGTCCCAATAAGAGAAGTCGTTAGGATTGGACAGTTCATGTTATATTTGTGAAATCTGAATCTGTTCAATCATATCGTGCCTTTTGTTGAATATTTGTAAGTCTGATCTCCAAGTCCTTTCATGGTTCATGTGCTAGTATGACCACTTGTTTATTCATAACACTACTGTATATTCAATTGCAGTCCCAAGGAGCGCCATTTCCACAGATACTCATTACCGAAAGATGTAAAGCGGATAGAACCATCAGGTGTGAATAATCGTGCAAGCCATCATTCTAAATATTGCCTATTGATTGCATAATATCATGTGAATTTATCATACATATCATGAGTACTGATATGACACCTTATTGCATCAGGATTACTGAACACTATTAACTGGATCAAATCCTGCGGCTATCCCATGCCACCACCACTTGTGCTTGAACGTATGTCGTTGCTTTTGATATTTCTGAAGTCTCCCTGTTCACTTCTTTATAACTAACTTTTTTCTAACTTACTTCTGAGCTTGTTTCTTTAACCAGTCAATGGGAAATTGCTTAATCGGTTTGAAGAATACTTTGGAGATGTAATTGCTTGGAAAGGGTACCCCTTTGGTCCTCCACCCACTAGTTTAGAACATGGTGTCTGGAAGCGACTTCCGAAAAAAGTTGTGACAGATGTATCCCGTCGTGTTGTATCAGTTGCTTCATTCAGTGGTGATTTTTAGAAACAGTTGTATGCACATTACTTTCCTGCGCAGCTAAATCTTCATCAACTAATGATCAAAATTGTGATATGCAGGAGACGAGAGGTTTTTTGTGTGCACAGGCTTGCTTATAAAATGGCCTGGTAACCGCGCTGTGGTGCTGACTTCAGCCAGTTTGGTTAGAAGTCGTCAAAATGATATTGACAATAACTTGAGTGTAGGTGCTCCTAATAATTTCTCTTGGTCTAAAATTATTTATGAATGTTATCTGAGTCCATTTTATCATTCTATAGATTAAGGTGTCTCTCGCGTCGCATGTTGTCAGTGGGACACTGGAATGGTATGATTTGAATTATAATATTGCTATTGTCAGTGTCAAGAAGAGTTTACCTGCTACTCGTCCAGAAGGCATTTTCAACAAAGTGAAAGAGTCATCTGGAAACGTTGTAGCTATAGGGCGTCACCCTAGACATGGACTATTAATGGCCTCATTTGGTGAAGTGAAGTACAGAAAGAAGGATGTCAACCCCCGTCT
The DNA here is from genome assembly GCA_012490785.1 of Eragrostis nindensis. NCBI lineage: Eukaryota > Viridiplantae > Streptophyta > Magnoliopsida > Poales > Poaceae > Eragrostis > Eragrostis nindensis. The sequence goes on along the minus strand of JAAXCT010000089.1, from coordinate 252,384 downwards.
TCGGATGGGAGTGGGTAAACTCGTTTCGAAAATAAGAAAGAAGGATGCCAAAGTTGTCTGCAAAGATATTCTGTTTTCCACTTGTGAAATCAAGAAGGTACTGTGGTGGATTTCTCTTACTATTTCTTTTTATATCGAAGCTTCTATAGATGTTTTCATTAGAATAATCTAAATTTAGTTTAGGGATTGCAAGTTTTCAGTCATTTTGAGCCGCCTCTTATTTTGCCCCCACTGTTTTACTAGGCTGGGATTGGAGGCCCTCTCATTAATTTGAATGGGTGTTTTGTTGGCATGAACTTTTATGATGGGAGTGAAGTAACTCCTTTCCTTCCCCAGCGTAAGATTATTGAAGTTTTGTGGAGAGTGATTCCTAGTCGACTACCATCACAACGGTATTTTCTTTTCCTGTTATATATCTCAATGCTAGCTAGGCAATCATAGTACTACGTAATTATTTACATAGAAAAATATGTTGAATGACAGTGAACAGAGTAGAGGAGAGGCTATCCCACCGGCTATATCTTTTGAAGGTTCAAGTGGGAATACAGTGGAAAAGAACGAGTAATGTTTCTGTTTTTTCGTGATAGTATAAAATATTTTATTTGATAAGCAACTTACATTGGAAAATTATATGTTGGATGGCAGGTGGCCCGTGCCCGACCCTTATTGGTATCATGGTTTACTTGAGGTGGGTAGGCATGAAATACCTGAGCTTCCTGGAAGGCATCTCGATTAGACTGCAGTATAGTATTGGATATCGTAGTCTCTCCATCCTTGATTTATTGATGATGGCTGGTTCAAGAAATCAACAAATCAAGAAAGGAGGGAGTAGCAAGTGTCGAACAGACGTTCAGTTAACATATCTAGCGTATTTGACAGACATGTCTAGAAAATATATATGTTGGATTGGTGTTACTGTGTGGTTGCCTACGTGAATTGCAATTACAAGTCTGGACATCACGTTTGATGAGCTAAATGCTCTCAGTTGGTCAAGTTGTCACAGACGATGTTATGCAACTGGACGATTCTATTTGCAAATTGCAGGTTCCAGGATGCGCCTGCTTTGTAAATGAGCGCATTGACGCACGCGATTAACATTGTAAGCAAGATCTGCTTTTTTCATTACTCATCCACAACTTGAGATCGCTGGCACGATCCCTGCAAGGCACTTTGTTTCCGTAGCAGAGTGTGTTCATAATTAAGCCAACAGATGAGGGATGGCTGCATGACTTTGTGTCTAAAAAGAAAAATATATCTAGGCTTGGCAACACTTCTCCCTTTTATAGAACGTTGATCTCAAAGGGAAAAAATGATGATGTATACTCTCCCAAACTAGTAAGCGATCATTTGGTAAACCATTTCTTTTGCAATAACATATGGTCCAAAAAAAACTGTATAATAATGTATACAAAGTTACAAACAGACTACATTTAACTCACTTCCTCAACATGTGTGTGTCTTCACTATCTGAAGAGATGAGAACAGGGAAAGGACCGGCAATTTAGAACCTGTACCAGCCCTCGACAGCCAAAACGACGGTGGCTGTAGCAGTGTCGCTGTTGGTTCAGTTGCTCCATGACGGAGCCGGAGCCGGCGCCATGGCAGGGCTCGGCGCGCCGGCACGAGGAGCACCAGAAGCTCTGATCATGTCGGCCCAGAGGCGGTCGGCGATCACCTTGTTGGCGGCGTCGGAGGTGTGGTAGGCGTCCCAGAAGACGAAGGCGCTGCGGTCGCGGCAGGGCCTCGTGTTGGGGAGGCACAGCCCGCCGACCTCCGTGTCCACGTTGCAGCACGACGTGTGCGCCGTCGTGAACCCTGCAAACCAAAATTAATCGGAGATCAATTAAAGGCTCCTCCCTGAACACACATGAGAAATTGGTTAACAGCTCTTGAGCATGCGAGAGGGCGCGCGCATTGCTAATTACCGTGTTTCTCGGGGTGCTGGATGAGCTCCATGACGACGGAGTAGGTGTCGGCGAGTGCCATCTGCGCGCCGGGCAGCTTGGCGTTCAAGCCGTCGAGCAGCTTCCTGGCGGCGGCGTTGAACTGCAGGGCGTACTCGTTCACCTGGCGCAGGCACTGCCCGTCCGCCGACCGGACGCGCTGCGACGGGATGCAGCCGAGCGGGGCCAGCCCGTTGAACGCCACCTTCCGCGCGCCCAGACCGTAGAGCCGCTGCACGCACAGAGTCAAGCGATCGTCGAGACGCGTCAGTGGCATGAATCACAAGAACATGAAAGCACGAACTCCGAAATCTGAGTGTAACATTAATTGCCTTGAGTTGGCGCTCCAGCGTGGTGATGAGGAGGCGGACGAACTGGTCGTGCGTGTACGTCGTGCCGTCCGCCATGAACGGCTGCAGGAAGTTGTTGATGTAGTCGTTGCTCCCTGCACGCGCACAACACCAAAGCATTTTCAATGCCTTCGTTCTTAGCTCACGTCACATGTGTACAACTCAGACATGGGCAGGCAATACCGAGGAACTACGGCGACACTCACCAAGTCCAATTTGGAACAGTGCTGCATTGACCACGGCCTCCGCCGCCTCCTTGCCGATCTTGGCGACCATCGCCTTCTTCACGGTCTCGAAGCAGGATATCTGCTCGTCGAACGAGAGGTACTGAACCTGCAATGCGTGCCACATTCGTCGTTGGCCGTGTTACGAGCAGAGATAAGCTATATATACGAGCAGTTCAGATCCAGAGTGACAAAGCGTGTCTTACGAAGTAGACGCCCGTCTCGTTGAGAATGCCGGCGCCGCCCGAAGCGAAGTTGACGCCGCCGAGCACGTCCTTGCCGTACAGCGACAGGGAGAGGAACGGCGGCGGCGGTGGCACGCCGAACTTCTCAGCTGATGATCGATGCATCCACGGAAAACATCAGTTCCGGTGCCGTTTCGATCAACTAGCAGTTCGCGTACATTTCATGGTGGGGGAATGGATGGATGGACGCTTACCCATGTAGTCGCCGATGGTTTTTCCATTGGTGAACCTCCCCGTGGCCTGGCCGTTAGGGTAGTCGATGCCGTACCAGGGGTAGTTGGACTTGGCGAGGGACATCTGGAAGTAGTTGTTGTTCCCCACGTCCGACATGGAGTCGCCGAACACGTACGTCACTGGGCCCTTGTTCCTCGTTGATGGAGCAGAAGAAGGTATTGTGAAGTTCCTCTTATCCGCAGCACTCGTGTCAGCCGCCGCTACCGTGCCGCAGAGTACCGAATGCGTGAAAAAGGCAGTGGCGAAGACAACAGTGAGAGCTGCCATTGTTGCTTCTTCAATTTTCTGTAGATGTGCAACCAACACTCTGTATTTTCGGTTGTGCCTTTGGCTGCCGCTGCTGCTGATGGCTTGATGGGGCATGACGGGGCGGCGAGGCGCAAATTTGTACCCCGTCGTGGCTGCATAAGTCGTGCCACTTTCTGCAAGTTTGGGTTATGTCAGCATAACGGTTTAAGTTTCTGGCTTGAGTGTAGTGATGACCTGTCACAGCCATTGGTGTACGAAACGGAGCAGAAGAATTGACAAGTAAAGCGGTAGATGAAGTAGTTGAAGAACTTATGGCCTTCTTGTTTGAACAACTTTCATGGTGTACCTTGATAAATATTGTATCATCAGCGGTTGGGTGTTTGGGAATACGCAATTGGAGTACCAAATTCTGAAGAAAACACTAGTTCAAGAACGTCTCATCTGTTGTGACAGGTTGATTCCGCGAGACTTAGAGGGAAAAGCCATATATTATAATAATGGTTTTGCTCTTGCATATAAATATTTTGTTATCATTGAGGTTCGCATGGCAGATGAATTTTTTTTATTATTTTGAAGGAGAAGCCACATTTAAGCTGATATATTTACTAGTGATGGAACGCTCATAATCTTAATTGTCAGAACTGTTGAGAAACATGCGCCTGTGAATTTCAGTGATGAACTTGTTGGTAATGAGCTTGTACTAACAATGGGCACAATATTTGGCACTAAGTTGCATGCTAAGGCTATAGTAATGGATAGCTTTGTTTTCACATAGTACACATAAACCACCCATTTATGTGATCACTTGGTTCTTAACGTTGTCCTATACCTAGAGCTGTAAATTATTTTCAAGTTACCTGCTCTTTCTAGGTTAATCTTTTTAGTAGTGTTGACTCCAAGACAAATACATCAGATGCATCATTGTCTGCTCAAGTGTTTACTTTGTCTAATAAAGTAATCAATGCGATCTACTTAATTGGCACACAAATTCATACTAAAAACGACCTTCTCAACGAGTGTGATGGTTGTGAGGTAAATAAAGCTCCATATAATCTTTGTGATAACTCTAAATTGTATGAAAATATGGCTAATAAACATGAAATTTGACTTATAGGGAAGAGTGAGGAAGCTAGGTGCAACTTGGTTAAATAAAGACAAGCTATTAACTAGCAATTATTAATACATCAACAGCAACAAGACCTTTTAGTCAGCAAGCAAATCAGGGTAGGCTAAGAAGTCAAAAGAAAACTATTGTCCTTTGGGAGGTATGTAGATTTGGAATGATTTACAAGTGAATTACTTTTGGTGGATTGGAATCATAACTACAAAAGCTTCAAAATACAAAGTAGCTTAATGTCCTTCACCAAGGTTTTTTTTTTGAAAATGTCACTTAAAATTCACCTGATGGTTAATTATTAAAAATGGGTTGGGGGGGGGGGGGGGGGGGGGGTGGCGCTGTCATGACTAATTATATATTGAGTTGATCCTCAAGGCAGTTATAGTGACCTCTTCATCTGATTATCCGCAATAGCTCTACTACCCTAAATTATTTCGCAATATCTTCAATACACCTGACCTATGCCAACACCGCAAAGCTTGAATTTACACATGTAGCAACCCCCATCCCCTCTCAAGTCGGCAGATTCCTCTCTATGCATTCGGTTCCACAACGCATGTGTCTACTTAATGAACTCGAAAGATGGCTGATAGCCAATCATTGGAATCTAGATGACCAGATAGAAGATCGCGTGCGTTGATATCGCCCCACGTGCCCCATTTCTATGATCCAAATGTGATTCTTTTCTCATTTAAAGAAAAAGTTTGATTGGTGAGAGAGACCCGCTGGGGGAGCGGGTGGCCAGCACCGGCCAGTGTCGGGCAGCCCACGCAGGTTCGAATCCCCGGGTCGACACCTGCGTGCTCACGTGTGCGTGTGGCGTGTGTGTGTGCGTGAGTCCCGGGGGTGTAGAAAACGGATTTGCTACTCAAATCCGAGGGCCAAGGTCCTCTTCTCAAAAAAAAAAAAAAAAGAAAAAGTTTGATTCTTTACTGCAAGTGCAAACACCATCATCACTTAATTAAGCACCACCAAAAAAGTGCCATCAAATTTTGTTCATCGTTGATGGAGCAGAAGGTATTGTGAAATTTCTCTTGGCCGCAGCAGTCGTGTCAGCCGCCACTGCCCGTGCTGCAGAAGACTTGAATGCTGCTCCAGTCTCTGAAAGTAGCGAAGGACATCGGCGACAGCTTCCAAATGTGCAATTCTCTCTTTCTTCTTTTTTTTTTTTCCTTTTCTGTGCTGTCGGCTGCTACTGGCTTGTGTTCACCAGTTCATGACGAGTGGCGAGGCATTAACTTATGACCGTATATCAGTTCAGCATAGCACTTTTTTTTTCGAAGACAGCATAGCGTTTTAAATTTATGGCTTGAGTGACCTGTCACAAGCGTCTAGCGCGGTAGGCCGGTAGCTGAAGAAGTTGAAGAACCGATGGCCTTCTTGCTTGAACAGATTTGATGGTTTAAATTGATATTTGATAATGGAAATGATATTAGTGTATCCGTGGTTTGGATTTATGAATCTGCAGTTGGAGAACCAAAATCTGAAGAAAACTAGTAGTATTTCGTTTCCACAACACTAGTGTTTTTTTCTTTTTTTTTTGAGAAACCGGGCTAATATTTCATTGATATTTCTGGTGATTACATACCAAGTTACAAGGGCACCATTGGAATAAAAAGAAATTACAAACTGGTCCTTGTAAACAACTCCCGGTGTTTCTCGCCGCCGACGACCGAAACTCGCATCCTGAGGCCGGCCTCCTCCCCGGCGAAGAAACAAAGTTCGAAGATGCCGTCTTGAGCAGCACATCATCTGACATGCTTTGTAGTCGCTGAACGATCCGGCTGTTAAAGATGACCAACGGCCATCGCATCGTCGGACTATGAAGAACCTGACGCCCCAAGAACGCCAGAAGCTCCAATGCACCGAATGACGAAGAACCCAAAAGGGTACAGAAACCACCAGAAGTGGGATGACAACTCCAACCCGATTTCTCAAGGCAGGAGTAAGATACATACCTCACAGATGCAACTCCGACACCGGCGTCAAAGATGCTCTGGAGGAACAAAAGATCCGGCAGCACCCTAAACCACCGGCAAGAGCACCGAGCCTCCTCCGAACAGCAGCCATCGCCATAGCCACCATCAGATAAGCTCGGGATGAACTCCAACTCTAACCCTAACCTACCTAGAACTACTCTAATAGGAGGGGATATGTACACCACCCACCGGATCCGTGGCTCCCCCTGCTCACCAGCGCCCCAAAGGCCACCGGAGGCGAGGGAAGCCGGCGAATCCGGCGGTGGAATCGGAGATCGCCTGGAAGTCTCCCTTTCTCTACTGTGCGGGAGCACCGGGACGCTTCGGGATGTGAATGCTCTGCTAACAAAAAATCTAGACGCCGGGTGAGCGCTTGGAGCTTGCCGGTTAGTGTTTTTTTCTTAGGAAACAACTCTAGATATCTCTGTTCTGGGCGTTGTTCCCTTTGCAGTTGCACACCGCATGCAGGCCGAAATAATACAAGACCACAGCCCAGTCCAGGACACGGGAACCAGGATCTCGTGTGGATTTCTTAGGCCCAGTTGATGTCCCGCCGTCTTTGCATAGAAACCATTCCCAAGGACCAGAGGACAACGACGACGAGGAAGCGCGTGGATAGGGGCCGGAGGCAGAGGCGCCGCGAGAATTCTCGCTCCCTCGACTGGCCGCGGCCATGCGAGAAGCCCTGGCCATGAGGCCCTCCGTATCTCCCACCGCCCTCCTACCTCCCCCGCGCCGCTCGTCCGGTCTCCCCCCGCTCCGCCACTTCGTCGGCCTCCGGTGGTCCGCCGCCCGCTTCCAGGTACGCCCCCAGTCCCGTATTTCCATAAAAATGACACCTCAACATAGTGTAATTTCGTGCTAGTTTCTCAGCCACGTCGGACGATTGAGGACTTAGGTGAACGTTTGAGATTATCGGTGGGATTTGTGGTAATTGCTGTCTGTTTGGCGCAGGTCAGGGAGCCAGCGGATGCTGTCGGAGGGATCGCCAAGGGCGCGCCTGGATGCTGTGTGAGGCTCGGGTTAGTCCTCTTCTTGCTTAGCGATGGTGCTGTCAATTGTTTTTCTTGGTTGTCAGTTTTGTTAGTCATGTTACTCCAGAAAACCATGAGCAATGCAAAAGTGTTAGCATTGGGCTCGGAATGATGGTTGAATCGTTCGCATTGGTTACCATGGTTCTGTAAATACTTCTGCTGCTGTTGGGATGGCTAACAATTGGGGTCTGCACGAGTTCACAGCTACTAGGATAATTTAGTCTCCTTGGTGGATTGAGGACTGAGCTATCCTGGGCATCAAACTATCAAAGAGCTTAACCGCTGTAAAAAGTGTTATTCAACTTAGAAAGTAGAAACCCGTGACTTTCCACAACCCCTCTGCATCTTGTTGGATATTTAAACGTCAAGCAACTTTTACTAGCGACACCAGCGTTATTCTGTGGTGAGATTTGCTAAGATGCTATTGCTTTGACAAGATATTGATTAATGCAATCAATAGTTATATCAGGATAAATTGGATACTGTCCCTTTGGTTCTGCAGTATGCTAGAGTAGGCTGAATACGGTCATGCATATGGCACAATAATTGTTCCAGATCTTATGTACTGATGAATTTTTCTGCTATCATTTTTACTGCTGATTTGCAGCCTACCTGCTTCGAATATCTATCAATCTCGCCAGAGGGCCTCTGTCATTAGAAATGAGCATACTCAGAATGCTGACTTTCCAAAAAGATACTCGAAACGGGAGAAGAAACCATTTCCTATACCAGTATTGGAGTTAAGGCGCCGAGCAAAGGCGAGGATGAAGGCTGCACAAGGGAAACCCAAAAGACCAATGCCTCCTCCGAAAAACGGAATGCTTGTCAACAGACTGATTCCAGTTGCATACAAAGTGTACAATGCAAGAATTTTGCTGATCAACAACTTGAAGAGGCTTATGAAAGTTGTACCAGTAAAAGGCTGCAAGTAATTTTCTTGACCCCACCTTTTTTTAAGATTATCCTATACAGATCATGCTTGTGGTATCCCACACATTGAACAGAATAATTGTGCTTTCGTGTCAGACAAACCCAAACGACGCATTGGTATTAAAAAATGAACTACGGGAAATAGAACTTACAAGATGTAACATGCTAATAATTAGTGTTCACTTTCTATTATGTCAAAATGAACTTCATACCTTATGGGAAGACATCTCTGTGCTACAATACCCGCTTGTGTCCCATGGTATGCTCCTCTATTCTCTTTTGTTGATGTTAGGTCAGAAGGATTAGTGCACATTTGCATTAATTCAGCTGTCCTAACTTCAACAAAAGAAAAATAGAGGGAGTATATTTTTGTCTCTCCAAACATTATATTGCAAATTAAGACTGAGTCTAGTTGGTCTTAAAAATACACATTAAGTCAGGATAGAGAACTAGATTTCTCTGGTTTTTTTTTTCACATCAAAATGGGACACGATCAAATTGTATGAACTTTCTAAATGCTTTTGGCTACTAATGTTCTGTCATGCCAAGCGCTGTATTACTTGACTCATGACAACATTGCACACTTTGCAAATTTGCAAACTTATGTTCACAATATTTGTCATATGTGCTGGTTCCGTTCCCTATGCATCCAATTAGCCCATTCATATGAACATGTCTCTGTTGCAGATACTGCAGTGAGATCCATGTTGGATCAGATGGACACCCATTCCGAACTTGCCGTGGCATGCTGTCAGATAAACGTAGAGGAGAACATGACTGGGGAAGTACTTTAGTGGAAGCTGTTTTCTTACCAGTTGAAGCCTACCATCTGGAGGACCGCCTAGGCAAGCGTATCCCCCATGACCAGAGGTTTGCTGTGCCCCGCATTCCAGCTCTTGTAGAGCTTTGTATCCAGGCTGGAGTTGACCTCCCTGAGTATCCAACAAAGCGTCGTAGGAAGCCTATAATTAAGATTGGAAGAAAAGAGTTTGTTGATGCAAATGAAGATGACTTACCAGACCCGGAGCCTGATGAAAGATTTAAGCAGCCACTTCTTCAAGAACTACAGTATGACGAGGTTACTGCTCCATCCAGCCCAGAGGAGATTACAGCTCTTGCTGAGGAAACACTCGAAGCATGGGAGACCGTTAGGGATGGTGCCTTGAAACTAATGAAAGCCTATGCAGTGAGGGTTTGTGGATACTGCCCCGAGGTGCATATTGGACCAACTGGACACAAAGCGCGAAACTGTGGAGCCTTCAAGCACCAGCAGAGGAATGGGCAGCATGGATGGCAAGCTGCAGTTCTTGATGACCTAATACCTCCAAGGTATGTATGGCACATGCCAGAATCTGGCGAGGAACTGCAAAGGGAACTGAATATCTTCTATGGGCAGGCACCAGCAGTTGTTGAGATATGCATTCAAGCCGGTGCAAAAGTGCCGGAGAAGTACAAAGCAACAATGAGACTAGATGTAGGAATTCCTTCTAGTTCGAGGGAGGCTGAAATGGTTGTCTGATCCCCCCAAATGAAATGTTGGCAGGTTTATGTTGCCTGTGATTGATCTGTTTGTTGTGTTGAAGAGAAAATAAATTGTATTAAACTCTAGGCTGACTTACCACAGGTCTTTGTATTAGTTGATGTATATATACGAGGAACTAGTTGGAGAAAATTCATCAGTTTTTCCTTGTTATCGCACACTAACTTTTTAGGTGCAAATGTTTTTAATTTTGTGCTGCACCTGCAATATATATATTTTTTGGTTCGTAGCCAAGCATCAGACAAATGCAAGACGAAGAATTACAATATTTTTTGGCTTCCAAAACAACATAATTTTTTTGGTTCACAGTCAAGCATCAGGAAAATATAGCAGGACGAAGGATGACAACAGTTTTCGGTTTACAAAATAACAAAAAGTGGTACAGCTGATTTAACACATTCTGAAAGTTTACATCATTTTGATGTACACCGATCTGTTACTGTGCATTTTCTGCTCGCATCTGGCCATCTATAGACGCACCAGAAATCTGTTGTACACTTCGACGCACAACCATCAGAACAGCATTCAGCTGAAATAATGACGCTAACAACTCAGAAATTTGATCAGAAAAATAAGGATTTTCCATGGCCTTTGAAGAAACAATGCAATTTACAAGTTACAAGGCCTTGGTCAAGCTGACTGAGCAACTGCAATTATTCATGAACCATTTGCCCGTTCGTCGTCAATTGGTCAGGAGGGCTCCACGGCTGTCCTGAAGAGCAGGATGTAGACCTTATCAACGGAAAAGTACAAGAATCCACCGCGGGCATGCGTGACATATGAACCGAAACTCGTCCCTACGATGCAGTGCCATGCTGGCCCGTAAGCAGTATCAAACTCCTGCCAACAAAGGATGGTCTCTAATCAATAAGTACAGAATTGCATTCAGAAACAGAAGAAAACAGACAAATGAGAAAATCACGACAAATAACGGAACGGAATATGTGGTTGTCGGATTAGGCGTGAGATGGTCCCAGATTCAGCTGTTAGATGGCTCAGAGACTACGTGAGATTCTTGTGTGAAAACATCCATAGTCTTTACCAGCTTGTTTGAATCAAACATGTAGAATTTTCCTGTAATTAACTAATTTTGAGGGCCAAATATTGGACTAGCGAGCCCGCGTACCTCTTTCCTGTCCGGTTAAATGATATAGACTGACTAATATAAATATGCAAATTCAAGATCCAACAGTCTGAGATATGGTTGCTGCATGATTAGTCAAACTTGTGTGACCTTTGTGAAATGACAACCACCTGAATACATGATGACATGATCTTCTGATTATGCAGCGTATTGAATGTTCATATAATCATATTGGTAGTTAGTTACATAGATTGCGTATTGATTTCCTTGGACGAATTGCAAACATAGTTCATTCAATTGCCTGGTTGGTCAGAAATGGATACTTGAACCGCCAATGATGGGACCAACTATTCTGAGACCCTTTTGAATGAACTGAGCAGCAAACAAACGACAAGCATATTTTTTGATTCAGACTTGTGAAGATAGTTCAGGGGCAATGTACAGAACAAAGTTCATCCAGGCAACAAGAATAGGTGATCATCCATCATTGTTTAGACTGTAGAGCACCTATTGCATGGATATGAATGCACTTGTTGTAATCAATCATCATCACGGTAAGGCCCCCAACAAGGGAAGGGACATCATAAATCAACCAGTTATGACGGCATTGCCGTAGTAGTTACTTCACGGTAGTACAATTGTAACACACCATATGAGCAATGCTATTACTGACAGAAGTCGTCCTTGAGGTTGTTGAGGGGTGGAGTGAATCATTTCTTGTTAGTAGTGACTATAGCAAGAATGCAAGATGCAGTCATCCCTAAATCGGGGCATCATCATCTCAGGTACTCTATTTTGAAACTAAACCGAGGTCCTGTCATTGGTAGTGATAGCTACGGGTTTCTCCGAATAAGCAATTCAACAGCTACAGTCAGTACCATTTTGCGTATACCGCGCAGCAGAGTTGGAAGCCTGGAACAGTGATGTGGTTGCAGCAGCGGGATCGTGGTCAGAGCAGAGGTCACTCACCTTCTTGAGCGCGAGCGCGAGGCGCTTGGGCTCGAGCCGGCGCGGGAAGTGCGGCATCGCGGCGAGCTCGTCGCGGGCGCACCGGAACGCGCGGCGCTGCAGCGCGGGCGCCATGTCCGCGGCCACCACCCTCACCACGGCCGCCTTCCTCTCCTCACCGCCCGGGCCCGACGCCTTCCCCGACGAGACCGCCCCCTCGGTTCGGGCGCCGTCGACCTCGACGCCGAGCAGCGCCCTGATGACCCCGCCCCGGCGCCCCGCCGTCTCGCCGGCGGCCGCTTCCTGCTCCCTCATGTCTGGACACTCGCACGGCCCGCGCCTGTCAGCGCGCCGAAAGATTTGACCGGGATGGATGGAGCCGACCAGAGCAGGGAGCAGAGGAGCGAGTGCGTTTCTCTCTAGCGACGTGCAGCGCAGCAGCGGTTTGGGCGGCTTTTGTTTTTGTTTTTTGGGGAGGTCCGGGAGGAGGACGCCAAGAGGGACGTTGGGGGTCGCTAAAGCGGGCGTGTACTTTTATCATTTTTTCGGCGGTGCCCGGGAAGCCCGCCGGTGGGATCACCGACGCGCCGGGGCGGGGCTCGCGGCACCACCGCACGGCACGAGGCGGGGCAAGAGCAAAGGCGCGCGACGCGAGTGCTTGGCCGCGCCAACACCTTGCGGTGAGCCGCGACCGTTGCGACGAGCAGGTTCACCTTTTTTTTTTTTTTTTGAGAGAAAACGAGCAGGTTCACCTGCCCGGCCCGTGCGGCACACCCTGTTTCAGCCTGCAGCTGCGCCGTGGGCCGTGGCAGTGTCGCGCCATCACTGCTGTACGAGGAAGTATTGGGATCTTACAGCACTACTAGGACCGTTGGGACTTGGGAGTGGTAGGAAGCACCTCCGCTTTCAGCTGAAATATTCTAGGAGCTTAGATACAAAGTTAACGACGTCATCAACTAAAAAGAGGGAATACTGTGCAGTTTTAGGTGATTGAATGATCACTAGTGAGTTGTCATGTTCAAGACGACCAAATACCCATAAATTGTGGGAATTGTGTTTGTAACAGGACAATGCCCATAAATTGTGGTATAAGCAAATGTGATGTTCCAACCCACAACGCAAAACGAACCTAAACAGTAGTAGTTCCTACTACATCCAGAATGCTACGGGAGAAAACGACGGCGCATATCTGGGCGCTACGTACGAGTAAACATTGCGGCGGTTCGTGGTCACCAGCTCTCCCCACCGATTGAACTTGAGCCCAAACACGGTAACACGAACCATCTCGGCGCGGCCAGCATGCCACGGCTCCCAATCCTGGCTGAACACGCTCTCCACGACACAAAACTTGCCGTCGCCGGCGTACGTGAGCGAGACCGAGGACGAGGAGTGCGTGCCCTCGCCGTCCTCGCCAAACAGCTTCTCCTCGAGCGTGTCCGACTCCGGCGGCTTGGCGTCCGTGTCGCTGCGGGACGGGACCTGGCACGCGCAGACGTACCCGTCCTCCTCGTGGAGCCCGACCCACGCGTCCAGCTCGCTGTCGAAGTGGCCCTGGCCCTGGAACGGGAGCACCCACGCCCCGTGCCTCCTCCACGGGCCGCCGCGCCTGGTGTCGAAGGAGTAGGTGGCCACGTCGCGGTCCGGGTACTCGTCGCCGCGCGTGGACACGAAGACGGTGCTCCCGTCCGGGTGCACCGCGTAGGCGACGATCATCTCGTCCTCGCCGTCGAACGGCGGCGGCGGCGTCGCCACGCTCTTCCACGACCACTCGTGGGGGGCGGGCAGGCCCGGCTCGTCGTCGCGGTTGCTGGACCCACACGACAGCGCCTCGAAGCAGGCCGGCATGCCGTCGCCGAGCGTCGTCAGCGCGTACAGCGTCGACTCCTCGGCGACGAGAAGGCCGGAGAGGCGGCCCGGCAGCGGAGGGCCCACGGTCAGCGCCGCCGCGGACGTGTCGTAGACGAGGGTCGGTTTCTCTTCTTCGTTGCGGCGTGGGCTGTTCACGATGACGATGTCTCTGCCCATGGCGACGAAGCGCGTGTCGGAGTGCAAGTGCTCCGTGACCCGGAGCGCCGCGGGCTCGGGAAGGCGGCTCGGGACATGGCCGGGCCGAGATGGCTCGTCGTCGTCGTCAGGGTCGATCTTGCGGATGGAGTATCCTTTCTTCCAGTCGTCCAGCACCAGGTAGAGGTGCTTCCTGTGCGTGGGCCTTGACCTCTTGCCGTGGTTGTCAGTATCCTGTCCCCGGCGCTTCGACATCGCTACGAATCTTCTCCGATTATTTATTAACCTTCAATCACAGAGACACGCCAGGAACGAGCTCTATGTCTGTGCAAATAATGGCGGGCGACTGCACGATCGACAGGCCTCCGATCTGCTGCACGATCAACAGGCCTCCGATCTGTGTGGGTCGATATTTGTAGACAAAGGCTCCCTGACGCCGAAACCGAACCGGAACCGCCTTGCGAATCCTAACTGCTGTCGAAACTGGGCTCTATGGGCCGGACTTAGTTGCAGATAGTTTTGAACCGGGTGGCTAGCTGTTTGTTTGGGCTTCATTACCTCTCAAATGGAAAAGGTTATTTGGGCTTCATGCACACGCTGTGCCTTTTTAGTCGCATTGTTCGTTACTGTGCCTTTTCTCTCTCAAATATTCCCTCTTTTCGCATCTGAACGAAAATTAGAATTCTGTCAAGTTTTGTTCTACTGCTGGAAACTTTTCACACATGAGGGACGAATATACAATAGGTAGGCTTGGTGGACTCGTATTGATTGATGCTCAACTCCTCTTGAACAAGGAATCTAAGGACCGCTTACGCTAATTGTTGATTCAGGGTCTTGCCTTGGAAACCAATTCTACAGGACCGAACGCTAATTCTGAATATGTGTCTGATCGATGAGCTCGCCGCGATCAAAGAAGCTGCCAATTGATTTAGTACATGACGAGCTTCATTCACATCGTACAGAAACGCAAGCTCCTCGTCCACGGTTGGCGGTCGTTCCGACCGTTGCTTCTGTCCTATGCGACAAATAAAGCCAAGTCACGAGGGGCGCCCGAACGTTCGCAGACGGCAGACGCTTCCGTTCCGCATCGAGTGGTGGTCTCGAACTGTACTACAGGATGGCAGCAGTTACTCGCTCAGAAACCCGTCACCTTTTGCGCGACCCTAACTCTCACTGTAGCTTGCTGCGGTCACCTGAAAAGTGGCGAAGCACGCACGCTGCGGCCGTTCCCGAGCAGAGCAGCCATGGCCGGCCGTTGGGCGTGTGTGCATGCCGGCCAAGTGGCGTCGTGCACCGGGCCTCGCCCGCAAAGTGTTGCAACCGCCGCCGGCTCGCCGCAGCCTTGGGCCGTTTATAGACCGCAGGCGGACTACGCTGCCTACCTGCCACGCAGAGACAGACTGCGCTCGCCATTTGCCCAAGCACGCCTGCAAGAGTCCAAGGCTTTGCTGCGAGCTCGCTCGTCCGGCATCATCCTGATCCTGCATCGCGATGGATCCTTTGATTTCTCATCACGCAAAGGCAAAGCCGTTCCTTTGGGAGGCTGCTCCTGCTGGTTCTCGATCGTTTCGTGGCCAAGTACGCTCACGTCGGTACGCTTTAACGGCTCTCGCTCAAACTGCCGGGGCGGGGGCCCCATGCGTCGTGTCCCACGGCAGCCAACGGTCGCATTTAACAAAAACCGGCGGATCTCCGGACGCTGGATGGCGAGAATGCAGTCGCATCGCCGTGCGGTGATGGTGCCGTAGATTGCAATGCACGGTCGATCTCGTGGGAATTTCGTTGTACGGAGGATCATTTGGACGGCGGTAAAGCCTACGAGTACGCTCGTCACGAGTCATTGTTCACAGGTACAGTGTATCCATACCGGAGATACTGGTGCTACCAACCAGACAGCGGACTGGTAGTACTACTTTTTATCCATAGAACGTAGTATAGCAGAATAGTGAGAGTGGGTTCCTTATAAAGTAGCAAAACGTACATCGTCGTCGGGGAAAAAGTCAGCGTCGAGCACGGTAAAAATGTATTAGCAGCAGATGAGCCGTGGCCGGGCACCAGAAACGGCAGCAGTGACCGGCGCGGAACAGGCCAGGCACGGGACCCCCTACCGTTTTTACTGCAGCAGCGACCTGGACCAGTGCTCGCCGGTGTCGCGGCGCGCGGAAACTCCAGTCCAGTGGACGGACGAACCGCAAAAACTGCACAGATTCCGTACGCCCAATCCTTGTTCTACACTCTTTCGTACTACTATACGCCCGAACCTAGCAAAGCAGGCCTTAAATGGATTCAGTTACAGCCAAGCTTTGGATGTCTGTCTGGTTAATCGTAGTAATGTCCAACTTGCAAGGTAGCGGTACTTGGGCCCCGTTCGGTTCCCCCTATAAACCACCCTCTAAAGTTTATACCCCTCTAAAGTAAAAAGAATCTTACTATTTAGAGGTACTAAATAAAATTTAATTGCAAAACCTTTCTGCAGACGGGCGTTATTTTTCGAGACGAATCTAACAAGCCTAATTAATCAATGTTTTGACACAGTGATGCTACAGTAACCATTGTCTAATCGCCGCTTAATTACCCTCATTACGTTCGTCTCGCGAAATAGAGGAGGAGTCCTGGACTTAGTTTGTAATTTGACTTTGTTTAGTACACATAAATCGTGCCGACATCTTTGATGTGACTGCTACAGCACCCTCTGAAGTGATCTAAACACCACCTTGTTTGGCACAGACATATTCGGTGTCAGTTCATAACCCTGTCTGGTATCAAAGTAGAAAAGGTGAGCAAAGATATCCACGGGAAGAGATTTTCGTGTGATGGATGCAGCTCCGGCCGCACCATTTTGGGCTGCTGCTCTGATATGGTCCCCGGATTCAAGAGTACGTACGGATCGATTAATGGTAGAGAAGCACATACTGTACTTAATCCATTAGCAAGAACTAAGAAGCATGTTTATGCGATTCGCATTCATGGAAAGGATAGGAAACCGTTGCCATGGCAAGCCTCATCATCAAATCAAGGCCCGTCAATGCACAGGACCAACAGCCAAAACTAACCAACCAACGGCAGCGGCGTCTGTGGAGCACACACACAAGTAGGCCGGGCCCTCCACCAACTCGGTGCGGCGCCGCAACGTTCGCCGTGTCCAGCTGTCACCGGCGCATTGGCTCCCGCCCCGGCATCCTAGGCCGCTTACCCCTCCCATCATTCCATCGCCCGTGTCTGCGGCCCCTCACGTGACGTATTTACCCCTCTCCTCTTTCCTCCCGTTCGGCCGGCCTCCGCCACTTCCTCACTCGCCAGTCGCCACTCGCCACCCCCAGCGGCCATTATTAAACCCGCTGCCGAGCACGGTCGCTGGTGTACTCTGGTAGTTGTACGCCACTGCGCACGCACACCTCCGTCGCTCGCCCAAGCGTCGAGCTGTGTGCTCACACACTGGTGTGCATTGCCATTAGCTAGCGTCCAGCTCAGCTGTAGTGCCGGCAACAATGGCGGCGGCTGCGGCTGTCGTTCTGGCAATGCTGCTCTCTTCGGCGGCGGTGTCGACGGCGCAGCACGACTACAGCGACGCCCTGCACAAGTGCATTCTGTTCTTCGAGGGCCAGCGCTCCGGGCGGCTCCCGCCGGACCAGCGCCTGCGCTGGCGCCGCGACTCCGGCCTCCACGACGGCGCCGCCGCCGGTGTACGTCCCACTCACTCGTCTTAGTTTGCTGATTTCACTAGTCTGATGTCTGCAGTCGATTCCTACATTGACAATGTTTCCGGGCGAACGCGCGCGCATGCAGGTGGACCTGACGGGCGGGTACTACGACGCCGGCGACAACGTGAAGTTCGGGTTCCCGATGGCGTTCACGGCGACGCTCATGTCGTGGGGCCTCATCGACTTCGGCCGCAGCTTCGGCCCGCACAAGGAGGAGGCGCGCAAGGCGGTGCGGTGGGCCACGGACTACCTGATGAAGGCGACGGCCAAGCCCAACACGGTGTACGTGCAGGTCGGCGACGCCTCCCGCGACCACTCCTGCTGGGAGCGCCCCGAGGACATGGACACCCCGCGCACCGTGTACAGGGTCGACCCCTCCCACCCGGGATCCGACGTCGCCGCCGAGACCGCCGCCGCGCTCGCCGCCGGCTCCATCGTCTTCCGGGAGTCCGACCCGGCCTACTCCAAGCGCCTGCTCGACCGCGCCGTCGCCGTAAGTTATCTCCATCGGTTGTTACTACCATCTGAAACTACTCTGCTTTGCTATTGCCACACTAGAAACTGATTTCTATCTGCTGGTGGTTCTCTATATCTTATTAAGGTGTTCGCGTTCGCGGACAAGCACCGGGGCGCCTACAGCAGCAGCCTGCACGACGCGGTGTGCCCCTGCTACTGCGACTTCTCGGGGTACCAGGACGAGCTGCTGTGGGGCGCGGCGTGGCTGCACAAGGCGTCGCGCCGCCGCGAGTACCGCGAGTACATCAAGCGCAACGAGGTCGTGCTCGGCGCCAGCGAGGCCATCAACGAGTTCGGATGGGACAACAAGCACGCAGGCATCAACGTCCTCATCTCCAAGGTAAAGAAGAAATGCACTCATCTCATCATCCCTGCAAGCATTTGCCATTTTTAGGATTTGCGAGCACTCTAGTGTCATTGGCTCGTAGCAGAGCCAAACAGTAGATTTGCAAGGTCCCATGGCTTCCATTGCTGACGCAGTGACGTCCGACTGTCCGAGCCACAAGCGGCCGCGCACAAAATTTTTGCTATTATTAGGCCGTCATCAGCACCGGTCAGCGTTGTGTTACCACGGGGTTGTGTGCTCTGTTTTGGCCTTTTCTATACATCGATGCAACATTTGTGCTGCACGTCGGGCAGCAGGCGAGCACATGGTGCTCCCGTCGAGGATATCAGCTTTTTGGTGGGCTCGGGGCATGTCAGCTCTGCATGTCCTTGACTAGAACATTATTTTAGTTGTCTCTCAAGAAACTCGATTACTCCGAATGAGCCATTGATCTTAGATTAGAACTGTAGAACAGGGGAAGAAGCATTGACAGTTTCATTCTAGTGGCGCCTGGTGTTGCTCTCCCCGCAAGTTATTCCGTAGTTCCTTTTATCATGTACTTGTACTTTCGCGGGTGGGAAGCAGAAAAGCTAGTGGCAAAACCCGCTTGACTGAATGATTATGTACGCATCTTTGCTAGTACATTAGATTTGGATTCAATCAGATCTACGTGATGATTAGCTTGCTAATTAGTTAGTAATCAAACATTCTCGCGGGTCCCTGTCAGTAACAGCAGTGGTTGAGCAGCTGAATCAAGGATCGCATTATGGGCAGATTACTTTAAACAATGCCCGAGTACTATGCTCTAAACATAGAGTAGTGTGCTGTTACGGGAAAACATGCTTGTCCGCGGCAATCTTGGTCTCCTCCTCTCCTAGGCCCTTGTGCTCCGCATGATGCCGGAGCAGCGGGTAGAGAAGCAGCAGCATGGCTGCAGTGCAGTGAAGATGAGTCTTTTCAAGGCTTCACGGGTGTGTGCAACCATGGAATGCCCGTAATACCCTCGAGTTTGGAGTTTTGTACACCAAGTCAGTAGTAATCTAATTGGGCGCTTATGTTTAACCTAATCTGCTTTATATGTTCTTCAGGAGGTTCTGATGGGGAAAGACGAGTACTTCCAGTCATTCCGCGTCAATGCGGATAACTTCATGTGCACCCTGCTCCCCGGCATCTCCGGTCACCCCCAGATCCAGTACTCTCCAGGTTCACTGTTACAACATTGATGCGTCTGATCTGGATTAACCATGTGCTGACACGAAAATAAACTGAAAAAAACGCAGGCGGGCTGCTGTTCAAGGTGGGCGGCAGCAACATGCAGCACGTGACGTCGCTGTCGTTCCTGCTGCTGGCCTACTCCAACTACCTGAGCCACGCCGGCGTGCGCGTCTCCTGCGGCGCGGCGTCGGCGTCGCCGGTGCAGCTCCGGCGCGTGGCCAAGCGGCAGGTGGACTACATCCTGGGCGACAACCCGCTGCGGATGTCGTACATGGTCGGGTACGGCGCGCGGTTCCCGCGCCGGATCCACCACCGCGCGAGCTCGCTGCCGTCGGTGGCGGCGCACCCGGCGCGGATCGGGTGCAAGGCCGGCGCCGCCTACTACGCCAGCCCGGCGCCCAACCCCAACCTGCTCGTCGGCGCCGTCGTCGGCGGGCCCACAGACAACAGCGACGCCTTCCCCGACGCGCGCGCCGCGTTCCAGCAGTCGGAGCCCACGACCTACATCAACGCGCCGCTCATGGGCCTCCTCGCGTACTTCTCGGCGCACCCAAACCCGGCCCAGTGGAACGACGACCACCGGGCTGATCAAGTAGCCACCACTCCGTGAGACGTCGTCCGTTTAAAGAGAGTGAGACGACGACGAGCATGTGGCGGGCATTTTATAGTGGGCTTTGGTTTCTGTTGCTCGGGCTGGACTGGGTCGTGATTGAATGTGGCCTGGTGTAACAATCTGCCGTATGACCGTATTGCGTTGTGTATGCGTACGTGCGTGCTGTAACCAGTTAACTACAGCCACTTCCTTTCCTGCGAAGATGATCAGGGAGGACTAGGTGGGCTGCAAGATTGGATTAGCAGTAGTAGTAATAGTAAGATTATTAAGCGTCCTACTACTTGCCCCTGTGCGCACGATGTTTCAGCAAGTGAACCACCTCTCAAAAGTCAAATGCGATCCTGTACGCTTGTACTGTTCAAGTCGTACTCTGACTGAGACAACTAGCGAGAGATGGCCGTAGATCTCACGTGCAAGCTTCTGCTCACGGGTGCCTATCGCAGTGTCAACCTCGAATCTCGCCTGCGCCGCCCTCGAATCGAATTGCGTAAGCTAGGCTGTCCGTGCGGACCGTGCGGCAAGAACAAACATGCAACATTGCACCACAGCACCACTGCACCAGCATATCTCTCGCAGCTGCACTTGTGAACCTCGAATCTTGCCTGCTGTGCACCGCCGACCTCGAATCGAATTGCGTAAGCTAGGTTGTCCGTGCTGGCCGTGCGGCAAGAAAGAAAAACACCACAACACCAGCATATCTTATCCTTTTTCTCCTTGATCTGGCATAAGCGTTCCTATTTCATCAATGGAAGACTTGTTACGATCGTCCAGATATAGACGAACTACAAAGTGATGTCATCATTACAGGACAAAGATTTGGATGTGCCGATAGGCCAAAACACTAGCCGATTGTTCCTCAACATGACTTGGATTACAGAAAACGACGAACAAATAAAAGGGAATCAAATGGCAGGAGGAACCACGGCCGGAAGCCGCTCCGCTGCACTGTGCGAATCACCCAGCTCCGCCGCTGCAGATGGCGGTGAGCAACACCGGCAGCCTCGCCAGCGATGACGAGGAGGGCCCCTGCGCCGGCCTCCGTAGCTTCCACTTCCCCCTTTCCTCCCCCGCCACGCCCACAGCCTCCGCTGCAACCACCGGCGGCCGCCGCGCCCTTCCGTTCTCGAGCAGCGGCGCGGCAGCGGCGACGGCGACGGCCCTCTCTCCATTTCCGTCGCCGGCGCCGCACAGCAGCCCGATGCCGGAGAGCCGCCTCTCCATGTCCAAGAAGTGGCCCAGCGACGTCGGCACGCGGATGTCGTCCCTGCACATCCTCCACCAGCCGCTGCCGCCGCCGGAGTTGCGCCAGCGCCGGCGCCTCCATTTCCGGCGCCACCTCCACCCATCAGCCTCTTGCGTCAGGGCGCGCGGCCTCTGCCTCTCCTCCCCTGCATCCTGCCCCTCCTGCTCCTGGCCCTGCCCCTGCTCATCGTCGTCGAGGGACACGCCCATCAGCGTCCCCAGCGTCGTGCTCCGGTCACGGAAGAAGGACCCCGTGGACTGGCAACACAAACTCATATCAGACTCCCAAGACAAGATTCCTCGCATGCACAGAAGCACAATGGTTGAAGAGAAAAAATGAAGACATATTCATGTCTTTGGCAGCACCTCGGTGGCGATGTCGGAGGAGGAGCGCGACGTCTCGGTGGACGGTGAGGAGGGGATCATATCGGCGTCGGCGTCCATCTTCTCCTCGCTTCCGCCGATGAGAAGGACAGGGCATGCAAGGACAAGGAGACCGGGGACTTTGCTGTTTTCCTGGTGCAAATGGCGCAGGCACCGAGCCACGGGGCGGCAGATACCAGAACGCAACAACGGTCAAGGGAGCTCTGTGCCCCTGTGACCGGTGATATTAATGAACAAAAACAAAATGCTTCTGAGACATGAGCATTTGACCAGTTTTGTGTAGAGGTGCAAACAAAAACGTAGGCATATTATAATTAGCGTCTTTCGAGAATTGCTTTGACGACACTGTTCGTTACAGTGAGCAACAAGCCAACTACTGCTGGCTGCAAGCTCTAGGCTTCTAGGACCAAGAGAGCAGCAGATTAACGCTCGTGATAGAAATGCGGTATACTAGAATGGTGTGTGCCTATTAAAATGTTATCAAATTGTGGGCACTGGGCAGGTACTGCAAATCGGTGAATGTGGTATACTAACAAGTGGAAGGATGAGAAAGGTAATCCTTTTTTCACAATAAAATTAGAGAGAAGGTCAGTTTAGTTACCTAAAACAATAACCATTTATGATTTATCAGTTCCAGGGGCAGATTTGGTCTCTTTTTTTTTTCCTTTGTTAAATTGATCGAGGCAAACCAGATCAATAGACTTTTGTTTCCATCATCACCCGCCCTAGCTTCCTCATGCTCTTTAGAGGAAGATTTCAGATCGAAGGTAATAATAGCGACCACCACGTTGCGGATGAGGGGATGTCGCCGCTGGCATCTAAAGCCATGTGGCTCTTCTTCGTTGTTTCTAATGGATGACGATGGATGGCAATGCGATTGATGACAACTGAACCACGGAGGTTTGGGAATCGCTAGAGGATTGTGTAATGCATAAGCATAAAAATATGCTAAGGTAGTAGGTACATTAGAGCATCTCCAAGAGATTACCAAAAAATTAGCCTCATAAACTTTTTTTTGGGGCTAACCAAAAAATTATACGGAGTAATTTTTCTTTCCTTCTCCAACAGTTCCTCCCTAAAAGTGGATCAAAACACTTTTGATTGGTCCACGTCAGCATTTGGGGTCACAAAATCATTAATTCTAATGAAAGAAAAAGGAATAGGGATCCCAATTCTTCCTTTGTTTATAGCTACAAATGAGGGGAGTTTAGGGGGTATGAAAAAGTTGGGAGTAGTTTTGGGGTGCTGTTGGAGATTATTTTTTTGATTGAATCCCATTATTTTGATTTAAGGAGAGGTTTTGGGGCTCTTTTGGAGATGCTCTTACAGTGCAAAAAATGCGAAGCAAGTATACATGTTTTTAAGAAACTCCCTCCAACATCAACAAATAGTACTAAAGTTTAGCTCTTCTTTACCTAATCGTAATCGTATTTTTTCTTTTTGTAATCTTATTAAGAGTTGTGGTCTTATAGACTTAGGTTACAATGGGCCTGCCTATACTTGGACTAACAGGCGCTTTTCTTCCAAACCCACCTTTCAAAGATTGGATAGGTGTCTTGCTAACTCAGTTTGGTGCAGTGCCTTTCCTAATACCAATGTTTATCATCTTCCTTTGGTTTATGGAGATCATGCCCCTATCCTTGCTGTTCCTCTCTCCAATAACTCTATTAGTAAAAGGGCTTTTAAATTTGAAAATTGGTGGTTATTTGAAAAAGATTTTCAGGATGTTTCTATAAGCACTTGGAGCAGGTATGGAAATCTCCCTTTTCACAAAAGAATTAAGCAGCTAGGTTTCAATCTTGCTCTATGGTCCAGGAGAAATAAAAAATCTTTAACATATAAGCTTAAACAAATCGAAAGCAATATCGCTAACCTCCAAGCTCTTCCTTTTGATTTTCAGAACCATAAGATTAGGATGATTTAACAAGGCAGCATGCTCTTATTCAAAATAAGTTATCAGAATACTACAGGCAGAGGTGCAAAAAGAGATGGATAGCACAAGGAGACAGGAACACTTCTTTCTTTCATAACAGTGTTATTAAAAGAAGAAGGAAAAATAGTATTAGTTCCATCTCTAATCCCAATGGCATTTCTGTTAACAAGGATGAGGAAATTGCAGATTGCTTTATAAACTATTTTGTAGATCTTTTTTCCTCTTCCTTGCAGGGCACTGGGAATACTTATGCTGATTCGGAGCCAGCAAGGATACAAGATGAAAGATTAACTCAGGCTCCAACTAAAGAAGAAATTTTCAATATCCTAAAAACTATGAGAGGAAATGCTGCTCCAGGACCTGATGGTTTTAATGTCACATTTTTCAGGTTTGCTTGGAACTGGATTGGTGAGGACATATATAATCTGGTAAGAGCTTTTTATTCCCACAAATACATGCCTGATAGTCTCAAGAAAACTAATATTGTTCTCATTCCTAAGAAACCTGTCTGCTTCACTCCTTTAGACTATCGGCCAATCAGCCTTTGTAATGTTGTTTATAAAATTATAGCTAAGTCCCTTGCTCTTAAGATGCAGCCTTACTTACCTGATTGTATAATCAACTCTCAATATGCTTTCGTCAAGGGGCGCAGAATATCTGAAAACATTGTCATCGCCCATGAAATTATTCGCTCCTTTCATCTTAAGAACTGGAAATGCAATGGCTTTATGTTAAAGCTAGATTTAGCAAAAGCTATCGACAGAATCGAATGGAGCTTCATAAGGTATGCCATGCGTCGTCTGGGTTTTAATGAACATTTTATTGATCTTGTTGCAACTTGCTTTGAATGGCCTATATTCTCTGTCATCATTAACGGCCAATCATATGGTAAGTTTAGGAGTACAAGAGGAATACGACAAGGGTGCCCTCTGTCTCCTTATCTTTTTATTATTGCCATCAATAAACTAACTTGCAGGTTGCAAGATGCGGTTTCGGACAATAGAATATGTGGCATTAAACTAGCTCCTCTGGCCCCATCTATTCATTCCTTGTTATTTGCAGATGACGTCATAATATGTGGGAAAGCTTCTATCCAAGAGGCTGGGATCATCAATGGCATACTTGACTCTTTTTGCAGGGACTCAGATCAAATCCCGAATTGGAGCAAGTCTTCAATTCTTTTTAGCACAAATACCCCCACTAATCTGCAGGAAGAAATTAAAAATATTTTTCAAGTCTCGGATATGAATCACAATTCGACCCACCTTGGTCATCCTTTATTCACAGCTCACATTCCAAAAACCAAGGTGTATGCTTTTCTTAAAAACAAGTTCAAATCCAAATTCAATGACTGGAAAGCAGATATGATCTCTCATGCAGGGCGCTCAACTCTTATCAAATCTGTATTTTCTTCAATCCCTATTTACTATATGTCTCATGTTCTTTTTCCAAAAACCTTTACTGACGAGCTTACTTCTATTATCAGACATTTTTGGTGGAAGGGAAATAATCCAGATAATAGCAAGAAGCCTCTATGCCTTACAGGTTGGGAAAAATTTTGCATCCCGAAAGGGGCTGGTGGTTTAGGCTTTAGGAATTTAACCACTCCAAACATAGCTTTGATCACTGGCTTAGCATGGAGAATGTTGACAAATACAGATGCCCTATGGGCCAAAATTTTAAAAGGTAAGTATTTCCCAAACACTTCTTATTGGTCAGTGAGTGCTAATGGTCCTAAATCTTGGACATGGCACTCTATTCTCAAGGTTAGAAATATTCTCAAAAGAGCAGTTCAGTGGCAACTTTTTGAAGGCAATATTCTATATGGAATCAGCCTTGGTGTCTGAAAGGATCAAGGGCACCGAGAGGGGGGGGGGGGGGGGGGGTGAATCGGTGTGTCAACAATTTCTCCCAAACGTACTTTAGGCGTGAAGCTAGCAAGACTAGATATGGTGATAACAAAAGCAAGCGGTGCGCGCACACAATCTAGTCTATGCAACTAGCAACACCCTAACAAGCAATTCTACCAAAAAGTAAAGAGACAACCTATCATGCAATTCTACTAGCACATAAGGTAAATGCGGAAACGTAAATGCTAGTAAGTAAAGGAGATAAGGATAGGAATGCTCATGATTTTTCCCGTGGTCTCGGAAGGATGGCGCCTTCCTGAAGGACCGAGAAGGCGACCAGAGGGGGGGTGAATGGGAGCCGATAAAAATTCTTGCAAAGAATTCGGCCTATGTCCCAACCCGCCTCAAGAATGATCACCAAGATCACACACACACATGAGGAGTGTTGTGCTGACCCTAGGAGTGATCAAAGATGATGTAGGAATACTTGCGGAAGCAAAACAAGCGAACACGTACTCCACGAGATGGACCGATGAAAATCCAACCGAGACCTTCCACCGGATAGTCCGGTAACCTGTCGGATACTCCGGTATCGGATACTCCGGTGAGGTGTCGGATACTCCGGTCGGATACCAGGTCCGGATACTCCGGTAGGGTGCCGGATACTCCGGAAGGTATCAGGTCCGGATACTCCGGTAATGTGTCGGATAGTCCGGTCGGGTACCAGGTCCGGATACTCCGGTACTCGGTCGGATACTCCGGTAGGCGATGAACAGCAAGAACAAAAACGCGCGACCGGTTGCTCCAAAATCCGAAACCCAATCAAACGACCTCCAAAAATCACCAAACTTGAACCCTAGGTGCGTGACAAGATTGGGAACCTCATCCAAGTGGATCCATACCAAAAACCCAACCAAATCCCCTCGAATTTCAGATCACGTGCAAGAACAAGGTTTGGTCAAACTTGGACGAAATCCACAAATTCGAGGTACTCGTGGGGAGATCTTGAACGAGATCACTCAAGGCATGTTCCCACACATCCTAGCACCGAATCCATCCAAGAAAACCATCCCAAATCGCAGCCAAAAAGGAGATCGAAAAATCACCCGAAAATAGCTCCGAAAATGAGGAAAAAGATAAATTCGGGAATAAGATGGGGAGGAAGAACAAGAGCACAAGATTGATTCAAACAAACTTCATCCCATTGATTCAATCACGAAATCCATAGGTACAAAGCTAGGGCGCCGCCCTCTTCCTCCCTCTCTTGTTGAAAGTTGAAGATACAAGCTCTCACCTTGTTCCCTCTCCTCTCATCTCTCTCTAGCTCTCCCCTAGCTAGTCCTATCCTCTAGATGCAAATGACTTGGTCCCTCAAGGCTCAAGGTGGCCAGCCAACTCCACCTCCCTATATGGGCATTTTCTCTTTCCCAACTTACCCCTAAGGTATTACATACTCCCACCTACCACTAGGGGCAAAATCGTCCAACTCTTTTTCCTTCGCCCGAACGCCATCGGGCCCTTCACGACTTCGCTTCGCCTCGACGCAACCTTCGCGATGGTGCTATGTACACCACCATGCGCCGCCGCCGGTTTTGAGGCCCAAACCGGGAAACCGTCCGCCCGCCGGTTTTGAGGCATAAACCGGGAAACCACCTCGATGTCGACGCGTGTCACCTCGTCCCGCGAACCTTGCCGTCAAGTCTTCTCGTCCCAGCCCGTCGGGACCCTTCACTTGACTCGGCCTCCCGTTCGCCTCTTGACTTGGTCAACCCGCCGTCTTCATCACCTCCACGGTTTTGAGGCCAAACCGCGAAACCCTCCGTGCTTCTTGTCCGCCACGTGTACGGTGTGGATCACCCTTGACCTCACCCGGCCTCTCGATCGCCTGGACCCAAGCCTCCCGCTTGTTCCTCCCGATCCTCTCGCCGTTGACCATCAAGTTGACTCCATTGACCTACACATCATTAGACAAGCAAACACATTTCTCCATCTCCTCCATACTTCCCATCACCTTCACCAACTCCGGTTAGCCATAAACATAATCAATATACATGCTCATGCAAACCTCAAGTTCTCACATTTCAAACTCGAACCCCATGTCAACTCAAACTAAGTCGTTGTCAATTACTCATCACATCATGAACCATGGCACATCTCAACATGGTTCCTCAATCTCCCCCTTGATGAGTACATTGACAACAACACCGATCTCAAGAATCCAAAGTTTGAAATACGAAAACAAGAAAACTAACTAGATGGTCCAAAACCAAGAAAAATGGAAGCAAATGACCATCAAGTAGCAAAAGATCACAAAAGCCAAGAGTTGGCAAAGAAAGCGGTACAAAGTCGCAAAGATCCACAAGGACTCAGGAAAAAGTCAGAACAAAATGGTTTAAAGAAAAACTCCCCCTGAAGTGGTGCAACATCTCATGCAATGCGAAATGCCCGGATGATCCGGTACTGTGCCGGATACTCCGGTGGCCGGATAGTCCGGTAGACAACCGGATAGTCCGGTGGGGGGTTTCTGTCCTGAAAACAAGAAAAGATACATTTTCGCCCAAAACTCCCCCAAAAGCATTTCAAAGGTAGTTTCTCCCTTGATATCTATCTGAGATGCAAACTTATCGATATTTCTCCCCCTTTGGCAATGAACTCATCAAGATACAAGAGAGCCAAAAATGCAATGCATGAGGTGGGAATCCTACCAAGCTTCAAAAATCATGTCAACAAGCATTTATCATTGCTATGAACAAGCATAGAACCTTGAAGTGTAAAAGCATGAGCTCACAATTGCACGAAGGCCGTAATAGAGAGCATAGCACAAAAACAAAGAGCTAGACAAGCTAAGCATGAAGATTAAATTGATCAAGATAGATTCAAATTTGCTATATCATGAAAAGCATGGTCACCACATGTATGATCATCCCTATCCAAGGCAAAACAAGCATTAAGTGAATCCATGAAAACTAGCAAGTGTCAATCTCAACTCAAGCAACAAACATTCGGAAAGATGTGCTTTGACAAACGCTCACATATGCAACAAAGACTCAATTTGATCAAGTGAAGATTGCAAGCTTTTGCTTGTCTTTTATTTTTCATCCTCAAGTAACCTTTTATCCAAGCGGAGGGTCGCACGACTGGTTACGGCAAACACCCCGAGGCTTCAAGGCACCGTATTGGATTTTTAGCATTTTGCACAAGAGATCAAATTGATTTTAGAAATTAAGCACAAGAAGCAAATGAGTATGCCTTTTGGCAAAAGGACATTTGTCCCCCAAAGTCCCATCATGAGCTAAACATTTGCCAAAGTCCAACCCCCAAACAATAAGTTGCCGAAGTCAAGACATTTTCTGAAACTAGCCTTAAAACAAGTCTTGACAAGGATAAAAACAAGCATACACATGGTGAACAAACATAGGCATGCATAGATTATAAGCCTCACAAAAGCCAATTTTCATCTCAAGGTTTAGCTAGCTTGCTCAAATGAAACTATGCCATACTATCTAAAAGAGCCTAAGTTTAAAAGCATGCTACTAGCAATCACACAACTTAGCTCAATCTCAATCATAGCAACAATAAATACAAGGAGACATAAAGGTTGAAGCTTCTTCTAAAGATGCATATTATACATGATGCTTATCTTACAATGCAATGCAAATGCGAGAAAAGTAAGATACATATTTACAAAGAAGCCAACTCCCCCTCAAACAATGCCATAAGGATAGCAAACACCAAGTTCCCCCCGAAGAAATGCAAAGCGCTCGGCGTCTAGGGGCTTGGTGAGGATATCGGCCAATTGGTTGTGGGTATCAATGTATGTAAGCTCGATGTCCCCCTTTGCAACATGATCTCTCAAGAAGTGGTATCTCACCTCTATGTGTTTGACTCTCCCATGAAGGATTGGGTCTTTGGATAAGCATATGGCACTAGTGTTGTCACAAAAAAGTGGAACACTCTTGTAGGTTAACCCATAGTCCCTCAAAGTGAAAGTCATCCATAGGATTTGGGATAAGCAACTAGCAGCAGCAACATATTCAGCTTCGGTTGTGGATTGGGCTACGCCAGATTGCTTGCGAGAAGACCAACAAACAAGAGAAGACCCAAGAAAATGGCAAGTACCCGAAGTGCTCTTCCGATCAACTCGACACCCAGCAAAATCCGCATCCGAATAACCACAAAGAGAAAGTGTAGATGATGCAGAGTACCAAATGCCGAATTCAAGGGTGTACTTGAGATACCTGAAGATGCGCTTCACCGCTTGACGATGAGACTCCCTTGGTGAAGATTGGAAGCGAGCACAAAGACACACCGCAAAGTGTATGTCGGGCCTTGTCGCCGTGAGGTACAAGAGGGAGCCGATCATGCTCCGATACTCCCGCTGGTCCACCGCTTCACCATCAAGATCCGGATCGAGCACGGTGGAAGTGGCCATCGGGGTCGACATGGGCTTGGCATCCGACATGTCGAACTTCTTCATCAAGTCCTTCGTGTACTTGGCTTGATGAATGAAGGTACCCTGCTTGCATTGCTTGATTTGAAGACCAAGGAAGTAAGTCAGCTCACCCATCATGGACATCATGAACTCATTCTCCATCATTGCCTGAAACTTAGACACAAGAGCATGAGATGAACCACCAAAGATGATATCATCCACGTATATCTGAACCAAAAGAAAGTCAGTGCCATGCTTGAGGGTAAACAAGGTTTTGTCCACACACCCCATCTCAAACCCGCGCTCTAGCAAGAAGGTTTTCAGCCTAGCATACCATGCCCTGGGTGCTTGCTTTAGCCCGTACAAAGCCTTCTGAAGCTTGTACACTCGGTTTGGGTACTTGGGATTTTCAAAGCCTGGGGGTTGCCTGACATAAACCTCTTCCTCTATGTAGCCGTTTAGGAAAGCGCTTTTGACATCCATTTGGTAAAGCTTGAAGCCCTTAGACGCGGCAAAGGCTAGCAGGATTCTAATGGCTTCTAGACGCGCTACAGGAGCAAAGGTTTCCCCAAAGTCTAAGCCCTCAACCTGGCTAAACCCCTGAGCCACAAGCCTAGCTTTGTTTCTCACAACTAGACCATCCTCACCTTGTTTGTTCTTGAACACCCACTTGGTTCCTATCACATTCACATTGGGAGGAGGCTCAACAAGGGTCCAGACTTTGTTTCTCTCAAAGTTTTCTAGCTCCTCATGCATGGCATTGACCCAATCGGAATCAGAAAGAGCGTGTCCAACATCTCGAGGTTCAAAGGAGGCAACAAATGCAGAATTTGTAAAGCATGCGAGATGAGCAGACCTCGACCTTGTTGTCCTTTCATTTAGATTACCGATCATTTGGTGGGGAGGATGTCGACTTTGGATGTGTCGAGGGGCCTCTCTCTCGGAGCGTACCTCCCCCTCAACAACAGCTGGGGCTTGCTCGACGACGGCTGGAGCTGGATCGACGCCGCCGAAGAGGATGTAGATGCTACGGGACCCTCTGCTTGAACTGTGGAAGCAGGGACCGGCTCAGGAGCAGGCGAAGTAGTAGGAAGTAGTGGTTCATCCTCATCTTCACCTGGAGCCGGTAGATCACCGTCAACAAAGATGCTCTCTTCCATTTCCCTGTCACCTGCACACTCAACAACACCACTTGTACAAGGCATAGATTCATCAAAGGTTACATCGCAGGACTCCACGATGGTGTTAGTTTCCAAGTTCAAAACCCTATAAGCATGACCATGTGGGGTGTAACCAAGAAAAATGCCATCGGAAGATCTTGACTCAAACTTATCCAAATTTCCACGCTTGAGAATAAAGCACTTGCAACCAAAAGCACGCAAATGAGAAACACTTGGCTTCCTCCCAAAACGTAGCTCATAAGAAGTCACATTAAGAATTGAGCGCAAGAAAACCCGATTAGAAACATAGCAAGCGGTGCTAATGGCTTCAGCCCAGAACCGCCTCGGAGTCCTATGCTCATCAAGCATCGTCCGGGCCATCTCAACAAGGGTTCTGTTCTTTCTTTCAACTATGCCATTTTGCTGAGGAACACGAGGTGCAGAGAATTGGTGCTCAAGACCATTCTCAAGACAGAAAGCACTGAACGAGGAGTTCTTGAACTCGGTGCCATTATCACTGCGGATAGCTCGTAGTGCACCAGGGAGTTCCTTGAACAACCTCAAAGCCAAGCTCCGAAAGTGATGAAACACTTCATCCTTGCTCTCAAGAAAGAAGACCCAAGAGTAGCGAGAAAAATCGTCAACGACCACAAGAACATACCACTTCCCACCAGCTGAACGAACCCGAGCAGGACCAACAGTGTCCATGTGAAGCAATTGCCCAGGCTGCTCAGTCATCACCAAATTGATTGGTGGATGAGAAGCGACAACCATTTTGCCATGACGACAAGGTGCACAAACAAGGTTTTTCTCAAATTTGAGCTTAGGCAATCCTCGGATCAATCCTAGGCCACTTAAGCGACACAACAAGTCAAAACTCATGTGACCCAGTCTCCTATGCCATGTCCAAAGCTCAGAAGAAGGTTGAGCGAACAAACACTTGTGAGAACCAGAAGAAGAAACAAAATCAGCACGGAAAACTCTGTCAATTCGAGAAATATTGCAAATCAAAGCACCAGTCGAATCAACAACGCGAGATGCATTCCTCTTAAAGATCACTTCATTACCATCATCCAACAACTGAGAAACAGAAAGTAGATTGTACTTGAGATGCTCTACTAGGGCTACTTCCTTGAGAGTGAATGAGTCATTTACCTTGACAGCGCCAATTGCTTTTACTCTACCCTTTTTGTTGTCCCCGAAAGTCACATAGTCAATTTGCTTCAAGGGGGTGAGGCTGGAGAACCATCTAGTATCACCGGTCATATGGCGCGAACAACCGGAGTCCATCAACCACTTGTCCTCCAGGCCTCCATCAGCTACCTACATAGAACGTGAAGAAAAGATCGAGGGCTCAGTGCTGGGGTTAGAGCGATAAGCTTTAGGAATCCAGCACCTAACCACACGACCTGCAGAAGTAAAAACAGTTCTATGCACTTGATTATTGGAACGCACGGGACGAGTACCACGATAGGGACGACGTGGTCCGTCAAAGCGTCTAGACTCACGCCACGCGTCACGGGGATACAAGTCATAGGAAGGATGACCATATCCACGCTGGGGATGGACACCACGAAAGGGAAAACGTGGGCCATCAAAGCGTCGTGACTCAAATCCTCTGTTTCGTGAACCAAAGTCATATGAGCGATGACCAAGTCCACTGTAAGCACGAGAAGGAGTGTGAGGCGGATAGTCAACATAGGAATGATAGACTGCATTCCTAGCTAACTCAGCTTGCCTCCTTTCAATTCTCTTCCTTCTAAAGCAAAACTCATCCAAATGACCATCCCTACCACAAAACATGCAAGTAAACACATTCCGGATTTTGGTTTTGGTTGTGTAGGTGGTTTGGATTGTTGCTTTTGTTTCTTGACCTCTCTTGGGTTAAAGGATGGCTTTGGGTTTGATGGGTAGTAGGTGTCGGTGGGTTTAAGTTTCTCACTCTCATCTTGGAGGTTGGAGCTTGGTACAAACTTACCCACATTTTCACTCTCCTTCTCACACCTCTCATAACCCAAACCCAAGTTGTATCCTTGAGTTGAACCTTCCTTAACCCTCAGCAAGTCACTCTCAATTCTCTTTTCACTCTCCTTGGTTCTTGTGAGGCGAGTGGTGAGGTACTCAACTTCTTGGGACAACTTTAGGTTCTCATCCTTAGTGGCAACAAGATCACTCTTCAGAGAAACACACACAACACATGGTGGTGGTGTAGCACGAGAACCACTTAGCAATTTTGCCTCTAGCTCTTTGACTTTGGACAATTGACTATCCAAGTCCTGTGTGAGCTTAGGGCAAGTCTTGCAAGCACCCAAGAGTAGAGGTCGAGCCTTGAGCTCCTCTAGCTCTTTCAAAGCACTCTCAAGCTGACCGGCAACTTGAGCATGCACATCTTTCAAAGAGACCAAATCACTCATCACAACATCACAAGACTCACACTCTACCACCCTATCCTCATCAACACGAGACTTGAGAAAAGCAAGATCAACATTGGTATCTTCAAGCTTGGACTTTAGCTTACGATTCTTGCGCACAGCCTCAACTAGCTTCTTATCTTGCTCAAACAATGCAGTACGCAAGTATTCATTTTGAAAGACGAGCTCCTCACGAGTTTGTGATACCTTGCTTGTCTCGGAGTCGGAGTCGGAGTTGGGATCATCCTTTGCCATGAAGCAGAGCCCGGTGAAGTCGGAAGTCTTCTTCTTGTCCTTTGACTTCTCCGGCTTCTCCATCTCCTCCTCAGTGCTTGAGATGTCGTCGCCCGTAGAGTAGTCGACGTCGCTGAGGGAAGCCACAAGTGCCCTTGCGACCACCTTCGCTATCTTCTTCTTGGTGTTCTTGCCCTTCTTGAAGAAGTTGTTCTTCTTCTTGGGTTCTTCTCCTTGGCGGTCGGTGTAGTCGAACTTCTTCTTCCGCTTGGGGCAGTCGGCGATGAAGTGACGAGGATCGCCGCACTCGTAGCAACCACGGGGATCACCACCTCTCCTATCTCTTCTGTTGTTGAAGGAGCGCTTGAACTTCCTGATCAGCAAGGCAAGATCCTCCTCCGGAAGGGACTCCACCTGTTCATCTGAAGCTGCAACCAAAGAAGAAAGAGCAAACTCCAAAGTAGATTTGTGAGAGGGGTTAGTCCCATAAGATGCATTACCATGAGAGTCTGTCATCAAGGCCATACTAGTGGATGCATTGTGGTTCGGACGTGACTTCCTAGAGAGCTCGTGAGACTTGAGCTTGCTATAGAGCTGCTCGCAGGTGAGTGTGCCAAAGTCGGGGGATTCCTCCAGTGCGGAGATCTTCACACCCCAAGTGTTCTCATCTAGTGAGTAAAGCAATTGCTTAGCACGCTCATTGTCAGTGTAAACAAGATTACCACAAGCTCTGATACCAATTGAAGGACCGAGAAGGCGACCAGAGGGGGGGTGAATGGGAGCCGATAAAAATTCTTGCAAAGAATTCGGCCTATGTCCCAACCCGCCTCAAGAATGATCACCAAGATCACACACACACATGAGGAGTGTTGTGCTGACCCTAGGAGTGATCAAAGATGATGTAGGAATACTTGCGGAAGCAAAACAAGCGAACACGTACTCCACGAGATGGACCGATGAAAATCCAACCGAGACCTTCCACCGGATAGTCCGGTAACCTGTCGGATACTCCGGTATCGGATACTCCGGTGAGGTGTCGGATACTCCGGTCGGATACCAGGTCCGGATACTCCGGTAGGGTGCCGGATACTCCGGAAGGTATCAGGTCCGGATACTCCGGTAATGTGTCGGATAGTCCGGTCGGGTACCAGGTCCGGATACTCCGGTACTCGGTCGGATACTCCGGTAGGCGATGAACAGCAAGAACAAAAACGCGCGACCGGTTGCTCCAAAATCCGAAACCCAATCAAACGACCTCCAAAAATCACCAAACTTGAACCCTAGGTGCGTGACAAGATTGGGAACCTCATCCAAGTGGATCCATACCAAAAACCCAACCAAATCCCCTCGAATTTCAGATCACGTGCAAGAACAAGGGTTTGGTCAAACTTGGACGAAATCCACAAATTCGAGGTACTCGTGGGGAGATCTTGAACGAGATCACTCAAGGCATGTTCCCACACATCCTAGCACCGAATCCATCCAAGAAAACCATCCCAAATCGCAGCCAAAAAGGAGATCGAAAAATCACCCGAAAATAGTTCCGAAAATGAGGAAAAAGATAAATTCGGGAATAAGATGGGGAGGAAGAACAAGAGCACAAGATTGATTCAAACAAACTTCATCCCATTGATTCAATCACGAAATCCATAGGTACAAAGCTAGGGCGCCGCCCTCTTCCTCCCTCTCTTGTTGAAAGTTGAAGATACAAGCTCTCACCTTGTTCCCTCTCCTCTCATCTCTCTCTAGCTCTCCCCTAGCTAGTCCTATCCTCTAGATGCAAATGACTTGGTCCCTCAAGGCTCAAGGTGGCCAGCCAACTCCACCTCCCTATATGGGCATTTTCTCTTTCCCAACTTACCCCTAAGGTATTACATACTCCCACCTACCACTAGGGGCAAAATCGTCCAACTCTTTTTCCTTCGCCCGAACGCCATCGGGCCCTTCACGACTTCGCTTCGCCTCGACGCAACCTTCGCGATGGTGCCATGTACACCACCATGCGCCGCCGCCGGTTTTGAGGCCCAAACCGGGAAACCGTCCGCCCGCCGGTTTTGAGGCATAAACCGGGAAA
Organism: Eragrostis nindensis; assembly: GCA_012490785.1. NCBI lineage: Eukaryota > Viridiplantae > Streptophyta > Magnoliopsida > Poales > Poaceae > Eragrostis > Eragrostis nindensis. The sequence continues at coordinate 216,413 of JAAXCT010000089.1, read as the reverse complement.
CCACCTCGATGTCGACGCGTGTCACCTCGTCCCGCGAACCTTGCCGTCAAGTCTTCTCGTCCCAGCCCGTCGGGACCCTTCACTTGACTCGGCCTCCCGTTCGCCTCTTGACTTGGTCAACCCGCCGTCTTCATCACCTCCACGGTTTTGAGGCCAAACCGCGAAACCCTCCGTGCTTCTTGTCCGCCACGTGTACGGTGTGGATCACCCTTGACCTCACCCGGCCTCTCGATCGCCTGGACCCAAGCCTCCCGCTTGTTCCTCCCGATCCTCTCGCCGTTGACCATCAAGTTGACTCCATTGAGCTACACATCATTAGACAAGCAAACACATTTCTCCATCTCCTCCATACTTCCCATCACCTTCACCAACTCCGGTTAGCCATAAACATAATCAATATACATGCTCATGCAAACCTCAAGTTCTCACATTTCAAACTCGAACCCCATGTCAACTCAAACTAAGTCGTTGTCAATTACTCATCACATCATGAACCATGGCACATCTCAACATGGTTCCTCACTTCCCCTACTCCACGTTGGGTCACTCCCGCCGGAGTCTCGACCCCGTCCCTCCGCTCGAAGGCGATCCCTCCTAGAGCACACTTCACCCTCCGAGTGAAGTCGCGGGCACGTCCCGCCGGGCTCGATCCCGGGTACTCTTCCGGAGGTAAGGCTCCGCACTTGATGCGTGCCAAAGGGCGCTCCACTAGTGATGCTTCTTTCGCACGGGAAGCTCCAAGACCGTGTACAAACTTGTGTTAGCTTCCACAATCTCCTTGGACAGCTCAACACCGACGCCTAACCGGTCTAGGCCTTGCCATAGACCAAGAGTAACAAACCGAAGTGACTCTCTCAAGCTCACACTAGCCTAGAGATCAAGTGGATGCAATTGCTACTCTCTCAAGCACTAGGATCACTCCAAATCCTTCACAAGTGCTTCTCTCTCTTGCTCTTGGCTTCCTCTGAGTTTCCTGCACTCCAACAATAGCCAAGAGGCCCCTCAAGGGGCGGGCAACCAACTATATATAGGCTACCAACCCAAAACTAGCCGTTGCCCAAAAGTGCCCTGCGAAACTAGAGACCGTACAATAGGACCGTACTGTCCGGTCTCTTCCAGACCGTACTGTCCGGTCTCTATTTCCAGGCACATCTCCATCTTCTTCTTCATCTCCAATGAAGACCGTACTGTCCGGTCCCTAGGACCGTACCATCCGGTCGATTGTCCGGTCTTTATTTCTTCCACTTCCAGAAACTTCAACTTCTCTGTCTGGAAATCCTCTGATGACCGTACTGTCCGGTCTCCTTGACCGTACCATACGGTCCCATTGTCCGGTCTTCATTTTCTCAGCATCCCGAGACTTCACTTCTCTGTCTGGATCTTCAATGAAGACCGTACCATACGGTCCCTAGGACCGTACTGTCCGGTCTCTACCGGATAAGCTGAAAACTTGATCCACTCTTGATCCTTGCTTCCAACTTCTTCATTCTTGGTTCCTCTTCTTCTCTTCAGCCACCCTAGCCCTCGAGAGACTCACTATGCATCCATATGATCTCTAACCTAGTGTGCGCTAAGAGAACCAATTCGATCCCTCTTGATAGTCCGGTTTTTCCTATGGACTCAAGCTAACATCTACCAAGCCAACACTTGCTTGGTCTATCATGTCCTTAGCCTTGATCCGTCTTCAACCTTGACTCCATCAAGTTCTCGATCCGAATTGTCTGAGGCAACCAATCACCAAGTCGTCGATAGATAGAGTATGTGAGACGACACTTCATTGACATGACCATTTGAATATCCTACAAGGAAATGTTAGTCACATCAATATGGTCACCCAATCACCAAAACATTCATACCTTTGGGGTTTCCGTACTCCAGTGGTCATGAAGCTTACAGTGTCCAGGTTGGGAGAATATTTACACAAATCTCAAAGAGGAAGCCATGAACTTGAATCTTCCTATTAAAGTGTCGGAATTATGGCTTTCCCAACCAAAACGATGGAATCAACCTTTGCTTCATTCTATTTTCAATGCAGATTTTGTTAATGTAATTTTGCAAGTACCTATTTCTCAATCTGGAGGAAAAGATGAGTTAATCTGGAAACCAAACAAGAAAGGGATTTGGACAGCACAGAGTGCTTACAAGCTCTTACATCAGGAAAAAGTCCAAAAAACAGTAAGTAAACTAAACATGTCCCCTCAATCAATGTCCATCATAAAAAATATTTGGAACAAAAAGAATATTCTTCCAAGGGTGCAGATGTTTATTTGGAGTCTTTTAACTAAAAGCATTGCAAATGCTCAGCGTGTTCACAGAAGAATGAAAAATATTTCTTCAAACTGTGCACGTTGTAGCAAAGTGGAGAATGACGAACATATTTTCTTTCATTGCCCGTTTGCAAGAGCAGTATGGTTTGCCTCCCCGCTTGCTATTCGATCTGATTATCTCACTGGCTCTTGCGCGAATATTATTTATTATATCCTTAATAATCTCCCTTCTGATGAAGACCAAGATCTCGTCTTCTACATTTTATGGTTCATTTGGAAAGCTAGAAATCTCCACAGGTTTCAGAAGAAAGAAACTTCCACCTTGTCTGTTGTTTTCCAAGCTAAAGCTGCTCAAAAAGCTCAGTATGAGGCTTTCGGAGTGGAGAATATTTCGTGCAATACATCTTATGTCTCCCACATCCTCAACTCTCAGGAGCCTCCTAATAGCTCCACTTCTCACTGTCATTGCAAATCAGATGCCTCTTATCATGCAGGTCAAGAATCAGGTCTCGGAATCCAAATAAGCTTCTCTGGAAAACAGGGAATGTGGAGTCTGCAAGCTCAAGCTAAAACTTCTATTGCAGCCTCCCCTCTTCACGCTGAAGCCTTAAGCATGTATCTTGGTTATCATATCATATGTTTCTTGCAGGTTAAAGAATGTGATTTCTTTTCAGATAATGCTACTCTCATCTCCTTCATGAAAAATAATCAAGAATCAGCCCCAGACTGGAGATTGAAGAGCATCAAAAGAGATATGGAAGGCAATGGGAGAAACATGAGCATGAACTTCTTCCATGTTCCAAGAGAAGAGAATTTCATTGCTGTAACATCCGGGATGTTAATTCAAGCCCAAAAAAATAGAATCGGCCAGTTGTTCGGCCCGTGGGCCGGGCCCATTGGGCCGCGTTACTGTAGCACTGGGGGCACTGTAGCGAGGCTACTGTAGCGAGGCTACTGTAGCGCCCTGGCACTGTAGCCGTGGAACACTGTAGCTACGCGGTACTGTAGCTCTGCGGGTTAGTCCCATACTGGAAATCGACCAGGAGCTAGACCAGCTTAAATACTCAGTCCAGAGTGCAGTAGTAACCGGATTAACCCTTTTACGCGAAGCGAGGACAAAAGCGTAAGAGATGCTACTGTGAGGTGGGGCCCGCACTGTAGGCGTACGGGCCTGGAGCCGTACTCTGGGCTGGGGTGTTGCAGAATGGTAATCAGAGCCGTGCTGGACGTGGCCAGGAAGGGACGATCATGTGTCTACTGTCCCCTGGATGACTCGTGGAGTCAGGGGGTAGGCTGGTCGCTCGACGGGACGTCGAGTTCTAAAGGGGGGGAGAATGTAACATCCGGGATGTTAATTCAAACCCAAAAAAATAGAATGGGCTAGTTGTTCGGCCCGTGGGCCGGGCCCATCGGGCCGCGGTACTGTAGCACTGGGGGGCACTGTAGCGAGGCTACTGTAGCGCCCGGGCACTGTAGTCGCGGAACAATGTAGCTGCGCGGTACTGTAGCACTGCGGATTAGTCCCATACTGGAAATCGACCAGGAGCTAGACCAGCTTATACTCAGTCCAGGGTGCAGTAGTAACCGGGTTAACCTTTTTACGCGAAGCGAGGACGAAAGCGTAAGAGTTCCTACTGTGAAGTGGAGCCCGCACTGTAGGCGTACGGGCCTGGAGCCGTACTCTGGCTGGGGTGTTACAATTGCAGATGCATTAGCTAAAAGTTCTCTATCTGTTTTTAGGGATGGTCCTAGGTTCAGTTGCTTCAATATTAATCATAGCATTGGCTGTCCTGTAAAAGATCTACTTAATAGTTTTCCTACCTGGGCTGAACTTTGTAATCTTATTTGCATATAAATGAAAGCCCTATAAGGGCGTGTTTTCCTTTCAAAAAAAAAAATAAATAGTACTCTTTTCATTGATTTTTTCGTTGAACAATATAAAAGCATTATATTATCTAAAAGCAACAATATATATATTTAAATGATTATTATTATCTAAAAGCATTATAAAATTAATTTATACATTTAGTTATTTGCATAAATATTTATAAATAAAATACATAATCAAAATAATGAAAAAAAATCAACAAGTGTTATATATTTAAAACCGAAAGGAGTAGTATTTTGCAAACATGGAGGAATTACGCACACGTCGAGTCATTAATTCCGAATTTTTAGCTACTGCTGTCACATCAAGGGCCCGACTAAACCTCATCAAACTATCCGATCGTGATCACAAAAACAGACTCATAAACACCTAAATTTAATCCCCTTCATTACTCTACACCTGCCAATACTCAGGAATTACGGTAGTACGGGCATTAGCGAGCAGTCTGATTACGATCGAGAGACGTGTGGGGCGCGGACGTCTTCCGCCGGCGGCAGCTTGGCAGCCATCAAGGCCTTGAACTCGTCGAAGGAGACGACCCCGTCGCCGTTGCTGTCGTACTTTGCAACCATCTGCTCGGCGCTCAGCTCCGCCTCGTCGAACCCCAGCCTCCGCAGCATGCGGCGCACCTCCTCGGCGGTGATCACGCCGTCCTTGTTCTCGTCGTACGCGTCGAACGCCGCGCGAATGTCCGACTCGTCCCCGCCCTCCATCACCTTCCGGAGCTCGTCGATGCTGATGAACCCGTCCCCGTCGCTGTCCGCGGAGGCCACCATCTCCTCCGCCTCCTCGTCCGTGCAGCGGTGGATCGCGCGCATCTCCGCGGCCGAGATGCGGCCGTCGCCGTCCGCGTCGTAGTGGCGGAACAGCTCGAGGTTCGGGTCGAAGACCTCGTTGGGTGGTGGGGGGCTATCCGTGGTAGTGCTCGGAGGCGGCGGAGGCGGCGGTCTACGACGTCGGCCGAAGAGGTTGCCGGTGCAGGAGGCGGTGGCGGAGACGACGAGACCCATGCCGGACGAGAGAGCGTGCGAGATTGATGGTACCGTGCCGGTGTCGCGTGCGTTCTGGTTTGGGCTTTCGGGCTGTTTGGCTTGTTGGGGGTTTTGGTATCGTTTTTGTAGGGTTCGCAGGATTGCAGGATTGGACTCGGCATCGGAGGGATACTCGAAGGCTTTGCCGGTTCCTTTAATAAAAATGGAATGAATTTGCATGCATATGGTAAGCTTTCTTGTATACACGGTGAACACAATTATTCTTGTACGAGTTGATTGCAATTATCCTTGTAACACGTGCTGAACGCGCTTATTGTTTTTGTCGTAATAAAAAAGAGAACACAGATATTGTTTCCCTTCAGATCGTAAATGATTTTCCTTACGTGGATGTATGACGCCGAATCGGAGGATGGATACTTTGCTACTATGACATGGACCACGCCATAGGCTGCTACAGGTCAGGCTTCGTAAATTTCACTTGTTTGCACTTTTTTTAAACACTGTAAAAACGCACTTACAAACATATACGAGTACGTATTATATAGATGAACAACACGCAATCAACCCCTACCTCTATGAACGCATTCGAAAAAATGAACCGGTTGATCCTGAGATTCACGAAGTCACCACAGACGCTTCGATTTTGCACTCGATATTCCGTGCTGTTAATTCCAGACTAATACTCTCCATCCTCTGATCTAGTCGTTGTATTACACTGGAAACATTTAACATGTATCATAACTCAGGCACGTGACTACGATCGGCCACGATCCGCACTCCTCTGTGATTCAGGCTGAAACGGAGCGGGTTGACCCGCCGAACCTCACGAACCGGACCTAATTTTTTCCCTCGAATCGGTTCGGCTCGACCCCACGATGAGGCGGACTCAACCGGGGCGTGACCCCTTCAACCCTAGGGGCGAATGAATCTGCTGCCGGCAATATTTCCTCTACTGCTTCCCTGCTCGCCGCGGCCGTCGAAGTAGGCGCTCGTGCATGGCGGCGTCCCTGAAACGGCGGGTGTGGCTGATCCGTGGTTCAGTGGTTCGCAGCGGGAAACAGGGGCGGGTCAACCCTTAACCACCTTATCAACCATAAGGGTCGCAGGGTCAAGGAACGGGTCGCCCCGACCCGCTCCGTTTTCAGGCTGATCTGTGATACCACTAAGCTGAAATTTCTCACACCTCATTTCAGCTAAATGCACATGGATAACCTGCCGGAGATTTGTGGCCTGCTACTCTAAATTTATTGCACTTCATTTCAGATATATGCACTTGCAAACAACCTGAATTTCCTGTCGAGCACACCACTGTAAGAAAATTATAATTTTTCTTGTCCAAAGTTCCTTTTCACAACTTCATCCAACTTTTTTGTATAACTGAGAATGAGTTGCTCCATCAAATTGCTGGCATGCATCTTGCATTAGTAGAAGGCATGCGTCCTCTCGTGGCAGCGTTGGTTTTGTGATGAGCGGCCAAGATTGAGTATGGCAAAGTTTGCCATAGGAGGATCAAGGCGGATGGAATTTGGTTTCATGACCTTTACAGATATCGTTTGTTTTCATTATCAATGCAGATATCATTTGTTTTCATGATCTTTAGCAGACATGATCCAAATGAAATGATATGAAAAACCTTAGAAACAATGCAGATGGATTTTGAAATATATTATATTATATTATTAAAATGATAAAAAAACATCTCTACATTTGCTTTTGGCTTCATCATGTCAAATTCGGAAAAAGTAACACCGTTGATTGCTACGAACCTGAGCAATTTGATTAAAAGAGAAGATTTATCCTATGATGTTTAATTCTGATTCATTGGCACCATATACACAGATCAACTTGTCAGTGAACTAACCCGACCCAATCCAGACCGCCGCCTCCACCCTCCCTTGCCCACTTCTCCATGGCGGCCGCCGCCGCGGGGGCCATGCCGGCAACGGCCAGGAAAACCATCTTCACTTCCACCTCCGCCCTCCTCTCCTCCTCACTGGAGCGCAGCCGCCGCAGACTCTCCTGCTCCGCTGCGACAGCCGCTGCCCCGCGCATCGCGCCGCAGCCGCCGGACCTGGTCCGATGGGTGCAGCGTGAGGGCGGATTCGTCCACCCGGCCCTCCGCGTCGCGAACCACCAGGAACATGGCCTCGGGGTCTCAGCTGCTGCGGCCGACGGTGACATCCCCCCGGGGGAACTCCTCATCGCGCTCCCTGGCCGCCTCCCACTACGACTCCGACGCCCAACCGGCGCTGCGGACGACGTGCTCGTGCAGCTTGCCAAACAAATCCCGGGTAATGCCCTTTCTGATTCGGTTACTTCTGGAACTCTGGAACGAAGGATACACCATTGTGCTTGTTTGTGAGCTGTGAGTGCACCAAACGTGATAGTAATATGGCAAATTAGGCTCAGGAATGTAATGCTGCTGAACCTCTCTATACAGAGCTCCAGACGTTGAACTAATTCGAACGAAACTTAGCACCAACAAATGCTTTTGATAACTATCGGATTACTTTTATCGATCATTAAATATGTGACCGTATTTGTTACTCACCTGTTGATTACGATTTACGAATTTATGAAATGTTATATTGCTGCTTTTTTAAGCCTTGGGTCAGTTTAATAGACCATCCGAGCAATGCTCTGAATTGTTGTGTTTGTGTTGTAAGCTACGAATCATGGAACCAGCAACTTGAAACTCTTGCTTACAGCATTGTTGTTGGGATATTATGTTAAATGGTCGAAGTGAGCCCAAAGTTGTTGGAACTAGGACCCTATCTAGTACAGCAGTGTTTATATTGACAGCGTGTGGTATGCTACTGTGATTAAATGAACTTAATAATTCAGTTCAGGTTCAGATATTGCATTTCAGAATGACCCCCCCCCCCCCCCCCCCCCCCCCCCAAAAAAAAAAAAAAACTTACTTTGTATATGGAACCAGAGGCAATTTATACTTTTATACTTATTTTGTTATGTTACATTTTCTGAGGATATTATTGGCTGGGCAAGCTTTCCAGCATGTTTTCCTGTTATTGAATAGTTTGTAATCTGTCTTTGTGTCTTTGTGTAACTGATGTTGTCATTTGATTGAGTTTACACATTTTGAACCACCCCTTATTTGTTTATAAGGGAATTTCTATATTGTAAAATGAACAAGAAGTAAATTCGATCATGCGGGAAACATTTTACAGATGAACTATGGGCTATGAAGCTAGGCTTGAGATTGCTTCAAGAAAGGGCCAATCCTGATTCATTTTGGTGGCCGTACATTGCCAATCTGCCTGAGACTTTCACTGTACCAATCTTCTTTCCTGGGGAAGACATAAAAAACTTGCAGTACGCCCCTCTCCTCCACCAGGTTGATAAAAATATATGGTTATGCTTGTATCTAGATGACGCTTATCGTTTCCCCTTTCCTTTTCTAACTCATGCCTTTTCAGGTGAATAAAAGATGTCGTTTCCTTCTTGAGTTTGAGAAAGAGGTACATCATAAGCTTGGCACCGTGCCCTTGCAAGATCATCCTTTTTCTGGGCAAGAAATAAATTCATCTTCCCTTGGATGGGCTATGTCAGCTGCCTCTTCTCGAGCATTCCGTTTGCATGGTGAAATCCCAATGCTGTTGCCTCTTATTGATATGTGCAACCATAGTTTTAATCCCAATGCCAGGATTGTCCAGGAAGGAAGTGTAAATAGCTCAGACATGTCAGTTAAGGCAAGTATCCTTTGATGTTCATGCACTTCTGAGTTTTCCTTTTTTACACTCCCGAAGTTTTAGATTTTTAGCGTTAGGTTAATCCTTTTCATTCTCATTTATTATCTATTTTCCTGTTTCACATATGAACTTTGCATGCTGGGATGCTACTACTGGATACTTTAACTAGCTGTCATTTGATATACTCATTGCTGACATCTCTGGTAGCCATTCATAATGCTTGCTAGTTGCATTATTACTACACTTCGTCACATACAAATATACAATTTCGTTTATTGGCTTGCACTTGTTAGCTATGCAAAACGTGCATCTAGTGATCAGCTGTTTCAGGCTGATTGCAAAAGTAGCAAGTGGGGTCTCCCTGCCATTTCCTCTTGACCATGTTATCTTTGGTCACAGATTACTTGGTCTCATCAAGTGATCAGCTGTTTCAGGCTGATTGCAAAACGTGCATCTATTTGTCACTACTCTACTATTTAAGCTATACTTGTGCCGTTGGTATTATCTGTTTGTCTCAAGATATGCAATATAAATCTACCTGCTTACTGCATGGTTTATACTGCTATACACAGGTTGTTGCTGAGACGAAGATTGAGAAAAATACTGCAATAACGCTGAACTATGGTTGCCATCCCAATGATTTCTTTCTTCTCGATTATGGCTTTGTGATAACATCAAATCCGTATGACCAAGTGGAACTGAGCTATGATGGAACACTCCTTGATGCTGCTAGCATGGCAGCTGGGGTCTCTTCTCCCAATTTTTCAGCACCATCCAAGTGGCAGCGAGATATTTTGTCTAAGCTAAATCTACATGGAGAGGGTGCTGTTTTGAAGGTATTTTCTTCATTATCTGCCCTCTATTGTTTATCTGATACATAGTTGAATATGGTTGTATTCATTATTCACATGCCAGTCTGACCCTGTTACACTTAAGTTTCAATCTGACTCTTGCTATGGGTAACAACACATGGGTTTCCATTCAGGTAAGCTTAGGAGGCCAAGAGATAGTTGATGGGCGCTTGTTAGCTGCATTACGGGTGCTTCTTGCCACTGATCCAGAGGCCGTTCACAAGCATGACCTCAAAACTTTGATGTCCCTTGACGCAGAAGTTCCTTTAGGCCCCACTGTTGAAGCCTCAGCACTCCGAACGGTTCTTGCTCTCTGTGCAATTGCACTCCAGCACTTCCACACAAAGATAATGGAGGACGAGGCCATTTTAAAGGGAGAACCCCCTCTTACTACTGAACTTGCGGTACAGTTTAGGTTGCAGAAGAAGGTCATGATCGTTGACGTGATGCAGAATCTTAGCCGGAGGATCAAGAAGCTGTCAGCGCAGAAATCCACCGCATAAGATAGTTTAATTTTCTGGAATTCCTTCAGCAGACAATCAATTACTACCCTGTCCTGATTACTGTAGATAACAGTAAGCCCCAATTTTGGTTCTCCCAAATGTTTTCGTGGTCCTACCCCCAACTCTAGACATGTAAAAAAAAAAAATTACATCTGCTTGGTTCAAAATCTGTGTGTCCCTGTTTGTAATTCTGAACACGTGTACCGTTTAACATTAGGCTGGAACAAGTCTCTTCGGTTGAAAGGGTACGCCTCTGTTTGCTGACACGATTCTCCGTGACATAGTGTTCGAATATAAAGTCATGTATCTGAACAAGTTTGCAACCGATCTCTGTACTAAATTGTTGAACAATGTTGGAGAGGTCATATCATTTGATTCTGAAATTATGTTTTCTTCTAATTATTACCTGTTTGTTCATGAAATGGATCTTTCACATGACTGTAGTTACCACATATAGAGCAAGAAATCTTTCAACGTATAACCGATTTCTTTCCCTCTTCAAACAGAGAATATGGCACCATCCTAGTTCCACAGAAAAGCTGAAACAAGTAGTACGTAGTGTATTTACAAGATCTTGACAAGACCATCACCCTAACAGAGCATATGAAAAGTGTCGACACCAACAAGACGATAAAAAAACAAAAATCCTAGCAACGACCGATCGATTAATCAACCGATCCTACTAACGCGAAAGGGATGAGACGAATGGACCGCCTGCTCTCCCCGAGCCCGCTGGAGGTTTGCATCCTTTCCTAGGAGTCGCCGCCGATGGAGATGGCGGGGCGGCTGGCGCGGCCGAGCGGCGACCTGGATCGCTGCTGCCTGGCGACGTCCCGGAGGACGAGGCGCATCTCGGCGACCTGGTGCTGGTACGTCTCGTGCACCTTGGCCTTGTCGTCCTCCTCCTCCTTGATCCGCCGCACCTGGCTGTGCACCACCCGCGCCACCTGCTGCTGACGCCCTCCGTCCCCGTCTCTCAGCTGCTGCCTCTCCATTGTAAATGGCGCCTAGCTTCTTCTTCTTCTTCTTCTTCTTCTTCTTGGATTTTGTTTTAGATTCGCTTATTTGGATGACGCTAATATATCCTCTCCGCGATCAGGGATGGACGAAGGAAGAAGAGATTTGGACACTGCAAATGCATGTTAGGCCGGGCTTGTATAAATAGGAGGGCACGTGTGAACCGGGTGGAGACCTGACCGCTTCTTCCTTCCTTCCCCGGCCATGATCGCGGGGGACGAGTGCTCGCGGCCGACACGTGTGCCCTGGTCCGCGCTCGCGTTTACCAGATCCTCCCCTTCGCCTCTCGTCCCGTTCGCGTCGCGTCGCGTCGTTACGAGCCTCACGTTGCTTGGGGCGGTCGATCCGTGCCTATCCATGCAGTGGGCGGACGACGCGTCCGGCTGCTCGTTCGTCGCAGCGTTCGATCGATCGATTTGGGTTTAATTTTGGCGGGGTAAACGTGTGTCATGCTGATCGCGCGCGTTGCAGTAGAAGGTTGGGCGTGTCGGCTTGTTGTCGTCCTGTGGTAGCGACTCGTGGGCCACGAGAGAAACGTGCGAAATGTGGATGGAGACGAGCGGTCGACGCCGGTTTCATTGGGTCGGCCGCGACAAAAGTTGTGGGAGGAGCGGTACGGCTTCGGCAAAACAGACCATGTTTTTTTTTCTGTTGAAATAACAAAAACGTGCTGAATGGACTAATTTGTTCGCTAATTCCCTTTTTGTGATGTAACATGGTGGATAAAATTATAATATTAACGACGATTCCCGTTTTTCGAACGGGAAATCAGAATGGAACCAGATTTTTCAAATATGTTGTACACCTTAATAATTTTCGACAAAACTCAGATTTGACAAATGAAAGGCACCTATGGAACCGAGAGCGCTCGTCAAAATGGAAAAACGGAGAGCGGGTAACGAGTAGCCATTCGGCCCGTTTTCTCAGGCGACGATACATGGGCTGGGCTTGTCCCGGTCGATTTCGACGGGGCTTTCACAACAGGCCGGTCACTGCTGCAACCACCACTCACGCACGGCCCAACCGGTGTAGCCCAACAACTTTTCTCATGCAAAAATTAGTCGGTCACCTCCGTCCACACCACATCTTTGACCACACCAGCACACCACAATCACCACCAGACACCAGTTTATCCAGCAAGCCCTCGTCCCGATTAACTCCCGATTCGATGAAGATTCTGATCTCTTGCCCGAGCCACTGCCTATGAATACAGCTTCAATTTCGCTTCACGCGAGCTGATGAAACAAGGTGAAAAACAAGCAACGAACAGGACAAGTCGCCTCGAATTGGGCGTCGTTCCAAGCTTCCAATCAACCGCTGCGCGATGACTGCGGCCTTTTTTCCGGTTTGTCCTATACGCGATACGTGCTCAACGTGTTTGGCGCCACTCGAATTAGGCATATATCACCCGAACCTTTTGCGGCCGGGATTCTGCAGGTAGCTAGTAGCGGGCGGTAGTTGCTGCGCGCGAACTAGTCGAGCGCGCGTGGAGATGACATGGACTCACATGCGGAGGAGCAGCGAGACGGAGCCGTGAAATCGGCGCGGCCACGTGAGCGAGCAGGGAGCCATGCGTTCGTCTGGTGATTGGTGATGAGAGCTCTGGTTGCAGACCACAGGCATCGACAAGCATATTCTCCTCTCCACCAAAAAAAAAAAAAAAATCATATTCTCCTCTCCCCTCAACTGATCGTTGCCTGCAGAAGAGATCGCTTCGAACCTTTCAACCTGACAGTTGTTTTTTGTCCATTATTACAACGTAATTATCATAATTGTTTGTTTATTTCTAGTGGCCGGAGATGTATCTTCTTAATGAAATACGTGCTCCGCCGTTTAAAAAAAAAGCATGGCTGCCTGTAACCGCACCACAAATCGTCAGGTCAATATCTATCCTTCTTCACTGTTGGCCATTCGAAAATGATCTCGCTGACGGGGTCTCTCGCACGGCCCCGCCAAAAAACGGACGTATCAGCGAATCGTGTCGATCCTCTTTCACCTCCAGGTGTGTGGTTACGGGGCCCTGCCAAGTCACCACCGCGTCACTGTCCTTCATTCGTCTCAGGCACTCTCTCTCTCTCTCTCTCTCTCTCTCTCTCGGTGACAAGGACTCTTCATTATCCCGTTTCTTTCGTCCATCTCGGATGATCTACATGCTCTGCTGTGTTGACGTAGCTGAACCACCGTGGGCCAAAGGAGAAGTTTGTGGTTCGTGAAACGATGCAACATCGTTGCCTCGCCTAACAAACATGGTTCTGCCCGGTGTTTACTGATGACTGACCTTCTAGATGCATGCTCCGGTAACATGCTTCTGAATGTGAAGTGCTGCAGTTGCGATCGATTCAGAGAGGTTGCTCAGTGTCGAAGAGCTAAATTGTTTGTAGAGAGCAAACAGAAAGCCACATGCACTAGTACATAAAGGTGGAAAGGAAATGTTGAGAAAGCTCCTCGTACATGCCACTGAATACATGTGAGAAATTCAGATAGGTTCAGACACACCTGTCAGTGAGAAAATCAGAGGCAATAAGAAAATGCGGGGATATCATGTACTAGCATAGTATTAATTTGATATGGATGTGAATCAAACCGGTCAAGATCTACGGTTTTGATCTGGAATGCACATAGTATAATGTGATTATCGACGGTTCAATTGGCTATTCAGCCCTGAGAAAAGGAATAATGAAGCCACCACCTTCCAAGTACCTCACATGCATCGTTAAACTGTCAGATCAGATTGTGATACCTGACAATTCCCGGGACAAAGAAAACCAGGCAATAACGCATGTTACTCGCTGAATCATACAGTCTCAGTTGCACATGCTCATGCTGACTCAATCGACCAAATGGTCCAAAATATGCCAGTCAGCTCGATCCACCGCCGTCTTCATATCACGTTGACCTCGATTACATTTTGCACATTCTCGCGATTCTCCAAGAGTGTCTGTTGCAGCCTCGCAGTTTCATGGAAAATCAGTGTGTAGCATGCATTTCAGCTTCTAAATTTAGCTTCTGCTTCATTTTCTCTGTCAGTCTTACGCGCAATGACGTACACTGATATATAGCTTCTGCTTCATTTCCTGATGACCCACGTGCATTACGAAGAAGATTGCACAAGACAGTCAGAGCTCTACGCAGTGATCGTTCTGATTTTCTTCTTACTTTAAACTTGATGCTGACAAGATCGACCATGAATATGCATGGAACATGCATGAAGATGGGCAGTTCAGATTCTCGGAGGCATCTCTATCATCGACTTAACAATTTGAGGGCCGATCGATAGTCTGACCGAATCTCACTCATACAGGGTTTGCACTGTTGGTGCATCAATGATGAAGTAATGTCATTAGTTACGTTTGTGCGAATCTCAATCATTAGTCATGGGCGTTTAGCTGCATATAACTTATTCATATAGGCATTTTAGGTGGTTACCTTCCTTAACGACCTATACGTGCTAAGATTCTGAGGAGAATTGGAGAGATCAACAAACTGAAGCTTTCAATGCACACCAGACGAATATCATCTGAGAGACTGATTGTGACTCTGTGAGATTCTTTAAAGGAAAAAAATGGTTTACATTTTTTTAATCGACACCAAACCAATAGTACAAATGGTTACCCAGAGTATATACGAGATAGACTAATTGGCATTGATGCCGTTGCTTGAAAATGTCAGATGGACGCAATGATTTTGTGTGCAACCAAAATACCCAATCAATCAAGCAACTGTTCTCAGAAAAATTTGCTCATTTTCAAAGGATTAGGATCCTCTACCTTTGTAAACGGTGACTTTGCGTGCCTTTGAGTCACTGACATATGGGGACACATGAATCTCATGATTTGTAAACCCTCATGTCAGTGACTCAAAGGCACACAAAGTCACCGTTTACAAAGGTAGAGGATCTCAATCCATTTTCAAACATCACTTAACAACCGCTAGTACGTTTCATTGAGAAAGTACGCATGAGTTAGTAAGCCCATGCAGCATGGGACTACGACTACCTGTGGAAAGAAAAAACGTTCTGTGGAAAACGAACAAAAGATAAAGGTGAGAAGGAATGGGCAGTAAAGTAAACCAACAACCGAGCCGACATATCGAGCTCGATCTACAGGCAATAGAACATTCCGAGTAGTGTTCATGCACGTGTAAGAGTCGTGTCGATGATGTACATGCACGGCAATTTCAAGCAAGACTTTCCGACACTTCTGTTGGCTCCACATAAGTCTGAACACTGGCCATGAACTGAATAATCGTGCACGTCATAACAAAATGCAGTTATATCTGCAAGACTGCAAATCAGTATGGACTATGGATCTGAACTGCAACATTATCCTGCTAGTATATCTGATAAACAACACGCGCCGGTCGCATGCATGCATATGTACATGTCATCGCGTTTAGACGATCGGAATGGATGTGCCAACAACTCGAAAGTGCCACTGCACGGAAGGAACACGAGACGCGACCTTTCTTCTGTCGTCGTCAGTCGTCGGAGCTTCCAAGTTCCAAGTCCCAACTAACTCGCTGGAGATTCAGAAAGTAACGACGACGAGAAGAACTTACACGAAGAATGCTGAAAAGCTTTCGGGGCGTGCGATTTGGTTTCATCTTTTCGTGGGGAGTACCTAGAGGAGGGAGCAGGGAAAAGGGAAACAAACAAAACAGAACATGAGGAAGACGAAACCCCGAAACCAAAAGAAAACAAAGCGGAGATACCCCCCAACAACTGAGCAACCGCACGCCGCGGTGGCCCCCGGCCGGGGGCCTTCATCCTGCAGCCACCGCCGTCTCGTCCTGTCCCGCCTCACCATCAATTCGTGCTCATGTTGGCGGAGACCGTGCACGACGCGACCTGGGCCAAAGCGTGGCCGGGCGCGGCAGCTCGACGTGGCTGTCCCGACGGGTCCGTGCGCGCTCCGGCCTCCGGCGCCCACGGCGACGCCGGCGTTTAATTTGCGATCGGTTGGTGGAGCTGCAGGGAGAGCCAAGCACACGGCGGCACGTCGGCGTCGGTCGCACCGTTGGATCGCAGCGCCGCGACATGTCCCTGACCGGCATGGTCCCAGCACGAAACGCCGGGACCGGCGAGTTATTCGATACTGGTTCAGTGGTTCCTCGATCAGGCGCGCGCGCTCCATCACATCTACTCTGGTAAAAGAAAGGCTTTTGATTAATGCACAACTTCCGTGCTCGTTTGCCGTCGAAGATTAGTTGTAACGATCTTCCGGGAATAAAAAGATTAGTTGTAACAAACGGAAGACTTGGTAGAATCCATGACTTGGCCGGACTAGGAACCAATCAGCCTACTGTTGGGACTAGAAGTAGGGCTGGACGCCGAGCGAGCTGAGCTCAGCTCGGCTCAGCTTGCCCCGGCTCGTTAACACAACAAGCCAGCTCGGCTCAGCTTGTTATGCTGCCGAGCTGAAATGCTAGCTTGGCTCAGCTTGATACGAGCTCGAGCTAGCTTGTCGAGCTCGCAAGCTAGGAACACCAACAGAAAATAGTATGTTCACCTTGTCTGCAGGTGGAAGCGATGGAGTATTTTCTGAACGCGATGGCTTTGAACTTGCACCTGCTCTATACGACGGACAACCCTAGCCATCGTCTGTATACTGTCGAGGTGGATGGTGATTCAGAACTGGATGCCAGCCTCTTCGCATACGCATTACCTCTGTGGTGCTTTGACTGCAAGCTCGGTTGTCACTCCATGGCTGAAGGACACCAGTGCTGAAGGACACACTCCCCTGATGAGGAAGAGATGGCGATTAGGGAAGCTACGGGCAGCTGTCAGCGCCGTTGTGAACCCAAACAAGGCTCGCGTCAAATTCTAGTCCAACTAATCACGCTTTGTGTCCTTTCGGCTTCGTGATCCCAATCTTTAGGAGTAGACGACTAGGTAGCAGGCCAACTTTGCATGGATTTGCTCCTAGGCCTCAATTATGCTTCAGTTTTGATGGTTTATTGAATACGTTGGAGATATACATTAGAACTCATCCAGCTTGCAAACAGCTTGCGAGCCAGCTCGAGCTAGCTCGTTTTTGTAGCGAGCTGAAACATGAGCTTGGCTTGTTAAAAAAATTAACGAGCCGAGCCGAGCTGAGCCAAGCCAAGAGCGAGCCGAGCCAGCTTCCAAGCTTCGAGTTTTACGTCCAGGCCTAACTAGAAGGACCTCATATGATTGCTTTTCGTCTTTTTGGTATTCTGATTTCTGAACCTGGGTGCAACAGAGTTGTCAATTTCCAACATCTCTTTACCCACGCTAGCTATCGGCAGTTATACTCGTTCTCACGTCGGTGACGACGCCAGAATGACGATGTCGCTCGAGCAGCAGATTAATTCAGACCATCGCTACGAACGCCGGCGCGCACGTGTGGTGTGTCTCGACCGAGGTGCCGGCTGTACATACCTGGACGGGGAGACGTCACGGCCGACATGGCAGGATTTCAGCAATGCTTAAGCAATTCACCTTTGAGTCGGCATGCATGCATACTGTTCTTTATTGTGGCAAATCTGAAAGGAGCGTTGCAAGAGAATCTCTGAGCACAAGGAGACGTCGTTTGATCAAGTAACTTCTTTGGTAGTAGCTAGTTAGCTAGTGTTATTCAGTTCTAGAGCATCTCTGGATCGCCCACTGAGGAAATTTAGTAATCCTGCTTCATCCCTGGTTTGACAGCTTAATGCTATTGTACTGTTCTTTTGACAGCTCATATGCTGTTTGTTTAGAAAAAATGTAATACTAGGATGTAACTCTCTTTTCTACCTTAATGAATGGCAGTGCTCCTGCCTATTTTCAAAAAAAAAAAAAAAAAAAAAGACGTCACGGCCGAGCTTACCACACGCGGCGAAAATGTTGTTCTGCGCCACGGCTAACGAAATGGTGGATTGAGGAGGTGAGAACGTCGTCAGCTGGTGTGAACAGGCATCATCAACCGGCGGCGCGTCTCAAGTGTTCTAGCTTCCAGTTCGCCACATTCACAAGCAAGGAGAAACAATCCAGTGTGGACAAGCGCCGCAAAACTGATGATGCATCTTGCTTCGCAAGCATGATCACTGGTCCACAATACAAATGGTTTACTTCCATGGAGATAAACAAATTATTAAAGCATATTTAACTCCGGCGAGGAGCAGCAGCGACGTCACTGACGACACTGACCGATGTGATAAAACTAGGGAGCAGGGAATTATCAATATATCATCAGCAGCTCAAACTGAGATGCAAAGGTGGACTTGGCCATGCACCCATGGACTTTTTCGGGTTTGTTAGCAGTGGTTAACTAAGGCAAGGAAACGCTGATAGCCTGATACGCAGTGGAGAGGGCGTGTGGATGTGCGCGTACGCGGCCGACGGCAAGAGCTGAGACCGGCGACGCGAGAGAAGCAGCTGCGAAGGACGAGCGGGAGCTCCTGCACATACGCGCTTTGTCCGCTATCATATCCTCCTCCTTGCCCTCCGGATGGGGCATCTCTTGCTCTCTGACTTGCTGAGTGGACACGGTCTATGGGCGTCAGGCCAATCTCTAAATTGTTTAGATGATGGTGATGCTTCCGTCCGGTGGTGGTCATGTGTCTTTTTTTCAGTTTATTTTTTCACTCCCTTATACATGGGATAGCTGCAAGGTCGAGGCCACATTGTGGCTGTGGTGGGGGCATATGCACCAACGGAAAATAAAAACATAGTGGTGTTGGCATGTAGTGACTATATATATGCAGTCCGTCAAATTAAATTACACAACCAAATCATTTAGTATTGCATTTCTAATGAATTTTCTCTACCTTTAACTAAAGCCAATAATAGTCAATGAGTTTCAATATATGAGAAGTCATCTTTTTAGAAATATAAGTGCATGAATGGTTCCGACTGTTTCATATCATGGCTATTGCATGTGGTGATGTGGAAAGATGATATAAATGTCAACTTGGCTTTAAGAATTTTGGATCGAACATTTAGATTTGAAAAGAGCTTATGAAACCATATTTCTTGCATATACTAATTTCAAAAGTATGGTTTACACAAGTAAATCATAGCCAGTTTTGGAGGCATAACCTCAGTTCCTCAATTGTAAGAATTCTTACAACAGCTTTTCAGAATATGAAATATTCGACACGAGAAAAGTACCTTTTTAGAATTCTAGATAAATAATGCTCGTAATCATAGCTAACTAGCCTCTATATTTCCAGCGGAACTTTGACGAAAATTGATCTCGAGAAGACTTCCAGGAAAGCACATCTGAAGAAAGTGCAGCAAGCTATCTGCCGCAGAAGATCCTCTACCTTGTCCTCTTCCCCAACCGATCCTCTACCCGTCCATGCTCCACGCCCATGTTACCCATCGCTCGCTCGGCGCCACCAGCCACAGCATTCCATTGACCTTCCCTCCCGCCTATTAATACCCGCGAGCCCGAGCGCCATGGCCGCAAACAAGCAGCTGCTGCAGCATCCATCCATCAGCCGCCTCACCAGCTCCGAACCGGCCAGCTGCGCAGCTAGCACCAACGCAATTAACAACCATGGCCGTGCTGGTTGCGAGGCAGGGGCGTGAGCTGCAGCGGTACAGCCCGAACACGGGCGGTCGCATCGTGGTGGGCTGCATCCCGTACCGCGTCCGCGGCGACGGCGAGATGGAGGTGCTGGTGATCACGTCGCAGAAGGGGCACGGCATGATGTTCCCCAAGGGCGGGTGGGAGGAGGACGAGTCCATGGACGAGGCCGCCCGGCGCGAGGCCCTCGAGGAGGCCGGCGTCCGCGGCGACACCGAGCCCGTGCTCGGGTTCTGGCACTACAAGAGCCGCCGCTACGTGGACCAGACCTACGAGGGCTTCATGTTCCCACTCCGCGTCGCCGACGAGCTCCACCAGTGGCCCGAGATGGCATCACGCAAGCGCACCTGGGTGAGTTCACCATTTCTGACTCAGCGGCACAGCGCCGGCTGATTCATTGACGATTACTGCAAGCAAGAACATGTCGTCTAACTGTGAGCTCGCAAATTTTGATTGAACAGGCAACGGTGCAGCAGGTGATGGACGGGTGCCCGCACTGGTGGATGCGGGAGGCGCTCGAGAAGCTCGTCGCCCGGCACGCGAAGCTGCAGTCCGCTCTCTGATTATCATCGATTCAACATCAGCCGGAACGAAGCTCACGAGCGGTTCACGCAAGAAAGCATCGGGAGGTCGAACGATGTCGTGTCCCTATCTCTCTCGGTGCAGCGGCAGGCCGGCGCTCGGACCGAGCATGTCTGGTCGCCCTTACCGGAGAGAAACGATCGACGGGTCGATGCTGCCGATGCTTTCTTGAGGTGTCGAGTCGTCGTTCCGGCTAATAATTTGCGCGATTTTAGGAGAGGGGAAAACTGGAGAACATGTAAACAGAAACGAACGGAACACAGCAGAGCAGCAGAGCTAAACAATTCACGATTCTTTGAACTACTAGTAACAGAAAGTGTAAATCGTACTACTAGCAGCAGCAATATCTCGGAGGAGGTGAATTTAATACAACAGTTCTTGAAACTTTTCACGCTTAACTATTCGTGTAGCCTACTCATGCGCTCAATTAAGCAGCAAAGTTGCTCAAAGACAGCAACAGCTCAAGCTCCTCCCGCTTCTGTCTCTGCTTACCATTCTCCAAGTAGCATCTTCCAGCGCGACAGGCTAGGAGTGGTTCATTCGCATCACTGAGAAAACACATGTACGAATGTTACAGCACCAGCTAATCCAAGCGAGTGTTGTAGCTGAAGCAGCACGTACTAATCAGCTCGGCTATTGGCCAGGTAGGATCGATCGATCCAATGCCAGAATCACGCCGTTCCATCCGAAACCGACTCTTGTCCCCGGGCTCCCGTGGCCGTGCCGGCGTGCCCATCCATCACGTCGCGCTCGCCGATTTTTCTAGACCGTGGCCCGCCGATAAGAACGGGGCGAAGGCGGGGGCATGTGCTCCTCCCGGCTCCGCCGAGTAAACTAAACTACTCGGCGCACGGCGACGTGCCGACGGCGACCCCGCACTAGCTGTCGCCGGTGATGTCTGCCCTCCGATTTTATTTTTGCCAGGATTGACTTGACCTGACGGAACAGGGAGGGCTGCCCTGCCCGGGACGGTGAAAAATAATTGCCACAGGTCGGCTCGCTGACGAAGCAAAGCGTATTTATCGGGAGATGATGATTAGTCCGGGCGCCACTGGCTGTGGTCCACGTGTGCGCGGGCGCCGTTTTGTCAATGCGTTAGGTGGCGCGCGTTCGAGAGAGAGATGATGATAAACGTAGCGTAATATAAACCAGTGACAAGTCGTCTTTTTGTTTCGCCTGCGTTGCGTAGCGTAGCGTAGCGCTGGATCGAAGGATCTCGATAAGAAAAAAACAAGTTATCTGCTGCGGAATTTTCGACTAGCGTCGCCAGGCGAGCGGAACGACGACGACGACGACGGGGGCCGCAATCGCGTTGGATTGCGGCATCCCCTCTCGTGGACGCGAGCTCCTGGGGCGTGCGGTTTCTACCGTTTTATTCGCGCGCGCGGCGGTGAACTCTGGCGTGCGGCGTCGGTGATTTTTTCTTTCTCCGTAAGTGAAAAAGCGGGATGTGCAGCTGACGGGCACGGAAGAACATGCGACGGATCGATGGCGTCTCGGCACGGTAAAAGGAATTTTCGGCCTGCGATTAGAGGGAAAAGGCATAGCTGCTTTCTACTTCTCTCCTGGAATCTCTTCGATTCATGCACTGCATCCAGCAAGCTCCGTTGCCAGTAGTTTCTTCAGTTGCAGCGTGCAACGAAAGTACGAAACGTTCGCGTCGTTGGTGCAGTCAGCGTCATGTTACCGGACGCTTTCGGACGGGCCGGTTCCATTCCATCCCGTAGATCGATCGTAGAATCGTCGTTGGTCCGGCCGAACGAGAGAGAACTCTCGTTCAAGCCAATGCAGCTCGGTCTGTGCGTGTGGCTGGCTGGTCCCGAATTAAAGCCAGTTGGGTGCGGTCCTAGTCCCAGACTGACCCCAGTCTACTGGCCACTTGAAACGTTCAAGCGCCGGAAGACGCAACGCGACAGTACGGGACTAGGACGGCGTCCGCCGCGACGGCGGCGGCGGGAGCGCGGTTGGTGCATCGACTACAGCGACGGGCCCCGGCTGGATGTTTTTATTTTTATTTTTTTAAGAGGGCCACAGATGGACCAAGCCCCGCTGGATTTTTTATTTTAGAAAAAATAGAGGGCTCAGCTGCGTGTGGTAGTTGGGCTAGCATTTAGGCCGATTTGGAACATTTCCTAGCTCCTCCAGCAAACTGTCCTTGGGCCGAATTGCAGCACCTTCTATTACGCAGTGGACCGCACACGAAAGAGTCGGGCCAGAGATACTTCGAACAAACAAACCTGGGCCTCCATGGTGTCAAGTAGGTGGTCATGGGGCCATGGGCTCGAAGTGGCTGTTCAGCCCGCGAAGGACTTGCGAGACGTGCAGCCGCGAGTGACTTGCACACACGGACACGGACACACCGCGAGAAAGTGGTCAGTGGATCACCAAACCGTGGAAAGCAGCGGCGCACGTATCCATCTCCGTGTAGGGTTCATGGCTCGCGTAGCAGGAACAAGCCACCGCGCGCTTTGCTTTGCTTTGCTTTGGCAACGGCCATTGTTGCTTCTCCCTGGCTTTTGGCCCGGAGCTGGACCAATAGTAGTCCTCCATCTCACAAACACGTTTAACAGCGTCATCCGGAATTTGGTTGGTCCGTTTTGTGAGTTCCTGGTGAACATTTTTCTCCATGTTTACAAGGAAATGCTACCTTTGCTAACCACCCGCGTGTCTCCGTGCGCCGGTGTCGTTGCCCAAATAACAAGATGATATCCGGCAACATAACGAGATGATCCGGCGGCAAGATATGCATGTCGTTGCCCGCAGGATCTCGCAAGATATGCATGCACCTCGCCCCGATACCGTGCGCCACGCCGCCAACGAAAATCTTTTCCTTGCTACTTTAATTTTTCCTTTTCGCCCCACCGAGTCCTCCGTTCTTATAAATGGGACCCGTGCGCGTCTGGAGACAGAGCAGCACGCCACACGCGGCGGAAAACGCGGCGGCAGAGACCAGAGGGCAGAGGCAAGGCAAAGCTCGAGTGGGGGGAAGCGAGCGTGGTAGCCAGAGGACGATGGGCGCTCAACGACGACCGCGGTTGCCGCGTCCGGGGCCGGCGCTGCCGCTCCTGTTCCTGACGCTCGCCGTGTCCTTCGGTATGTGACGATGTCTTTTAATTTGCGCTCCGGACCATGCGACATGCACTGGCTCCTTTCGATCTGAGGCGCGTTTGTTTAATTATATCGCGGCGTTTTTGCATGGATTCCGGTCGAGAAGGGGGTCATCGTCACGCGGCGGCCGAGGGCGGTTGCGGCGCGCCGGCGCCCGGCGCTGGTTGCATGACGGAGCTGCAGAAGCACGCGGCGTTCTTCGACCGCGACCACGACGGCATCATCACCTTCGACGAGACGCGCCAAGGTGATTGATTCGATCGTCGAGCGTCCTAGCTACGTCCCGGCCGCCGATTGCGGCCGCCTGCCTGTATGGAATGCGTCCATGCCCGCATTTCGTCCATCATGAATTAATGCTATAGCTGTCCGCTCGTTAATGAACCTTTTCTATTCTCGGCGCCATGCATGCTAGCTTGCATATCTGAATCGATGATGATCGTCTCTGATCGACGCGTGTCTTTTTTGGAAGTTGATATTTTATTTTATTCTTGACATCTGGATGCTGATAATTAATGAAGGCTTGAAGGATATCGGACTTGGATCCGTCGAGGCCGAAGCGAGTGCAGCCTTGATCAACGCCGGCCTTGGGCCCAAGACCAGACCGGTACGTATACGCTCTCTCTTATCTTTCTTTGTGTCTGGCTCTGGTTAGCTTGTGGCTTGCAGGGAAACCTTGCGTCATAGAGAAGCCAACGCACCTCATGACATTTTCATGTCCTGAGCAGCCGTTTAAGGATAGCTTTAATTTGCAAACTATTCTCTCTTTTTTTTCCTGATTAATTGTAACATTACTTGGGAGCGTGTGCGATGCTGTAGAGGCATGCATGGGCGCATGCATGGCTACCTCGCTCATTGCTCCATTTGTACCTGACCCGGTTCGTAGCATCATGGGTTGTACCAATAAAGTTATCCGTGCGTTGTCTCCATACGTGTGCAGGATAATGCGAACTCGTCAAGCATGGACATCTACATAGTGAACATCCATAAAGGGATTCACGGAAGCGATACAGGCGCATACGACGCTCAAGGAAGGTAAGCGCGCAAATGCCGTCGATCGGCTTATAGTTATGCAAGTAGCAGTAGAGTTGCAGTCATTAATTTTCAACGTGTAATCCACTAGATTTTCTAATAACACTTGTACATCTTTACAGGTTTGTTCCCCAGAAGCTGGATGAAATGTTCAGCAAGCACGGCAAAACTGTTCCCGACGCCATGACGAAAGATGAGGTCGACGAGATGCTCAAGGCCAACCGGGGCAACATGGACTTCAAAGGATGGTAATTTCTAGTAGCCTCTCTTGAAGTTGAAAAAGGGGCATTGTTCTTCAGTTTTATTCAACGTCTTGCCTTGCGCAAACAATGATGCAGGCTTGCAGCTTCGTCAGAGTGGCACTTGCTGTACAAGCTCGCCAAGGACAAGGACGGGTATCTTCGCAAGGACACCGCGAGAGCCGTCTATGATGGAAGCCTCTTCTATCAGCTGGCAGCGCAGAAAAAGGGTTAATTCGTCTGCGAAACAAGCGCGATTTATTTGTTGGGTTTTATATGTTGGCGTGCTAGAAAATTGGTTAATACTATCCAGTAAGCTCATGCTTGACTGTTAATAAAAAAGCTCATTTGACATTTAAGGTTGTTTATATGAGTATTTTTCAAAGGGATTATATGGACTAGTTGGGCTGCACCGAGACAGACTCCATTATGCGTTTCCTTCATGTCTTTTGGGCATTTGGGCCCTGTCTAGGCCGGGTTTCTGTCATTTCTGGTCGTGGCGGGTCAGCCAGCCCAATTATGTGCCTCTGTCAGGTGAATCTGCGTCCTCTTAGCTCTTGCCATGTGAAGCCAGCCACCTACAGTGCAAGTCATGCGCGAATACGCGAATACTGCTTGGTATGGGATATGGTGTACGGATACCCTTTACAACAAGAGGTCGTAGACAGGTTCATTTGGAAATGGTCGGCCGATGGGAAATATTCGGCATCGAGTGCATACGCAGCATTCTTCCATGGACAAGAATATATGAGAGGAGGCAAGGAGCTATGGAAGGTGCGTGCGCCGGTTAAATGCAAATTCTTCTTTTGGCTAGCACTGTACCGAAGATGCTGGACCTCAGAAAGACTACAGCGGCACAACATGGAAAACTACGGCAACTGCGCACTATGTGACCAAGAGGTTGAGTTCGTTGATCATCTGCTCCTGGGCTGCCCATACAGCCGGGAATGTTGGTTCAAAGTCTTCAGACCGGGTGGATACCAACAGCTGATGCCGAGTGGAAACGATATATTGGCGGACTGGTGGTTGACCTCAAGGAAAATAGTGGACAAAGCAGCTAGAAAAGGTTTTGATTCGCTGGTAGTACTCACGGTATGGATGATTTGGTGTCAGCGTAACAGCAGGGTGTTCAATGGGGAAGCAATGCAAGCAACAAGACTGGTCGGCCTAATACAAAATGAAGGACGGGCATGGATCAACGCCGGAATCAAGCAATTGTCGCGTTTCATCGTGGATGATGGATAGTACAACTCATATGTACGTAGGTGGTCGTCGGTCGCACTTTGGTTTCCTTGTAAGTACAACTTAGGGTCACGGTGTGTTTGTTGTAAAGGATAGGCGCTCATCTTGGGCGCCAATCCACTGTTTGTAAAACTCTCTCCCCTTCCGCTTAATGAAATGCGTGCCACGGCATGTTCTCGAAAAAAAAAGCCAGCCACCTCCTAGCGTTCCTTGGCTTTAGCTGTTGTTGTTTCTCACTGCGGTCGATGGATCATTAACTTTTCGATCCAAGAGCGCCTCCAATAGGACTCTTAGCTGCCTCTTAGAATTGTTTATTGAAGAAAAAGAAGAGAGAGAAGCCTGCTAACTCTTTTTTGAGAGCTAGTCTTTAAACAAAATGACCATAAGACTCATCCCTCATTTATTCACTATAAGAGATGTCTGCTACCTCTTAGCTAACTCTACCAGACGCTCTAAATGTCACTTCAAATCTCGTGCTCAATACAACTGAAAAATCGGCGGCCACCTGAATGTACGCCCGGTAAATATCTGCCTAATCTACACGCGGGATAAAATGCCTTCCTTTTCGCCAAACGCCAATCAAATCACGATCAAAATGTCACTGAATACATTCCGTCTATAGCTAGACAGAGTGGCGTCGATCGCACAGATTCGGCGCGAGGCCACGCCACGCCACGCTTCAGTTGTTCTTGTGTGCGGGTCTCCGCTTCAGTCAATCGTGCGGCTGCGAGACCGTCCACCTGTTCTTTAAAAAGGCCCCAACCCAAGGGCGGCGAGGGGAGCAGAATCAGCAGCAGTCCCAGAAGCAAAGCAAAGGAAGGGAAAGAGCAGTCGCCGCGTGGGACGGGGTCGAGACTCGAGAAGGCCTCGCCGGAGATGAGCAGCGCTCCACGACGACGGGCGGCGACGGGGGTTGCGCCTCCGTTGATGCTTCTGCTCGCCACCACGCTCTTCTGTAAGCCGCTTGCCTCCGCGGATTATTCGTCAGATTCCGCTTTCGCAAACCACCTGTACGTTCGCTGATTTTTGTCCCCCTTTGTGCTCCGGGCGAAGTGGGTAGCGCGGCGGCGTACGGCGGCGGCGGCGCGGAGAGCGCGGGCATGACGGACCTGCAGAAGCACGCGGCGTTCTTCGACCACAACGGCGACGGCGTCGTCTCCATTTCCGAGACGTACGACGGTGAGCTTGCCTGTCCCCCGTTTTCTCCGTCGTGCTGTGTAATTCTTCGTTCGATGTGCTCATGTTTGCTGGTTGGTTGCGTGTGCAGGGCTTCGGGCCCTTGGACTCGGAATTGGCCTGTCCAGCGTCGGTGCTGCTTTCATCAATGGCGCCCTTGGCAGCATGACCAGACCTGTAAGAACCCCACCCCTCCTAATCCTCTAGTAGTACACTTTATCTCCGTGTGTCTGTGTTCAAACATGGGAAAAAAAGGTTGTCTGACACTTGCGTCCTGGTTACGCTGTCGACTTGCACAAAGGCCTTGTTTCACTGTCAAGGCAGAGCAGATTATAGCCGTTTTATGTTTTCTAGAGAGTCACTAGTGTTGATGTGTCAAGAAGACTGAACTGATAGTGATCCAGATAGAAATCGTACTCTATAAAAAAATGCAACTCCAAGTCCCAACAGAAACAGGTGTGAGTCATGAAATTTGATGAGACAATGGTCAAATCATTGTCCCGTAGGATTCATGATGGTGACAGCAATGGCTGTGATCTAGTCCGCGATTCGCTCAACTTATTAGATGGCCAACTAACACATGGAGAGACATGGGAGTTGTGTTCTGTACGCTGCAATTGATTAACCCTTTTTTTTTTAACAAAAGGACGGTGTTCGATCAAACTGCAGGAAAATGCAACGTCATCGCGCTTTGACATCTACCTAGAGAACATCCACAAAGGGATCCATGGAAGTGATACAGGCTCATATGACGCTGAAGGAAGGTAATCAAGCCCACATTCAGTTACGCAATACGTATCTTCTGTTCTCCCAGGCGCCATAGCTTACATTACGATCTTTAACGATCATGCCTTCTGCTCGTTTGCAACTTTTTGCAGGTTCGTTCCGGAAAAGTTCGACGGGATATTCGCTAAGCACGCGAAAACTGTCCCAGACGCTCTGACGTCGGATGAGATTGACGAGTTGCTCAAAGCAGATAGAGAGTCCGGTGACTACAAAGGATGGTAATTTTCGTCTAGTCCAGAGTTCATAATACTGATTAGTTACCAGTGCTCCTATATAATCTTACTCTGTCTTGCAGGGCTGGAGCAGCATCGGAGTGGAAGTTATTGCACAGCCTCGGCAAAGACAAGGACGGCCTTCTTCGCAAGGACGTTGCGAGAGGCGTCTACGATGGGAGCCTGTTCCACCAGCTGGTGCATGAGAAGGGATACGGTGACAAGTGAGAACTACTCCTGAATTGAGGAGCGTCACTTCCTTGACAAAGAACTTGGTCTCGTCACTGGTGCGAGCAATTTCGATTGAGATAAAGCCTGGACTCTGAAGTCTGAACATGCCGTGTGAACAAGTAGTAACATGTACTAGTGGCTGTGTGAACAAGTGTGAACAGAATCTGTGGATAGGACGAACTGCCCCGTGTGGCCTGTTTGTCTGCGTCCGTGGAGAACGATGGTTCTGTAAATCTAAATGTTGGAAAATGATTACAGCATATTTGACACTTCCCGCCCGTGACGGATGTGAATTTGTCTGTCTTTGTTGTCTCCTTATCTTGCCGTACCTATCTGCTAACCTTCCATTATTGCATGCATTATTGCTCCGTTCATGTCTGTTTTAGATGGCAGTTGTGAGCCTCTGTTTTTTTTATAAGGTTTGTGACCCCTCTGTTGTCAACTGATTGCACCTCTGTACTTGTTGGTATTAGCTAGGTATAAACAATGCATGTAAGTTCATAACAGTGGCAGCAGGGGAGCTCCTATAAACGGTTTGTCAAATAACTAGCATAACATTAAGAAATCAAACAACAAAGTTTCGACACGCATTTGAACTTTGAATAATAGGCAAACAATTAATCGCGTTGATCTATGAAGATTCTTGTACACAACATTTATGATCTATTTGGATCCCTTATGTTTTTGAGAAACCAAGTTTCAAAAACTATAGGGCCTCTAAACAGGTCAAGATTCTTGACCAGTTTCTAGAAACCTGATGCTCAATTTTTAGGAATCCATAATCTGGTCTAACCCATCTATTAGCATATTTTAACTGATAAAAGGCCCACTACCGTCTAACAATATAGAGTAATTACAACAACCTGCCACTGCCTGTGCCGATTATGGGATAATTAGGGAAAAAAGACGGGCATGCTGGTCATTAAAACTTGCAATAAACTAGTATCTAGTTTTTTTTTAAAAAAAAAATCATGATCCAAATAGTTTCATCATTGTTTTTTAGAAACCGGATTCAAAGAAACCAATTTTTAAGAAACCAAAGGAGATCCAAACATGCCTCTATGCGGTGTCGAAGGCGCGTTGCATGGAGGATCCAATCAGTCCCAATTTTTTTTTTTTTTTAGAAACAGGTTCTGTAAGAGATATACCAAGAAACTAGTTTTTAAGAACCTGAAAGGATCCAAACATGCCTCGGTGTCGAAGGGGCACTGCATAGTGTTGAGGTTACTCCTATGCATGTGTATCTAAACATAACAGTAAAATTATGTCTAAAATTACTTGTTTGCTTCGACGCACGTGTCAATTCTAGATTCATAGGTGTAGGGTTTGCGTATGTGCGTTCATAGGGTTCATAGTGTGCATGCTGTGAGTGTTTGAGTTGTACTGTGTAATTGGGGAAAAAAATACTAGATTCAAATTGATGAGCACATATTGTATCCAGTTACATATCACCGCTCCCCGCAAAAACTGGATTAACGGTGCAATTGTAATCCGTATAGTGAGGTGTTGTGAGTCTGCTCTCTCTCTTTTCTGTTACGTTCTTAATGCGTTTTTTGTGGACTAAGACATCAGACATGTATGCTGCACACATCAGACCGAAGGGCTGAGACGAAGGGCATATGCACCCCTGCCTCTGCATTGTTGGAGTACAAAAGTTTTGACCTCTTAGGAAGTTTCATAGGATTTTTTTTTTTGAGAGATGGGGAAGTTGCATTGTTGGAGACGCTGAACTCCAATATGATGCAAAAACTAAGTGAAGGTCACGGGCGGAGCAAGCTGCAGAGTTCAGGAGCGGGCTACTAGCTAGAATTTCTCGGCCATTCACGAGCTGGACGCTGCTGATCTGATTGCTAACTTTTCAATAAAAGCACCGCAGCCCAACATTCTTCGCCATTCACGAGCTAGACAAGCTAACCAGCTGTTTTAGCTCTGGATCACAGAAAAATTACAGGACCAAGGGGAACCCAGCTCCGTTGGGCCATGACGGGCCATCCATGGTAGATGGTCGCGCAAGACGAAGAAACAGATGCAGCCCAGCATGGCGATGCAGCCCATTCCAAACCCATTGGTCCATTCCAGTTCCAGGAACACGCGGACGCTGCTTGAAAAGCTCGTCCGCTCCCGTCCCGCAAAGCCTTACTCTCGAAGTCTCAGAGCAAGGGCACGCCGAGCAGGGGAACAAGCAAGCATGGCCATGCGGGTCGCGGCTGCAGCAGCAACGCTCCTCCCCGTCCTCTCGCTGCTCCTCCTTCCGCGCGCGGCCACGGGCGACGACGACTACTCGGCGTTCGTGTACGCCGGGTGCTCGCAGGGACGCTACGACGCCGGCTCCCGGTACGCGTCGGGCGTCGACTCCGTGCTCACCTCCGTCGCCAACAGCGCGCCGTACACCCCTTACGACAACTTCACCGCGCCGTCGGACGCCTCGCTGGTGGGCCTCTACCAGTGCCGCTCCGACCTGCCCGCCTCCGTCTGCACCGGCTGCGTCCGCTCCGCCATCTCCCGGCTCTCCTCGCTCTGCAGCTGGGCCGCCGGCGGCGCCGTGCAGCTGCGCGCCTGCTTCGTGCGCTACGGCAACGACTCCTTCCTCGGAAGGCAGGACACCACGGTGCTCTTCAAGAAGTGCGGCGGCGCGCCCGGGAGCGCCGGCGGCGCCGCGATGCGGGACTCGGCGCTCGGCGCGCTCGTAGCAGCCGCGGCGCCGGCGGGGGGAGGGTACCGCGCCGGCGGGTCGGGCGGCGTGCAGGCCATGTCACAGTGCGTGGGTGACCTCGGCGCCAAGGCGTGCTCTGACTGCGTCTCGGCCGCTGCGGCGCAGCTCAAGGCCGGCTGCGGGTACGCCAGCGCCGGCGAGGTATACCTCGGCAAGTGTTACGCGCGATTCTGGGGCAATGGCGGCGGAGGCTTCAGCAGCGACGCCGGCCGGCATGGACGCGGATTCGGGCTAGTCCATGCGATCCTCACCGGTTTCTTCGCTTCCTTGTTGGCTTATTAAGTCACACTTGCCATATATAGCTATAGTTGGATTGTGATGTTGAGACTTGATAAATAGCTATGTTTTTACAGTAATGTTGTATTGATTGGGATGTTGTATAGTTCTTGCTTTTGTGCTAAAGTGTAGGTTATCTGGGTTTCT
Source organism: Eragrostis nindensis (assembly GCA_012490785.1). Classification (NCBI taxonomy): domain Eukaryota; kingdom Viridiplantae; phylum Streptophyta; class Magnoliopsida; order Poales; family Poaceae; genus Eragrostis; species Eragrostis nindensis. The sequence continues at coordinate 184,913 of JAAXCT010000089.1, read as the reverse complement.
CAAGTTTGTTTGTGTAAAATTTCTGATGTTGTGTAAGCACGCAACTGTGCCTGCAGTATTTCGCTAAAGATAAGCTTAATTATAGTATTCGGTCTGATAATCAGTTGTTGGGCACAGAAAGCATAAGAAAACATATGGAGACGATTACCGTAAAATCTCAACAAATTTCCGCGGGCAGAGAAAGCATATGAAAACATTCAGACACAATGCTTGATCACTGCAACTGCAATTAACAACTCAAACGGACATAAGTGCAAGGGAAGGCAATAATTGTGATACTAATCTGAAAGACTCACCACGCACACAGCACACTGCGCTCAAAGGCAGGCACTATGACACAGCCTTTATCTTTGCTTGCAAGCTTTTGATGTGGACTCTCTTTATTGGTGTCACTAAGTCCAGCTGAAATTTTAGTATCTCGAAGTGGATTCAAATGATTCAGCTTTTGTGTGATTGGAATTTGAAATGGAGGGATGTCGATCTCCTGCTTTCGATTGCACTGTGCTGCTTGCTTTTTGTAAGCTTTTGGTGGTGGCCTTAACCTCTTTCACTAGTTACTAGGCTTGATGCTACTGCTTTGGATTAAGTTAATATTAATTAATTGCATGATGCTATGCCATCCAAGTTTACGTCCCATGATGCACTGTCAATTTCATTTCTCTTACGGAACAGAAGGGGGTCTCAGTCGATCGGTTCCTACAAATAAACACTTAAGAGTTGATATCATCAATCCTAGCCTAGCTCCTTGTACCATGGTACCACCTTCAGCTCCTGATTCAGCTCCTTGAAATTAACAGAGCTTGTGGTTCTTCTCTCTGAAATACTTCATCCCTTGCATTGTGAAGTTATGATTTCCTTTGGCACCGTCCCGATCATCTTTGGAGTGGTGCAGGGAAAAGCTGGTTGCACGATTTAGTGCGCCCGGGCGTTTGGCATGATTGGATCAACCGGTCCCGTGGCTTTTGTTCCGGCGCCGCCTTTGCTTTGCTCTGCCTACTGTTGTTGTTGTGGTTATCATTCGCGGGTTGCTCCTTTTTCGTCGTGCTGCTGTAGGTCAAAGAATGGGCACCAGTGGCATGCCTGATGACTCACCATGGCAAGCTGAAAGACTAGGGTGCTTGATGCGAAGATATTCCAGAGCTACGGTACTACGGAGTAGCCATGGACAGCCAAGAAACTTCTTCAATGATGACTGCTCGTCATACACACCGCAGCGAGACCCAGGCAGGTGTTTGTTTCTGCTAGCTTTTGTTCAAAGTCTGGTTCTCGTGAATGCCCTGCCTAGAGTGACAGCACGCGACGGAGCGTCGGCGAGACGCAGGTCGCGCGGACGAAGCGGAGGCCAGGGGATGGCAGCTCGCTGCTGGCCAGTGGCCGTCCAACCATCCAGTGCCGCGCGTTCCAGGCTTCCAGCCAGCGTATTGGTCCGGCCGAACAGCACTTCACTGTCTGCTTTATGGGCCTCAGTGCGCGAGGAGCGAGCAGGCCGGCCTTGCGATAAGAGGCCAGTAGTGTGTATAGCCTGCCGATCTATCCCGGCCCGGTCCAAACGCAAGGCCATATTTTCACATATATTTTGTGTGATCCCGGTCCCGGAGCGATTAGCGAGTCATTTCGTCGCATTTTTTTTTAAGATAATGAGAAGCTTGTATTAATCTCGGTCTTGGCTCTCAAGAAAGCTACAACCGCAGTGGTCTTTGCTTCCAAAAAAAATTACAACCAGAGTTTGCGCTGATACAATACAATCCGCCTCCTGTTAAACAAGAAACTACGGCAGTGCTAACACAGTTTAGTCTAGACGTTCTATGAGAACACTGCTGTAGTCAAGCCAAGAGATTCTTACAACGATCGAGATAGGAGATGGTCGCACCACCTCGTTTTGGCATGATTGCTGGCTCGCCGTCGGCCCTCTAGCGGATGCGCAGCCCCTCGGCGCCCGGAAACATCGGTGAAAAATGTGATGAGCTCTGCGCTGCGTCTAGCATTTGTTCTTCGGCTCTCTACAGCGGCTACCGAGGAGTTATCGCAGCTGTCCGAACTGCTTGCTGATATTGTTCTAACAAATCATCCCGATGTGAGGGTGTGCCCCTGGGAAGATAAAGCTTACCGTCTCAGCTCCTCCACTGTCTACAAATCAGTTGTTTCCAATGGGACTGACTGTGAGTACTACAAATTTATTTGCGAAAATTGTAGAGTCAAGTTCTTTGGATGGCTACTTGTCCATATTAGAATTCAGACCAAGAAAAACCTGCTGAAGAAATATTGTGTAGACTCCAACTTTTGTGAGTTGTGTGGTTTACAAATTGAAACTGTATCACACCTCATTGCTGGCTGCCCGTTTTCTGCTGGTTTTTGGCGACGGATTGAAATTGATCTCTCTGAAGAAGGAGTCTCAAGCTTATGGCAAGTTCAGTCTCCAATCACTATGTTGGCTGCAGATTTTAATGCCTTCCTCCTTCTCTGTTGTCGGCTTATGGAACCACCGTTATGATGTCATCTTCCGTTCCATATCTCTGTGTTATACCCAGCTCTTCGCTAAATGTCGTGAAGATGCTGAGCTTTGATCTTGTAGGTTGCCGCGAGCTGATCGGCATGTTACCAAGCTTGGGCCTCGATGTTCTCCTTCTAATCCCTCTCTGTAAATAACTAAGATGACATGTAATATACTGCTCATGTATAGACTTTTGCAATGAAATGAAAAGGTGAGGATGCTGTCCCCAAATTTAAAAAAAAAAGCCAAGAGATTCTAAGTTCCAGCCTTAGCAGCGAAGCAAATTCGGATTTTCTTTGCTTCCTTCGTGGGCCACCTCTCCACATAGAAGAAACAAAAAGGACAAGTGTTCAAACCGAAAGGGTCGAAGGCATCGACGAGTCTTCCTTCTGGAAGTCTGGATCGTGACGGAAAATCTCGACGCCTCTGGCTCCCGACAGCGGAGCGCAGATCGGAGCCGTCCACGCGGGTTTCAGTGGTCGGCACCAAACCTCGCGTGGCCGTCCACCTCTTCCCGTACACCCATGACTCAGCCATCGAGTTCCTCGAACGTGTCGTCCGCTTAGATCCACCCAAACTGCCTACACCGCGTCCACCAGAACCTCACATGAACCGCGGCTTCCTTCAATGTTCCCCTGTAAACCCATTCCACGCACATCTCGCCGATCCACCGCCCTCCTCTCCGCTCCTCTCGCTAAAGGCAAAATTCCCCCAGGCCCCAAAAAACACACACACGCTCGCACATCCGAACCCCAATCTCCCAAACCCCTCTCTCAACCCAGATCGAAATCTTCGAAATCCAAGGCTCGCGATGGCGCTCGAGTGGGTGGTGCTGGGCTACGCGGCGGCCGCGGAGGCTATCATGCTGCTGCTGCTGACGATCCCGGGCCTCGACGGCCTCCGCCGGGGCATGATTACCGTGGTGCGGAGCGCGCTGAAGCCGATGCTGTCGGTGGTGCCCTTCTGCCTGTTCCTGCTCATGGACATCTACTGGAAGTACGAGACGCGGCCCACCTGCGGCGACGAGCACGCCTGCACCCCCTCCGAGCACCTCCGCCACCAGAAGTCCATCATGAAGTCGCAGCGCAACGCGCTCCTCATCGCCGCCGCCCTGCTCCTCTACTGGATCCTCTTCTCCGTCACCCACCTCGTCGTCAAGCTCGACGCCCTGCAGCAGCGCGTCGAGAAGATCAAGAAGCGCGACGACTGATCCGCTCCCGCCTCCCAGTGTCGCGTCGCATCCCGTCGGTGGTCTCGTTGTTCTTCTCCTGGTCTGTTTACCTTCTCTAGAGGCCGCATGCTTTCATGCCTATCTTTGGATCCTTTTTTTCTTTTCTTTAATATTTGTAGTGTGGATGTTTGAGATTTCTATCGGAACATGAGAACTTGGTGGTAGTATCTGCTTCAGATCTAATCTGAGTAAATTATCTACCTCTATGAGATAAAAAGTTAGAGCAGTGCTCATGGTAAAATGTTGTTGGAAATGTTAGTGCCTCGGAAAGTTCTTTGCATCATCGTCCATTGTTTCATAATTTAACTTGTTTGCTCATGATGGTATTGAGTGAGAGGCCTGGCTCCGAATAATAAGGTGGTGTTTGGATATTGGAAAATGGGGATTGGGATTGGGAAAGGGAAATGTGATGAAAAATTCTAACCCTTCATTTATTCTTTATATTAAATCTCAACCTTTCATTCCCTCTAAGGATCATATCCCAATTCCAAACCCACCCCTCATTTCCCATTTGCCAAACACCACCTAAATCGTTGTGACCATGAGCTGTGTTATCAACTTACATCTTGTGACTGAGCATTTGTCTATGAAGTAGGAACTTGCCATGCTATGGTACTCATATTGATAGTGGACAGGATAAATTAGGGATGATCAGGGTGATAGTTGCTTGTTCTAGTTAGTTAATCCAGTATTAAGTACGACACCTGTTCCCTTTAGTCAGACTGGAAATTTAGGTGAAACTGTGAATAACTTCGATCCAGCCTTAATTTCATGATGTTTGTTCTTCACTTCATCGGTTCTGATATAGGTCAAAATCACTTGGTTGTTTCTTGGAATTCATACCTTTCACATTAGCTGCTGTGGTGTGTGGCTATGCTGTACGTAGCTTTTGCCGTGCCATGTTTGCATCCCAATCTGATAGAGATGCTGATGATCAACGTTTCTTAAAATCGCATGATTGTTCCTTGGAATTCATGCATTACACATCAGCTGCTGTAGTGCATGGCTATGCTGTATGTAGCTTTTGCTATTTCATGTTTGCATCCGAACTTGATACAAGATACTGGTGACTGGTGACGTATGTTTAAAATGCAATTGATAAACAAACAGGTATTGCGAGGAGCTAGAACAATGTTATTTAAAAAATGTACGTGGAAATGCTAATATTTTACAAGTTTTTTTTTTCATGACCCTTTCATATTTGCTTGTGGAATTGTGCAAGTTAAAACCGCTGGTTCAGAGATAGATAGGAAAATCTGGCTTGCTGGTTCAGAGAGAGAGAGAGATTGAAAAATCTGGCGCATCTATGTTATCATGCGACCTAGCTTTTTGCCTATGAGGCTCTGAGCTAGAGCTCAGTTGGTTAAAGCCATCCAAGTTCGGGTCCTCTTCGATGTGAATTTGGGTGCATATTTCTTAATTAAAAGCCGTCTTGCTCCTCCTAGGTTGGTTGAGTTTTTTTAAGGTTTTCCCTAATGCCTATGAATTGTAATAGCTTGCAATGTCATTGTCATATCTCCTGACATTGACAGTGAGCAAGATGACACTATTTAAGGATGATCAGGAAAGAAGTTACTTGTTCAGTTTTGTTGATCCGAAACTAGGGGCACTTGCTTCCTTCGATCAGACTGGAAGTGTAGGTGGATCTCTTGAAGACAATTGTTGCTTTCACAAAAGTTCGGATATCGTTTTTCGCTGTAACTTTATGCTCAAGATGTGGTCTTAGATGCATTTCCGTTGATTGATCCCAGAGTCTTCTTTTGTCATTGTTCAGTATTTTGGATAATTTGTTAACATCGATTGATTTTCCTTGGCAGTATTCATGCCATTTCCTAGGATTCGTCTTTTCTGTGAGAGCTCTTGCTTGTCATGGTTGTTTAGGTGCTGGTTAACGGAACTCGCAAGTTTATGCGCTAAACTGCCCTATTATCCTATCATTTTTTTTTGCGAAGAGCCCTATTATCCTATCATGATAGGGCTGGAACTTTATGCGGAGACATGGACAAGTTTTATCCGACCTGATTGTTGATGGCACCTTCTGATTTTGGCCTACTTTACGTGAATTGTTGTGTTGTTGGTGTCCTATCAAGCTGAAATTTTGCCTGGAAAGGTAAAACATGGATGTGAGAAGTGGTATGGTGCAAAAATCGGATCACGATTTCGAGCTTATCTGCTATAAACAAACCTGGGTGACATTTTCTTGTCGCTTTAATGTGTGCGCTAAGATTTTAGCACTAATCCTCATACTTGGATGCAACGAGATACCGAAAGCGAGCCGGGCCAATCTCCAAATCAAAGCACACTAGTAAATCACTAATCTTTGGACACAGAGTTTTTCGGAAAGGAAAAATAAAAAAGCCTAAACGAGTGCCTTGCCGAGTTGCCAAGTTTCGTCTCGAGATAAAAAGAAATTTTTCGTCTCAAGAAAAGAAAAAAAAGGCTGCCGAGATTCTCAAGAACAGTTGAAAAAGGCGACCGAGGCGACACGCGTCGCTCGCCGCCGCATGCCCGCACCAGCAGTCCAGCAGCCGATTTGGCGACATTCCGAAAATCCCAAAGCCAGCACCCTGCCCGCACCAATCAAGAACAGTTCTGGCGAATTCCCCCGAAAAGAGGACAGCCATGAACTGCTTGAAGAACTCGCGCTCCGTCCTCTCGCGTCTCCTCCCCCGCAGGGTCACCACCGTCTCCCAGCCGCGGCCGCTACCGGCGCAGGCGCCGGCCCCTCGGTACTACTACGCCTCTCGGCTTCCCCACGACAATGCCGCCTCGCGCCCGCCGCCACAGGTGCCAAGCACTCGGTACTTCTTCACCTCCCCGCAGCGCAAGACATCCCGCGGCCGTCGCGGCGCATCTCGGTGGTGGTGGCCGCGGAAGATCGCGGCGGCATTCGTCATCGTCGGCGGCGGCGCGGCCGCCATCTACCTCAACAACCTCGAGGCCGTGCCCTACACCAACCGCACCCGCTTCATCATCTTCTCGCGCGAGTTCGAGCTCCTCATCGGGAAGGCCGCGTTCGCCGGTCTCAAGATGGGCATGGAGCCCAAGATCCTGCCGCCACTCCACCCCGAGAGCGTCCGCGTCCGCCGAATCACCTCGGAAATCGTCCGTGCCGCCGTAGACCGTGGCCTTGCCGGTAGCCCACGTCATGAGGCGGGAGCCATAAAGCTTGGTGGGTCCCGCCGCAAAGACGGGGGCGCGGCCGCTACGGCCACGGCCAAGCCAGACGATGAGGAAAGGGGTAACCATGGGGACGAACTGGCACAGCCACGGACAAGCAGCCTCCTTGATGGGTGGGATGTGATCGTTGTCAGAAGTAAAAAGGTCAATGCAATGTGCGTGCCCGGTGGCAAGATTATAGTCTACACTGGATTGCTCAACGTACTCAGGGAAGATGCCGAGATCGCCACTATACTTGGGCATGAGGTAGGGTTCTTGTATGGAGGGTTCATGTGTGATTTCGGGTGATGGCAGTGGATTGGGACTGATTTTGCTGCCTCTTTTGTAGGTTGCTCATTCTATTGCAAGGCACACGGTAGAGCGCTTCACCAAGAGCATGTGGCATTTGATCTTGCGCATTGTCACCTTGCAGTTTATATACAGGCCTGATGTGGAGCGTGAAATCTGGTTGGCCTTTAAGCGAAGGTATTCCTCAATTTGTCTTGCTCATTATGATGCACATTGTTGTGTGATAAGCTGCATGTATCACAATTTGACAAAGGTGATAAGAGGCAAATTAAGCTTTGTAGGTTTGCTATGTTATCAGGTGCTTTTAGGTCCAAACTCCTTCAAACGGACATACACTAAACTAGCAGGGACCATCTTGTTATGTCAGCTCAATGTATTCCATGTCAATTGACATATAGGGAAATATAAGTGCACATCAGCATACCAAAGTTTTTCACAAGTCACATCCGAAGAGACTAGTATCAGTCGTCGCTTGGCATGGGATTTATTTTTAATCTTAAAAAGGGTGTGATCCATGTTTTCGGATCATGTTGTTTTATTGAGAGATGGTGGACATGGCAAGTTTTAATTTTTTTTTTCAGTTGCGTTTTTCAGGCTCCAACACATAATTGTTTTGTACGCACTAACTAATAGTCTTGACACTAGTAAAACCTTGACAGTCATACAAGAAATGAAATTATCCCCATGCTGGATGTTTGGAGATAGATCCATTGTTTCACATATTTTCTGGGTGGATGTTTCAACACAAATCATCAAACATGTGCCTTCACCTTTTTTGTTTTGGAAAGTATATGTAAGTTTCCCTGTAGCATATAGCATATGCTTCCCTTCGTTGACATGTCATTGCTCCTAGTGTAATAAAATTGGCTGAATAATATCCTTCTTGCACAACAAGTAGAGCTTCATCATTACAGTTATTTTGAATCGGCAGCAAAACAGTTTCAATTGTCCAAAGAAAGTGGACTTTTTAGCTTAGTGCTTCAGAAATATTTTATGACCTATAATATATCATTCCAAAGGCGAACTAGTCCATAGCTAACTTGATAATGGCTATGGCTTTGCCCTGTTTATTTAAGGTGACATCAGTCCTATGGAAAATGCATCTATTCATAAGTTTCGAGCCGTGGCCGTGGTCGACTGGAATATTCAATAAAGTTAGTTACGACATGTAGATGCTAAAACATGTCAATCTCTCGGAAAATCACTTGCAGAAGTTTCTTTTCTTAAAAAACAAATACTTTGGTTAACTTTGCAGTTCATCCGTTAGAGCAAGCCCAATAAATCGACAGACAAGCAACAAGCTTGTCTCAACATCCACTCGTGGGTCCCACCAATTCCCACACAGCCCAGCGACCGTCGCCGACTGCAACTACAAGCTCCACTCTCTCTCTTGCCCTCTCTCCTCCCATTGGCCGGACAGCCTGACATGCTTGTCGATAAGACAACCGTTGGGCTTGCTCTTACATGTTTGTTCATGAATCGCAGACCCTGTATAGATTTCTTCCATTCTTCTTTTTTCAATCCACTCTCAACTTCAAGGCCCTGTTCGGATGGGCAGAGGTCCCATCCATCAAATGGAATAGTTGATGTTGTTCTACCTATTGAGCCCCTCCACCAATAATCATGCATCGCATATCACTTTGCTTTGTGTGCTTGAAAATCATGATACCTTTGCAATTGAAGTTACGCAAACGGCCTAGGCACACACAATGCTGGCGAATGCAGCTGTTGCATAGCTTTGCCAAGCAAGCTGCAAGGTACAGTCGTTGCATGCATGCTTCTGCTAGGTTCAGCTGAAATGTTGCATCGTATGAGCTCCAGTATGTCTAGTGCCACCCTTTCTGAGAACTGAGGACATGTCTTGAAACAGCCCTTCTTCTTTGTTAAATACATACACCAATAATTTATACGGATCGGAATGTGAGCTGCTCCTGGCACCTTTCCCATCTTCAGATGAAGCCTTGGTCAGTACTCTTTTTTTTTTTTTTCAAAATTAAGGGTCGTTCCAGGCTTTGTGCTGTGCATTTCTCTACATCGTTGCTTGCTAGAAGCTCATCTGGTCTTATTTATCTACATTGTTGCTTGCTAGCAGTTCTTCTCTGACCTTCTTATTCTTGTTCGTTCCTATAGTTTGGAGATAGAGGCTGATCACATTGGACTCCTGCTACTCGCAGCTGCTGGTTACGATCCACGTGTTGCCCCTTTGGTCTATGAGAAACTTGGGAAGATTGTCAGACGGTCGGCATCGAAAAATTACCTCTCGACCCATCCATCGGGTAAGGAAAGAGCGCAACATTTATTGCAAGATGAAGTCATGAACGAGGCGCTGGAATTATATAGGGAAGTTCATAGTGAAGTTCATAGTGGCCATGGCAAAGGCACTGATATTTTTGCTTTTGCTGTTGTTTTGTATTTTGTATTTTGTTTTTTTAAGGGCTAACATATAACAGTATCAACTTACGGATTGGAAATTACAACTGTAGTTACTGTACAAGGGTCAGTGGTGATCTTCCCAGATGAGATGGAAGTAGCCGCAGAGCTTCAGTTACTGATACATCAACTGCTCTATAAGATTCGAACCAGTGTGCGTAGACATAGCAACAAAAAAAAAAATTAAGTCAGGACTCCATATCGTTGATGATCCTCCCAAGTAGCAAATTTTCTAAATGAACCATGCTGAACCAGTGATCTTCCTTGATGACATGGAAGTAGCAGCCTAGCAACAGTACTCATGCACCAACTGCTCTAACAAATTCGAGCCAGTGGGTGGAAGAATGCAACAAAAAGAATCTGAAAGTATGAATTTTAATGATAATCTAGAGTTACAAATTTTGTTAAATGAACCAAGATGAGTTGAGTTGTTCCCCGGGTTCTTTAGGCCAGTAAAAGATGCTGAGAGGTGGCAGTGTCAAACCGAGGAAAAACTACCTGGACAAAGGACGGACGAACTAATGAGCGGTCCGGACCAGTCTATGATAATCCGAATTAGAAGCCGATTAGGCTAGCAGTACTTGTAGTGTAGGATAGTATTACGATGGGTCTTGCCAATAAATGAGATCGAGGATCGGCGACACGGCCCAACCGCAGCAACAAAACACGGAGCCCGCGAAGAAGAAATTAAAGACATGATGAACTGTTTGAGGAACTCGCGCTCCGTCCTGTCCCGTCTCCTGCCCCGCAAGCCCACCGCCGTCTACCCGCCACGGCCGCCGCCCGCTCGGTATTACTACGCCTCCCGCTCGCATAACCATCGGGGCCTCTTCGACGTCATCTCCGAGTGGCGGGAACGGTTGCCATTCTTGCGCATGATCACCTCGCCGCCGGTCGTCGTGGTCGGCGGCGGGGCGTTCGCCATCTACCTCAGCAACCTCGAGGCCGTGCCCTACACCAACCGCCTCCACTGCGTCATCCTCCCGCTCAAGCTCGAGCTCAGCATCGGGGACCTCGTGCTCGACGAGCTCAAGGAGGAGATGAAGTCAGAGGTCCTGCCGCCGCTCCACCCCGACAGCGTCCGCGTCCGCCGTATCGCCTCGGAGATCGTCTCCGCCGTCGACAGCGGCCTGGCTGCCATTGCCGACCGCCGGCGCCGTAAGCGGCGAGCCATGATGCTTAGTGCGTTCCCTCGCGAAGACGCGGGCGCGGGAGCCGTGGCCCACCTAGACGACGAGGAGGAGGAGGAGGGATTCGTAGGAGCAAAGCTGCAGCCACAGACAAGCAGCCTCCTCCTCGGTGGGTGGGATGTGCTCGTTGTCAGAAATAAAGAGATCAACGCAATGTGCGCGCCCGGTGGCAAGATTATAGTCTTCACTGGATTGCTCGACACATTCAGGGAAGATGCCGAAGTTGCTACCGTGCTTGGCCATGAGGTAGGATTGCTCTAATTGGATCATATATGTGTGATGATTTTAGGGGATGGCGCGGCAGTAGAATTAAACTGACTTTGCTGCCTCTTTTAATTTGTAGGTCGGTCACGCTATTGCGAGGCACGGGGCAGAGATATGCACAAAGCTCCTGGCGCTTCTTATCCTGCATCTGGTCACCTTGAAGTTTATATACAGGCCAGGCTTGGAACGTGCCTTGTCGATGCCCTTATTGGAAAGAAGGTATACCACATTTTCTGTTGCTCATCGTGACGCATATCTCCATATTTACCATGCGATATGACCTGCATGCACATCATCGTCTTTATCCTGTATATTGCTGCTTGCTAGAAGCTCTCCTCTGATCGATCCTATTATTCATGTTCCTATAGGTTGGAGAAAGAGGCTGATCACATTGGACTCTTGCTACTCGCGGCTGCTGGTTACGATCCACGTGCCTGCCCTTTGGTCTACGAGAAAATGGGGAAGATTGTCGGAGATTATCGTTCCAGGGCGGATAAGAAGGATGATCATCCGTCGGCTATAGAAAGAGTGCGATTTTTATCGCGAGCTGACATCATGAACGAGGCCTTAGAATTATACAGGGGAGTTCGGTCATGTTCCTGATCAGTTTAATTAGTTAACCCTGAATTAATTATTTTACTAGCTGCTAATAATAGCTAATTTTTTTTTAAGAACTGGGGATGGCCCCTACTTCGATTAGCGAAGCAACAGAATACAGTTTTACAGATCAAAAACAAAAAGCAGAAAAACGCATCCTCTCGTCTGACCAGGGGGAAGCAACGTGGTGTCCCCCCCCCCCCCCCCCCCCCCCCCCCTCATCGAGTAGGTGCCTACTACCACTACCAGGAAAACATCTCTCTGCTACAAAGCTAGACAGAGTACTCAAAGGTTACACCAGAGCAAAGTAAGGGAAATGATGCCTGCCACATATCACAAAAACTTCAGTCTTCTAGTTCTTCTTCTCTTTTTTTAAGCTTCAGTCTTCTACTGAGGTGAGCAACCTTCTGCCGCCATTCCATCCCGCCTGGATCGCCGCCATCTGCTTCATGATTTCATTGATTTGCTTGACCCCTTCTTTCAGCTCCTTTTGCCTTCCTTCCTTCTGCAAGGACGACCAGAACTCAATCCAGCTGCAGACCTTATATAATACCTCCGTAGGATCCTTGGGTAGCTTTTGTTCAAAGCAAGCCAGGTTCCTAGTCTTCCATAGTGACCAAAGAACTGCAGCACAGCCAACAGTTATTAAATCCCTATCTCTTTTGTTAAAATTCAACACCCAGGTATCAAACAGGTCATGCAGTGAAGTTGGGGTGCTAGACAGCCCAAAAGTATATTGGATAACCATCCAAATATACTTGGCCATAGGACATTCGAAAAAGAGGTGGTCAATGGTTTCTGGCATACCACAGAAGTGGCAGTCACTGTTGCCATGCCAACCTCTTCTAGTTAGATTATCTTTAGTAAGGATGCTGTTCCTAAGGGCCAGCCAGATAAATATCCTGACTTTCAAAGGAACTTTAATTTTCCACATGAAGCTATAAGGGAACTGAGTTTGGTTTATTTTCAGAGCCAGATAAAGGATTTGACTGTGAACACCTTGTTAGCAGTCAGGGTCCATTTCACTCTGTCTCTGTCATGTGTTAGTTGCGTGTTACTACATAGGTTTTGCAACCTATTCCAGTCATCCAGCGTTTCTCCCCAAAGGATACTTCTGAACCTGATGATTCCCCACCCCTCTTCAAACACTGTAGCTATAGTGATGTTCCTAGAGAAGGTGAGGTTATAAAGTCTTTGGAATTGAGAGGCCAGAGTGGCTCCATTTAGCCATATGTCCTCCCAAAATCTAGTATGTCTTCCATTTCCAATCGTTCTTGTACAGAAACTATAGAAAATATCTTTGACTTCCATTAGGCCTCTCCAGAAATGAGATATGCCATTTTTCTTATCAGCTTGTGTAAGAATTTGTTTGTTGAGGTATTTCTTCCTAAGGAGGTCTTGCCAAAGGCCCTCATCATTTTCCAGCTTCCATATCCATTTCCCCAAGAGGCAAATATTCATAGTATCTAGGTCCAGTACACCCAAGCCTCCCTGGTCCTTGGGAAAGCACACAGCTTCCCAATTAACCAAATGGTATTTCTTGGCTCCAGGCTCATCTTGCCATAGGAGTCTTGTTCTGAAGTAATTAAATCTTTTAAGTACTCCCTTGGGAACTCGCAGAAAAGACAGCATATACAGAGGTATGCTGCTTACACACGAGTTAACCAAGGTGGTTCTGTCAGCAATGGAGAGCAGTCTCCCCTTCCAACCACCAACTCTATTTTCCATTTTCTCCTCACTCGGCTTCCATTGGCTGTTGCTAAGTTTCTTTTTGTCAATGGGTATCCCAAGGTAAGTCGTTGGCAGCTTACCTATGGGACAGGTGAAAATGTTTGCTAGGTTTTGTTCATTATTTTGAGCCTCCCCAAGGAGAAACAGCTCACTTTTATGAAAATTTATTTTTAGCCCCGAGAGTTGTTCAAACAGGCACAAAATATATTTGAGATTGTTTGCACTTTCGAGGTCATTTTGGATCATAAAAATCGTGTCGTCAGCGTATTGTAGAATGGCTAGACCTCCCTCTACTAGATGCGGCACCAAGCCTTTTATCAACCCAGCCTCTTGAGCCCTTTTGATCAACAGGGCCAAGCCATCTGCTGCGATGTCAAAAAGTAGAGGTGCCATGGGGTCACCTTGCCTCAAGCCTTTGTGGGTCTTGAAGTAGGGACCTACCTTATCATTTACTTTAATTGCTACTTTCCCCCCTCGAATCGTGTTCATGATCCAATCCCTCCATTTTTCGCTGAAGCCCTTCTGAGCTAGCATTTCCATAACAAAGGGCCATCTAATCTTGTCGTAAGCCTTCTCAAAATCAATTTTCAGGAACACCCCATCAGATTTTGCCCTATGTATTTCGTGAATGGTCTCATGCAGGACCATCACCCCTTCCATGATGTATCTGCCTTTGATAAAGGCTGTCTGTGTGGGTTGTGTCACCGAAGCAATTACCTTCATAAGTCTGAGGGAAAGTACTTTTGTAAAAATTTTGAAGCTGACATTGAGCACACAAATAGGCCTAAACTTTTGGATCATAACCGCATCTTGTACCTTGGGGACCAAGGTAATAATGCCATAATTTAGTCGCTCTAGGTCTAGGTTGCCTTTATAGAATTCATCAAAGAGCTCTTTCAGGTCATTTTTCACTAGGTCCCAAAATTCCTGGTAGAATTCAGTTGGGAACCCATCAGGGCCAGGTGCTGTGTTGTGTTTCATTTGAAAGACTGCCTGCTTAATCTCCTCTAGGGAAAATTCAGCTGTCAGCCCCTCAATCTGTTCTGTTGTTAAGCTTGGTGTGCTTACCCCTTCCATGGTAAGTTCTGTTTCTTGTGCAGGACCAAAGAGGGTTTTGTAGAAATCAGTGATATAGGCCATCAGGTCCTCGTCACCTTCTATTAGCCCCTCTTCCTGCTGTAGATGTAGAATTCTAGTTTTCCTCCTCCTACCATTAGCTTTCAGTTGGAAGTATTTGGTATTTCCATCTCCTTCCAGGAGATCTTTCTCTTTACATCTCTGTCTCCATTTTATTTCTTCTTCTTGTAAGAAGATTCTTAGTTCTGATTGATACTTTTGAAGCTGTTCTCTGTCAGCTCCAGTGAAATCAGAGGTTTCACCCTTTCTATCATTCTATCAATTTCTTCTAGAAGTTCTTTTTCCCTAGCTTTATAAATACCACTACAAGTTCTATCCCACCCTCGTAGGCCACTCCTCAGGTTACTTAATTTGTTGTGAAATCTGTCAAGGGGTGATCTCCCTCTAACAGGTTTCTCCCAAATCTGTTTCACAATGTCCTTAAGGTCATGTCTTACCAGCCAGCATAACTCAAATTTGAAGTTAAACTGGGTGGTAGACAGGCTACCTGAGTCCAGAAGTAGGGGGACATGGTCAGAGGTGCCCCTTTCCAGGGCCCTGACAGTGACTAAGGGGTATTTGTACTCCCACTCAGTACTTGCCAGGACTCTGTCCAAAGTCTCATATGTAGGGTTAGGTAAATTATTACTCCAAGTAAACTTTCTACCACACATTTTTATCTCTCTTAAACCATTTGTCTCAATAATTGCATTGAAGAGGAAACTCCACTTGGAAGTCCCTCCAGCTTTATTCTTTTCCTCACTTCTTCTGATTATGTTAAAATCTCCACAGATTAGTAGAGGCTCTCTGCTTCGCTGACAAATTTGAGAAAGTTCTGTGAGAAACCTCTCTTTGTCAGCGAGTTGAGCAGCCCCATAAATCACTACTAGATTCCATTTGAAGTCAGTCTCCCTATGTCTGATTAACATCTAAACCAATAAAGAACCAGTTTGGTGGAAAATGATTTTGACCTGCCAGATTATACCCACCTGAATATCAACCGTTGATCTAAAAGGAACCCAAATCAAATACCGTCAGATCCTGCCATAACAAATTCTGCAAGCTGGCCCATGTAACATAGCGTGACGCAGTGTCATTTGTAGGCCAAAAACGCTGACGCCGAGCTGACTTTTTTCACGGAACGGAAATTGATACCCGCCCTCAATACCCCACCGCTCATTTTCCTTCAGTTCCGATTGCCTTCCGTATTTTGGGAGCGTGTTTCTCTCCCGTCTTTGTGTTCGTGGACGGTGATCGCACGATCAATCTCATCGACAGCAAGTAAATGGCAAGATGCCCGCAATTCCCACGTCCTTGATTGCCGCGATGGTGATTGCTTTCCGCTTTCTTTCCAAACCTGGAGCGCCGTGATTCCTTCCTACGTGATTCTTTCCCTTCCCTTGCTGCCGCATCCATCGAAACCCTTGCAGGAGGCATTGGGAGCGCTGCTCACGCCGGAGGAGACCACGCCCCGGCAGGGAGGAGGTGGTGCGCCGTTGCGCTCGGCGTGCCCGTCCGAGAGGGGCAAGAGCCATCAAGATCCGCATCTACGCACTAACCGCCTCTCGCATGATCTGCAATTGAGGAAGGGCGCCGCTAACCTGGATCGGAGGTAGCGGAAGGAGTGAAGGAATTCGATCTCGTTCTCGTCGCCGTCCGCAGCCTGAACGGCAACAACTGAAGAGTGAAGACCTTGTTTCTAGGCGCGGCTGACGACCTCGTCCGTGCGGTTTCCAATCAAGGTGAGTTCATTCGGAAGTAATCTATCTTGTTCGACCTTGTCAACCAGCCTTGTTTTGCTTTTACATGTTGCACGACGACACCACCAGCCGACCTGAGAATATATTGCTGAATCTTACGCCGATTTCTTTACCACTGCAACCAGACATGCTTCTTGACCTTGAATGCAAGGGTGATAGTGAGGACAGTTTCTTCAGGTCGTTTTGTATTGCCAGACATGCTTCATGTATTCAGATCTAAACTTGATATCAAAGTGCTCCAGCTGTATCATTGGAAAATATGTACTACTCTCTGATACAATAACACGTTTGTCAAGTTACCACATGACATGCTTTTCTGAAGCCCAAATAATGCAGCCTGTTAATTATGTGTATATCCATGTCACAAGAAACTCTCTACCTTTCTTGATTTTTACCTGTACCCTCTGATATTCAATAAGTTCCTCAATGGGGTTACGATATCTCAATGGAATTGTTATCTCAATGGATTTGTTTCAGTATGCCAAGTTCTACATGCCTCTATATATATAAACAGTGTGGAATTTTTTTCATGGTTGATGTTCACTTTGTTCTAAAAATCTTTGTTTGGTATTCATTGTTTCCCATCTTATTAGAGTAGGTATTGCTATGTGGCAGGTTGCTCATTTAATTAGTGTGGTTCTTTTCATTTTGTTGTTATGAGATATTTGCTTCTCATTCATGTATGGTTGTATTGCTGAGAACAGATTTCCTTACGCAGAACATTTAGTTACTGAAGTATGCATAGGGTGCCTTACGGAATGAGATCATGAACTCAACCACAAACAGTGGATACCCTTTTAACAATCATATATTCATTTGAATGCTGACTTTTTTTTGGGAACAGTGCTGACTTGGAGATGTCCATTGCAGCCTTGGGGTGTATTGATGCGTGACATTTTGTTAGAGCACATATGCCGATTGTTCATTCGTCCTATTTTTTTGATTCACTAGGAGTTATGATATTGTGAGCATACATATTAATAATAGGATTCTCAATCACCTTTATCTTTGTTTCCTATTTTTATCTAATTGTTAAAGTTTCTATGCATCATTGTCATATTTTAGTGCCCTGCAAATTCTAATTCTTGTGAGCTTGATATATGTTAGTTCTTTTATGATATTACTCGCAGATGATAGGCACATCTAGGTGGTCATTTGATTGTTGAGGCACTGACTGATCTGATCACTAAATTTGGCCCTCGAAATCAAGTTCCTGTCCAAGGTAGACTTTTACTGAACTGAAGAAAATTTATGGTGAGATAACGTGTACCTGTTGTTTTGTAATAAAATTATCTTTGTTTGAGAGGGTGAAGAATACTTGCAGATCTTGGAAGTATTTTATTATCCCAAAATTAGTGAAAATGTTTCCTACATATAAGAAGCTTATGTTTGATGCCTTTTCCTTTCATTGTGCAATTAGCTAGCAAGCTGCACCAATGCAAGTAGTTATTTTTCTAGCGAGCCTGATTTTTCGTATTGCTCTTTGGAAAACTACATGATATGATGTCATTGTTATTTTTCTAGCAAGCTGCACCAATGCATGTATGATGAAGTTTATTTGTCGAGATATGTTCACCATTCAGATTTGATTGTTTTGGGCAAGCTGCAAATATGCCTCAGACCCATGGAGTCAATGCAACGTGATGAAGTAATAAGATATTTTAGTATAATTTTGAGCGAGATGTAGTAGTTGTTTGGTTGTACCTAAAATGAAATACACATACTTTATTTTCGTTGCATTGCTCGACAGTAGTACATTGATAGAATCATAGTTTCCTTCTCGTGATAAGATTGCTTGATTGTTCTGTTTTACCATGGCATCAATGTCCAATGCCAAAGCCAACATGGTTATCACACTTTTTCTTCATCCTACCAGCTTAAACATATAGCCTTGTTTTGGACTCAATTTTTTATTTATCCATGCATTGTTGATTGCTGAATGACGGGTGTGTGTTTACTTTTGAAAACAGATTAAGAAGTTTCCTCATTCCTTTTTAAGTAACATTCTTTTTCTTAGCCATGGGAGTAGCAGGAAAACTTTTCAGAAATGAGGTGGTTTTTGTGAGCTTTCCTCTGGTTGCAGAACAATGCTAGAATTGGAAGGTATGTGCCATGAGACGAGTACATTTCTAATTTTGTTGGATATTTTATTTCACTTTGGCCATAAAGCAAAAAGCGAGTTACTAAATTTTCTTGTAGTTGTGATTGCAATAATTTGAAAGGTCTGGGTGACATACAGGGTACCATAATTTTTGTGTGTCATGAGTATGAGGTAGGAAGAGGGCTGTTAAATTTAAATAATACAATTGAGGGTAATTGACCTCCTGATTATCATAAGTGCTTTGTACCATGCATATATTTAAATGTGATTTAAGGACAAATGGTTTGCTATATGAGATTATACGGCAATGCATATGGTGGATTAAATCTTGTATTCTTATTTTTGTTTCAATTAGGGATTTCCTACCCAAACTTCATTTGACTAAGAAAGTTTGTCATGTTTTCACCTGAAATGGTCAGTATTACTGATCTTCCTTCTCTGAGCTAAGAAGGAATATTTAGTTTTCTTGAATTTACAGGATGAATAACACAAAAGTGACACTTCAGAAAGCTATAAACAACATGAGTTATCCGTGCCTATCTTCAATCAAGCTTGGCTGCATATTTGTATTTTAATCAATGATTAGGGAGAATTAAACAATGATAGAGAAAATTGTATGATGACAAATATTAGCGAGAAAGGAAAAAATGCAAGAGAAACGAGTGAAAGAATCAACAAGCGGATGAACAGCATTTGTTCTCTGTTTTATTTATTTTTATTATTCACTTAAAAATATGTTATCAGCTCTATAAAATATAATTTTAAATTTTTTAGACATGGACAATTCATATTCAGTGTGAGGGTAATTGTGCATGCTATCAGGTCAAGTATATGATAAATAATTGTAATTTCGTTTCCAGGGTAACACGATGGAGGCAGTGGTATTTGGAGAAATAATTTGTTTTCCAGAGTAACAGATAGAGGCAAATAGTATTTGGATAGCATTATGCGATGTGGTGCTCAATCATAACCTCATAGAAGAAAATGTGTATGCTTTTTTTAAGTCGGCTTTAGATCTATTAATCTTCTCTATGTTCTCTGTACATGTGCTATTTTCGAAATATGATATATGCCTGCTTGGTGATCAATGCACGTATGACATGAGTTATGCTCGATATTTATACTTTCTGTTGCTCTTACATGTTTCTTTCATGTGAAGTTACCGAAGATTAATAATTCTTTCAAGTGGTGCTATTCTTTAGACACATGCGTGGCGCACGTGCATTGTTACTAGTTCTAGTAAAGAATTCACCATCTTCAGCTTCTCTAATGTCAAAAATGTCAGTTCTAACCCCCATCACAATCCCTCCTGATCTCCCCCTCGCAGGTGCTGCATGCCAGCAAAAGTCAGAGCAGCCTGTGAAGGTTCTGACCCATCCCTCAGAACAGTCTTTCAACAAAGTTTCCTGAAGACCAAAGAAATCCAACTTATGGTCTCTAATAATTTCCCTAAAGATTCTTCTCTTATCGAGGTCACGTGATCCTCGGATATTCCAAAAAACTCCTTTCATTGGGATTTTTTTTACCTTAACCTTCTTTTTGGGTCTCACACTGAGATGCTCAGGTGATTGACCCCTCCCCCCTGTACCTGACCGAGTTACCTGCTGGATTAGCGCCAGACAGGTCTCGTCCAGTTCATCCTCACTATCAGATTCCTCTAGTAATTCTAAAATCCCCTCAGAGTCAAGAACAACTTGACCTGTGCTAGCTAATAATAGCTAATATATGTAGTTATTAACAATCCAACCACCTTATATTAACTATAGGTTTAAACTGACTTAAGCTATTAAACATCAATGTTAGCCACCTGAATATTAGCTCTATAGGATTGAAACATGGCATTCATACTGCGGAAATAGAGTGAACACCGCACCGTTCCAAGCCGGCGGCTCCATGTTAATATAGGTTCGCCAAGTTTACAAGATATGCACCAGAACGGAGTTCAAATTCTAACCAAATTAGTTTACAACAGAATACACAAATCTAACCTAACTAGAACTGATCACGTCCAGTAGAATTCACTTACGGATTGGAGAGTCAAGGGTTAGTGGTAAATCTTCCTTGATTACATGTAAGTAGCCGTACGTATAGCTATAGTTACACATGCTCCAGCAGCTCTAACAGATTCGAACCAACAATGGTCAGAACGAAATAACAAAATAAATTAAGAAACTCCATGTCGTACTTGATCATACTCTGAAGTTGCAAAGTTTTTAATCTCAAGATTCGAACCAACAGTGGTCTCAGAATAATATCGATCGTTCGTGTTACTGCCAGCAGTTCAGAATAATATTCGAGCGGGCCGGAGCAGTCTACAATACGTAATCAAAATTAGAACCCAATTAGGAGTACTAATCGATGTCCTAATAGGACGATGGGACTTGCCAATAGATGAGAGAAGACCCCGACGACACGGACGGACCAACCGCTTGCCGCCGCAGCAACAAAACACAGAGCCCGCGAAGAAGAAAGACATGATGAACTGTTTGAGGAACTCTCGCTCCGTCCTCTCCCGTCTCCTCCCTCGCAAGCCCAATTTCGTCTACCAGCCACGGCCGCTGCCGGCGCAGGCGTCGCCCGCTCGGTACTACCACGCTTCTCGAGTCCCCCGCGGCAATGCCGCCTCCCGTCGACCGCCGCCGCAGGTGCAGAGCCATCGGCGCATCTTCTTCACCTCCCAGTGGCGGGAACGGCTGCCTTTCTTGCGAAAGATCACCTCGCCGCCGGTCGTCATGGTCGGCGGCGGGGCGGCGGTCGCCATGTACCTCGGCGCCCGCGAGGTCGTGCCCTACACCAACCGCACCCACTTCATCATCTTCCCGCGTGCGCTCGAGGGCTTCTTCTGCGAGGTCGTGTTCGACCTTATCAATTAAGGAGGGGCTGGGGTCCAAGGTCCTGCCGCCACTCCACCCCGACAGCGTCCGCGTCCGCCGTATCGCCTCGGAAATCGTCGGCGCCGTCGACCTCGATCGCCAGCGGGGACGAGCCACGGAGATCGTGCGTGATGCGTGGAGACGACTGGGGGAGGGACTGGGAGCAGCGAAGCCGCCACGGAGAAGTAGCCTCCTCGATGGGTGGGAAGTGATCATCGTCGAAGATGATGAAGTAAATGTAATGCGTGTCCGGTGGCAAGATTATAGTCTTCACTGCATTTCTCGACAAATTCAGGGAAGACGCCGAAATCGCCACTGTGCTTGGGCATGAGGTAGGTTCTTGGTTCATTTGTGTGATGATGATTTTAATTAGCTTTTTCTGGGGGGCAGTAGATTGAAATATGCCTCTCCTTTTGCAGATCGGCCACGCTATTGCAAGGCACACGGCAGAGCGCTACACGAAGCACGTGGTGCGTTTTATCCTGCATATTATATACCGGCCAGCCCTGAAACGTGCCAGCATGTCGATTCCCTTATTGCGAAGAAGGTATTCCTCATTTTCTGTCGATCGTGATGCACATTTATCATGCATGCGAAAACCTGCATGTATCATAGATGCAACCAAAATTTGGCATTGATCCTTGTTCCGTAAAAAAAAAAATTCATTGATCCCAAAATTAGCTGGAAGAATATCCTTCTTGCTGCATAATCAGTTCAGCTTCATCACAAAATTAGCCTAGGTCAGCAGTGCTGTTTTTCATAGATAATTAAGGGTCCTACCAGAGTTTGCGTGCTGCACATTTCTCTACATTGTTGCTTGCTAGAAGCTCTTCTCTGATCTTATTGTTCTTGTTCCTATATATAGGATGGAGACAGAGGCTGACCATATTGGACTCTTGCTACTTGCTGCTGCTGGTTACGATCCACGTGTTGCCCCTCTGTTCTATGAGAAACTAGGCAAGATTGTCGTCGAAGATCATACCCCGACTATAGAGGATTATCATCCGTCGGGTACGGAAAGATCGCAATTTCTATCGCAAGCTAACGTCATGAACAAGGCCTTGGAATTATACAGGGAAGCTCGACCATGTTCCAATCCCCTTTAGAGCTAACAGTCGGCTGCTAATTAGCTCTAGAATTTAATTAGCTGACCCTCAACGACTCACTCTTCTGCAGCTACCGCGATCTTCCTGTTTGCCAGCGCTGTAATTCGCGCTGGAATTGTAGGGAAGTTCGTAGTGGCCATGGTACTGATGTTTTTTTTTTTTTGCTTTAGTTTTTTTTTTCAAGGGCTAACATATAGTAGAATAAATCAACTTAAGGATTGGAGAGTGCAGCAGTACAAGGGTCAGTGGTGATCTTACCTAATTTTACATGGGAAGTAGCTTCAGTTACTGATGCTGCAACTGCTCTAAGCCTCTAACAGATTCGAATTCCATATGATCCATTGAAGTAGCAAATTTTCTAAATGAACCATGCTGAGCCCGTGGATTGAGTGACTCGTGTCTGGCTGAAAGCATACGCTTTAATTACCTGCACGGTGCGGCGTCGTGCGATTATGGGTGAACATGTCGTGTCATAGAGCAGTGTTTTTTTTTTTTTGGCTGCTTTGTCTCGTGTTATTGCCGCCTGTTCTGAGTCTGAATGGGCGGGCCTTCGTTTGAGCGAACAGACATGGGGCGACACGATCCGGCTCGTGGGAGCCGCCTGCCTCCCCTCAATCCATCCATGTCAAAACAGACCAAAACTTCGGTACCGTACCGATCCAATGCCGGGAATCTCAGCCTCTCAGGGGAAAATAGGCAGAACGATCACCAATGAATTGCTTGAAGAATTCGCGTTCCGTCCTATCCCGTCTCCTCCTCCGTCAGCCGCCGGCCGCCTGCACCCCGCCGCGTCCTCGGCGCTACTACCACACCCTCCGCGACAGGCCCGCCCACCCCACGCCGCCGCAACCTACGCAGGCGGCGCCTGCAGCCCGTCTGTGCCAACACACCGGGCAGCCTCGCAAGGCGATCATACGCTGGACCAGCCGCCGCGGCGGGTCGCGGTGGTACGAGGACGAGCGGGTGCACCAGGCGGCCTTCTTCGTCACCGTCGGCTGCGCGGTCTCCATCCTCTTCTGCAGACGCGAGGCCGTGCCGTACACCAACCGCACCCGCTTCGTCCTCCTCTCGCCCAACGCCGAGCGCTGGCTTGGGGAGATACTGTTTGCGGTCGACAAGGAGGAGCTCGGTTCCAAGGTCCTGCCACCTCACGACCCCCGCAGCGTCCGCGTCCGTCGCATCGCCTCGGAGGTCGTCGGTGCCGCCCGCCGTGACCTCAAGAAAGTCGACGAGGCTCTGATCAGCCAGAACCATGGGAAGGCGGCGCGGCGAACCCAGCTGGCTACCATCGATCGCTTCAACTGGGAGGTGATCGTTGTCAGAGAAAACGTGGTGAACGCGATGTGCGGGCCCGGTGGCAAGATTATAGTCTACACTGGACTGCTCGACAAATTCAGGGAAGATGCCGAAGTCGCCACTGTGCTTGGCCACGAGGTAGGATCTGGCCAGGTGATACAATGATCTTGGCTTGGTGGTTTGCAGTGGATTGGAAACTGACGTACGTCGCTGCCTGTTTTTGTAGGTCGGCCACGCTGTCGCAAGGCACCACGCAGAGAGGCTCACCATGATGCTGTGGTTCCTGATCTTGCATCTTCTCATCTCGCTGTTTGTAGAGATGCCAAACGAGATAAATGTCTTGTCGAAACTATTCCTTATGCTGCCCTTCTCACGAAGGTATTGATTCTGCATCTCTTGTTGTTCATTATCAGTTCG
The DNA here is from genome assembly GCA_012490785.1 of Eragrostis nindensis. Taxonomy (NCBI): domain Eukaryota; kingdom Viridiplantae; phylum Streptophyta; class Magnoliopsida; order Poales; family Poaceae; genus Eragrostis; species Eragrostis nindensis. Next base: position 160,842 of record JAAXCT010000089.1, on the reverse strand, counting down.
AAGCTTGATAATTGTGCGCTCAAAGCTTGTTAACTTCTGCATCAATTGACACGCGTAGGGTTTCAAAATTCTTTGAATAGTGAGCCACATTGCACTTTTCCAAATATGATTTAATTTGCACGAGCAAATCCTGGCTGTTCCTTAGATTTTGAGCAGCTTAGTTCTCATCACTCTTGCTTCTTAGAGCTCCTCTGATCTTGTAATTTATGTCCCTGTATATACAGGATGGAGATGGAGGCTGATCATGTTGGGCTCATGCTACTCGCTGCTGCTGGTTACGATCCACGGGAGGCACCTTCTGTCTATGAGAAACTAGGAAAGATTGGTGGAGATTCAGCATTACTCGATTACATCTCGACTCATCCTTCGAGTAAGAAAAGGTCTCAGCTTTTATGGCAAGAGTAAGAAAAGGACTTCTTATCATGCATATCTTTTAATCTAAAAGATGGTTCCCAGGTTAGATTTTGGGACGATGCATGGTGTGGAACAAGACCTTTCAGTGAGTTATACCCCAATCTCTACAATGTGACCTATAACCCCCACAATTCTGTGGCTCAGGTTATGGGAAGTGAACCATATAATCTGGCTTTTAGACGCACATTGATTGGGATTAAGCTCATAGAGTACAATGATCTGTTAGCCAAAATTTCTGCTACTAGATTAACCGAGGATAGGGATACTGTGTCTTGGAAGTTACATAACAATGGGTTATTTTCTACCCGTTCTATGTATTCCTTTTTAATGAATCAAGGTATCCCTTTCCGACATAAGTTAATTTGGAAGTTGAAGCTACCTTTAAAAATTAAAATTTTCCTATGGTATCTTGCTAGGGGTGTCATCTTAACCAAAGACAACCTTGCTAAGCGAAATTGGTCAGGAAGCCATAAGTGTTGTTTCTGTAACTGTAATGAGACAATACAACACTTGTTCTTCGACTGTCATCACGCTAGGACCATATGGAGGGTAGTTCAGACTGCTACAGGTCTTAACCCACCTAGATCAATAGCCCATATTGCGGGGGATTGGCTTGCTAATATTAATTCGGGCAAGCATAATATTATTCTAGGAGGGGTGGCGGCCATGTGCTGGGCGATATGGCGATGTAGGAATGATATTTGTTTTGATAATGCAAAATATACATCGTTTATGCAGGCATTGTTCAGAGGAGCTTATTGGTTGCGGTTTTGGGCGCTGCTGCAGCCTGAGGAGGTTAGGGACCATCTACGAGGGGTGAGCGCAGGATTGGAGGTCGCTGCATTGGAGCTATATGCCTCTCATGGATGGAGATTTAATAATAGACTTAACCCTCCTTAGAAGTTTTTTATGTTTTGCGCTCTTTTGGTCAATCTTTGAATTGACGGTTATGTAATAATCAAACAAAAACAAAAACCGGGCTGCGTGCTGTGCAGAGGCCGGGAACTTTGGTTTCCATTATCTAAAAAGAATTGTACTTCGAAGTTAGTACCGGCCAAGGCGATGAAATGTTTCCACTAGATTTTGGGAAACAAGTTACATACGGGAAAAAATAACCTTGCACCGGTACCTTGCAGCATGGATATTCTAGAAGCAACAGTACACCATCAGTGGCATTTGATGGATTTGCAAGCCCTGCCCCGTTACAAAATGAAAACGACGTCATTGAATATTTACACATTCAAATGCTCGACAAAAAGCATGCTCTTGCCACCTGCAGGGAGGCATAGTATGAGTAATCCGTGTCTATGCCTGAAGTGGAAGTATGTTGGCCGTGTTGCCCTGCCCACTGTTTTTTAGGTCAAGACTGGCTTTGTTTGTCCCGAAATACATATGGAACGCGAGGTAGCTACAATTACAGATTCATTAACTGCTTGAACAGACTCGAACCAACAGGCGGAACATACACAGAAATAATAAGTCGAGCAACAACTCTATAATTGCTGATGATCCTCTAAATTAACAAATTTTCTAATCGAACCATGCTGAACATACATAGAAATAATGAGGATTATGTTGATTTACCGGGCTCGAAACAAGCAAAAGATGAATATATATAGGTGTCTAATGTCACAAAAAAAATCTGGACAAAGGCGATGTCACTGCTAGCTAAAGCAAATACATCATTACAATCTCTACCATCTTTTTGCATTGCCACTTGGTTACTTAGATTCATGACACAATCCCCTGATCAGATGTTGCAGTGGGCAAGAACAGTTTTAAAATGATTCAAAAATAAATAAATAAACAGTTTTAAAAGACGACGACCCCTTTAACAGAAAAGAAAAAAGACGACCTGGTACCACGAGTTGCTCCCCGCAACCCAGCCGCAGATCTGGCGATTCTGATGAAAAAATCCCAAAGGCCACGCAAGCACCCCAAATCCCCCGCAAAGAAGACGACAGACATGAACTGCTTACGGCGGTACCGATAGTTAGAACACCATGAATTGCTGGAAGAATTCGTGCTCCGTCCTCTCCCGTCTCATCCGCCGGAAGCCGGCCGTCTGCACTCCGCCGCCACCGGCGCAGGCGCCGCGGCCTCGGTGCTACAACACCTTGCGCGTCCCCCGCCCGACTCAGGCGCCGGCCCGTTGGTACCACCAATACCCCACCCCGCGGTGCCAGGTGGTCATCCGAAACGGCGGCGGGTCGTACCGGCAGGACGACTGGGACCGGAACGTCGCAGCGGCGGTCCTCCTCTCCGGCGGCACGGTGATCGCCATCTACTTCGGCAATCTCGAGGAAGCGCCCTTCACCAACCGCAGCCGCTTCATCATCCTCACGACCAAGTACGAGCGCAAGCTCGGAGAATCCATGTTCGCCAAGCTCAAGAAGGAGCTCGCGTCCAAGATCCTGCCGCCGGACGATCCCCAAAGCGTCCGCGTCCGCCGCATCTCCTCGGAGATCGTCCAGGCCGTCCACCGTAGCCTTGCACCCAACGACAGTGAGGGCGCCTCGTGTGGGTACGGCGACATCTCCGCCGACCTCGCCATCAAGAACCGCGACGCGGAGGCCCATCGAGGCGACGAGGCCATGGCTGCTGACGGGCTGCAGAACCGTGCGACGGCACGGACGAGTAGCCTCCTCGATGGGTGGGAGGTGATCGTTGTCAAAGACAACATGATCAATGCTATGTGCGCGCCCGGTGGCAAGATTGTAGTCTACACTGGATTGCTCGACACGTTCAGGGAAGATGCCGAAGTTGCCACTGTGCTTGGGCATGAGGTGGGAGAGAGTTTCTCCTCATGCATATGTTATCTTGGGCACGTGGTTGCAGGGGAACGGAACTAACGTTGCTGCAATTTTTGCAGGTCGGTCACGCTATTGCAAGACACTCGGCAGAGACGGCCACTAAGCACTTGTGGATTCTGATCGTGAAGTTTGCCATCTACATGTCTACAGATATGTCACAAAAAGATATGAGAGATTTGAGTAACATGTTCGAGTTTTTCCTCTCGCGGCCCTTCTCACGAAGGTATTGATTCCTGGTTTCCTTTGGATTTTCATGTCGCATATGCTGCATAATATCATTATTAAATTAAATACACTAAATGTGAACAAAAAGGCAAAAGTAAGCTCTGTAGGTGTATTTCAATGTTGCTATATTACAGAGCTTTATGGTCCAAACTCCTTCCAACAGACAGTATAATTAAGGTATAGGGGGAGCCTTACTGTGTCAGCCAAATGCTTCACAGGTCATTGTGAATATATAGTCTATATATTTGATTTCTTGATTTTTGAGATGCGTAAGGCAATTAGCAATAGGGTGATGTCAGTCCCAATGCCAAGGGCACCGTGTCAGTCTGGTCAATTTTGCAGTCCAGCCGTTAACTATGCTTTGTTCACAAGTTGCAAGCACTGTATACCCTTTCCCCAAAGAAAAATCCACCCTCAACCTTAAGGGTTTGCTTGTTTAGATAGGCAGTGATATGACTGGAATCATGGACCCTCATCCAAACGAGGCCTAATGGAATATTAGATTCTGTTTTATGTGTTTAACCTTAATTGCCACCACCACCAGCATTGACAGGTACTGTCATTACAGGTTTCTGCTATATCCAGCTGCAGTATAGCATCGTATGATCACTAGTAACCAAATCATCGCCGTTCATTTCCTGCACCTAGCTAGTTTCTTGTTCGAAGCTCTGATCTTGTAGTTCATGTCCCTGTATATATAGGATGGAGATGGAGGCTGATCACATTGGACTCATGCTCCTCGCTGCTGCCGGTTATGACCCGCGCGTCGCCCCTGGGGTATACGAGAAACTAGGAAAGGTCGCAGGAGATTCCAAATTGAAGAATTACTTTTCGACTCATCCTTCGAGTAAGAAAAGATCGCAGAGTTTGTCGCAGGAACAGGTCATGAACAAGGCGCTGGAATTATACAGGGAATTTAGTACCGGCCAAGGCAATGAAGAAAGGCCTCCTATGGATTCTGGGATTTAGTTACACCTCTAGTGCTTGACAAAATATCCTCCTCCTACTTTGCATAGTGGCGCGGTGTAATTTTGAGCTATTCATTTGTGTGTCTATTTTTCCTTAAAGCTGAAACTATTTTTAGGGAGCAGTTACAGCGCGTACAGACGCGCAATAAGCGAGCGCGCGACCCATTCCATTGGACGTCACGTGTCCGCAATAGATTGGTCTGAAAAATAACTTTCTTGCTTTATCCTCTCTGTCAGTCACCTGGTTAGCTCAAGTCGCATGCACTGCCTGTAGCCAGCACAGTTACAAATGCATGCGATGACGTCAGAGTATTAATTGATTGATAGGAAAACTTTAAAATGTCACATCTCTCTCATATGATGCCCGTTTTCGATTTCGTTTGCACCATTGTGTTCGTGGCGACGAAACGAACAAAACTAGATTCCACTTGTATATATTTTAAATTTTTTTACATATGTCAAAATATCACAGAAATTGCTACCAGATTTAAAACATGAATTACTATCATGTAAATTAGAAAAGCTATAGCAAATTGCAATCACAAAGTATGCTAAAATTGTTACAGAGTGTACACGTAAAGTTTCTATAATAAAACTAAAGTTTGCTACATGATGCACCCATAAAATATGTCATCACAAAATATAAGAAAATTTATGTTGTAAAATGTACACATAGAGTTGCTATCATAAGATATACTAAAGTTATTACGTAGTGTATAAATAAAATTGTTTTCACAAACTACACTAATTTTTTAAGAGTTGTGTCAGGTACCCATTTTCCAGGTACCCTATACAGTATGCCTACTGAGCGTGGAAACTGGCCAAGACCCAAAGGCCTTATCCACGGCTGAGTGGCGGAAGGCTGGGCCCGCGCGGTGGTCCAGTCGGGTGCAAGGCACAACTACGGCCTTTGGCCCACAGAACCTCTGCTCCTCGCGGCCCGCTAAATGCCCGGGCGCACGTGGCTGCGTGGACACGGTCTCCGCCCAGGATTACGACTGCTCCGGCATTAAAGGAGCCCGGCTCGGGCGTGGCGACGAGCCCGACTCCTCGCGGCGGGAGTCGGGCGCCACGGAGTCGAGCGACTTCTCCGACCAAACACCGGCCAGCAGCCGTCCGCCGCCCACATGCTCCGGCCGTAGTCGGGATCGGCGAAGGGCCTCGACCCGAAGTGAACCCGACCACTACGGCTGGGAGGCAAGCTTGGGAACGGCACGGACGCTTTGGTCAAACTCAGGTGTACGGCCGGCCAGTTTCGGATAAGACAACGCCCCAAACCCACTCCTGGACGGTGCGGAAGTACACTATGCCTGACGTACGGCTGAGTGGGGGCGTCGCATCCGGATCAGGCATGGAACGGCGGATTCACGCACCAAGTACGTTGTACAGTTGCAGCAGTGCGAGGAATGACCGTCGCCCAACTCCACAGAAATCAACAGCGCACCAACAGTAATTAACAGTGCGAACCAGGGAATGGGCACTCCACATCACCCAGACAAGACGTCAATGACAACATCACATGACTCAGTGCGAGGATTGTGGCGGAAGTCACCGGAACCAACGAGGACGGTCCGACTCCATCTCCACCGCCCTTTCGCTCGCCTTTACTTTCTTTTATTTTTTCTCCTTTCCTCCGTCTGTAACCGCTCTCCCTTGTCATATAAAAGGGAGGATTGGGCCCAGGAGGAAGGGGGGAAGAGAGGCTTTCGAACTGACTAAGAGTTCTCTTCACACATAGATCCACACAACACCAAGACAGAGACTTGGGAGCGAATCCCTCTCTCGATCACCGCTTGTAACCCCTACTACGAGCAACGCGAGCAAAACCACAAACTGGACGTAGGGCTTTTCGTGCCTGAACCAGTACAATCCACCGTGTCAAACACAAATCATCAGATCGCCGTCGAGCGCGCGCAAATTTACTCGTCGGCCGGTTACTAAACGCCGACAAGTTGCTATCACATGGTGTACATGTAAAGGTTTAATTTTAAGATTTATTGAAATTGTTACATGTTTTGACATGAAAGTAAACACATAAAATTTTATCAACTATCTGATTAAATTTGCTACTAATCCAAGAAATAATGAATTTTGATGTTTCTTAATTTTCATATTATAGTTAATTTTTGTAGCAACTTATGTTATATGTATAGTAGTAACATAAATGATATACTAGTAACAACTCAACAACTTAAATTGAAATAGTAATAGAATTAAGAAATTACTATGATTTGAAAACTTAAATTATGTGACTCGAATTTAAGCTTTACTTTAGTAGTTTCAATTTCTATAGTAAATTTCGTGTAGCAAATTATGTTATATGTCTAGTAGTAACTTATGTCATCAAAAAAAAATATTCAAAATATATGCAAGTGGGATCTAGTTTTATTCGTCTTGTCGTGTAGAACACTACGGTGAAAACGGAATCGAAAATGGACATCATACGAGATACTATTGACATTTTTAAGTTTCTAGATCGAGTATTTAATTTGATGATGTCAGCGTAGGCCTTCTTTTCCTGAGCTGTCGGTGTTGCGATCACGCATCGCATGCAGCATGGGCCATAGGCCCCTCAGGCTCTACACAGGCCGCGGATAGGACGCCCAACAAGACACAGGCGTGACCCGACGCGCTGTAGACTTTTCGCTATTTTTACCCACTTTTCTGGGCTAATTGGGCCTCTGAAGGATAACAGTTTCATTTGTGATTACGATTGAAAAAGGAAATGCCAAAAAAAAAAAGCGCTCTTCTGTTCAGAGAGAGAGAGAGAGAGAGATGCAGTTACTAAACGGTGCCGTCCTTTTGTTACTAACGTAATCATTGGCGGGTTTGTTTTGGTGGCTGGCGGTTTCGATCTTTCAGTTAGGATAGGGAAAACGCCGCTTCTCACGATCGATACAAACCACCAAAACCCAGTGACGGGAAATTCTCAGGGGAAAACAGATACTAGAACTGTAGAACACACCATGAATTCCTTGAAGAATTCGTGCTCCGTCTTCTCCCGGACCCGTCTCATCCGCCGGAAGCCTGCCATCTGCGCCCCGCCGCGGCCTCGGTGCTACAACACCTTCCTCCGCCGGCCGCCGCCGCCGGCCCGTCGGTACCAACAAACCGCCCCGCGGCGCCAGATGGTCAACCGAAGCGGCGGCGGATCCAGGTGGTACCATGAGGGGCGGAAGGTCACGGCGGTAGCCCTCGCCTCCGGCGGCACGGCGATCGTCGTCTACTTCGGCAACTTCGAGGCTGCGCCCTTCACCGACCGCACCCAGTTTGTCGTCCTCACGACCAAGTTCGAGCGCAAGCTCGGAGAATCCATGTTCGCCAAGCGCAAGAAGGAGCTCGAGCTCGAGATCCTGCCACCGGACGATCCCCAAACCGTCCGCGTCCGCCGCATCACCTCGGAGCTCGTCCAGGCTATCCACCGTGTCCTTGCCGCCAACGACGGAGACGACGCCGCGTGTGGGTACGGCGATATCGCCGTCGACCTCACCATCAAGAACCGCGACGAGGAGGAGCGGCAGAACCGTGTGACGGCACTGCAGCCACGGTCAAGTAGCCTCCTCGATGGGTGGGAGGTGATCGTTGTTTTTTTTTTTGGATTAAAGGGCATTTTATTAAGCCCCAGCTTCTGATGAAGCCCGTCGGACCAAAAAAAAGAGTTTTACAAAACGAACAAACACATAAAAGAAAACCACGCTATTCGCCAAAGCCTCGGGCAATCGTACAGAACATAAGCTACCTCTTCTAACTGTATGTCCTTAACCTTCAAAGTAAATCCTTCTTTTCTCCTCCCCCTTCCCAGCGCACTGACTTCCAAAATCATCACAACGTCCCTGGTGCCGTCTGCTTTTCTACATCTCTCTTCTCTTCTCTTCCCCCTTTCACAACACCTGCAGAAAAAATTTTGACAGCACCTCCTCCCTGAGATAAAATACACACCAGCAACCCTCACAACATCCAGATACTTCCATTTGACAGTATTCCAGATCAACCAACATAATTGGAACCAAAAGCCATCTTTTGTATCCATAATATCCCCATAACAGAAATCCAGCAGCTCTCTTATCACAAAAATCATCACATATCCTCCCATGACAAGTCTATTGCTTACACAGCCCCTTATACAATCCACCACTCTGAAACCTACCTTTATATTGTATCTAGCCATTTAACTTGACGGAAGAAAAAGATGACCCGTCTTGTGCCTTTCGATGACCCTTTTCATCAGCACCACCTTCTGCTCTACCCATTCCTTCTCTCCTGCATGAAGTAAGACACACCACAATTTCATATACCCAATTGTTGCCGATATAATTTGATCCAGCGAGATGAAAATTCTATTCCTAAAAGTGATGCTATTCCTCCATTTCCATAAGGCCCATAGAAAAGCAATGCAACAGTATCTGCTTTTGTCACCTTCTACCATTTTCTTACCACTAATCCAGTCTTCAACATTACTAACTCTTTCTGAGCAAACCCCTACCTCAACCAAACAACACCACCCATGTATAGCAGAAGCACAAGAGAAAAATAAATGAGTTATTGATTCCTCCTGATCACAAAAAGTACACCGAGCATCCCCTTGCCAAGCCCTTTTCAGTAATTGATCCCTTGTCAGTGTTTTGTGCTGATACATTGTCCACAAAAAGATTTTTATCCTATAAGGTACTCTATACTTCCACATACCCATCTGTTCTTTAGAAATAGTCATAACTCCCTCTTTCAACCACCTGTAACCTTCACTAGTTGAGTAGAGACCATTCCTGCCTTTCCATTTCAGCACATCCTTGTCCATAGTTAAACTAAACCCATCCAGAATCTCTATTAATTTCTCCCATTCCCCCACATCTTTATCACTAACATATCTACGCAGCTTTAAGTTGTATGGTTTATTTTTCAACACCTTATTTACACTAATACTTTGATCGACGGCAATTTCAAAAAAATCAGGAAACTGATACCTCAGTGGGCAATCCCCTGCCCAACAATCTAGCCAGAACCTTATGCTTTCCCCATTCCCCAACTGAAATCTAGTAAACCCATGCATATCTTTAATGGCATCAAGGACCCCTTTCCAGAATTGAGAATCCCCACTTCTCTTAGGTATATCAAAAATATTTATGTCTTTCTTTTTGAAATATTTCTTATGAATCAGTTCTGACCACAGCTCCTCACCATTACTATTTTGAATGTTAAAACCCCATTTCCCTACCAAGACTGTGTTAAAAGCCTCCAGATCCCTAATTCCCAACCCACCATTTACTAAAGGTTGCATGACTGTCTCCCAGTTAACCACATGGTATCTCTTGTGTTCTGGAGTATTGTTCCACAAGAATCTAGCACATTTTCTTTCTATTTCTTTTATCCACTCCTTATTAGCTTTATAAAAACCCATCATATACAGGGGCAAGCCAAATCACTATTTTTAGTAAAATTACTCTCCCTCCCAATGATGGCCCACTATGATCCCATATTCCTAACTTCACATCAATTTTATTCAGTATAGGTCCCCAATCAGAAACCCCAATTTTCTCATCTCCTAATGGTGGCAAGATTATAGTCTACACTTGATTGCTCGACAAATTGAAGGAAGATGCCGAAGTTGCCACTGTGCTTGGGCATGAGGTAGAGGGTCTCATCCATGCATATATACAGGATGTGATTCCGGATGGTTGCATGCAGTGGAACGAAACTAACGTCGCTGCAATTTTTGCAGGTCGGTCACGCTATTGCTAGACACTCGGCAGAGACGATCACTATGTACTTGTGGCTTGTGATCGTGTGGATTGTCATCTTGCAAGTTATAGATATTTCAGGACAAGGTTTGAGTAACATGCTCGATCTTTTGCTCTCGGGGCCCTTCTCACGATGGTATTGATTCTGTGTTTCCTGTTGATTATCGTAATATGCACATGCTGCACAATATCATTAAATTTACTAAAAGAAAATAATAAAACTGAGCTCTGCTGGTATATCAATGTTGCTATGTTACAGTGCGTTGGGGGTCCAAACTCCTTTAAACAGACAGTATAAGCAAAACTAGGGGGCTTGTTATTGTGTCAGCTAAAAGCTTCACAGGTATTGGCAAGTGCCCTGGGTATTCAGTTCTGTAAATTTTGCAGTGCAGCTGTTAAGTATGCTTTGTTCACAAGTCTCAAACTCTGTATACTTTTTCCTCAAAGAAAAATCCACCCTCAACCTTAAGGGCTTGTTTAGATAGGCAGTGATATGATGGGATACACTCATCGAAACGAGGCCTAATGGAATATAGATCTCAATATTAGATGTTGTTTTATCTGTTGAGCCTTGCCACCACCACCAGCGTTGATAGGTACTGTCATTGCAGCAGGCTTCTGCTATATCCAGCTGAAATGTCGCATAGTACGATCACTAACCAAATCATTGCCGTTCATTTCCTGCACCTAGTTTCCTGTTAATTAGAAGCTCTGATCTTGTAATTCACGTCCCTGTATATATAGGATGGAGATGGAGGCTGATCACATTGGACTCATGCTACTCGCTGCTGCTGGTTATGACCCGCGCATCGCCCCCGGGGTCTACGAGAAGCTAGGAAAGGTCGCAGGAGATTCAGAATTGAGTAACATCCGGACTCATCATCCTTCGAGTGAGATAAGATTGCAGCATTTGTCTCAAGAACAGGTCATGAACAAGGCGCTGGAATTATACAGGGAATTTAGTACCCGCCAAGGCACTGAAGAGAAGTCTCCTATGGATTCTGGGATTTAGGGTCAGTTTGGTTGTCTTGCCGCAGCTTGCTTTGCCAGGCTGGGCAAGAAAACAGAGGTTTGGTTGCTTTGCTCATTGCTTTGGTGTCTGTGCCGTCAAGAAATTTGCTTGATAGGTCAAGCGAGCTGGAACCGCTCTCCGACGCGGGCAAGCCTATCCTTGCCGAGCCAGACCAGACGAGCTAGGCAGGCAAAACAACCAAACTGACCCTTAGTTACACCTCTAGTGCTTGCACAGAAGTGGTGCAATTTTGAGCCATTCATTCTCTATTCTTGAAAGTTGATCCTTTGGGCCTCCGATGGGTAACAATTTCATTTGCGATTAGGATAAAAAAAGAGGAATTAATGTGGTTGATCCTTTACTGCTGATTATAATCTTTTACTGAGAGAAATTGATTCACTAAATATGGTTCAAAGTCATGAATCAGCACACGCCACTAAAATGAGCTGCTTGTTACTGACTTCATCTATTTACATATGTTAGTCATCGTAAGCCCATCCGCGTCGAGAACATTTTTTTTCCCGAACAGTTCCATTTTTTCTCAAACGGTTCCATAGCTTATCCGCAAAATATGTTTTTAGGAATTTGGAACAGTGGGAAACATGTACGAACCTGCATTCTGAAAACTCTCTTTCGACTACGAAGACAAGTATTTCAGATAATTAGAACACATAAGACTTTGCAGATAACTTGACGTTTTCAATATGGCGCTCCAGCATGTTCCTTGCGCTTCGATTTTCTCAGCTTCAAGCGGCTTTGCCTTGCCTGTGCAGCTCCTTGCGCTTCGGCTTCTTGAGCTTTACATTCCTCCTTTTTTCTCAGCTTCCATAGCCTCCTTGATTAAAGACCCCAACCGTTGTATTTTCATCGTCTTACCGTCATGTGCAAGCACCACTGCTTCATATTTACGTGCATACAGAGCTTATGTTTATGTTATATTTATGTGCATCCCTCTTCAGCTTTGATAGCTCACGTTTCAAAAACATCTTGGAAAGAACAACCAACCAATGAACGAGAATACAGCTCAAAAAAAACCAATGAATGAATACAAAATTTCATCAAATGCAAACCAAGCAGTTGAGAAGGTATTTACAAAAGAGTGTATCCACTCATTTTCGGGAACATGGAGGAACACCGTGGGCTTATCTAGTGGGCCATCGGGCCTTGTAAAGTTTCTTTCTTAAGAACAGCAGATGCCTCCCGCTGCCGCGCCGCCATCTGGTGACTTCCGAAAATTCCACATCCAAACAATCGGCCTCCGTTCGATCAAACGCCGCTCCCGAAAAATCCCCCGAAAAGGGGAAACATGAACTGCTTGAAGAACTCGCGCTCCGTCCTCTCCCGTCTCCTCCGCCACAATCCCACCGCCGTCTCCCCGCCGCGGCCGCTGCCGGCGCAGGCGCCGCCCCCACGCTATTACTACGCCTCTCGGATCCTCCGCGACAAGCCCGCCGTCCGCGCCCCGCCGCTGCCGCCGCCGCAGGCGCCACACCCTCGTCACTTCTACACCTCCCCGCGCCGCCAGGAGGTCATCCATTTCAGCCGCCGCCGCGGTGGGTCCCGGTGGTACCACGACCAGCGGAAGCTCACCGCCGCGGTCCTCATCGCCGGCGGCGGGGCGGTCGCCATCTACCTCGGCAACCTCGAGGAGGTGCCCTACACCAACCGCACCCACTTCATCATCCTCTCGCCCCAGCTCGAGCGCCAGCTCGGGGAGTCCCAGTTCGCCGAGCTCAAGAAGGAGCTCGCGCCCAAGATCCTGCCCCCGCTCCACCCCGACAGCGTCCGGGTCCGCCTCATCGCCTCGGAGATCGTCCGCGCCGTCCACCGTGGTCTCGCCGGCCGCAAGCTCCGCCACGCGGCCTACGGAGAGGACGCCTCGTATGGGTATGGTGATATCTCCGCCGACCTCTCCATCAAGGACCGCGATGCGGAGGCGGGCACCGTGATGCTGGGTGGATCCCCTCGCAAGAATGCGAGCGTGGCCGCGGAGGCCCAGCGAGACGACGAGGTTCTGGATGACAGGTGGGTCACTGAGAGCCGGAACCGTGGGAAGGCACGGGGAGCGCAGCCGCAGACAAGTCACCTCGATGGGCTCAATTGGGAGGTGATCGTTGTGAGAGATGACATGGTCAATGCAATGTGCCTGCCCGGTGGCAAGATTATTGTCTTCACCGGATTGCTTAACAAATTCAGGGCCGATGCCGAAGTGGCCACTGTGCTTGGGCATGAGGTAGGGTTCTTGTATAGAAGGTTAGTGTGTCATTTTGGGTGATCGCCATAGATTGGAACTGACGTTGCTTCCCCCCCCCCCCCCCCCCCCCCCCCCCCCCCCTTTTTAGGTCGGTCATGCTATAGCAAGACATTCGGCAGAGCAGATCACGAAGAACATGTGGCTTGGGATCCTGCAGATTATCCTCCTGCAGTTTATATACATGCCAGACGTTATAAACACCATGTCCACATTACTCCTCAGGCTGCCGTTCTCACGAAGGTATGGATTCTATGTTTCATGTTGCTTATTCTAATGCGCATTCTGCGTATGTTGAGCTGGACATCACTGAAATGAGACTCGATCACCTTTCCTAAAGCCGTTGAAATGCAAGTTTTGAAACCTTGATATTGCTATGTTACAGTCATTTGGTCAAAACACTTTCAAGTAGATACCCCAAATTACGTCGCCTCAGTGTCTCACAGGTCAACGAGCTTCTAGGCAAAGCTATATGTTCGTTAGTCCGTTGTTGATATTCAGATCATTTGTTTTGCAAAAGTAGTAAAAATTACTAGTACAGTTGCCATCAAGACAAATATGTTTTCAACAAGGGTGTACTATAGGTTTCTGAGATCGTGTCCCTTTTATGGAAAGACAGGATGGCAAATCAAAGATTCTTTCTTTTTTCAACGCGGGATATATGCTAGTTCTGTAGATACTAACTTACAGTCTTGACATCAGTAAAAGTCCTTGTGCTTGGCAGTTCTAGATATGACATTATGACTTCTAAATTCTAATTACTGCCCCAAGCAGGATTGGTTCTCGGATCCATTTATTGGTTCATACTTTGTTATGGTGCTTCTAATTTCACACAAAAAATTTGATTGTGTGCCTTCACATTTTGCGTTGAAGAGTAAGTAGATATGATTAGCTACCCCTGTTCCATATAGAAGGCACATAGAAAGACTGGCAAGCATAGCATTGCTTTCAGCATAACATAACTGCCTAGAATGATATTCTTCTTGTACAACCACTAAAGGTTCATCACAGGTATAATCTGCAGTGTCACAATTTGGACTGTCCGTACATCTTACTGTAGCTCAATGCTTCGGAGATTTTTACAGCATATATGCGATAATTGGTCGTTGCGTATATGAATTACTCTATATTTGGGAACTTGAGAAACTTTCGCTAATAACAGTTAAGGACAGTAGATTTGCCCTGTTTACTTGAGGAAACATTAGTTCCCATGCCAAGCACATCCTTCATTTGGAGCACTGGTCCATAGAATACTCTGTGAGGAGGTTGGCCTTATAAATACTAATATTTTGGTTACCTTTGCATGTCATTCGTTACATATACAGGCAAACAGCAAACCCTGTATAGCTTTTTTTTCCCCTTCCATTTATTACATATATTTGTTTGGATGTCAGTGATGGTCCAGTCACATCCAAACTAGGCCTATGGATAATAATAAAACTGACGGGGCGACAAGTGGTGATAAACACCCATCTGAACTAGTGCGAGAACAGGGTTCAAACCTCGGTCTGTTTGCTCCTTCTGAGGAAGAGTAACCAGCTGTGCGAAGGCCTATGTCATAATGGAAGTTGTTTTTATCTGATTAGCCTCACCAACACTAGCTACACCATCAAATACCACTTTGCTCTGTGTGCCTGTAGCATGCTGTCTTCGCCATTTAACTGATGTATGACATGCATAGGCTTGCACACTTCTGCTGGACACAACTGTTGCATAGCATTGGCAAACTAAATTACCAGATGGAGTTGTTGCAATTGCATGCTTCTGCTGAATATAGCTGAAATGTTGCATCACATGAGCACTATTATGATGATTGATTCCCTTATCCCTTTATGTGTCCAGGAGCTGTTGTGAAGCAACCCTTCTTGATTGCTTGGCTGATTTATCAATAATTTGGATTGTATAGTGAACTGCCTGGCAATTTTCTATGACCTGCATGTGCAAAACCACTCTGTTATCCATCTTCAGGCTTCAGTAGAAGCCTTGGCCATTTATTTTCATCAGCAATAACTGGCTGCTCTGCCAGTTAACCAGGACCATTACAAGAGTTTTTTTTATTTCTGGTTTTCACGGATACCGGTCCGGTCCGGTTCCACCGGTTTTCGGTCTTGAATTTTATACAAATTTGAATATTTGATGAAATTTGTCCGGTAGACAAATCCGGTGAGGTCCGGTTTCCGCGGCTTGGTCGGTTATTGAAACCCTGTTCTGAGTTTGTCTCGTTTTTCTCTAGATTTTCTTGCTGAGCTTATTCTGATCTTGATATGTGTCTCTGTAGGATGGAGATAGAGGCTGATCACATTGGACTCCTGCTACTAGCTGCTGCTGGTTATGATCCACGTGTAGCCCCTTCTGTCTATGAGAAACTAGGAAAGATTGGAGGAGATTCAGCATTGAATAATTATCTCTCAACTCATCCTTCAAGTAAGAAAAGAGCGCAGCTTTTATCGCAAGCCCATGTCATGAACGAGGCGTTAGAATTATATAGGGAGGTTAGTGCCGGCCAAGGCACTGAAGGTTTCCTCTAGATTCTAAGGCCGTACTCGGCCCCCCCTGGTTTGAGATGCTTTGACAAGGCATGCTCTTCCCAACTGCACAGTGACATGATGTAATTTTGAGTGAAGCTGAAAGCATGCTTTCCCTTTTATATTGCCCAGTTGTTCTGAGGCTGGATGATCTCAGTCCCCAAGCGGAAGGGCGTCTGTTTCATTTGTGATTAGGAAAAAGAAAGCAAATGATCCATCCACTGTTGTCAATAATAAAGAATTCATGGCTGAGATTAGTTTGTTCTGTTCCCGTTGTTGATGATCATGTTGACTGTTTTATTTTTGCTATCTACATTAACTAGCTCATCTGGATAGCTCAATTGTGAATAATTAATCTTGAGAACCGGATCAGTTTTCCGTTGAATATTTGATGTTCCTGGAATCTGTGTCCATAATTAAATTGTTACCCATAATTTCACACACAACATATGACCTGGTCTGGATTCCAAATTGCTTGCACGATCATTTGTCAGTACATGACATACGATATGTGTCCATCCGTCACCCTATTTCTTTGCCGATTTCATACACGGCCAGCTATGTTGCTTCCATCAGCAGCAACCGAGCATAGCGTTGAACCGAGCAACACACCAATTATCGTCATGATTACTTGTAGAGATACCTGAGGCTGCACCCTGCTTATGTCTCTTCTGCTGGATCGAACTGCAAATTGCTGTCATATTCTAAATGCTTTCATCGGAATCAGCGTTGTTTATGACAAAATTAGAGATAATCTACAGCTACTACAGGACAGCAAGGTGTGCTGCAATAGCTTTTCGCAGCACGAAGTGGCGCTTACTGATTTGTTTCTTTCGTGCGGATCCATGGACCCTGGCGCCGATTGTGCCGGCCAATCAGCCCTTTCCGGCAGCTAAAGGATGGCTGGCCTAACCGTGCCTGTTGAGTCACTGTTCCACAGCCAGTCTGCACTGTATTTTGAATTGGCAACACACTGATCCTGTATTTAGAGACTTGAGAGTCGATGCCTTGAATAAAGAAGGTTGAATTATGTGACCTGCGTCGGTAGGATAAGAGGAGCTGCACTGAACTTTTTGGTGTGGTGTTGGAAGCTCGAGTACTGTCCGGCTTTGACCAGGGCACCAGGCAGAGATCCGACGGAAGAGGACACGGGCGCCGTTCAAGCCAGTTGCATTGCACCCGTACAATGTTGCAGGGGTTGGTGAAGATGCTACTAGTGCCCAGGGTCAGCGACTCAGCGTTGTGAATCCTACACGTCAACGAAAGATGGCCCCAGGATCAGCAGAGTGGTGCCCAGGGTCAGCGACTCAGCGTTGTGAATCCTACACGTCAACGAAAGATGGCCCCAGGATCAGCAGAGTAGGTGGCGAGTTGATCCATCCTCCCTCGAGAAAAGGTATCAAGATGATCAACATGCGCTGCAAATGGTGGTGTTGCAACTTGCAAGTTGCACGCCGCCAATACTATTCCGCCACATGATCCTCCGACGACCCATGCACCTCCCTCGGTTCGAGTGTCACGGACACGGAGTGTAGGCGTGGCCTGAAAGGAAAAAACTAGTGCCTAGTTGTGGCGGTGTGGGACAGCAGTATCGGGAGGGGAACGAGAGAACAGTTTCAGAATCGCGATCTCTGATTGATTCTCTCTTGTTCTCTTCGCACTAGCAGACAAGCCAGCTCAAAGCAGTGGCCACTCTCTCTCTCTCTCCACCGCGCCAATCAAGAGCGATTGTGTCAAGGAAAATCTAACAAATCCTAACGCGGTTTTAGCAAATCAGCTTGGTCGATGCTGAATTTTCTTGTAAACAACTCCCCACAGAGGCTTACCTAAACCAGATTTCTTTAAACCTCACCATCAGCGGCGATAATGCTGCCACCCACTTCCCGCACTCAGAACAGCAACGATATGATTCCCTCATCGCATCACATCAGCAGCACCGTGGCAAAGCCGCGGCCGTTGGAAGAGCTACGCAGCAAGCATTTCGAGTGGGAGTGGCTGAAATTACACCACTAACAAGTATAAAAGACGGTGATGCAAGTACTGAAAGGACCACATGTGGTACGGCCATTATTAATTGGATTACACAGGACCACCCAAAAGCAACAATGTCTTGTCCTTCACACACCGCTTGCCACCATGATCATCAATCACCGGGAGTGAAATGAACATACCCAGGCGGGCCTAACTAAATGCTGTAATAGTAGTAGTAGCGTAGAACCAAATGGAACAGAACGGGAAGGAGACGATGAGATGCTTGCGTGAATGTTTTGGGAGAAGACGAATTGTTACGCCGGCACAATGCACGCGCCAAATGCTGGTGAGCCGGGACGACGCGTTCAGGGCTTCCAGATGATGGTGGTCTCGGCGATCATGGAGGTGACCACGTAGGGGTCCATGTTGGACGCCGGCCGGCGGTCCTCGAAGTAGCCCTTGCCGTTCTGCTCCGTCTCGCGACCCACGCGCACCGACGCGCCACGGTTCGCCACGCCCTGCACAAGGAAAACATAAAGGTTTCTTCGATCAGGACATGCCCTTGCGATAGAATCCGGAGTTCGTGTTGGGAGTGCAGTGCACTGGACGTACCCAGCTGAATGTGTTGATGTCGGCGGTCTCGTGCTTGCCGGTGAGCCGGCGCTCGTTGCCCTCGCCGTAGGCGGCGATGTGCTCCTTGTGCCGCAGCTTGAGCTTCTCGATCGCGGCCTTGATCACCTCGAAGCCGCCGTCGCTCCTCATGGACTTGGTGCTGTAGTTTGTGTGAGCACCGGCACCGTTCCAGTCACCCGGGATGGGCTTGGGGTCGAATGACACCACGACACCGGCGATCTCGGTGATCCTCTGTTAGAAAGTAAGGTAAGAGATCAATCATGCTGTCTTCGATAGATCGTCTAGGATTCAAATGTTACATCCGTACCTCAAGAATGTAGCGAGCAACCCACACCTGGTCACCGGCAGAAATGCCGATGGACGGGCCGACTTGGAACTCCCACTGAAACAAACCGTAATGTTCACCATGGTCAGAAATGCGATGGCTTAATGGTACAAATTACGTCGCAAGAGTAGTATTTCACCTGTCCTGGCATGACTTCGCCATTGATGCCACTGATGTTGATGCCGGCGTACAGGCAAGCCTTGTAGTGGGAGTCAACAATGTCGCGCCCGAATGACTTGTCCGCGCCGATACCGCAGTAGTAAGGACCCTAAACACAAAGAATGAACATTAGTGAGGTGACACTTCAACAGATGTAGGGCCAAATCAACGATGAAAATATCTAAAGCAATCAAATTAACGATGTTGATGTACCTGAGGACCAGGGAAGCCACCAATAGGCCACCCAAGAGGCCAGTTGGTGTCCTTCTGCAGAAGGGTGTATTCCTGCTCAATACCATACCTGCCATTTGCAAGAACCGTTAGGGCCAATGATTTCAACCTCGTGATTTAGCTATTTTGTGAAGATTTGCATACCAGGGCTCCTCGGCAGAAACCTCAGGGTTGCTGAAGATCTTGGCCGCGTTGTGCCTCTTGTTGGTGGGAATTGGCTCGCCAGCTGGGGTGTAGCAGTCGCACATGACCTGCAGGTCAATAGAATTCAGTGAACAAGTGGTCGCTATAATTGGAGGAGAAGACTAAAACAACCACTTGGATTCCTAAACCCTAGTTAGGTACAGAGGACAATCACACCTAATTAGCAAAAATATCTAAGCTCACACCACGTCAAAGTCATCATAAACCTAATTAGACAAAGATTCAGAGCTGCAAGATAGCATCTGAAACAGTAGTATCTGCATCAAAATAACTCACATCTATACCATCTGGATTAATTAGAGTAACGATTTTTCAACAATTTTTAACCTGGAAGCGAATACAGCATTTTTCCTTTCTTACAGAGATGCATTCATCTGAGTTACACAAGTGAACTACAGCAATAATAATCATTAAAAAAACATGTGGTCCAGATCACTTGGACGATAGAAGTGTTGACTTACAAGGATGTTATTGCCCTTCCTGAATGGGTCCTTGAAGATAGCCTGTGGGCTGCAGGATGCCACATGCCCAAGAAAAACGAATTATTACATGTAAAAAAACAGAACCATGATTTAGAAAGCTTATCCTGCCATGGCACTTACTATAGGATGACCTCACTGTCCTCGCCGGGGGCTTGGCCGGTGCTGGAGCCATCGTAGTTCCACTTGGGCAGCTTGCTGGGATCGGTCACCGGGCCCGAGAGGGTCTGCACCAACCAGATCAATAAATATGATTTATCAGAAAACAAAAAGGAATTGCTAGTAGTAGTGAGCTCTGATATAAGCCAAAGAACAGCTCAGTAGATGACTTCACAGATAAGTGATAAGTGATGAGTCATGACAAACAGGATCATGGGGTCCTAGTGCTGGCAATAAACCTTACCCTGGCCTTGCTCCTGAGATCCATGCCAGATCCACCGATCCTGTAACGGAAACAGGGTCACGCATTAATATAAGATCAAATCGCCAACAACCTAACCAACTCACCATGTTCCACGGAACAGAGCAATCTAAGACGTTCTTAAGATGAAAAACATATGTATATTTGGCAGTAATAATACGGCATCAAGGTGAATCAACGAGTAAAGTGTCCGATTAGGGAGCAAACAGATCATCTGCCTGTGGCTTGTGACACACAAACACCATATATGCGGTGGGGGGACCAGGTGGCGAGCAGAGGCGGCCACTTCAGAGATCCTCCCCAACAGGACAAACAAAGCCGTACAACTAGTACAAGAATTGCATCTCTCCGTCTCTCTTGAAGCATATCCGAAACGGAAGCCCAATATTCATGCAAAAATAACAGATTCTTTTGGTTGAACCCGGAGCAGATGAAGGCGAACTGATTGGATACAAAACAGAGCGGCAGCACAGGGAGCAGAAAAAACAGAGAGATCAACCACCACCGCAGCTTGTGCCGGCGAAGACGAAAAGGAATGAAAAAAAAAATCTGCACAATCTATGAGAAACTCGCCCCAAAAACCCAGTGAACCCCTCAGAGATCTCTCCTTTCCTCGCGACAGCCTGGAAGAACCAGGTTCGCAAGCAGAAACGCGATGAAAAGGCGAAAAGATCGCAGCAAGATCGATCCTGATTGACGAGGAGAAACGATAAAGCGTAACGCGGAGAGAGACCATCGAGACGACGCAGCCGTACCATATGTACTCGGCGATGATCTTCTCGGTGGAGTCGGAGAGGTTCAGGTTGACGAGGTCGGTGAGGGAGGCCATGGCCGGCGGCTGCGGTGGCAGAGCACACGGGTTGGGGAAGCAGGAGGAAGGAGGAGGTGGTGCTGTGAGAGACGAAGAGATCGGGAGGGCGGCTATATAATGGCGACGCCGCAGGGAAACAAGTTGGCGTCCGGCTCTCAGGTCCCACACAAAAATACGTGCGAAATACGCGTATAATAACTGTACGAAAACACCGAACGCCGTAAAATAATCTTTCCTTTTAAGTTCCGCGCATTATTTATTCGGTTATTTTCATCGACGCGGTAGGTGCGAGGAAGTCGCGTCTCCAACACCTAGAACTACTCGAGAATCGTTGACTGACATGTGGGAACAACACAGACGGGACCAAGGTGTCAGAGATAAGGTGGTCAAGAGCTTCAGCAATTGGCGTGGGAAAGTACTTTATTCAGCGCGGCAGCCTTATCGCTCGTAGTGGTTTGATTTGATTATGAGTTCCAAGCATAGCGGTGTAAAAGAAATTTGAAACTTTTCCCGTGCACGGGAGAGAGTTCAAAAAGGGCCAGGAATTGTTTCACCAAAAGAAAGGGGCCAGGAATTGGTTTTAAAATGATTTTTTATTCAATAATGCTCCTACCTAAAGCCACCTCATCACCCACCAGCCTTTTTACTGTACCTGCCATGGGGTTGAAGATTCGAGGTATCTTCCTGGGGCCAGGGATCTTCTACTACAGCGGGAAATCGCACTGGCTTTTGATTATTCTCTGCATGGGCATGCCGCATGGTGCATTCATTGGACAGCCTCCCATTTTAGACTCTGGCCGAT
Organism: Eragrostis nindensis; assembly: GCA_012490785.1. Lineage (NCBI taxonomy): Eukaryota > Viridiplantae > Streptophyta > Magnoliopsida > Poales > Poaceae > Eragrostis > Eragrostis nindensis. The sequence goes on along the minus strand of JAAXCT010000089.1, from coordinate 138,863 downwards.
AATTTGTTGCCACAGATACAGTATTCTGAGTATCTGACATGTATAACGATACTACTCGCTGTACTACACGCTGCTCACAAAATGGATGCAACGGTAGGTCCAGAATTTGAGGGAAGAAAGTGTCACCATGAACACCATCTCCAAATTACTCCCTCCATTCCACACACACAAAAAATCAATTTTATGACTCAACGCTTTTGACTTTTGGAGAAAAGAAGTGTACTATTAGGATAGAAAAATGAGCATGGTCCAAGAAATTTAAGAGCTGAGCGCACATGAGGCACCAAAAATAGAGGTGGTGGAAACGGCATGTACTGATCCATGGCCAGCACCTCAGTTGAGTGAGTACAGAAGGACGTGGTGAGTCATCACACTGGTGAATGTTGCCGTATCTTTCCATACTTGAGACGAATCTTGACAATCGTATTAATTGTTGATTCCGTATATACACTTGCCAATTTTAGTTACCACTGCTAGACATTTTATAACTTCTGGAATATTTACCAAATTTACCAAAAATGAAAACAGAGTACTATTTGTTTGAATGGGTTAGCTTAGGACTTTCGTTACTCTCTTGCCAGAAAACGTCCTTTTCGTGGTCCATCATGCACGTGCTTAAAACCACAGGCTTTGCATTGCACACTTTGCAGCCCCAGCGGCGCCGTGCTACCCATAAAAGGAGTTCAGATCAGTTTGTCTCGTTCAAACGTCTATCACAATTGACACGATTGTGAGGTGTGCGGTTGATTATCATTCCTATCAGGGCAGTCGAGCATGTAATTTGCCACGGCAATTTTCCACAAAATTTCAAGTGGGTCTTCTAGAAGCAAATCACTCTTAGGAGAAACTTCAGCCGCACCTATTTGTCATGGCATCTGATTCCATCAAGAATGCATCAGTCGGGCCCTATCACGGTGCATTATTCTTCTTTTCTATGCATAATACAAATAATTTAGTACGACGAACATGTCATTGCCCCTGCTTTCACTATGCATGCTAGCTGATTGTACAACAACTCGGATCCACGCCCTCTTTTTTGCTTTTCCTCAGTTGATCGGAATCACTAGTGATGCATCTACGCCCATTCCAACACCGCAGCAATGCCGCCTGACTAGATCAGATCATCCTCTAATTTCAACATTACAAGATCATCACCACCGAATACTGATAGATTCAGCGTCACTGATTCCTGAGTCATTTGGGAGAACAACTTCTGCTGACGAAACCGAAGAATCATGAATGGGTTCATAGTAAGATCGCTTTTCTTTCCCCCTTTGGTTACATCACGATTCACAACTGGGTTTAGAATATCATTTGGTTCGTGCTGGCTAATAAGGCCCTCGCTTCGTGCAGGGAACAAGAAAAGGCTGTTGCAGGGTTGCTTTCTGTCTGTTTTTCTTGAAGTCTTTGGTGTTGACGAACTGATGAAATCTTATTCGCAGGGAATTTATTCCAGTCACGTTGTGCATTGGCCAGAGGCGGGAAGGAATGGCTTCAGCCTCCAAGACCCAACTCAGCCAACTGATGACGCTCACCACACGAACAGAAAATCCGCAATTTAGTTTCAGGGTTTCGATAAGGCAGATCGATGCGCTGTAGTTTCTGCCAAATTAATGTGCCCATTCCATTCGTATCCTTATCACTTATCAGCTTTGGATAATGCTTCATGCGTTAATGTTACGGTCCTGCGACCTTTGCTAATGTGAATTTTCTCGCCACGAAAGAAGCACTGAAGCGTTGATTGGTTTACAGTGATTGCACGCATTTTTGCAGGACAGGGACAGCGCGCACATGCGCTTCATGGGCAGTTGCCTACACGCTAGGCCAAAGACCGGCCACGCATCTCGAATCCTCAATTATACCATCATCACGCCGGTCACATGAACGCTTTGTTTTACGCTGCATATCTGCATGACAGCCATGTTCTCCGATTCACTGAATCAATGGTCGTGCAAGAATAATGTTGAGATCTGACTTTATATCGAAAACAAAAGCACAGAGATTCCGAGATCGAGATGTTCATCTGCTGAGGAATCGACAGCCAGAAATTACTTACAGGTCTACATTACTGATTTAAATAAGAATAATATTCAAATTTGCAAATTCTGTCGAGAAATGGGAGTAGCTGAAAGAGTAACTGAAAAACAATTCAAAGTCGTAGTAGTACCATCCGCCTTGCGTAGGACATGATTGGTCTGATTACAAGCCAGCTATATATTGTTGTGAGTTATCACGATTGTTATTAATATTATCATCACGAGGCATGCGTTTTCTTTTATAATCTTACTGAGATATGTCGATCTTGGATTCAACGGCCGGCCGGAACATGACTCTCTATGCTCTGAGATGCCGAATATGTCTCTCGAGACATCGAAGTTTCAGGCGCCTCTCGGGACCTTAGAAGTTTCAGTTGTTCTCATCAGGGTCGTCGCCGCAATTTCTCTGTCCTGCCAATACATAACGAGCAAAGAAACGAAATGATATCCAGTATATATATAGAGTCCAGCATCAACCTAGCAAAGGGATCTGTAAATTTTATCAGCTGACCTGAGTCACTAATCTGATAGTAATCGGGCATCAGCTGCCATTTTTGCGGCGGCGTGTGCGTTCGTACCTCCTGGGACGTTGCTTTCTCAGTTTTGTATATCGGTGTTTCCTGGGCCGGGTGAAGATAACACCAGGAGTAACGCAACAACCAACAGCTGCCAGTAGTACATATACTACGTACGAGTTGATCCCAATTCCTTTCAACGAACCCATCGACTTCCCCTCGTCACTGTCGCCCCGTATGCACAATAGCGATCGATACAGATACGCATCTCGCCTGCGCGCCCCTGGAAAGCTACGCCGATGGACTTGATCGGGGCATAACATAAGGATCACCAGTTTTTGTTTCCCTTTTTTCGGGGTAAACTATGAGCCACAAATTATCCAGTAGGAGTACGTGCTAGAAACCCAGAAGTAGAAGGAAGTCTTTGATTGGACCCCTTGGATGGTTAATACGGCCTCCACCTTTGGTTTCACAGTATTCTTGCCAACGATCAACGCACGGGCGAAAGTCCGTGCCTGTCACAAGTCCGCAAGTCGTCTGTTGAAGAGAGAGACACACAAGTCCCTGCAAGTCGTCGGTTCTTTTACACGGGACCTGAAGTAGTAGTACCATGTATGTCCGGTGAAGTCATTACGTACCGCTTGCGTTAACGGCCGCTCACACGTCGCCTGATGGCTACGCTGGAGAAGTAGGTTTGGGTTGACCTGCTGCCCCTCACTCCCTCCGTAGCGTGATGTCTCTTCACGCCGATCTCATAGCGGTATGGTGAAGAAAGGGAGCTCTGGAATCTTCTTTGGACTTGCTGCGGCCCATAAGAATCTCAGGCAGTAGGTGGCACGGAATCGTTCACCAACTGATCGGAAAGTAAACCATTCACATCTGACTCGGGTATTTGTTGATCCCTTAGCTAAGCGGAGCGTCATACACACATGTGACAATACCACTTCCTCGCAATTTTCGATTCTGCTGGAGCCGCCGTCGCTGAAGCGCCCGTACCGTCCGTAGTACTAGCACGTTGAACCATTCAGCGCAAACAAACGTTTTACGCGTGCGCGAGCTGGCAACCCACCGGCGTCGATTTTTTTAAATATTTTAATCCTTTTTTAATTAATATTTTAATAATTACCCGTCCGAAACTAAATTTGCAAATCTAGCCTATTTGGTCGCGCCAAACCGATTGACGCGACCGAGACTACAGTCACTCCAATCAAATTGGCGCGACCAGCTTTCACGGCAATATAAAATGCCACGTTAGATTTTGGTCGCGCCAAATAATTTGGCGTGACTAAATGTTGAGTCACGCCATACGGTTCGGCGCGACCAAAACTTGGAACCGTGTCCCATCGGCTTCTCTCTCTCCCATGGCCGCTGAATCCGCGCGTCCAACAGCTGCTCCAGCTCGTCGGCGACCTGTGCGCCGTGCGCGTCCACGCCCATGGCGGCTGGGCCGCGCTCCGTCCTCGTGACCATGGCGGGTGTCTGCCCAGCGCCGCGTTCGAGCCGCGCGCGCCAGCGATGGCCCGCCGCCGGCGCGCTGGCCCTCGACGCCCCCACCGTCGTCTCGCCCTGCCGCGCCCGTCCTCGACGCCCATGGCGGCTGTATGTCCAGTGCTGCGTTCGAGCCGCGCCCGCCATCGATGCCCCGCCCGCCGGCGCGCTCGCCATCGACGCCCCCACTGTCGTCTCGCCCATGCCACGCCAGTCCTCGACGCCCTGGCCGCCGTCTCGCCCGTGCCCTGCGCGCTACCGTCGCGCTCCCCCTCGATGCCCCCGCCGCCATCTCGCCTGCGCCCTGCCGGTCGCCGCCGTCTCGCCCACGCCGCGGCGGCCCCGAAGACGAAGTGGTCCAGCGGCCTCGGCGACAAGCATCCGCGCACGGCACAACATCTGCGGCGCGGCGGCTGGGATTCGCACTGTGCCCTTGAATCGCAGTGAAGCTAGATCCGACGACACTAGTTTTCTCCATCTTGCTCATCTTCACCAAATCGAAGAGTATTGGAGCTTGTATCCTTCAAATCCGGGAGAGAAGAGGTAGCAGAATACCAAAACGCCAATCTCCTAAACGAAGCACCTCCATTCTTCCGATCAGATTTGGAAGAAGGTGGCTGTGCAACGCAATTTTGCATTGAATTTCGGGGATTCGGCACTCAATCTCAACACACGGATGCAGGGGAGCCGCTCCTGCTGGTGGAGAGTAGGGGAGTGGAACCGGAGGAGGCCGCCTGGCGCTGGAGAGGCAGGAGATGCGCCGCCGCCTTCCCCTGGAGCGGACGGGGCGAGAGATGCGACGCCGCCTTGCGCCGACGAGGAAGGGGCCGGGATGTGCATTGGGCCTCTGCGGTGAAGTTTTTTGTTTTTTTTGAAGGAAACACGCCCGCAAGGGCTGTAGGGTGCTCCATTATTCTGGAAGGTTCAGTACATATGCATAAAGGCTCTTACAGATATCAGAATTCACACAAATGCCCTTACACAAAGAAAAGAGGACACAGAAAAATCTTGAAATTACAAACAGGTCCTCTAATGGAGAATGCTTCAGGTTTCCACGAGCACCCAACCGGGAACAACTCCATTGCCGGGAGAGGAGAGATAGCTGAAGACCCGAACGCCAAGCAACCAAACGGAGCACCTCCATTCTTGACGGGACCAGCTGGTGAGAACAACTTGAAGCCGTCGAATCACCACGGAAAGAATGGGCAAAAGGCCTCACAGTACAGCATGCTTGACACGCCGGCGGTCCACCCGGCGGCCGCCGCAGGGGCTGCATCAGAGGTAGAAGAAGTCGCCGCCGTAAATCTTGATGAAGCAACACCGGGCGCGACCATGGAAGGGCAACCGAGCTAAGAAAGGGGATCAGCAACAATAGGCGATCAACCCAAGCTAGGAACCCCCAGTGCTCGTTCAATTGCATCGACGAAGAGCTCCGGCCACCAACCACCCTGCAATGAACTGATTCCAGAGCAAAAGAGAAGACGGGGAAGGAGATACACCCATCGGAGAGGAAGCCGACGGGGACGACGCAGGCCATCACGGCAACACCCACAGGGGACAACTAGGAGAGACCGAACCTGTAGCAGAGTTACAAATCGCACATCGGCTATGGGCCACAGGACACGGAAGCTCCAAAAACAACTAAAACTGGAACAAGAACCTAACTAATCTGTACAGCAAGGGTCCCTCACCCAAACCAACCCGGCGGCAAGCCGGAGAAGGAGGGGAGGGGCCGGATCTAGGCTTCCACGGTGAGCTTTTTGATGGGGGAGTTGGGGAAGAAGAAGAACAGTAAGGAGCTACAGGAGAGAGAGTGCGGTGAAGTTTCGGTCGCGCCGAGCCATGCGGCGTGACTCAACATTTAGTCACGCCAAAGTGTTTGGCGCGACCAAAATCTAACGTGCCATTTTATGCTAACGTGGAAGCTGGTCGCGCCAGTCTGATTGGAGTGACTGTAGTCTCGGTCGCGCCAATCGGTTTGGCGCGACCAAATGGGCTAGATTTGCAAATTTAGTTTCAGACGGGTTATTATTAAAATATTAATTAAAAAAGGATTAAAATATTAAAAAAATTCACCGGCGTCACCGCGTCAGGCCGTGCGCGGGTGTTTTCGGGAGTTGCTGGGCTCCGGGGCGGAACGCGGCAGTCACTTGCATGGGCTGTTTTTAGGCTGGCATAGTGGCATGGGAGGTGGTGAGCTGGGCTGCCGCGGCAAGGGATGATCAAGCTGGGCTTCATTCCTTTGGACTGGCAGCCCAAGGAATCACCGCAAATTTTAATCTTGGCCGCGGGATAAGCATCGGATGGCTCACGGGAACTCACGAGGCGGTCGCGGAATGACCAAAAAAAAAAAAGGTGGTCGCGGAATGAAAATGGCGAGTACAGCCTGTCGCCATGAACGCGGCGTCGGCGTCGCGGCCGTTCCCGGCTGAGTGGAACCATGACGAGGAGCAAAAGGCCTGCTTTAGGTGGTGGTGGTGCTTGCATCCATGTGGGATTCCATCGATATTCAACCCGCGATATTCGTCCGTCGCAATGGAGAAGTCGAGCCTATCGCCCTGAAAACCGCGTCTGGCGAGCCGGGAAGCAGCACGGCTGCTCTGCTCCTTTTCACCGCGTGGGCGCGTGGGCGCGTGCTGGAGTTGCCGCCCGCACGCAAGGTGTGTCCGAGTCCGAGCTTCAGGGTGGGTGGGTGGCAGGGCCGATCGATCGCGTTGCCAGTCGACCATGGTACTATGGCAGACAGAGGAAAGTCACACAATGGCTTTTGTCACCAGTGATACGACACATGGACGCCACAGTGCGTCAACGCGGGATGATGGGCGGGGATGCCGTTGTCCTACTGCTTGCTGTGTTGCATTGGTCCAACTAGTGGAGTAGTACTAGACATGTAAGATTGTGCAAACAGGATTTCAGACTTTCTACACAAACCTCATCATCAGTGAACGCTGTTGGCCTGGTAAGATTTGTGCATTTCAGACTTTCCCATCCATTCCAGTGCACCATGCTGCACTTAAAAACTGAACCTTGTTTTCATTGTTCAGTGAGTAAATTCAGGTGGGGAGCTGCCCCCACCATAGCAAGGTTTAACATCTCCTGGAGGAAATGCAGTGGAGAATAATCAGAGTTCAGAGTCCATCATTCAAAGATGAAATGATCTGAACAAACGTTGATTGATCAAATACGGGTTACGCACGTTGATTCCCCATCGAAAACATGCATAATTTTTTCGATAAATAAATAGAGAAGAGAACACGCATCAACCACCAAAAAAGAGAAGGAAAAAAAAAACTGCGTCGCCAGGTGAGAATGTGAGATGCGCGTCTGGCGTCCGTCCAAAAGGCTCGTTTGGATGCTTTTGGTCCTGCCTCTCCTTTCGCTTTCGAACCCCCCCCCCCCCCCCCCCCCCCCCCCCCCCCCCCCCCCCCCCTCCCCCATTTCACCACCACGGAGAAAAAGAAAGAAAGAAAGAAAAAGACAACAGCAAAGCCAGCTCCAGGCAGCCATCCCGCGAGTCCACGCCACACCAATCAATCAAGCAGCCCATCAGTGGAGGGAGTGCCGACGCCGCGGCGATCGGAGCGGCCGGTCCCGTGAACCCCCGGCGATGGATCTCCCGCCGCTCTCCCACCAGGCTCTCTTCGCCGCGGTCCGATCCGCCGACGCGGCCGCCGTGCGCGCGCTCCTGGCCGAGGCCGAGGCGTCGGGCACATCGGCCGCGCTCGCCGCGGCGCAGACGGACGCCGGGGAGACGGCGCTCTACGTCGCGGCGGAGGCCGGGAGCGAGGAGCTCGTGCGCATGCTCCTCCCGCTCTACGACTTCGAGGGCGTCACCGTCCGCTCCCGCCTCGACCTGGACGCCTTCCACGTCGCCGCTAAGCAAGGCCACGCCGGTGAGCTTCCTCCCCCTCTGTTCTACCTCGGTTCATCTGGGTTCTAGTAGCTCATGGAAATCTCGAATCTAGTGAGCTGGAATCGTAGCTGTGCATCGGGCTGAAGGCTTCACCCTGAGCTTGATTAGGTTGATCCGGATTTCGTGGTAGCATTTCAGTCATTTCATGCTTCAAACATGAGCTACTGATTGGTTCTAGCGATCGGCTTCCTGTACAAGGAAAGTTCCATTCAACGCGTTGTAGTTTCCCTTCTGTTAATGATGCAATGGATTTCTGATATATGGTGGCCAACTATTCATATGAAATTTAGCTCCTCTCTCCTCTTTCCCCCCTCCCTACCTAAATCAATGTGTAACTTATGGATGTCTAAAAAATGGAAACAGGAGTCGTGAAAGAGTTCCTGGAGCGGTGGCCAACGCTTTGCTCAGTGTGCGACTCTTCCAACACCAGTCCCCTGTACTCTGCTGCTGTAAAGGATCACTTGGATGTGGTTACTGCCATACTAGATATTGATGACAGCTGTGTAAGGATTGTGCGGAAAAATGGGAAGACGTCTCTACATACCGCTGCGAGGATTGGATACCACCGTATTGTCAAAGAACTCATTGAGAGGGATCCGGGGATTGTTCCGATCAGGGATAGGAAGGGACAAACAGCACTTCACATGGCTGTCAAAGGTAAAAATACAGATGTGGTGGAAGAGTTGCTTATGGCTGATGTCTCCATCCTCAATGTGCGCGACAAGAAGGGGAATACGGCTTTGCACATAGCAACAAGAAAATGGAGGCCCCAGGTATAGTTCTTCAGTTCTTCCGTTCTAGGATCATTTCAAAATACCTTTCTGTGATGGTTTTAGTGAACTATAGAACACTTGGAGAACTATGGCACTGTTGTTTCTGTTAGGCGTTCCATCTTTCTTTGAGTAGCTAATGATTGGTTTGTTTATTTTTCCTTACTCATAAACAGTCTGTCTGCACTGCTTTGTCAATAATTGGCTTTTCCCTTAAGATGCAGAGTAACAATTGGCTTTTTCTCATTTGTCGTTCGATACGCTGTCTGCAACTTCTGCTTGCAAATAGAGTTTATGACAACATTAGTGTCAAAAGTTATGCATTTATGTCCTGTTTGGTGGGTATTTGGAGCCGAAAGCTGGCATAATGCATACACTAAAAAAGATTGGTTATACTAGTAATGTGAGGCGTATATGATAGTCTTTGATCTGGAGTTCGGCAAGGGTGATAACAGAAAAATCATAGATATGATACTGGAGAATAACATATATTCATATTACTGCTTGTCTATTGAACCAAACGTGTCTATTGAACCAAACGTTTCTAAATTCAGTGTGCTATTTACGTTTGAACTTACTGAAACTGTTCATACTTATGCCTCAGCGTACTTTAACTTGACTAGCTATTTTATCTTATCAATCACCTTTTTTCTTTCAGATGGTACAACTTCTACTTAGCTATGATGAGTCCCTTGAAGTCAATGCTATCAACAATCAAAATGAAACAGCTATGGATTTGGCCGAGAAAGTCCCTTATGGTGAATCTAAAATGGAAATAATGGAGTGGTTGACAGAGGCTGGTGCAAAGAATGCCAGAAATGTGGGTAAAATTGATGAGGCATCAGAACTCCGGAGAACTGTGAGTGATATCAAGCACAATGTACAGGCACAGCTTGACGAGAATCGTAAGACCAATAAACGAGTGACAGGGATTGCAAAAGAGTTGCGTAAACTACACAGAGAAGCTGTTCAGAACACCATCAACTCAGTTACCATGGTCGCAACCCTGATTGCCTCCATCGCATTTGTTGCCATATTCAATTTACCAGGTCAATACTTCCAGGATGTGACTTCAGGGGGAGACATTGGTGAGGCCAAAATAGCCAAGCTTACTGGTTTCCGCGTTTTCTGCCTTCTGAATGCCATTGCTCTCTTCATTTCCCTTGCGGTGGTCGTGGTGCAGATCACCTTAGTTGCCTGGGAAACCGGTGCCCAGAAGCAAGTTATCAAGATTGTGAATAAGCTCATGTGGTCAGCATGCCTTAGCACATGTGCTGCTTTTATCTCGCTGGCATATGTTGTTGTTGGTCCACAGCATGCCTGGATGGCCTTCACCATATCAGCCATCGGTGGGCCGATCATGATTGGAACCCTCCTGTTCCTTGCCTATTTGTTGCTGCGTCCTCGATTCAAGTTTGGCGAAGACAGACAGCGGCGCATCAAGAGGGCAAGCGGTAGCAACTAGCAAGTCCTTCTCCTTGTCCCTTCATGATAGGCTTTCAGACCTGGAAGCCTTCTCTGATCATGAGAAGAGGATCTATGCCCTGTAGACAGTAGAACTACTCTTGTTGTAGCTGCATCATGTAACATTAAGAACAGACCATTTGGGGGAAGAGATGGTCCTTGTATATATGTACTAGGAAGGCTGGTCTAGGTCTGTTGTGAGGCACCGCAAGCAGACGTTTCGTCGAGCCATCTTGATGGTTTGTGTACTTGTGAACTTGTTGTAGATGGACAATAGTTGGAAATGAAGAGCTGTTGTGTAGCTGTATGATGACATATATTATCCAGATACCAAAGCAGCATACTTCTTCCGGTTGAAAATCATTGACTTTCACACAAGGGAGTTGGCTCAAAATTGAACCAAACTCCATGCCCTCAAGACATAATTTCACAACCGGAGGTAGTAAGCTCTTGAGAATTTTGCTCCTTGTGAAATCCTAGTTTGCTGACTTGGTAAAAAATTGCTCTTGTTTGGTTCCATATGGGTCCCCAAATGAACCCTTCATTGCGACGATAAAACAGTTTAAACAGGTCATAAAAAGTTGGTCTCAATGCATGCTTTCTAATTTAACTTGGGAATGCAAAATTTTCGACGAAATATGGCCAAACACGCCATTTCTGATTTTGCTGTCGTCTCTCTCTATTGATAACTCGTGCTTGCGTGCTCTCCCGCCTGCTCTTTGGAGCCAAACATAGCAGATGGCTTCTTTCCTCCCTTATCCACCGGGGCTCCCTCCCTCTCATGCCACTCCCGTGCCCCACCAACCTGCCCGGCTTAAATGGGCTCTCTGCCGCCGGCGCCGGCGCCGCCACCTCCTCCGATGCGTCGCCGTCTCAGCGAGCACCTTGCAGAGGGAACTCCTTATGCTGCCCAGTACAAGGACGACCGCGAACCCCGGCCTGGCCAACCCGCGTAACCTGTTCGACCGAATGCCGGAGAGGAACGCCGGCGCGGCTAACCTGTTCGACGAAACGCCTCCGCCGAGGGGCAAGGGCGCAGGCGGAAGTGACTCCCCCGGCGGAGCGCCCAAGGGCAGCGAGAAGAGCAGGAGCGCGGCGGTCGTGGCGCTGGCGCATGCCGGCAGGCACACGGAGGTCATCGAGCTCTTCTGCAGGATGCAGGCGGAGGGCGTCCCGGTGAGCAGGTTCGTGCTGCCAAGCGTGTTCAGAGCCTGCGCAAGCCTCCGGGACAGCAGGATGCTCCAAGCTGTGCACGGCCTTGTCATCAAATGTGCGTTGCACCAACATGTTATTGTGGGCACTGCATTGGTCGACGGGTATGTTGATTTTGGATTGGTGAAAGATGCAAGGAAGGCATTCGACGAGATTAGCGAGCCCAATGTGGTCTCTTGGAGTGTGATCATTGGCAGCTATGCCAGTTCTTCTCTCTGGAATGAAGTCTGGGATGCATTCTGCGCGATGCAGCGTGCCAGCGTGCTTCCAAATGTTTCTGTTGTTGTAATGGCAATTCAAGCATGTGGCGCATTGGGGTCCCTGGTTCGTGGGAAGCAGATGCACACGATTGCAACTGTCCTTGGTTTTGAAAGGAATGCTACCGTGTGGAACTGTCTCATTGACATGTATGGGAAGTGTGGCAGCATGGATAGCTCAAGGAGGGTATTTGATTCAACTATCTGCAGGGATCAAGTGAGTTGGAATACCATCATTTCGAGTTATGTTCGTTTTGGTCTTTGCGAAGAGGCACTCGACATGATTGTTCAAATGCAAGAGTCTGGTTTCACTGTTGATCGTTTCACCCTTGGCAGCGGAGTTGCAGCATGTGCCCACTTGGGTGACATTAACAGTGGTCGTGCATTCCATGGTTATTTGATTAGAAGAGCATTAGATACTGATGTCATCCGGGGCAGTGCACTTGTTGACATGTATGGTAAATGTGGCAACATGGAACTTGCCCGATTGGCATTTTGCAGGATGGATGAGAGGAATTATGTTTCATGGGATGCACTCTTATCTGGGTATGTTGAAAATGGGCTGGTTGAGGCTGCACTTGACACTTTGAAACAGATGGAGTCTGCTAATATAAAGCCTAACCAGCATACCTTCGCAAACCTTCTGAGGATGTGTGGTGACAGAAGGTACAAAGAATATGGAAGGCAAATTCATGGCCATGCCATTAAGGTCATCAACCAGATGAATGTAATTTTGGAAACTGAGCTTATCGACATGTACGCAAAGTGTGGCTGCGCTGAAGTCTCCCAGATACTATTTCTCAGGATGAATGAGAGGAACTTGATATCATGGAACACATTACTTTCAGGTTCTGTAAGGGATGGACAACCACTTGTCACAATAAACATTTACCGCCAGATGGAGCTGGCATGTGTTAGGCCCGATCATTACACTTTGGCAGGGCTTTTAAACCTGTGTCGGTTCCACGGGCTTTTGCGTTATGGAAGGCAGATACATGCTCGTCTCATCAAGACTGGCTCTGAAATGAATGTTGTGTTACAAACTTTACTTGTCCATATGTATTTCAAATGTCGGCGATGGCGTGATGCTCACAATGTTTGCACACTGATTAGAGACAGAAATTCCTATGTGCACGAAGCATTTTTCAAGGTTTATGGAGATGACTACTTGATCTGAGGACAACTGGATGACAGATTATGCACTGGAATTAGAACGAGAATGTTGTTGCTGTCATTGTGAATACATCTTAGATGCAGATACTGTGTTGGCTGTAGACATGATTAGTATTTTGCTTTTTAGCTTTCTTTATCACTAACCTAAATGACCTGTATCGTTTTTTTTCTCTTTTGAACGGGTGACATCTATCACCATCTTCTAATTTATGGTGACTTTGTCCGCCTATAACTGTAAGGCTGCTCCGCATGAAGAGAACAATCTAACAATTTCAATCAAATAATGTGGCAAACAATGAATTTATCACCAAGTGTTCACAGATTTCAATTCCATCGTACACTGAAAATAGCACAACTCACAAGATATTTACAGGTGATATTAGGTAGGTATAAGCTTAGCCACAGCATGAGGTAGGTAAAAGCTTAGTCACAGCATGAGTAATCAGTTCAATAGATTCTTTTACTAAGGAGAGAGAGAGAGAGAGAGAGAGAGAGAGAGAAAACAGCAGTCCACTCATGTTTATGAAGCAGGTGCTTGATGACCAAACAGTATACAAGTGGTTTCATAAATTTCTACTAGAGTTCTCCAAGATAAACAAACGAAAGATGACGAGTTAAACAAATAATCCAATAGCACAGACAAACTAGACAGGCAGCAGTATAAGAAATTACATTTCCAATCAGCAAGCATGTCGGGGGTGATCATATATAATGTTTAAAACCTCAAATCAAAGGGTAATTTCGTTTTGACATTGTAGTGAAAAGATCCAACGAAGTGATGAAACCAGCAAACTCACGAAAGTATATTTCTATAACAGGGTGTACTATCAAGAAGTTTGTCGTCTCTAAACTGATAAGGTAGACACTGAGGAATACATAATTTTGTACTATATCCAATCTAGAGTTCTCAAATTAGCTAGCAGCACTACCATAACAAGACTGGGAGAACAGTCCTTGTTCAAACAAGCAGCAGACCAAAATGCCAAGCGGGGTGTTAAAAGGAAACAACAAGCAGCAGATAACCAAGTCAGGTCTCCCAAATGCCTCAATGATTCTATCGAGGTTCAAGGTACAATCTTAATCATGTAATGAGTAACCAATTCACTAAGAAACCCAAACTAATCCCAGCATGGATTTAACATGTTAACAGATGCCTGCTACACTAAGGAGGCAGAGGCGGATCGCAAAGGACACTGAAGACTGAACATCTCCATTTCAATCTGTCATGGTTTGGTTTGAGGAGCAACTTGCTCTTCATAAGCAGCCGCAAGTCCAGGAATGTCCTCTTTGTAAGGATCAAGAAACTTCTTGGCAAATCTCTTTTCGGTCAAACAAACCACATTGTAAAAGTCCCTGTCTTCCTTCACGAGCCCCCTTGACTGAAGAACCTTTAGGACATAGTGTCGGGGCTTATGCCGCCTCGTCAAGCTATAGTGAAGCAGCACTGGTCTATGCACAATGTACTCAGCCTTCAAACCAACCTCCATCTTCAGGAATTCAATGGCGCGACTCATCCTGTCCTCTGTGAACATCAGAATGCTTGGGGACCTGCGCACCGCAATGCCCACCTCGGCCTCCGAGCATCCGAGAGCCTTCTTCAAGAAATCCAAGCTTGAAGCGATCCTCTCAGGGCCGACGGTGTAGACGGTTGCAAGGGCGCGCTTGAACAACGCTGAATCGCGTGGCACACCAAGCTGGTCAGCACACACCAAAGTTTCTTAACTCTCTCTGGCTCCTGCAAGACCACATACGGCTGCAGCAGAAAGATCTGTAGGATATTATGATCAGTTAGGCCGCACTGCTGCAGCAAAGCTATATTGGGCTTCAACACACGCTCAACATCTCGATGGAGAAGGTATCTGTTGCTCCTCCTGATAGCCATGTGCACCTTCTCGAAGGAGCCCAAGAAAGAGAGGTAGAACTCGAGGCGGGCGATCATGAGCGGATTCCTAAGGATTACAGGGACGGTGCTGATAAGGCTGGAGATCTGTGGTGGGGCGAGGCCAGCGTCGCGGAGCATGCGGATGCGTGGGAGTAGGGTTTGGTCCACCTTTGCGCAGAGGACATCCGGCTCCCTGGCGATTGCGGCGGCGATGTCGGCTCTCGCGAGGCCAATGCCAGCGAAGAACGCGAGGACGGCATCGGCGTTAGAAGGGGACTTGACGTGGGCTAGGTACCTGGACGATTTGAGGGCTTGCGCGGGCGTGAGGCCGCAGGCTGTGACAAGGTAGTCCTCGGCGACGAAGGGAGCTGAGGACGAGCTGGCCGTGGATAATGGGAGCAGAATGAGGCGGTGGAGGGAGGCGGCGGCGGGGAGAGGCGAAGCCGCGCGGACGATGGAGAGGAGGCGGTTTCGGAGCCGGAGCATCGCGACTCGCGGCGGAGGATGCCGCGCCGCCTGTCGCTCGCGGCCGGTTGCGGTTTGACCAGTCGTCGTTCTGGGCTAGGGCCACTGCTGAGTGCTGACTCAGATGTACTCCCTCCGTCCCAGTTTACTTGGCATCCTAGTCTCATCTAATTTTCCCAAAATAATTGTCGTTCTCACTTCACGATGCACCTTTCTCTCTTCCCAATACACCTCTAACTCTATCTCTCTCCTTCTCGTTTTCTGCTCACCTACCTTTACCAACTTTTCTTAATCTCCGTGCTAAGAGCTAAAACGATAATTATTTTGGGACGGAGGGAGTAGCGTGCATTTGTTGTGAGGAACTGATTGCACAAGGAGAAAACTATCGTACTGTAAGTTATCATGCATTGCGAGGGCATTTTTGGGTGATCTGATACATTTTTTTTCAACAAAATAGCAGAGATCACATCCATATTCTTAAATTCTAAAGCTAGTGCCCGATTGTCATCTAGCTGAAGCGCTCACAGATTTGTAGTTCAGATAAGGAAAGCGATGTAGCTGAACATAAAAAAAGGGATCATGGAAGAAACTGAGGCTAAATTCTGATTCAGTCATTCCGGACATGAGTGGAGCTTAGCAGTAACATGTACCCATATTAATCGACGCCTGAAACATACAATTGAATAACCAGTTGGAATCCAATGAACATGGCTTATTGATACAGTACTTGTGAACAGGTCAGAGCAGACATGAAATATTGGGCACCATATTGTTCTCTGAATTCGTCTGTCATGTTACAAAGGCCAGAGAAGAACCAAGCACCATTCATGCGCACAAGCCAAATAATGTGGCAGGCAAAGAATTATCATCAAGTGTTCACCAATTTCAATTCCATCATATGTAACAGCACAGCTCAAAAGTATTTACAAGTGATATTAGCAATCCAAACTTGAGTTAGAAACCATTCATTTACATGTTGTCACCACATCTAAACAGGAAAACACACATAAAAGTTCTCACTTGAACAACTCTTAAATTGCCATCATACAACCAGATCCAAATCACAAAGAGGTTACAGACACTTCACTTGCTTGATCTACGAGTCGGATGTTGATGCACCCATGCTTTGGGTATGTCAATTATGTCAGCATAAGTTGGTTATGCACTTTCACTGCCTTTGAGAATGTTGTACTTGCAAAGTGGACAGGTTGCATGCATGCGTAGCCATTTGGTAATACACATCCAGTGGAAATGATGGTTGCAAGGAAGAGCGGATAGCTCCACTCCATCATCGTACGATGAGAGACAAATACAACATTCCTGGTAACAAAAGGCTGTCAGCGAAGCACAGAAGACAACATAAGAAGTGAACGAACGCCACTCATGTAGTCATGTTGTACCTGAAGTTCATACTATAGTATCATCTGTTTCTACAGATTTGAGAACTGGCCAAAATATAGCGGCCAAATATATAGTTGGAAACTTTTCACTGACATATAGTGGCCAAAAAATGCCGATTCATACTAGATACGGGGAAGGAACTTGAAATGTATAATAATAATGCATTATGCCTTATAGGTGCTTATACTTAATACTATGGTCATTTTTGTCGAAATTTCGGTACATTTTTTAATGGTATAGAAAGATATGGAAAAAGTTCCTACTGCAAAAGGTAATTATAAATGGTAAAAAGGAACTCAATGAAGCAAGGAACAAAATCCTTACAGCATCCTCTTGAAGGAGAATGCGCTCGCTCGTTGATGTTCCACTATTATTCAGGATGGGGATCATCACTCCCTCATCTGTCCCCTTTTGTCCATTCTCACTTGCAAAAGAGTATCTATATCTGGGAAGCATGCTAATATCTGCATCTGATGCACCCTCCTACATATTTTATGTGAAACAAAGTAAGCTATGTGCAACAACAATAGAGATGGCATAGAAAATAAAAAAACTAAATCTCTTAAGCTTCTAATTTTACCTGACCAGCCAGAGCATACAGAATAGCAACAACACATGGCAAGCAGCAACAGAGTGCAATTCCGATGAAGCAGGCCACAACAACACAGAAGACAGCGAAAAATACATCAAATGCTGCCTAGGAATACTACGGCTAACCTGCAAAACAATTGCAAAGCAGGGATTACGTGAGTTAGGAATGGCAGGTACAATCACCGACACCTTTAGTTATGATGAAGAATAATATACATGTATCAAATGTACGAAGCATTTGGGTATTTGGCAACTCTAATATGCCGCATACCAATAAGTGGCTTGTTGGCCATATATAAGGTGCATGGTACTTTGCAACCGAATTGAGTAAATTCCACTTATGACACTTCCATTGAAACATTGGTAAAGCAACATTACAACTAATTAGATGTAGGCAGTCGAATTTGCGGTCAAGGCTGAAGATGACGTACCAATACAGCCTTGGAGCACCATACTCGAGTACCTCCCCACCGGACACAACCCAGTAAAATCCGATGATCCACCACAGGAATGATATCATTGTGTTCATCGACTCGCATCGACTTGAAAACCTGCAGGAGTTAGCAGAATAATCAAAAGTGGTTACCAAGTCAACATACAAAGCATACGCAAGAGTGATTACAGTTAACTGTTCACTGCACAACACTACTGCTGCAGAAACCCTAATCCAAAAACTAGCACGCCACGAAAACCCATAAAAGCTGGGGTTCTGTCTATCCCGTACCTGCTCCTCTGTTCGTCTTCTTCGCGGTCACTGTCCGAGCTGTCGACCCCTGAGTCCGCGGCGTCGGCGGCGGATTCGATGTCTGAGGCGGAGCCACGCGCGCGGGCGGGGCTGCGGCGGGTGCTGGAGCAGACGAGCGCGACGTGGACCAGGCACTGGACGGCGTACCCAACGAGCCAGAGCCGGAGCGGCTTGACGGGCCTCTCCTCGGCGGAGGACGCGAGCACGGCGGCGGCCGCAGCGGCGAAGGCGACGTTCCAGGCGATGTCGAGCGCGACGACGGGGCGGGAGTGCGCCCAGTCCGCGCGCCTCCGCTCCAGCTGCATCGCTGCCGTCTCGCGCACCAGCATCGAGGGCCCGCGCCGCCCCGCCGCGCGCCCGAGGAGCGCCGCGAGGCGGCTCGGCCTAGCCGCGGCGGGGGGCGACGGCGAAGGCGAGCCCTCGGAGCTCGCGCTGGCGCGGGAGGGCGGAGGGGGCCGGAGCAGCGGCTGCTCCGGCGACGGCGACGAGGCGGCCGCCTCCATTTGGGTGACCACTCCTCTTCCTCTCCCTCTTCTGTAGTTCTGTACTTCTGTTCGCGTGCGGCGTCACTCTCTGTTCTGTAGCGGTATTCGGTGTTCCGCCGCTGGCCCGTCTCCATTCCCCTCCGCACCACACCAGTCTCTCTACGCTTCGATGGGCTTTGCTTCTGCTTTGGACCGGGCTCTCGATTGGGCTAGGCCGACTGCAGTTCTTTGTCTACTGGAATGGGCCGTATTCCAACCCAAAAGCTCGGCCTGATACAAAACGGCTGTTTTTTTTCCCATTTTCGTCGTCTCTCGTCTCCATGCAGTTTGGGAGAGAGAGAGAGGCGTGCAGGAGAGGAGTGAGTATCAAGATTAAAATCAGTGCACCACCAACACGATCGGCTCCAGAATTGACATATTAACTGTAGCTTTCAATTGTGCTTCTTGGGAACTTGCTGGCCATCAATTTTGCAACCGGGTTGTCGTGTATCGTAGCCCGTGGGTTCAATACTAGCAGCAGGCCAGCAGCCGGCAGTAGGAATAGTTGGATGATGCAATCGTAACCGCGGCGTATCCTCGTCAATCTTTCGAATTTAATTTTTGAACAACCTTCAACTACTGCTACTACAATGAAAAGCAGACGCGCCCGCATGAACCATGTTCGATCGGATCATAACCAAATTATCAGTACCCAGCTTGACAGTGCAGGGGGGCTGCATAACACAGGAGACCTGAACACGTAGTGATTAATTAGTTGCTTTTCCATAAGTATAAGCGCTAGTATCAGTCAACCACTACAAAATCCACTAACGACGCGGTAAAGCAGGAGAATTTACAGAAGAACGAGTTTATCGACAATTTTGATTACAGAAGAACGTGCGAGACTTGCGCCTCCGTGCCAGGGATCCTCGTAGAGTGGTCTACACCTTCTCCACCTCCCGGAAGCTTCCCCGTCCTCGCGGCCGACGGCGTCTATCAACCCCGGTGGCGGCGGCGGCGGCGGAGGCGCTGTCCACGGCGTCGCCGCTGCATATGGAGACGGCGTGCCTCCCCAGGAGCTCGGCTAGGAAGCCTCCCTTCTTGTGCGCGGGGCTCACCTTGGCCCTCTTCCGGCGGTGCCGCCCGCCGGCGTCCGCGCCGGCGTCGTCGACACCCCCGCTCTGCTCCCTCGCCAGCAGCCGCTCCAGCTCCCGCGTGATCCACTCCACCTCGTGCACGTCAAGCAGCGTCGTGGGCTTCGTGTCCGCCTTCCCCGGCCGCGGCGGAGTCAGCGCGGTCACGGCGGCCGCCATCGCCTTCACGGGAACGTCCATGGCTTGGCTTGCTTGGTGAGGTTGGAGACTAGAGGGAGGGAGAGGGAGTCAGTGAGACGAGACGGGAAGGGAGAAGAGTCGCGCGACGGAGGCGGCCGGCATGCTTAAAATAAAGGGTCGAGTTGCGGAGGCTGACAGCGTGGGGCCGGAGGCAATTATGCTGCGGAAGTGGAAAGCAGCGTGGTCAACTCTGCCCACCGAGTTACGGGGTTCCGCGGTGTCATGGCGCACGGCGAACGTGCTGCACGGCACCGCGGCGGACGAAGCATATGTTGCATGCACGAACGGCCATTTCCTTCGGTTTGTCCTCTGCATTTGGTTGCAACAGATAGTGCTACGAAGACGGCTAAAATCCGTGCTGTGAACTCAAAATTCGAATAGGCACAAACAGTATTTTCAGTTGGCTTGGTGAAGCAGCGTTTTCAGTTTGATGAGTTCGAAATTTAAAAGGTTTTTCGGTAAGGACGCGCCGGGTCAAAAACAAGGTTAGTTGCTGCAGCTAGCTAGCTGCATTGGTTGTTCTGGTAAGACGAGCCGACGCTACTCTATGATGCGTGGGAAGAATGATTAGCATTTTAGTTGCAGCCGGCACGACGTGTTTAACGGAACAACCGCGTGGACTGCTCGTTGGCACCGAACGTGCAGGCTGGTAAACACCGGCACGGGAATCATTAGAGTAATCTTGGTCATTGACTTGGGCCCATGTTGCTAGTAGTATACAGAGTCACCGCTACCACAAGTGGTGTACTGAACGAACTCCAGGGGCTCGGGTGAAAAGTCAGAACTCTCCTGTCCATCTGGTTGACCGATCGGATTTGCAGCAAACTCTCCCACTTGCTTGAGAAGCTAGAGCTTGGTCTCGTATACGCTTTCAACAAAAACAATGCTCCGTGAGTCCACGGGCATGGGAAGAAAATATCAAAAGAAACTTGCGCAGCAAAAAAAGAAAAAGAAAAAAAGAAACATGTACATGGAAGTACTGGTTTCCAGTTCCCACGTATACAGTGTGCATCCTATAAAATATTTTAGCATGGCGGTTGCAACGCTATCATGTACTAGTAATCAATCTCACAAGTCACAAGCGTGTGATCCATGCACTAGTAAACTAATGATCCAGATCATCCATAGCTACCACTCTTCCGATTATCCACTCGATCTCCCAGTACAAAAAAATGCAGACAGCTGTGGGCTGCGCGGTTAGCTCCAATGGGCTCGTTTCGCTTGTCTGACCGTCCAAGGAGGGGACACAGCGCGAGCCCTTGCTTCATCACGAAGCTAAAAGTTTTTGCGAAGAAGCATTCTGTCAACCATCTGCGAACAATCACAGGTATGTTCGACAAGCATGGCAGGTTGTTAGTAGGTTCCAAAAAGAATTAGGCTGTTAGGATCACATATCCCAAGAGCTGTCAACAAACAACCGATCGGTTCCTAGGTCTGGGTACAGCTGAATTACCGACTAGAGCATCAATTTTGTATAGAATTGACCTGTTACCCTCTTGTCCTTCAGAGGGCAATTACAGCCTGACTTGGTAGTAACACTTATTTGATCGTCATGTTTGCCATTTCGCTCCCATTTGTCCTGCGCAATATTTCTGTGGAAGCAAAATTTACGTGGGCCGATCATTGGGAAGCAAACGCCCAAATATTTTCAAGGCCCGTTTTTTTAGCCCAAGCCTCGCCCTCCACTGGTTTTGTCCAGTTCAAAAGAACTTGTTTTTTGGCTAAAAAAAATCGATTTATCATCGGTATAAAGAACGCTTGATAATCACAAAAAAACCTGCCTATCTCATTCTCTAGTGCATGGAAAGGTAACTATTGTTCATAGAAAAGTTTTCCTAGAAAAATAGGGCAAAAATAACTTTCAACAGGTAAAAGATGAGACTGAACCCCTTCGACAGGTCAAAACGACCCTACACAAAACGACGCTCCAACCTGACGGTGGCAAGTACCTCACACGAAAGTAACGTGTCATCATTGTTCAAAAGGGAAAAGGAAAGAAATGAAGCAATCGCGATAGCAGAGAAGCTCTCGCTAGTCTCACTAGCTAGGCTAGCTAGCGTAGCAGCTGATCGAGCGCTTGAATGACACATGCATCCCCGTTACAAAGAACACTTGGCCCGTGTACTTTGCGTGCACGGCGCCGAGTCGCCATGCGTCACGTACGGTACGGTGTAACGTGACTAGTGTCCTCCGATCCGTCCCATCCCTCTATAATCGGTTGCTCACGTAGCCGTGACAAAAGCACCCCCTAATGCCCTAACTCTAATGGCATGCCAAATCTAATTCGCGTCGTGATCACCAACGGTGCGCGCATGGGCACACGGCCCCGCCTCCGGCCGTCGGCAACGCCGTAGCTAGCCTTGATCGTGAAGTTCTTTCTCGCCAAAAGCCGATCGCTTTTAAGGCGTTGCTGGTTGGTGCTCCGCCCGCGCGCGACGACGGTGACTTGGCTTGTACTGCTCCGGCGGCTAGCCAGCTCCTACTATCCCCAGGCAGCGCACGCTTGCTTCAGCCATGGGCCACGGTCCACGGCCGTGCACCGCCACCACGGAAGTGGGGGGCTCTCAGCCAGATGCCGCAACGGTGCCTTCAAGTTATGTCTTTCCACGCTATAGCTTCCGTTATGGAGTAGTATCTACCTGCGCACTGCTAGTTGTGCCGACGTTGGCGTGCCATTGGCCGGCTAGGTCGCTTGGCGGTTGGGCTAGCTAGCTGGCAGTTGCACCTCGCTGTCAATCCGCTCTGCTGGTGTGGTGCGCGGCGCCTCACCAACCCGGCCGGCCGGCTACCCTCACCGGACCACCACCGGCAGCCAGCATCGGATTCCATTGTTGGCGACGGCCGGTGGTGGTCCGGTTCACGCTCATGCGCCACGCCACTGCACTGTGGCCAAGGGCCGCCTCCGCACTATCTTTTCAGGAAAGCGATGGCCGGCGGTGGCCTGCGCGCGCCTGAACTCTGATGAGGCCGCATGCATGCCAGCGCGCGCGTATGGGCTGTCCCTGTTGCGGATCAGCTCAGGGACAGGGTCGACGGGTGCCTTTGCAGCGGCAACAAGCTTGGAATCCTAAATTGGATGGAAAGCGATGGAGTCGGGCAGTGTGTGCATGCAACTGGGTGAAAGTTAAAGATTGCCAGGTACTATGCGGCCTGTAGTTTATAGGAGTATGTGCACTCAAGCACATTTACCGACTGACAGGCCTTCACTCTTGACCGCCGACATTTTACATTCTGACTGACCGTTCGTACGGACATATGATTGTGAGTTCGCAAATTCACGTGATGGAGGAGTTGCGTATTTTTCTCATGGAACGGCTGTATAGGTATAGCTGTGCAGTCATTTCTACGCATGTGTTTAAACTGTAAACAGGACATATATGGTACAAGCATAAGTTCACATGATTTTTAGCTGCTAGTGGCCTGAACTTACAAAAGTGGGGCTGTCTTTCCCTCACCCATCACATGGAGCTTGGCAGTAACACCGCTGCCTTTTGATGGCGCACTGGCTATTGGTTTGCTTCGCCCCAGTTTGGAGGAATGGATCTTTCACCAGTGCAAGAGCCTCATCAAACAGCATATACATCCAGCTCTATAGGCCTTCAAACACAAGCATGCCGTGTGTGATGTGTTGTGATGTGTCCATCACTGCTTTTTCGCTCTGCCTTTTTATCCACGTTCAGTTTGGGTCCCCCATTCACATATTTAGATTAGAGGGAAAGAATGTGGTTTGTGCTGTCACTACTACACTAATGACTGATTTGTGATGCCAACCGCTGTCCTCTTGGTTTGAACTTTTGGTGCGTGTATCTGGGTCTTCCTGGGACCACGCAATCTAACGCTGATGGGAAAAGTTGTTTACCAACTACTGAATTCATTATCCCGTCGTTTAGTATTAGTATCAGATCAGTGGATGGTTGTTTAAATGGCAAATGCTGTCCCATTCTGCTTTCATAACCGAGCATTGACCAGTACGAGCAAGACAAACGCTCTCTCATGTTTTCCACCTTTAATTATTCTTCTCCACCTGTCATATGACTCATATTCAACGTCTTCCAATATTTTATTTAAAAAAAATAGAGCATGAATATGCTGACCAAAAAGGCTAATCTCAGTTTCATTCAGTCGACACAGAAATTCATGTAATTTGGTGCAGGCAGACACGTAGGCAGCGGAGCCAACACCTTTGGCGCGCACCTACAGATTGAGAGCAACAACCACACGCACGGCAGCGCGCATCGACCGGTCACATCCGTCTCATACGAATCCTTAATCATCATCTCTCTGCTTTGATGGGTGACCGGCAGGGAATGAGACGATGGTTAAGCGGTACTACTCTTCTTATGATGTGACGACTCGAGCCCTCACTGCGCCAAACGAGTACTGGCTCACTGATTGTGTGCATCAGTAGTTGGACTCTGTTCGTGGTTTTGGTGACAACGCGAATCATGCCAAAGAAATCCGGGGCTAAACCTTAAGCCTCAGCTAGTTTTGCTGGCATTTACAGGTGGTTGAGCCAATTCTCATTTTTCTTTTCAGGTTTCTACAATTGGAGCATCAAGCGTTTGTGCGATCGGTAACAACGACGTCGCAACCGTGAACCCATGCGTGGTCCTCCCCTGGCAAAGGGGTGGCAAACATCTGCAGCAGCCTTTGATGTTGCGTGCATGAGCAAGTAACGTGCCCTTGCTCTCGAACTCTGGCTTCGTTACTGCAGGCTTCAGGGCAACACGGTCACATCGGAGCCGAGGCCAGTTGCACACGCACATATGGATGCGTCTACCGCCGGTGCATGTGGCCGCCGCAGCAGCGACAGCGAGGCGGCGCCGCCCATCCTCCGCACCGGACGGTCGCAGCACAGCTCGGTTGATTCGCGCGCGGGCGGGCGGGCAGACAGCAAGTCAAGATCGCATCACGCGGGGCCCGGTCCGGCACAGGGCGGCGGCAGGCAGGCAGTGTGGTACCAGCGCTCTCGTACCAGGTCGATCCGCGGAGGCCAGCAGCGTGCGCGTCACATGCGGATAGAGCCGCTTGTAGATCGATGCGGGGGCCGTGGACCGGACCGCGCACGCCGGCCGGCCGCATGCGACACCTGCCTCCGCGCGCGGTTGCTGGCTACGCTTGACGACGGGGAAACGGCGCGGAGGGCCGGCCATGGGTTGCGTACTTGGGTGGTCACGGTCCGGTCCCCGCGCGCCCGCGGGCGCGTGATCACGGCGCCGGATGGTGGTCCGTCCACGCGCGCGCGTACGGCCACAGATACGAGGGAGCAGGGTGTAGTGTCGGCGTCAGAATCCCCTTGTCTCCTCCCAGCGCGCGCGTTCGTGGTCTCGTGGACCGTCTCACGTGGTACTCGCGTAACACCAACGGTGAAGGAGAACAACAATGTTACCGCGCTGGAGCTTGGAGTAACGACGCATCATGCATGGCTAGCCTACTCACGTCATGGTCGAGCACCGTGTAACGGCGTAGTAGTAGTATGGACGTGCGGGAGGATCAAGCATCCATTTGGCCCCGAGCAACACATGAACCGCACAGGGAGCAGTGTCAGTTAACCGCTTTTTTAACCGGGCCACTGCCTGTAAGAACTGAACAGACGCTGCAGAAGAACCACTTTTGTCCACGTGCTCGTGGTGGTGCCCTCGCTAGCTTTTCGTCTTGGGCAGCGGAGATCGGCACGGACTGACTGCTATGCTCCGTAGCGTCGTCCTGGGCTCGGAACTCTCAAGACAGACCGCACTTGAATCATGAACGCGTGCTCATGAGCAGTGCTCGGCTCATGACAAGTCGAGCGAGCGAGCATCCTATGATCAACAGATGTCGCGTAGTGTACTAATGCCTCAAAACTTCGCACAGGACGTTCCTTCGCCTTATTATCCGCATCATTATTTCTGGCGTCGGCACATGCTTCTCTTAACCCTTTGATAGGTAGCCAAATCATGGTAACATTATTGGGAGTGGCCAAATTAGCTATTGATGAACCATCTATGCGCTGTCGCTCCACTCAGTTTAACCCATCTAGTGCGTGTCTTCGGAGGCACACAAGACCCACATTGCGTGGCTAATTAAGCAGACGGCAACATGCACAGAAAGCGTACATGACAGTGCACACCGGTCTAATGCTTCTGCTGCACACATGCATGTTCGCTCCCGTTCCGTTCGTTTCGGGGGGTATCTTCCAACAGTCGCTTCGATAACAACACCTGTTCCAGCATGCGTAGGCAGAACTCAACGGTTTCGACGACGACAACCTTGTACAGTTTGCTCCTCTCATACAATACCTGCACCGCCACGCAAAGCGAATGGCCTGTGCCGACGTTATGGTGCTGCTGCATGTAGCACAAGCATCCGCATCCATTGGATAATCGGAGACGACCACGAAATAGTGATTCCACTCCACCGAACAGGCAATCAACTCAAAAACGAAAGCGACACGAGGATGCATTTGTCGACGTGCCAACGGAGGGTAGATACGAGCACAATTACCGTGCACCAAAGTAGGAGTATCAAGCACCATCACCAAGCAATCGCCGCACGAAATCACCCGAGTGACGACAATCACTGCACAAAATGGTCTAGTAGAGAAAATAAAAATAAAAAAGGCCGCAAATAATCCGGAAAAAATGACTGCCCAAACAATTACCGCCATGATTACCTCGTTGTAATTTCGACGTAATCTAATCACCGCCCTGAAATCCGACGCTTTAAATAATCCGGGGACACCCCTCTCCGTCCCCTTCTCGCTCCACCGGTTTTTAAACGCACTGTTCCGAGCAAGACAAAGCTAGTGAAGCAAAGCAAAGGAAAGCGCTCACCGGCCCAGCAGCAGCAGCAACGAGCGAGCCCGACACCGGCTAGGGTTTCCTCCCGATCGGGCATTGCGGAGGCCGCAAGCCACTCCCACGCGCGGAGAGTTCGGAGCTCCGCGGCGGGGCGGCGTCGGCTGATTCGGACGCTGCGTCGCGGAGCCGAGGCTCAGATCTGAGATGGCCGACGGCGGCGGCGAGGAGGGGAATGCTTCGGCGCACAAGGGCTCCGCGCGGCGCCGGGCGCCGGTGCAGGCGGGCCTGGATGCCGACGAGCTCCTCACGCTGATGCACGGGTCGGATCCCGTCAAGGTCGAGCTCAACCGGCTGGAGAATGAAGTCAGGGGTGAGCTGATTCGTGCCTGTTGTATTTTCGATTCAAGCTTCGTTAATATGTGCACGTATTATAGGGTCTCATGTGATAATGTTCTGGTTTTTATGAGGTTTCAGATAAGGATAGGGAGCTGGGCGAGGCGCAAGCGGAGATAAGGGCGCTGCGGCTGTCGGAGAGGGCGCGGGAGAAGGCCGTCGAAGAGGTAATCTCCAGATGTTCCCCAGGATTGTACAAAACCGTCGTTTTCATTCATCAGTTCGTTTGATCTGGTGACTAGAGTAGCAAACTAGTGCAAGGAGTGAAGTGCAAATGTTTTGTTTATTTGGGGAGAGAGCCCTGCAAATGAGGGGCTCGTAGTGGGCACGTGACGTGATTTTAGTAGGAGTTTCTAGATATTTGAAGACGAGTTTGTTTCTGGTAGATCATTCAGTTTGATTGATTGATTCTGATGATTTTTCAGAAGATCATTTCGGGTTGCATGATTTAATTATTCAACATAAAATTTCTTATTCAATCTGTTTTGATTTAGCTCTTTTCTATTGTCGTCTGAGAAGCTAGAACATTTTTTTTTCAAGTTAGATGAATAACTTAAAAGTAGCATGTTGCTCCTAAATGATTTCCTTCATTTTCTCTCTGATGCCCTGAGACTGTTGATACGTGTAATGAGCAGAGCAGAATGACAGTACTTGGGACAATGTTTGAGTCACTGTTACGTGTATGCCTTTTTTGGTTCAAAAACGCAGGTTTGCTAGGGTGAATAGATTCTTGTTCCCTGAATCTTTCGCTTCTTTCACTTCTTTAGACAAGCTTTTTTTAAAAAAAATTCTGGAAGCCTCCCGCCCAACACACACACACACACACACACACACCCAAAAAAAGTGTTAACACAGTGGTACCCAAGACTTGCGCTTATAGCATACTGAATTCATTCCTGCTTGTAGTCAGTTTGGTTCATAATATTTTACTTACGGTTTTGAAGTTCATTGGTCTGGTCCATTTCTGTTCAGGACTGTATATGGAAATAACCATTTTCTGGATAAATTATGATGAAACCTGTCATTGTTTTTAGCTATTCGCCTGGTATTACCATGAAATGAGATGTCTGTGGGTATTGATTATTCATCTTGATCCTAAATTTCTATCTTCCATTTTGGCTTTCCTCTAATTCCCAATGTCTCTTTGGTGTTCTGGTCACTAAAATGTCTTTCCCCTTTGTACCATTCTTTTAATCGTCGAATCCAATTAGCTCCTGAAAAGGTGATCGATTCAGCTTTTGATAACAGGACCACCGATCAAGTTAACAAAATCAGTTGTTTCATTGATTTTATTGCTTTAATGATGCCATGGCAAAGTTTAGCAACATTGGTTGTTATTGATATTGTTTTTACCTTTACAGATGTTTCAAAGTAAATTTTGTACCACCTGACTAATATCGGTGTTTGGTAACATGAAAACACCTTATCCATATTGAATCTGTTCATATTGTTCAATGCTATTTGTTATTATCCTTTTGATTCTTGCTACAATGCAGCCCCCTCTTGAGGGACAATTTTATTAGTTTGATTTGAAATCACTGTTGGATATATTATATTACCTAGCACAAATATTGAAACAAGTACTATGGCCTTTACAAAGTTAGATTATTCTTGTTTCCATCATGAAAATTGGATGCACCGTTCCATATAAGAAGTGAAAGATCAAGTGAAAAAAGCAATCGTTCCCTATTGTGTACTGATGTTTTTATTCCTGTTGTTGACTTGATGATTCATTTGTTATATTGTGATCACAGCTTACTGCTGAATTAGAGAAGCTGGATGAGAAACTCAAGTTGACAGAGTCTCTTCTTGATAGCAAAGTATGTAGCTATTAATCTATTTAGTTGTTTCTGCCCCATTTGTTGGTTGCTCTCTGATAAATTGAAACTATTCAGAACCTAGAACTCAAGAAAACAAATGATGAGAAAAAAGCAGCCCTGGCTGCTCAATTTGCCGCAGAAGCAACACTTCGAAGGGTTCATGCAGCCCAGAAAGATGATGATATGCCACCTATTGAAGCCATTCTTGCACCACTTGAAGCAGAGCTAAAACTCGCTAGGCAAGAGGTAAAGCTGTATTGAATTTTATCTGGTGGCAAATTTGCCATTTTATTTCTTTCTGTTTGATACATATTGATTGCCCTTTCTGATACCCCCCTCCCTCCTTTTTTTTCATAGGACAGGATGCATATTTGCTATAATTGATGAAATAATATCTGGTTATTTTCAGATTGCAAAGCTCCAGGATGACAACAGAGCATTAGATCGTTTGACAAAACAAAAGGAGGCAGCACTACTGGAAGCAGAAAGGACTGTACAGATTGCATTGGCAAAAGCTGCTATGGTTGATGACATGCAAAACAAGAATCAAGAGCTGATGAAGCAAATTGAAATCTGCCAGGTAATTGTTCCCTTATGACCATTTTATTAGGCCTATAATAGACAATCAGTCTAGTCCAGTCGAATTAAGATATTCAATCAGTCATCTTTCTTGATTGCAGGAAGAAAATAAGATCTTGGACAGGTTGCACCGCCAAAAAGTTGCTGAAGTAGAAAAGCTTAGTCAAACTGTCAGAGAGCTGGAAGAAGCTGTTCTCGCTGGTGGTGCAGCTGCCAATGCTGTTAGAGATTACCAGCGGAAAAATCAAGAACTGATTGTAACACACCGTCCTTAACTATTTTCATTTCCAAATTTCTTTTTTTATTGTTCTTCTTTACACAAGCATATGACCCGTGTTGTTTTTTTGATCATGATGCTCAGGAAGAAAAGAAAATTCTTGAGCGTGAACTTGCTCGGACAAAAGTCAACGCGAACAGGGTTGCTGTTGTAGTTGCAAATGACTGGAAAGATGCTAATGACAAAGTAATGCCTGTTAAACAGTGGCTTGAAGAACGCAGGTTCCTGCAGGTGAGCTGCATATACCTTGTTTTTTTAGAGCCCAGCTTTGGTTATCAATGCAATGGGGAACTGGTCCTGAAATCCTTGTACTCTGCAGGGTGAGATGCAGCAACTCCGTGACAAACTTTCCATTGCTGAGCGAACAGCACGGTCTGAAGCCCAACTAAAGGTAAAAGTCATGATGTTGATTATGGGCTAATTTGTAAATTTGAGCTGAGTTTTAAGAAATTATCTGTAATTCTGGATCCAGGAAAAGTATCAGTTACGCCTGAAAGTTTTAGAAGATGGATTGAGGGGGACACCTAGTGGTTCTGGTCGTCCTCCCACGGAAGGAAAGAGTATAGGTAATGGACCGTCCCGTAGGCTATCCCTAGGTGGTGCTGATAATATGTCCAAAGTATCGTCAAACGGTTTGTTTGCAAGGAGATCTCCATCTTTCAATTCAAGGACCTCTATCTCAACTAGCAGCAGCTTGGTCCTCAAACATGCAAAAGGAACTTCAAGATCATTCGATGGCGGTACCAGATCGTTAGACCGAGCAAAAATTCTTGGGAATGGACCTCATTCGCTCAATAGATCTACAGATGCTGTTAAAGATTGTGAAACAACTGATAACTGGAAGGCTAGTGCAGAAGAAAAAGGCAATGAAACCACAAATAGTGATTCAAGCGATATGGTCTCTGGCGTGCTCTATGACATGCTGCAAAAGGAGGTGGTTTCCTTGAGAAAGGCATGCCATGAGAAGGACCAAAGTCTAAAGGACAAGGATGATGCGATTGAGGTATGATGCTTTGTTTTTCTTCATTTTTGGGAAGATCATGCTTTAGTATATAAGTACAGCATACAATTCTGTTTTCCATGTGCTAGAATATGTGTGTTAGTACTACTCTCCTTTGTTTCTTTTGCACATCAATGTCATGAGTGTCTAAGCATGCCCAATACAAGTTTAGAATTAAATGGAGGTAGTACTATAGTATTATTATTATTATGTGTTTGAAGGAACAGAATTGCATGTGTTTACACATTTGCTTATTGTTTCTTGGATACAGATGTTAGCAAAGAAAGTAGATACATTAAACAAAGCAATGGAAGTGGAGGCTAAAAAGATGAGGCGGGAGGTAGCTGCTATGGAGAAAGAAGTTGCTGCTATACGCCTTGAGAAGGAACAAGAAAACAAAGCTAAACGACTCGGTAATTCGAAAGGACCCGGAACTGCTTCTCAGGCACTTTCTGGAAGGTATTTACCATTTTAATATAATATTTTAACCTTCTTTTTTGAATGTTGAATCATATATATACCTTTGATTGGAAAATTTGTTAAGACCTATACATTCCATCTACTTCAGTTCTAGGGATTCAAAGTCAGTTCTCATTAACCTTCTAATTTCTATCATGCTTAATCTGTTTAAACATATAGCAGGTCGATCTTCATTTTTCAGTTGACTGTATCTTGTTTGGTGGTCTGGGAGTTGCCTTTCTTGGGCACAAATTATCTGGTTTGATTGTATGTTTGCACAGAAACAAACAGTTATTTTTTGTGGTAATTTAAAATAGTAAGATTGTTTATTCTCCATCACTAAACTAGCCTTTGAAAATATTTCATTTGCAAACACTAATATTGGCAACTCAAGTTATTTCCTGAAATAAACATAACTTTATGATTTTTGCAGCTGTTTCCGGCATTAAGCTTTCCATCATATTTTGCAATTTTTTTTTACATCTTCATTCTCTTACACTTTTCTAAATCACCTTGAATTCTGTTTTTGTTGCTGCAGGCCAGCACCACGGGGTGGGTTGACGCGCAACGTCCAATAGCATACCTCTAACATCAAGCAGCTCTCCATAGGCTTTGTTTCCTATTGTATTTGTTCCCCAGTTCCTTTTCATTTTGTGATGAGATAGCACAGATGACCCTGCGATACCTAGATTGGGGAAAGAGTAGGATTGCATCTGACACGACTTGCTTTAATGTAGTGAAGATAATCCTTCGGTGAGGTTTAGCCTTGCAGCACGCTCTCATTTTGTCGAGACAGTGCACGTTCTGGTTGTATAGGTTGGATGATCATGTGTCTTCTTTCCATATGTAGTTGAGCTAGTGTGTTGGCTTTTGCATGCCCAGGCTGTGAATATCATTGTATTATGCTACGGTCTCCTTGGTTGGGATGGAATTGGTTCTTGTGACACCGTTTGTACTTCCATCTTGTTCAACATCGAGATCTCAATGGAGTGTGTTTTGATGAGATTATGTATGTATCACTATTACATGCAGTGACCGAACTTCAGTTCAGAAGTGGGCTGCATGAACTGTTTTGGACAACTTTCGGGCGTTGGTCTGTTATCTTAGTTACTCTGTTTAGTTTGCAAATACTCAGACATTTTTGCATGAATACGACCGATTGTAAAAATTCTCATTATATTGCGTGTTTTGAAAAAGTGCTTGCCGATGCTGACATTTTCCCCAATCGACTTCTCAGGTCTCCGTTTTCTTGGAAAGGATCAGGTGAGTAAATTAGCTCCTGAAAATGGCTTTCACACCAAATGTGCAAGCTGCTAGCCTGCTACAATCCGTTATCTGCCTTTGGTCTCGTGTATGCTAGCGCATGGGACGGGGACAGGGAGCAAAAATACTTGACCTGAGGGGGGTAAAATAGCCTTTGGGTATTGTAATTAAGAAGAAGACCTTCTCATGCAGGTGAAGAAAACCTCTACCCCATCCATACACAGCGCACCGTGCTTTTTTTAATCTTAATTTGAAATTTGCTCTCACCGAGAATCGAACTCAGGACATGCTACTGAGACCACCTGGCACCGTGCTTTTTTTAATTTTAATTTGAAATTTGCTCTCACCGAGAATCGAACTCAGGACGTGCTACTGAGACCACCTAACCAGTTCAGCTAGAGGCCCTTTCGCAACGGGGACAGGGAGCAGGAGGCATCTTCATCCAGTGCAATCGCAATCCTTTTGGGACCGTTTTTTCTCCTCTCCTTCGCTTTCCACGATGGATTTCTGTCCTGTGTTGCTTTGTTTTCTACACACAGCAGTTCTTGAAGCCAGGGAGCCGTGGTTGCTTCGCTAGCAAGCCCATTCCTCCGTACCCAGCACAGGTCAAGTCAATATTCCAGCAGCGAGTGGAACCAGGAATCTCTGAGTCACGAGAAAAGCCAAAGGACCCGGCTACGGGTGTTAAGGCTCTCCGCATTCGTGTTTCTCTATTTGTTTTCTTTAAAAAAATATTCTATTCTGATCATCAAGATTCTTTCTTCTATATTAATTTCTCTTGCACCCATCGTTCCTCTATATTCTTTCTTTATCACAACTACCACATATTTTATTCAACCTCTCCAACTACCATATCATTTATTCTTTTTCCCTCTTCAGGCGCGCAGGCGAAGCAGTTGATGCGCTCGGGCTCCTCGCTTGATGGCGGACGTCCTGGGAGCGCGCTACGAATAGCGGAACCGAGCCTTTCCGCTTTCGTAGGTAAGCTTCCTAGGAGACCGGTGCAGCGTTTCGTTACGCTAAATGCTCCTCAAGGGAGCTTTGGCGTATCCCAGTGCGTAAACTTCTGCTCTAGTTATTTGGGTCGGGATCATGGATTGCTACTTGTTGTCTTTTTGTTGTCGGCCTTGGATTGGCGGAAACATTGAACAACAACATGCCATCTACTCCCGTGCACTGCACTATTACCCTTTTGCAATGCAAAGATGAGATTCTTCGCCAAGAAATAAGATCGTCCCAATACAAAACTCCCAAAGCAAATAAAGCATGCATAGCATATGCGAAAAGTGTATGAAAACCAAGCATAGATAGTTGAAAATGAATCAAAAAGTTGGTATGTACATGGAGCTTGAGTGTTTATCTATGCAGAATTATGACATCATTTTCAATCGTTGACCTAAGATAATGAAACGATACACAGTTAATCCGGTGGTATCATTCCATTCCCTGCTTTCATGTCTTTTTCAATTGTTAGAATGGTACACAATTTCTGGCTAAAAAAATCGATGATCTTTGAAAAGCAAAGAATGATATCCGATATGAGTTCGTTGCTATATTTGAGACTGAGTTCTCATGAATTGATTTATGGAAGAAACTCATGAATTGATGAATGTTCAACTTTATTTTAAAAACTCTATGTCACATTTTCAAGAGCGCATTTTCGAGTGGTAGTCATCAGCCATGTGTTAGCCATGCATGTGCTCCAAATGACGCGTGTAAGCTTGTTCTAAACACGTGTTAACATTGTCAGTTGAGTGCATCTGTATCTGAGTGTTCCATTTATTTTCCTTAGTATAACTTCTTTTATTTTTTGGTTATAAAAAAGAACGCATCCAAACGCTCAATTAAATTGCCCAATTCCTGCTAGCGGTAGCCAGGTCGCACGAGCCAGCAACCAGTTGGGCCGAAGGCGGCGAGCGGCGCTGCTGGCTGCCGTGGTGGAGGCGGGCGGTGGTGGACATCTCGAAAATCTCTTAACGCACAGGGTTTGTACCTTAACTCTCCTCCTCTCCCCTTCGACCATCGATATCAGCGGCGGGTTACGAGCGGCGAGGCGCCGCCAGTCGCGACAGTGGAGGACGACAGTGAGCAGGGCTAGGGTGGGGAGGCACGCCAAAGTGATTAGCGGTAGGCGGGGCTAGTGGGGCGGCGGCGGCGAGTTGTCGCCTGCCGCTGGAGGAGGTTGCGGGCGGAAGCAGAGAGGGTGCGGTGGGCGGCGACGACGTCGAGAGACGGCGGATCAACTAGGGCGGAGGTTTGGTCGGTGGCAGAGCTGCTACCAGTAGCTGGTTAGTATATCTTCCATCCCCCTTAGAGCGTCCCTAGTGGCTAACTCTTAGCTTCCTTGTAGAATTGTTTATTAGAGAAAAAGAAGAGAGAGAAGGCTGCTAACTCTTCTTCAAGAGCTAGTCTCTAAGTAAAATGAGAGAATGAAACATGAGATCCATTCATCATTTCTTCTCTCTAAGAGATGGCTGCTACCTCTTAGCTAACTCTACCATTGGAGACGTTCTTAGAGTTGCTAGATTCTCGAGCGAATCTCGAGGCGAACCAACGGTATAATTGCCCAGGTACCACTACTAAATGTGACTATCTCCTCAACACCATCAGTAAAGACACCTTCTCCTAGACACTACCGTCGAACGCGCCCGCCCCTCCAAAACACCAACACCGGTCAAATTTCTCTTTTCTCTCCCGAGAATGCCCCTGCGTGCTCCCGTGAAGGATTGGAACCAAATCAATTCCCGGCTGCGGCGGAGGGGAGACGCCGACGGAGGGAGAGACGAGGCCCGACGGCGCCGTAGCTCGCCCGCGCGGGTGCGCGCGCCATGCCTGCGGCGACGGCAGGGGAGGAAGACGCCCGCGCTCCCGACGCGGCGGCAGGGGAGGATGCCGCCCGCGCCCCCTGAAGCTGGCAAGGGAGGCGACGGCGACGGCGCGGGCAGGGCGAGGTGGCGGGCCGGCGCTGCGAGCTCGAGCGCTTGCACGGGTAGGTCGAGGCGGCGGGATGGCGCGGCGAGTTCGAGTGCTTGCGCGGGCAGGTCGAGGCGGCAGGCTCGCGCGGCGAGTTCGAGTGCTTGCGCGGGCAGGTCGAGGCGGCAGGCTGGCGCAGCGAGCTCGAGCGCTTGCGCAGGCAGGGCGAGGTGGCGGGCTGGCACGCAGCAGGGGCGGCGCGGCGAGCTTGCCGGCGCCCGGCAGGGAGACCCGGCGGGCTGGCGCGCGTGATAGGGGCGGCGCAATGTACTGGCGCGATTGCGCGGCAGGGTGGCGCAACGTACTCGCGCGATTGCGCGGCAGGGCGGCGAGTGCTTGCGCGGGCAGGACGTGGCGGCGGGCTGGCGTGCGCGGCAGGGGCGGCAAGCGTTGACGAGCTGCCGAGATGCGCCCCTCAATTCAGTCCCGATTTGATTTGGTTTCGGGCTCTATCGTGTGCACGGGAAGGGAGGGGCAAAAAAGGAACATACTTGTTAGATTTGGGGCGTTTTGGTGTTTTGAAGGGAGAGGAGCACTCGTCAGTGGTATTGAGGAGATGGCCCCTTTACTAATGGGGTTTGGGAGATAGTCATCTTTATAGATGGTCAATAGGAAATATATAGTGCCAGGTACATTTGTTCCCTCCGTTTGGAGCCGCCACGTGTAACTGCACCTCGATTCTGGAACCACGCGGTACGCACCATACGGTGGGGGCCACGTACAATATTGAAGGGATACGATTTATATTCCGGTTTCACCTCTCTCTCACCGTTCATTTTCACCGTCGTCTCTCTCGTCTCACCGGCCTCCTCTCTCCTCCCACCCTTTCTCTCTCATCTCGCCGGCGGTCGGGATGGCCGTTCCGGGCCAGATCTGCCCCACAACTCGCCGGATCCCGTCGTGGCGAGCTGGATCCCGGGGCGGCAGCGGCGAGGGCGTACACCGCGACGACGGAGGCAAGCTGGAGGCGGCGGAGGCAAGGCGAGGCAGCGACCCCTTCATCCAGATCCCGGCGTGGTGGGGCGGCATGACGCCGGGGAGCTTGAGGCGCTCCTCGAGACGGCGGATCTGGGCGCGCGCGGGAGGAGACGACGGTGGGGGCGCACGGCATCCGCGACCCCGTGGTGGCGAGCGGCTGCGAGATGGGGGCGGCATCGACGGCGGCGGAGCACAGCGCGACCACGGCCGGGCAGGTACCTCGTCGAGTGTCGAGCTCGGGGCTGCGGGGGCCCACGGCTCCGCGTCGACCGCGATGTCGACAGCTCCTTCTTCCACGAGCTGTACCGCGAGCGCCCGCGAGATGTACGTCGGATCTGGTCGAGGAGGGGTTCACGGCGTCCAGATCGGGGACGACCACCACCGGATCTGAGCGGTGGCGGAGGGGTTCACGGCGGCGGGCTCGAGGCGCCGGCGGCGAAGGCGACCGGCTTCACGGCGACCTCGACGGCGACCCCTCCTTCTAGATCCGGGCGGGTGGGGTCGAGCGGCGCGCCGTCGACGACTCCAGCAGGCCGACCTTCGGGGTACCAAGGCAAGATGTGCTTGTACCCCGGCCAGATCTTACCCGCGCTGGATCAGCGATCGGGAACAGCGATCGACGGCGGCGTGCTCGATGATCGGCGGCGGCACCACCTTGCAGACCCGGCCGGGACGGATTCGACGAGCCTAGATCTGTCCCTATTCTGGGCGGATCTCGACGCAAGCCACATCAAGCGAGCTACTCGACGTGATCCGAATGGCCAGCTCGACTCCAAGCGCGACGAGGTGGTCCTCGTCTGGAGCTCGTGGAGACGCTGCACGCGAACGTGTCCTCCTTCGGTCTGCCCAGGGCTCAGTCCATGTGCGCCTCCAGCTGCTCATGAATGATGGTAGGGCTCTCTCTCTCTCTCTCTCTCTCTCTCTCTCTACTCTACCAGGACCCGCATAGTCATCGCTGATACAAAGATTCATATACCTTGTGTGCCTTTGTGCTTAGTTCAGAAACAGCCTGAGCTGTGTTGCACCTTATACTCTTGTAGTGTTCAAGTTCTTTTCCTGTTGCACATGAAGTTGTCGATTTTATTCATCTTAATGTTCAGCTAGATCGGTGATCAAAGGTTGGGTGTTACAGAAGTGTTCTTGATCTTTTTTTTTTCACTCTGAGATGATATTGTTCCTCTCATATTTTCTTATTGCCTTGATGACGCCGTTGGTAGATGAACTTGAGCTGTTCCATGCTGCTGACCTCATCCCTTGCTCAACAATTTACCTGTTAGTACAATAATGGATTCAAGGGGATCAGTTCATGTACTTTTGACGTCATGTGCAATTTAGATCAGTGCGTTTGCAATATAGATCATTTTCCTGAGGATTAGAAAATTTGTACTTCACACGTGGGATTGTTTGAATATTTTGTTGTACTTATATTTGTGGGATCATAAAAGATTTTTGAATAAATCTGAAGAGGTAATGAACCATTAATGTTCAAGTGATTTTGAATGGTACAGGTGGTTTCTGAATTTGTTAGTACAAGATCAATTCTTTGTTTCCCCCTCAAATTTCTCAGTGCTTGAGCTGTTCTTTTGTTTCAATTTTGAAGCATAAGGTTCATTTTCATGCTAGTGAAAGTGGTGGTTCAACAAATATATAATTTACAGAACAGAAATGGGCAAGAGTGTTTTGCAATCACCTGTAATTGAAATTGAACATTAGGTGTACATGTAGATTTTTTTCTCAATTCATGTCGATATACATGGTGACTCAGAAAGGCCAATTTAATTGAGGAAATTTGTAATATCTTGTTGTACATCAATACATGTACAGGTTGCTTTTATTTATCTATACACAGAATTTTTGATTGAGGTGGAGTACTAGTTAGTGTAGTACAGGAGAATTACAGTGAATTTTTTTTTATCTTCAGATCATTGCTTAACTGTTCTTGGTGTGTGAGCAACTAGAACAGTGTGTAGATTTGTACATGTTCTTCAGCATTATGGAAGGAAAAATTTGTACATGTTCATTCTGTAGTTAACAATTTTCATTTATGATCCGAGATTCGTGGATATTCTTGATGTACTTTGTGGAATTGTGAATTGTATTGTTTGATAAATTCGTACTTTGTGAGTTCGTGCTTTCTAGTGTTCATTTGTCTCTAGTCTCAAACTTAATTACAGTTAATGTACTGTACTGGTTAGACTGGTTCGGAAATGGGTACTCATTGATGTACTTTGTGGATGGTCAATGCGCTCGCTTCTTCATCATGTGATGTACACATGACGGATATTTACTGATTGAGGAGGAAAAGTTTTTTTTGGCTGGAACAGGTTGAGAACACCTAAGTTAACCGGATCCCCCAACTGACTTTTTTTCTGAAACGGGTCAACTTTTTTTTTTCTTTGCATCTTTTTGGAGTACTCTAACGTGTAATTCATCAAGAGTACTTTTAATGGGAGTGTTACATGCATATCAGAGTGCCTCAAAATTGTTTTTGATGCAATTTTAAGAAGTACAGGGTGGTGATCACTCTTCAAGTTGTTTGAGATTTATTTTGTTTATTTCCCTTTAGATATTACCAGTGTATGTTTGGTCTGAAAAGAGTGTAACTACTTGTGGTTGGGTCATAATCATTTTACTTTGAATAATCTGAATTGAATCAGGTCCTGTTCTTCTGAACTTGCGGTTGGTCAACTAATTCAGTCAGATTCTACTTTGTTTATCTAGTCTACCTGCACATATGGATCACTTGTTCTTGCTTTTTGATCTGAAGTTTTTTATTGGTACAGATTAAGTGCCTGGCGAGATGGAGGACGGCAACATCCCGAAAAATGAGTTTGACAGTCTAGTTCCAGAATGAGGATGAGCTGGTCGTGTACTTCAGTGCTCCTGGCTCGAGTATGCCTAGTCCGGATTAAAATTACATGATAATTAGTTCAAGTGTATGTACTTGTTATAGCTTCTGATTATTAGATCAAGTGTATGTACATGATAATTACAGTGATTAATTTTTTTTTGTTGGACATATATTTCTAAAACCATTTATGATTTTTTTATTATATGGAGAGGGAACAGGAATAGATCCTGAATGGGTACAAGTGGTCTGGAAAGACCATTGATATGGATCATGATTCTCTCAATATTGTTCTAGTGTCGAGCATGTTACAGATTTTATCATTAATAAATACAAATTGTACTTTGTTCTAACCTAAGTGCTGAGATGGAGCCAATGTGATTCAAATTTTGAATGCTGAGGGCGCCTGGTCATTCAAAACTTTGGAACGTTGTGGGGTGGGCATAATAGCACTTTGAAATCTGTAGCAATTAATAGCTGTCCTTTCTGCCACCCCATCCTCTTATACTTGCAAAAAAAATAAAGTACAGCAGGAATACAAGTTGATCTGGACCGTTGATCAGAACAGTGTGAAGATCCAATGGTCTATATGGCAGGAACACATGTTGCAAGGTACAAACATGATTTACCGTATAGATGGTGCCCAGGCAATTATCGTTTTTGTTACCTCAACGTCCATCCACTACCTCCTCCCACAC
This sequence comes from Eragrostis nindensis, assembly GCA_012490785.1. Lineage (NCBI taxonomy): Eukaryota > Viridiplantae > Streptophyta > Magnoliopsida > Poales > Poaceae > Eragrostis > Eragrostis nindensis. Next base: position 99,086 of record JAAXCT010000089.1, on the reverse strand, counting down.
TCGGGCCCACTCCCGGTCCCATTGACCCGATTACACCCCTGGTCTTCCACTCCACCCTTTTTTGTTGGCGACAAAAACCATCTACTCGTTGCGCTCTGCTCATCGACGGAGCAGCAGAACTGCACAAAGGAGGGTGCGATCTATAGCGGCGGCTCGCCGCATCCCATCACCGGCCGCCGTTCGGTTCTCCGGTGAGTGCGTACGGTCGCGGAATCTCGCTTTTCCTCTTCGTGGTGCCTGTGATCGTTGCCTTCACTGGGTGCTGCAAACTTTTGGGGGGTCCGGGGTCCCTTTTGTTTCGTTGATTTTTGATTGGGTTGCAGCCGTTTTACGGCCTTCCCGGGTGGGGGAGGAGAGTGATTTGGTGGCAATGCTTCGTTTCTTCATGGAGGTTTAGTTGGGGGAAGCGAAAGGGTTTTGGGTTGTTTTTAGGTGGGGTATCTCAGTTGGGAGAGTTGACAATAATAGATGTGATGATTTTCTGCTGCGTCTTATCTTTCGAAGGAGTACTGGTGGAGAGGGGGCGTGGTGGAGAAGTTGGGTTAATGCAAATAGCTGATCAGTTATCTGGTGAATTTTAATGATCTGAGAAAATTTCGATACTGCGATCAGTTTATGTTTTACCTTAATGCTTGAAGAAGAGAGCGTTTCATGAGAGTGTTCTGCTTATGTTTGTGCAACTGCATTGCAAACATTTTGGGTGAAGGAAAAAAAAAACAAATGATTGTAAATTGTGGGATATGCTGATGTATGCATATCAGTACCCAGTTATACGAATATCACCATTCTTTATATAGAAAATTCCATAAAAAAAGTGAGGGTTGCTTGTTTTTCAAGCTGATGTCCCTTCTCTTTATCTGTCCTTGTTTGCTTCTTTACTATATAAGAATCGAATTGGAACTAGGGACAAGTAAACGATCTGTTCTGAAAATAAGGACTGCCATATATGTCCAGGGCTATGTGAACTTTCAGATGACTAATTATTTTTTTCTCAATATGCGTTGTTGCAGTTGTGATATGCACAATGGGCAGAACTATTCAGGTGCAAGGATTTGCTCTAACTGACAGTGCCGATTATGTCAAGGATTTCTTGGAACGAATTGCTGGCCCTGGGACTGTCTATGCTGTCAAACTGAGGCATCCCAGGAACATCTCTGCAACCTCAAAGGCCTTTGCTATAGTTCAGTTCCAGACACAGGAAAGTGCTTCATTGGTAGAAAGTGCGGCTCAGAGAAATGTTCTTCGGAGTGGACGTTTTTATCTGAAAGCCAGACCTGCAGATCGTGACATTGTTCCAAGACCGAGAACTGCATTGTTTTCTCTGGATGATGCAGTGCTGCATTTTGGTTGCTTGGTCAAGGAAAATGTGCTATCTGTTCTTTGGAGTGCAAATAAAGTGTCAGTTCAGTTTGGATTTGATATGAGAAAGATTCACTTTTATCTATCATACAATTATACTAAATATAAACTTGAAATTTCCTACGAGAGTATATGGGAAATGCAGCTTCACCGTCCACCTGCTTATAGGTCACGGACAAAGTTCCTTTTGATTCAGGTAGGTTTCTATAATTCTTCGAAGACGTTCAACTTTTGTGTACACTTTAGTTTCATTCTTGTTAGCTTGAACCTCTTTTATACTTTGAAGATTAATAACTGATCAAAATGGGCATTAATGACTTTGAGAATGAGTTATTTCAAGCAATTTTCTTGCCTTCCTATTTTCCTTCTCCTTAGTTACTGTTTGGTGAATGTTTCGAGCTTCAGAGTTTACAAATACTCATAACTTTGCCATGTTTCAGGTTCAGGCGGCTCCTAAAATTTATGGATTGACCCCCCGCCATTCTGGAATTATGTTTGAGGATCCTTTTTTCAACTATTTCAGAGATGACATAGATGATCAATGGACCAGAACAACTGATTTTACTCCATCAGCTAGCATCGGGCAGTCATCTATTCTTTGTCTGGAGGTGCCAAAACAGTGTGATCTCCCAAACATTGGTGACTATTTTGTTTACTATAAAGAGTACAATCTTGACTTTGAATGTCAGATGGGGTTTTCGTATTCTTGTGATACCCGCCTCGTTCCAGTTGTGAAATCTTCTCATGTGGAGGTTCCTTATGAGATACTCTTCAAAATCAATCATTTGGTTCAGAATGGGACGCTCAGTGGGCCAACTGTTGATGACAATTTCTTTCATCTGGTCAGCCCAAAAATTGTACCGATTGATCATATAAAACGTGCACTTGAAAAGATGTCATATTTGAAAAGCACGTGCTTGAATCCAACAAACTGGTTATCTGTGCAATACTCAAAAATCAGAAAATTACGCAATGCACTGCGAAGATCACCTAATATATCTTTGGATGATGGATTGGTTTATGTGCACAGGGTGCAAGTTACTCCTGCTAAAGTGTACTTCTATGGACCTGAGATAAATGTCTCCAATCGTGTTGTGCGGCATTTCTCTACTGACTTAGATAACTTCCTTCGGGTCTCATTTGTGGATGAGGACTGTGAGAAGCTCCGTTCAGCTGATTTGTCACCCCGTTCTTCTTCAGGATATGATGCAAGGAGAACTGCTCTGTACAATAGAGTTCTGTCAGTCCTTTCAAATGGCATCAGTATTGGTGACAAGCACTTTGAGTTCCTTGCCTTCTCATCAAGCCAGCTCCGAGATAACTCTGCATGGATGTTTGCATCTCGCCCTGGATTAACTGCAAGTGACATCAGGGAGTGGATGGGCAACTTTCGCAAGATAAGGAATGTTGCAAAGTATGCTGCCCGACTTGGCCAGTCCTTTAGTTCCTCAACAGAAACCTTGAAAGTACAAAAATATGAGGTGACGGAAATTCCAGATATAACAAATGGCACAAAGTACATATTCTCTGATGGAGTTGGAAAAATTTCAGCTGAATTTGCAAGAGAGGTGGCCATGAAATGCAAATTGAAACGCTTTGCTCCTTCTGTTTTTCAAATAAGGTATGGTGGCTGCAAAGGTGTTGTCGCTGTTGACCCAAGATCCAATTGGAAGCTTTCTTTAAGAAGAAGCATGATAAAATTCGACTCTGACAACACGACACTGGATGTTCTCGCATACAGCAAGTACCAACCATGCTTCCTGAATCGGCAGCTAATTACTCTTCTTTCAACACTCGGAGTTCGAGATATTGTATTTGAGCTAAAGCAAGAGGAAGCTGTGAGACAATTAAACAGAATGGTAACTGAACCACAGGCTGCTATCAAAGCAATTGAACTTATGCCTATGGGAGAAATCACCAATGCAGTTAAAGACTTATTGATATGTGGCTACCAGCCTTCTGATGAACCGTATCTTTCCATGCTGCTACAAACTTTTAGAGCGTCCAAGTTGCTTGAACTGAAAACAAAGTCAAGGATATTCATCCCTGAGGGACGAGCAATGATGGGATGCTTGGATGAAACTGGCACACTGAAGTATGGCCAGGTATTTGTTCAAGCTTCTTCTTGTGCAAATGATCCTCACAAGATCATTGTGACTGGAAAAGTAGTTGTTGCCAAAAACCCTTGCCTCCATCCAGGTGATGTCCGGGTTCTCCAGGCTGTAGATGTTCCTGTTCTGCACCACATGTTTGACTGTGTTGTATTTCCGCAAAAGGGATCAAGGCAAGTCATTTATTCTGATATTGTTTCTCATTTTTCTGCAAGTTCCATTCGTGGGATTTTATTTTCCCAATTGATATGGTACTTATTTTAATGAAACTTTCACCCTCGTTGGACATTACCCTGCTTTAGTTCTGCAAAATATTGATTAGTCTTTTGTCATTTGCTATTGAAGCAATTTTTGAAACCGGTTGTTCTGCATGCAGGCCTCATCCTAATGAGTGTTCAGGGAGTGATCTTGATGGGGATATATATTTTGTTTGTTGGGATCAGTCTCTCATTCCAACTCGTATGGTGGAGCCTATGGACTATAGTCCAGCGCCAGCAGAAACATTAGATCATGATGTTACGATTGAGGTAACAAAAACCATTCATCTTCCGTGTCATGCGTGCTAACTGTTCATCTATCAGCATCAATGCTACCAATAACTTGTGCTTTGTTGTGAATTCTTTCTCATGGGCCTGGTTCGCAATCTCCTGAGCTATAAAAGATTTAGTCCTATTTTTCCTAGTCTTGCATAATTTTAACTTTGTTTGCAGGGCGACACATGCATGATCCTTCATTGCTACATATTGATTGTAACTATTTTACTGCCTGTCTTGTGAATATAAGAAGTCTCTTAAATATTTATAGAGTGGATACATCACTTTCTTGTAAGCTCAATTTTCAAACAGAAGTCAGTGCATCCTGTTGCTGTACTTTTGATAACTATTTCTTGATGACTTTGATTAGTTCCTGAGAAAGTTATTTTGTATTATGGATACCTCTCACTGACTGATGTCTTTTTTTTCCTTTTTTTTTTTTTTTTTTTCGGAGACACTGACTGATGTCTTTTTATTTTTAATTATCTTTTACGCATGAACAAATCTCACACCATGCTTTGGAACAATCATGCAGGAAGTAGAGGAGTACTTCACAAATTACATAGTCAACGAGAGCCTGGGGATTATCGCCAACGCACATGTAGTCTTTGCAGACAAGGAATTTATGAAGGCTGAAAGCATGCCATGCATTCAACTGGCCAAGCTCTTTGCTGTAGCTGTTGATTTCCCAAAGACAGGGGTCCCGGCTCAGATTCCGCCTGAGCTACATGTCAAGGAGTATCCAGATTTCATGGAGAAACTTGACAAAGTCACCTATGAATCAAAGGGTGTGATTGGGAAACTCTACAGGGAAATAAAGAAGCATACGCCTCATATAAAATACTTCACGAAGGATGTAGCAAGACGGTCTTATGACACTGATTTGATTGTTAGTGGCTTTGAAGATTACATCACTGAGGCCATGGAGTTCAAGGAGGAGTATGATTTCAAATTGGGTAATCTTATGGAGCACTATGGAATAAAAAGTGAAGCTGAGATAATAAGTGGATGCATACTAAAGATGGCAAAAAATTTCACGAAGAGTAGTGACGCCGATGCAATTAGAATGGCAGTGAGATCTTTGAGGAAAGAAGCGAGGTCATGGTTCACTGACACGGGCACAGATACTGAACGTGCCTTAGATGCCAAGGCCTCCGCTTGGTATCACGTTACATATCACATAGATTACTGGGGCTGCTACAATGAAGGATTTGAACGCCCACATCTTATCAGCTTTCCGTGGTGCTTGTGTGACAGGCTTATATCCATCAAGCAGCGGAGCAATTTGCTCCGGAAGATGGATCCTGACCTGACGTCCCTCCTGAATGACATGAGCCTCTTTTGAGTAATTTCGGATCCGTCTATTGATCATTTGAAATAAGCATGTTGATTGTGGTTCATGAATGATGACCGACGAAGACAAGGGAAATGACGAGCTGATGTCTGACGCAGTGCATCCTTAAACTTTTGGATGATGTCGTTCACTTCATGAATTTAGCATGATTTGTATTGGAAACTCGTGTTATTTATTTTCCGCCTGTTGTTAAATTGTGTAAATTTTCTATGGTTAGTATGTCAATGAACCAAAAATATGTAATTAATGATTTTAACACCGGATTTCCATTATTGGGTCAAAGTTCCAGTCCACACTCTGGTTTCTGCGACATTGTGTTAATGATTTAGCAAGCATTGCACTGAACTGCATGGAAGACCCAAGTTCAGCATGAATGCGTGATCATCAATAAGCCTTTTCTTTCCATACAATTTTTTTTTGTTTGATACATCTGTTTCCAGTATCAGTATGTCTCACCTCGCAATACATACACAGGAGCCCGTGGCAAAACCAAAACACAAAAGAATGGTTGGGAAAAATAGAAAGAAAAACAAGGTGTGTGTTCTTACAGTGGTTAGTTTAATTTTGACCAGCAGAAGACTGTACAGTTCTGGCTGAAAGAAACCGTTGTCAGGAAGCCGGAGCGAGCAGGGAGAACTTGACGTGCAGCGAGATCCTCCCCTTGTCGACGTCGAGCCTGGCGCCGGTCACGAGCCAGTACCCGGGGCTGTCCTGTGGCCCCATGGTCACTTGCGAGGTGTCCACGAACCTGAGCATCTTCTGCGCGGCGACGGGCACCGGCGGCCCGCCGGCGAACACGCCGGAGTCTACGTTGACGAGCTCCGGCGAACCCTGCTGCTGCGTGTCCTTCTGCGCGCCGATACTGCCACCGGAAGTCCCCGGTAAGGACACGGACAGGAAGCTCGACTTCCCCGACAGCCTCGCCGCGCCGCGCGCCCACCTGGACTGCACGACGGCGCAGCCGGGGAGCTCGGCGTAGAGGAGCCTGAGGTGCAGCACGTGGACGGCGTCGACGTGGAGCTGCGCGCCCGTCACGACGAAGGCGGCGCGCCGGTCGCCGCACCACCGCGGGTCGTACTTGACCGGCGCGGTGCAGACGCGCGCGAACATCCGCCACTGGACCGGCTCGTAGAACCGGTCGTCGGAGGCCGCCTCCGTCCCTCGCCACACCGGCGGCTTGTCGGGCCGAGCCGCCGCGATGAACGCTGGTGTGGTCGACAGGTGCTGCAGGTGGATGCCTAACCTGATACACGAACAGGGGAGCACGAACGTTGAATTTCAGTTCGAGGCAGTTTTGTTAAAATTAAACTTTTGTACAACTTCGTCCGCATAGTGCATACTCGGAGTCGGAGATGCCAAATGCATCGTTAATTTGCTACTGAAAACACACATCTCGATCCATCGAGCTAGCTTTATTGATCATCTCTTCAAACTGAAACACACGGCGTTGGCTGCCTAGCCTGATGCACGGACAACAAGCACATGCCAATGGGAATGGAGAACTTTCCTCATGACCAAGGACGTATCGGCGGCGGCGACGAATAAGGAATCGGCCGCCGCTACAGGCGCGTAGTGGAGCAGAACGGCGCTAGAGAGAAGAAGCGGCGACGAAGTACGAGCTGGGTGATAAGGGGCACAGCGGCGGCGGAAGACGGCGTGTGCGGGGGGGAACAGCTGGGGAGATCCGGTTGGTAACAGGGAGAGGGTGGCCGGAGGAGGAGCACGACTCCATTCGCCGTCGACGGCGGCCGCCGCCGCCGCGCCGCCGGAGGGGAACAGGGAGCCAGCCGGTACAGGGGGGTTTATGCAAAAAGTTCTCCTGAAATGGATCGCGATTATTAATCGCGATCCAGTAAATAATCGCGATCCATTTTAGGGGGTTATTTGTAATGTTTTGGATCGTGATTGTTAAGAGACCTTGGTTGAGGGGGTTATCCGTGAAACGTTGGATCGCGATCGGCGGCGGCCGGCCCCCTCCACGCGTCGGAAAGCAGGATGGCGAGTGGCGGAACAGCGTTCAGCGTCCGCTGAGGCTACTTACGGCTCCTTCCCCGCCGCCGCATCCTCTGCGAGTCCGCAGCCGTTCCCGCAACGCTGCTCCTCCTCGGCGTCTCAGGTTCGGGTCACCCCGCCGCCACCAATCCGGCGCCGGTGGCTACCATGACTTCTCCTCGCTTCAACGACAAAGCAGCCAGTTCTAATAGCTGCCGTCTTCCGCCGAGTGCTCGCCGTGGTGGGCACCTGCCAAGTGCCAGGCTGCCACGACTCCGCCGTCGCCCGACCCCAAAATTCACCCTGTGCTCCGGCCAGGTGAGACGAGCCAGTTCACCGTGTGCTACTGCTGTGATGCTGTAGCAAACGAAGCTTTGGAATTCGGCACAAAGTTGAAAGCTCTGCTCACTGTGTGCGTGTGCAGTTTGCAATACTTCTTCGACTCTGATCGTGGTGTGGTGCCTTGGCGTCTTTAGCGATGTCAGATAAGGATTTAAAAATGTTTTCAACCCTGGTTCGCTGCGCCAAATGCACACACGGTTAAGCCTGCTTACCGATTGTTTTTCTTGCCTTCCAGGTGCAGTCGCATCCCAGTAACCGGCAATTTAGGTACAACCACCTGCATTTTGTTTTTGTCAGTGACCATGCCATTGTTGGAACGAGTGATCATGTGAAATCAGTTGAATTGAACATAAACTCTTCTCTGACAAGTGAAGATGTTGGGCAAGGATTTCTCACCTCACTTGAGCTGACATAGAGCTTGGAACCGAGCGGGCTGAAATGCAACGCCGGGCTGGAGCCTTGCCGGTTCGAGCAGGGGCCGAGAGGCAGCTCGCCGTGCACCGGGGCCCACATCTTGTGATGCTGGAAATCCAGGAAGTACTTCAGGTCAGCTACAGGAGGCTTATCTGTAACAATCATTTTGTTTGTCATTCTTCCTTGATACGAGAATTTTATCTGTTGCGTGTGTCAATTGTGACACTATTACAACATAACCAATGATAATTTCGTGTGAGCCAGATGTGTGTGTGACAATGCTGTTCTTACATCTGAGATAGAGGTTGATGGCGTGTGAGAGGTAGCCGGCGCCAGCAACGCCCCTGATGAGGGAGGTAATGGGCACGGCCTTAACATTGATCACGTCAGGCATCGCCGGCACGGTGAGGAGCCACTCCGAGTGGCTGCTCACCGTCGTGTTGCCTCCCCTCTTGGAGTATATCACCGTCACACCCTGATCAAAGAAAAAAAAAGGTCAGCTCAGAAGAACCACTGCAAAATTCCCAAAGAAGCAACAGACAAAACTCAGAGCTAGTACTGATCGCAAGATGTCGCTGTACTTACCTCTTTGGAGGATACAAGGGTGGTGATCCCTGCTTGAAGCCTCTGCTGTGCTACCTGAGCATCGAACACGTTGAACGCCTCCGGTATCTGACACCATTTCAGTATTTCATCACGTTTTAGCATAGAGTTTCAATTTATTTAGTGTGAAAATTCTAATGTACAAAGTTATTATTGGGACCGTTGAATTTCTAGTAGTACCTTGAACTTGTCTTTGGACTTGCAGTGCAGGGGAGGCACGGCGCACGCCCCGGTGAAGAGCTGGTCGCCGAGCCTGTCGAGATGCGCCTTGATCTCAGCCGGGGGCAGCGGCGACGACCTGTCCTGCTTCACGTACACCACGTCCTGGCCGCCCATGCTGAGCCCGACAACCACATGCGTCCCGTACTTCTCGATGAACCTGCCCACAGGATCGATCACGTCGCGTTCAGAATTTCCAAACACATGTCAGTATAGTAGCATCTTCAAACTTGGAATAATTCATATGTAAGCAGTGAAGTGTCGTTGTCAGTTTTCAGTATCTGAAACAACGCGTCTGCCGGATAATACAATTCAGGTTGTGTGTGTCCTGCTCCGATTGTCAATGCCGACAAGCTCGGAGTTCAGACTAGTTCAGATTCAACAATGACGGACAAAAAGAAATGAAGGGAAGAGATACGAGTGGTTGCAGGTCAGTGTGCATGGTGCATATTCAATTAGCTAGCTGAAGAGGTGTCATGATATTAAATCGACCTATTCATTCTGTTGAGCTAATGCCGTGTTATTTCCTCCTCAACTGCTGGTTAGTTGGAAAAAGAAGTCCTGCAACTGCTTTCGCTTTTCACTGCCTAGCGCAGTCTGATGAAGGTTTCGGAAATGTGAAAATTCTTCTAGTTCAGGCACCGAGAAGTCTACGTCGTCGCTCTGCAGGCATCTAGCATTTTCAATCCTCGTCGATATCACCGCATGGCACAACTGTCATGTGGCGTAGCGATCGCGAACGTTCTGGACAGCCGTACCGCGACAGCCGCCGTCGTGCATGGCTCTGAATGACCGGATTGTGAACAGGCTTCGTGACCGGATTGTGAACAGGCTTCGTGTTCTGAATTCGGAAAGTGTAACTTCTTTTAGGTGTGAACTTTTGTAGTGATGATGCACTGTTGCCTGCCAAGATGACGACCGCAAGAACGTGCCAATTCAGCAGTCGCGCCAGCAGTCAGCCAATGCCACTCAAACTGGCTAAAAGGTTTGCCTAATCTCCATGTACTCCTGCGAGTTCGATAAAAATAATTTATCGGCAGTGGCATAGAAATTACAGTGCAGTGCTACGAACCTTGCAATGGCCGAGGGGTCCCAGGCTGCCGGCACGTCCCTGAGGACATGGTCGGCCAGCGTGAGCGGCCGGCGGTCGAGGCTGAGGTCGAAGAGGGAGATGAAGTAGCCGTCCATGGCAAGGCACTTGGTGGCGGACGCGTCCTGAGCCCAGGAGCCGCTGTCCAGGTCGAAGCACGCGTTGAACAGCCCCGAAGGGATCTTTCCGTCCACCGAGCTCCTCTGGTTGAACAGCTCCGACATCTGCATCCCATGCCTCGAGATCTGAGTTTTTTTTTTCTCCCTCGCTAGTCGCTCTAGGTAGTATATATTATGTGTATACTTCTATGATCATAGTATTCAGCTACTTGCTCATTCAGGAAAGTGAAATGCTATGCACTTTACAGCTCAGTACGGTCAAAGTCAAATGAGGCATTGTCCAATTCGACGTGCAATATCTGGAGAGTGGAGTATAGTTTATCTGAAGATCACTAATTTACACGGAATTTGATTCCAATTGATAAACAATGAAATGGATAATGCAAAGGGAATTGGACCACCTCGTCAAATGTATTGAACTAAGAACACGCTTGAATATTCTGTTTTATTTCGATATTTTTACTCTTTCTGGTTGGTATTGTTCCACTGAAATGCCGCATATATTCCTTGATACTGACAGTGCACCAGAATTAGGATAATGTTTATTTCCTCCAGCGTACTGAAAGCATATTGATGATCGTTTCTGTGCGTGAGATCACGTTGAATTTTTTTTTTCGAGCAAAACGGGGGGAGAGTTTCCCCACCTAATTTTATTCGAAAGTGGCGTAAGTACAATGTACACACGCATTACAGAATCGGGAGCCTAGCCCGCAAGATGCCAGTGGCAGAGGAGAGATTACATGAGAAGTTAAGAGGACATGGCAATGGAGGCCGAGAGGTGTGACCGCCATTGAGCAAGATCAGCAATTTTGTCTGACTTTTTGTATCGGTAGCCCCAAGCGTCCAGGTCCTGCAGCAGGATCTTCATGGACGCCACCGTGCATTGATCGTCGTTGTTGAAAACCAGCGCATTGCGACAGTTCCAAACTCGCCAAAGGAGCATGAGGAGGACATCAGGCCATACTGTTGACGGCAGTGACGCAGGGGCGACGGCCTCCCAGGGCTGCGTCATGGTCGCCGGACTCGTGTCGATCCCAATTCTTGAGAAGAAGGCTAGTGCCGCAGGGCACCGGAAGAAGAGATGCTCCCCTGTTTCTTGCACCTGGGCGCATCGGGGGCAGGTGGCTTCACTTGGCTGCAGGACATTCTTGGCTAGTAGATTGACTCGAGTTGGCAACCTGTCATTACAAAACAGCCATGCAAAGAATTTCAGCTTGTTGGGCACTTTGGTGGCCCAGATGATGCGCCCGTTGTGATCCGTCTCGCCGGTACTTGTGAGAGCCCTGTAAGCTGCAGCAGAGGAGAAGTGAGAGCACCCATTCCATGTGTACGTTCGTTCATCCATTCCATCGCTAGTTTCAAAGCCCGATAGTAAGCTACGCAAGGCTGCAAGTTCGGTAGAGGCGGCAGTTGTTAGACGGGGGCGTAGCGGCAGAGAGAGTGAAGCAGCAGCAGTTTGAGCTACCGAGGCATGGGTTTAGTGGAGTGGGAAAACAGAGCCGGGAGGCGTAGGCAAAGGGGCCCAACGTCAGTCCAATCGTCGTACCAAAACGATGTCGATGTGCCATCTCGCACTCGGACCTTTGTAATTGCACGGAACCGCTGGATTTGCTCACAGTAGATGTGGCGAATGTAGGAACAGTCAGGAAGGCCGGAACCAAGGTCGCAAGTAATATCATTTGTAATCCACCTCACCCATGGTGTGTTATCGCGCCGGTGGATCACGTTGAATTGCATTAGTCAAATACATCTAACGAAAATATCTCGCAGCGTCGTTTGTCGACTCTAAAATCTTTTGTTGTTACTTGTTAATTTCGCTACTTTCTCCTACTTGCTTGTGCACTATTTTGGCATCTCAATTCTGAAGTAAAAGTCTCAACCAATCACTTTCACTGTCTTAAAAGAAAACAATGAATTCAGGGGCAAAGACTGAAGATGAATATAAACAATGCAAACTCAACCAAAGTTTAAAAGAGTTGATTCTAACGAAAACAACACACTGCTTGATAAGTCCAAAGAATGAACTAACAACAATAATCTCAGTTTACTTTCATTGTTTGTTTCAGTTTTGCTCCAGTTTCTACAACGTAACAACCTTAAGCAAATCTGAAATGTTCTGAAAAGGCTGAGCTCAGACGGGACAAATAATCTGACGATCGAAAACATTTCATGCAGGGTGGTACAGGAACTGGTAAGTATGACTGTATTGAGGAGCTCACCTTGTTGAACTCGAGCGCGCCGGACTTGAACCGGACGCGGTCGCCCTTGCCGCACTTCACGTCGACGGGCACGCCGGCGATCGTCCCGACACCCGGCACGGCGAGCGGCCCCGTCTCGCCGCCGTTCCTCTCGACAAGGCATCCTCCGGCTTCCTTGCAGTACTTGAGCCTCATGTCGCACGCCATGTCGAACCCCCGGCCGAGGCACCGCACCGCCTTCTCGGCCGCCGCCACGGCCATCGCCTTCCCTCGCCTCTGTCTCTACCTTGGTCTACTATGCCCCGGCCATGTATTGTCCGCCGCTTGCTAGTAGTAGTTGACTATATATATGCCATTGCTTGCTCTGCGCCAAGTAGCATATCTAAGAAACTCGGAGGTTGCATATACTACAAAGGGTGCCAAGGATTTGCTCTCTCTCTCTCTCTCTCTCTCTCTCCCCAATCAAACAAGAATTTGGTTGTTTATTTCCCCCTTCTTCTTTTTTTGTTGAAATGAAGCTGATTCTTGATGTGTGAATCGTGGCTCATGAGTGAGGTGGTTTAATATATGGGCGCGGAATGGGTATGAAGAGGAGACAGGAGAGCAGATGCCAGTGGGAACTGATGAAGTTCTTTGTTGAGCTTTTCCGAGGGATAACTGTTGACTACGGCATGGGGTCTCTTAACCCTTGTTTACGGCACTTTGTCTCGGGCTCCTGACCAAATATGAAACGGCGTAGGCACATTTCGGTTCAGAAACATACGCATCCGCTCAGAGCTAACCAGATACTAAAAACTGAATTTTCTACCACTAGGACACCGTGTCGCTCGCAATTGCAGCATGTTTGCCAGTTACGCAACAAAGTGCTGCACTAAACAGCAGGTGTGCTTGGTAAAGACTTTCAGTTGAATCTGACTTGACGCTGAGGGCATCATTTCCTCACAATCACAGGCACAGAACTCCAGTGACCCTGAACTAGAATTCAGGTCTCGAAGCTTTACCAGGTCAGGTCAAGATATCCCTAGCTCAGTGCGGCTAATTCATGTTCACATGACATTATATGCCACCAAGTTAGCTGTCACAAATCATGGACCGCTGAAAACAACTTGTTAGCTCGTGACTTGTTCTATAGCCTGAAGGCTCAAGGTTCAGATCCGTGTACAGGTAGGATTACATGCTGGGCCGTGGGCACTCTGACTTTATTTAACAAGGCGAAGCATTCTACGAACGTGAATTCGATTTAATCACATGTTGAAGTATGAGGAACAGGATGGGAGTTTCAGGGATGCATCAGTTGGACACCATGCTTTCGGTCTCCTTAACGAACCCATCACCTGTCCAGTCCTTGTCAGATTGCAGGCCCTTCCTTATGGCCTTCCTCTGCTTGATGGCCTCCTGTTGCCGCTGCACCAGATCAGTGTGCGTCGTGAAATACGGAAGCGAGGCCCTGAGATGATAGGAAACCATGGTTAAAGGTGAAGCTCCAAATTTCAATTAAAACATGATCAGTTCAATAACGCTGCTTTCTTTTTAAGAGGAGTTCAGTAACAATCCAAAGCCGAAAATAGCATTATGTTTTTGTTAACATAAAAAGAGGTAGCGCAGATACTTATGAAAGTGGTAGAGATATCGAGCACTGAGCTACTGATGCTTCAGAGGAACTTCCTTGTGACAACAGAGTAAAACAAGGTCAAAGTAACAAGGAAATCATCATAGGGTTAGCAAGACTTCATTCAACATCATTCACACATGTAGGGTCAGGCGTGCAAAGCAGGGCACAATCATCTATAAGAGGTATAATTCAATTATGCCTTGGTTGTTACAAAGTCCTCACTCAATGATTAGCCCAACCAATTTTCACAATTCCTGTTCCTTTCTTTGTTTATTTGATAAGATGCATTCTTTGATAATCATGTGGACTACTTAGTGATACTTTTCAATAATATTGACCCAACAGTCCAGAGATGCAGAGATATATTCTTCAGTGAGCTCAAGATGGTGCTACATCGAGCTAAGAAAAAGGATGTTGACAGTTTGGACCAATGGATCCAGGATACTCTTTGATAGTTTCCTTAGTTTTCGGTTTCTTCTTTTGTTTCTTTTTTTCCCTTATCATGTACTAAACCCTTTTTCATGCAATATATTAATCTGTAGGAGTTCTTTGCTCCTCCAGTTCATTCAAAACAAAAAATGTGGCACAAAGATTGGCAAGGAAAAAATAAACATGTAGCTCTGATTACTCATTTTTGACACAGAGCCTGAGCTCTAATGTTGATGCTTTAGTGGCAGAGTTCATTTGTTATGCTTTCGTAATGAAATACATGGCAGAGCTCATTTGTTACTGACAGAGAGATGAAGTTTTAACGTAGCACACCTTAGTCACATCACAGATGCACGATATATGGTAATTCTTAGAGATGTTTTTCAACATCATATCAAACACAATACTAAGAATAGTGGAAGTGGTTACATACCCTCGGAAATCGTCAATCGATGAAAAATTGTGCTCTCTCATGAAATCCTGCAACTCTGAGCAAAGCTTCTTTACAAGGGGATAACCATGCATCATTACCCCTGTACACACCTGCGAATTGTGATTCATGGCTATGAAATTCCCAAGATATGCACTGTGATAGTTGAAAATGATGATCTCGAAAAATCTAAAATGCAACTCAACACTAACTCTGGCAAAAGTACATATGGATGTCCATAGTAAAAGCCTAGACATACTGTCCTGAATTGGTTAGCAAATACACCGACACTGATTATCCTGTCAAGAGTTCACCTGTACTGTATCTGCACCAAGAAGAATAAACTCAGCAGCATCATTGCCAGTCTCAACACCACCAATGGCAGAGAGGGACTGCCCATCAGCGAATTCTTCTTTCATCATCCTTGCTATCTGCATGACTTTAGCAAGTGCTATAGGATGCACCGCTCTCGCAGAATATCCCCCAGGTGTAGAATACCTGTGGAGCACAATGGTGTCTCATAGTGGCAAAAAAAAAAAAATGTAACGAACTAAATTAACTCAGGGAGTTGAATCTAACCCCTCCACGCAAGGTTCTGGTCGCAGTGTTTTGAGATTTATTCCCATCACACTCATAATTGTGTTAATAGCAGAAACTCCTTCACATCCTGACTTCAGAGCTACTCTTGCAGGCTGCACAGAGTTATGTCAAGAAATAAGGGTGAACATGAGTTTAAAAAATGGAAGACAAACTAGAAACTTAGCAAGACAGCAACAATAATGAAATAACAGTGCCGACCCGAGTTCAAATGAATCTTTAAACCAATAAATTTCATAACACCATATTCCAGGATGGCAAGGCAATAGAGCTATGATATGAGTTTCATGTTTCAATGATTAATATGATCGCAGGGGCTCAGTATTTTGTGAAATACTGAAATGGCTAAATGATTGGAGTACCTATAGTTAACCTGTGAAAGCTAACTATAGCTGCTGCATATATGATGTTCTGATTCCATTTAGGGAATATGGCTCAAACTGATTACAGGATATCACCCAAAAAACAAAGGGTAACCAAAAAATTACTTCAAGAAAGCACATTACCAATGTTTTTAAGCTGACAATCTGTGGTATCAATTATAATTAAATAATAAAACCAAACTATTTGAGTCATGCAAACCAACTTAAGGACCAAAAACAAGGTAGGGGTAAAAAATAACTTACAATTTATTGGTTATTGATAAAGGTCAAAAGAGATAGCTGTTTAAGTATGGCATAGATCAGTATATGTTCAACTAACCTGTGTAATATCTGTAATGTTAGGAGTCATCTTTGCCCAAACAGGCACGGTGGCCTTCTCATTGATCCAACCACAAACCTCTTCTAACAAACCACAGTCTTGTCCCACAGCAGCACCCATTTTCCTCTCTGGCATGCCGTGTGGGCATGAGAAATTAATCTCAAGAGCATCCTGACAAAAACACGTATCAGTTACACTCTTACAATTAAGTATGAACTAAAATAAACACAAGAAAGTATTTACCACTCCAGACTCTTCAACACGTTCAATCAGCTCATGCCATGCAGCTTTGTTGTACTCCTCCATAATTGAACCAATGAGTATCCTGTCAGGATACTCTTTCTTCAACTGCTTGAACTCGTTCAGCATGGTCTCCAGAGGACGATCACTGATCAGTTCAATGTTCTGCCAACCAATGATTTTCCCCATGGCAGACCCATTTGATTCTGCCCGAAGTTTTGCATAACGTGGAGTTACGTTGATAACCTTCTCAGCATCCAAAGATACCTAAACGTCATGCGAAATGCAGAATGTTGAGTGGGGTCAACAAAGTTGAAGTCATGATTGAGAAGGCCCAATACATCATAGGAAAGCAGAGTTAAAGCTTCTTTCCTATGTTTACTAGTCGCTTGTGAGCATACAAAGTTCATCTGGAAAATCCGGCCATCCTATTCCAATTGAGGATCAACAAATTATCTGAACAATGTGGTTTCAGACATTTCATAAGAATTCATCTGAGAAATTGGGCCATCCCTTGCCCAAAGAGGATTAAAAATTATCTGAGCAGAGGGATTTGTCGCATTTCATAGATAATAAACCTACCCAATAAGGAACTAATTATTCACTAGGAATCCACATTCAAAAGTATATACAAAAAGTATGTACTACAGCCTGCTCTGCAGTCGAATGCAACAATCAGTTTCTAAACCAAACAAATTGCCGTCAGTTCGCACTTGGGAGAATGGGAGCCAGCACAATATATGTCCCCAAACTAATTGAACTAAAGTGATCGACACATAGCGGTTCCAACATTCGGTTTCCCTCAACCATTTTCATACCCCGCCACCGCCATCAGTTCGATATCACGTAAGAGCTAGCATTAGTTCAGTAGTTCTCAGCATTTCGGCATCCTTGGAATTGGCCACACTGCATGTTTCAGCCCAAATTGGAATCAGAATCATACGGCCGAAAGGAAATGGCGTTATCTCTTTACGTGATCGAAGCAATCCCACACTGAATTTCTCAACCACAGCCCATAGATCCTACCCACGCGCACCGTACCGACGACGACGAAATTAAGCGAAAAAATGGATGACAACTTTGCGACGCAAGCGAGCGATCAGAGCGGCTGCACGGAGATGGGGGCGAGAGAGAGTGTGGCTCACGGTCTTGGCGATGACGCCGCCCCAGCCCTCGTCGAAGGCGCGCTTCATGACGGTGTAGTTGGTACCCGGCGGCCCTGACCCGATCACGAACGGGTTGGGCATCTTGAGCCCGTTCACGCGCACCGACAGGTCCGGCTCGCCTGCGGCGCCGGCGGAGGCGGTGGCGCGGACCGACGTCGAGCGGCGCCTGGGGAGCCGGCGTTGCAGCGGCGAAGCGGCCGCCGGCGAGGCGCGAAGCGTCAGGGACTCCATGGTGGTGGTTTCGTTTTTCCTCCGGGGTTGCTTTCTTCGATAAGAATCTGTGGGAGTATCACGGATGAGGGAGAAAGGCATAGCCTTTTTATGACGTTTTTACAAAGGAACTTTGTTGGGAGCACACGTCACCCGCAGTTACATAAATCAGGTAATTATCCACTGGAACACTCTGATCTCTACTCTCTACGTCTCTTAAAAATAGACTATTTAGCATCGCTTATGCACACCATACTCCCTAAGTGTAGTATCTAAAAATTGCTCCGTCAAGTGAAGGTGTGAATTTCCATTTTAAGCACTTAATCTTGAGTCCTTTAGCATGATTTATGTGACTTTTGTTTTGTTTGGCAGAGCTCCTACAAAATACTGGTGGACCTGATGCATTGGACAACTTAAAGGTATTTGGTTAAGTATAGTGCTTGTCTTACTCTGGACTAAAACTAAGCAAATCTAAAGCACTTTATTTTACCTTGTAAACTCAAAAAAAAATCTGTGGAACAAACAGGGCATTCATAGTCACAATCACCGATCAGAACAGGTAATATGATTTGACAAGTAAGTAACGTTGTTGGCGTGTGAATGAGAAACGATGTTAACACTACGACTTGCTCAACAGAAAGATTCGCCACGGTGGTTAAAAGCGCGATCAGAGCAATCTCGTTGCGACTTGTGAACACGAACCGCCCTGCAGGGTGATGATTGACCTCGTTGTCCTGCTGCGCTGTCGCAGTTGCGAACCACCACCCGCCGCTGCCAGTGGAATCTGTCGATTGTTTCCGGCAGGATTTGTTGTATTGGCACTTGTTGTATTGGCACACAGGATTACAATTTGCACGGGCTGGAATGACCAGTAGTATAATCCTAAACCGACGTAAAAATCATCCAGTTGTATGCATTTGTGTACTTCCTACCCGCGAGACATGAGCACAACAGGGTTCACACGATACATGTGGCACGTGCTGAATCAGAACGTCGGTGACGCTGGAGGATAAGATAGGATAGCAACAATTTGGGTAGACTCTGATCTGGTTTGGAAAGTTAATAATGGAAACCACCTCATGATCGGGCATGACGGTATTATATTTGGAGTGAGCAACTCCATGGAGACGTGAGGAACATACTTACGCAACCGAAATAGAATGAAGATACGTGCAGCAGCATGCACGCAGTGAGCCATAGAATCATCCATCCACATATCCACACCAACACATCTTCCTGGAAGCATCTTCCTTCAGGCATCTGAATATCTAATGGTCTATGTGCCAATGAAGTGTCAGGGGCATCGGTACACTACAGATTACAACCGCCCAAAGCAATGGGGCTTCTTAGCTGGAAGCATGCATCATGCCGGAGGGTTGCCGGAAGGCCCCATAATTCCATACGAGTTCTAGCATCGCATCTCCTACCACCGTGCTACATACAGGTTATAACGCAAATTTTCACAACTCAATTAGCTCTATTGTCAACCTCAAAATTCCCAAAGCAACACAAATGCATACAAGTCCTGGGATTTTGATGCAAAATTCCAAGAGTCAGCGGAGCTCGTAAATAATGCTTCAGTCTCGCTTTATAACCTTTGAGATGTATGTTCTGCCAATGATCACCGCAAGATAGGACGCTGCAGTGATGCTGACCCCGGCAAGAAGAACAATCCAATCATAACTTGTCCATTGCACTGCATACACCCTGAGGCCAATAGTATTCCAGAAGCTCTCAGTCCACACAGGATCTGCGGCACCCATTGGATCTGACGAGTTTGCTGAAAGAACATGCCATACACTGTCCTCAAACTTCAGCCTGGTTGAATATGCAGGGACATATCTGGGAATTAATGAGAAATAAGAATCAGTAAATATTTAGGGGAGGATGATAATGACCTCAGCAAAGACTAACACAAAAACTAGCTGTATAACAAGCAAACATAGAAGAGGGTTACCTGGTTGTGGATACAACACATTTGCCTCCACCCTCAACCTCTGCCCCTACACACACCTCACCTTCATCATTGCATTTTCCAGTACACGAGCTTCCATTGCCTGCTGAAGCAGAAGTTCTGTCTGCCAGGAAGTTCCATACAAACCGAGATGTATCATCTGCATACGAAGGGAACTGTGTGCCAGAAGGATCATCCAGATAAACACCAACATAATGACTCGGGCAGGATTTGCTTGGAGAAATGAACCTTTTCACCAGTCCACAAGAAAGACCTGGATCACATGTAAGTAGGCATCCAACAATCTCTTCGACCAACGAAACATTCACTCTTATACTGTTCAGTGTCATGAGATTGACAGGTGATTCAGCACTAGCAAGAATGTACAGCGATCTTGCAACCAAAGCAGCAGCAGCCGCTATAGATGAAGAATTGATGTTTGCTGCAGAAAAAGGAAAGATCACAAGTTGACAGATGGTTATGTAGTCAAATTTGTGCACTATCAACTTACCAGAGCTATCCAAATAGCTATGATAAAATTTATTGGAGAACTGGGAATCAAAGTCCTCCAACACAACTCCAGAAGTTGATGAGTTCTGCATTAATTAGTCAATAAGAAACAGATCACGAGACAACAGTCTTTGAATGAAAACATATTTGGAACACATTCCTACGAATGTTGAAGAGAATAAAATGGTTCAGAAAAACAGGATGGGAAATAATAACACAACAACTGTCCAAGAGAGAGAGGAAAAAAAAGCTTCCTCAACCAATGATCTGCAGAATGGGTTCACTGCAAAAGCAAATGTAAGAGAATCATGAATGTTTGCTAAATAAAGTTGATATACCTTTCTCATGAATGACATTAATGAGGATGGTGGAACACCAGGATTTGATGAAGCAGCTTGCTTTACTTTAACATTATCAGAACCAAGCGAGTCGCTGGCGTTTTGCAGAGCATCTAGTATTTTCTTTGAAGCTGATGAGTTCTGTACAAGCATAAGACAACTATAAATAGGAAGGGATGGCGTCTACAAGTATTATTTCCCCCGAAATTCAAAACTTTAATAGTTTAATCACAAATAGACGCATGGCTATTATTCAGATATTAAGAGTGCTCTAAGCCTTTACTCAAGAAATAAACGACAACAACTCTGGTAAAAATCATCACATAAGTACCTCAATGGCATAATCTTAAGAAACATGTTTGCCAAGAGTTTTCTTTTACACAAGAAAATAGAACAGTCAAAAGGTCTGCAGACTAAATTAATTGCAGGTGACTCCTATAGGTCCTACAAAAGTTCAGTATCTGTTCAGATATATATTTGTTAAATAGATTTTCTAAAATGTGGGGCTACCTACCAGTACAACACGATGGCCCTGTTTGGCACAGCTTTTTCACAGAAATAAGGAGAAGCTGTGCCAAACACCAAGCTTCTGCAGCAGCTTATTAGTTGCAGATTCTCAAAATGAACTAAAAACCAGTAACAAGAAGAAGCTGCTTTTCACCAGCTTATTAGATACGTTGTTTTTTCAACAAGCAGAAGTTGAGCCAAACAGAGCCTAGGAGTTAACCGGTCTAAGTCTGTAATAATGTCAAGAACAATGCGGATAGAATGACTACAATCTCCACGCCGATGTCGTCCAGTATTCCAGTTACAATGTCATAAAGAAAATTGTTCGACTGTTAACCTAAAACAATGTAATAGCACTTTAACATCATGAAAAGTATATTGAAAGCAATATCCTATGTGCATCATGCAGATAAACTATTTAGATTCTCATAGTCGTACTTCAAAACCTTACCCCTGAAGCATGTGCATAAAATGATGGATATTCCTCAATTATGCCCTTGCCAACAGAACCGATCTCCAATACCTGAATCATGTCCAAAGAAAGTGCATACTTAATTACACACACAAATTTCACAATTTGTAGCACACAAACTCTATTGCACAGATCATGACAGAAGACCAGATACAAAACTGTCGCAAACAAAACATTCATGTGTTTGAAAATGATAATGAATAGTTCCCCTGTCGATACATGGCATTCACTAACACAACATTCATGTGTTTGAAAATGATAATGAATAGTTCCCCTGTCAATACATGGCAGTCACTAACACAACATTCATGTGTTTGAAAATGATAACGAATAGTTTGATGTTGCCATTGCCACAGTCAATACATGGCACACTCACCTGGTCAATCATTGAGCTGTTAATTCCATTGACAGAATCGGCACCTTCATCCAAAACCTGTAAGAATTTCCGACTACCAAGATAACCCCAGGCTTCACCATTGAAAGAAGCGAAGACAAGCTGTATGGCATATGGAAAATGTCAGGAGAAGAACACGCTGATTCAGAAATCATCACAACTAAATTAAGAACCACATTAATAGGGCTTTTGATCTGAGGAATAGGACAGGATGATCTATCAACAGATCATTATTCAACAACACATGGTTATTTCAATTAAAAGGGACAGTGTCATGTCGTAAAAAATTGTGGGATGGTCCCATGATGGACCATCCCATTTACGATGGGTTGATTCCTCAAACCACCATGCTCATGCTAAGGTACCAGAAGCTAGAACCTCACAATGAGTATCATAAATGAAACATAAATAGGTGGAGGTGATCTGCTATCACGTGCTCCAAGTAAGAGAGGAAAGAATATCCAGCACAATAATAACATGGAAACAGCTAATACAAACATAAGATGGTCATATTATACCTGTTTCTTAAGATTTCTTAGATCATCAATGTGAGAAAGAGCGTCCACAGCAGTGAGCAATGCAATCAATCCCTGTGTAACAGATTAATTACTTTTTGATGCAAACAAGCAATACGAATAAGGGAATAAAAAATCAGTACTGACTTACAGATATGGGAGAATCAGCACCGAGACTACGATCCCGAAAAAAGGATGCAGCATCTTGAGATGCAATAGTCAATACTATTGGTTTCTGATGCTCTGTAGACACATTTTTTATTGGCGGTAATGAAGTCCACACACTGCCCTTCAAATACAAGGATACGAATATGTAAAACTAAATACAAAATATGACACTCAATATTCAATGGTTATAGGTAGCAAAGAATAGCAACTAGCAAAAGACCTTAGAACTTTAGTATATTGTGTTTACATGAACTTGCATACAAAGGAGACAGAAGGGCAATATGCTTAGCAAGAAACAGCACTCACCTGTGCCCTCCTAAGGGCAGGCATGTCTGTTCTTTGAGGCAGGATGCTGAATCATGTGTTTGAGATTTGGTTGTCTGAAAGTTCATATCAAACGCAAATAAATTATAGAGTCCCACTGATCAAGACACACCTTCATGGATAATAATGTGTTAGTGAAGACAGAATGAACATTTCAAAACAAACAAACCTGCATAATGAGGTCAAATTCTGCAACATTTGGTTGATACCCATTGTTCGTCTTCTCATTCTTTTCTGCAACCTTTTATTGACAGTTATCATCAATATATAAGCACACAAAATTTCATTTTCAAGCTAACACAATGTGTAACTAGAGTTTGACCAAAACAAACTTTAAGACATAACAAACTATACAGCAAAGCAGCACGAAGACTACCTTTCGCAGAGTCAGTGTACTCTCCTCTGAGAGCAGAAATACCGGAAAGTCGTATCTGTTCCACATAATACCTGATCCCTACAGGAAAGTGTACTCTCCTCTGAGTAACTAATGCATATTAAAAGCATGGACGAGCTTTTGGATAACAAGGAAGTAGCATGTTTGATTCACGATAGGGTGGTACCATTTTAATCAACCCCATAACTTACAGCAGGATTCCAGTTGTGGCTGAGATTAGAGTATGGTGCAAAAGCCTCTTGAGGAAATTTTCTATCCGGTGACAACTCTACACAATCATACAGTACATTCTTTTAGAGTTGAAGCAAAAGCATGCAAACAACGTGCACAAAAAAAAGGAGATGCAGACACTAACCTGGTAAGCTGTTTTTCTCACCATTTGACTCAACCAGTACACCAGCCACCTTACGGTGAAGTTCTGGATCATTTGGTACCCTGAGTAATAGGATTTTTCTTTTACGTGTGAGTAATATAATCAAGAGATTACCAAATGATATCAACAATCAATACCTTGAAGTGATAAAAGTAACAAATTTTACAAAGGCAAAAGGGACACAAACTAAAAATATAATTGTGATCACTTATACCTCAGAAAGAAATCTGACATCTGATCTAAGGGAAGAAGAATGGTAGATGGTTGAGTCAAGTGGTTGCTGCTGTTTCTGAATCTTACAATTGGTGCACTGATCTTTTCGCTCCCAGGATCTGATAGCATAAAAGAGTTTCCAAAAACAATGCAGAGAAGATCAGCTTTTAATGATGACATAAGAAAATAGCCGCGCCAATTTAAGCATACAGCAATGAGTAAACTGGCAAGTGGGGACTCACTTGAGCAGCCAATTTCACCAGAAAGATTCAGCAGTCGCACACAAGGGAAGCTTTCGATGTTTATGTACATTGCCTTCACAAGGTCTGGAACTGATTCCAATGTGGCAGCATCTCCTAGGAAAGGGGAAGTCGAGAACAATCTCAGGTTACATTACAACAGACATCGAGGGAATCAAGAAAGCCACAAACGGAGTCATGCCACTCTCCAACAAATGCATCTCCCCGGTATAGCACATTAGTTAGCACAAGCAAGTGAGGAGTATGTGAACAAACATGAAAGCAAACACAAGTTATCTGTATTGGATTAGAATTAATTGCCTGTCCAAACAACTCATGGTCACTGTATATAGAAACATGAACTATGATGCTCCACGATAATCCACACCAAATTCAATCCGACATTCAGTTACCATAATTAGAAAAGCAGTGACCATAATTAGCAAGGCACTGTAGTCTAGCAACGGCGACTGTTGCTAGAATGAGGAGCGAAAAGCAGAAGGTGGCGTAGCAAAGCTCTGTTTCCATAACTCAAAGCTCAAAATCACCGGCACAGCAGGAGTTCAGAGCTAACGCCTAACTAGGTCTACTACTCTACTCTAGCACCAAATTCACCACAAGGTCACACTGAGAGCTACTAACACCAAAGCCCGACAAAATTAACCCAACCAAACTTAGCTCGCAGACCAGAAAATTAAACCGAAGCAAGCGATCGTCTCGATTCGACTCAGTAGCTTCAACATAAACAACGCGAAAAGGCGCTTAGTGTCTTAGATTAGAGCACCAACTCACCGGCAGCGCGGGAAGCGAAGAAGGCGAGGGCGACGCAAACGACGGCGGAGAGGAGAGACGCCCCGGAGCCGGCCGCCATGGCCGTGCCGAGCCGTCCGAGGAGGCAGCGATCTAGAGTCGTCGGAGATGAGGGGGGGAATGGAGATGGAGGAAGCGGAGGTGAAGTGAGGCTGGTCGTTTCGACTTTCGACGACTGGGACCGGGAGAGAGAGGGGCGTGGGCCTTGTCAGACGGGCCGCGGGAGCTAGTTCGGTCCTGGACGACGAGCCGGCCCAACTAACCCGGAGTGATTAGCTTCCCATGGCGCGGATGCGGTCATCTCAACCGTCCGTCTCCACACCAGCCGTCGACTCGACTCGGGCGGGAGCCGGTAAACTCGCCGCCGCCATCTAGCACACCCTCGTCGGCGCCGACGAGACGCCCCGGTCGCGGAGCCATCCGGTCGTTGTCCGACCGCTCCGTAGCCCGCGCCGCCTTCCTTCGTAGCGAAACCGAGAGAGCGAGCACGACCGGGGCGCGCTTCTGCCGACGCTGGTCACCGCGCGGCTCACCATTGGCTCCACTGCTGCTCCGACGCATTGACTTCCCCGCGCACAGCAACGAGGTGAGTTCAGTCAAATTACTCCTGTATTGTGGTATTCCCTGTGTGCGTGAGCTTTGTTTGAGACTGCGGCCTTTGCAGCTAAGCATGGATGACAGCAACGCCCTGATTTTGCCCTGCAAGAAGAAGAACAAAGCGCAAGGGAAAGGCAAGGTAATTTGAATTAAATTGGAGCCCATTTCTTAGTACTTCATAATTGCAGGCAATGTAAGGATGTGCCTGCATGACCTCTGAAACCTCTGAATTGCCAGGATGGAAAGAAAGGCAAGGCCAAGGAAGACCCAAAGATGAGCAAGACTAAGCTAAAAAAGTTGCAGAGATTGGAGGTTCGTCTACTCTGCCTTGCCGATTAGTACTCTTTTTTATTTTGGGTTGGTTTTAGTTGTTTACAGCTATGCTGATTCTCGCTGCTACCAGGAGGAAAAGAAAAAGAAGCTGCTTCAAGCTGAAAGCATAGAGATTTTGCGGTATGCTACCCATAATTTACTATGCACAGTATGATGTATGTTTATTTACTGTGATAACATATATTTATTCTGTTCTGATTGTTGTGTAAAACATTGGTTGTATCCTATAGGAAGCACAAGATACCAGATGATGCATATTCACTTCTGCATGCTTCAGGGACGATTGGTCAAGTAGGTAGATTTCCCTGCAACTATCGTAGTTTAACTATTTTCTTGGTATGCAAGGGCATATGCTTATTGAGTTCTATTACACTGCAGGCTGAGACTTTGAAAGAAAAACGAAGGCGTGCTGTGCAGTTCTCCAAGGCTGGTTTGGATGTTCCTGAAGAGCTCTCACTATTCAAGAAAAGTGGTAGCCAGAAAGTTTCGGAAAATAGTGATGTTCCGGAACAAATCTGCTCAGCCAATTTTGTTGAGCCTGCAAAATGCATGGATCATGGCATAGGTTATAAGAATAACATGAAGAAAGATTCAGTGAAAGATATGGAACGTCAACCAGTAATGGATGCTGCAGTAAGCATGCGAGAGCAAAAAACTGAAGACCTTAGTGATGATGCTCATATGTTGGCAAATCATAAGATTCAGACATCAACTCCAAGTTGTTCTGGAGCAGAGTTTGATACGCAGGTGATTTGTATGGCTCGGGGTTTTTTTTTTCACATGCTTGTGAATATTTTGATTATTTACTTAATTAGAGTTTTGCATATTCCTTAAGTAGTGCTATGATCAGAATCTGTTGTACTTGTAACACTTAGATCATAATCATTCTATTTATTTTGATAGGATAAAGAAACAGAACAAGGGAAAGCTGCTGTACTGCAGTGCATATATCCTCCTATAGTTGTGCCTGTGTCGAGGCCACATGAGGTTGAGGAGGCAAGGAAAGATCTCCCTATAATAATGATGGAGCAGGAAATAATGGAAGCTATATTTGAAAATTCTATAGTAATTCTGTGTGGAGAAACTGGTTGTGGTAAAACTACTCAGGTTCCACAGGTGAGTATGTGTGCACATATGCTGTTTCTTGAATGTGTACAGACTAAGAACTATGGTATTACCTGCTTCTGGTAAGTGCTTAGTAGTTGCCAATTCTTTTTTCATGCTCTTATTCTATTTCTGTTCTCTAGTTCCTCTATGAAGCTGGCTTTGGCACGAGTGATCGAGCTGACAGAAAAGGGATAATTGGTATCACGCAACCACGGCGTGTTGCTGTTCTTGCCACAGCTAGGAGGGTTTCCTATGAGTTAGGACTTAAGCTGGGAAGAGAAGTTGGCTTTCAAGTCAGGCATGATAAAATGATTGGAAGTAAATGCTCCATCAAGTTCATGACAGATGGTATTTTGCTGCGAGAGGTCCAGGTTGTGTATCTGTTACCAGTCTATTTATATATGAGACATACTTTCTTCACTTGAGTACTTGATCCTGGCATCTATGCCAAAAAAGATAGCTTATAATAGAAAATACAGCTAGCGATGTGTTAGCAGTTCAAGACCGTCACTGTTGTTGCTGCAAAATTTATCGTGCCAACTGGTCCACAGGAAAAAAAAAATTGAAAGGCGTATCAATGCAGTGAGCGGTATATTCTGATCGCTCACTTAGGTTGGTCTACGATTGTGTGGTCACTGAATGAATCCATAATTGTAGAGTTTATTTACTCATCTATGGACAAGATATGATTATTGGCCATCTCCCATCCGAAATGTATATGCGAAAATTTTGTTCCCTACAATTGACATGAGTTTAGCACAATTTTGTTCCCTACAATTGACATGATTTTAGCACAGTATGGGTTTCCCCTACTGTACCCTAAAAAAATGACATGATTTACTAATCTTCTGCAGAGTGACTTTTTGCTGAAGCGCTATTCAGTGATTATATTGGATGAGGCACATGAAAGGAGCTTGAACACTGATATACTTATCGGAATGCTATCTAGAATTATAAAAATGCGCAAGGTAAAAACTTAACACTTCACTTTATTTAAATGAAAGGAAAAGAATGCATTGCTAACTTTCTTGCTCATGGCAGACTTTGTATGCAGACCAGCAGGAAAAAATACAGTCTGGGTTGATCATCGAGCCAAAGCAAATTCTTAGTCCGTTGAAAGTAGTGCTCATGAGTGCTACTCTGCAGTTAAAGGACTTCATTTCAAACCAAAGACTGTTTGATGTGATCCCTCCGGCTGTTAAGGTACCTGTACGGCAATTTCCTGTAACTGTTCACTTTTCAAAGAGGACACGTGATGATTATTTGGGGCAAGCTTATAAAAAGGTTCTGTCAATCCACAAGAAGCTTCCACCAGGTGGAATCCTTGTATTTGTCACTGGACAACGCGAAGTGGATTACTTATGCCAGAAATTACGAAGGGCATCGAAGGAACAAGCTGCTAAGAAGCCTGAAAAAATTGACGCTGACAGTAATGGTCCATGCCCAGAAGTAGACGAGAAGGAAATTTTTGAAGCTTATGATATTGATAGGAATAAATCTGAGCAGCAAGATGACATGTTTTCCGCATATGATGAAGATGATATGAATGCTGAACCAAATTTTGATTCTTTCGACAATGAAATGGAGAGCGAGATGGATACTGATACTGACGATGAAGATTCTGTGACATTTGAAACAACTGAAGAGGATACTCCAGTATTAGCGTTTTTGAAAGATGCCGGAAATTCATCTGTGCTAAAGGCATCATTTGATGCTCTATCAGGAACATCAGGAGTGCCGGGAATTAAGAAATCAAGTGATGCTACAAGTGAAGAAAAGTGCAGTCCTTCTGTTAGTTGTTTCAGTCAAAGGACAGAACATAAGCCTGTTTCGCAAGGTAGACTCCGTGTTCTGCCACTTTATGCAATGTTACCAGCTTCACAGCAGCTTCAAGTGTTCAAGGATATCCCTGCGGGGGAAAGATTAGTTGTGGTGGCAACAAATGTTGCAGAAACATCTTTAACAATACCTGGCATAAAGTATGTAGTCGATACTGGGAAAGAAAAGGTTAAGAATTATGACCCTGTCACAGGGATCTCAAGCTATGAAATCCGGTGGATAAGCAAGGCATCAGCGTCCCAGCGTGCTGGGAGAGCTGGAAGAACAGGGCCTGGGCACTGTTACCGTCTCTACTCAGCTGCAGCATATGGTAAAGATGATTTATTTCCTGAATTTTCTGAACCTGAGATCAAGAAAACACCAGTCGAAGGCGTTGTGCTTATGCTCAAGTTTATGGCTATTGATAAGGTAAAAAAATTGCCTCTGTCAGATAATCCTCTTTCTGCTGTATTGTCTTTTTTTGTTGCTAACATGCAACATACAATGAATTTCAGGTTGCAAACTTTCCTTTCCCTACACCTCCTGACAAGGAAAGTTTGATTGAAGCTGAGTGTTGCTTAAGGACATTGGAAGCACTTGATAGCCAGGGCTGTCTTACATCAATGGGAAAGGCGATGGCGCAATACCCCATGAGCCCACGACATTCTCGTTTACTTCTGACAGTAATTAAGATTTTGAAGAGCCACCCAGGGTTTGCTAGATCTAACTTTGTATTGGGATATGCTGCCGCCGCTGCATCAGCTTTGAGTTTTACTAATCCTTTTCTCAAGCAATCGGATGAATGTGACCCTAAGGGTGAATCAAATGAAAATAACTATGATCCAGAAGAAAGGAAGAGTCATAAGAAGATCAAGGCCATGGTTAAAGAGGCGCGGGGAAAACTTTCTAACCCTAGCAGTGATGCTTTGACTATTGCCCATGCCCTACAGTTATTCGAGTTGTCTGATAACCCAGTGGAATTCTGCAGAATCAATTCGCTACATCTGAAAACAATGGAGGAGATGTCAAAATTGAGAAAGCAGCTTCTTCGGTTAATATTTCACCAAAGCAAGTTCTGTGAGGAATTTGCTTGGAATCTTGGAGACTCTGAGGATGTTGAACAGGCTTGGAGGAGTGACTCCAGTAAAAGACCATTGCAAATGAATGAAGAGGAACTTCTAGGGCAAGGAATTTGTGCTGGGTGGGCTGATAGGGTTGCAAGGAAAAATCACACCTATTACAGGTCATCAGAAGAAGATCGAAAGGTTCGAGCTGTTCGTTATCAATCTTGCGTGCTGAATGATACGATATATCTCCACCGATCATCTTCCGTTGCTCATATTGCCCCAGAACTTGTAGTTTACTCAGAACTACTTAATACAAAGAGGTCGTACATGCATGGTGTAACAGCAGTAAAGCCAGGGTGGCTTTTGAAATATGCCAGTTCTCTATGCACCTTCTCCGCGCCGTTGGAAGATCCAAAACCCTATTATGACCCCCTCCATGACCAAGTATACTGTTATGTCAGTCCGATCTTTTCTCGACATAATTGGCAGCTTCCCTTGCATAGCTTACCTGTTGAAGACAAAAACAGTCGTCTGAAGGTATTTGCATATGCTTTGCTTAAAGGGGATGTGTTGCCATGTCTAAGGGATGTTAAGAATATGCTGGCACTGTCACCATCTGTTATCTTGGGGCCTTCCAGCCAAACAAGAGTAGGAGATCTTCTTCACAAGATGCAGAAATGTCCTAAGAAATGTCCTAAGTTAATTGACAGCCGGGCAGCACTGAGAGATGCTTGGAATGCTGATCCAAATTTTCTCTTTCCTGAGATCAAGATGTGGTTTCAGGCTAAATTCCATAGCCAATTTGATGTAATATGGCAGAAGATGCACCAAGAGGTTCTTCTCGAGGGCCGTGAGCTTTTCCCAAAAAAGCTCAAGAAAATTAAAGGTTAGAGATTACAGTGCATTTGCTTACTGACATAGGCATCTTTGTGGTGGCGATATCTGTCACGAGGTACCCTTTGCAGACTCATATAACATTGCCCTGTACTTGTAGTGGAATACCAAAAAAACTCATGAATAGATACAGAAAAGCATTTTTGTCATGATAATATTCGGCATGGTTGAGATCACTCATTACGAGGAATCAATTTAGGAAAATTGAAGGTTGCCAGTAACATTCATTTGTGATCGCTTGTCTAGTGCATATACTTTTTGCTGAATCTGCTTCGTTGCATCACCATGCTAATGTTGTTATTTGTGCCTGTACTGGTGGTTGTACATTCGGGCCTCACACATGCTTCTGCTGTGGAGTTCGCTTTCGTTCTTGTTATGTTAGCATATGGCCAAGCGCCAAGGAATCCTACGAGCTTCTAATGAAATGGAGGAGCTCAGGTTTGGAGAAACAGAGGAGGTGGTAAATAATCATATAAGGTTAATTAAGATTGATGCAAATTAACAGGAGAAAGAACTTGAAGGTATCGTTAATGGTTTCGGAGATACCTGTTCAATTGTTTAAAATCATATGCAGAAACAAAACACCAGGAAAGCAAGTAATAGTTCAAGAATTCATAGAATGATGAAGCGTCAAGAGCACACGATACGAAGAACAGAACAGATGCAACGAGCAGCATCAATAGCATGCAACACTACACAATAGCAGCACAATCAAATGTAGAGAGCCCAGCTAAAAGATTGAGCCATCATAACCCGATCGGCACCGTCGAGAGAGAACCACCTACTTCCCCTGCTCCGCGGCGTCACCTTCTGCCCTGGCCGGCGCCGGGCGCACGCGGCGGTTGCTGCCGGAGCTCACCGGCCCACCGATCGGCGGGGAGATGAAGACGAAGCAGCTGAGCATGCTGCGCACGATCCCCTTCAGCACCGCCCCTCTCTTGGGGACGTAGCGCGGGTGGACATACGGCGGCGGCGGAGGCAGCATCTTCTTGGTGTTCTTGCCGTCGCCGCCGTCGCCGTCGCCGCCGCCACCCACGCGCCCACTGCCGGACCGCATGGCGTTTGGTGCCTCGGAGAAATGTGGGGAGCGCGAGAGGCGAGCGAGCAGAGAAAGCGAGGCCGCCACGCCCGCAAAATTTATACTACTACCACTTCCACTGCTCTGCTCGCGCCTGTGTGGTGGCGTGCTGAGAGCTTGCACGTCGAAGCAGCAGCGAAAAGAGGTGGAAGAAGGCGAGAAAGAACTACCGCCCAAGTGGCGCGAGATTGCGACGGACGGACGGGATCGGCCGGCGGATGCCACGGTGAAGCAAGCTATTCTAGCTCGAGTGAGCTAGTGAAGCGGAGGAGGAGTGTGAGCGGAAGCTTCTTTTTCCTCGCGTGCGTACGCCACGCTGACGCATCGGTTTAGCTAGGAACGCGATTGTTTACGCAGGCGAGGGAAGGCGTTGGCCCGTTGGGATTGGGTCGAGGCGAGGAGAGGAGAGTTTCAGGGAAGGAGCTGCTGCGGCCCGTGGGAAAAGCTCCACGGGCCGCGCCGGACTGCGGCGAAAGGCGCCGCTCTGCTGCCGTCCACTAGAGCTCCTTTTTGCCTTGATGATTATTGCGTCGCTTTCTAACCTGCAGATGGTGTAACGAATTTGGCCGTTTCCGTCACCTTCGCTTTGCATCGTACGTACAAGATATTTGGGCATTCGAAAGAACATGCCGATTTCGACGGACGGGTGGGTGGTGCACTTGTCCATCCTCACGACGCAACTGGCTCGACTGGACGTGGACGCGATCGTGCCATGGCCGATGGATGGTCCGGTCGTCTTCGACCTTTCCCTCCTACAGACAACAAGGGGAGTTGGGGCAGGAACGGGAATCGATCCGCCGTTTCTCAACACTGGACAATTGTAGTACGTCAGGAAAGGAATTTCCAAAAGAACGACATGCAGCAACAAAAGCACGAAGGAATAAGTAAGTACTCCGAATGAGTAAATGGAATATTGGTTAGGTCACAGTTTTTTGTTTTTTTTTTTTTTTTGTTCTTCGGGGTCTACAAGAATACTTTTGGTGCATTGAAGTTGGGCGGCAACGTTCAGGCCCAGCTGAATGTGACAAGTGTGGACTTAAGTCAATGCTTTGGAGAAAAAAATGTCAGCAATCGTGTTTCTTAAGGTAATCAAACGCTGAACGCTGACTAATATGCAGTCTGATGATTATGCTCCACTGCAGCGCTACAGCCAGGACGTTCTGATGGCGCTCTCCGGCACTGTGGCCAGGTAATACAGGAAGACAACAAAACAAGTGATATGGAAATGGAATCAGTTCACTGCAAGAGTGCCAGCTGCGCAAATGACGACGACCTGTTTGCTAGGAATAGGAGTACAGGTGAGAATGCGTGGCTTGGACTTTTGGGTCAACTTGTGAAGGAAAAAAACTGTCGGATTCAGATGCAACCATGCTTCTCAAGCTGTACAATGCCAGCTAATATGTCCAAGAGAGTGCTGAAAATTATGGAATCAATCTCGATTTTTCCGACTGCGGATCCGACGCCAACAACCACTGCACAAGAGTGACAGAACTACTCGTAAAATAAAAGTCCGAAAAAGCCAAGTCTAAAAGCTGACTTTGACTTCAGACTTTTTCTCATCATTTGTTTTCTCCTGCACGCAGCCCTTTTATTTCTGTAAACAATTCATAGAGAAATCTACCCGCTGACCATTTCCCCTCTTCGCGTTCGTTCAGGTTAGAGATGCGATCGTGACAGACTAACAACAGTCTTTGAATTACATTTGCTCATCCATCAAAACTAAGAAACTGAAACCGAGTTTCAGAGTGCAGCATGCATCATGTAGTACTACTAACACTGTATAAGAAAACCACTCTGCTCTTGCTCAAAACATACTCACACAATTCAGCACAAACGCTTACTCTGGGATGGATTATGTAATAACTATCCTGATTTATACACACAAGTCGGATAGGATAATGGACCACAGCGACAGAGACTCACGCAGAAAGAAGAAAATCTCAACGACAAACATTCAAGTTAATCTACATTGGTACTAGGTTACATCGCGAGTTCAGTATAGACCGAAAAAGCTGTCATGGCATCGTGGCTTCAGTTTCAGGTCCTTCGCCGGCCTCCGGCACGAGCAGTCGGCGCCCTTCACCAGCCGGTCGCCGATGATGCAGAGCACCGGCAAGCGCGCCTTACCGCGCCGGCAGCGGCCGGGTCTTGGCGGGGCGGAAGCACCCGAACACCGCCCCCAGCACGTCCCTGAGCACCTGCCCTCGCTCCGGCACGTACCGCGGGTGCACGCCGCGCGGCGCGGCGCCGTCCCTCGGCCCACCGTGGTAGCCCGGCATTCTCGCCTCGTTCCTGCTCGGAGACCACGAGACGCTTCGCCGACACCTACTAACGCCTGCCGCTTGCTCGCTCGCGAGGCACCGAGTGCTGAGTGATGTGTCTGTCGGAATGGCTGGTGCTGAGCTGGTTGCGATTTGCGTGTGCTCGGTGGGCGGGCACTGAGCTCCGTATTTAAGCATCGCGCGCACGGCGACTGGGTCGTAGGCTCGTAGCCGTACTTTTCCGTCCGCGGACAGGGTGGTCGTTGGTGGTGCCTTGGCGCCTCGGGATCGGCGGGCCGGGAGGGATGTGGTGGCGCCGGGGCAGGGACCGCGCGATCGCGCGGGCCAGACCAGGCGAGGTGAGTCGTCGCACCCCGGCCCGTCGCGGGCAGGAATTCAGCGATTCACCGTTGGGCGAGGCGGTAAGCAAGGCCGCGTTTGGAAAGGTAAAGGCGCGGTTCGGTACAGGTTTGAGAGGATCAACGGTCACGACCGGCGCGGCGACTCCAACCGAAGCCGCGGCGTCGCGGGTTGCGTGGCGGGCTGGCTCGGCGCCCCCTCCCTCGTCGGTGACGAGCCGGGCGGGTGCTGCCTGTCCCAGTCAGTGTCCCTGCTCTCTTGACACGGGGAGCCGCTGAGAGTGATCCATCACTGTGTTTGGCGGGCCGCACCCTCTGACGCCAGCGCACTGTTCGACGGATTGCCTGTGGCGCGCGGGAACAAGATGGCCTCCGCGGGCGGGGACGACCGCCTCGGCGCCCTCCCGGACGGGGCCCACCTGTTATCGTTCCGCACCCGTGCGCTTGCCCAGCGCTGGCGCCACCTCTTGCTGGCTGCACACGCCCAGCCTGCGTGTGGAAAGAGTCCGTCGAGTTGTGTCACATGTTCCTGGACAACCTGCTCCTCCTTCCTGCGCGGGCGTGCGTCCATCGGCGCAATCTCTTCTTCGATCAGTTCTTCTCGCCTATCGGCTACGGTGAGGAGGGACGTCCCCTGTCTTTTTCTAGAACATGGGACGTGCCCTGTCTCAAACTGCGTATCCGGTACGCCGGTGTCGTGGCCTGTCCGGATGCTGCGACACTACACCGATTGGAACAGCTGCAAGCACTTGCCAATGGAAGACTTGCCCCTCCTGATCACCAACAGCTTGACGAGGCTGCAGCTTCATGGTGTGGATTTAAGGGAAAGAACAGCCGTCTTCATGATATGGGATTATCCGATAATCAAAAGCGGGTTATTCGGATCTATTAAGAGGATTGTGTGGCATAATGACATGTGTGGTTGATAGTTTGTTTCACTAATTATTAATCAATAGTATATAACTCTATTCTTTTGCGATTACACAATACAACTCAGACACTCATGACGCACGCATACTCACTTCTATGAACACACGTAGACAAACACGACCCTTATAAGCATCTTCCAAGACTGTGCCGGCAAATCCTCGAGATTGACGAAGTCACCACTGACGTCTTGCTGTCGACGGGAGCGTCGACTGTCACTGAAAGCATAATGCCATTAATCAATATATATAGAGCGTCGATGGTAGGGGAAGGGGACGGGGACAGCAGCGAGGATGGATTGAGATGGCGGCGGCGACGGGGAAGATTGCGAAGGATGCGGGGGGCACGGATTAGAAGTTTCGAGAACGAGGATGGATCTGGGAGCAGCAAGGGCAGGATTGAGGGATGAGGATAGATCTTCTTTTTTTGAACTGAGGATGAGGATAGACCTGGGAGCAGCGAGGGTAGGATTGTGAGGTGTTCCATTGGCTTATCATTTATGTTTGTTACCACCTGAGAAGAACCCTTTATCGTAACAAAAAATATATTATTATTATTATTATTATTATTATTATTATTATAGGGGCACATGCCCCCCTCCCCTCCAATTCATCTTTTAGTTAGAGTCAAATCCACTAGTCAAATCAATGAATGAATTGTCCAACGAGTTGTCTCCTCTTTTTGCACTGCAAGCCATTGAATCTGTTAGGCTGGGTAAAAATGTGGTAAGACAATTTTATCTACCTCTTTCCCCCTTTTTTTCCAGAATAATGGATCGTGTTGCGAATGCTTCTAATTAGTATCCCTTTGTAAATGCTTGTGCAGAGTTACACTGAACTCAACAACTTAGTTTTCGATTTTCTAGCTCGCCCATCAGTGGAGTTGGATGGTTTGGGCTAGCACTTCTTGGACTTGCTCTATAAAAGCTACTTCTTCAAGACTATAAAGGCCAGCTTTGCAGCACAATGCTTTGTGCTAAAACTATGCGCGATGCCGGTATTTCTTTTCGAAAGAGCACCACAGAAAATTTATATGAAATGAATTTCGAAAAAGGAAAGCTGACAATGCCTGCCATTCTACTGCATTCAAAAAATGGAAACTTTTGCACTGAACCTCATTGCTTACGAGCAGTTGCACCCGGCCGCTGGCATGGATTTATGTCCTATATGTTCTTGCTAGACAATTAGGCATGTTTGTTATCATCTGAGAACCCCTTCATCATAACAGAAAATATTATTATTATAGGGGCACATGCCCCCCCCCCGTTCCTTTCCCTCCCCTCTAATTTATCTTTTAGGTAGTGTCAAATCCACTAGTCAAAAATAATGAATGGATTGTTCAACGAGTAAAATAAGTTACAAAACATGTATGACTAATATGTCAATAACCATTGTGGCCAAACAATTGTTGTAAAAATGCGAGATATCGTATTAAGATCATCAGCACAATGTTCGAAAGCTTTACGAATTGCAGAGCATAAGAAACATCAAAATGAATACTACAAGAGATGGAGATGATTCGTAAAATTTTTCAGCTCTATGCATTGCCCGCATCTCACGTGTTATTTATAGATTTATTTCTTTCCTCGCAAAAAAATATTGCTTTATTTCTTAGACCATGATTGGATGATTTTACAAACTACGCATATGGACTTATTGAGCTTATGTCAACAGTAACCAACAGTCGTGGTGAACCCAAACTGGTCTGGACTGGCAAAACCCGCAGGGGCTCAAAAGGCCAGGGAGCTTACAAGCCCTGCCGGACTCCAACCCGAACCCCATTTGACACATAATACACAAAATGGGTCATGAAACCTGAAAAACTATCCTCCAACCGGTGACGCAAATGGCATACCAATTTTAGGAGCAAGTCGCCTCGCACCCCACAAATGGAGCCTCTCGCGGGCGCGACCTTCTTCTTCCTCGCCGCTTCTGCCGGTCGAGAGCTTCGATTCAGGCGTCCCGCGTCTACCGGAGCCGGAACCAGGGGCGGCGGCGCGGGCCAGCGAGGGTGGAGGCAAACCACGGCGGCGCAGGCCAGCGAGGGTGGACGCCGCGTCGTCCCGCCGCTGCCTTGACGCGACCCCTTCCCCGTCGAGGACGACCACCGGCCCCCTCGATCTCCTCCTCTAGCACCGCTCCTCCCTGGCTGAGCTGCCTTGGAGCTTCGCCGTGCTCCGCTCCACCTCCACAGCTCACTCAATCGCCACCTCCCTCTCTGAATCGAGCTCCTCCATGAGCAGCCATGGCCGCCACTCGTCGTCATCCAGCAGCAGCTTCGAGCAAATCGAGCCTGAGCACGGCCTTCCAATCCGGATTGAGCTTCACCAACACGAGCAAATCGAGCTCCAATAGCCTTCCAATCTCTAATAGCGCTCCAATTCATCCTCTTGCGGGCTGCAGCTCAAATCAAGCTCGTTGGGAGAGAGATTGGGAGAGCTTGACCTTGCGGTGGAGAGAGAGATTGGAAGCAGACTGTGAGGCCGTGACGTCGGGTGCTGCTGGACGACGACGAAGGGCATGTGGATGAGCGGGCCAGGCCGTTGGGGACCAGCCCGGCAACATCCTCGCGCTGCCGCCGTGGTGGTTGCGGCAGGCAGGCGCGGCAGGGACGGCAAGCGGGCGCCGCGGGCCCGCGGCGAGCCTTCCAGTTCCGTCGCCGGAGACGAAGAAACTCGCCGGAGAAGAAGGAACAGGCGGCGGCGGAGAGGGATTTGGGACTGTCCGTTGGAGATGGACATTTTTTGGTGGCTCCCTTTCAGCTTCCTCATGACCTTTTTACACGTTTTGATGTTGAATTTGGGTATGCCGGGTTGGAGGCAGTCTTACAAGCCCTGCCGGAACATCCCCCTTCACCTGCAGGCAGGTAGCCCGATGGATCAGAACAGCTGCGAGCTCGCCTACCGCGCCGGCAACGGCCGGGTCTTGGCGGGGCGGAAGCATCAGAACACTGCTCCCTGCACGTCCCTGAGCACCTGCCCCCTCTCCGGCACGTACCGCGGGTGCACGCCGCGCGCCATGGCCCCGTCCCTCTCCCCGCCGAGGCAGCCCGGCATTTCTCGCCTTCTTTCTTTCCTCGGAGAGAGATCGATCACGAGAAGCTTCGCCGGCTGCCAAGGCCTGCCGCTCGCGTGGCACGAAGAAGAGCTGGGCGCTTCGAGCGAGCGCGTGAGCTAGTGTTGTGCCTGTCGGAATGGCTGTTGCTGAGCTGGTGGCGACTTGCGGTGCTCGGTGGGCGGGCACTGAGCTCCTATTTAAACCGCGCGGGGATGGCCGGCTACCGGTTCGTCGCCGTACTTTTCCGTCCGCGGACAGGTGGTCTAGGGATCGGCGGGCCGGGCTGTAGTGTCGCCGTGGCAGTGCGCGTGGGAGCGGGCCAGACCAGGGGAGTCGCACCCCGGCCCGTCGAGGGCCAGTCGTTAAACAAGGCCGCGTTTGGAAAGGTAACGGAAGAGGTTCGACTGGATCAACGCGCACGTCCGGCGCGGCGGCGACTCGAACGAAAGCCGCGGCGTCGCGGTTGCGTGGCGGACTGCCTCGGCTCCCCGCTCCTGAGCCGGGTGCTGATCCGGCGGTTTGATTTGCAAACCTGCCAGTCATTGCTTCTTGAGAATCTTGACACGGCGAGCCGCCGTGGGATCGGAGATCGGACGATCCATCACTCTGTTTGGCGGGCCGCGTCAGCTGACGCCCGCTCACTGTTCGACGGAATGTCGGACGGGCGCGGGAGCAAGATGGCCTCCGCGGGCGGCGATAACCGGCTCGGCGCCCTCCCGGACGGCGTCCTGGAGCACGTCCTCTCGTTCCTTCCCTCGCGCGACGCCGTACGCACCTGCGTGCTCGCCCGCCGCTGGCGCCGCCTCTGGATGACCACGCCCAGCCTGCGGGTCACTGACTGGGAGTGGGACTCCTTCGAGGAGTGCCACAAGTTCCTGGACCACCTGCTGCTCCTCCGCGGCCACGCGCCCATCGACACCTGCAACCTCTTCTTCAGTGATGCCTGGGAGAGGGACGCGCCCTACGTCAACCTGTGGGTCCGGTACGCAGTGATGTGCCGTGTTCGGGTGCTGCGGTTCTGCGTCGAGTGGAACCGCGACGAGCGCTTACAACTGGAGGACTTGCCCCTGATCACCAACAGTTTGACAAGGCTGCAGCTTCATGGTATGACTCTAAATGAAAGAACAACCGTCTTCTCGGGGTGCCCTGTGCTTGAGGAGCTAAAGCTGACGGATTGCTTTCTCCGTACCTTGGAGGTCACATCCTGCTCGTTGAAGCGTCTGAGTTTGGCGGATTGTAGCTTCGGCTATGATAGCCGGACTCGTATATCTACCCCGAATCTTGTTTGGTTGAAGATAGATGATTTGGGTGGCCATACTTCCCTGCTGGAAAGCATGCCGTTGTTAGTGACTGCATTTGTCAGACTTGGCTGCGAAAGTTTTGATTTCTGTCAAAATGCTTCATTGGGCTGCGCTGATACAAAATGTGAGGGTTGTGTTTGTGCCAGTAATGATAAATCCGCTGTGCTTCTTGAAGGATTGTCATCTGCTACGCGTATGGAGCTGATAACTGATCCAAAAGTGGTATGAATCCAATTCCAACCTCTTCACTGCAAACCAGTGTCTTTATATTGCAGTTTTGCAGTATATAAATTTATCGCACATACTAGCTACCGAAAAAACAGTAATCAAACATTTTTTCGGCGCATAGACAATTAATGCTGATGAAAACTAGTGTGATTCAATAGGGATGTTCCTTTCATGGTCTGTAAAGAACTTGTCATTTTTCATTTATGTTATTCATTTTACTAATATTGCGTTGCGACCCTTTAAATTTTCCAGTTTATCTTCAGAAGGGATTTGAGATGGTGCCCTACATTTAGCAAGTTAAAGACGTTGGTGCTTAATGAGTGTTGTGTGGATACTGGCCTCGATGCTCTGGTTTGCCTTCTTCAACACTCACCAGTTTTACAAAAGCTCACTCTTCAGCTTTGCAAGGTAGATACAATACAGTCATTATATTTCAATTAAATCTATTGTGCATGTTTATTGATCGTAGCACTAATATTTTATTCTTCAGGATACTAAACAAAAAGCACATACTAAAGCAAGTCACAACCCAATGGGGCATTCCTTAGCACTGAAGCACCTCACAAAAGTTGAAGTTAAATGTCCAACGGTCGATGAGAGAGTTTGTGCAGTTTTGGAAAGCTTAGAGAACATTTGGAGTACCACTTGAGCTAATTGATATCCAGCAGACTGATAGATTGTCAACATGTAAGTAACCAGGGATGTGAATTTTCATATTACTTGAAAACTGATGAGTGAATTCTTATCTCCCTGCAGTTAGTAGAGGAAATGAAAACCCAACAAAGTCAATTACGTTTTTTTTTTCTTCCTTTTGCAAACCAAAGTCAATTACCTTACTTTCTTCCTTTTGCAAATCAAAGTCTATTCCATTGGGCTCTATTATGCGCAGCGCTATATGGATAGTTTCTTAAACTGAGTGTATCTATTCTATACATTTTCACATTTAATGCTGAATATCATTTTTTATCACTATTACTCACACGTCATATGCGGAGGTGTTCAGCTGGCAAGAAAAACTGTAGTAAAAAATAATTGAAGTCTATTTGCAACCACATGGTATGGAACATCTCTGAGACTCATGAACACAAAATTTTGCTGCTTGGTTCTCCAACTGAACCTGAACACTGATAAGTATATTCATGTAGTTCAAATCTCCTTGTCAACTCTGAATTTTCCATTCTCTGCAAGATTCATCCATTAAACGTATTAATTCCTTCACAACTTTTACAGGTTTCAGTTTTGAGCAGGAGGGCTGAGATTTTGGGTTGCGCGTGCCTCCTACTTCTGCTAAACATTCTGTCTGTGGGGCTCTAAGCTACAGTATGTTCCACTGAAACAAACACCGTGAAATTGGCATGTAAACCGTATAAACGTGGTTATCTGGTTCAGCTCGCCATACATGTTGCAGTTTTCGTTTTTGCTCTAGTTTGGTTAGTCAAATTCATCTAAGATATTCAAAAATACTGGTTGCGAGGTATAACAAGGCATTAGTATGCTATGGTGCATCTGCAATATAAATTAAGAAGTGCTCTCTGTGTAGCAATGATTTCTCATTGGTGGGGTATGAGAAATATTAAGAGTAGACACGAACAAGTACGGCGGCGTCAGGTTTTTTTTCTTTTGAGAACAGGCGTACTGCTTTTATTGCAGGTTTGAGTTTACAGCAGTACAAACTCCATCAGGAGGAGCAAGGAACCACACATGTCTTCCTAAACTCTCATACACCGACCCCTTTGCAAGTCGATGGGCATCTCCATTGGCTTCTCTTCCTTCATGAACAAAGCTAACTTCGTTGAAGTCCGCCGCCCTTGCCTTAATCTCCCGAACAATGTGGCCGTAAGCACCCATTGCCGTTCCTTGCCACGTTCACGCAATCTGTCGCCAACCTGAATTTCTGAAGCATTAGGTCAGCGGCCAGCGCCAGGCCTTCACGACAGGCCATCGCCTCAGCTATTTCTGGGTCTGAAATTCCTTCCATAACCAGCGATGAGGCACCAATGAAGTTGCCAGCTTCATCACGCGCAACCGCCGCCATTGTCACCTTGTTTGAATTCTTCGCTAGAGAAGCATCAACGTTAACCTTCATAAAACCCGATGGGGGTGCGATCCATCCAGTCTGCTTGGCCTGACCAGCATGTAGCTTCTCTTTCACCGGTGGTTTGCACACCTCCAGGTCGGCCAAGAACCTTTCCACAAAACAGTGTGTCGATAGTGGGCTTTGGTATATGTTCTCATGGATTACCTTGCGCTTCACATACCAAATAGCCCATAATGTGACGACCACTGTCACCAGCTCATCGTTGTTCAGAGATGTCATCGCTTCATGAAGCCACCCACGAGCATCTTGCTGCTGTGTTGAACTGATAAACTCAATGATCTCCTCACGCTGCAGCGCCCACACACATCTCGCTAGATGACACTCGATCAGCGAGTGCTTCCAAGAGTCTTGGCTTCCGCACACAACACATCTGCTATCCGGAGCCATATGCCTTTGATGCCGAACATCTCCTGTGGGGATTGTCTGTCTAGCTAGTCTCCACAAGAATAAGCGCACTTTAGATGGAACTTGAATACGCCACAAGTCTGTCCAATCCTTGCATTCTGCTAGGCTGTCTGATCTCGCCGCATTGTGTTCTATCCAGTCTGTCCGTTTCTCCCGGTTGCTCATTAGCATCCGGTAAGCTGATCTTACGGTAAACACGCCTGACTTTTCATAGTGCCATGCCCAAAAATCATCCTGCCTTCTAGTGCACAGAGGTATATTAGATATCACCTCCCAATCCATCGGCAGAAAATTTTCTTTCAGTCGTTGCATATCCCAACGTCCTGATGTACTGTCAATCAGTTCACTCACCATTTGCATGGTGTTTCCCTGAAGCCGTGCAACAGGTCTCATTAGTCCATCCCTCGGGATCCAATTCATAGCCCACATATCTGTAGCTTCGCCGGTGCCAACCCGCCGTATGAGCCCTTGGCGCAGCACATCCTTTCCATCGACGATCGCCCTCCAAACTCTGGACGGTGACGTGCCAACCTCAGCTTCCAAGAATTCACCATGGGGGAAGTACACAGCTTTGAGGACTCTTGCACTCAACGATGCCGGCTCTTGTAGGATTCTCCATGCTTGTCGTGCTAACAAAGCCAGGTTAAAGAGCTCAATGTCTCGAAAATCGAGCCCACCCATGTATTTCGGTTTCGTCATGTCTTCCCAAGCTACCCAGCATGTTCTTCTTTTCCCTTCTTTGCTGCCCCACCAGAAGCTACGAAGAAGACCATCAATGTGTTGGCATAACCCGCGCGGAAGCCTGAAGCATGACATCGAATAGGTTGGTATAGCTTGAGCCACTGCTTTGATCAAGACCTCCTTACCACCGGCTGATAGAGCTTGTTCTAGCCAACCTTGCACTCTTTTCCAGACCCGGTCTTTGAGATATTTGAAAGCTCCATTCAAAGAAGTGCCAACATCGGTCGGCATACCCAAATACTTCTCGCTAAGAGCTTCATTATGGACATTCAAAGAAATCTTAATTTCCTCTCGGGTGCTACCCGCGACGCCTTTGGCAAAATGCATCGATGATTTGTCCATATTGACCTGCTGGCCAGAGGCCCGACAGTATAAATTTAGCACTTCCTTAATTTCTTCAGCGCTCTCCCTTTTTGCTTTGAAAAATAGCAGGCTGTCATCTGCAAAGAGCAAGTGGCTAACCATCGTCAGGTTGTCAGGTTGTCAGGTTGTCAGGAACGCAAACGAGCGCGGCGTCAGGTTGTCAGGTTGAGCTACCATGTTAACCATTTTCACTTTATTTCCTCCGCAGAAGACCGAGTAAATTTAGGCCTTTGACACGCCCTCTTCACACGGCCTAGGCTTGGTGGGTTGGGCTTCCAAACCTCAAATCCTACACGCCTCTGGAGCGCCTCGGTCCACGGACCCCTGCGATCACAAATTTGCAAAATACTGAACGAATTCCTTCATCTCGAAATGGAAAAACGTGAACGAATACCTCGCAAGAAGATGCCATGTGGGCATAGGTGATCAACAACACTCCTAATTTTGTACTGGCAACTTGCAAAGCAGATGGAACGATGCAGACCAATGCTCATTGCTTCAACTTAATCAACGGAAAGCAGAGCCAGAGAAACCATAAAAGGTATGAACAATCGAAACTCGGTACATGAGAATATTAGTAGAAGCGGACAGCTATTGAATTGTTTGTACTCTTTTTCTTTCTTTCTTTCTTTTTTGTTGGAAGATGAGGCAAGATTTCTTGATAAAGCTTGACTCTGCCTCACCAGAAATCGTACGGCTTAGCTTATAGTATCTGATTGTAGTGCAGAAAAAGAAGCACATTACGCGCGCTGGACTACTTTAATTCACATGGTGATGTGGGATTATATGTGTGTCGTTGTAGTTTATTCTGTTGCAAGCATTAAGCTCAGTCAAACATGAAGGAAGAATGGCGTGGATTAGGTAGTGCTTGTGCCCATTCTACACAATTTTTCTTTCTAAACAAAGGCTGATGACTTGCATGCAAATGCTAAAGCTCTGTGCCAAGATGGAATCCGCTGGAGTAATAAGAAAAAAGACGGAAATCCATAAGTTAGTGCTAACAGCAACT
The DNA here is from genome assembly GCA_012490785.1 of Eragrostis nindensis. NCBI lineage: Eukaryota > Viridiplantae > Streptophyta > Magnoliopsida > Poales > Poaceae > Eragrostis > Eragrostis nindensis. The sequence goes on along the minus strand of JAAXCT010000089.1, from coordinate 54,513 downwards.
GGAGTCAAGGTACTTCAACAAACTTATGACCTGTTGCCTTTTATTTCTGAGATCAACTTTATGACCTGGTGTCTCGGGAATATCGTGATGTGTACCCGCTGCCCGTTAATTACAAGATTTTCGTTTCCCTACTGAACTCGGTGACTACTACTGAAAGTTGGATTTGTTGACTTGGTAAGGGTACATGTCACATCGTCATTGAGTCAAGTTCCCCGACCGTGCGGTACTCGTAATGCAGAAATGTATAGGGCTCTTCACGTCAGGCAAGGAAACACAAATGATTCACTCACCTGTTTCAGCTTGGAGTAACTTTCAACACTGTCAAATCTCATGCTCAGGAATTTCAGATTTCCTAATTCGAAATCAACCTCTGAAGTGAATATCATGGACGTGTAAACATAATATAGCTGAGAACAAAAAGAGTCTAATCTCGTGCTATAGAATTGCAGCAATTTGTAGAAAACCAACAATCGGTCAGCTCTTGTGCCCTTGAATTCCAGGGAATTTCCAGCTTTCTTCTCAATAGAATCAATAATTTTTTTTCTTCGCTTGAAATGTTAGAGCATGTTACACTGCCAAAATGTGAAATTTAGAGACTACAAGCATTTATTGATAGGACAGTGAAAGGTTGCTTATTCGTTGACTCGAGCTCAGGCAAAGAATAGTACTAGTATCTTGTACATGGGATGCATTTCATGGAAAATTTCTGAAAAATTGACCTGAACATTTACAACAGGAAACAGTGACCAACGAAAAGGAGTGGAAGAACACACTGTCGTACCCCCTAAGAAATTATATTTTGACCAAAACAAACCATGTGGGAATAATCTACAGCATTGCGAGATCATTGACCAGGACGTAGAGATGTCGCTGCAAGATGGTCCTGCTTACAGCAACGTAACCATATGACACTTCAATCTCTCTTCAGTAATAATGAATGAAAATTGCGTCAATTAAAAGGTTTTCTTGGCTCAAACGACTGATAATGCTAGGTAGTATGGTTCAAAGTGCCGGCAGTACGCATTTCACATTGTTTCCATTTCAATTTTTTTAGGGGCATTTCACGTTGTTTCAACCAGAACCCATAGTCGAAAGCTACGTATTGACATCACACACAAATAAAAATCAAAATGTTTTGTTGATAAATCAAAGTTTTTATTGTAGCGCTGCATTATGGTGTAAAGTTCCCACTATCGGCGACTCGGCAATCTTCTCATTTAATTGATGTCAAACGCACGGCGACGCGCCATGTCACCTAGGCAAGGATGGAGCAGCAACTTCCGCGCAAGAAGCCTGACTCGACCCAGCTCGAGCTATATATAAACAGTTTCTTCACACAGCTTGCACACATTGCAAAGTTCACAGCTAGCTGATCAGAGGTGAGAGACAGAGAGATTCCGATCGAACAAGGGAAGAGATCAGAACCACAGGGAGAGAAGCTCCACATCATGGCCGTGGTGAGAAAGCTCGTCCTGCCGGTGATCATGGTGGTCATGGTGTTCTCGGTGGTCGCGGTCGCAGCAGCGCGGCCTTTGGCAGGAGAGGAATGGGCCGGAGAGGCCACCGGGAGTGAATCTTTCATAAGCTTTCTCCGGCAGCTGTATCGGCAACGGCTTAGCGGACCAGGTCACTCCTGCTCAACTTGGAATCCAAATGGCGGATGCTGACAAGTTAAGCTGGCTTAACTGGAAGCTAATGCAGTAGCCGTATGCTACTGATACCAGGGGTTTATGGTTGTAATCGTACTAGAGTGTTGTGGTTTTATTTTACTTTGGTAGTTCTTTATGTTAGCTTTTGATCGAATGCGTTCGATTTCATGTTAGTTTCCACAGATAATAAATTTAGCTCGGTAGATCCATATAGATGGAAATTGTACACAAAAGCTACATATACATGTATAGTGGTATTTTAGGTTAATTATTTGTAATGGCGTGAATCTTGTTAAGATTTGGACACAGATATATGATCATTCTAGTACAGTGAATGCACTCTCTGGAGCACGTTCCACTAATTGGTTCACATGGATGATAGATGATGTAGCATGTTATGTTGCAAGCACTAGCTAATAAGTTAGTCAAAATGAAGAAAAATGGAGCGCGTTAGGTAGTGCTAGTGCAACACTACTCTCTTTTACGAATCTATGATGACTTGCACGCTATGCGCTCACTGCGAAGAAAAATAACTAGCACTAATAGCAACTGAAGTCAAGATCCCCGTATACAACCAAGTGATTAGAGAGAAAAAGTACACTCTCCAAACGTCAGCTCGTTCACTGATACTTTTGGTTGCCAGAAGTTGTCTTGGTTTCTGAACTGCGTGATTACCACATCAGGTTAGGATCTTGACTCGGTAAATACTCGTACAGTATGCAGCCGTGACCTTGCCAGCGAGTCAAAGCAAGTTCCGGACCGTGTAGTACTCAAAATGCGAAATAATATACTTTTGATATCAGTCGAAATACAAGTGACTCGCTCAACGGTTAATTAGCTGGGAGTAACTTGCACTTGATCAGATCTCATGCACCGAAATTTCAGAGATTTTTACACTCATATGCTGAAAATGAACTCTTTCCTTTTGGAAAAAACAAATTACCTGACTTGTCAAATACTAGAATTCCTGAAAATGCTGACGATCTCTTGTCTGAACTAAATGCCAGAGCGTTCATATATCATACTCCAGAGGAAACAATGGAGTTTCGAGTAGTAGCTAGTCACACTAGGAAAATGAAAGTTTGATTATTCATCACTCTGAGCTCGTGCCTTGAAGGAAAAAAAATATCTTGTGTGGCATTTTCTTGGAAATTTGGTGGCACTTTGACTTGAAATAAAAGGATATTAGCTTACGACTCTGACCAAGGAACAATAGTGGAAGAGCATGCACACTATCGTATTCCATAAGAAAACCAAGTTTTGACCATACAAAATGAGTTAGGATTGACCAGCGACGTACGTCCCAAGGAATTTGAAGTCACACAAGAAGCAAGAGGGTCTTGCTGACAGCAACGCCACCGTACCATGTCGTGGGACATTTTTGTTGTTATTTTGCAACGTTGCGTCCAGTTGAAAGTTTTACGATGACAAGGTTCGGTTTAATATGCTACTGTGTAGGCAGTTTCCAAATTGCTTCGGCTAGAATTTGCACACTGTCGGAAGCCAGTATGCACTTACTGACATCACACTAAACTGTCAGATTGAGAAAATGTCAGGCTTATAGCACAACATTTCGGTGTAAAATCCGCGCTATGGGCGACTTGGCGTCCCAACCTACTCGTCGAATTCATCTCAAATGCACGCGCCAAGGTCGTCGACTTAACCAGCAAGCAACTTCCGCGGGCAAACCTTGCTCTATATAATGGTTTCCTTCCTTCATACAGAGCCTACCGTGTCAAAGTCTATCGCTTGACATTTGCAAAGGTCCATAGCCAGCTGGTTGAGAAGTGAGTGAGGAAGCAGAAGAGCAAGGGGAGGGAGAGACGCGGAGAGGGAAGACTGCGACCATGGCCGCGATGAGAGAGTTCGTCCTGCCTGCAATCATGGTGGTCATGCTGCTCTCGGTGGCCGCGGTCGGCGCAGCGCGGCCTTTGGCGGGCGAGAAGAAATGGGCCGGAGAAGCCACCGCCGGCGAGTCCGTCGTCAGGTTGCTCCGGCAACGGCTAAGCGGGCCAGGTCACTCGTGCACAACTTGGAATCCAAACGGCGGATGCCGATGAGTTGTGGAAGCTAATTAACCAATGGCGGCCCATCCGTACAGTAATTTTTGTAGGTTATTGGGTTGTAAATGTGCAGTGTACAGCAGAGTTGTTGTCTTCCTTCCTTTTCTTTTTTACTACTAGTTAGTTTTGTTTTTTGTTATCAGGGGTAAGATCCCTGGTTAAATACAGAAATTTAGACGAAAGGAATACTTTTTTTTAGATGAAAGGTTTTCCCTGCTTTATTCAAAACAAAACATTAAGTTCATAGTTCTGCTCCCACTCAGGGAGGTACAGCACCAGGATTAACTCCTACTCGACTAGGATCAAATCCTACATCAGTTCGACTTGCGCTTACTACAGCACCAGGATTAACTCCTACGAAAGGAATACTGTAGGCGGAAGTTGTGGGTTGTGGCTGTGTTAATGTACACATGAAGGAAAGATAGTGATTACTACAAATTTATTTCTCCTTGCATCCTGCTTCTCTGAATCCTTGTTTACGTATTCCTTCGCTTCTCTGAATTCTTGTTTCGCCGGCAGCATTTCTCCATTTCTTGTCAGCGTTTCCAGGCTTTGACTATTGATCAGTTCAAGCGTACAACTGAGCCAACGACGCTACTGTAGCTGTTATTATCCTGCCTCAGAAAAATATTATAGTAGCAATTTGTTCGAAAGACCTATACATTAGCAGTTTGAACGATTCAATCAACAGCAATCCGGTCCGATCGATCGAGACGCGCGTTCTCTACAGAGACTGACCACCACGTAATGTCTGCAAACCAAGTTGACGAAGACGAGTTGACGACAGCAAGTAGCTAGCTAGCTGCCATTGTTTGCTTCTCTCTTCCTCTGTCTCGTAAACGAGTTAGGAGGACCCAACAACTCCAGAGATCTTAGTTCGGCAGCTCTTGACCGCACGACGCCGCGCGCATGCGTGGAACGCCGGCACGCTTAGCGTTTGCTCGTGCAGACGCAAGTGTCGGAAAGTCCACGACCAACACAGCGTTTTTCGGCGTTCCAGCCTCCCTTTGTGCCGAACTCCCGTGCAGCCCCGTATCGCGAACACTGTTTCTTCACAGAACTGGTAATGTCACCGAACGAAAAGGCTCCGGCGCGGCTGATCTCGTCGTGCGCGCGTGCGTCCGGCCGTCGCTGTCGCAGTGGCGCCGCACGCCAGCGCTTGTGTGACGCGCGCGCGCGGCCCGGGCACCGTCAGACTCTGGATCCAGCTTGCCTGCCTGACCTGGCGGCGACGCGCGGTCATCTTGGGGTGTGTCTCGCGCCCCGCGGCAGAGGGCACCGGTGGTGCGGCGCCGGCGAGGAAGTAACCGGTCGGTTTCTGACTCTGTATAGTTGCAAACAATCTTTCCCCTTGCCAAGACAGTCGATCGGGAACACGTACGCCTGGAAGCACCGCAGGTTCACCGCGATACGCGTCGCTGTCGCGGTGGCGCCGCACGCCAGCACCTGGCGACGCACGCGCGACCCCGTGGCCGCGGACGCCGAGTTTGGAGCCTGCCTTTCCTGGCCGCGACGCGCGGTCTTGTGGGTGTATCTCACGCCCCGCGGCATAGGGCACCGCACAACCGGCCCGCTTCCGACTCTGTAGCTGCGTGCAAACGAGCTTTCTGGTTTCCGAGACCGTTGATTTCAAACCCACGTCGAAGCACCGCAAGACTCGTGCTGCGATCAGTCTTGACTCAACGCCTGTATCCAGTCGCGAACGGACTGTGCATATCCGTCGAATTTTCAGAGATCTCCCTACCTACACTGCAGAAGCCACTTATTTGGGGACTTATGAAAGTCAAATAGGAGTTCCTTTGGGGAAATTCCAGGTTAACAATGGAGAACAAATAAGGTTCTGGAAGGACACTTGGTTGGATGATAAACCACTAAGTGAACAATATCCAATCCTATACAACATTGTCCGCCACAAAGAAGCCACTGTGGCGGAAGTAATGGGTTCACACCCAATCAATCTTTCCTTTCGGAGGGCGATTATAGGAGATAAGCTGATTGCTTGGGAAAGAATGGCGAACAAACTCATCACCATTAATCTAAATAATAATCAGGACATTTTTAGATGGTCCCTACATAGAAATGGACAATTCTCAGTCCGTTCCATGTACGAACAGCTAATGGCATCTGATGTTTGCATCCAGGCAAAAACCCTCTGGAAGTTAAAGCTTCCTTTAAAAATCAAGATCTTCCTTTGGTACCTTGGCCGTGGTGTTACTCTCACCAAAGATAACCTTGCTAGGAAGAATTGGGGAGGAAACCAAAAGTGTAGCTTCTGTAACCAGAATGAAACTATACAACACCTTTTTTTGCAGTGTCACTTCGCTAAGAATGTTTGGCGTCTTATTTATATTGCTTTGGGTATTCCACAACCTCTTAGTATTTCTCATATTTTGGATGGTTGGATAGGAGCAACTGGCACTCAAAACAAAGGAGTTCTTCTTGTTGGGGTTGCAGCCATTCTTTGGTCTATTTGGTTGTGCCGCAATGATATCGTGTTTAATAAAAGGTCATGGACTACTTTTATGCAGGCTATCTTCCGGGGAACATATTGGTTCAGATCGTGGAGATTGCTACAAAAGGAGGCTTACAGGGAGGACATTATGGCGGTTTGCCGCTCTTTGGAAGTGACGGCAATGCAGCTCTTCGCCAACAATGGATGGCCGCATAATGATAGGCTATGTGCTTAATTAGCGATCCCTCCTCTTTTAGTTCATGAACTTTGTAATAAGGTCAAAGAATGGCTGTATGCATCAGGTATGCAAAAAGCCGGAAACTTGCTTTGTAAGTTATCCATTATCTAAAAAAAACCTACACTGCAGAGATTTCCCGTGGTGACCGACGCCGAGCGCGACATTTCCCGTGGAGACTGTTATTGCCTCTGAGCTTTGTCTGAACATCCTCTACTGGACCGTGGTGGACTCGGTAGTGCGTTGGGCTGTCGGCCCGCTGCTTTCAGCGGAGCCAAGAGCCAACCGGACCAGATCGGCGGCCTCGGAAAGGTGAAGAAGCATCATGACGTTACGACTTACTACGAGCATGAGATTGGCTCAAGTGAAAGGGGTCTTGGCCTAGTGGTTAAGACATCCGAGTAACACCTCTCAGGTCCTGGGTTCGACTCCTTGTGGAAGCGAATTTTCAAGGATTTAACGGCATTTGTGCTTTCAGTGGTAGGCGACGCTCCCGTCGACAGCGAGGCGCCAGTGGTGACTTCGTATCTCTAGATTTGCCGGCTCAGTCTTCGAAGATGCTCATAGGGGTAGGGTTTGCGTACGTGTGTTCATAGGGATGAGTGTGCGTGCGTTGTGAGTGTCTGAGTTGTACTGTGTAATCTCAAAAAAAAAAAAATGAGATTGGCTCAAAAAAAAAAATACTACGAGCATGAGAATCATGTGGCTCCATCCATCTTAGTGATTTGCAAACAGCTAAAAGTGTCATTTCGTGACTGACCGCGATTGACTGTAACAGGAAGCCCTGACTATGCTAGTAGTTACGTACAGAACGTTTTGTAAGCTTTTGACGAGACGAGCATTGCGGGGAGCAGCTGCGGAATGGTGATTGCAAAATTAGAAAAACAGCGAAACTGGTTTATGAGCATTTTCTACCACCCATGAAATTTGGGAATATCGACAAGTTTTACGGGCAGAACGCGGAAAATAGCTGTGTTAACACCATTTGTTGCTGGTCGATCAAGTTGCTGACGCCATTCATGTTACATATGCATGGTGACGTGCGTGCATGAATGATATATACGCCTAAGCTCAGCAGCAGCTAGGTCGGCAGCAAACCGGTGGGCGCTCGGTTTCTATCTCATTCTACTTTTGTTAGTACTTTTATGACTAGGGAAACGAACATTTCTCTTCTGAACTACACCCTGGTAGGCCAAAACCCGCGTGAGATTAATTACTATATGGTAATTAGCTCACAATCTTAGTCCACGTCACTGTGCATGTCTTGTCACAAACACATGCAAACGTTTGTAACGAGCTAGGTAGCATTCTACATGCATGGAGTTTCACAAAGCTTTAAGCTCCTATATATACCCGTGCAGATCAGTAGTCGGGCATTCATCGTCCAGTCCAGAAACCTCGTTAATTACTTAAGCAGTGTTAGTTTGGGGCTTGTGTCTTCCCTATAAGCCAGCAGATCGAGATTGTCGCAGGAGTCGCTAGCCAAAGCCAACAGATGGCCATTATGCTCAGCAAGTTCATTTTGCCGTTGATGATGATGATGGCAGTGTTCATGCTGCTGGCGGCGCCAGCATCGGCGCGCCGGCTGGAAGGCGATCGCTGGACCGTCGGCGACCATCCAATGGTACAGTTTGTCAAACACCAGTATCTGCAGCAACTGGCTGCAGGCGGCGCCGATCCCTCGTGCCATACCAATAACCCGAACAACCCAGCATGCCATCCGCAGCCGGCCCATCACGGCTGACTGAACGAACGCCAAACGTGCACGGTGCATACGTGAAGCACAGTGATGAGGAGTGCAAATAAACTCGTAACTAGCTAAGTTTGGCTTGTGGTATTTTCCTCGCGTTATATAATAATCAATAAAACGACAAGGTGATGAGTGTTCTGTTTGGTTTGGTTTGTTTTTCTTTCTTATAAAATCCTGTTGTGCTTGAGTTGTTATTAAGTATTGTAATTTCATTCGGGCTCTTCATACTAATCCATGTATTGTAATTTCAGAATAAAGAGATTGCCTTATTTGACATTTGGGCTCTTCATGCTGTTGCACGGCATTTGACATCTTTGATTGTACACCTGATCTCTCATTTATGTGACTGAATGGATTTGCTGAACGGGAATGCAGTAATTGTGAAAACAATGGTCTTGATCAATTCCGAAAACATACTCCAATAGCATGACCTCAAAAGCACAAAATGGATACGGCGCAATGGCCAACAGTGGCGTGGCAGATATAAGATATAAATACATATGTGTTTGCTAAGAATGGCATTTGGGTGTTAATAAACATAAATATACGTATTTTAAGCTAAATCTGTCATGATGGTAGTGGCAGGTAAAGGTTTTTGAATGGCGATTTTGATCCCTTAAATGAATGCAATATATAAAAAGGTTAATAATGACATTTTTGTTAACTAATAAACCGATATAGAGACATTTAAGTTAAATTCTTCATAATGGCAGTGGTGGTTCTTTTTTTAAAAAAATATATATAAACGGCTATTGTGGACAGAATAATTCATGATGGCAGTAGTCAGAATTTTTTTATTACTACTCTCAACAAATAATGTAATTTATAGGCCTTGATAGGGAACATGGCGCCTTCTTCCGTTGGTAAAATAGGAAGATAATACATGTTGGGTTTGTTATTTAATTTTGTAGTCAAAGATGACACCACCTCAACAAATAATCGCGATACCTTAATTAATCCCAATATGTTCCATGCTGAAGCAAGAGACGACCAGTGACAACGTATAGTCGTGACCTGCGAGCATGTCTGAACATGGAACTCCTGGGGTTCAAAAAAGAAAAAAAAGCATGGAACTCCTGGGAGAAGCCGCGCCTCTCGTGTGCGGCGCGCGATCGGTCTTAGCTAGACCTAGTAGCCATTGCCGAGTCGCGTATGATGAAATGCGCATGAGCATGGAAATTTTCAGGTTCTCTCTCACACTGAGGCCTCTGCAGTCTGAACATCCTACTGGACCGTGGACGCGGTAATGTCCAGGCTGTCGACCCAATGTTCAACATTACTGTTTTATAGCCTCTCTACTGGCCTACTGGACCTTGTCATCCCAAGAACGCCGAAAGCAGAACACGCCATTGCGTCTCCGGAGAGGAAACGAATTACGAGTATGTACTACTTCTAGAAACATTTGTCTACTGGCCATGCAAAAGTTGATGATGCCACCACAGGTCCTAGCTAGCGACATTTTCACGCGAGTAGCAAATGATACAGCCGCGGTAACTAGCAGCTGGCTGACCGTTATAGATCGGCAACACACCAACCGATTTCTTGCTTTTTAAATCTACTACTTTGTACTAAGTTTTTTTGACTTCAGGAACAATATTCCATTGTAAACATGCCGGTAGAATTCGAGCAAACGCCATTGAAAAAATAAGGAAAAAGAGAGAGAGAGAGAGAGTTAGAACCCACTTTGAAACATGTACGTAACTCGGTCGTAATTAAGCTCGGTCACAAAGCTTTTACCACCTATATATATACCCATAGATAAGTTGGCATTCATCGACCACAAAATCAATTAAACTCGTTGATCGACACAGCTAGTTACTAGCTAACGATTGTGAGTAATCCAAATCTTTTGCTTCCCTGAACCGCCAGAGATTGTAGCAGAGGAGCTAGCATAGTTATTAGAAGATGGCCACGATGAGAAAGTTCGTTTTGCCATTGATGGTAGCAGTAATGTTGATGCTGCTGCTGGCGGCGTTGGCATCGGCGCGGCGGCTGGAAGGCGATCAGTGGACCGGCGAGGCCGCCTCCGGCGACAATCCTATCAGGCAGTTTCTCAAGCACCAGTACCTGCAGCAACTGGCACACTCCTCGTGCGGGACCTATGACAGACACAACCCGCCGTGCCCACCATCACGCTTCACTTGAAAGGTCGACACCAAGTTAAGCATGCATGCATGCATGCAGAGTGCGCATTTTAGCGACTAGTAGCTTGGTTTGGCTTGCACTATATTTCCTCCATGGGATGATGATGTGATATATAATTGCCGGCATGTAAAGTACTGCTTGGTTTAGCTTAGTGTGATAAGGATAAAAGTTTGTGTGTGGTTTCTTCTCTCTTTTTTTTAAAAGTAATTTTCATTGTTTCTTCTTTCGAGTTGTACTTATCAGAATAAAGTGATTGGCTTGAGGAAACTAAGCTTGTCTCAGTTTGCTAGGTGGTGGAGGATGTTGGTATTACACCCCTAGCCATACAGGTTCAAGCCACCTTACTCTTGAATCTGGGTGCCTATTCGGATCTTTATATAAGTGCTGAAAAAAAGAGATGAGCAGTGCCTACACGTAAATATTAATTTGCATGATCTTCTTCTGGCAGTCTGAATATTTCATGATATATAGAGGACGGTAGCATGCTACTCGGTTCTGGTCCTGACAAGGAATGTGTGCATCCAAGGATTCATCCCTAGCTTGTAAATCCAGATGTTACCAAGGACCCGGTCTCTGTCTGTATATGGTTGTGAATGTCTGACTGTGACGTAGATGGAAGACTGACTGTCAGTTGTACTCGAATACAAATATTTTGACCCGGCTAGTACATACTACAAACGTTCTCCTACGCGCCTCTGAGTTCTCACAAGATGATGACCTCATATATAAAAGTTACTAAAATGAATGTATGCATGCCGTTGCCTCATTTATGCAGCTAGCTAATTTGCGCGGACTAGCGGAGAACAGGTCAAAGTACTATGTTCAATAGTACCATTTTACCATTAAGTTCAATGACTGAATCCCAGGGTTATTGTTATTTGGAGGACCAGCACCACGAGTCCTTACAAACGGAGTCCCTATCATGCCTGATGTGACCGACTGATAGACTTTGACTTGAACAGAGAACTTTGAGTGGGCTAGTCAGTCACTTGCAAGCGTTTCATGACTGTCATCAGGATGCGTACCTCACCAAATATATTCGTTTTTCAATTAAAATGTCTGACCAGCCGCAAATATATATAGTTCCCGAATTTGAAATGAAAATCAGGGTACTTCCCTCGAACTTTCACTTCGATCACTTTAATCATTCCAAGAACGGCTAAAGTAACTGGATTTAGATTCCTCCCTTTCTGTACCTTCATGTTCTCTCAAATGACTATAATCTCTCCAGCTGTCAAGTTCTTAACACTCTGCCGCGTATCCAGTTGTTTGGTCTTTTTTGAAATTTTGATGGATCAGAATTCATACTACTAGTGGGGCATTTTTGTAACGTTTCTCAGAACTTTATCCTTTTGAATGCCTTTTCAATGTCAAACCAATCTACAGAATAACGTACGCCGTGTGCAGAAGGCAATTAGTAAATCTGAAGTATCAGTACAGCTTCGTTTCCGTTGCAGTTTGTCCAACAAATTTCTTTCTTCCCGTTGGAACAATGCACCAGCTGTATATAGTATTCAAAAACACTTTCACCACGTCTTCTATATGCTGATCGATCATTCGACTGGTCTAAAGTCACTAGCTTAGTCCGATAAACACATTGCTCACGGCGACGACGCAGCGACCGAAAGCTACATGGATCAAATGAAGATTTTAGCGTTTGTTTGTCCCAAGTCACCGAGTCAGTAGGAATGGAGGATCGCCCGACGACGGTCCCGACCGGCTTCTCCGCATAACACTCGTGAAGTTGACAGAGGTAGAAACCGCGTAGATGTAAAGTGCGCGTTGCATGCTTGCTTGCGATTTAGTCAGATAAACCGACCAGTCACACACGTAAAACCCCAGGAATTTTCAGAGCAAGACCTACTTGACATGCAAGAGCAAGAGCCAAGAAGAGCTTCGAAATCCTTTATAAATACGAGATGATCACGTATTCGAACGCTCACACTCCACCCAACTAGCCAAGTTAATTGGTAGCTCACTAGCTTCATCGTATCGCTTCCCACAAATAAGAAAAAAATCGTATAGCGCTCAAAACTCCCAAGGAGAGAACACAGCTAGCTGTGACTGTAATACTCCAATGTCGTTCATCACCTCAGCATCCACGATGAGAAAGGTTGCGATGGCCATGCTCTTGGTTCTCGTGGCCACGTCGGGCATGGTCACCCTTGCGGCGGCGCGTGCATTGCAGGGAGGCCGTTACAACACGGAGCAGACGGCCAGCACCGGCGGTTCTACCAACAACGCTTTGCCGTCGTCGCCGACGAGGGCGTGGCATTGGACAGGCATGCACAGGGGCCTGCTGTCGCTGGAGGAGTCAAAACTACCAGGCGCCTCGTGTGGAACTAATGATGATAACATCGGATGTAATCATCCATAGGCACGAACAGACGCATATTGTGAACAGTGCCCGGGAATTGACAACGCACGCATGAACTAGGGTCGGTACTGGCTTTGCAGCTAGCGATGCGGCAAAATAGAGATGCTGCATCTATGTAACTAATCTGCATGCAGCAGTTCTTTAATTTTTTAAAAGTTCTTATCATTTCCACCACATTCCCAGTTGTTTGGTCTTCTTTTTTATGGTCCAGGATTCATATACTATTGGCATTTTTGTAGTGCTTCTCATAACTTTCTCCTTTCGCTTGGTTTTTCGACAGAAACATCAAATTAGTTTATATAATACTAGTGGTATCACAAAAAGTATGACGACCATTTTACCGACACCACCAAATTGATGGCCTTCACCTTGACTCGTCGCACTACGCCGCCACCGATTACCCCTTGTGATACCACAGATTCGCACGACCAGAAATACCCTAATAATACTGAATTACTTAAGAATAATAGTGGTACTAGAGATGAGACGTACGGGAACTAATATGGATCGTCGAGTCCTAAATACCACTAGTATATAGTACTAGGGATATTGTGTACTGTATAACTTCTCAAAGTTTCCGGTTGCAGCCTGTTTGACAAGTTTATCTTCTTCCCTTTGGAACGATATAATGTACCATTTGTATTCAAAGCATTTTCACTTCGTCTTCTTTGCCGGCCGGTGCCATTCAACTGCTCTAAAATCACTAAGTCCTATAAACACATTTGCTCACGGCAAAGACGCAGCGACCGAAGGCTACATTGAGTCACAAGAAGATTTAACATATATATAGTCTGCGAGTCCCATGTCACTAAATCAGTCTTGTCGCCCAAAAAAGAAAAAGTCACTAAATCAGTAGGAATGGATCACCCGACTGCCCCGACCGACTCTCCCCAAAAGACTCGTGAAGCTAACAGAGGTAGAAATAGACCCGTAGATATGTGCGTTGCATGCTTGGCAGGCATACGGGCTACTTGACATGCATGCAAGTACTCAAATGATAATAATTGATGGAAATTTAATATTAGATTTTGTCTTTAGGTTTTGTTACTGTGAATTCTGTCATGCAGCTCAAAGCTAGGATTGTAATAAGAACAGAGGTTGGAAACTTTTCTCATTTTCTAAAAAGTAATTGAACGCTTATATTTCTCCCTAGCTACCACGGCCAAGTTAGTTTGATAACACCGTCGTATGCTTTCCCACAAAAATAAAAATCGTATAGCTCCAGGCCTCGAAGGAGAAAGAGCACTGTGAACCTGTAATGTCGTGTAATTACCACCTATACACATCCACGTTGAAAATTGTTGCGGTGGCCATGCTCTTGATTCTCGAGGCCATGCCGGGCTCGTCCACCCGTACCGCGGCGTGGGCTTTGCAGTGACATGCATGCATGCAAGACGATCCACGATCAGTCGATCTGCCTGGGCATGACGTGCATGGTGGTGTCACCAAACGACCCGTCATCGGTCTCTGCTAAGTTTTGTGACTGCAGTAGTCTTGCCCTTGGGAAGACCGGCCGGTATAGAGTCGAACCGCGTGAAGATCAACTACACTTGGTTCTGTCAGTCTACCGCTCTGTGTCGAGTCGCACACGCAAGTAACGAGCTTGCATGGATGTTTCACAAAGCCTTTACCGCCTATATATACCGTTGAAGAGATCGATCGGAATTCATCGTGCAGGATAGCTCGAGCTTATACCTGTCGGCAGAAGCAGATCGAGAGCAGGAAGAAAGAGAGAGAAGTTCATCAGGTAGCTCGAGTGAGGCACACACACACTAGCAGATTGTACCAAAAAACAGTTTGTTTGACGGCCATGGCGACGAGCAAGTTCGTTTGGCCACTGGTGCTGGCCGTGCTGATGCTGTTGGCGGCGTCGGGGTCGGCGCGGCGGCTGGAAGCTGGCGATAAACCGCTGCCTGGCGTGGCTGCCAGTGCCAGCTCCAGTGGCCACCTTGTCATACAATATCTCAAGCACCTGTACCTGCAGCAACTGGCACATGCATGCCCCTCAGGCACGACCTGGGACCCAAACATCTCGGCATGCCATTAGGGTTCATTGCGAGGTAGGAGTACACAGGGAAAAGATAGAGCATGTACTGTAGCCTGTAGGTTGGCTGATAATCCCCTTCGTGATACTGTACTTATTATTTGCTGTAAGGACAATGTGACAAGTCCATATTTGTATTATTTTTTCCTTTTTTTCCAGATTAGTCTCGATGAATTATACATTTTCTGAATAATAAAGTTCCGTCTTTCCTACACGGCTACACCTTTGGCGTTTTGTTGAGCTTCTCGTCTGAATGTCCCACGGGACCGTGTGGACAGAGTCCGAGCTGACGAGCTGTGTAGGCACGCTGCTTGCTTGCCAGCGGTGTAGAGCCTGGCCACTGGACCAGCTCAGCCCATGAAACGAAGGCTAAGGAACATGCATGGCTTCCTCAGAAAGAAGAGGAATACTGCATCCGACGGCCAGATCGATCGAAACCAGATCGAACTCGATCTCTGCTTCAGTATCCGATCGTTCTTGTCGTTCGGCGCGCGAGCGTTGGCAACTGACCACCAAGTGTGACCGACCAACAGAGAAACTTTCGGCTTATCAGAAAACTTAACTGACGTACAGGCTATGCAAGTGGTTGCTGACGACATCACAGGTCCTAGCTAGTGACGTTTCTCAACACACCAGCCAGCTGGAGCATCTCTTTCTCGTTTAATTTCTCTTATTACTCCTTTCATAATGTTTAGAACAAGAAAATTATTCACACTAAATTGCATTGTCTGAACGTACGTATGAAAAAGGAAATCAGAGGGAGTATTTAGTGAGTTTTCTGACGGCATGCAGAAGTGTTCATTCCCTTTGTAAAGCAATATAACATGCTGGGTCACTTGCGGAGTAATTTGCTTGTAAAATATGCTCAGTGTCCACAAAGCCAAAAAAAAAGAAAAAAGATTGCCATACAAACCTTTCAAGACTAAATTAAGATATTCTCTTTTGATGAAATTGTGTGACCAACCGCAAACATAGTTTGTCGTCAAATTTGAACTGAAACAGAGTGGTACGCTACTTCCCTCGAATTTCCACTTCAACTTTTAGCTCTCCAGCCGTAAAGTGATCCTTGCTCTTGCCGCGCTTCCAGTTGATCAGAACATCGAGTATAAAGCGATTCATACTGGTGGCATTTTTTGAGCGCTTCTTCAGATAATCTTATCTTTTTGAACGTTTTCAAAGAAACGTCAAATCAATATACAGCGCTACGTACGTGCCGTGTCGACAAGGGCAATAAGTAAATTTGAAGCATCGGTGCAGTTTCGTTACGGGTTACAGATTATCTGTTCTTTTCCTCTCGCGTGTTCACCTTGGAAAAATGAACCAGCGCAAGTATTCCGGACACTTTCACTTCTTCGTGCTCTATGCCGGTCTTGCAATTGCTCTAAGGTAACTTGGTCGGATAAACACATTACTCACGGCAAAGATGCCGCGACCGAAAGCTACACCCGTCACGTACAAGAGCATTATCTATGGCACTTGCTTTGGTTCTTAACGCAAGTTCGTAGAATGGACTACCTGACCGATTTCTTTTCCGCGTAAAATTCGTGATGTTGGCACTTGGCAGAAGTAGAAATCCCATTCATGCGCGCGCGCGATGCGTTCTACTCCAGCGATTCAGTCAGATCTATGGACCGAGAGACCGACCAGTCACACACGTAAAAACTACAGAATTTTCAGAGTAAGACCTTCTTGACATGCATAGCTGCTACAGAGTTCGCTGCTACTCAAATTACTCCTACATACATGTACTTGTTTGAGTAAATCATTGTTTTTTAGAAAATAATTTTTTTATCACTCCGACATCTGCATCGATAGATAGATGGATAAAGTTAAAAAGAAAACAAATTATGAAAAAGAAACTCCGCATAACGAAGGTGCATTTAGCCTTTACATGTCAAACACCAACGTGAGCTGCTACAAAACAGCGTGAAAACACCTAAACACAAAGAGGAATCTATCATCTAACTCAGCTCCTCCAAATCCTATGGTGTCGATCCCTTGTTGCAACCATATTTTCATCCTCAAAAGAGGAATCTTCTCTTTGAGAAAATAGATAGAGGCCGGAATATTATTTCACATCGAAATAAAAGCTTCTTTTATCTAAAATAAAAAAGAAACTCCATTCCCAGCATGTGCTACACGGACAAACACCATCCTCATGTAGTGCTGGCCAAACGGCCCGGACCAAGCGGGCGGGCACGAAGCACGCAAAGTTTGGCCCGGCACAAGCACGGCACGGCTCGAACTTTTTCGGGCCCGGGCCGGCACAGCATGAGGGTGAGGGCCGTGCTTGGGCCGAGGGCAGGGCACGACGGGCAACACGGGCACGGCACGATTATAGGGTAGTCCGCAAAAGCACGATTAGGCAGGGCCCATAGCCTAGCTAATATGAAGTATATGTTAAGTTTTTGATTAATATGTTGTAAAACTAGTGCAAAAGTTAAGTTTTTGTTGAATATGTTGTAAAACATGTGTTCATTTGAATTTTGACGGAATTAAATGTTTTTAGAATTTCGGGCTAACAGGCTATACGGGCTTAACAGGCCGGCACGGCACGTGAAACTGATTGCGTGCCGTGGGGCCTGAGGCTAGGCACGTGGGCTGGCATGGCCCGACACGAAAAGAATTACATGTCGTGCCGGCCCGAAACTAAATGGGCCGTGCCGTGCCGGGTTGTGCCGCCCGTTTGGCCAGCACTATCCTCCTGCATCGTCTTGTTTAAAGTCGTAACGGGCTTCATATTGAGCGGCAGTCCTACTTCCAGGCCAGCTCAGAACTAAGCGAACAGGAAAAGCACGGCCCATTCTTAATAAAAGGCCCAAATGAACAAGGCATGAAGCAGAGTTGACTGATTGACCTGGCCTAGTCCAAGTCAACAACTCGGGGCGTCGTACAACTGTACAAAGGACAGGTCAGTAGAGTTTGTCAGTTGCATCTGGAATTCTTCATCCACTCCGAGCATAACGAGGACCCAGTACATAAAAAAAATTCGAATTTTGATCAAGAACTTGATTCGGAATTCCATTTTTTTTTTGGCTTGTTCCTTTAGCTTATTCCATTCCTTATATGCATCATGTCGTCTTCCTGTTTTGTTCAGGTTCCAATTCTCTGTAAAGCCGGCATGTTATTGGCTACTCATTACTGATGCCAGATGCACATGCTTTTGTTTCTACTGTTTATTTAAGCATACCACGAAACTTTCGTTTACTCGTCAGATCGTGGCCTTCAGGACCCCTGTTCAGGTATCATGCTTTTCTTCAGACCTTATAGAAACAACAAATCCTTATATGCTATCGTACCGAATTCTCAGATCCGATAGCCATCATGAATTAGCGGTCACTCCAAATCTCGAACTCCGATAGTGAATTCCAGATCACATTCCAAATAACCGTCGACAAATGACCTGAACCAGACAAACGCTAGTGCGAAGTAACAAGAACGCCTGCCAGACAACAGGAGCCCACTGCCGGCGTCGTCTCCACGATCTACTGGCAGCTGGTGAGCCAAAACATCAATCAGCATCATCCCACAACTTCGTCCAAAGACCTGGTAAATTGAAGCGGTGAGCAACAGCGACGCGATCGATGAACGCCATGCAGGACCGGCCAATCGCTCTTGGGCACCAGTGAAAATGAAATCTGCCTTTTGCAGAATACTGTAGTAGTAGTGCTATTCTGAGAACAGTATGAGACGCGACTGGGTCTCCCCGTCTCCGGTCTTACTCCACCGATCCATGCATCCATCACCGAATCAACGTAGCTGTCTGGTTAGCTCAGGCAGGCACTGTTTTGGTGTTGAATTGAACGGCGTAGAATTAGAAACTTTCCCCTCGCCTAGCCGTTGGCGTAAGTGAAGCGCCGGATTAATCATTTTTCTTTGGCCTCTTAATCGTGTCACTGTGCTCTGATTTCTACGTGCTTACGAACTGGCGGGAATTACAACGATTCAGAAGACCAGTCGTAAGAGAATAGGATAAGGCGACTGCGCTGTTCCACCGGTGCCGTGACGGTTCCTCCGCTAAGGTCGTACGTGCAGTTCTAGCTCGTTCTCCTCCTTGTTTTAATCGATGATGGAGACCGGGACAAGCCATCGATAATGATTCATGAATAAAATGTAGACAAATATAGCTAGGCGTCACGTAGAAGACTTCAACTCTGCTAGTCTGGTCTACACTGACAATGCTTATACACTTCAGCTAAGAAGAAGACTTGTAATTAATTGTCTTGTTAGCTGATCTGGCAAGATGGATAATGCAGTTGGTCAGTCTTCGTTACTGAATCTTTTAGCTTAACTTGTGCTGCGTGAAACATTGACGGTGAAAATTAGGGGCTCAGGTGAAAATGACACAAGATGCCCGGCCGGCTAAGTACGTGCCAGTGTGCTACCACTACTAGCCATCTGCCGGAATTGTTCATGCATCACGAATCCATGATGCATGTGATGTGACGATCTTCCTTTTCGTGTCTCCTGAACTTTGTGCTCCTCACTTCTAGTGGGGATCCTCATAGGTTGGCACAAAGAGTTTGTGATTTCGGCCTACTGAAAGGTTAAAGTGCGCAAAAGGCCGGATGTTCCAAAAAAAAAATGGTTAAAGCGAAAAAGGAATCACTTTTCAGTGTGAATATATATTTGGTGAGCCAATGGAATAGTGCACATGGATAACGTTTGTCCCTGGCATCTAGATGCGCGTGGAGCACACACTACTATACGGCAACGGAGCAGAAGGCGGACGACGATCCATGAATCACGGCTTGCGCCGCAAGGCGCAAAGATATCCTTCGTCACTCTAAAAGAAAGCCCTGACTGGAACTGCGTCGATGGCAGCAACGGGGACAAGATGATGGCACATGCTGATTCGGAAAGTGGGCTTTGATGCACTAACTAATAACTGCTCATGTCTCTTGCCGTTGTTCGTGGTTCCTATCCCTTTGCTTCAGTGATGCCGGTTTCAGTTTTCAAATATGATGTGCAACTGCTTCGCACCTTTCTACTGTTTGTACTGTCCGGCCTCGTTATAGAAAAATGCAGTCAGTATAGTGGGAACTTGGCGTGCCCTCTGTCTCATCGGGTCAAAAACAGTGCTCTCAGCTTTTGAATTTGAGGCGCATGGCAGACAGCCGAAGGGACATGCCATCTCTTCCACACTAGAAGCGCCAAGAAGATCAAGAACCGTCCTGCAAATACTGTCAGAAGCTAATTAGAGCATAGCAATCGTGCGAGTAATTCTTTACTTTTCGGCTGCTGTATGATGGTACGACATAGTAGTATTACTGCAAAATGGAGAAGAGTTCCTAATAATTGAGTCTAATTGTGTTTGTTTGTATCCACATCTTGATTAACAACCTACTAGTATCTGCACAGTTATCAGAATGGTCTCTTGAGCCCCTTGAAATCCACGGTCTCGATGCACTCAACGCCGCCCCTGGACCCGTTGAGGATCCGGAGCAGCTCGCTGGCCCTCTCCTTGGTGACGCCCATGCAGCCGACCTGCAGAAGCAGGAGCAGCTTCTGGAACGCGCCCACCTGCAGCGCCTCGGCCTCGCACCGCCCGTCCTCGCCGCCGGAGACGTTCTTGCACAGGCGCCACAGCGCGGACACGGCGAACTCGGTGGCCATGTCGGACACGTGCTGCATCTTCTTCACGAGCACCGGCACGGCCAATGCGTGGCCGCGCGCCTCGGCGCGGCCTCCCTCCGTGAGCAGCAGGCTGTCCAGCACCGCAAGCGCCTTCTCCGTCGTGCCCTTGTCGGAGTCGACGAGCAGCTCCACGAGGAGACGCACCATGCCGAGGCCGACGAAGCGGGAGGCCGCGCTGTCGGTGTTGGCGACGAGGTAGTAGGACGTGACCAGCGCGGCCTTGGTGGCCTGCGGCGACACGGGCTTCCGCAGCAGCTTGATGAGGGTGTCGTAGATGCCGGCCGTCTTGGACATCGCGTCGAGGCAGCGGGCGTCGCACGAGGAGGCGAGCTCCCGGAGCACGACGACGGCGCTGACCCGCGCGGCCGCCTCGCCGTTGGATATGATCGAGACGACGGCGTTTAACGATGCTGGCGAGGCAATGCAGCACCGCGACTCCTCGTCGAGCGGGAAGAAGACGACCAACGCGGCCAGGATCTCCTCCAACGCGCCGGCTGATGCGGTCAACGCTGTCAGTGCGGGCTGGTCAACGAGCTTAGAGAACGCAGACGAGAGCTCGCGGACGGCGCCCGCGGCCGCCAAGCACCGGCGGTTGCGCTCGCTCTCCTTCCCGAGCGCTCTGGCCTTGGCTGCCATCTGCCGGCACATCGTGGCGTCCCCACGCTGAGCCGCCGCGGACACGGAGGCCAGGAGCTCGGCAGCGTCGGCGGCGGAGACGGGGACGCGCGGCGTGGGCACGCGCTCCACGCCGAGGCCGCGGTTGGCGACGCACCACTCCTGGATCACCCGCCTCGTGGCGTGGTTCGGGACGAGCTCCTCGGCGCGGAGCGGGCGGCCGGTGACGGGGCACGTGGCGCGCCCCCGCTCCAGCCACGCCTCCACGCTGCCCCGGTCGTACGTGATCCCCGTCGGCCCCGTCACGGGGTCACGCATCATCTCCAGCGAGATCGGGCACAGGAAATGGCTCGGCACCACGGCCGCCTCCGCCTCGCCTTCGTCCGCCGCCGCATGCGCGGGCTGCGGCATCGTCCTCGGTCGCCTCACGGCGAGCGGTATCTCGGAAACCGCCGCGCGCGGGCGGGGCCGGGGGCGAGGGCGGGACACCGGCGTGACCATACCTGCGAAGACGTGTCCAACTTGCTGCTTTGCACGACGGTGCGTTTGAGTCCTCGACCTGACGAGGTCGGCGAGCTCAGATGTGGGGCATATATAGGTTGCGGACGACAACGTTGAACGGTAGTATGGAACTTCGGGCAACGTTTGGACTGCGGAGAGCGTTTTTTGAAGGGGCGCGGGAGGGAGATGGGAAAAAGAAAGCCCGGGGTGGTGGGGACTGCGGAGAAGGGTCTACATTGGGATTGGGTTTTGAACGTTGACCGTTGAATGTTTGAATTGTACACGCCACCACGGAGAACGGCGATTATGGTATTTGGCTCGGGCCCTGCTTTTTAGTCTTGTTTTAGAGCATCTCTAGCAAGGCCCTTACTTAGGCCCCTACTCTATTATTTAGGGGCTTGAGCAAGAAAACCAACTCCAGCAAGGACCCTACTTAGGCTCTCATTTTGCATGCCCTCTCAAACTCCATCTCCAAGCCCCCATTCCTGAGGTCCTCCTATCCCCCTCTCATTCGGTGGGTCCCACCATTTTTCTTTTTTTTCTTATTTTTTTCTCTCTTCTCCCTCCTCCTCCCGCACGCCATTCGGATCTCGCCGCCGCCGGACCTCCACGCCGCCGGACCTCCACGGCCGCCGGACCTCCACGCGCCTCCTCGCCGCCGGGCCTCCACGCGCCTCCACGCGCCGCCCCTCCACGCGTCGATCTCGCGGCGGACATGCTCGAGCTTGACGTCGACGCCGGCGAGCTTGACGTCGATGGTGCTCCCGACGGACGGCGCCGACGACCACACGCCGCCGTACGACTCCCGAGTGACCTCAAGCAGCGAGTCCCTGACCCTGTCCGCCTGCACCGCCACCTCGCTGTACCTCCTCTGCACAGTCACCAAATCATCCCATGAATGATGAGCACGTGTGGATTATCAACGCAAAGATTATACATGGCGGCTGCAGGTAGGAAGGGGGAGGACGTACGAGGACGCGGAAGACGTTGAGGACGAGCGTCTTGTAGGATGTGACGTTGACGTTGGTGACCTCGAGTCCCTGCGCGTTGACGGCGTCCATGAGCTGCACGAAGCGCCCTGGCTTGCGCTCGCACAGCACCTGCAGGAAGAACTCGTTGGCCTCCACCTGCCGCACCTCCACCTGCGGCTCCATGTCGTGCCCCTTCTCCTCCTCCTCCTCCGCCGACCGGGGCCTCTTGCGGACCGACTGCTGCTGGCTCGTGGGCGGCGACTCGTCGTTCTCCAGCCCGACGAGGCTCCCCGGCGGCGGGTGGTCCAGGGGCACGTCCGGCGCCGGCGCGTTGTTGGGGTCTTCGAGCTCGTCCTGCAGCGCCTTCACCTGGTTCTGCCCCTCCACGCGAGCTACCACGTCGACGCTCCTGGAGCACCTCGCCGCTGCTGCGCGCCGATTTGGGTCGTAGGGAGCAGGGGAGGAGGAGCACCGGCGTCGAAGCTCTTGGGCAAGTCGAAGCTCTCCCGCAGCGTCTTGAGCACCGGGATGCCTGTCGCCCACGCTCGCCGTCGATCAGATCGCCACCGAGCCGGAGTCCAGCGTCGAGGTGGAGCTGAACCGGGGTTGCGGCACGCGATGAGCTTGTCCGCGGCCGCCGTGGCCGAGCTTGGGGAAGGGAGAAGGGAGAGGGCGTGTCGCCGCCGCCGCCGACGCCTTGCTCTCCTCGCGCGCCAGCTGCCGCCTCGCTCCCTGCTGTCGCGCCGCCATGGCTCGCCTTGCTCGCGGGAAGGAGAGACCGAGAGGATAAGGTTGAGGAGCCGGTTCAATGACACGTGGATCTGTAAAAATGAGAGCTGAGATTTGAGAGCCATTGCTGGAGTTGATGTCAAAAATTTTTACATTTCGGCCCCTAAAAACTTTTTGAGGGCCATATTTTGAGGGCTATTGCTGGAGATGCTCGCCTCGTTTGGTTCCGCTCCTAGCAGTTCCGGCTCTCTCTAACGCAAAAACTGTAGAAGTTCTGTAGATGCACTCTAGAACAGCACTTTACAACACCAACTGTCGTTAGCTGTAGGTAAACAGCTGGTTTCTTTAGCTCCTCAGACTCCTATGAACAGTGCGTGTACAGTTAAGGAGCTGGAGCACTTGAAGGCATAGCGACATGCCTTTAATCTCTTTCTTTTTTAGTGCAATTCATAAGAGGTTCATGAACTTGTTTCATGTTATCATCTAGATGGTAAACTGACGAACACGGTTCAAAATTGAGAGAGAGAGAGAGAGAGGATAATTGCAAGTGACACGGTTGAGTTTGTGCCCGGCCATAGTGGCGGAGCTAGGAGCTCGGCATTGGGGGCAAGAAACTCGTATGTGAAAATTTGAAACAAATGTTAAATTTGTCTTCACATACTCTAACAAAACAAAAATCTCTCACTGATTGTACTAACACCAACATAAATAGTGTCCACATAGAGCTATTTTTGGTGTTTAATCTTCTTTGCTAAGTGCTAAAATATTAGTGCTAAGTACTCTAATAGCAAGTAATCACAAATCATGGGGGGGGGGGGGGGGGGGGGGGGTGGCCCCTGCCAGGCTCCCCTAGCTCCGCCACAGCCCGGTCATTGCTCGGAATGGCCTTGCAGAAGGTGAAGAAGGCACACAAGCATTTTTCACAGGCCTGCTATTGATATCAGGGGACACTTATCTTTGATAAACGAAGGGTTCAAGGTGATCAATATTTTTTGGGGGAGGTGCTTACGAGAGAAAAAAGACGCGTGCCAAGGTGAGAGGTTGCCACGATGGCACAACAAGTAGGCCTAAAGCTTGGTGCAATAAATCAAGTTCATAGACCCCAGAAATGTATTTTACCAATTCATGGACCTAGATGGGTGCCGATGTGCTGTGCGCACACAAACAACACTCGTTTACACGACCAACTGGGTGAAACGCAGGCGGAACATTTGTCTTCCAAATTAGTTATCCCATTTTTTGAAGTACTTGGTGAATCGGCTCGTCGTTTGACAGCCAAGTAAATTGATGCCAGAACAAAATCTGGTAAAACTAATTTTTTCTTCGCAAACACAAAAAAAAGAACTTATAAAACGGTGACTCTTAATTGGATTTTAAAATTAACACTTAGTACAAAAAATTTATTTGCCGCTTAGTCTTAGAAAATACTTTCACCATATCATAATTTAAAAATTTATATAAATGTTATAATATAAAGTGTTGGTCAGAGTTTAGATTTTGAAATATGCGTGTCTTGGGCGAAAAAACTAATGTTGGTGACGACAAGGATTAATTATTGTGATTCGACCATACTCCTATAGAAACAAACTCGAGTAAAAGGGTTGTTCCGATCGATGTTTGGAGTTCTTACACAAAATCCAGCAAGCTCATCTAAAAAAAACCTAGTAAGCTAGGGGTTGTTGAACGCTTCCATATCTAACTTCCGATGAATAGTAATCAGGCACTGGCGTGCGTGGGACAAGTCGTTTTTATCATGGAGTTGCTCGTGCCGTTGACTGGCGACTTTGACGGCCGGGTCCACGGGTCAGTCGGTCGGTCAGTTAGTGGCACTAGCTCTCCCGGCTCAACCGCTCAGCCGAACCAGTAGGCACGCCACTGCTCCCGGCCAAGTCACGAGTCACAGCTAAGCAGTGGAGCTGAAACAATATGATTAGCATAATAATATTCGTTTGTCTAGGTGGCAAACGTACGAACTGGACGCTTGACTCAAACTTCTCGTCTGTCATCACGCGAATTTCCTAATCTTTTGCGCCATTTTCTTAAAGTTTTATTGGACTTTCGGACTTCGCTGGACAAAGACGCCATGTTCCGGTTGGTTGTAGAGGCGAAATTAATTAGACTTGACTGTGGACGCCGAGATTTGATCGATGCTAAGCGCGCGCGACTCTGGACTCACTAGTCGAGTCTTTGCTGTGTGCTGAGCGGTAGCTCCTTTTCTTATTTCCCCCCTCTATAGACGTCCTGTGGGCTAGCAAAGTAGCAATATAGATTAACCACATGTCCACATGACTGACCATGAATGCAACGATCAACAAAGGGCGTACGACTGAGGAGAAATGCAAGATCCAACGCGTAGAAGCCATATTCGTATGCATGGCTTCATCAGTCAGCATCACGTGTCCACTATGTAGAACTAGGTGCCAAAGTGGGGTCTCCTACGGTGCGACTTGACTGAGTGCTATACTCGACGGTTGATGTAGATACTCATTTGAGGAATGCTAAATTTCTTTTAGATCGACTCATGAAGGAACTGACGTCAATGGAAAATTTAAGTGATGCACGAGATGGATAGAGCGGCCAAGCGAACTCTCCCGTTCGATCGGCTCAAATCCCGTGCGGCTATTCCTATGCCCAAAAAAAGAGGTGCGTTCAGAATTTCCAGATTCAGCTACCATCAGTAGTACCAGCTGTACACGCAAATTAACGAAGTATATATGCCTCAGCCCGTCAGCCGTTATGCTACTGTAAACTTTGTTGGGTCAAAGACGCAACAATACGCACCCATCTCTTTTGTCTTCGTGCGCATTCTTCCCATTCCTTGGTTTGAATGAATGAGCACCACAAGTTGGCATTGGTACGTGGGATTCCACGGAGCATGGATGGTGGGATTAAGTTGTTCATTGTCTGCCATATACAAATGATGATCTTGATACACTTATCCCAATCTCTACTGGGGATCATTACAATCTTTTTGCTGACACGACACCTTGTGTGTCGTGATTTTACTAGTTCTTATATTACGGGACGCTACAAAATATCATCCCGTCGTTGTAGTGGAGCATGTCAGCATGTTATAGGAAAACATCTGAAAAAATTATGGCAAATTATGGCCCAACCCATCATCTGAGTCCTGAAGAAAAAATTTAGGTGGACCAACAACCTTGGCCTGCTTGCTGACCAAGATCCTGGGCCAAACACAAGCAATCCCACTAGGCTTTCGAGGCCCGCCCTAACAGAGCAGCCCATGAACTCCACTCGTCGCAGCCCATGTAAACCCTTCATCCTCATTCCTCAGCCCTCTCTCCTCGGTTCCCTGGCATGACGGCAGCATCGATGTGACCTGTTGGGTGCAGTGGTTTCAGCCTTCTCTGCGATTGTAGGCGTAGCCTGCCGCTAGGCTCTAGTCAATGCATGCAGCCTGCAGTCGCGTCGTCTGGAGCACATGTGACCTACCGCCCGACCCCGGGTAATCTCACGTATCAGCTGCGGCCTCGAATACTCACAGCTCACTGCGCCATGCCACGGCAATGTAAATAATGTCAGGTGAATACTCATGTTCCAGCGTCCTCTAGTCTAGCGATAAATACGAGTTCGAGGAGCGTCGGTGACAAGATTCACAAACAACGGCGTGAAAAATCTACTACGAGCGAAAATTGATTCCGGTACCCGGCAACCGCGGTTGCCGGGTCCTGAACCGTTTGATCGACTTGGAATCACCTTGGGATAGATGAACCCCGGTTGTATTTCAATGTATGTTATTTTTTTTCGCATGTATAGAGGACAGGCGCCACAGAACCCTTGCATGCGGCAGAGAGCCCGGTCCCGCAGCCCACCGTAAATTTGAGATGAGAGGCAGGAACGGACAAACATGTTCTGTTCACATTTATTCTAGGACCCTTATTTATTGTATTTTTTTGGCTCACTTGTACTGTCAGCAAACTACATTAGGACAATTGTACACTAGTCTGCACACTCATTTGAATTTTAAAATGGAAGCAACCGTTGTGGGCTGAACAGTTGCTCTGGTTCTGGAACCGATTTACAGGTTTGTCCATCTTCTATCTTCTTCAGCTGATCTCGACCTGTACCTAATCATGCTTTAAACTGAACTTGTTTTGTTCCTTATTGACCTATATAGTCTTCCAAAAAAAGTTCACAAATATATGCACACCAAAAAATTTGAAGTTTCTTCATACAATTCTAATCTTCACTTAAACTGTGGTAAACCTGAAATAACAAAATTTCTTCCCTGTAATATCTATTGTAATTCTACAGTACACACAATGAGCTGGCTACCAAATAATCTTGATTTTAACTCCACATGTTGAACCCAAATAAATTTGATGCACAAGAACATGTACAGAGCAGATGCACATGACCAGCTATGCCTATGAACCTGTACAGACGAAAACCCATTCCAGTTAACTAAGCTGGCCTCATCCTGTGCCCTCCAAATGTTCAACTCAAAAAAATAACAAACTATTGTGATCTGTAACCTGGATACAGAGGAACATGAACTCAAAAATGAAGCGAAAACAATTATGAACTACAGAACTGTGATTGTGATTGTTCTTGTGCCAATACAACACTGAAATGACAGCAACAATACATCAAAATCACCTCTGTTCTCCATATGGTATACCAGTCATACACCAATAAATATACTCCTGTATAGAGTAGATAATATTAATATATCAATTAGGAATGTATATTAACATATCAATTAGAAATATACATGCGTTCTCCGCAAGTTCTACATTTGAAAGAAACACAAATATGAAATACCAGAACACTTTTCCAAATAACATATGCGCTCCCTACTGTTTATTTTAGAAATATATGTCCAGCAAAGAAATTTTAATCACTGTAATTATCATGTACATACACAAAATTTCTCCACTGTACAGCAGGAAATCAACAGCTGGCGCAGTACAGAAACTGAAATTTGATGAACCAATCAAAATCAACATGTACTACCAAAGTACTTGTTCACCTTAATGAAATTATCAAGCAACACAATTCCCACCGAATCTGTAACAAAGCATAAAAAGAACATGTACAAATTGCTCACCATGTTTTTCTTGTCCGAGTGAAGCAAGAAAAAATCGACCTGTACACCTAATGTTCAATTTCAGTTAACAATTACAGGTGATTGCAACATGTTCTTCCTCATTTCTAGTATTCTGTAAAATATTTTCATGGTACACCAAAATCACTATCACTAAATCACTAACAATTACAGCTCATAACTGGCAACATAAAGTGCATTTTTTCAAATTTTTGCCCAGCAGAATCACTAACATAGAGTGAACTTTTCCTCAAACATGTCAAAACTGGAACATCTGAACCACAAGCAAATTTGGGGGGGGATACAGCTGAACCACATGCATATGTACTAGAACAAGTTATGCGATACCCATGAACAGATCAAATGCAAATGTACCAAACATGAGCAACTCACAATTCACTTTATTTTTGCCGAGCAGAATCACTAACCCAAAATGCAAATGTACCACTTCCTTGTAACATCTGAACCACAAGCAAATCCGAGGAAAAAAGGGGTGATTAAGCTTTGTAACTTTAGGACTTCAAAATCATGAACAGGTGCATTACAGTTGTGGCTACAACCCCCCCCAAAAAAAAAGACCAGAAAGAACATTGCATTATAGGTAAATGGTTCAGTTCAGGTTCTTTTAAGAACAGAAGCGGTCCTTCCCTTTTCTTTCAATTCAGGTGTACTACAACACGACACATATGCAACATGTAGAACCATTGATTCCAATATACTGGAGCATCACATGTATTAAAAGAATTTGCAAAGATCTCTTGCTGTGTACTAGGTGGTGGTATGCTGAGCAAGATTGAGAGAGAGAGACCAACAACCCTAAAGCAAATCACAAGAACAAGTTAAATGAGTAGTATATTTCGTGCAACTAAATGTCATTAGCAAATTTTTTTGGGGGAACTAATCCTACTTGTATCAATAAAAAAAAGAAAGGACATCTTGCAAACAAAATCAACAGCCACGAACTACATGAGCACAAACTGTACTACCTTGCTGGACAATCCAATCCAATCGCATCAAGTACAAGCAGTACTACCTCGCTGGAACAGCTCGCTGTGTGTTGCGCGAGAGGATCCTCCCTGGAGGACGATGGTGACGGCCCCAAGCCGCCGGGTGTCCTCAAGGTCTGCATCCGGTTCCGCCTTGAGCCGCCGTCGCGCCGAGGAGCTTCGCCGCCGCCGCCTCTAGGTTGCCGTCGCCCGGATCTGGAAGAAGGGTTGGCCGGACCCGGTCGCCGTCGAGCCGTGGGCCCCCGCCGCAGCTACCTCGAACTCGCCGCCGCCGCCTGCTCGAGCTGGCCGCCGTCGTGCCGCCTCATGCTCGCCGCAATCTTGCGGTGCGCGACGGACGACGCCGCCTCGTGGTCGCTGCCATCGCGCCGTACGCTCCATCGCGTGGTCGCCGTCGACGCGCGGCTCACCCCCGCTCTGGTCTGGAAGGAAGAAGGGTCCCCCGCCGTCGTGCCGCTCCACCCCGAATCCGGAAGGAGGGCCCGTCGTCGAGGTAGCCGCCGTCGCGGCCTCCCGGCGACAGCGCGTAGCGCGGCTCGACCCCGCCGGATCTGGAAGGAGCAGGAGTCGCCGTCGACGATGCGGTCCCCGTCGAGCCACGCACGACGCACGACCGACTCATCCGGGAGGGTTCAGATTTGGGGAAGAAGATAACCTTGCCGCCGGGTACATGTTCTTCCCGCAGATTTGGGGAAGAAGATAACCTTGCCGCCGGGACGGTCAGGAAGGGCCAGATCCGGCCGGAGTAAGGCCAGATCTAGCCGCATTCGACTCTGCTCCGGCCTGATCTGCCTCGTCGGAGGCTACGACTCGCCGCTGTTGTCGGGCACGACGTCGTCGTGCTCCCGGCGTCCTCGAGCACCACGTACAGCTCGACTCCGATCGTGCCTGGAACAGGTCGCGGCCGTTGCGACCTCCAGTACCCCCGCCTCGTCCTGGGTACATCTTCATGCCCTCCATGTCGGTTCATGTGCCACACTGCCACGCCGCCGAGGGGATGCGAAGAAACGGCGGCCAGCCGGGGCAGAGGGCGATGGAGAGGTGAGGTGAGAGAGGAGCAGCGTCGGCGGGAAGAGAGAGAAGAGCGGAGGAGGAAATGGGATCCAGTACAGCTTTCGTACAGCGAAGGAGGAAATGCGTGGTGATTTTGAATTGGCAAGGAGGAACAGAACGGGTTTGGATTGTGGAACCATTACCGTACCTTTCCAGCATCACGCACCACGCACGACCGACTCATCTACCACGGCATTAACATTAACTCTGTATCCTATACGTACCCGAGTATATGATGGGACGTAAACCAGGGACCAGCTGAACCGCCTGCACGCGGGCTCGTCCCACGAAGCCAGAAACGTGTGGCGGAGAATATGGCAACCGCGGTTGCCGGGTACCGGAAATCCACTTTGCTACTACGAGTATGTGTGAAAAATCACATTGCACTTAACTACTCACTCCTCAGCGGCTCAGCGGGTACACGGTGCTGCTACTACGAGTAGGGTGCACTGTATCCAGCGCTTGATGTCGCTTGAGCGAGTACATGTGGAAAATCTTCTTTGACAAGTACAGAGTGTGAGCGCGCACGGCGGCCTGACATGCATCACAGCTCTTGTCCTTCGCTAATCGTCCCCGCGAGCTTCAGGTCAATGCAGGAAAATATTGCCGCAGTACTGGCGCTGCTCCCTGCGCCGGAGTACTAGTACTATTATACCGCGCAATGCTGCGGTTAATTTATGACACGGCAATGAATAAGAAATTAGTACCACAGCAAACTTGTTTATGGCTGGGCTGAAAGGAAATAAAAAAAATGTACTCCTATCCTATGCGGGTGGTACTGGCATCCCATGCCATGGCATCACACGAGAGTGAAGAAAGCAGCTTGTGATGCCCGCCTGACCAACAACAGCTGCGGCTGACCTGAACTACAGCAGCAGCAGCACTGCAGCAGCTAGCTCCCGGCGTACAGAAATGGTGCGAGGGCGTAGCCTGAAGCGGAAGGAGCTTTTGCGCCGATGGGAAAAGGGGCGCGTCTCCACTCTCCCTCCGGGGAGGGTGGTCATGCGTTGCCATTTGCATGCTCAGGGCGGGAACCTTTTTTAATCATGACCCCCCTCCCTCTGTTCTGTTCTGCTGCGTTCATCTTTTCCTCGGCTCACGTCCGAAGGAACAAAAGGAGGCCCAACTGTCCAAGTCCAACAGATGGGGGAAACTGAAATCAAATGCTAGTGAAAGTGAAAGTTTTGATGGAAAGAAAGAAACAAGGGAGCTGACGGCAAAGGCTGGGGGAAAGGAGATTCTTGTGGCCATCAGCTCGTCAGAACACGGAATATGCAAACTGTGTGGCAGCACGCCGGCAGGCTGTCAGGCGCCGCACACCCTTTGATCAAAGACGGAGAGGGGGAAGCTGGTACTGTTAGAGGGAATCATGTCACCCGTTTGTTTATTTGTACTACTTCTGCATGCTTTACTTCAGTTCAATGTGTTTTTGCTCAACATAAAGCCTCATCCAT
Organism: Eragrostis nindensis; assembly: GCA_012490785.1. Lineage (NCBI taxonomy): Eukaryota > Viridiplantae > Streptophyta > Magnoliopsida > Poales > Poaceae > Eragrostis > Eragrostis nindensis. Next base: position 22,763 of record JAAXCT010000089.1, on the reverse strand, counting down.
GTGCTAAGCTTCCAAAGACACTTATATATACACATCCTAGTACGTCTCCAAGTACAGATATTAGAGATAAAATCACCTGCCGTACGTACTGTGTGTTCCTAGTAGTACTATGATCAACGCAGAGGAGAGGACACATGCCCCGGGGTTACTCGCATAATCAGTATTCAGTCATCACTGGGCCGCATGAGTTCATAGTTGACGCTTCTGTCTTGTGCCCGAACGCAAGCAGCGAAGGCTTTGACATCATCCGTCGTGTTTTCAAAGCAACAGAAATACACGCACGGTTGACTCCTGTAGCCATTAGCCATATGAGCCGGAGCCACGCACGCAGTACTGTTGGATTACTGAAGCAGGGTACACTGCGATGATGAGCAAGAGCTGTCGTTCAGCTCTGATCTTCAACAGTGGCGGTGGTGCGTGGTTAGGGGTTGCGAGTTATTGCATGCGTACTTCTCCCGCACCCGATATACTACTTACTATACGTGCACAGAATTCTGCGGGAGCGCGTACGAGCGGCCTGAATCAAATCCAAAATCGTGTCCATTTCGAGGAACGGGGGGTACAGGGCGCTGGGCTTTACTAGTGGTCGGTCCGTCTCTCGAATCGTTTGCATGTGTATCGCGTCGCTGTACCGTGCTTGTGCTACGGGGGCCCGAATTCAATCCCCAAATTCAGCCTCCGTCCGTCCCGTTTAAAACGAGTGTAAAATATGGGTTACGCGATTTGAATCCAACTGTTACTGCAGAATGTTCTTGCTCAAAAGAGCACCAACCCGAGGGTGGTGAGTTGAGTTTGACCGAGATTTTTCTTCAACGGCGAGCCGGGGGTGACATGGACTCTGCGCTGGCGAGGCGGGGCGGTCCCCAACGCCGGAACCACGGAGCCGCAGCAGCGCGCGGCGGGCGCCACTTCCGTTCCAGATGCCCCTGCTGCTGTACTTGTGCCGAATCCTCCTTCTCCCGGAACTGCCCCTCCGTCGCATTCAATAACCCCAGCTCTCGCCCGTTCTCCCGCCCCACAGCAGCAACAAAACAAAAAGAAAAGCCACCACCCGACGAGGGCAGATTCGGTAATTGGTGACCAGCCCAGACACGGGGCGCACATGGACTTAAACGCTTCTGTTCCGTCCCCCTGCCCTGTCCGTCTTCCCCACCACCGAAGCTGTCCACCGCCGCGCGCGACCACCACTGCCGCCGCCGCCCTAGCTCCGCCGCGCCGACGCCGCGTAATTAGCCCGCCATTCCGATTAGCGAGGGCTCCACCGTTGTGGGAGGGGAGGTTTTAATTGCGGGGCTCGCTTGTCGCGGGCATCGCCTGCAAAAAGCGCGCGATCCCTCTCTCCGTCGCCTTTGATTAGCGGTGTGGAATTGTGGATCACCAGCGGGGAGGAGCAATAAAGGGAAAGCTGCGGGCGTGCTCGGGTACCGTGGAAGGATTTATTAATGCAGTAGTCATTAGTGCTCGAGCGAGGTTGCTAGGGGGTGATTATTTTAAGGCAGCTGTCGCCGTTGGGAAGTCGAGAAAGCTTCGCCTCTTTTGAGAAGCTCCAGCCCACGCTGCGCTCCCACCACCACCGCCGCCCTCCACCTTGTTGTGTACTCCTAGCCTTCCGCGCCGCGCGGCGCTGTGCTTCGCTTTGCTCGTGGTGGAGCCTGCAGCTGGCTAGCTAGCTCGAGCGGCGCATTTGCGCGAGCACATGGTGCGCATTGGGCGGGGGGCGGAAGAGGAGGAGAGGGACAGGCAGTAGCAGATTCGGGTGCTCGGATGGAGGGGAAGTACTACGGGGCGACGAGGAGGAGGGGGTGGAGGCGCCTGGCGGCGGCGGCGTGGGTGGTGCTGGCCGTGGCGTGCTCCGCGGCCATGCACTGGCACCTCCGCCGGGAGAGCTTGGACCGCGCCGAGGAGAGGCTCGAGAGCATGTGCGAGGAGCGCGCCAGGATGCTGCAGGAGCAGTTCGGGGTCACCGTCAACCACGTCCACGCGCTCGCCGTGCTCGTCTCCACCTTCCACTACGAGAAGCTCCCCTCCGCCATCGACCAGGTTCGCGAATCATTGCCTTCGCTTTTCCTCTTTCTCTGCGGCTTTGTTCTAGTGCTCTGCGTCAAATGTTTGGCAATGGCGGACCAATGAGATCCTACGGCATTGCTCTTCGTCTCAGTTTTTTTTTAAGGAAAGTAACATCGAGATGCTTTGTGGTTTGTTGATGATGCTTACAGTTCAGAAATTGCGGCTGTAGTCTTCTAGCACGACATTATTGTTGTGGTCGGTTGGGACAGGTGGTGTTCATCGCCTTAAAATGTGGCATTCCTGCGTCGGTTGGGGTTTTCTATGCTTACAACTCCACTGGAGTATTAGGTTGGTAGCGCATTATTTGTATAGTGGTGTTCGTTAGGCAGCCATTTGATTGCCTAATTGCTTAACTTGTGCTGAGAAACGTCACTGTCTCAGAGCTGACAGAAGTTTAACTAACCGATTATTAATGCCTAAAGGTGTGCCTTTGTGCATTTTAAAGTTTCCCTTTTCTTTTGTTGATTTAGTTATGGTTCGTGGTATACCATCCCATATTGCCATGGTATTTGAGACACATTCATGATTTTGCTATTAAGAATAATGAACCAATTTGATTACTAGTCATAGCTTCATCCATGGCTTGTTGATGACTTAAACGCTCGCTTTTATTGAAAACATAATTGTGACCGTCATATTCATTTTGTTATGGCGGGGGAGATGTGCAGAGATAAATTGGGTGCTTGCTTAACTGTTTTCATCTTCTTTGGACACTGTGCTTATCTTGCTTTGATTCTTATCACATGAAGTGTCTATGCTGTGTATTTAACTATGCAATCCTGGTTTGCAGGATACTTTTGCAAAATACACTGGAAGAACGGCATTTGAGCGGCCACTTTTGAATGGGGTGGCATATGCACATCGTCTCTTCCATCATGAGAGGGAAATGTTTGAAAGACAACAGGGATGGATTATGAATACAATGAAGAGGGAGGTTGCCCCACCCCAAGATGAATACGCCCCAGTGATTTTCTCCCAGGATACGGTGTCCTACCTTGCACGCATTGACATGATGTCCGGGGAGGTGCGATGACTTCTACTTTACCCTTCTTTTTGTTCATTGATCTTAATTCACCTTATGCTTCTAATGTCTTCTTAGTGAAATTAATAATTTGTTTCCAATGTAGGAGGACAGAGAAAACATAATGCGTGCTAGGGCTACTGGCAAAGCTGTGTTAACGAACCCATTTCGGTTACTTGGGTCAAATCACTTGGGAGTGGTTCTCACATTTGCTGTGTACCGCCCTGATTTACCAACTGATGCATCAGTTGACGAACGTGTGGAAGCAACTATTGGGTGAGACAATCTATCTATTATCTTTCAAATATTGTTACCTGGAAGTATCTTGTCATCACATAACTTGAAAGTGGATGCCTGTAAGCATACATTATTTATTATCGTGGCCATAATAAATAAATGGATATAACAAACCTATGCCTTGAATCGTATTCGCATAACATACATGAAGGTTAGATCATGTAGTATCTTGTCATCATGTAACAAACAATAACTCATCTGGCAGCACCTATCTTCATTGTTTGGCAGAAGTCTGTAACATGAAGGATATGCATGCTAATGCTCATTACTTAAGGCCACTAGGCAGTAGGAAACACAAGTTTCCTTCAAAAAGCATATGCCTCAATGATGCGATGCGTTTTGCAATATAAGTCTGTGGTTGTAACATAACTCTTTTAGTTTGCCTCTCTGAAACCCAAATTATGTATGTATTATCCTCCTTGAATAAATTTGCTCTGTTCTCCATAGCTATGCATATATTTGGTTAGTATTGTCAAATCTCACACAATTCCCCACTAACAGATACCTAGGTGGAGCTTTTGATGTGGAGACGCTTGTGGAGAATTTGTTGAACAAACTTGCTGGTAATCAGGATATTGTGGTTAATGTCTATGATGTCACTAATGCTTCAGAAGCTATGGTTTTGTATGGACCTCCAAGTTCGGATGATAAAATGACCCTCTTGCATGTTAGCACGCTTGATTTTGGAGATCCGTTTAGGAAGCATGAAATGAGGTGCAGGTTAGTAGCTTCTGTCGCTGACTCTTAGCTTTGTCGCCGCATTGGTCTTCATCTAATGTTGGCTACTCATGCAGGTATAGACAAAAGCCTCCTATGCCGTGGTCAGCCATCACTAATCCTCTGGGCACCTTTGTCATATGGATGCTTCTGGGGTACATCGTTTGTGCTGCATGGTCTCGGTATGACAAGGTTTCAGAAGATTGTCGAAAGATGGAAGAGCTCAAAACCCAGGCAGAAGCTGCTGATGTTGCGAAGTCTCAGGTTTTGCACATAATTTAATCTCTATGTTGCTAGGCATTCTAACATATATATAATTTATAGACTAAATGTTTATGTTTTTCATTTCACCTGCAGTTCCTGGCGACTGTATCACATGAGATCAGAACACCTATGAATGGCGTCCTCGGTACTTATTGCTTCTTTTGATGCCTATATAATCTCAAATTCCATGGCCTGGCAATCTAAAATTCCCATCATCTGTTGCAGGAATGCTGGATATGCTTTTGGGAACAGATCTGACTATGATTCAGAAGGATTATGCTCAGACTGCTCAGATGTGCGGCAAAGCGTTGATAACATTGATTAATGATGTCCTTGATCGAGCAAAGATTGAAGCTGGAAAATTGGAGCTTGAAGCAGTTCCGTTTGACTTGCGTTCTCTCATGGATGATGTTATTTCCTTGTTCTCTTCGAAATCAAGGGAAAAGAGCATCGAGGTATCTTTCTGTTCTTGCATGATGTATGAAAAAATGTTTCCTGTGTTCTAGTACAATGAATGGATACGGATTGCTGTTGAGTAATTTGTGGCTGAGCATCTAACAAATAATGCATTTCTGCACATGCCAACCTGCCCCTTAATTTTCTTTTGATTAGGAGATTCATCCTAATGATTTCCTTCTTGCTACAGCTTGCAGTTTTTGTATGTGATGACGTTCCAAAAGTAGTTCTTGGAGATCCTTGGAGGTTTCGACAGATACTGACAAATTTGGTGGGCAATGCAGTTAAAGTAAGTAGCTTACTTTTGGTATCATAACATTGAACTTTCTGTCATCAGCACTTTTGGAAAATGCACTGAGATATCAATTATTTTGTTGCAGTTCACAGATCGGGGTCATGTATTTGTGCGGGTCTCTTTGGCTGAGGGCTCAAATGCGGAAACTAATCAAGTCCGACATGGAACCATGAATGGAAAAGATGGTAATGTTGAGTCGGCAGCCAATGGTGCCTTCAATACTCTAAGTGGGTTTGAAGCAGCAGACAGACGTAATAGTTGGCAATATTTTAAGCTGCTTCTCTCTGATAAGGAGTCTCTTTTGGATGAGCTTGATGGTGAGAAATCTTATCAAATGAATTCTGATCGTGTCACGTTGGTGATAAGCATTGAGGACACAGGAGTTGGGATACCATTGGAGGCACAGGATCGTGTTTTTACGCCTTTTATGCAAGCTGATAGTTCGACTTCAAGGACCTATGGTGGTACTGGAATTGGTTTAAGCATCAGCAAGTGTTTAGCTGAACTTATGGGTGGGCAGATAAGTTTCACTAGCCGTCCTTTTGTTGGCAGTACATTCACATTCTCAGCTTCACTGAAGCGCTCAACCAAAGATACTGCAACTGATTCAAGTAGGAGCTTGTCCGAGGCACTACCGACTGCCTTTAAGGGAATGAAAGCCATTTTGATTGATGGGAGGCCAGTGCGTAGTTCTGTCACAAGATATCATCTTAAGAGGTTAGGAATAGCAGTTCAAATTAGTGACAATGTGAATGCGGGACTAAAAGCTTTCACTGGACAAAATGGAACAACCATTTCCCGGTGAGCCTTTTTTTCTGTTGTTTTTAATTTTAAAAATAGAACCATCCACTAAAACCAAAGATATACTGTGCTATATTGCCAACTAATCCTCTTATAAAGCAGAAATAGTGGGGCAATAACTAACTTTACGCAATGTGTAGAGACATAAGTCTCAAGGAGCAGGGCTTCATTGTGACATATGACCATCTGAAACACTAGATCTAATAGATGCATCTATAGTATCTGAATTCTCAATTTGCGTCCTTTGATGTACATAGTTTTGTATTACCAGCTAATTCACCATTCTTTTTTTTTTTCTTGCAGGGACAAAGTTTCCATGCTTTTTATCGAGAGTGATGTCTGGAGGCCTGAAACAGATATTCAGCTATTGAATCGTATACGTGAGCAGAAGAATGGTCAACTACTTGATGTGCCCAAGGTTGTTCTTTTGGTCACCTCTGAAGCTGACAAGGACAAATATGGGTCCACATTTGATGTTGTGATGTGCAAGCCCATAAGGGCAAGCACCATTGCATCATGTATTCAACAGTTGCTCAAAGTAGAGGTGCCCGAAAGAAGGGAGAATCAAAATCGGCCCTCATTTCTTCGTAGCTTGCTGGTTGGGAAGAACATATTGCTTGTAGATGATAATAAAGTCAATCTCAGAGTTGCTGCAGCCGCACTCAAGAAGTATGGTGCTAATGTTCGTTGTGTTGAAAGTGGAAAGGATGCTATCAGCCTACTTCAACCACCACATTGCTTTGATGCATGCTTTATGGATGTTCAGATGCCTGAGATGGATGGGTATGGATTCAATTAAATGTCTGCTTTATTTGCGATTTCGAACCTAGTTTTATTTAGTCTAGAAGCAACGGATGTTGTGTAGATGATAATTCCGTTAATTAGGATTCATGTGTCTATTCATTGGTTCTCATTCTTCTTACTGATTACCAGCTGTTAATTGTTACTTTCTGTAGGTTTGAGGCAACCAAGCGAATAAGGGAAATGGAGTCAATAGCCAACGAGGAAAGGAAAAACAAGTTGAATTCAAGTGAAGGTTCAACATTTGTTGAGTTCCATTTGCCTGTTCTAGCAATGACTGCCGATGTCATCCAGGCTACTTACGAAAAGTGTATAAAATCGGGAATGGATGGATATGTGTCAAAGCCCTTCGATGAGGAGCAGCTATATCAAGCAGTCTCCAGATTGGTGGTGGGAACATCTGATTCGGCTGTTTGATGGTCTGATCAAGAAGTGGTTCCCACATGTCATATAGTTGAAGTGAAGCAATAGCATCCTTCTGTCCAGCTGACTCTAACTCTTAGGAACGCCTGACATGACATCTCAGTATCTCACAACATTAGAGTAAAATTGACAAAAGTGCAATGAGCTAGCTAGTGATCTTCGGTGACCCAAGGTAAATGCATCGTGCCTGAAGCTTAGCCCAGGGAATGAATAGTTAGATTTCCTATCTGCTTCCATGTGAATACAGTAGCGTGTTGTAACAGTTCATTGAGAATACCACATCTGAAGAGTTCCTGGAAGTTGATAAGTGAGCACCTGCCCTGCTGTCTCCTTCGCATTTCCATGGAATTTTTTGTATTCTTTCATTGTGAAGGAAAACTGGACTTGCGTCCTTTCATATGCCAAGTGCCATTTTTTATTCTTTAGAACTGTCACCTGTGTTGTTGACTTCTCATTAACATGATCGATAGTAGACTAACAGTGTATGGAGTATGCTCGTGATTTCCTGTTAAACATGATCGACAGTAGTGTACTCCTGTCTATCCCAGACGCAAAGCATTACCGTCTGGCTCGGCTGTTGCTTTGTTGCTTTGTGAAATGACTATGGACTGCGATCCAGGCCTTGAGAGCTGGGATCAGTATATGCTCGCCAGATGGTACTGTTTGTACGTCCGTTTAATGTTCAAATGCTGTGTAAGCTGCTTCGCCAGTGCTGTGCCAGCGCTGTTCCTTTTTATAAATGGAAATAGTTTAGCCTCCATTCAGGTTCAACCGACGAGTATATATTTAGTCTAGCACCCCTGATTCACTCCAGGCCGGCCATCCGTCAAATTTGGACGTGTCAATTGCTGACCCTGATATAAACACTGCCCAAATCCTTGTGTTACCAAATGTACATTTTCCATTTGCGTATTTTATGTCGGCTGCAACTGGGCTTGCAAAAGGATCTCCTTTTTGCTGTAGTATAATTTAGTCCTGCGCATCATGTCGGTTCCTGTCGGTGCACCAGAAACGGCCAGATGCAATGCCACGGTGTTTGGTGCTACAGTAGGTTGCTAATCACCGTAAAGTCGAAGGTCAACCGTACTTGTTTACTCAATGTTTGTCAATGGCTAATCAGATTGCAGTTCGCCACAAAAAGGCTAATCAGATTGAGAAAAAGAAATCAGGAAGTACCGACCACATGCATGGCCACAATGATTAGAGGTATTTAGCAAAGCTGTTACTACTACTATACTCCTCGTATTGGCGGCGGTCTGGTCAGCGAACCAGTACCGACAGCCCCAAGCCCCCAACACCATTAACGGAGCTAAATTGAGGTGGCGAACTCGCAGACAGCAAATCTGTATCCATGTCACGAACTAATGTGGTGGTAGTAACCATTTCACTCATCTCACCGTCACGAACATGATGGATTCCTGGGATCGGAAGCGAGAGCACAGAATCTAGGGGCGCCGCTCGTCCGCAGACTGCAGGGAGCAGGCAGGGTGCGGGCTACGAGTCAGACTCATGACGTGCCAGACTGCCACCAAGTCCAGAACGCCAGGTCAGGGACTCGTTGAAGAAACCATCAGGTGTTCAGTTTCACGTGAACCTGTTTTTTCAGCCTCAGCTCCTGGGCCTATTTTCATACAGTACACGCGCCAGGTAGGAGGAGCCCAATACCAAGAAATGTCAGCGGACACAAGGCCGAGGCCACGTTCTCTGGAACGTTGTGCAGGTCACACGACGCGAGCTCTCGCCCCGGCGAGCACGCCGCCTGCCCTCGGCCGTCGGCAAACGGGCGGTGGTGGTACGTGCCGTGTGCGCCGGCAAGCCCGTGCGGAACGGCTGGCTGCCCACACGCGGCGCTCGAGCAGCGGGCGGCGCGCACCGTGCCGTACGCGGCCATGCCCATGCTCGCTCGCGCACGCACCAGTGGTCGTGCCGAGGCAGCGCCCGATCAAGCGGGCGAGCGTGACGTTTTGACGAAGAATGCATGCGACGAGTCCAATGCATGGACTCATGTTCGTTCTCTCAGAAGAATCTCACCAACGCAAACACCGGCTTAGTTAATGCCCGTTAGAATTCCTTGGCGACCTTCTCGAACGTGTTCTCGTCCAGCAGCTTGGATCCATGGACTGCTGGGAGTGACCAATTAACCGATCTAAGATTGCACTGCACCACACGTGCACGGTAAGTTGTTGTTTGAACGTTCGGCCCGGGTCCGTTGTCAATGTTCTTTTCAGCTTGCTGTTCCGTGACGAAGAGAAAGAGACATGGAAAAAAAAGTCGGTGAATGTACTGTATATTTGGAAAGTACTGTAGCTACTATAAAATTTGTCAATGTTTCGGTTTATTTAGTCACTTTCACTATTTTCTTCATTCATATCGTTCATTGGCTATAAAACAAGAGCCCGTTACTGTCGGTAAAGCTTACGTCAAGAACAGTCTTGTTGTGGAATAATACCGGTGCACATCACCCATCCATCTCTCTTCCACACATTTCACTGTTCGAGCTCCCTGATATTTTTTCCCCAGAAAACTCCAACGTGTCAAATGACACTGCCATCCAACCGTACATTAAGACCCTGGCCATGTGTGAATATTCGACAATGGCACTGTTTCACCAACGCCGATCTTAACAACCTAAACCAAAATGAACGGGGTAGTACATTACATACTCTCGCTTGGACAGAACAGTTGGTTCTGTCCTCGTTGAGCACCAAACGATGCTATATTCATCCTGTCATCCACCACTAAATCCCCAATCAGCAGCGCTAGACAAAATGGTCCTGCAACATTCAAAGAACTGGCTGCAGATCGATCGCTCGGGCTGGGCCTTCACCCAAATCACAAAAATGATTAGCAGCTTCAATTAAGAGAAGGCATCGCGAATTCGCGAGCGTCACCAACTGCTACGACGTACTACTACTCTGAATGGCCGGCCGGAACGAAAAAGGCGACGATGTGCATCCGATGGTTGGTGGTGGGATAGCTGCGACTCACCACACCACTATCGTGTGAACTACGCCAATATGGAAGGGGAGCAGAGGATGCGAGAACAGGTGCGACGGCGACGCGGACCTGAACCGGAGCCTGGCATATATATCTCGTACCCAACGCACGTTGCTTTTTTTTTCCCTCTCCCTAGCTTGTAAACCTTGTACGTAAAAAAGATCGATGGCAGGAGCAGCGTCGAGAAGAAGTATATTCGAGGATCCGGGCCCGTCCGTAATGGAATAGGTCTCGGTTTACACTGATGATGCTATCTGCATGGTTTTTGGACAGAATATATGCTATGGAATAGGTAAAGAGAGGTTGTGCTGAAAATTATCAACTAATGATCGTATCGCATGGATAAGGTTCGGTAAAGATGTGTTCATACATCGAGTTCTTCAGATCGCTATTCGCTAAAGATGTGTTCATACATTGAGTAGATCAGTCAGTGAGTCAGTGCCTGGGCTTCAGCTTAGAATCACTAAATGTGTTCGTACGTTTCACTCCGTAAGGTGCCTTAGCTTCAGATTCAAAAACAAACTGCAACCTTCTGGTGAAGCTTTCTTTATAGTTTCGCAGCGCCTGAGCACCAGTTTATAGCATTATAAACCTAGCTAGTAGAGCTCACGTTCTTTTCGAAGAAGTTAACTTGTAGTACGAGAAACTAGACCCTCGATTGAACAACATAGGCGTAGGCCGCGTTACTGTCATGGAACGTTGCGATTTCTCGCCACATTGATCATCTCCGGCTAGAGGCTGTTGAGCTCCTACGGTTGGTTCTCTATAAGCTCTGATTGGATTGGAGTGACCGGTAGGGCACAATGGTACATGTCAACTACATAACCATAGCCTCCTAGCTATCCTGTCGTAGTGCCCAAGATTTATCTAACCCATTTGGCCCGTGTGCCCTCGGCACATCCCATCGCGCTGCTGCTAGGTCGCTTTTGGACACACGCATGGGTATCAGGGCATGGCTCGTACGCCTTTGTTAGATCGAACTCACCTGTCGTAACCTTGCTTTCTCCCTTGTTATTAATTAAGGACCATCACAGTCAGGTTACCGTCGTGCAGCCTCCTTTTTGTGGTGATACTGATCGCATCCTGCATGCTACGCAACTGATATATATTTCATATAGCGCACATTTGGCCCCTCGTGCGTCCATCAGAAGCCACTGTGACCGGCCAAACTGCCCTGCATGTAACAACTCCCAGAAACGATCTCTCCTCATAATTCTTCACATTGAACTGCTCATTTGTAGTTTTCCTTTTATTAAAAGAATTGTCCAGTTGTTAGTAGATTCTAACCAACAACATGGTTGCGCGTGCAGTGTACTATGTTTACATAATTGCAATGTGGCAGGAAGTGTAACTGTATTTTTCTGCATAACCTCTTTCCATGGGTGATGGAGCCTCCATGTTAGTACAACATTTCACTGGTGAAATGGAGCCAGCGGTGTTCCACGTCATCTTGACGTCAGTGGAGACATCAACCTGCCCGCGCATCTCCAGGCTGTTTGAGGGAGCTGGTGCTTCATGGTGGTCTCTCAAGCCTGCACATGTGGATGCGGCGGGTGGCCCGGAGGCAGAGAGACAGAGACAGTTGGAACTGACAGGGTGGGCCTCGTTCCTGGTACGTAGACCGTTGTCCTGGTCCTACAAGCACAGCTTGCTACACACTACACCTACATCCAAATAATACGGTCCCTGATATACTAATACTTCCTATAACATCATTATCACATTTCGCCGATCGAGTCAAGCTTTTGCTGACTGACGGTGTCACTGGTGATGTGATGCATAAGTTATATGAACTGACGAACAGGCGGCCACGACTGATGAATATATGTGGTACACGATCGATTGGTCATATTCACGGTTAGTTGAAACGGCAGCGGGAAAACGGGAGGACTTCGTGTGTTCCTAGCGAGCAGACGGGCCAGATCAGTGTTTCGATCGTGTGATAACACCGTACGAATCCACAGCTCTTGAGTGAGCGGCTGGCTGCGCGTACGGTACGACGGTCCATCAAATTTATTTTAATGCATTCTGTAACTTATTTTGATACTCCCTCCATTCCAAAATGTAAGCATTTGTTGATTTTTGGACATCACGTTTGACAGTTCGTCTTATTCAATTTTTTTTTTAAAATATAAAAACAAATAAGTCATGTTTGAAATATATATAATGATAAAACAAATAGTAACAAAATAAATGATATTTTCATAAATTCTTTGAATAAGACGAACGGAGATTCAGAAGTCAACAAATGCTTACATTTTGGAACGGAGGTAGTACTGTATTTGTGGCCTTCTATTCTAGATAGGTGGCGCTACGTACGTGTACTGGTATATGAGTGTCTCTTAATACTGGTCCAGCTTGAGTTGAGATACAACACGGTGAACATGCTCCCAAAACAAAACACTGAAATGAGTCGAGACCCGAGAACGATCCTATTCCGGCAAACGACTTCGACAACTCACTCGTGTGGCTACTAGCATCGCACCAACCCTACATATCCGGTGAATATCTTCTCCAAAAGAAAAGGGAGACGAAGCTTCAAGACGAGAGCCCTTGAGCGAAGACTTTCCAAAACAAAACGTCTGAATCTTCTGGACTTGTCAACCTCCGCAGGGTCGTTGATAATATGCCTAACCTGTACTGTTCACTACACTACCCTAGCTAGTGCCATCCTATCTCCCATTTTGACTCGACCCGTGTTTCCCTCGCAGCGCACGCACGGAGACAAATATTCCATTCCCTCCGCGCCGCCCGCATCGATCGTCACAGGCATTGACGATGTCGCGGCGGCATCAGCAAGCTAGCTAGCGCGCGGCATGGTCAATGGCATCAGGGCACCGCGAGTGGCGGCAGGACGCTCTCGATGATGAGATGAGCCGTGCCGAACCGAGAGATCCGTTCGGGTTTGGCGGGAACAATGGTGACAGTTAGCAGAATCGAATAAAGAAACCCGCTTCGCCGCCGCCGCCTTCTTTCTGAGTTCTGACGCGCTTTGAACCGATCGGCGCCTCGTTTCTGGTGTTTTCTTTCACATCACACACGTATGGCGGAGCAGTGAGCCGTCCATATGGGATGCGCCCATGTCCATTCGTCTATGTTTGCCTCGCCTCGGCCAGCCAGACCATTAGGTGGACGCCACAACGCGATCGAGAAGCTGGAGTATGTAGACGTATACATCGGCAGTTAACTGCAAACTTCTTTGTTACCGCTCAAGTGAGATCCGTCCTATTTTGGCGTCTCGTGCGTTTGTCACTTGCTCAGCATGCATGCTAATCTGCCATGCGAACAAATGTCTCCAGATTATGGACCGCCAGCTGGGTGTGTGTATGTGTATTGTGTAGTGTGTTAGGGATAGGTTGGGCTCTGACCATGGCAACCGAGCTGCTTCAGGGTGCAAATCGTGTAATATAATCAGCATGTTGCAATAGCTGAAGAATGCTAGCTGCATTATCCACAACGTTTCAAATGGTACCGTGCTAAGTTCAAAAGGAGGAGGATGGGGCAGGTGCCGCAGGCAAGATCCACAAATTATAAAATCGTTTTAATTAGAAAAAAATTATGAAGAGAGCGTCGGTTTGTTATATAAGAATATGCCGCTGCGAATTACTTTCCTTACAAGCCTTCACCTAAGAGCGTAGTCTTCCAAATAAGATATGATAAATGGTTCGGTGAGTCAGTGTGTACGATCATATTTCTCCATCAAATCACAAGAATTTTAAAATGTGTCAACGGAGTATGGATCATTAGTTAGCCATTGACATCTTAATTAAAAAACAAATCGTGAGAAGATTCCTGCACATAGCTGAAGTGGACCCGTGTCATGTTAAACATGAGGAAGGAAAAGGTTTGTCTCACGAAAAGTATTATCCGCATAAGAAAAGGAGAGGAACACTCATCATCAACGCTATTTCAACGAGAGGTAGTTCGTTGGTTCAATCAAGCTTCCGACACTCCACAAAGAAAAACAGAACTAACTGAAGTTAAATACTACATATATATCTACTATATGACGTATTAGACGTATATCGTTAGAATAGCTAATTGCATTATATTTGTTATCCTAAACGTCATAATTTTAAGCACGAAGGAGGTATTCCTCCTAAAAGATTTAAATCGAACCGTGATGAATGAATGAACTAAGCCGGCACGGGTCAAAAAAGAATCCGTGTTTGCAAATGCATCAACGTCAGTAGCAAAAAGAAACCATTAATTAGCTAGTGATTTGACCACGTACAGAAAGGCGATGAGGTGGTGCTTCCATTTAATTTCCTTTTCCCTTGCTTCACAAAACAGTTAACGGAGATAGGAGGACGTCCCAACAGCACGGGAGGAGCGAAACACAAACACTGAAACGTTTGGTAGGACTGCTAGGAGTACAAAGCATCTACTAGTAAGATACAAACAAAACCGCAAATGATAATAAATTCGTCAATCTCTAAACAAGAATAAAGAGGGACGGAGAGACTGGATCAGTGCTCGATCTGTACTAAAGCACGGTCAAAATGTGGCTTAATTGGACGCGGAGTAATGATGAAGCTAGCTACCAAGAGAGATGCAAGCAAGAAGTTTCCAAGGGATGATTTGGTGCAAAAATAATAAGGCACCATGCATTTGGTCCGGCCTGGCCTACCTACCAGCTGCCTACTACCAAATGTGCGCCAAGAAGAGAGGCAGTACGGTCTCTACAATGGCGATCGTCCAATGGATGAATGGAGCAGCCGATGGCGAAAGCGACGGTGGAAGGCGAGGAAAGGGAAGGAGGCGTCCAAATCATTACAGCCGGGGAGTCACTGTCCGTCCAGGGAAAAGATCACTAGCTTTTTTTCGTCTACACGCACAAAAATAGGTAGCTGTGGAGATGGCTAGGTGAAAAAGATGTAAAAAGAAAGAAAGAAAGAAACTTGTAGCGGCACATGATAGATAACGAGAGATCGATCGAGTGTGGGATGCCATGTTTGGAGTTTCTGTATTATCCGGTTCTTGCGGCAAGCGACAGGATTGAAACTGATTCGATTCCTTTGACGTGCTGAAGCTAGCTCGAGCTATAGTTATTTCGCTGATTGATACCTGAAGCTAATGATGAGCAATATAATCTGGCACTCTAGATGCATGCATTATTGTCAGAAAGTCGTGACGCTGCAGCAGACATCAACTCTAGGTCGACGATTGACCAAATGGCACAGTGCGTGTAGGCAACTAATCCTGCCGAAACATGCTCGTTACCGACAAAATCTGCCAGAATCAACTCCCAAATTCAAACCTCGCCAATACTTAAACGGAAGACCTCAACCTATGCCCAAACAGTGCGTGTAGTATAATATATACGGTCGCCTGCTATACTCTAAAAAAACTGCACAGATAAGAGAAATAAATCACTCCTTATCTAAAAATTTCCTCAGCTAGTCGTCAGAGTGAGTTCGATAGCTTATCCGTCAAGACGGAAGTGGTGCAGTAAAATCTGGTCACCGACCAAACGTCTGGGTCTCAGCCGGCTTGCCTTTCAGAAACGTGGAGTCTGTTATGTGCAATCACCGGCCGATGGATGACTCGGCCCGTTTGGTCGAGTCGTACGCGTGCTTTCCCAGGCGTTGGTGGGCAGTCGCGCGGTACGTGTCCGGCCCCAATTAACCGATCCATCAGGAACCCAAACCCCTGCTGCTCCGCGGCTGCTGCGGCGGCGCCCGGTCAAAATCCGCCTCGTTTTCTTCCTTGCGCGCGTCGCCAACCCAACCCAACGCATCTCTTGTTACCTCACCAAACCCGAACAAGTCCACCCCATCCTCCTCCAACCCCACGCCAACGGAAGAAGGCGCCTCGCGATCGCTTGCCTTTACAAATTTTCATTCATCCCAACTCCTCCGGCTCGGCTTGTATTCTATTCTATTCTCCCGGGGCGAACCAATTCAACACGCTGTGCGTGTGTCGGGCGGGACACTTCCCCCTGCCCCCGCAGATATAAGCCGCGCCGCGCGGTTCTACACCCCGTCGCTTGAGACGGCTGCGGGCACGGCGCGCGCGAGATCATCATCAGTTCATCACACACCCAAAGCAAACACACAACACACAGAGGCAGAGGAGGAGGAAGCAAGCAACAGCGCCGCGGCCGGGCACGCACGCAGCGGCACACGACGCGGCCATCGCAAACAGCACATGCGAAGGAGGGGGCAGCTGCCGCGGGCACATGCGAAGGAGAGGGCAGCACCGACCGCCGGCTGTGGACGTGCAATGAGCGGCGCCGACTGCTTGTCGCGCCGGCTCGGGTTGGTGTTGGTGCTCGTTCTCGCCGCCGTGGCTTCGGCGCCGACGGCCGTGCTCGGAGCCGAGACAAGGAAGGCGCACAACTACGAGGACGCGCTGCAGAAGAGCCTGCTCTACTTCGAGGCGCAGCGGTCGGGGCGGCTGCCGCACAGCCAGCGCGTCGCCTGGCGCCACCACTCCGGCCTCACCGACGGCCTCGAGCAAGGGGTACGTCACGTTGTTGTTGCCGCGATCGATCGCCGGCCGGTGCACTGCAGCGCTACATACATACATACAAAAAAATGGCACGGTGGTGCTATGGAGATTGATCAGTTTCGATCGGAGGGCTGACTAACACGGGCGTCTCTCTTTTCGATCAGGTGGATTTGGTGGGCGGATACTACGACGCCGGGGACCATGTCAAGTTCGGCCTGCCCATGGCGTTCACGGTGACCATGCTGTCGTGGAGCCTGATCGAGTACGGCGACGACGTCGCGGCGGCCGGCGAGCTCGCCCACGCGC
Organism: Eragrostis nindensis; assembly: GCA_012490785.1. Taxonomy (NCBI): domain Eukaryota; kingdom Viridiplantae; phylum Streptophyta; class Magnoliopsida; order Poales; family Poaceae; genus Eragrostis; species Eragrostis nindensis. The sequence continues at coordinate 5,865 of JAAXCT010000089.1, read as the reverse complement.
TCGAGGCCATCAAATGGGGCACGGACTACTTCATCAAGGCGCACACGAGCCCCGACGAGCTCTGGGCCGAGGTACGTAACGCCACCCCATTCGATCGCTCACCTGCTCTCATGTCTCACCATGCTCTGCCTCAGACCAGTTCTCCAACCATCAGTGACTTGGCCCTCCCTCGTGCGAACGCTAGCTGTTTCTCATGACAGCAAGAGACTTTAGAGACCAATTCAATTATCACCTGTATTTTAGCCAGTTTCTTCTCAACTTTTTCCTAACATCCCCATGGAGTACACCTCAATTATACTCAACTTTGTTATTACCCAAAAAAAATTGTATTTCATTCTTTCTTTCTGGTGAATAACAACAAGTTTCGTTAGGTGGCCGCCCGGCCCGCTCGTCGAACGTACGTAGTACGAATATTAGCTACTAGTAACTTTGTTTAAACTACGCGCCCGCCGCACATGGCGTGTATGGTCGATCTGAAGTTTTGACAATTTCGTCTGTGCTTTGCAGGTGGGCGACGGCGACACGGACCACTACTGCTGGCAGCGGCCGGAGGACATGACGACGTCGCGGCAGGCGTACAAGGTCGACCGGGAGCACCCCGGCTCCGACGTCGCCGGCGAGACCGCGGCGGCGATGGCGGCCGCGTCCATGGTCTTCCGCAAGTCCAACCCGCACTACGCCAGCCTCCTCCTGCACCACGCCCTGCAGGTATAGTTCGCGCGAAAAAAGAAGAAAATGTGCATGGTGGACTACCGGCAGTAGCTAGTACGCGTACCGAACTTTGGACTGTTGCGTCTACCTGCAGCTAGCTAGCTTTAGTCAAGATATCTCCTCCTCCTTGTGTTTGGAGGTGTGTTCTTTCGCGGCACATGCCAACTTGCGAACACGACGTTTTTTCAGACGAGGAGTTTCTGTCGGTTCGTAGGGGATGCCATGTGGGGCCGCGGAGCCGGCGCGCAACCTAACGATAAAAGAATGGGGAAAAAAGGAGGTCTACCCATTTGGTGGCTGGGAGGGAAAAGCAGGCTTTCCGTTCGCTTCGCGTTTCCATGATTAGGTCGCCAGTTCAATCGCATACACTGCTGCTTAGAAACCAAGAACGTAACGTCATCGATCGAGATCATGTGCTGGTCGATGAACCAGTCCACGTTAACACATCACCTGCTAATATATAGTACAGCTAGCTTTTCCTTTGCCAATTATTACTTGGAACAAAACGAACGAGGATTGAATTGAATAATCGTGCACGTTAGCTAAATACTGCTTGTTTTGTATTCATGTGCGCAGCTGTTCGAGTTCGCCGACAAGTACAGGGGGAAATACGACAGCAGCATCGCGGAGGTGAAGAGCTACTACGCGTCGGTGAGCGGGTACAACAAGGACGAGCTCCTGTGGGCCGCCCTGTGGCTCCACCGCGCCACCGGCAGGCCGGAGTTCCTCGACTACGTCGTCGATAACGCCGACGAGTTCGGCGGTACCGGCTGGGCCATCACCGAGTTCAGCTGGGACGTCAAGTACGCCGGCGTCCAGATCCTCGCGGCAAGGGTAAGTAGCTATAGTAGAATCGTCATATCTGACGTCGGACTGACATTACATGCTTTATTATAAAAAAAATAAGAGAGAAAGAACTGACACGTGCATAATATATATGATATGCAGCTGCTGCTACGCGGTGAGCACGCGGCGCGCCACCGGAGCACGCTGGAGCAGTACAAGGCGAAGGCGGAGCACTACGTGTGCGCATGCCTGGGCCGGAACACGCGGCCGGCGGCGCGGACGCGAACGTGGAGCGCAGCCCCGGCGGGATGCTCTACATCCGGCAGTGGAACAACATGCAGTACGTGACGAGCGCCGCGTTCCTGCTCTCCGCCTACGCGCGACTACCTTGGCGAGGCGGGCGTCGCGAGCGTGGCGTGCGGCGAGGGGGCCGTGGCCACGGCGGAGGAGGTGTTCGCGCTGGCCCGGGCGCAGGTGGACTACGTGCTGGGCAGCAACCCGCGGGGCGTCAGCTACCTGGTCGGGTACGGACCCAAGTACCCGAACCGGGTGCACCACCGCGCCGCGTCCATCGTGCCGTACAAGCACAGCAAGGAGTTCATCGGCTGCACGCAGGGGTTCGACCACTGGTTCGGCCGACGGAGCTCCAACCCGAACGTGCTCGTCGGCGCCATCGTCGGCGGGCCGGACCGCCGGGACCGGTTCAGGGACAACCGGGATAACTACATGCAGACGGAGGCGTGCACGTACAACACCGCGCCCATGGTCGGCATGTTCGCCAAGCTCAACCGGATGGCGCGGCAGCAGGAGTCGTCGCCGTCGTCGTCCACTCCGGCGGCCGATGTGTAAATAGATAGGATGTAGAGAGGGGGGCTGTACAATTTTCCCCATTCTTTGGTTCAATTTTTTTTCAACCTTGAATTCCATTTTACACTGATCGAGACGATTGTATACAAAAAGAAAAAGAAAAGAAAAGGCAGTGGAGGCATTAATTGACACGAAAATGTAAATTCGCTACCAGTACATAAGAAAGAAAAAGAATGACATGTTTATTTATTGGTGGTTCTTGTCTGTACCTGCCCGTCGGTGTGCCTTCCAGTTCAGCAAAGTGTTGGCTTTCTTCGCTAACTTGGCACTGTCCAGTTTTTAATGGCAATTTGGCGAGCGATAAGATCAGCTGCAGAATATGAAACAAATGCAGGAACGCATGCGCACAAGACGAAGAATGAAAAGAATGTCTGCACATGGCATCAACTGAGTCTTCATGTTTTTTTCTTTTTAAGGGCAGCAACATGAAACAAGCGTTCGCGCACACCTTCGTAGCCTGCAAGACATCATTCTTACGGTTTCAATGGCAAAAGAAACCAAAACCGTCCGGGCTCTCCCGTTTCTGGTAGTGACAGTGAATTCAACTGGCAGTCCAGTAGGCATGAGTGGATGCCTGGTCACACAGTCCAAGATGAAGATCTTCATTTAAACATTTTAGTGAGCTTATGATAGGACCGAGAATGATAAGATGAAGCGTAAATACGATTACATGAAACTTCAAACAAATGAAAAGACTAAGACACTAGGGCGTCAATCACAACAGATGCTCCAGGGAATTCATCTTCAACCATGAAAAAATAGGAAATACTACATGTACGACTCATTGGTACAATCACATTGCATGACCAGAGATCTATCAAGTTTTAAAACTAAATGAACCATCAACTAAGCAATATTTAATCGTACAGCATGATGGTACAAATAATCGTATGTATTGCGATGCTCAACCTGAATTCTTCCAGTGGTCACAAGCCGATACGCCAACAAGGCATATGGACTTTGTGTCCAGGGCAAACGTTGCAACGTTCTGAAACTTCATTTAAAATCACGCATATTGTACACATTAAACAATTACAAGGTTTAATTATACAGCTACGTACATCGAACAAGAAAAGCTATATATATAGCACCTTCAATCAACCAAAAGAATCACTATTGAAATAAAAAGAATGGGACAAAATTATACATCAACGGGTGCAAATAATACATTGCCAGTTTGATAGGACAGGACGACTTACAACAGAACCATATAAAACCAGGACCAATGAACCGTGGCAACAAAATCTCAGAGGCAATGAGCACCCACCAGATCAATACGCCAAAATGATCGTGAAATGACAATCACAGATAACCTATATATTTCTAATTTTCTATAAACAACTGAGGTTCTCTTGATACACACTGTCCATCATCAATTCTTCCGGTTAGCTGCCTCTTCTTCGATCCCTGATGTTCTCTTCAACCAATTTCAGAGGGGGATGAGAGCCTGGAAAGATGAATAGTAGTGCTGACCGTTCACAGATAATGATCAATCAACATAATCAGTATCTCCCACCACTCTGTGGTGGTGCCGGTGGCAACCGGTTTGGTGTGCGTCGGCTGCCCTGGTTGGCATCCCCATTTTCATAGCGCCGACCACGACTGTCAGCACTTCTTGACCTTGTTTCGTGCTGTGAACTGGATCGATCAACAGAGCCGTTTGCTGCAGAATCAAAGGCAGATTTCCAGTCCTCACCAGAGTGGCCAGGAGACCGTGGGCTACTTTCTGCAGGTGAATATATGTATGCTTAACGTTAGATGATAAATTTTGTTTACAGAAAGAAATAGTTAATTAAATAATTAACTATAAAATGGCCCACCATCACATTTGCAAGTGTGCTCATAACCTGTCAGTATATGGGTCCACTAAAACACAACCCAGCATTCCCAATGTGAAAAAGAGTAGGCTTAAGGTTGTACACAGCCATTCATAACCTACTAGAGTCTTTTTTTTAAAAATCTCGGTCACTCATGCCCATGTTGTGGCAATAATGGTTCAGGAAATGAGCCTCTTTCATTACCACAAGATAAACAGGATGACCCCTACTTTCTTGGATGTGACCCCTACCTTTTTTATTACAAACTCTAAGTCTCTAACCCTAACACACATACGACCTTAATTTCTTCCACAGCAGGGTCATTTCATCATATACAACTCTTTATTCTCTCGCTGACATGAAAGTATGGACCCACCTCATCATTGATACAATCAGGTTTTCAAAAATTGCAGTGCCAAACCGGGAGTTGTAAATATCCTAGAATTCATGCAGCCAACAATTTAAGCTGAACGACCATATAAAGATGACACTATTACATTTGCCTCAGAGTATAACTCATGTCTTCTTCGCACACAATGTAAGTCAGATAAAGGCTCTGATTGGGTATCTATTCGCTCGACTTTTTTTAGCAGCCACAATGTGTACATAAAGTGGTCATTATACAAGAAATATGATCTATAAGATAGTCAATAACCATTGTGAGAGACTGAGTAGTGAGTAATCGACAGCATTAATTGCAAAAGTAGTCCATATGTCTATTGCAAACCACAAGCATAAAAAATATTTTTCTAACTCCTCTTATGCATCCATCTCTTCTCTCTCAATAGATACTAATTTTATATTATAAAGGAATCGTTTTATAAATCCATTAGCCGAATAGCAGTAAAGTTTTCAGTCCGGAGATTTCAATACAAGTCAGTGCTCAGAGTTAGGTATAAGAGCATGACAGTTTCCAAAAGACGCTATATGTGACTTGAGGTAGTTATTGACCATCAAGGAAACTTTTTGTTAATCCAAATGACCAAACAAAAATGAGAGAATATAATTAAAAAATAAATACATTGAGGAAAATAAAATCATATTCCCTATAAAAAAGACAATAAAATCAAGGAACAGACACATATATATCCCATTCTGAGTATCATGCAGACATTTAAAGTCACAGCCAGCTTACCAGCTCCAGAAGTATCGTTCGAATATGAAGCTGCTCTGTTATCATGGATGCTAAGCTGGCGAGTAAGCTTTGACAAAAGGGACGATTGTTTCTGGTACTTCTCCCGCCTACGTTTAGCATTATGGTCCTCTTGAAGAAGTTCTTCGATCTTTGCATTGCTTTGAGCGCTAGTAGAGTGAAATGCAACAGGGTTAGCAACAGATTAAGAAAACGGTGGCAACACAAACGGAAGTTTTTGTCAATACACTTCAAAAAATTCTTCCATCTGATCTTCAAAACTCCACCATACAGGAAAGTGAAGGCACGAAACATAATTTGCTATTAGTTGGGGTAACTATATAGTGGTTGTTGGTATCACGGTCAAGGGTCAGCCTACGTACAGCAATATCGTATTTCTATTTGTAACATTTCAAACAATTGATTGCCATGAACGTCGTATTCTACGTTCTGCTAGAGTGCAAGGGTCAGGACATAATTGAGTGATTGACTGTATACCCTCATCCATAAAAAGGTATATTTAGTTGGGTTGTATTCCATCTAGATGGTACA